>CM049190.1:20240628-21584263 GCA_026770425.1 Boechera divaricarpa
CTTTGAGTTCAACCTATGGTGAAGAACTATTCAGATTATGAACCCCCACAAGACAATCATCATGAATCGTAGAAATCCATATGAGAAATCCTTAAACCTAAAATGAGACTACTCAGACATGATTGATGAGAAACAAAGCATAACTGAATAGATCATGAAATTGAGTATAACAAAAGAATAAAAACAAGGGTTCGGGATCCTTTCTATGATGAACAAAGTCTGGATCAGTCTCCCTCACAAAAGCTCTCAAATCTCAATGGTGGCTCAAGAATAATAGTGAAAAGTAAAGTCTGCCGTCCTCCTTAACCTAATGACTAAAAGTTTGCTTAAATAGGTCTAAAATACGAGCTGGGTCTTTTTGTAAATAAGGGAAAGTATTGGGCTTCTTATGGTGAGAATTCTCTTCCTTGGATATCTCTCTATCTCCGCGTCAGTTACGTCGGTATCGATCGATACCGGGATGGTGTCGATCGATACTCAGGCTTCAAAACGGGTACTTTCTTCGGTTTGCTCCAAAAGGCTCCAAATAGTTCCAAAATCTCCAATTTCGCCCCAAACGTGCTAAAGCCTGAAAAGACTCCAGAACGATACAAAAACACTAGAAAGACTTGATAAAACAACTTATATCATGGCTAAAAATGGGTAAAAACCATGATATATCAACTCCCCCAGACTTAGTCTTTTGCTTGTCATCAAGCAAAACAGAAAACTAAGTTAGAGAAAGAGGTTTGAAAAAAACTTAGAGACCTGACCTGTTACCGAAATCGCTGTAATGATCCTTTTCCCAAGCGCCCGCTGCTGCCTGATCAGCTCCAGATCTAACCACCATGTACTTCTCCGTAGGAACCCCAACTTCCCACGACTTCACTTATTATCTCACACCAATATTCATCCAAGCTCTCATCGCCAGTTTCATCGCTGCAATCAGTGTTCAAGAACCTTCTAGATTCTTGCCCATACAATATCATAGGTAAGGAATCATTTATTCAACAACATTTTTTTTGCTCTCCGGTATTCTTTATCTCCCCCAGACTTATTTCATAATCAGTTCTTATTAGATTTCAACAACGCAGGTTTATCTGAACAGCATACACAAATCAAGGTCCGAAACGCGAGTATTGATAGTGTTTGCTACCGAATCCCCGGTTCTTACCCTCTCAATGTATCAAAAGTCTTAGGTGAATAATAGGGTCATAGGAAATTTTCCTACCCCTCACTTCAGGCCTTTGTGTGATCATTCCTTATCCAAGTAGAATAATGGGGTCATAGGAAATTTTCCTACCCCTCTACTCGGCGGAAATCATTTCATCTTTTATATAGATTTTACCTGTTTTAAAGCAAATATGTATCCAACGATTTTCACGGGGGAGATATACCACAATTTTCAAACATGATGGGTTCTTTAGCCAGATATGAATGATGAATCAAGCTCTAAAAACACTAACTGCGTAGATGAAGTGCAAAATTTGGCTAAAGCTTGTGAAGAACCTTGCTGGAGACATGAGTGATTTCTAGCTGGCTGGTTATCCCTTGGATTTTCATTAGTCGAACTGAAACTAATCCTGTAACAGTGGTCACTCAAAAGCAAAATCAGAACAACAAATTCAAGCAAAAGACAGATCTTCAAGTGGTTTTGACTCAATAAAAACATATAATAAATAAGAAAACAAAAAGTCAAAGTCAGTGACTACCTCCCCCAGACTTAAGCAACACTGTCCCCAGTGTTTATCAAGCCCAGAGAAGGTGAAAGAAATCAAAGGACGAAACGAAATAGGTCAAGAACAAGACGTGTTACCATAGAGCGGTGGTGTCGATCGACACCAAGGTGGTGTCGATCGATACGGAACAAAAACGACCATCCTTCTTCCGACCTGATTCGCAAGACACAACAAAACACAAAAACAAAAACTCATATTTATAGACTTACCAGTGGGTTGCCTCCCACTAAGCGCTTGTTTAATGTCACGAGCTTGACTTTGGCTAAGATATCAGTCAGGACAAGGTGGAGAACTCACTCCGAAATAAGCTCCACAACCAGACATCTTATATTCGATCGAATCTCCATCACACTTCTGAGGAATCAAAGTGAAATTAGCAGCACCGTTGATCTTCTTGCTCGTCGCCTTCCTCTTTGTTGCCTTGGTCTTCTCCACAACTTTCATGGGGTGTTGGGGGGGTTTATTTGAAACATCTGCGACCTTTGGTTCACCATAAGACTCATCGAGCAGATCGATCATCAGAGTCTCGCCCGAGGCAATGGTGATGCACGAGACATGTCTGGGTGCTCCTCCAGAAGGAATGACATCGTAGAAGACGTCTCCGTCAATGCAAGAGAAAGAGATTCTCTTGTTATGCGTGTCCATGATCGCGCCAACAGTAGCCATAAATGGTCTTCCCAAAATCAAGGGCACCTTGGATCCTTGGCTCATCTCCACAACCTGAAAATCAGTAGAAATCAGACAATCTCCTATTTTAACAGGTAAATCAAGAATTGTAGCGTAAGGGAGTGAGCTAGAAGAATCCGCGTATGTGAGAAGCGTGTTAGGAGATCTCATATCAGCTTTCAATCTCTCTGCAATCGCCCTCGACATGACGTTGACACTAGACCCTGAGTCAACGAGAGACTCCTTGAAGTTTACTCTAGAGATGGAGCATGGAACTGAGAATTTCCCTGGGTCTTCCCTCTTTGTCAACTGTCTCAGCGGTGGTGATGTATCAGCAACGGGAGGTCCTGCAACCATTTTTTTGACAAAAACTTGCTCCTAGCAGCCGCCCACTCCTCTCTTGTCAGCTTGGGAAGAACAGGGTAAGGTAGCTTTGGTTTGTATACCCGTTCCTCAACCATCTCTGTCCTTTTCTCAGTTATTGATTCAGCCTGCGAAGGGTATCGACTGATACCAGATGAGTGTCGATCGATACTGGAGTTTTGTATCGTCTCTGCAGGTTGGTGTCGATCGACACAGGTAGGGGTGTCGATCGATACGCGTGGAATGTCAGAATTCTTATCTTCATCTTCAGCAACCTTCGAATCTACAGCAAATCTCGGGAAGTGTCGATCGATACCAGGCAGGTATCGGTCGATACTAGTATCACTGGATACGAACACAGTCATCTCAGGCTCAAAATCCTCTTCTCTAGCGCTCGAGGTGATTGCATTGACATGTCCATGTTGTGGTTGAACTATCTTTCCCTTGACAGCTGCTGATGTCTGAGCTATTTGATTTTCCAGCATCTTCTGATGGATTTCGAGAGCGTCGATACTCCCATTCAGATCAGTGTATAAATTATCCAGCTTTCTATTAAAATCTCCAGTCATCTTTTCTTGTCCCTGCAGAATTTGTTCCAAGAGGATCTCCGTCTTACTCTCTGTAGACCTCGGAGAATGCGGTTGGTAAGCTGAATTACCGTATTGGCGAGTAAAATCACCACCTTGAAGTGGTTTTTGGGCGAATTGAGTGGCACCAAAACCAGATTGGTTACCTCCAGACTTGTAACCACCTTGCTGATTGTTGTTGAAGCTTCGGTTGTTGTTGTAACCAAATCGCTGACCCTGAAAACCAGAACCACCAATGTAGTTAACATCCTCTGCCTCATCTTCAATGTTCTCTACTTCCTCAGCAAAATGTATAGCCTTCTTCGTCTTTCCCACTAAGAGGTTGTGCATCGTGTCCAGCTTCGCCTGAACCTCAGCAATCTGCGAACCGTCAGCAACACTAGCGAGCCGTTTTCGCTCGAAATCAACATTCTTGGTGCTATTGCTAGACGCCAAGTTCTCAATCAGCTTCACAGCATCGGTTGGAATCCTAGTGTTGAAGTTCCCGTTGCTTGAAGAATCTAGTGCAATCTGATACCGCCAATCAATCCCTCTGTAAAAGATCCCGAGCAGCTGAACTTGACTGAAACCGTGATACGGACAGTCTCTCTGGTAGGATCTGAATCGCACCCTAGCAGCCTTGAGAGCTTCTGTTGGACCCTGAGAAAATTGAGAGATCTTGTTCCTGAGCTCCTCCGATCTCGCATCGTCATAGAAATTGTTCAGGAATGCGTTCTTGGTCTCGCTCCAAGTAGCGAGAGATGCGGGAGGTAACTGCTTCAGCCAGTAAGCTGCTTCTCCACCAAGAGAGTATTGAAAGAGCTTACAAAAGAGGTATTCATGGGGTACCCCATTGTACTTCATACTGGTGACCAAGTCCTCGAATTTCTCGATGTGATCCATAGGGTGCTCATGAGAGAGACCGGTGAAGGGGTGCTGTCCAACAAGAGCGAAGTAAGCAGGCTTCAGCTCAAAGTCATTCCTCTGGAAAGTCGGAATACGGATTGCTGCACGATTTGCATATAATTGATCCGGTCGGTTGTACTCGCCAAGCGTCCGTTCAGCCTCGGCGTGAGGTTGCTGAGGTTGACGTCCAGCCTCGGCAGGAAGTTGGCGTCCACCTTCCTCATCATGCACCAAACCATGTGGAAGATCCATCTCAACCGTAGTCCTCTTCGTTGTCCGATTTGTGCGTTCAAGCTCTGCTAGCTCTGTGAGGGAGAGATTGATCAGTGGTGTGTCCTTCTTTCTTCTGGTAGCACGCTGATGCATACACCTGAAAATCAAAAGACGAGAAAATAAGTAACCAAAATTCAAAAAACAGACGTTCAGTGTCGATCGATACTAATGGAGTATCGATCGATACTGACGACGAACTTAGACAAAATCGACAACTAAAATTCTAATGGTGAATTTTTAGAGTCCCCGGCAACGGCGCCAAATTTGATATGGTCAAATTAATACCCTATGATGATACTAAAGCAGTTGCTGCAGTAAAGTTAGGGGTCGAACACAAGAACACAAGAAAACTCACTCAGTAGATGAAAGATGCAGATTGTGCTAAGCAAACAGTGAATGACGAGAAAACAAATGATCAAATTAAACTTAGGTTGAATTAATATGGATGGGAGCTAGGCTCAGGGAAATTCTCAGGAAATCAATGATAGATAACAATTAATCAATTAAGGTTCAATTCAATTAAGCGTCGTTCTTGAACTCAAACACGATAATATAGTCAACCAACTGTCGTTGGGAAAACTAACTAAGTCTAAAATCTGGAATTCCAAATCTCTTTGCGAATCCTACACAGTAAACCAGCAATCAATTCAAGTTTGATATGTTCACAATTCGATTAAACCAAATCTCTTTGCAGATAATCCAATTGCTCACCTTAGGTTTTATCAGATTACTCAATTGCACTGTCGTGCCTAATCGATAAATCTAGGTTCTATGCTCTAAGTGATCAGGTTAGAAATAGCTTTGAGTTCAACCTATGGTGAAGAACTATTCAGATTATGAACCCCCACAAGACAATCATCATGAATCAGAGAAATCCATATGAGAAATCCCTAAACCTAAAATGAGACTACTCAGACATGATTGATGAGAAACAAAGCATAACTGAATAGATCATCAAATTGAGTATAACAAAAGAATAAAAACAAGGGTTCGGGATCCTTTCTATGATGAACAAAGTCTGGATCAGTCTCCCTCACAAAAGCTCTCAAATCTCAATGGTGGCTCAAGAATAATAGTGAAAAGTAAAGTCTGCCGTCCTCCTTAACCTAATGACTAAAAGTTTGCTTAAATAGGTCTAAAATACGAGCTGGGTCTTTTTATAAATAAGAGAAAGTATTGGGCTTCTTATGGTGAGAATTCTCTTCCTTGGATATCTCTCTATCTCCGTGTCAGTTACGTCGGTATCGATCGATACCGGGATGGTGTCGATCGATACTCAGGCTTCAAAACGGGTACTTTCTTCGGTTTGCTCCAAAAGGCTCCAAATGGTTCCAAAATCTCCAATTTCGCCCCAAACGTGCTAAGACCTAAAAAGACTCCAGAATAATACAAAAACACTAGAAAGACTTGATAAAACAACTTATATCATGGCTAAAAATGGGTAAAAACCATGATATATCATAACCTCCGGCAATCGGACTAGGAACTCTGGCAACCTCCGGTGGTCAAAATAGTACCACCGGCGGTCAGAATAGTACTTTCGGCGGCAGGGAGCGACCTGAATTAAATCAGAAAAATTATATCATATAGGATTCAAACTCAAGACCTTAAGGTATAAAGACAATCAAATAACCACTAGACCGCATTAACATTTGGTAAACTTTCCGTATAACAAATATGTATCTATTGAAGATGTCGTCGCAAATTAGTCCCAGATTAGTCCCACATTAATTGTAGTCACAAAAGAGTCTCAAAATTTGATACTAAAGAAAGGCTACACTTGTTTTTTTTTTTAAATGTAGTTGCAAAAATGCTGCGTTTTTGCAACATGTTTTCTTGTAGTCACTGTATAGTAGCAAATTGGTCTCATATATGAAAGATATACTTTAAAATATATGTTTTATACGTTTTTTAACATTCAAAATACTAATATTTGAGATAAAACAAGTAACAAAATGTTTTGCATTGTTTTTTCATCAAAGTATTTTAAATATCTAAGTCGGAAACAAAAACAATGATAATACTAATACAAAATATGTTAAATGTATAAGGTATTATAGTGTTGATGTTGTATATGTTAAAATTATTTATACTTATGCAAATTTTGATATTTTGATATGGTTACATGATCTAAGTTAATGAAATATATATTTCAAGTTTTGAAATATATAAAATGACTCATTTTAAAGAATAAATTAAATGTAGTCACAAAAGAGTCTCAAAATTTGAGACTAAAGAGCGACTACACTTGTTGTCTTGTATCAGTTGCAAAAATGCTACGTTTTTTGCGACTTCTTGTCTTGTAATCACTGTGTAATAACAAATTGGTCTCATATATGAAAGATAAACCTTAAAATATATGTTTTATAGGTTTCCTTACATTCAAAATAATTATATTGGTGGCAAAATTTGTCACAACCCATTTAACGAATTATTTACAGAAGCCAAAAACTTTATTCATGATTAATTTAAAGAAGTTTTTATATATACTCCTTCGATATTTGTATATTTTTCGATAAATTTGTTATTTGCGACCAATTTGTCACAAGCCATATAACGAATTATTTACAGAAGCCACAAATTTTATTTATGATTAATTTAAAGAAATTTTTATATATATTCTTTCGATATTTGTATATTTTTCGATAAATTTGTTATTTGGAACCAATTTGTAACGATAAGCAAAAAAATATTGGCACATTTTGGGACCAATTTGGGACAATAGCCAAATCTATTTCGCTTCTATCCATTTCACAAACCCAAATTTTGCATTCGTTGTAGCATTCTGCATCATAAAGCATTGTTTTATTCCCCTCATATCCAATATGAGTGTATTTTTGACATTTTTATTAATATGAATCTTTGCACACGCTTAAAAATATTGTTGATGAACTTTAAAACTATCGTTACAGCCTCCATGGGATTTATTTATTTATGTGATCTTAACATTAGGTTTGCAGCTATTTTTGAGTGTTAAGGTTACCTATGTGAAATATTGACTTGGAATGAAAAATAATTCAGCTTTACAATCTAATTTGAAATATCTCCTTGTGGGTTTGGATAACCAACTCAACTGGATATCTTCCTTCATGGTGTTTGTTGCTGCTGAGAAAACTAAGTACGCAACAAGAGATCTAAGCAGTGAACTAATGAAATCTTTAACAGAAAAAGATATGCTATCGGTTTGAAATTAAAGAAGATAGAAGAATTGGTTACGAAGATGGTTGAGTTTTCTGATGCAAGTCCACATGCGGAACCCAAGTCAACAGCTTGAGAATGTCTCTGCTAACTGATATATCATGGATTTTACCCGTTTTTAGCCATGATATAAGTCATTTTATCGAGTCTTTCTAGTGCTTTTTCTATCATTTTAGAGTCTTTTCAGGTTTTAGCACGTTTGTGACGAAATTGGAGATTTTGGAGACATTTGGAGCCTTTTTGGAGAAAACCGAAGAAAGTACCCGTTTTGAAGCTTTAGCATCGATCGACACCATCATGGTATCGATCGATACCGACGTAATCAACGCGCAGAAGAGATTTTCAAGGAAGCCCATAAGAAGCCCAATCATCCCCTTTATTTACATAAGAAGCCCAGCTCGTGATTTTAGGTTTATTTAAGCAAACTTTTAGTCATTAGGTGGAGGCAGACTTTACTTTTGACTATTATTCTTGAGCCACCATTGAGATTTGGAGAGTTTTTGTGAGGGAGACGGATCCAAGACTCTGTTCATCATAGAGAAGATCCCGAACCCTTGTTTTTATTCTTTTGTTTAATTTCATGATTTATTCAGTTATGCTTTGTTTCTCATCAATCATGTCTGAGTAGTCTCATTTTAGGTTTAGGGATTTCTCATATGGATTTCTCTGATTTATGATAATTGATTTGTTAGGGTTCAAAATCTGAATAGTTCTTCACCATAGGTTGTTCTCAAAGCTATTTCTAACCTGATCACTTAGAACATAGAACCTAGATTAGTCGATTAGGCACGACAGTGCAATTGAGTAATCTGATAAAACCTAGGGTGAGCAATTCGGTTATCTGCAAAGAGATTTGGTTTAATCGAATTGTGAACATATCAAACTTGAATTAATTGCTGGTTTACTTTGTAGGATTTGCAAAGAGATTTGGAATTCTAGATTTTAGACTTAGTTAGTTTTCGCAACGACAGTTGGTTGACTATATTATCGTGTTTGAGTTCAAGAACGACGCTTAATTGAATTGAACCTTAATTGATTAATTGTTATCTATCATTGATTTCCTGAGAATTTTCCTGAGCCTAGCTCCCATCCATATTAATTCAACCTAAGTTTAATTTGATCATTTGTTTTCTCGTCATTCACTGTTTGCTTAGCACAATCTGCATCTTTAATCTACTGAGTGAGTTTTCTTGAGTTCTTGTGTTCGACCCCTAACTTTACTGCAGCAACTGTTTTAGTATCATCATAGGGTATTAATTTGAGCATATCAAATTTGGCGCCGTTGCCGGGGACTCTAAAAATTCACCATTAGAATTTTAGTTGTCGATTTTGGCTAAGTTCGTCGTCAGTAGCGATCGATACTCCATTGGTATCGATCGACATTGAACGTCTGTTTTTGAATTTTGGTTACTTATTTTCTCGTCTTTTGATTTTCAGGTGTATGCATCAGCGTGCTACCAGGAGAAAGAAGGACACACCACTGATCAATCTCTCCCTCACAGAGCTAGCAGAGCTTGAACGCACGAATCGAACAAGGAAAAGAACTACAGTTGAGAAGGATCTTCCACAAGGTTTGGTGCATGATGAGGAAGGTGAACAACTACCTCCTCCACAACAACCCCAAGCTGTTGCTGAACGGACGCTTGGCGAGTACAACCGACCGGATCAATTCTATGCAAATCGTGCAGCGATCCGTATTCCGACTTTCCAGAGGAATGACTTTGAGCTGAAGCCTGCTTACTTCGCTCTTGTTGGACAGCACCCCTTCACCGGTCTCTCTCATGAGCACCCTATGGATCACATCGAGAAATTCGAGGACTTGGTCACCAGTATGAAGTACAATGGAGTACCACATGAATACCTCTTTTGTAAGCTCTTTCCATACTCTCTTGGTGGAGAAGCAGCTTACTGGCTGAAGCAGTTACCTCCCGGATCTCTCGCTACTTGGAACGAGACCAAGAACGCATTCCTGAACAATTTCTATGACGATGCGAGATCGGAGGAGCTCAGGAACAAGATCTCTCAATTTTCTCAGGGTCCAACAGAAGCACTCAGGACTGCTTGGGTGCGATTCAGATCCTACCAGATAAACTGTCCGCATCACGGTTTCAGTCAAGTTTAGCTGCTCGGGATTTTCTACAGAGGGATTGATTGGCGGTATCAGATTGCACTGGATTCTGCAAGCAACGGGAACTTCAACACTAGGATTCCAACCGATGCTGTGAAGCTGATTGAGAACTTGGCGTCTAGCAGTAGCACCAAGAATGCTGATTTTGAGCGGAAAAGGCTCGCTAGTGTTGCTGACGGTTTGCAGATTGCTGAGGTTCAGGCGAAACTGGACACGATGCACAACCTCTTAGTGGGAAAGACGAAGAAGGTTGTACATTTTGCTGAGGAAGTAGGGAACATTGAAGATGAGGCAGAGGATGTTAACTACATTGGTGGTTCTGGTTTCCAGGGTCAGCGATTTGGTTACAACAACAACCGAAGCTTCAACAACAATCAGCAAGGTAGTTACCAGTCTGGAGGTAACCAATCTGGTTTTGGTGCCACTCAATTCGCCCAAAAACCACTTCAAGGCGGTGATTTTACTCGCCAATACGGTAATTCAGCTTACCAACCGCATTCTCCGAGGTCTACAGAGAGTAAGACGGAGATCCTCTTGGAACAAATTCTGCAAGGACAAGAAAAGATGACTGGAGATTTTAATAGAAAGCTGGATAATATATATACTGATTTGAATGGGAGAATCGACGCTCTCGAAATCCATCAGAAGATGCTGGAAAATCAAATAGCTCAGACATCAGCAGCTGTCAAGGGATAGATAGTTCAACCACAGCATGGACATGTCAATGCAATCACCTCGAGCGATAGATAAGAGGATTTTGAGCCTGCGATGACTGTGTTCGTATCCAGTGATACTAGTATCGACCGATACCTGCCTGGTATCGATCGACACTTCCCGAGACCTGCTGTAGATTCGAAGGTTGCTGAAGATGAAGATAAGGATTCTGACATTCCACGCGTATCATGATTAATTTAAAGAAGTTTTTATATATACTCCTTCGATATTTGTATATTTTTCGATAAATTTGTTATTTGCTACCAATTTGTCACAAGCCATATAACGAATTATTTACAGAAGCCACAAATTTTATTTATGATTAATTTAAAGAAATTTTTATATATATTCTTTCGATATTTGTATATTTTTCGATAAATTTGTTATTTGGAACCAATTTGTAATGATAAGCAAAAAAATATTGGCACATTTTGGGACCAATTTGGGACGATAGCCAAATCTATTTCGCTTCTATCCATTTCACAAACCCAAATTTTGCATTCGTTGTAGCATTCTGCATCATAAAGCATTGTTTTATTCCCCTCATATCCAATATGAGTGTATTTTTGACATTTTTATTAATATGAATCTTTGCACACGCTTAGAAATATTGTTGATGAACTTTAAAACTATCGTTACAGCCTCCATGGGATTTATTTATTTATGTGATCTTAACATTAGGTTTGCAGCTATTTTTGAGTGTTAAGGTTACCTATGTGAAATATTGACTTGGAATGAAAAATAATTCAGCTTTACAATCTAATTTGAAATATCTCCTTGTGGGTTTGGATAACCAACTCAACTGGATATCTTCCTTCATGGTGTTTGTTGCTGCTGAGAAAACTAAGTACGCAACAAGAGATCTAAGTAGTGAACTAATGAAATCTTTAACAGAAAAAGATATGCTATCGGTTTGAAATTAAAGAAGATAGAAGAATTGGTTACGAAGATGGTTGAGTTTTCTGATGCAAGTCCACATGCGGAACCCAAGTCAACAGCTTGAGAATGTCTCTGCTAACACCAAACTGAAAGGGTTCGGGATCGGCCCTGATGGACGGTACATATGTGGAGAATTTTGGGAATTTTGAAAAATAACATAAGAGATGTTAATGGGCCATGTAGTATATATAAAAATTATAATGTAATCCTATTTGTACACATATTTGTGATATGCATGTCTGCTAGTTTTTAAGGCCTCCAGTTATGTTTAAGAAAAGTGAAGTTTTATTGAATAGTGCTCGAATCAAAAACAACTCTACAACGATGGAAAGAAAAATAAAAACCACATTAAAAACAAAATATTAAAGAGGTTAAACAAGAGAGAAAAAGTCTAATTAGCTTATCTCAAACCAAATAGAAACGAATGCTTAATGATGTGGTTGGGGTCTAAAGGTGTGTAACCACTTGTTCAGGCGGTCATTAGGTGACAGTGACAACTTAACAGTTTGTGGTGATGGTCCTACCACCACACGAAGCTTAAGCCCAGCCGCACAATGACCAGTCTTGGAGCTAATGAAATAGTGGACTCCTGGTTTGGTGAGCTTGACGAGATTGTGTCCTGTCTTGTGCACAGCTACTGGAGAAGTCGGGTCGCATGATATGAATTCAAGTTCACCACTGATTTCTAAGACGTTGTTGACTTCTTTGTCGTAGTCGAAAAGGAGATTGTCTCCGACATCAAAGTGTATTTGCTCCGTCCACTTGGAATAAAAGTCGCTCTTTTCAGGAACCCTCCACCCTTCGGAGTCACCGACCTTGTAGATCTTTCCAAAAGGAAGGATCTTGCTCGGTGGTGGTGGAGGAATAGGACGTGACGGGTCATGGACGACAAGAACGTCGAGCCTCTGTCCCGATGCGCACTGACCATGATTTGAGCTGACGAAGTAGTGATAACCTGGTTCCGTGAAGGTTACGACATCGTGTCCTGTGTTGTATACGGCTTTAGGAGAGGAAGAGTCGCAGAATTCGTATTCCAAAGCGCCGGAAACTTGAGTGACGTCGTTGAAGTTGCGATCGTATTCGAAAACCAGAGAATCTCCCACGTGGAATTCCTTACCCTCAGCCCAAGAGTAATACGTATCCTCCTTCGCGATCCATCCATCGGAATCTCCAACTTTGTAGATTGTCGCCGAGCAGTAACCAAAGAGAACCGTGAAGGTTGTTATCACCAGCACGAAGCCGAAGATCATGGTGTTTATCTTCATTGCTGTCGTGAAGAAGATAGATGAACAAACTGAGATGTGTACGTAGAAGAAAGGTTATGAGATCTCTAGCTCGGTACGTGGATGAGAGAGAGAGAGATAGAAAGAGTTTTGTTGATAAGAGTTTTAAGAGAGTACCCTATCGTTGTTTATATAATGCTTTGCCAAACCCTTATCCTTGACATATTAGGATTTTGTTTTGTTTATTTCCGAGAAGATTCATCAGTACCTTTTAAATATACTATGTCTATATTAGGATTTTATTTGTTTACTTCCTTTTTGTATATTTAAAAGATAAGATTCTTCAATATCTTTTAAATATATATGTATTATTTTATCTATTGACATTAGTTTAGTTCCTTTTTTTTTTTTTTTACACCAACTTTCAATGGAATTACTGCATTTTATCTTTATCTTTAACTCTCGATCATTTATGCTATAGTTATGAATTCAATTTTGTAAGGCTGAAAAAGATTCGATTCAATAGAGTCTAATGAAAACACAAGAACAAGTATATCCAATAAACTATCTACAAAGAAAAAAATCAAAATAATGTGAATCAACTTGTATGAGTTCTGAAAATTTTGATTAAAAAAATTGAAAATAAAGGATACTTTCTTTTAAGTTTGTCTATGAATATTTTTATTAGCTAGAATTGGTGGCGTGTGCTTTATAATAATTAAAAATATATTATTATTAAAAGGTAAAGTTGCAAAAAATAGCGGTTTGGAGAATTATTTTGCCGAAAACCCTTTATTTAAAGATGTTTTCTTAATCGTCTTTTTGCATTCTTTTTTGTTTTTATGTATTAGTAGTTCTCTTATTGGGTTTAATTAGGATTTTCAAGAGGTTGTGATGGTTTGTTGTTCTTAGGTTGTTAGATTTATGATATATCATCTTGGTTCTTAGTTTAATGTTGGTTTCAATGCTTAATCTTGGTTGGCCATCTAGATTAGGATCTTAGATTAATTTATATACCGAAGTGATTGTTAAATTGTCCAAACAAACTGTAAATACTTAATTGTATTGCAAAATAAAATGTATGGGGTTTAAATCCGATTTTATTAAAAATTGCCATATAAAATCTTATAAAAATATGCGTATTACCAATTAAAATTTAAATATTATAAATAAAATTTAATATTTATTTCTTATATCAACGTATTTACACGGGTGATAAGCTAGTTTACAATGATTTATCACACGCGTTACAAATAAATGGTTAGTCCACACCTATGTCGCGTCAATCCAATTCACAAACCCAAACTTTGCATTCGTAGTACTTTTCTGCATCATAAATCATTGGTTTATTCGTCTCATATCCAATATGAGAGTATTTTTGACATTTTTACTAATATGAATCTTTGCACACGCTTAAGAATATTGTTGGTGAACTCTAAAACTATTGTTACACACTACAAGAAAACAATAGATTTGAGACTACAATATTAGTTCCAAATTAGTCTCAAAATGAGAATTTGAGACTAATTTGCGACCACCTACGATGGTTACAAATCACCCGCCGCAAAAGTGATTTGTCGCATAGTAGTCTCAAATTTGCGACGAAAATCAGACTACATAAAATGGTCGCAAAATTTGCGTCTAATTTGAGACTAATTTCCAACTATTAGAACAAGTCACATTTAGTTCCAAAATTTTAGTCACAAATTAGTACCAAAAAATATTAGTCTCAAATAGTTCTAAAAAAATTAGTCTCAAATTGGTCCCAAAAATATTAGTCTCAAATTGGTCCGAAAATAAAATTGGTCCCAAAAATAATTAGTCTCAAATTGGTCTCAAAAATAATTAGTCTCAAATTGGTCTAAAAAAATTACAGAAGCCATATAACGAAGCCAAAAACTTTATTCATGATTAATTTAAAGAAGTTTTTATATATACTCCTTCGATATTTGTATATTTTTCGATAAATTTGTTATTTGCGACCAATTTGTCACAAACCATATAACGAATTATTTACAGAAGCCACAAATTTTATTCATGATTAATTTAAAGAAGTTTTTATATATATTCTTTAGATATTTGTATATTTTTGGATAAATTTGTTATTTGGAATCAATTTGTAACGATAAGCAAAAAAATATTGGCACATTTTGGGACCAATTTGGAACGATAACCAAATCTATTTCGCTTCTATCCATTTCACAAACCCAAATTTTGCATTCGTTGTAGCTTTCTGCATCATAAAGCATTGTTTTATTCCCCTCATATCCAATATGAGAGTATTTTTGACATTTTTACTAATATGAATCTTTGCACACGCTTAGGAATATTGTTGGTGAACTCTAAAACTATTGTTACACAATACAAGAAAACAATCGATTTGAGACTACAATATTAGTTCCAAATTAGTCTCAAAATGAGAATTTGAGACGAATTTGCGACCACCTACGATGGTTGCAAATTACGCGCCGCAAAAATGATTTGTCGCATAGTAGTCTCAAATTTGCGACGAAAATCAGACTACATAAAATGGTCGCAAAATTTGCGCCTAATTTGAGACTAATTTCCAACTATTAGAACTAGTCACATTTAGTCCCAAAATTTTAGTCACAAATTTGTCCAAAAAAAAATTAGTCTCAAATTGTTATAAAAAAATTAGTCTCAAATTGGTCCAAAAATATTAGTCTCAAATTGGTCCCAAAATAATTAGTCTCAAATTAGTCCCAAAAATAATTAGTCTCAAATTGGTCTCAAAAATAATTAGTCTCAAATTGGTCTAAAAAATTAGTCAGAATAGTACTTCCGAGGGTAGGAATAGTACCTCCGGCGGCCGGACTGGAAACTCCGGTAACTTTTGGCGATCGGACTAGGAACTCTGACAACCTCCGGTGGTCAAAATAGTACCATCGGCGGTCAGAATAGTACTTTCGGCGGCAAGAAGCGACCTGAATTAAATCAGAAAAATTATATCATATAGGATTCAAACTCAAGACCTTAAGGTATAAAGACAATCAAATAACCACTAGACCGCATCAACATTTGGTAAACTTTCCGTATAACAAATATATATCTATTGTAGATGTCGTCGCAAATTAGTCCCACATTAATTGTAGTCACAAAAGAGTCTCAGAATTTGATACTAAAGAAAGGCTACACTTGTTTTTTTTTTTAAATATAGTTGCAAAAATGCTGCGTTTTTGCAACATGTTTTCTTGTAGTCACTGTATAGTAGCAAATTGGTCTCATATATGAAAGATATACTTTAAAATATATGTTTTATACGTTTTCTAACATTCAAAATACTAATATTTGAGATAAAACAAGTAACAAAATGTTTTGCATTGTTTTTTCATCAAAGTATTTTAAATATCTAAATCGGAAACAAAAACAATGATAATACTAATACAAAATATGTTAAATGTATAAGGTATTATAGTGTTGATGTTGTATATGTTAAAAATAGTTATACTTATGCAAATTTTGATATTTTGATATGGTTACATGATATAAGTTAATGACATATATATTTCAAGTTTTAAAATATATAAAATGACTCATTTTAAAGAATAAATTAAATGTAGTCACAAAAGGGTCTCAAAATTTGAGACTAAAGAGCGACTACACTTGTTGTCTTGTATCAGTTGCAAAAATGCTACGTTTTTTGCGACTTCTTGTCTTGTAATCACTGTGTAATAGCAAATTGGTCTCATATATGAAAGATAAACCTTAAAATATATGTTTTATAGGTTTTCTTACATTCAAAATAATTATATTGGTGGCAAAATTTGTCACAACCCATTTAACGAATTATTTACATAAGCCAAAAACTTTATTCATGATTAATTTAAAGAAGTTTTTATATATACTCCTTCGATATTTGTATATTTTTCGATAAATTTGTTATTTGCGACCAATTTGTCACAAACCATATAACGAATTATTTACAGAAGCCACAAATTTTATTCATTATTAATTTCAAGAAGTTTTTATATATATTCTTTCGATATTTGTATATTTTTGGATAAATTTGTTATTTGGAACTAATTTGTAACGATAAGCAAAAAAATATTGGCACATTTTGGGACCAATTTGGGACGATAGCCAAATCTATTTCGCTTCTATCCATTTCACAAACCCAAATTTTGCATTCGTTGTAGCTTTCTGCATCATAAAGCATTGTTTTATTCCCCTCATATCCAATATGAGAGTATTTTTGATATTTTTACTAATATGAATCTTTGCACACGCTTAGGAATATTGTTGGTGAACTCTAAAACTATTGTTACACAATACAAGAAAACAATCGATTTGAGACTACAATATTAGTTCCAAATTAGTCTCAAAATGAGAATTTGAGACGAATTTGCGACCACCTACGATGGTTGCAAATTACGCGCCGCAAAAAGGATTTGTCGCATAGTAGTCTTAAATTTGCGACGAAAATCAGACTACATAAAATGGTCGCAAAATTTGCGTCTAATTTGAGACTAATTTCCAACTATTAGAACAAGTCACATTTAGTCCCAAAACTTTAGTCACAAATTGGTCACAAAAAAAATTAGTCTCAAATTGTTCTAAAAAAATTAGTCTCAAATTGGTCCCAAAAATATTAGTCTCAAATTGGTCCCAAAATAATTAGTCTCAAATTGGTCCCAAAAATAATTAGTCTCAAATTGGTCTCAAAAATAATTAGTCTCAAATTGGTCTAAAAAAAATTAGTCAGAATAGTACTTCCGACGGTAGGAATAGTACCTCCGGCGGCCGGACTGGAAACTCCGGTAACCTCCGGCAATCGGACTAGGAACTCTGGCAACCTCCGGTGGTCAAAATAGTACTTTCGTCGGCGGGGAGCCACCTGAATTAATTCAGAAAAATTGTATCATATAGGATTCAAACTCAAGACCTTAAGGTATAAAGACAATCAAATAACCACTAGACCGCATCAACATTTGGTAAACTTTCCATATAACAAATATATATCTATTGAAGATGTCGTCGCAAATTAGTCCTAGATTAGTCCCACATTAATTGTAGTCACAAAAGAGTCTCAAAATTTGATACTTTTCTTGTAGTCTTTGTATAGTAGCAAATTGGTCTCATATATGAAAGATATACTTTAAAATATATGTTTTATACGTTTTCTAACATTCAAAATACTAATATTTGAGATAAAACAAGTAACAAAATGTTTTGCATTGTTTTTTCATCAAAGTATTTTAAATATCTAAATCGGAAACAAAAACAATGATAATACTAATACAAAATATGTTAAATGTATAAGGTATTATAGTGTTGACGTTGTATATGTTAAAAATATTTATATTTATGCAAATTTTGATATTTTGATATGGTTGCATGATATAAGTTAATGACATATATATTTCAAGTTTTGAAATATATAAAATAACTCATTTTAAAGAATAAATTAAATGTAGTCACAAAAGGGTCTCAAAATTTGAGACTAAAGAGCGACTACACTTGTTGTCTTGTATCAGTTACAAAAATGCTACGTTTTGCGACTTCTTGTCTTGTAATCACTGTGTAATAGCAAATTGGTCTCATATATGAAATATAAACCTTAAAATATATGTTTTATAGGTTTTGTTACATTCAAAATAATTATATTGGTGGCAAAATTTGTCACAACCCATTTAACGAATTATTTAGAGAAGCCAAAAACTTTATTCATGATTAATTTAAAGAAGTTTTTATATATACTCCTTCGATATTTGTATATTTTTCGATAAATTTGTTATTTGCGACCAATTTGTCACAAACCATATAACGAATTATTTACAGAAGCCACAAATTTTTTTCATGATTAATTTAAAGAAGTTTTTATATATATTCTTCCGATATTTGTATATTTTTCGATAAATTTGTTATTTGGAACCAATTTGTAACGATAAGCAAAAAAATATTGGCACATTTTAGGACCAATTTGGGACGATAGCCAAATCTATTTTGCTTCTATCCATTTCACAAACCCAAATTTTGCATTCGTTGTAGCTTTCTGCATCATAAAGCATTGTTTTATTCCCCTCATATCCAATATGAGAGTATTTTTGACATTTTTATTAATATAAATCATTGCACACGCTTAAGAATATTGTTGGTGAACTTTAAAACTATCGTTACAGCCTCCATGGGATTTATTTATTTATGTGATCTTAACATTAGGTTTGCAGCTATTTTTGAGTGTTAAGGTTACCTATGTGAAATATTGACTTGGAATGAAAAATAATTCAGCTTTACAATCTAATTTGAAATATCTCCTTGTGGGTTTGGATAACCAACTCAACTGGATATCTTCCTTCATGGTGTTTGTTGCTGCTGAGAAAACTAAGTACGCAACAAGAGATCTAAGCAGTGAACTAATAAAATCTTTAACAGAAAAAGATATGCTATCGGTTTGAAATTAAAGAAGATAGAAGAATTGGTTACGGAGATGGTTGAGTTTTCTGATGCAAGTCCACATGCGGAACCCAAGTCAACAGCTTGAGAATGTCTCTGCTAACCCCAAACTGAAAGGGTTCGGGATTGGCCCTGATGGACGGTACATATGTGGAGAATTTTGGGAATTTTGAAAAATAACATAAGAGATTTTAATGGGCCATGTAGTATATATAAAAGTTATAATGTAATCCTATTTGTACACATATTTGTGATATGCATGTCTGCTAGTTTTTAAGGCCTCCAGTTATGTTTAAGAAAAGTGAAGTTTTATTGAATAGTGCTCGAATCAAAAACAACTCTACAACGATGGAAATAAAAATAAAAACCACATTAAAAACAAAATATTAAAGAGGTTAAACAAGAGAGAAAAAGTCTAATTAGCTTATCTCAAACCAAATAGAAACGAATGCTTAATGATGTGGTTGGGGTCTAAAGGTGTGTAACCACTTGTTCAGGCGGTCATTAGGTGACAGTGACAACTTAACAGTTTGTGGTGATGGTCCTACCACCACACGAAGCTTAAGCCCAGCCGCACAATGACCAGTCTTGGAGCTAATGAAATAGTGGACTCCTGGTTTGGTGAGCTTGACGAGATTGTGTCCTGTCTTGTGCACAGCTACTGGAGAAGTCGGGTCGCATGATATGAATTCAAGTTCACCACTGATTTCTAAGACGGTGTTGACTTCTTTGTCGTAGTCGAAAAGGAGATTGTCTCCGACATCAAAGTGTATTTGCTCCGTCCACTTGGAATAAAAGTCGCTCTTTTCAGGAACCCTCCACCCTTCGGAGTCACCGACCTTGTAGATCTTTCCAAAAGGAAGGATCTTGCTCGGTGGTGGTGGAGGAATAGGACGTGACGGGTCATGGACGACAAGAACGTCGAGCCTCTGTCCCGATGCGCACTGACCATGATTTGAGCTGACGAAGTAGTGATAACCTGGTTCCGTGAAGGTTACGACATCGTGTCCTGTGTTGTATACGGCTTTAGGAGAGGAAGGGTCGCAGAATTCGTATTCCAAAGCGCCGGAAACTTGAGTGACGTCGTTGAAGTTGCGATCGTATTCGAAAACCAGAGAATCTCCCACGTGGAATTCCTTACCCTCAGCCCAAGAGTAATACGTATCCTCCTTCGCGATCCATCCATCGGAATCTCCAACTTTGTAGATTGTCGCCGAGCAGTAACCAAAGAGAACCGTGAAGGTTGTTATCACCAGCACGAAGCCGAAGATCATGGTGTTTATCTTCATTGCTGTCGTGAAGAAGATAGATGAACAAACTGAGATGTGTACGTAGAAGAAAGGTTATGAGATCTCTAGCTCGGTACGTGGATGAGAGAGAGAGATAGAAAGAGTTTTGTTGATAAGAGTTTTAAGAGAGTACCCTATCGTTGTTTATATAATGCTTTGCCAAACCCTTATCCTTGACATATTAGGATTTTATTTGTTTACTTCCTTTTTGTATATTTAAAAGATAAGATTCTTCAATATCTTTTAAATATATATGTATTATTTTATCTATTGACATTAGTTTAGTTCTTTTTTTTTTTTTTTTTTACACCAACTTTCAATTGAACTACTGCATTTTATTTTAATTTTTAACTCTCGATCGTTTATGCTATAGTTATGAATTCAATTTTGTTAAGCTGAAAAAGATTCGATACAATAGAGTCTAATGAAAACACAAGAACAAGTATATCCAATAAACTATTTACAAAGAAAAAAATCAAAATAACGTGAATCAACTTGTATGAGTTCTGAAAATTTTGATTAAAAAAATTGAAAATAAAGGATACTTTCTTTTAAGTTTGTCTATGAATATTTTTATTAGCTAGAATTGGTGGCCTGTGCTTTATAATAATTAAAAATATATTATACTCTCAAATTCAATTTTTCGAATTTAATATTATTTTATTATTTGTTTTATCCCAAACTTAAACGTGCATGTATCCCTATATTATTTAATACTCCCTCTCTTTTAAAGTATAAGGAGTTTCAGAAAGAAAAAAATAGGCATCTTAAGAAATTTATTTTTACATTTCATTTTTAAATAAAAAATTACTAAAAAAATAGTAATAGTCATTTCAACTTTTAGTCAAAATTATCTCTCTTTCCACCAATGTAAATTTAGTAATACGAAATGTGTTAAATATCAATGTTGGTTATCTATTTTGATAATATATTTAATGAGTAATTAATAAAATTGTATAAAATGTTGAGAAAGCCTTATATTTTTATATAAAATTGTATATATTTTAATATGGGAATTAATTTTGATTTCGGGATTGATTTGCATTTTTTGGAGTTAAAAGGTAAAGTTGCAAAAAAATAGCGGCTTGGAGAATTATTTTGCCGAAAACCCTTTATTTAAAGATGTTTTCTTAATCGTCTTTTTGCATTTTTTTTGTTTTTATGTATTAGTAGTTCTCTTATTTGGGTTTAATTAGGATTTTCAAGAAGTTGTGATGGTTTGTTGTTCTTAGGTTGTTAGATTTATGATATACCATCTTGGTTCTTAGTTTAATGTTGGTTTCAATGCTTAATCTTGGTTGGCCATCTAGATTAGGATCTTAGATTAATTTATATACCGAAAGTGATTGTTAAATTGTCCAAACAAACTGTAAATACTTAATTGTATTGCAAAATAAAATATATGGGGTTTAAATCCGATTTTATTAAAAATTGCCATACAAAATCTTATAAAAATATGCGTATTACCAATTAAAATTTAAATATTATAAATAAAATTTAATATTTATTTCTTATATGAACGTATTTACACGGGTGATAATCTACTTTCCAAAGATTTATAATACGCGTTACAAAAAAATGTTTAGTCCACATCTATTTCGCTTCAATCCAATTCACAAACCCAAATTTTCTATTCGTAGTACTTTTCTGTATCATAAATCATTGTTTTATTCCTCTCATATCCAATATGAGTCTCTCATATCCAATATGAGAGTATTTTTGACATTTTTACTAATATGAATCTTTGCACACGCTTAGAAATATTGTTGGTGAACTCTAAAACTATTGTTACACACTACAAGAAAACAATAGATTTGAGACTACAATATTAGATCCAAATTAGTCTCAAAATGAGAATTTAAGACTAATTTGCGACCACCTACGATGGTTGCAAATCACGCGCCGCAAAAGTGATTTGTCGCATAGTAGTCTCAAATTGGCGACGAAAATCAGACTACATAAAATGGTCGCAAAATTTGCGTCTAATTTGAGACTAATTTCCAACTATTAGAACAAGTCGCATTTAGTCCCAAAATTTTAGTCACAAATTAGTTCCAAAAAAAATTAGTCTCAAATTGTTCTAAAAAAATTAGTCTCAAATTGGTCCCAAAAATATTAGTCTCAATTTGGTCCCAAAATAATTAGTCTCAAATTGGTCCCAAAAATAATTAGTCTCAAATTGGTCTCAAAAATAATTAGTCTCAAATTGGTCTAAAAATATTAGTCAGAATAGTACTTCCGACGGTAGGAATAGTACCTCCGACAGCCGGACTGGAAACTTCGGTAACTTTCGGAGATCGGACTAGGAACTCTGGCAACCTCCGGTGGTCAAAATAGTACCACCGGTGGTCAGAATAGTACTTTCGACGGCGGGGAGCCACCTGAATTAATTCAGAAAAATTGTATCATATAGGATTCCAACTCAAGACCTTAAGGTATAAAGACAATAAAATAACCACTAGACCGCATCAACATTTGGTAAACTTTCCATATAACAAATATATATCTTTTGAAGATGTCATCGCAAATTAGTCCTAGATTAGTCCCACATTAATTGTAGTCACAAAAGAGTCTCAAAATTTGATAATAAAGAAAGGCGACACTTGTTTTTTTAAATGTAGTTGCAAAATGCTACGTTTTTGCAACATGTTTTCTTGTAGTCACTGTATAGTAGCAAATTGGTCTCATATATGAAAGATATACTTTAAAATATATGTTTTATACGTTTTCTAACATTCAAAATACTAATATCTGAGATAAAACAAGTAACAAAATGTTTTGCATTGTGTTTTCATCAAAGTATTTTAAATATCTAAATCGGAAACAAAAACAATGATAATACTAATACAAAATATGTTAAATGTATAAGGTATTATAGTGTTGATGTTGTATATGTTAAAAATATTTATACTTATGCAAATTTTGATATTTTGATATGGTTACATGATATAAGTTAATGACATATATATTTCAAGTTTTGAAATATATAAAATGACTCATTTTAAAGAATAAATTAAATGTAGTCACAAAAGGATCTCAAAATTTGAGACTAAAGAACGACTACACTTGTTGTCTTGTATCAGTTGCAAAAATGCTACGTTTTTTGCGACTTCTTGTCTTGTAATCACTGTGTAATAGCAAATTGGTCTCATATATGAAAGATAAACCTTAAAATATATGTTTTATAGGTTTTCTTACATTCAAAATAATTATATTGGTGGCAAAATTTGTCACAACCCATTTAACGAATTATTTACATAAGCCAAAAACTTTATTCATGATTAATTTAAAGAAGTTTTTATATATACTCCTTCGATATTTGTATATTTTTCGATAAATTTGTTATTTGCGACCAATTTGTCACAAACCATATAACGAATTATTTACAGAAGCCACAAATTTTATTCATTATTAATTTCAAGAAGTTTTTATATATATTCTTTCGATATTTGTATATTTTTGGATAAATTTGTTATTTGGAACTAATTTGTAACGATAAGCAAAAAAATATTGGCACATTTTGGGACCAATTTGGGACGATAGCCAAATCTATTTCGCTTCTATCCATTTCACAAACCCAAATTTTGCATTCGTTGTAGCTTTCTGCATCATAAAGCATTGTTTTATTCCCCTCATATCCAATATGAGAGTATTTTTGATATTTTTACTAATATGAATCTTTGCACACGCTTAGGAATATTGTTGGTGAACTCTAAAACTATTGTTACACAATACAAGAAAACAATCGATTTGAGACTACAATATTAGTTCCAAATTAGTCTCAAAATGAGAATTTGAGACGAATTTGCGACCACCTACGATGGTTGCAAATTACGCGCCGCAAAAATGATTTGTCGCATAGTAGTCTTAAATTTGCGACGAAAATCAGACTACATAAAATGGTCGCAAAATTTGCGTCTAATTTGAGACTAATTTCCAACTATTAGAACAAGTCACATTTAGTCCCAAAACTTTAGTCACAAATTGGTCACAAAAAAAATTAGTCTCAAATTGTTCTAAAAAAATTAGTCTCAAATTGGTCCCAAAAATATTAGTCTCAAATTGGTCCCAAAATAATTAGTCTCAAATTGGTCCCAAAAATAATTAGTCTCAAATTGGTCTCAAAAATAATTAGTCTCAAATTGGTCTAAAAAAAATTAGTCAGAATAGTACTTCCGACGGTAGGAATAGTACCTCCGGCGGCCGGACTGGAAACTCCGGTAACCTCCGGCAATCGGACTAGGAACTCTGGCAACCTCCGGTGGTCAAAATAGTACCACCAGCGGTCAGAATAGTACTTTCGTCGGCGGGGAGCCACCTGAATTAATTCAGAAAAATTATATCATATAGGATTCAAACTCAAGACCTTAAGGTATAAAGACAATCAAATAACCACTAGACCGCATCAACATTTGGTAAACTTTCCATATAACAAATATATATCTATTGAAGATGTCGTCGCAAATTAGTCCTAGATTAGTCCCACATTAATTGTAGTCACAAAAGAGTCTCAAAATTTGATACTTTTCTTGTAGTCTTTGTATAGTAGCAAATTGGTCTCATATATGAAAGATATACTTTAAAATATATGTTTTATACGTTTTCTAACATTCAAAATACTAATATTTGAGATAAAACAAGTAACAAAATGTTTTGCATTGTTTTTTCATCAAAGTATTTTAAATATCTAAATCGGAAACAAAAACAATGATAATACTAATACAAAATATGTTAAATGTATAAGGTATTATAGTGTTGACGTTGTATATGTTAAAAATATTTATATTTATGCAAATTTTGATATTTTGATATGGTTGCATGATATAAGTTAATGACATATATATTTCAAGTTTTGAAATATATAAAATAACTCATTTTAAAGAATAAATTAAATGTAGTCACAAAAGGGTCTCAAAATTTGAGACTAAAGAGCGACTACACTTGTTGTCTTGTATCAGTTACAAAAATGCTACGTTTTTTGCGACTTCTTGTCTTGTAATCACTGTGTAATAGCAAATTGGTCTCATATATGAAATATAAACCTTAAAATATATGTTTTATAGGTTTTCTTACATTCAAAATAATTATATTGGTGGCAAAATTTGTCACAACCCATTTAACGAATTATTTAGAGAAGCCAAAAACTTTATTCATGATTAATTTAAAGAAGTTTTTATATATACTCCTTCGATATTTGTATATTTTTCGATAAATTTGTTATTTGCGACCAATTTGTCACAAACCATATAACGAATTATTTACAGAAGCCACAAATTTTTTTCATGATTAATTTAAAGAAGTTTTTATATATATTCTTCCGATATTTGTATATTTTTCGATAAATTTGTTATTTGGAACCAATTTGTAACGATAAGCAAAAAAATATTGGCACATTTTAGGACCAATTTGGGACGATAGCCAAATCTATTTTGCTTCTATCCATTTCACAAACCCAAATTTTGCATTCGTTGTAGCTTTCTGCATCATAAAGCATTGTTTTATTCCCCTCATATCCAATATGAGAGTATTTTTGACATTTTTATTAATATAAATCATTGCACACGCTTAAGAATATTGTTGGTGAACTTTAAAACTATCGTTACAGCCTCCATGGGATTTATTTATTTATGTGATCTTAACATTAGGTTTGCAGCTATTTTTGAGTGTTAAGGTTACCTATGTGAAATATTGACTTGGAATGAAAAATAATTCAGCTTTACAATCTAATTTGAAATATCTCCTTGTGGGTTTGGATAACCAACTTGTAACATCCGTGTTCCTAAGTCGTCTTCTCGAGTTGTATGTAATTATGTGGATGTCATGACGAACCCTCGGGATATTGTATTTTGATGTTGATTACTAATATAATGATGTTTATGGATTGATGGTGGATTACAATACATGATGTGGTATTTCATGTATTAAGTTGTCGGGTACATGATGGGGGATTTCATGTATCGACGGGGCGACATATGATGGGATATTTCATGTGTCGCGGGATTGAGCGAAGTATTGTTCCATCTTGGTTCGGGGATTTTTGGGTTTACGTCATGGATCCTACGAGGTGGTCGGGGTCGGTAGAATTAGATGACGTCTAATTCTATCGACGGGGTCATTAGGATTATGGGTGATTTAATCCTAATGACGGGTCATTAGAGTTATGTGAGATTAGCTCTAATGACGGGTCATTAGAGTTATGTGAGATTAGCTCTAATGACGTGGGTTAGGATTATGGGCGATTTAATCCTAACCGGGTGGTTCACTGATTAGGATTATGGGCGATCTAATCCTAATGGACGGTGAACCACGGGTGGGGTCCGGTATTATCGGATCTCACGGGGCCTTAGTATATTAGGATCCGGGGTGATTGGATTCTAATATACTAGGTCGTTTGACGGATCTCACGGGGCCTTAGTATATTAGGATCCGGGGTGATTGGATTCTAATATACTAGGTCGTTTGACGGATCTCACGGGGCTTAGTATATTAGGATCCTGGGTGATTGGATTCTAATGTACTAGGTCGTTTGACGACTTAACTCGTTCGAATTCGGGGTTGATTGGATTTCAACGAGTTAGCCGTCGGGGACCACATGGGATCTTGCGACGTTAGACCGAGAGTGTTTGTGAACCGAATATGGAACGGTACTAGGCTTGATCGGTGGCCCTAGGGGCGGGAAGTGAGGTGAAACGATCAAATGATCGATCGTTGTTGAGGAATCCCGAGCGGTTCGGTTTAGCGGAATTATGCGGTAATTCCGGGCGTTTGACGGAAATTAAAGAAATATTTTGGGACGGGGTGAATGTCTCAAATATTTCGGATTAGTGGACGGAATTACTAAACCGTGGGGAGAGGAATTAAGAAAGAATTTAATCGTTGCGGTTTAGTGGAATTGGGTCGGTTTGGTTTAATTGAATTAAACCAAACGTATACATACACATATATGTATACAAAAATATCTTCCTTCTCTCCATCCTTCTTGAAGCTTCTCTTCTTCCTCATTTTGGAAATAGAAAACGAGAAGGGAGAAAGAAAAGGAGAAAGGAGAAAGAAAGAAAAAAGAAGGAGAGGGAGAGAAGAGGAGAAAGAGGTAGAAAAGAGCAGAGTATTGAGAGGTCCGATTGACCAAGAAAGAGAGCTCGGATCGAGCTGAAATTTGGTGGGTAAGTTCTTCCATCTCTTGTGTAATTGTCTACCAAATTTCGTCAAGAATTGTTGGGTAGTTTAGGAGTTATGAATTTTCTCCCTAGACTACTCTGTTTTCGAGCTGTAGCAACGGGGTGAGATTGAGTGAATGGTTGAGCACTCAATTGTTGTTTGTTTGGATTGAAATCTGGTAGATAGGTTGTTAAGAGGTTGAACTTGAAGTTCACCGAAGGTTTTTGTCAAATTCGACTTATGGCAAGAGTTGTGAGCAAGCAAAGTTGCCCCTGTTTCTAAGCAAAGGAAATCCGATTTGGAGTTAGGGGTAATCCGAGTTAAGGGGTTGTAGTGAGGTTCTTCTTGAGCTTGTTCTTATTTAATTGAGGTGTTGTTGATCTCTTGCTAGGCAAGAGTGAGATTTTGGCAAGTAGGAGCCAAGAGGTGCAAAGGGACAAGCTTAAAGCTTAGAATCGTCAAGGACGAACCGTCAAAGCAAAGGTGAGTGCGTGACCGTGGTTAAACCATGGGATCATTGCTTTTTCGTGACTGTTGTGTGCTTAGGGACTAGACCAATTGGGTGTGATTTATGGCATGGCCATGTTGTGTGTTGTGTTAGTAATGGAGCTCTATTACGGTATGTGTTTTGGTTATTCCTTAAGTACATTTCGGTTGCGTTAAATCTTTGGTTATATGTGTTTATGGCCGTGAGACGGGAGGACCGCCTCACTAAGCATTATCAATGCTTACGCGCCTCTTTTGGTGCAGGTAAGGACAAAGAAAAGGCTTAGATGTGGAGCGCGTGGAACCAAGGCCGAGGGGAAAGGATGATCTCGGGTTGAAGGTTTTTGGGTTTGATTTCCTTGTGTTTTGTGGTTGTGTGTTGTTTATAGACTTGTGTTCTTAGGATGCTAATGTTGAACTTTATATGAGGCCTAACGGTTTGCTAAGATAGTTTTGGATGTTTAATGTTGCTTTTAAGTGTTGTGGTTTATTATGGTTTGTTGTGTTATCTTTGGGTTGCAGGCAAGTCTAGAGGATCGACCGATCCAGGGAGGATCGATCGATCTTGTGTAGTCGATTTTGGGGCAAGGAATCCCTGGTCGATTTTTGGGGGTAGGGATCGATCGGTCCCGGCCAGGATCGATCGATCCTGTAAATGCATTTCGAGGCTAAGGCCTCTGGCGGTTTTAATGGGTCAAGATCGATCGTTCCTGGGTAAGAACGATCGATCCTGAAATGTGGTTTTAGTCCAAGTTTTCCCTGGATTGATTCGGGGTATCGAAATCGATCGAACCACAAAGGATCGATCGATCCGTATTTCAAGATCGATCGATCTTAAGGGAGATCGATCGAACTTTAAGGTCGTTTTTGGTCCAGGAAGTTTAAGGAAAAACTTAGAGTTTCGAGATCGACCGATCCATAACGGATCGATCGATCGTCTGTCACAAGATCGATCGTTCTTGGGAGGTTCGATCGTTCTTGAGGTGTCGTTTTTGGCCAGGGGTTTTTGGCCAGTTTTGTAGGGTCAGGATCGATCGATCCTAGGTGAGAACGATCGATCCTGATTATTTTTTTCCATCTAGGTTTTTTTTAAGAAAAGTTTTAAAAATTTCGCATTTTCCGGTTATTCTTTGGGGTAGGTCGCGTCACAACTCAACTGGATATCTTCCTTCATGGTGTTTGTTGCTGCTGAGAAAACTAAGTACGCAACAAGAGATCTAAGCAGTGAACTAATAAAATCTTTAACAGAAAAAGATATGCTATCGGTTTGAAATTAAAGAAGATAGAAGAATTGGTTACGGAGATGGTTGAGTTTTCTGATGCAAGTCCACATGCGGAACCCAAGTCAACAGCTTGAGAATGTCTCTGCTAACCCCAAACTGAAAGGGTTCGGGATTGGCCCTGATGGACGGTACATATGTGGAGAATTTTGGGAATTTTGAAAAATAACATAAGAGATGTTAATGGGCCATGTAGTATATATAAAAATTATAATGTAATCCTATTTGTACACATATTTGTGATATGCATGTCTGCTAGTTTTTAAGGCCTCCAGTTATGTTTAAGAAAAGTGAAGTTTTATTGAATAGTGCTCGAATCAAAAACAACTCTACAACGATGGAAATAAAAATAAAAACCACATTAAAAACAAAATATTAAAGAGGTTAAACAAGAGAGAAAAAGTCTAATTAGCTTATCTCAAACCAAATAGAAACGAATGCTTAATGATGTGGTTGGGGTCTAAAGGTGTGTAACCACTTGTTCAGGCGGTCATTAGGTGACAGTGACAACTTAACAGTTTGTGGTGATGGTCCTACCACCACACGAAGCTTAAGCCCAGCCGCACAATGACCATTCTTGGAGCTAATGAAATAGTGGACTCCTGGTTTGGTGAGCTTGACGAGATTGTGTCCTGTCTTGTGCACAGCTACTGGAGAAGTCGGGTCGCATGATATGAATTCAAGTTCACCACTGATTTCTAAGACGTTGTTGACTTCTTTGTCGTAGTCGAAAAGGAGATTGTCTCCGACATCAAAGTGTATTTGCTCCGTCCACTTGGAATAAAAGTCGCTCTTTTCAGGAACCCTCCACCCTTCGGAGTCACCGACCTTGTAGATCTTTCCAAAAGGAAGGATCTTGCTCGGTGGTGGTGGAGGAATAGGACGTGACGGGTCATGGACGACAAGAACGTCGAGCCTCTGTCCCGATGCGCACTGACCATGATTTGAGCTGACGAAGTAGTGATAACCTGGTTCCGTGAAGGTTACGACATCGTGTCCTGTGTTGTATACGGCTTTAGGAGAGGAAGAGTCGCAGAATTCGTATTCCAAAGCGCCGGAAACTTGAGTGACGTCGTTGAAGTTGCGATCGTATTCGAAAACCAGAGAATCTCCCACGTGGAATTCCTTACCCTCAGCCCAAGAGTAATACGTATCCTCCTTCGCGATCCATCCATCGGAATCTCCAACTTTGTAGATTGTCGCCGAGCAGTAACCAAAGAGAACCGTGAAGGTTGTTATCACCAGCACGAAGCCGAAGATCATGGTGTTTATCTTCATTGCTGTCGTGAAGAAGATAGATGAACAAACTGAGATGTGTACGTAGAAGAAAGGTTATGAGATCTCTAGCTCGGTACGTGGATGAGAGAGAGAGAGATAGAAAGAGTTTTGTTGATAAGAGTTTTAAGAGAGTACCCTATCGTTGTTTATATAATGCTTTGCCAAACCCTTATCCTTGACATATTAGGATTTTATTTGTTTACTTCCTTTTTGTATATTTAAAAGATAAGATTCTTCAATATCTTTTAAATATATATGTATTATTTTATCTATTGACATTAGTTTAGTTCTTTTTTTTTTACACCAACTTTCAATTGAACTACTGCATTTTATCTTAATCTTTAACTCTCGATCGTTTATGCTATAGTTATGAATTCAATTTTGTTAAGCTGAAAAAGATTCGATACAATAGAGTCTAATGAAAACACAAGAACAAGTATATCCAATAAACTATTTACAAAGAAAAAAATCAAAATAACGTGAATCAACTTGTATGAGTTCTGAAAATTTTGATTAAAAAAATTGAAAATAAAGGATACTTTCTTTTAAGTTTGTCTATGAATATTTTTATTAGCTAGAATTGGTGGCCTGTGCTTTATAATAATTAAAAATATATTATACTCTCAAATTCAATTTTTCGAAATTAATATTATTTTAATATTTGTTTTATCCCAAACTTAAACGTGCATGTATCCCTATATTATTTAATACTCCCTCTCTTTTAAAGTATAAGGAGTTTCAGAAAGAAAAAAAATAGGCATCTTAAGAAATTTATTTTTACATTTCATTTTTAAATAAAAAAAATTACTAAAAAAATAGTAATAGTCATTTCAACTTTTAGTCAAAATTATCTCTCTTTCCACCAATGTAAATTTAGTAATACGAAATGTGTTAAATATCAATGTTGGTTATCTATTTTGATAATATATTTAATGAGTAATTAATAAAATTGTATAAAATGTTGAGAAAGCCTTATATTTTTATATAAAATTGTATATATTTTAATATGGGAATTAATTTTGATTTCGCGGGATTGATTTGCATTTTTTGGAGATAAAAGGTAAAGTTGCAAAAAAATAGCGGCTTGGAGAATTATTTTGCCGAAAACCCTTTATTTAAAGATGTTTTCTTAATCGTCTTTTTGCATTTTTTTTGTTTTTATGTATTAGTAGTTCTCTTATTTGGGTTTAATTAGGATTTTCAAGAAGTTGTGATGGTTTGTTGTTCTTAGGTTGTTAGATTTATGATATACCATCTTGGTTCTTAGTTTAATGTTGGTTTCAATGCTTAATCTTGGTTGGCCATCTAGATTAGGATCTTAGATTAATTTATATACCGAAAGTGATTGTTAAATTGTCCAAACAAACTGTAAATACTTAATTGTATTGCAAAATAAAATATATGGGGTTTAAATCCGATTTTATTAAAAATTGCCATACAAAATCTTATAAAAATATGCGTAGTACCAATTAAAATTTAAATATTATAAATAAAATTTAATATTTATTTCTTATATGAACGTATTTACACGGGTGATAATCTACTTTCCAAAGATTTATAATACGCGTTACAAAAAAATGTTTAGTCCACATCTATTTCGCTTCAATCCAATTCACAAACCCAAATTTTCTATTCGTAGTACTTTTCTGTATCATAAATCATTGTTTTATTCCTCTCATATCCAATATGAGTCTCTCATATCCAATATGAGAGTATTTTTGACATTTTTACTAATATGAATCTTTGCACACGCTTAGAAATATTGTTGGTGAACTCTAAAACTATTGTTACACACTACAAGAAAACAATAGATTTGAGACTACAATATTAGATCCAAATTAGTCTCAAAATGAGAATTTAAGACTAATTTGCGACCACCTACGATGGTTGCAAATCACGCGCCGCAAAAGTGATTTGTCGCATAGTAGTCTCAAATTGGCGACGAAAATCAGACTACATAAAATGGTCGCAAAATTTGCGTCTAATTTGAGACTAATTTCCAACTATTAGAACAAGTCACATTTAGTCCCAAAATTTTAGTCACAAATTAGTTCCAAAAAAAATTAGTCTCAAATTGTTCTAAAAAAATTAGTCTCAAATTGGTCCCAAAAATATTAGTCTCAATTTGGTCCCAAAATAATTAGTCTCAAATTGGTCCCAAAAATAATTAGTCTCAAATTGGTCTCAAAAATAATTAGTCTCAAATTGGTCTAAAAATATTAGTCAGAATAGTACTTCCGACGGTAGGAATAGTACCTCCGACAGCCGGACTGGAAACTCCGGTAACTTTCGGAGATCGGACTAGGAACTCTGGCAACCTCCGGTGGTCAAAATAGTACCACCGGTGGTCAGAATAGTACTTTCGACGGCGGGGAGCCACCTGAATTAATTCAGAAAAATTGTATCATATAGGATTCCAACTCAAGACCTTAAGGTATAAAGACAATAAAATAACCACTAGACCGCATCAACATTTGGTAAACTTTCCATATAACAAATATATATCTTTTGAAGATGTCATCGCAAATTAGTCCTAGATTAGTCCCACATTAATTGTAGTCACAAAAGAGTCTCAAAATTTGATAATAAAGAAAGGCGACACTTGTTTTTTTTTTAAATGTAGTTGCAAAAATGCTACGTTTTTGCAACATGTTTTCTTGTAGTCACTGTATAGTAGCAAATTGGTCTCATATATGAAAGATATACTTTAAAATATATGTTTTATACGTTTTCTAACATTCAAAATACTAATATCTGAGATAAAACAAGTAACAAAATGTTTTGCATTGTGTTTTCATCAAAGTATTTTAAATATCTAAATCGGAAACAAAAACAATGATAATACTAATACAAAATATGTTAAATGTATAAGGTATTATAGTGTTGATGTTGTATATGTTAAAAATATTTATACTTATGCAAATTTTGATATTTTGATATGGTTACATGATATAAGTTAATGACATATATATTTCAAGTTTTGAAATATATAAAATGACTCATTTTAAAGAATAAATTAAATGTAGTCACAAAAGGATCTCAAAATTTGAGACTAAAGAACGACTACACTTGTTGTCTTGTATCAGTTGCAAAAATGCTACGTTTTTTGCGACTTCTTGTCTTGTAATCACTGTGTAATAGCAAATTGGTCTCATATATGAAAGATAAACCTTAAAATATATATTTTATAGGTTTCCTTACATTCATAATAATTATATTGGTGGCAAAATTTGTCACAACCCATTTAACGAATTATTCACATAAGCCAAAAACTTTATTCATGATTAATTTAAAGAAGTTTTTATATATACTCCTTCGATATTTGTATATTTTTTTGATAAATTTGTTATTTGCGACCAATTTGTCACAAACCATATAACGAATTATTTACAGAAGCCACAAATTTAATTCTTGATTAATTTAAAGAAGTTTTTATATATATTCTTTCGATATTTGTATATTTTTGGATAAATTTGTTATTTGGAACCAATTTGTAATGGTAAGCAGAAAAATATTGGCACATTTTGGGACCAATTTGAGACGATAGCCAAATTCTTTTTGCTTCTATCCATTTCACAAACCCAAATTTTCCATTCGTTGTAGATTTCTGCATCATAAAGCATTGTTTTATTCCCTTTATATCCAATATGAGAGTATTTTTGACATTTTTACTAATATGAATCTTTGCACACGCTTAGGAATATTGTTGGTGAACTCTAAAACTATTGTTACACAATACAAGAAAACAATCGATTTGAGACTACAATATTAGTCTCAAAATGAGAAATTGAGACTAATTTGCGATCACCTACGATGGTTGCAAATCACGCGCCGCAAAAGTGATTTGTCTCATAGTAGTCTCAAATTTGCGACAAAAATCAGACTACATAAAATGGTCGCAAAATTTGCGTCTAATTTGAGACTAATTTCTAACTATTAGAACAAGTCACATTTTCCCAAAATTTTAGTCGCAAATTAGTCCCAAAAAAAATTAGTCTCAAATTGTTCTAAAAAAATTAGTCTCAAATTGGTCCCAAAAATATTAGTCTCAAATTGGTCCCAAAATAATTAGTCTCAAATTGGTCCCAAAAATAATTAGTCTCAAATTGGTCTCAAAAATAATTAGTCTCAAATTGGTCTAAAATTTTATAGTCAGAATAGTACTTCCGCGGTAGGAATAGTACCTCTTGCGGCCGGACTGGAAACTCCGGTAACCTCCAGCGATCGGACTAGGAACTCTGGCAACCTCCGGTGGTCAAAATAGTACCACCGACGATCAGAATAGTACTTTCGGCGGCGGGGAGCCACCTGAATTAATTCAGAAAAATTGTATCATATAGGATTCAAACTCAAGACCTTAAGGTATAAAGACAATCAAATAACCACTAGACCGCATCAACATTTGGTAAACTTTCAATATAACAAATATATATCTATTGAAGATGTCAACGCAAATTAGTCCTATATTAGTCCCACATTAATTGTAGTCACAAAAGAGTCTCAAAATTTGATACTAAAGAAAGGCTACACTTGTTTTTTTTTTTTAAATGTAGTTGCAAAAATGCTACGTTATTGCAACATGTTTTCTTGTAGTCACTGTATAGTAGCAAATTGGTCTCATATATGAAAGATATACTTTAAAATATATGTTTTACACGTTTTTTAACATTCAAAATACTAATATTTGAGATAAAACAAGTAACAAAATGTTTTGCATTGTTTTTTCATCAAAGTATTTTAAATATCTAAGTCGGAAACAAAAACAATGATAATACTAATACAAAATATGTTAAATGTATAAGGTATTATAGTGTTGATGTTGTATATGTTAAAAATATTTATACTTATGCAAATTTTGATATTTTGATATGGTTACATGATATAAGTTAATGAAATATATATTTCAAGTTTTGAAATATATAAAATGACTCATTTTAAAGAATAAATTAAATGTAGTCACAAAAGGGTCTCAAAATTTGAGACTAAAGAGCGACTACACTTGTTGTCTTGTATCAGTTGCAAAAATGCTACGTTTTTTGCGACTTCTTGTCTTGTAATCACTGTGTAATAGCAAATTGGTCTCATATATGAAAGATAAACCTTAAAATATATGTTTTATAGGTTTCCTTACATTCAAAATAATTATATTGGTGGCAAAATTTGTCACAACCCATTTAACGAATTATTTACAGAAGCCAAAAACTTTATTCATGATTAATTTAAAGAAGTTTTTATATATACTCCTTCGATATTTGTATATTTTTCGATAAATTTGTTATTTGCGACCAATTTGTCACAAGCCATATAACGAATTATTTACAGAAGCCACAAATTTTATTTATGATTAATTTAAAGAAATTTTTATATATATTCTTTCGATATTTGCATATTTTTCGATAAATTTGTTAATTGGAACTAATTTGTAACGATAAGCTAAAAAATTTTGGCACATTTTGGGACCAATTTGGGACGATAGCCAAATCTATTTCGCTTCTATCCATTTCACAAACCCAAATTTTGCATTCGTTGTAGCATTCTGCATTATAAAGCATTGGTTTATTCCCCTCATATCCAATATGAGAGTATTTTTGACATTTTTATTAATATGAATCTTTGCACACGCTTAGGAATATTGTTGGTGAACTTTAAAACTATCGTTACAGCCTCCATGGGATTTATTTATTTATGTGATCTTAACGTTAGGTTTGCAGCTATTTTTGAGTGTTAAGGTTACCTATGTGAAATATTGACTTGGAATGAAAAATAATTCAGCTTTACAATCTAATTTGAAATATCTCCTTGTGGGTTTGGATAACCAACTCAACTGGATATCTTCCTTTATGGTGTTTGTTGCTGCTGAGAAAACTAAGTACGCAACAAGAGATCTAAGCATTGAACTAATGAAATCTTTAACAGAAGAAGATATGTTATCGGTTTGAAATTAAAGAAGATAGAAGAATTGGTTACGAAGATGGTTGAGTTTTCTGATGCAAGTCCACATGCGGAACCCAAGTCAACAGCTTGAGAATGTCTCTGCTAACACCAAACTGAAAGGGTTCGGGATCGGCCCTGATGGACGGTACATATGTGGAGAATTTTGGGAATTTTGAAAAATAACATAAGAGATGTTAATGGGCCATGTAGTATATATAAAAATTATAATGTAATCCTATTTGTACACATATTTGTGATATGCATGTCTGCTAGTTTTTAAGGCCTCCAGTTATGTTTAAGAAAAGTGAAGTTTTATTGAATAGTGCTCGAATCAAAAACAACTCTACAACGATGGAAATAAAAATAAAAACCACATTAAAAACAAAATATTAAAGAGGTTAAACAAGAGAGAAAAAGTCTAATTAGCTTATCTCAAACCAAATAGAAACGAATGCTTAATGATGTGGTTGGGGTCTAAAGGTGTGTAACCACTTGTTCAGGCGGTCATTAGGTGACAGTGACAACTTAACAGTTTGTGGTGATGGTCCTACCACCACACGAAGCTTAAGCCCAGCCGCACAATGACCATTCTTGGAGCTAATGAAATAGTGGACTCCTGGTTTGGTGAGCTTGACGAGATTGTGTCCTGTCTTGTGCACAGCTACTGGAGAAGTCGGGTCGCATGATATGAATTCAAGTTCACCACTGATTTCTAAGACGTTGTTGACTTCTTTGTCGTAGTCGAAAAGGAGATTGTCTCCGACATCAAAGTGTATTTGCTCCGTCCACTTGGAATAAAAGTCGCTCTTTTCAGGAACCCTCCACCCTTCGGAGTCACCGACCTTGTAGATCTTTCCAAAAGGAAGGATCTTGCTCGGTGGTGGTGGAGGAATAGGACGTGACGGGTCATGGACGACAAGAACGTCGAGCCTCTGTCCCGATGCGCACTGACCATGATTTGAGCTGACGAAGTAGTGATAACCTGGTTCCGTGAAGGTTACGACATCGTGTCCTGTGTTGTATACGGCTTTAGGAGAGGAAGAGTCGCAGAATTCGTATTCCAAAGCGCCGGAAACTTGAGTGACGTCGTTGAAGTTGCGATCGTATTCGAAAACCAGAGAATCTCCCACGTGGAATTCCTTACCCTCAGCCCAAGAGTAATACGTATCCTCCTTCGCGATCCATCCATCGGAATCTCCAACTTTGTAGATTGTCGCCGAGCAGTAACCAAAGAGAACCGTGAAGGTTGTTATCACCAGCACGAAGCCGAAGATCATGGTGTTTATCTTCATTGCTGTCGTGAAGAAGATAGATGAACAAACTGAGATGTGTACGTAGAAGAAAGGTTATGAGATCTCTAGCTCGGTACGTGGATGAGAGAGAGAGAGATAGAAAGAGTTTTGTTGATAAGAGTTTTAAGAGAGTACCCTATCGTTGTTTATATAATGCTTTGCCAAACCCTTATCCTTGACATATTAGGATTTTATTTGTTTACTTCCTTTTTGTATATTTAAAAGATAAGATTCTTCAATATCGTTTAAATATATATGTATTATTTTATCTATTGACACTAGTTTAGTCCTTTTTTTTTTTTTTTACACTAACTTTCAATGGAACTACTGCATTTTATCTTTATCTTTAACTCTCGATCGTCTATGCTATAGTTATGAATTCAATTTTGTTAAGCTGAAAAAGATTCGATTCAATAGAGTCTAATGAAAACACAAGAACAAGTATATCCAATAAACTATCTACAAAGAAAACAATCAAAATAATATGAATCAACTTGTATGAGTTCTGAAAATTTTGATTAAAAAATTGAAAATAAAGGATACTTTCTTTTAAGTTTGTCTATGAATATTTTTATTAGCTAGAATTGGTGCTTTATAATAATTAAAAATCTATTATACTCTCAAATTCAATTTCTCGAAATTAATATTATTTTAATATTTTTTTTATCCCAAACTTAAACGTGCATGTATCCCTATATTATTTAATACTCCCTCTCTTTTAAAGTATAAGGAGTTTCAGAAAGAAAAAAAATAGGCATCTTAAGAAATTTACTTTTACATTTCATTTTTAAATAAAAAAATTTTCTAACAAATAGGAATAGTCATTTCAACTTTAGTAAAAATTATCTCTCTTTCCATCAATGTACATTTAGTAATACGAAATGTGTTAAATATCAATGTTGATTATCTATTTTGAGAATATATTTTTGATAATATATTTAAAGAGTAATTAATAAAATTGTATAAAATGTTGAGAAAGCCTTATATTTTTATATAAAATTGTATATATTTTAATATGAGAATTAATTTTGATTTCGCGGGATTGATTTGTATTTTTTGGAGATAAAAGGTAAAGTTGCAAAAAATAGCGGTTTGGAGAATTATTTTGCCGAAAACCCTTTATTTAAAGATGTTTTCTTAATCGTCTTTTTGCATTCTTTTTTGTTTTTATGTATTAGTAGTTCTCTTATTGGGTTTAATTAGGATTTTCAAGAGGTTGTGATGGTTTGTTGTTCTTAGGTTGTTAGATTTATGATATATCATCTTGGTTCTTAGTTTAATGTTGGTTTCAATGCTTAATCTTGGTTGGCCATCTAGATTAGGATCTTAGATTAATTTATATACCGAAGTGATTGTTAAATTGTCCAAACAAACTGTAAATACTTAATTGTATTGCAAAATAAAATGTATGGGGTTTAAATCCGATTTTATTAAAAATTGCCATATAAAATCTTATAAAAATATGCGTATTACCAATTAAAATTTAAATATTATAAATAAAATTTAATATTTATTTCTTATATCAACGTATTTACACGGGTGATAATCTAGTTTCCAATGATTTATAATACGCGTTACAAAAAAATGTTTAGTCCACATCTATTTCGCTTCAATCCAATTCACAAACCCAAATTTTGCATTCGTAGTACTTTTCTGCATCATAAATCATTGTTTTATTCGTCTCATATCCAATATGAGAGTATTTTTGACATTTTTACTAATATGAATCTTTGCACACGCTTAGGAATATTGTTGGTGAACTCTAAAACTATTGTTACACACTACAAGAAAACAATAGATTTGAGACTACAATATTAGTTCCAAATTAGTCTCAAAATGAGAATTTGAGACTAATTTGCGACCACCTACGATGGTTACAAATCACCCGCCGCAAAAGTGATTTGTCGCATAGTAGTCTCAAATTTGCGACGAAAATCAGACTACATAAAATGGTCGCAAAATTTGCGTCTAATTTGAGACTAATTTCCAACTATTAGAACAAGTCACATTTAGTTCCAAAATTTTAGTCACAAATTAGTACCAAAAAATATTAGTCTCAAATAGTTCTAAAAAAATTAGTCTCAAATTGGTCCCAAAAATATTAGTCTCAAATTGGTCCGAAAATAAAATTGGTCCCAAAAATAATTAGTCTCAAATTGGTCTCAAAAATAATTAGTCTCAAATTGGTCTAAAAAAAATTACAGAAGCCATATAACGAAGCCAAAAACTTTATTCATGATTAATTTAAAGAAGTTTTTATATATACTCCTTCGATATTTGTATATTTTTCGATAAATTTGTTATTTGCGACCAATTTTTCACAAACCATATAACGAATTATTTACAAAAGCCACAAATTTTATTCATGATTAATTTAAAGAAGTTTTTATATATATTCTTTATATATTTGTATATTTTTGGATAAATTTGTTATTTGGAATCAATTTGTAACGATAAGCAAAAAAATATTGGCACATTTTGGGACCAATTTGGGACGATAACCAAATCTATTTCGCTTCTATCCATTTCACAAACCCAAATTTTGCATTCGTTGTAGCTTTCTGCATCATAAAACATTGTTTTATTCCCCTCATATCCAATATGAGAGTATTTTTGACATTTTTACTAATATGAATCTTTGCACACGCTTAGGAATATTGTTGGTGAACTCTAAAACTATTGTTACACAATACAAGAAAACAATCGATTTGAGACTACAATATTAGTTCCAAATTAGTGTCAAAATGAGAATTTGAGACGAATTTGCGACCACCTACGATGGTTGCAAATTACTTATGAATATTGTTGGTGAACTCTAAAACTATTTTTGCATTCTTTTTTGTTTTTATGTATTAGTAGTTCTCTTATTGGGTTTAATTTAGGATTTTCAAGAGGTTGTGATGGTTTGTTGTTCTTAGGTTGTTAGATTTATGATATATCATCTTGGTTCTTAGTTTAATGTTGGTTTCAATGCTTAATCTTGGTTGGCCATCTAGATTAGGATCTTAGATTAATTTATATACCGAAGTGATTGTTAAATTGTCCAAACAAACTGAGGCGATTCTGAGGCGATCCCATGTTGATCCTGACAGTGATTTCCAGCAGTTGTAATGGCAGATCTGGTGGCCCAAAAGCCCCCTGATCCAATCCTAACGGTGACCAATTCTTCTCCCCTAGCGGCGGCGACCACTCCTTCTCCCCTGGCGGCGGAATCCAATCCCCCTCTCTTGGCGGCGGCGAGCACTCCTCCCTTGGCGGCGGCGAACACCCTTTCTCCTCTGGCGGCGGTGAGAACTCCTTCTTCCCTGGCGGCGGCGGATTCACAAAACCCATCGGAGAGCTCCTTTCCATCAAAAACTCAAATCGCAGATGGATCCTCACCATCTGTTAATGTACGAAGGTCTCCTTCACCAACTTTGGGGACAACGACATCTCCCCTAAAACAATCCGCTGCTCTGGCCGATGGCTCAAATCCTTCTGGGCTCACAAAGCCTTCTTACTCATCGATCGTGAAAACAAACTCGAAGCTTACAACGCACGAAATTCGGTTCAATGATTGAAGGCTCTCCGGTTGTTGTGATTCCGGACGAGATACTTCACGATGTTGTTCCTCTCTAGGATGATCTCATTGTTGGAAAATTTCCTTCAAAATCGCCGCATATTGCTAAGGTCCACATAATCGTGAACAAGATCTGGCCAATTGGTGATAAAAATCGACGAAAATTGAAGCTTTTGTGGTGAATGAATCCACCATCAAATTTAGAATTCGAGACAAGATGACCAGAGAAAGAGTTCTACGTCGCGGTATGTGGAACATCGCTGATAAACCTATGTCTGTAGCAAAGTGGTGTCCAGTAACGGAAGAGACCTTACTAACACTCACTTCCATGCCTCTTTGGATTACCCTACACAATATTCCTTCTTCGATGTTCTCATGGAAAGGAATCAGCTTCTTAGCTAGTGTAGTTGGTGAGCCACTAAGGTTATACCCAGAAACAGAACTCTGTCAGAAATTTGATGAAGCAAAAGTGTTTGTTGACGTTAATTTCAAGAAAGAGCTCCCTCAATCTCACCGGTTTAAATCCCTTGAAAGAACCCCTGCCTCGGAACATAACAGAATTGTCTTTCTAGATCAAGATAAGAATGTACTATCGAAGCAAATGTTCCAATAACTGCAGCTATACAACAACTTGATCTCAGCGGTTGATGAAGGTGCTGCAATATCTGAAACAATAATTTCAGAAAATTCAGGAAATTCTGCACCAGTTTCTTCAGAACAGCCGGAGACATCTCTCCCAGATAATCCTTGGACAAACGTCTCTCCATCAAAATCTGGCCGCAATCCTCAGGTTCTCTCAGAGAGTGGCATTACCGTATCCCCATCGCGATACACGATCCTATCTCTTATCGAAGAAACAGAGGCAGCGACAGCGACCAACGTCTCCAACTCTGTCTTCGATGAGATTGAAGAAGGTGAATTGTCCCCTAAATCGAGTGTGGTTTCGACATCGAAAGCAGACAAACAAAAGACTCACCCAACAATACCTAGAAGCACAAAATCTTTCTACAAATCGGTTTATGTTGCCTCAAACGCCCGTCGTGGTGGTTGGGGTAAAAAGTCATCAAAAATCAAAAATTAATGTCGGGTTTCTTTTGGAATATCCAAGGCCTCAACAAAACATCAAAACACTCGATTATTCGATCTTGGTTAAACAAGGGGGAGTTGCATTTTAGTTGCTTTATAGAGACACGGATAAAAGAAAGTCGGACTTCTCTCATCTCGTCTCTAGTTTGCAAAGATTGGTCTTTAATCACGAACTATGAAACATGATTGATTCCAGTTTTGAAAAGTGGTCAAATGGTTACATGTGTTGTTTTGTTGAAGGGAATAGACGTGGAATTCTTCTGCTCCTTTATCTATGTCTCAAATTTTGAAGAAGAACGCAAGGAGCTTTGTGACGATTTTCGTAATCACCAAAACTCTCCGATGTTTCAGAAAAATTCATGGCTTATTTGTGGCGATTTTAATGAAATCCTAAATCTCAACGAGCATTCAAATGTCCCTTCTCCATCGATTACGAATGATATGCATGAATTCCAAGAGCTGGTCCGATTTTGCTCACTCTCTGACTTGATTTCTCACGGGCTGCATCTCACTTGGTGTAATAAGAGGGAAGAAGGTCTTATTTGTAAAAAACTTGATCGCACAATGGTCAATGGGAGCTGGTTATCTACCTTCCCAAACTCTTATAATGTTTTTCGAGTCAGGTGATTGCTCGGATCATATGAGAGGTAGATTCACAATTCGTGCAGCAGTAGAACGGGGACGACGACCATTCAAATTCGCCAATGCGCTCACAACGCTGCCCAGTTTTCACACAACAGTTCAAGATTTCTGGCAAGATACCACGCCATTGTTCGTATCTACATCAGCAATGTTTCGTTTGGGAAAAAATTAAAAGAGTTGAAGCAACCACTTCGGAATCTGGGCAAGGAAAATCTGGCTGATATATCAAAGCGGACATCGGACGCTTACTTAGATCTTTGTGGCAAACAGGAATTGACACTTTCAAATCCTACCGACCAGCATATTCGAGACGAGAACGAGGCAAATAAACGATGGCAATTTCTATCTGAATTGGAGGAGCGATTCTTGAGACAACACTCTAAACTTCATTGGTTAAAGGTGGGAGATGGAAATAACAAATACTTCTATAAGACATGTCAGGTTCGCAACATGAGGAATTCTATTCAGGAGATAAAAACATCAAATGGGGATATTATAAACGACCAGCAAGGTATCAAAGATGAAGCTTCTCGTTTCTTTTCCGAATTTTTGAACCCTATCCCAGACGATTATGTGGGGATGGAGGTTGGAGATTTGTGTTCGCTCTTGCCATTCCATTGTTCGCAGGAACAACAAGAGGCCTTAACCAAGATCGTATCTGCTGAGGATATCAAACGAGTGGTTTTTTTATGCCCAATAACAAGGCCTCGGGACCTGACGGTTACACTTTGGAGTTCTTCAAAGCAGTTTGGTCTATATTAGGTAACGATCTTGTTACAGCAGTTCAATCTTTCTTTGTAACAGGTTACTTACCTAAGGGAATCAATTCTACAATCCTAGCTTTGATTCCGAAAAAAGAAACGGCAGAGGTTATGAGAGACTATAGGCCTATATCCTGCTGCATTGTGATCTACAAAATTATTTATAAGTTGCTCGCGAATAGACTAAAGGAAATTCTCCCATACATCATACTTCCCAACCAGTCGACGTTCGTTAGCGATCGTCTACTCATGGAAAATGTCCTCCTCGCTTCGGAGATCGTTAAGGACTACCACAAAGATGTAATCTCTCTGCGCTGCTCCATCAAAATAGATATCTCGAAAGCTTTTGATACTGTACAGTGGCCCTTTCTGCTTAACACGTTGGAAACTATGTCTTTCCCGCCGCAGTTCATCCATTGGATCCGCCTATGCCTGACAACGACATCCTTTTCCGTTCAAATTAATGGAGATCTTGCAGGTTACTTTGGTAGTAAGAGAGGTCTGCGTCAAGGGTGTGCTCTCTCCCCATATCTATTCGTCATCGTAATGAATGTTTTATCGCACATTATAAATGCAGCAGCTAGAACAGGATCAATAGGATTTCATCCACGTTGTAAGAATGTCTCGCTCACTCACTTATACTTCGCGGATGATCTACTGGTCTTTATGGATGGAAGCCATCGTTCTCTAGAGGGCGTTTTTCAACATTTTTCACTCATTTGCGTCGAAGTCGGGCTTGAGAATAAGTGAAGAAAAACCAGTCTTATATCTGGCAGGCATCTCCGACCAACATCGTGATGCCTTGCTTTCTACCCACTCGTTTTCCTAGTGCACTCTACCGGTACGCTATTTGGGCATTCCACTCCTCACCAAGCGCTTTTCACCTCAAGACCTATGGTCCTTTACTGGAAAAAATCAGCCTATCGACTGTCGAATAGCTGTCTCAAAGAAATCGATTGAGTTTGTGCTGCTTTCTTATGGTCTGGCTCCGATTTAAACCCGAAGGAGGCCAAGGTCTGTTAGAAAGATATTTGCAAGCCAAAAAATGAAGGAGGACTTGGGATCAAAAACTTCATCGAATCGAATAAGGTTTCTTGCCTGAATTTAATTTGGCGGATACTTTCAGCTAGGGATTCTCTCTGGATGAACTGGATACAGCAAAACCTCATTCGCAAAGGGTCTTTCTGGTCTATTAAAGAATCAACATGTCTTGGTTCTTGGATGTGGAAGAAATTGCTCAAATACCGCTCAATTGCCAAAGAATATCATAAGGTGGACGTGAATGATGGAAACAATTCATATTTTTGGTTTGACTCTTGGTCGAGACTTGGTTGCTTAAATGATACTTTGGGGCCCCGAGGTTACATTGATCTTGGTATACCGGCGGAAGCCACAATGGCATGGGTTTTGTCTAATCATCGTCCTCGCCAACATAGAACAGAAATTTTGCAACAGATTGAAACTGAGTTGGCTATGCTCCAGCAGCGACGTAATAATCTTACCCGCGACAAGCACCAATGGTGAAGCACCACTGACAAGTTCAAAGAGAAGTTTTCAACAAAACAGACATGGAATCAATTACGGACCCCTCACCCAGCCACAAGCTGGACCACCTGTGTTTGGTTCCTCTTTGCCACGCCGAAGTTTGCTTTCTTAACGTGGTTGACAATTCAAAACAAACTATCTACATTGGATCGGATGGGTTGGATTGTGAATCAGCAACCAAAGTGTATTCTTTGCCATGATGCGGACGAAACCAGAGATCACCTCTTTTTCTTATGCAGATACTCCTTGGAGATTTGGTCTAAGCTCACGCATCAACTGCTTCAAGCAGACTACACCACTAACTGGAATGAGCTGGTGCAATTTCTATCAAAATCACCACCAAAACGAGATCGAGCAAAATGATTTGTCATGCGATATGCTTTCCAAACGACGTTATACCAACTGTGGCAAGAAAGAAACAATAGGCGGCATGGGAAGGGATTGAAAACATCAACTCTTCTTGCGGGTATTATAGATAAAACAGTACGTAATCGGTTATCAAGCATCCGAGAAACAGGCGACCAAAAATATGGTGAAACAATGGCCATTTGGCTCTCATCTAGAGTAGCTACATAGTTTACTCCCGAAACAAAAATTTTAGTTTTGCAAACAATTTCATTGTAACAAAAGTTGTTTTCTTTTGAATTAAATTTAACAATTATTCAAAAAAGAATAGCAAACTTCACTTTCTCTTCTTTATACATTTTTTGATTCTCTGTTTCACATCCATTAATTACTATGTCAACTTCCATGCAATAATTCAGATGATGCATGCGAAATTAAGAACATATTTTGTCTTATCTAAAAAGTACATTTAAAATTTCATTAATGCGGAAATACACTCGTTCCGAATGCATTTTACATGTGTCATGAAACAGAAGTTAATATGTTTTTACACAAACTTCTCCTCTTTCCACTTTTTGTTTCTCTTTGTGGTAAACAGAAAATAGAGATAAAAGCTTAACTAATGTCCTCCCACGGTGGAAACTTTGAGAACATCAGCTTCCGGCGGTGGAGAAGGAAGCACAGTGAGCGTTAAAACTCCACTCACAGCCGCAGCCACCGCAGCCAAAGCAAACCCCGGAATATTCCCTCCTCCGAACATCTCATCAAACGGTCCTGCTCCCACGGACACTACCATCTGCATTCATCATTAATTACATGCATTCAACGATCCATTTTCTTTTGTCTCTTGCTTTTACTCATTCATTACTTTAATTCCAAATCCATACGATAAATAATAACATATCAATTGATATATATAAAAAAAATAATTTAACCTGTGGTACAACTATTGCAAGATTTAAAACCCCTAAGGATAGTCCTGCATGCAACAAAATAAAAAAAACAATCACTCTCTAATAAATACTCGAAAATGAAATCCATGCATGCATAAATGTGTATATTATACATCTCTATATGACATTTAAAAGGAAAAATATATTAAATATGTACATGCATATAATTTTTTATTAATTCACATCAAGAATTATACAAACTTACCTTGGCCAGCACCAGACGAAGAAGAAAATATAGATGCCAATGCGAAAGGAACACTGTAAGTTATCTGAAAAAAAAAAAAAAATAGAATTCCAAATTATTATTAGTATTCTTTTAATTTTCTGTCAGAACAATTTAAATGAAATAATTTTAATAAAGTCATAAATTATATACTTACAGCTAGTGGTACACCGAGAAGAGCAAATAACGACAAAGCTCCGATTTTAACACCAACCGGCGGAGAAATCGCCACCGTTTCTATCACTGCGGAGCCGCGACGGTTTGACTCAGCCATTTTAGTAATCAAAATCGTCATCCCCAAACAAAAGGCTAAAATGAAATTCACAATCCCCCACAACCTCTTAACACCACCAACTCCACGAGCCAACCACTCTATTCCAAGCGAAGTGAAACCAAGAACCACCGAGTTCAACATCAACCCCAACGCGCCGGCGTGTACGCCCGTGTTATACACGCGCCTAGCATCATCGTTGTTAACATTACCTCCTGAGTCACCACCGTACACTTCTCTTCCCATCCAATCAGTATCAAATAAAAGAAAAGGAAACCAAGCAATCCAATTGAGACACGTCACTAAAAGTAACATCACCATTGGTCTTTTCATATCCTTTACCGCACTGAATAATTCCCCAAATAACGGAACTCTAACTACTTTTAACGGCGACGTTACTTCCTCCGTTATCTCGTTATTCTCATCATCATCATCATCAACCTCTCCGCCGCAGTTAACTTCCTTCTCCGTCTCCGGCGACGACCACTGTTTCTCATCGACGTACCAGAGAGCGAACGTCGTTAGAGTCATCAGAATCAGAATCGAGAAGAAGAAACAGCTTTTGAGATTCGCGCAATAGACATCACAAGCTACCGTCATCGTAAAAGGAAACGCGTCGTGAAGATGAGTGAAAGCTCCGGCGGCGAATCCGAGTACATTTCCGACGGCCATGAAGAACGAGAAGAAAGAATTCGCAGTTCTCGTCTTCTTCCCACTTTTACCAGAGAGATCAGCCAACAAAGCTCGACAAGGGCCTTGAAGCATGTTATTCGCAACATCGAGAATCCAAAATCCGATGGCGAAAACAACGATTGCGTGTGATTTCGGAGTTGAATCAACTCGATCTCCTAAAAGCTCACCGATATCGGCGGCGTAACCGATAAGAACGACGGCGATAGTGACGAGTCCAGCTCCGGCGGCTATAAAAGGACGACGGCGACCAAAACGCGATTCACAGCGATCGCTGTGGTAACCAACAATGGGCTGAACTAACATACCCGAAATTGGGCCACATAGCCAGATCAGTGAGGCCCATTTATGAGATATGCCTAAAAGCTGAACGTAAGGAGTTAAAAGTGAGAGCTGTAAAGCCCACCCGAATTGAATACCCGCGGCTATGGACGCAACCGCAATCGTTTGTTTCACCGGTGAAGAAGATTTTTGCGTTTGCGTTTGGGACTTCTTCATGGCTCTCTCTAATTTTTTGTTCTCTCACTAGATAGTCTATAGATTTAATGAAAATGTAGATTTGTGGATAGAGATCAGAGAGAGAGTCAGAGAGAGGTATAAATAAGAAGGAGAAGGGTTTTGCATGGGAAGGCAAATGGCGGGAGGAGCTTATCCATTAGTTTGATTAGACTTTGATAGTGTACTTTAATGTACTCAGCTATACACGTGTCATTTTTTCATTTATTGCTAATCTTATTATTAAATCTAGGATTTGATTTGGCAAAGAGGATTTTTTTTTAACATTTTTTTTACCTTTAACGGTAACTCCCACTTATAAATAATGAAATTAGATGGGATAAAAAATAGTAATAATAATGAAGCACATACTCTGGCCAAAAGAAAAAATTGATATTTAAAATGAGATGTGTTTAGACGACTATAAAAAGCTCAAAAATGGTTTTGTAGGTATCCTATATACCACGTCAGTCTAATGTACGAGCGGATAACTTAGCGGTAATTACACGCGTATTATCGTAGGAGGTGAGCTATGTAAACTCGGTACCACCGGTTTGGATCTCTAAGGCGTTTTAAATTTAAACAAATGTCAACAAAAAGAAAAATGATATGTGAAAGGAGTTATGATTTGAATATCTTCATAATTTAAAACTAGTAATTTTTTTTTTCTTAAGACAAAAACTAGTATTTTTTAATGTCTAAAACTTTCACTAAATTGATATCGTATCCAATTTTATTAGCAAATAGTTTTTTTTAATCCAAATTTTTTTTAAAGAATAACACGTGAAAAAAGGAAAAAAAAAACGTGAGTACAAAGGATAGTCGAGAATATGTCGTTTTTGTTCATGTTTGAGATCGATTGAATCCGTTGTACTTAGTTTAGAATACTCCTTCAGTCTTTTTTACATGTCCTAGCAAGTTTGGAATATGTATTATATACATTCAATGATCTACGAAGTCTAAAATTCATATTTGTTCTACAATGTCTAAAACTCGGATTGACTATAAATTCTACAAAACTTCGAATACGTATTCTATACTTTAGTTTATGTTATACAAAGATCAGAATATGTAGTCTATCCGTTACTCTATGTTCTATGAAAGTTAGAATAGGTTATCTACCTTTTGCTCTAAGTTCTACGAATTTTAGAATACATATTCTTTTGTTTCTCTATGTTCTACAAAATTTGTAAAGTTTAAAAATCTGTAAAATAAACCGAATTGTAAAATTAAAAAATAGAATCTCCATTTAATATTTATGAAAATCATAGAAGTTGTTTAGATTACATTCTATGAAGTTTAGAATATGTATTCTGAGTTTAGAATTCTGTAAAATTATGAAAATCATTTTTTTATCACTACAAGAAAACAATTGATTTGAGACTACAACATTAGTTCCAAATTAGTCTCAAAATGAGAATTTAAGACTAATTTGCGACTACCTACTATTGTCGCAAATCACGCGTCGCAAAACTGATTCGTCGCATATAAGTCTCAAATTTGCGACGAATATCCGACTACTTTAAAATGTCGCAAAATTTGCGACCAATCTGAAACTAATATATTGTCACCAATTTGCGACTAATTTCCAACTACTAGAACAAGTCACAAATTGATCCAAAAAATTAGTCTCAAATTGGTCCTAAAAATTAGTGTCTTCTTCTAATTATCATTTGTACCGTCGACCAGAATAGTACTTCTGGCGAACGGACTTGAACCTCCGGAGGCCAGAATAGTACCTCCGGCAGCTGGACTAAGAACGCCGGCAACCTCCGGCGGCGGTCGGGAGCGACCTAAATTAATTCAGAAAAACTGTATCATGTAGGATTCGAACTCAAAACCTTAAGGTATAAAGACAATCAAATAACCACTAGACCACATTAACATTTGGTAGACTCTCCTTATAACAAATATATATCTATTGACGATGTCGTCACAAATTAGTCTCAAATTAATTATTATTAAAAGTGTTATCTTAAATTGGTTCCAAATTTGCCACCAATTTAGGACGACATGATTAAAAAAATAGTTTCAAGTTCATGTAAAGATCATATACTAATAAAATTATACATATATGCAACTTACATATACGAAAATAGATAGTTAGGGTTTAAAATTATCAAATCCCAACTTTACATACATTTAGTAATGAATATATGTAACTAAATGACTTTGTTTCCAAATTTTTACGGCGAACTCTACAGAAAGCACAAACTTTATTCCGGATTAGTTTAAAGAAGATTTTATATATACTCTTTCCATATTTATATATTTTACGATAAAAATTTGTTATTTAAGACCAATTTGTGACGATAAACAAAAAAAAATAGCATATTTTGAGACCAATTTGAGAAGACAAGCCAAAAAAAATAAAATTAAATGGTTAGTCTTAAATTGGTGGGAAATTTTGTCACAAACCATTTAACTAATCATATACAGAAACCACAAACTTTATTCAGGATTAATTTAAAAAAGTTTTTATATATACTCTTTCAATATTTGTATATTTTTCGATAAATTTGTTATTTGGGACCAATTTGTAACGATAAGCAAAAAAAGCAAAAAAATATTGGCATATTTTGGGACCAATTTGGGACGACAAGAAAAAAAAAAAAGATTTAAATTGTTAGTCTCAAATTGGTGGCAAAATTTGTCACCAATTTGGGAATACATGCAAAAAAAAAATTATTTAAATGGTAGTCATAAATTGGGGGTAAAATTTTGGGTCCAATTTGGGACTGGCCAAAAAAAAAGTTAAATGGTTAGTCTCATATTGGTTGCAAATTTTGCCACCAATTTGGAACGACAATCGAAAAAAAAAATTTATTTAAATGGTAGTCGCAAATTGGTGGCAAAATTTGCGACTAATTTGAGAAAGAAGCTTTTACAAATGATTTTGCGACGAATTTCTGACTCTTTTTTTTTTTGTCTCAAATTAGTCCTAAATTCGTCACAAAAATGTAATCCTAGTGGTTTGGTCGTAAATTGTAGTCCCAAAACGAATGTTTTTTTGTAGTGTATGTATAACATAATTTAGGATCGAACATTTTAGGTTTCACCGAGAATAATGGAGTCAAAAGGAAAGAATCAATTGATGAGATGGTGAAGAAGAGAATTAACGACAAAGAAGAACCATTCCGCTGGAATAAACGATGTAGAAGAATTCTTCGGCCGTAAAATAACGTGGAACGAGGAAGAAGGAGTCCAATTGTGACTTGGAAATAAACCTGCTAATCAAAGCCTCTTTCAGAATTATAGGGTTTCACATTAAACCCATCTTTTTCACATTAAATGACTCGGAGATCGTTGATTCTATACATGCATTAAAGATCAACCACCTCAGAGCAAACAGACAAAAAATCGACAAGAAAAGGAATATTATGGGTCATGAAATCAAACCCGAATTAAGATGCACCAGAGAAGAATACTATGGCAGATGGAGAACCAAATGGAGCAGACTTCATCAAGACCTATCGTACATTTGTGTATCTAGGACAAGCTCAGATCAAGCTAGACAAGCCAAAGTTCTAGGCAGTTTGCTCTGTGTGTTTTCTTAAATTTCTTTTGCTTCTACTTGCGACTTATATAATAAGTCTCATTTGTTCTTTGTTTCTACAACTTTCACCACTGAATCAAATAATTTTTTTTTTAATAAGATTTATTCTGTTGTGTTCTTCTCTCTTTGATCTTGTCAAGCTGACGCCAAGACAAAGATAATCTGTTGTTGTATCAGTATTACGAAGATCCATCCCAACTATGTGGTGCGACCTCATCCACCATCAACTTATATCTATCCCCTCTAAGTCATTGAGAGACTTTTCAGCCATCAATGATTCAACCTCTAGGTTATTCAAACCAAAAAAAAAAAAACATGTGTTATAATCATAAATTACCATCTCTAACATATCCAAATAAAATATAATTGCAAAAACAGAAAATATTTATATTCAGATCAACAAGTTGATTTAACTTTATAAAAATTCTCATATATGAATTTTTTAAAACTAAAATTAAAAACTTGATTGACCCAATGTCCAACCAATTTATCTCGGTGACTTAGATGATCTGATCAACTTCCCGTTTCACCATCTAAACTCAACAATTATAATAGCAGAAGCATTGTTAAGTCAAGGCAAAGGCGTTGCCAACGCAATAGCCAAATCCCCCCATCCCTCTTCTTTTTACATTCAGCGTCACATGGGGCCTTTCGCAATAGTCGTAACAGTCTTTTTTGGCCTTATCATTACAAGTTTGAAGGACTATGGCTTTGAATGTCAAAAGCGGTTTGAACTGTTCAATGTGCAGAATCTAAAAGTATCGCCCTTCACAATAATTTATGTTTATGATATTTAAAAAAAAAAAAAAAATTTTAACAAAAGCGGAACAAAATAGAAAGAAAAGACAAAACTGCACAAAGAAACCGTACATGCTGAAGAAAATGTGTGGTTAGAGGTGAAAACAAATGAAAGTTAACTTAAATAGTATTTTTGTTTTTATTTAAAAAATACAAAAAAAAACTAATACCTTTATCTATTTATATAAACACTTTGGAGATTCATTCAATTTTATAAATACTTTTCTATATCTTTCTCTAATATCTTTCTTCATTTTGTTAGCTTTGAAGATTCCTCCTTCAAAAATCGGGTAAATTTTATTTTTCTAATCAATGCAAATCTACAATGTGAATTGTCTATATATTTCAGAAAATAAAATCTAAGATTTACATTTTTCTTTGTTGAAATTTATTTGTTACAATATAACTATAGCATTGTAAAAATAGAACATGTTTTAGGAGATATAGTATTTACATATTATATAAAATAGAAAAATAATTACAAAAACTCGGTACTACAATTTGAGAAAAATGATTGCAAACTGTAAAAAAATTGTGATACATTCTAAATATTTTTTACTAAATAGTAACTACAACTTTAAATTAATTTAACAAATGATAGAATGTAAAAAATAAGACGTATAATTTTACATAAATATTAAAATGATATATTGCAATAAATAATTAATATTTAGATTGGAGAAGTATGATGAATATTTGTAACTCTAATAATGATTTGGACAAACCAAGTATGTTTATGACAATGATTTAGTTTTTGAGCTTAATATTATACATATCGTGGTAATAAATGCAGATATGTCATCTAACCGTTGATCGAACAGAAGTTCTTTCGGACAATGAGGCCGAAATGCTCCCAATGAATCTACATCAAGAGTAATTTTTAATACTAAATATTATATTAGTTGTAGAGATTGTCACTTTTATGAATTATGGTTACCCTATATGTGTAATGTCTATTGTTAAATAAAATAAATCTAATAATTACTACCTTAGTAATCTTCTTGAATAAATGTATGTATGTGTGATCATGAGTCATGACGGATGAAAAAATAAAGTATGATCTTGTTTCGATGATCCAAAAATCTATTTTAAAAAGTGTTAGATTATGAATTCATATATTCAAGATAAACCGGTAAGGTGAGTTTGTTATATGGTATGGTAGAGTTGGTTAGAGCTATTAAAAACAGAGTCGGTAACAAGCTAAGCACTACTTCGAGTTGAAAAGAGAAAACATTTGAGCGTCTCGTTCTCTTTGTATTCTCTTAGACCTTGTAACACAAAAGTATAGTGAGTTACTGGGAACTTTTAGCTGAGACGTAGGATCCTCCATTCAGAGGAATTGAACTAGAAAAGCCGTCCCAGCTTGCACACTTCTTCTTATGTTCTTCATGTGGTTTCTTGTTCTGCGACTTCTTCTTCTCTCTCTTTCTATCATGGTTTGATCAAGGCTCGATATATCTCAATCATTCTTGAGGTTTTTGTGGTTCGTGGTGGATATCAAGTGCAGTGTTCCTCCATTACCTTCCCGAGGACGTAATCTCCAAGTCTCAAGATGCATAAATCTTTATTCTTCTTCTTGAGAACATCTATTGCATCTTATTCCTTGACCTCTAAAACTCAGGAGATCTCATTCCTTTTAAAGCCATCTATTGTCTCTACTAGAACGTTACTCAGACCTAAAACCTCTAGCTGAGCAAGCACATACCTCTTCCACAAAGAGAAATCATCATTTCCATCAAATTTATCTGCTTGAAATCTTTTCAGCTTCCTTTATACTTTCTTGTCTTCAACTTGTGAGCATGAGCCCTAATACGAATTTCCTAAGATCAATGTGATCTTATATATGTCTTGGCAAAGATTGGACTTTAGTAATTCACTATCAAAAACTATCTTGGAGACTTACAAAAGAAACAAAAGAAGATGCTCGGAGAATACTTTTGCTTCATCGATCATGAAATAAATATAACAAACTCTCTAACTTCCTAAACAATTTCGTACAACTTAAACTAATTTCAGAATCATGGTTATCTGCTGGTTATCAAAGCCGGTTAAGATAAATTATTGGAAGCTGGTTAAGATCGGCTTAGGAACTGTTTGCGTTTGTTGTCTTGTTCTTCTTTTGTGATCATCGATTTATGTTGATCGTAATCTATGTTAAAACTTTGGTCACAACTAAAACTTCTCCTTGATCGAGTCCCTATGAGGGAAAAAAGGCATTTGCCTTAAACCTCTCCAATATTAAGCAAATTTTGGAGCCCCAAATTTTAAATTATTATCTGGTATATTGGTAAAATATATATCTTTAATATTATTTTTTAAGTTTGAAATTTTGTTTAATATATTAAAAAGTATTTTTATTTATCTCTAATTTTTACAATGTAATGTTTTGAATTTTAGTATTTTCATATATAAAAAGTGTTAAATTTAGAATATAGATTACAAAAATAGTATAAAATAGTACAAAATATGATTTTCATAGACTAAAAAAATAATGTTAATTATCTCTAATTTATTACAAAACAATATGTTAAATTTTAGTTATAAGTTATAACACAATTTATCACGAAAATGTATAAAACGTCTTTATTTTTTTCTATTTCTTTTTTTTGCCTTAGGCCATCAAAATTCAAAACTCTAGGCACGGTCCTGGATGACGAGTTTCTCATGGAACCAAGAAACACTTGTTCAATTTTTTGTAGCTAATACAAATCATATCAAATATAATTGGTGACATAAAAAATTTGGATAACTAAGAATCAATCCTTAAAACACAATATGGAACACAGATATCTCACCTATCAAATAACTCCACTTGTCGACTCCTCACTCCTTCTCAAATCACAGCCTAATCCTTCTGAAAACTTCACACAAGATAAACCTTCTAATCTGCACCGTCAATCTAACCACAATCCAAAATCTCTACCGTCCATTCTCATCTTCCCCAAAACCTTACCTTCTTCTTCTCCTCCTCTATCGTCTTCGAGTAACCACAAATCTCATCTCTCTCTCTCTTTTCTCTCAGTAATGGCGTCTCTACAGCAAACTCTAATCTCTCTTCAATCCAAACTTCCACCATCATCCTTCCAAATCGCCAGATCTCTCCCAATGAGAAAGACCTTACCAATCCGAATCAACGGCGGAAACGCCGCCGGAGCGAGAATGTCAGCCTCGGCGGCGTCAAGCTACGCGATGGCTTTAGCAGACGTCGCGAAGAGAAACGATACAATGGAATCAACAGTGACAGACATCGAAAAGCTCGAACAAGTCTTCTCAGATCCACAGGTACTCAAATTCTTCGCGAATCCAACAATCACCGTCGAGAAGAAACGTCAAGTCATCGACGACATCGTGAAATCATCGTCTCTCCAATCTCATACCTCTAACTTCCTCAACGTCCTCGTCGACGCAAACCGGATCAATATCGTGACGGAGATCGTTAAGGAGTTCGAGTTGGTTTACAATAAGCTTACGGATACGCAATTGGCTGAGGTTAGGTCGGTGGTTAAATTGGAACCGCCGCAATTAGCTCAGATTGCCAAACAGGTTCAGAAGTTAACCGGAGCGAAGAATGTTAGGGTTAAGACGGTTATTGATCCGAGTCTTGTCGCTGGTTTTACGATTCGGTATGGTGATTCCGGTTCGAAGCTTATTGATATGAGTGTGAAGAAGCAGCTTGAAGATATTGCTGAACAGCTTGAACTTGGTGAGATTCAATTAGCTACTTGAATTGGAAGGAAAAAAAAATTGTAATAAGAGAAATTTGAGAATCTTTTTTTTGGTGCAATTTTCATTTTTTTTTTTTCTCTCTTCTTCTTCTTCATTCTCTTATTGATCAATCATATAATATACTAATATAATAATGATTCTAAGTTTATTATCTTTGTAATCGTTAAGTTTAGCCAATTCGAAATCGCGTAACACTGGCATCGAATTCGAATAGAATGTTTGCAGTTTTTACGTTTTGGGGAATGATATTAACTTCTGAACTTGTTGAACATATTGCATCTAACATGAATGAAGATTTTTGAAATGTCATATTGTGAATTTGTGACCGACTATTTTATACTATGCCTTTGCACTTGAACTAAACATCGTGGGTTGGCACTTTGAGGGCAAATATATTAGATTGTCTCTCAAATAAATTCAATATCACCCAGTCAGCATCAATCAAGTAACCTCAATCTTGTTCCAGCAAGCTGACTCTTGTTCCAACAAGTTCTGCATTGTCATTCTCCTTCTTTTTAACTGAGTTTTACAACTCAAGCTCAATCATGTACCATCATGACAATTACCTCTTCATGGATCTTCTATATTCTCTCGCTTGAGTGATAAAACTCTGTTATAAACTCCAAATCATACTTGTTGGAATATTCTCGTCGATCAGAATCGTCTTCCTCTTTAGGCTCTCCAATAACTCTCATTCTTAAATATGAACTTTTTCTTCTCAAACCTTTCTTGACCACTTGACGTGTGTTTCAAACACCCACATATGCAACATACAGTCTTCTTTGAAGTACTGGCTGGTGACTTACAAGACACATCACCATACCAATCCATTTTCTTAATCCAAACATTTTGAAATATCTTTGAATCTTGAACAAACTTCTTTTGCCGCAATGCACATCTAACCTTGTCAAGGAATTTATAGGAGTAAGCCTTGATATGCCCTTTCTTTCCACAATATAAACAACCCAAGGTACAAAATACTTTTTGGTGAAGTTTCAGTGTTTCTATTCCAACTGACACATCACATTTTTAGATTTGATGAACTTCTATTGTATCCAAGACCCGAACTCGTATTATCCCTTCCAGCAGCACTTAGAGTATTTCTTTTGCCTTGTACATTGCTCTCATCCATCGAATTTTTGATGACACTCTTGATAGTTGCCTCCAACAGCTTCTCTCATATTCTAGCAGACTTTGACAGATTTTCTTGAACAAGAATTGTATTGGGACCAGATTTACCTCCTTGATAACCAAGACCAACTCTTGTTTTCTCTGTTCTTCCCATGCTCAATATTTTATCTAGACTCTTTGTTGCACTATTCACATCCTCAAGTTCTTTTTGTTTTCTATGAGTTCATTCTCCAACTGTTTGGATTTTTCTTTTTCCGCTACAAGTTCCTCCTTCACTTTCACAATATGAACAACTTCGTGTTCTTCAAAGCACAAGAACACTTATGATTTTCAGCAAGCTTGATTTTCAACTTCTCTGATTCTTCTTTCTCATAAACTAGCTCTTTCTCAATATGTTTCATCTTGCTTTCCATCAACATCTTCTCCATGCTAAGTTCTTCCTTCATCTTGTCATTCATGGTTTTGAGTAATATCTTCTCTTTCATCAGTTTTCTCTCGGCAGACTTTCATCTAGGTCTTATAAAGACTCTTAAACTCAGTTTGATGTTTCACCTCTTCATCACTTTCTGAATCGCTGCTTGTGTTGGAACACTTGCTGTTTGTTCCAGCATTAGAGACACAATCTGACTTTTCACTTCTTTCTTTAGGTTCCACGAATCCACTTAATGCCACAAAGTTGATTACTTCCTCCTCACCATCTGTTTCACTATCGCCACCGTCTATGATGGTATTCTCTTTCTTTTTCACAACGTTGACACACTCCAATTTTGTGTGTCCATATTCCTTACAACTTGAGCACTGGATCTTCTTTTTCTTGATACTCGGACATTCATGTTTGATATATCCAGAGCATGTCGACATCCATTGCATTATAGTCCACATCTTCTTCCTCTTACATTATGTAGAACTGATCTATTTACATTCTCTAAAGCAGCATCCTTACAATCCATCTCATATGCTTGTAGCATCCCCATTATTTCTTCAAACGAAGTCTCATTCGTGTTAAGAGCAACCATCATAGTCGTTTTTTCTTCTTCGAATCTATTAGGCAAGCAACGTAGCAACTTCTTGACAATCTTCTTATCCTTGTAAGTCTTCCCAATCACATGCGCTTCTTAGCAATGGCGCAAAACTTAGCACTAAAATCTATAACACTTTAATGTTCTTCCATTCTTAGATTCTCAAACTAAGAAGCCAACCTGTCAAGTCTTGATCTCTTCACGGTGGTGGTTCCTTCAAACATTTTTTCTAGCTTATTCCACGCCTCTTTGGCAGATGAACATCCTTGAATCAACTTGTATTATTGTTAACCGAAGTAAAAATAGTAGATAAGGCTTTTGCATTATACTTTGACATACTCTTCTCGTTTTTTGTCCATTTATTCTTTGGTTTGTTGACACTGAAACCGTCTCTTTCTACAAGTTTAGGGGTTTCATAGCCATCTTCCACCATTGTCCAAACATCTTCATCAATACCTTGTATGATTGCCTTCATGTTCACCTTCCAATATACATAGTTTTTAGCATCTAACTTAAGACTCTTAACTGCAAGCCATTCTCGAAATATATCATCTATCTCTTTCCTCAGGATCCTCATCCGTTTGTTGAGTCAAACTATATACATATGCCCGCTCTGATACCATTTGTAAAAGTAGAGATAGATGATGCATACCAAGAATAACGAGGTTCGGCAAAGTGCATACGTCTTCAAACTGCCAACTAGATTTATTTAGTTAATCTTACAATAAGAACATGACTCACTGGAATTATATGACACTAAGACCTACATTAGCTCGACACCAACAATACACAGTCTATAAGAACCAGACCTGTATTCCAGCAAGTCACGCGGCTTGCTTAGATGAGACCGAAATAATAGAAATGTTTCTCTTTTTTTTTTTGGCTGACACTAGCAACACACATCTCCCTTGTATATATATTCATATACCTATGAGATATGTCATCCTAGATTTCACCTAGGTACAAGAAGGAAAATATATTTTTCTAAAAAAAAAAAAAAATCTTCAAGCATATCTTCTCCACACATATCTTAAGTGCACATTTTCCTTTATCTAAACCCTCCAAATATCTTTGTGATACTTATCTTCAATTCCAAGAGCCACGCCAGCATCAATCAAGTAAACTCAAAGCTTGTTCCAGCAAGCTGACTCCAATTCCAACAAATTATGCACTTTCACATGTAACAACCGATTAAATTTAAATCCTAATCGATTTTTCCTTATCATTCAGATAACATATTTAAAACTTTTGAGTAAAGGCGCATCAGAAATAACGTTTTTAAAAAAACTCGAAAATGCCCCAAAACATTATAAATACGAATCTATACCAATAAAAGGAAGGTTTAGAGGCTCAAGAGAGCATCCACATCAGCAAAAGTGAGGGCTTCTAAGAATGACACATCAACAACTAATTAAAAAAATAAATTAAATAATCACAAATTAAAATAATAAAATTCATCATAATTAAATTAATAAAATAATTAATCATATATATATCTATATATATTCATATCTAATTATTAGGCTTTACATATAATCAAAGCTCTCTTCATCTTTCTACGGAAGAAATAAAATAATGTTTGCCAAGAAAAAAATGTATGCTCCAATAATTATAGGTTCAAATAAATTATAGAATTAAATATAGAATTTTGCATATCAAAAAATGACTTATTTAAGTTTTGATGAAACTATGTATAGATATATAGATATATAACACATTTTTTTAGTTTCAAAAGGAATGAAAAATAAAATGATGTCGACCATATTTTTCTCTATTACATACTTAAATAGTATTGATTACTGGGATTCTGCATCAGACCAAAATAATGTGTTGTATCTAATTATAGTTTCATCAAAATTTAAATAAGTCATTTTTGATATGCAAAACTCTATATTTAATTTTCGTGTTAAAATTCTAAACTAATTTTAATAATTAGTTGAAGAAAACCATCTTCAAGAAAAAAAAATTCTTGATTTGGGTCTGAAAGTGAAACACAAGAATTGTGTTTTATTTTTTCACATATGGTTTTTTTTTAAGTAGATAAAATTAATTTTTGGTAAGTAAAAACAAAACAAAATGGTTAAGTTTCATCATTATTTATGTGAACTCTAAATATGTCTATTTTGCTTAACTAAATAAAAGTTATTTAAGTAAAAGACAGTTACAAACTTACATTTCTGAGAACGTTGGCCATCTTCTTTTCCTCCATTGTCAGCTTTTTTTAAATAAATTATTATTTAAACATTCTAAAAGAAAAACGTAACAACAACAAATTTCTATTATTCATTCAAATAAATTTAAAAACATACCAAAAGGAAACACTATCATGAATAGGACATTTACTCACTATCATTACCATAAACCATTAGTTGTTAGACTTAAATACAAACTTTCATCAATACAAATTCTAACGTTTCATTTGCAACCTCCACCAAAAGATTTAATATAAAAACATAAAATTAAAATAAATTAAATAACAGACAATAATTACACCAATAAATGATCTTCTATATTACCGTATATATAACAAGCATTCTAATATTCCTACAAAACAAGCATTCATATCTTATTATTAGGCTTCACTTATAATCAAGGCTCTCTTCACCTTCCTAAAGAAGAAATAAAACAATGTTTGCCAAGAAAATAATGTATGCTTCAATAATTATAGGTACAACTAAATTAATAAATTATCTTTGAAAAAATGTCAAAAAAAATCCGAATAATCTCTTTTCTTTTGGTCTGATACAAAATCCTAATAATCAGTACTATTGAATTATGTAATACAGAAAAATATGGTCCAAATTATTTTATTTTTCATTCTTAATGAAACTAATTTTTACCGATGGAGAAAAAATGAAACTAAAATTCTAACAAGATATATATATAAACTTTTTAGATGTTTTATTATATTAAAATTATAAAATTAAATATAGAGTTTTGCATACAAAAAAATAACTTATTTAAGTTTTGATGAAACTATATATACATATATATATAACACATTTATTGTTTGGTATGAAAATTATAACGTTTCATCAATATAAACTTTCATTAATACAAATTATAACGTTTCATTTGCAACATCCACCAAAAGATGTAATATAAAAGCGTAAAATTAAAAAAAAAATTTGACAATAATTACACTAATAATTAACCTTCTATATTGCCATATATATATAACAAGCATTCTCATAATCCTACAAAACATGCATCACTCTATCTCAAACTCATACTTCACATAAACATGGCAACACATGTTACAAAGACATCTTTCCAATTAAATGTTTGCCAAACTTTTGACAGTCTTGAAGAAAATTTCTGCAATGATGAAGTCCTGGTAAGACTAATTCATTTATGGAAAGCTCGTAACTTTAAAAATGGTAATATACTCATTGGGATGGAGCTGCTTTTCATGGACACCAAGGTATGCATTGAGTTTACTAAATAAAATATGCATATTATGATCTATAACTGATATCTAAACAATTTTATATAGTCAACAACGATACATGGATTTATATCGGCCAACCGACTATTCCGATATAAAGAGACCCTTAAACCAAACTCGATCTACAAGTTAAAAAGTTTATGCTCAACCCTGCCAAAAGAATGTTGAAAGTCGCAGCTCACAAATTGGACATTTTATTTACTGACCAGATATTTTTGGTTGAGACAAATGAAAGCTTCCACAAAATAGACAACCAACAATTTAGGCTACGCACCGTGTAAAATTTGGCACAAATAGTTGACCACAACAGCGAGCGTTTTGGTAAACATCTCTTGAAATCGAACAAAACAAATACACAAAACTTATATATATTTTTATATTGTAAATATCATCGATCACATATACCTCATAAAAGGAGATAACCTACAAGATTCCACACCAAACGCTACATCTTCAATGGCCGCTCCTGGTAGATTGATAACACTCGTATTTCGTATTTTCATACATTCATATAGGTTATTTCCATAGGTTTTAGCTAGCATTTAGGATCATTTTGGTGCATATGCATGTGTTTATGTTTTTACAGGTACTTGGAGCAAAATCGATACTTTAAGAGTGTTTTGGAGTCTCATGGAGCCATAGAGACTTTGGAGTTGCTTGCCCGGGCCAAGCGGATCATGGAGAGACATCTCAAGAGTCTCACGAAGGAAGCAGCGACCCGAGCACCGACCAGGGGTGGTCGATACTTACCATGAGAAGACCATCGATAGGCAGCATAGACCACACCAAGTCGATGCACTTCCAGGAGTCCAAACTATAAGCCGACGACGAAGACCATCGATGCAAGCATCGACCAAGGGTGGTCGATGCTGTCCCTGGAGCCTTGACATCTACCCTGGCTGGTCGATGCTGACGTTTCAAACCAAAAAAAGGAAAGTTTCTGACTTGGCGATTCATCAATGGACAACTTCATTCTCGTCCACGACTCTCTAGAGATCTAAAGGCACGACTTTGGCTCGCTAAAACAGACCTAATATTATATAAACACATGTAATATTCATTAGAGAAGGTTCTCACTTTTTTGCACAACTTTGTAGCCACCACTTAAAGAGAAATCTCATATGTTCTTTTGTTCTTAATTTTTAGTATACAAGTTCTTTAGTTCTTCTTCTTCTAATTCTTTGCTTTACTTTACTGTTTTATTTATTGTTTTATCATGTCTTCTATCTCATATATTTCTGTCACCCTCGGAGTTATGAGCGAGTAGATCCTTTAGATCTCTAGGGTGGAGATCGATGATGGGATCTACTGATTAGATATTGATGTTTTGTGTTCTTAACCGATTAACTACCTTGTATGTGTTCCTAAAGCTAGATTTACTCCCTTGGGAGTTGTCGAAGAGCTTGGTCTAATCCAAAAGACGTGACCAAGTGTTTCGGGAATTTTCTACACCATGAGAGTGGGTAGAAATTTCGGATATACATACTCGGAATAATAGTTAATCGATAAAACTATTTTAACTTGTGAGCTTATCTAAATTAGCTTTGATCAAGTTAGTTTAGTATCTTAAGGTCTTGAGACCATGAGAGTGGATTAAGATCTCGAAACTAAACACGTTAGAAGATTGGCTACTTTGTAGAATTGCAATTGCTAGTCAATCTGGTCGATGACGAGATCGTTCTCAATGCTTGTAGAGCACCACGAGAGTGGGGTTTTTACAGAGAAATTAGTATACCACGAAAGTGGACTAATTTATATACGAAATTTCTAGACCGATGGATACTAACGAAGGGTTAAAGAACATCAATTCTCATATTAGAAGATTTTCGGATTCGTTCTCATTCACCATTGAAATCGTTTTCTTTATTATTGTTTAATCGTTATTCAATTTTAAGTTATTTTATATTATGCAATTTAATTTTTGCAATTTATTTTATGTAATTTATTTTATGCTATTTAATTTATACACTTTAATTTACGTCATTTAATTTAAGTTATTTTATTTTACGCTATTTAATTTCTGCTATTTATTTTACGCTATTTACTTTACGCACTTTTATTTTATGCAATTTATTTTCTGTTATTAATTTTACGCACTTTAATTTCTGCTATTTAATACACGTAATTTATTTTCTGTTATTTAAATTCTGTAATTTATTTTTATGCAATTTTATTTTACGTAATTTACTTATAGTTTATTAAACTTTTGTTTATTTATTTTATGTACTTTAGTTAATTAAACACAAAACTCCCAAAAACATTTATATCGTGCCTAAATTAGATTTATTCCTCCAATTTCTGTGTAGTTATTCTCAGTCTATGTGGATCGATCCGGTACGTACTACAACTACATTACTGTGCACTTGCGGTATACTCGGGTTAAACTCCCGTGACTACTTTCTAGTAGCGCTCGGGTGAAACCTGTGAAAGAAGGTGTAACTAACCTTCCGTGATCAAGTTTTTGGCGCCGTTACCGGGGACTGTAACAATAACCATAGAGATTTGGTCTGAATTTGAGATTAGGTTTCTTTCCATTTTCTTATTTTGTTTAATTTTTGTTTTCGAATTTTCAGAGTTTTTAAGACTTGAAAAATGTTAAAGATGGACCAGTTGCTGGACTGGATAGATGAGAACGTGATACGTATACCGAGAGCAACATGAACAATACAACAAGCCACGACAACCTCATGGGCATACAACCACCACAAGTGGGAGATGTCGAGTTTGAAATCAAGGTCGACTTGATTAACATTATCCAAGGAAAAAAGTTCCAAGGTCTATCGACGGAGAACCCTAAGGATCATCTGAATCACTTCGACAAGTTGTGTGGGATGGTACACATAAACGGTTTCTCTGAAGATGCACTAAAACTTTACCTATTCCCATTTTCACTTGGGGGTAAAGCACATCAGTGGAAGAAGAACATCCCAACGGAGACCATTACAACGTGGAGTCAATTCTAGAAAGCATTCCTAAAAAGGTTCTTCTCAAATGGTAGAACATCCCATTGGAGAAACAAGATATCAAGTTTCACGCAACAAAACACCGAGAGCTTCGGAGAAGCTTGGGAGAGGATTTCAGAATATACTAGACAATGCCCTCATCATGGATTCAGCGATGGGTCGTTACTTAGCATTTTCTACCAAGGATTGACACATGAGTACCGTACGTTACTCGATGTAGCTAGCTACAGAGCCTTTATGAGGCTAAATGCAAATCATGGAATGACCCTAGTACAGAACTTGGCTCAACGTGAAACAAGCCTGAAAAAGGACCATGATCGTGTGAATAGACATGTCAATATCCAAGAAGACGAGGACGAGCTGACCATCGAAGCATTGAACAAGAAAATAGACAGATTTATGAAGGTAAAGCAACGATCGGTAATCTATGACAAAAAATTTCAAGACGATCGAATGCTTTCTTCCAAGAATGGATACGCCGAGGTATGCCACGTCACGGAGTACCAACCTCGCCTTTCCACGTAGCCTATTCACCAAAGGCATCATAGGAGTTTTATCCCGGAGCAAAACGTTTCAGCAAAGTCTTTAACGGATGCTCCATCTGTCGGACATCCCCATCGAACATACACCTCCGATGCACTCTCAGGACAGACCATCGATCAAGACCATCAACCACAAGCAGTCGATGGCCTCCCAGGGACTTCTATCGAACCTCAGCATTCACCTGACCGGGTCGATACACTTCTGAAACATGCCGAGACTGCTCCTTCGATTCTGAGATGCCAACATGACAACTTTGATAGCATGGGGCACAATGGTGACACTAAACGGAGTTGTAACATCATCTCTAACATGGACAATCACGTGGTAACCCCTCTCCCAATCCTTGAAGAAGAAGAAAATTCCTCGAAGCCTGCGTTCTTTCGAGGGCATGCTCAACACAATCAAGGGTGGACAAACTCATTCAACGACTCAACTAAAAAGGAGAGGTTTCAGACGTTGGTTAGTTGTGTCCCGGAGATAGCATCATTTATAAACAAAGAACCGGTTAAATAATTTTCAAGAGAGAAGAACCCGAACAATATAAAGTCTCGTGTTCTATCCGAGGTTTTGAGTTCGATGACACTCTCTGTGAATCCGGAGCAAGCAGCATTATAATACCCATGGAAAGAGCTAAGCTGATGGGAATAACAAGTCTTCAACCATTGAAGGTTCAAATGGGACTCGCCAACGCCGATGAAATGAGTTCAAATAGAGTAGTTAAGGATGTCATGGTGTGTATCGGTAATTGTAGAGTCTCTAGGGACTCCCACATACTTGACATGAAGGCGGATGATGGCACTCAAATCATACTTGAAGGCCCATTTCTTGCAACGTTTGGAGCGGTGATCGATTGGCCTGAACAACGAGTCTCATTCACATTTGTAAACAAAGAAGTATTCTATAATGTGATTCCAAATGATAGACCTCCACCACAACCCCCACAGACCTATTCCGATATTTACACCTCAAAATAAAGCAAGGACTTGCAACTGTGGGAGCTGCCGATCCAATCCAACACCGTCAAGCTCAAAGACGTTAAATGAGCGCACTTGAGAGGTATTCTCATGATTATATTGATAAAACTAACACTAACACTTTATCTTTCTCGCATGTTTTTAGTCTTATAATGTTTATAGATCAGTCAAAAGCCAAATGGAGAATTTTGATGAAGAAACGAAGGGCGTCGCCGTGACTATCGACCATGGGGGTTCATGCTACTCCAAGACGTTAAGCATCTGTGCGAACATCGACCGAGAGCTGTCGACGCTCGCCAAAAACATGAGCATCGACCAAAGCATCGACCTTACATGGCCAATGCTCATTGGTTTAAGGTCAAAATTAATTTTATTTCGGTTCAATCGGTTAAGGTAAATCAATTTTGTCCGGTTTAGTGTTTTATAAACACAAAAATTGACTACATCTTCTTCCTCACTCTCAAAAATCAATTTTCACACTCCATTAAAACTCTCTCAAAGCTTTTTCACTCTCATTTGCTCCCATCACTTAAACTTGATTAAATTGTGAAGATTAGCTAATTTCTACTCTAGATTACTCTCTTTGCACTCCCTTAACCTCCTCTTCAACAAAAAGTATAATCTATAAACTCTCAAATTCTTCATGGTTGTAAAAGCTTGATTTTTGAAGAATTATGGATAGCTTAGTCTGCAAATCATGGGATTTGCTAGATTATGATAAAGAAGTTGGAATTATAAGTCAATTCTAGCATAAGTTGAAGAATTTAGGTTGATTGGTAGTTAGGGTTCCTAATTGGGATAAATAAATTAATTTTGGAGAAATTAGAAAATTTTAATTTTGATAATAAATTGAATTTGGTATTGTATTATTGAGCAGATTGGATTAGTGATTAAGTAGGCGAATATTTAGTTCTAATTTTTCTAAATAATATATATATGCCTTATAGTGTTAAAATTAAAAATAAATGTGTTGCTAATTTAGTGGAAGTATTTAAACTTGAATGATTTATTGGATGTGGTATCATGGTATTAAGCAATTAAGATATTGATAGTGAATTTATTTAAGTTTAGTTTTGCTTAATACCATGGCCCACATATTGGTGATTTGAGCATTAAGTTTGTTAATCTTGCAGAAAATGAAAAAATGAAAAAATCGAAAGCTCAACCGACTCGGTCACCACCACCACAACCCAGAACAACACGATCACAATATATGCGAGAGACTCCGGAGAAAACTAGGGGTAAACAAGTAGCTAGCAGCTCACAAGCTCGTGATGAACCAATAGACACCCACGACTCACCAATCCGAGGCCGATATAAAGAATAGAGAAAGAAGATGAGATCCCTGAGATTCGCCCAGATACGGCTTCCAGATAACGGTTTACTCAGAGATTTGGGTATTCATGAAGATGTGGAATCGATTTTTCAGAATATGGGACTCGGGAATTTCTTCGAGATGGAAAGTGTGGCTTACAGAAGGCTAACAAGTGATTTCTTTGCCACTGCAAGGGTAGAGATGGGAGAGCACGATGGAGGCACAGTGGGTTCTATAATATTTTTCCATGGGCATGAGGAGCATGAGATTACATTTGAAGAGATGAATGACCTACACGGGTTTCCGCCAGGAGACAATACGAATGCACAACTGTCCTAGACTCAAGCACAATTTGTGTGGAAGACGATAGCCAGCGACACTTTTAGATCAGGGGAGTCTAAGGCATCATTGATTCGCCACCCTGCCATACCCTATGTTCAGAAGGTGCTATCTCACATATTTTTCCCGAGAGCTGAAACAGGAAACATGCATAAGGAGGAGCTAGCTTTTATAATTCAGGGGATCAGAGACTTGATCGTCGCTTACTCCGATGGAACTTATCCAGAAGGAATCCCAACTCAGCTTTGCCTAGCCATCGTCCTTGTACATAGTTTGGTCAGTTACGGGGTAGTTGCACGCAAGACTTCGATGCCCGATTTTACAATAAGCATCGGGGGAGTGCTCACTCCCATATTTCTGCATTGTGGGATTCCTTGTGGAGATAGAGAAGATCGAATAATCCAGATCGACCAGAGCTATCTTTCTGACAGTAAGATATTGGCAGGATGCATTGAAGACAAGTACATCTATCGCTTTCGCGAGTCTACTATCAGAGGATCCGAGCGCAAGGTTTTGCTGCCCAACCGCGAAATCACCACAGTTGAGTACCCAGATAACCTACGTTTCTTGTCGGGTTCAGAATAGGATTTCAAGACAGCTGAGCATCCACCAGTCTACCAAACTACACATCGCCCACCACACAAGCAAGTAGCAGCAGAGGTGCATCCAGCACACATGGGAGTGAGCGATACTACTTTGACGCTTATGAAGGGCCCATCACTGCCAAACCATGCCGTCACTCCCATGAGAGTCTTCGCCTTGTCCGAAAATGGAACAAATGGGAAGACAAGACCATTCACAAGCTCGTAAGTGGGATGATGAGTATGAAGGCTGAGATTAAGAGCCTCAAGGCCAAGATCGCTGGAGGACGTAGCCACAACGAGGACGAGGAGTCACAGACCATCGCTGATTCAGATGATGAGATGCCTATAGCTCCCCATTGCTACTAAGTTCATGACATGTCGAGCTCTTCTATGGTGGCTCAGGAGGCACCAAAAGCATCAGCATACGAGGCACGCCCACACCGCAAGCGTCGTACCATGTGCTCCCCATCAGCTAGCTCGAGCAACTCATCCCTGTCATTCGGCACTTCGGAGTCTACTGATTTTTAGTAAGATACCCCTTTTATTTTTATTTTCTTTCTTTTATTTTCTTATGTATTGTTTACGATGTTTCCTTTTTTTTTTTAATTTTGTTTCCACCGAGATGGTGAAAAATAAGTCTGGGGGAGACATCGTAAACTCATTTCTAACATTTCATTTTTTTATTTTTGACGTTTTTATGCTTTTATTTTTCCTATGTTTTTTTTATTATTATTAGAACTTAAAAATTGTTGTACTCTTTTTTCCTTAGCCATGGTTCAATAACTCATGGCAAGGTTTTTAATGAAGCAACAATTTTGAACTTTATCATGATGGTATCTATACTAATATTCTTACGTTTTTTTTTAGAATTAGCAACTAGCTTCAAACAGGAATATTGGAAAACCCATAAGTGACCATTCTCTCGGAAACTTAGACGCTTCGGAGTTGATCCCTCGACCTTAATTAACCTAACTACTCTCGATTTGGAGCTGGATATACATTAGACGTGATACCTCTATGAGATCTGCAAGGCTCGTCTAAGTAAGTACGATTCCCCTTTTTCTTTCCTTCGATTAGATAAGATAAGATAACGTAAGGTATTGTTCAATATAGATATTGTGGAACCTCTTCACTAGCGTAGCCTTTGTTTGCTTAAGGACAAGCAAAGAGATAAGCCTGGAGGAGTTGATAACACTCATATTTACGTATTTTCATACATTCATATAGGTTATTTCCATAGGTTATAGCTAGAAATTAGGATCATTTTTGTGCATATGTATGTGTTTATGTTTTTACAGGTATTTGGAGCAAAATCGATACTTTAAGAGTGTTTTGGAGACTCATGGAGCCATAGGAACTTTGGAGTTGCTTGCCCGGGCCTAGCGGATCGTGGAAAGATATCTCAAGAGCTTCACGAAGGAAGCAGCAGCCCTAGCATCAACCGGGGGTGGTCGATACTTGCCTTGAGAAGACCATCGACAGGCAGCATCGACCACACCTGGTCGATGCACTTCCAGGACTCCGAACCATGAGCCGACAATGGAGACCATCGATGCAAGCATCGACCAAGGGTGGTCGATGCTGTCCTGGAGCCTTGACATCGACCCATAGCATCGACCCTGGCCGGTCGATGCTGACGTTTCAAACCAAAAAAAGGAAAGGTTATGACAGACCTAATACTATATAAACACATGTAATGCTCATTAGAGAAGGTTCCCACTTTTTTACACAACTTTGTAGCCACCACTTAGAGAAAAATCTCATATGTTCTTTTGTTCTTAAGTTTTATTATGCAAGTTCTTTAGTTCTTCTTCTTCTGATTCTTTGCTTTACTTTACTGTTTTTATTTATTGTTTTATCATGTCTTCTATCTCATATACTTCTGTCACCCTGTGAGTTATGAGCGAGTAGATTCTTTAGATCTCTGGGGTGAAGATCGATGATGGGATCTATTGATTAGAGATTGATGTTTTGCGTTCTTAACCGATTAACTACCTTGTATGTGTTCTTAAGGCTAGATTTACTCTCTTGGGAGTTGTCTAAGAGCTTGATCATATTTTTCTCTTTTTCTACGTGCATCTCTATAGGTTAAGAAAAGATGGACCTCCAATTGTCAACAACTCCTCTTCTTCAATTACTAAACTGGAAACAGTAACTCTAAATGAGATTGAACAGTTTCTCCAAAATGAAACTTCACAAGTAAAATGTTGCTCTAAAGCTTCTGATATATTACTTTATAATATATTATTTTTTAATTAAGACCACCATCTTCATATGTGTCGCAACAATTGTGGATGTTTGCGGAGATTATGGATGGCACTACATCTCATGCTCTGGGTGCAAAACCAAAATGAAAAAAAATAGAAACATCGTTGTTTTGTACAAACACCAACTATAAAACACCCAACACTACAGACATGATTAGGTTTTGTAGCTATAACTTTTATTTAATTTTACACAAGTTTTAATAATTCCAAAATTTTTTAAACAAGCTAGGATGTTACTAAATAAACAATAAACTCATTTAAGTATCGTTTTAAAGTTTCAGTCCGTGATGAGAATGATGTCGCAATATTTGTGATATTTATCATGATGGCACCAAACTTGTCAGAAAAAATGCGGCAAAATTTTTCAGACCACCCATTTACACTTAAGAGACGACAATTCCCTATAAGAGTATATTATGCCATGACCATTAACAAAAGCCAAGAACAAAGTTTAAGATCAGTGGCACTGTATTTGCCTAAAGCAGTATTTAGTCATGGCCAACTATATATAGCTCTTTCAAGAGTAACATCTCCTCAAGGACTTAAAATCCTGCAAGAAGAAGACCAACTAGACAATGGAGTTACAAATATTGTCTACAAAGAAATATTTAATAACATCCCAAATTAAAAAGGTATGTACATCTATTTAGATTCTACCAGTAAGTATTCTGTTAGATCAAATCTGAATATGTTGGATTTCAGGTTGCTTTGGATATTGAATACCATCACACTATATTAAAGTGGTTATTGTCTTTAAGAATTTTCAACTACTTCCTGCTGCTGGATTTGTTTGTAGTTTCTTACCGTTTTAAACTTTTACTTTTCATATTGTCTTGAATTATTATTGATTTAAGACTAACTGGATTCCTCTTTTATAGTTGATCTGAAGAAGCAGAGTTCCTACGTGGTACAACTACCCAATAACATCCATCATTATGTTGCATTTAAGGTCTCAAACACGTTTTTCTCAAACTTATTCTCTTTTTTTTCTACTTCAGGATATCAAATATCTTAAAATTTCTAGAAAAGAAACTCTTTTATGGATAGTAAAACTAAATTAGGTGTGGTATTGGTTTCTGCCAAGTTAAAACCATATCACCAAAGAAGTATTGTGTCCGTCCAAATGTTGGCGTTCACAACTAGCATGGTATGCGTTCCAACACTTTTTGAGTTTCTCTATCCTGAAATTCAGTTATTTGGTCTATCAAGTATATTTGTAGACTCATTTATTCTTGGTAGTTTTCCAAAGCGGAAGACAAACACGTAGAGAAAAACAAAATCAGAGCTATTCTCGTGTAGCCCTTTGACTCATATGAACTATCTCTAATCAATGGGCCACCAAAGCATGAAGGATAATTTCAAGATTCCATCCTAAAGAATAATTTCAAGATTCCATCCTAAAGGATCGTTTATAGTCAATCAGAAGATCGCTCCTTATTTTCAGTTTTATCCTATTAGATTTTTACATCCACTCTACAACGTTTTTCACAATTAAACACATCACTAGTTATTTTATAATAAAAACACTTACAACTAATGCAACTGAGTTAAAATATCAATTTAATTACATTTTAATTATTTTTATTTATCTATATATATAAATATATTAGGAGTTCACGTTGTCTTTATATTTTTTTTATTTCAATCTTTATTATCAACTATTTATTTAACTAATATCTATTTAAAATATTTTAAAGTAATAATCTAAATGTTGAAGTCTATATATTTAGATACATATAACGCTAATTCAAAATATGCAAACAAACCGCACATAGTACGGACAAGTAGTGCGGACCAGCATCTAGTTAAAAAAAAACTGAGAATTTAATTAAACTACCAAAACATTATAATGCTACGAGAATACAATAGCGTTTTATAAAAACCCGAAAATGCCCCAAGTTTCGTACCATGATGGTCACTTTAAGTCTCGCACGCAGTGCACTACCTCTTGATGTAAATGTGAGATTTGACATTCATATAATATTAAGTGGTTATAATATTTGGTTAGAAGTCTATTACTAATATCATGTGAGAGCTTGACAAAAAAAAAATAATATCATGTGAGCATATAAGAAATATATATATGAGAAACGATATGAAATGAAAGTTTCGTAAATTATAAATGACATAAATATAGAAAATATGAATTGAACAAATAAAAAGAAATTAGGGTTTTAGTGGAATTGATATTTTGTTTAGTAGAATGATATGATCTTATATAGTGAAAAGAGAGTGCTGATTTAAGGGTTTTAGAAAAGAATATTATGTTCAACATGTTGCAAAAGTTTTTATATTGTTTAGCATGCGGAAGAATATTTTGAATTATTTTTTTTTATATTTTAAAAGCTTGTCCCAAAATTCTAAAAATTTGAATCCTTAAATTATTTATGATATTATCTTTATATTGTATATGTATTTATTTTTCAGATTTATTGTTAAGATCTATTTTAAGTAATTTTTATTAATATCAATGAAATAAAGTTAATAAGATACTCACTATTTTGGTATTACATATTTTTATTTCATCCATATACATAATCACAATTATGTTTTTAAACTTACTATCTAAAAATGAAATCTTAAATATTTTGTGGAATTTTGTTACATAATTTTAGGAAACAAATTATTACAAAATAAATCCGACTGAATATGTTAAATTAATTGATTACGTAATTAATTTGGATATCCTTTAAATCAATAATTAATTAAAGAAATCATTTTTAAGAATCAATATTAAAAAACTGGATCAAGTAATCGGGTCAAATTAACCCGCGTGTTTAACCAAATAAGCGTGATAATTTAAATGACAATTGTATCTTAATGACGATTATTAAATTTTTTTTAGAAAAATTAATTTGTAATAGAATTGTGATGTAATAATTAATAATTTTGATTATTATTAATAGGCGACAAAAAAGCAATGACATATAACTTGTCTTTTCTCTTTGTGCCGTGGTTATTTGTTTCCAACAAAGATTTACGAAGCAGCAAACAAAGTCAAATTTTAGCTCTTGGGAAGAAAACAAAAAATCGAACCGAATCAGTCCGAATCTAAAATTGAATTTTATAATAATTCGAAAGTATAGAATTCTTTTTTACCAAATTATCCGATTGAACCCAAACCGAACCCAAATTATATATGAAATTGAACCAAATTAGCCGGATTTCACTAAAATTTAATATTTTAAGTTCAGTATATAGAAAATATATATTTAAATATACTAAATTTCTAAACTATTAATTAAATTTATGTATTTGGTTTGGTTTTGGACAAAAACTTAGAACCAAACCCAAAACCGAAATTGAACCAAAAATTTTCAAACTGATTGAATGCCTACCCCTAAGTAAATTGTTTTACACTCATAATGAAGAATCAAAACATTAAACATGTTATGAGAAGCTCATCTATATTGATTAGCTGGTTTAGAATACTTTAGTAAGTTTGGCCACAGAGACTAGTCTGCATCTTCATATGATTTATAGTTAGCAACATTAAAAATGTTATAGAAAATTTATAAATTGGATGCGAGATTTATCTAGTAGCATTAAATTTTACATTTTTATTAGTAATAACATACATACAACCATACCGGCAAAGGCGGACGCAGCAGAAGACCGAACATATGGGTAACGACACTTAAAACGGATGATTGAAGTTTGAATATAGAGAGAGAGGAGAGAACTAATGACAACATTTCTAACTTGAGCTCTTTCCTTCAACGACCAGAGATACTAATCTGTTCATAGTTTTTGTCAAGAGACTCTTTAACAGCATCAACCACCAGTTGTGTCTTTCGGCTAATACTGGGCCAGTACCCATCAGGCTTTGCACCATTGTTCTTGATTTCTCCAACCAATCGAGCAAATTCTCTCACCATACATGCCTCTTGTGGAAGCTCTGTCTTAACCGTGTGCTCACTCGGGGGACTAACCCACGCAGTCACAAGGTCATTGAACCAAGCTTTAGTGCTCGTGGTGAACGATGCCTCGGTCTCCTTATACGGGATAACGAAGTCGTGAACACGAAGTGTGCCTTTCGTTCCAATGGCAGTCATCTCCATTGTTAGGTTTGCCAAGAAGGAACAGTACATGGTTGCAGTTCGTCCGTCTTCCCAGCTCAAAGATGCTCCACAGGAGAGAATCACTCCTGCTTCATTCAGCACAGCGCCAGGAAAGGCCGTAACAGTTTTCGGAAGGTCAAAGTTATTAGCTAAAAGGGTTGCTCGAATCGCGTACCACCCAGCATCTCCTAGCGCACCAAGCCCATCAAGATCCGGTTTCACACGGATATCATTTTTGAGAAAATCTTCATCTACAGCAAATGAGAAACAACTCTGTACCTACAGATTCAAACATGAAGTAGAAATCAGACTTTCAAGACACTATCTAATCTTCAAGAAACTAGAAACCAAACTAGTTATGTTGTTTACTACAAATTAAGAGAAAATTACACAAGCCAGAAAAACTTGATCAAACCTAGAGACTGAAAACATCTACTCTGTAAAGCTAATCTGAGAACGAAAGCTATTGAATTTAAAGTAACCCAAAAAACCCAAATCGATTCCAATCAAATTTCAACAACAAAATATTTCAAAAAGACATCAAATTTCATGAAAATCAAAGAGTAACTTACAGTTTTAAGCTGACCAAAAAGTTCTGAATCAGACAAAAACTCCTTAAGCTTAGCAGTTCTAGGATTATGAACCCACATAGTACCATCCATAAGCTGAACACCATTAGCTTCACAAGCAGCAACAATCTTATCAAACTCAGCTACGTTCATAGCAACAGGCTTCTCCAAAAGGATATGTTTCCCTTTTTCAGCGGCTCGTATAGCCCACTCAACGTGGAGACTAGAAGGGAGAGGAACATAGAGAGCATCGACCTCTGGATCTTCAAGAATTGATTCGTAAGAGCCGTGGATTTTGGTTGATTCTGGGTACTTATTGGCGGTGGCAAAGGATTTGGCTTTTTCTAAAGAGCGGCTTGCTACGGCGGCGATTGTGGCGTTGGGAGCGAGATGGATGGCTCGGGAGACTTTTCTAGCGATGTCAGCGCAACCCATTACTCCGATTCGGATTTGGGTAGCGGTGGCCATAGTTGTGGATGGATTTTTCCGGCTAAAGATGAGTGAGAGTGATGATAGAGAAGAGAGAAGGAATAAAATTATAAAACAGGTGAAGTTGTTGGAATACAAGAAAAGAGATATTTTAAAGAAGATAATAATTTTTAGTAACCTTATTTTTTTAATCAAGAAGGTTATGATTTTCCATCTATTTTAAGTAACAACAAAATCATTAAAGGTCTACATTAGTAAAATAGGCTAATTGTTTTAAAAGTGAAAAAAATGCCGTATTTTATGGTTTAGAGTTTTAAACCTTTAGTTTTTAGAGCACAACATTAATTTTTGAATTAAAAAATTAGAATTATTTAGTTAATGTTTAGTTTATGATTTAGAATTAGGTAGTATGGTTTAAAATTTCCTGTTTAGAGTTTAGGTTTATATAAGGTTCAAATTTTAATTTTTAAGGGTTAGAGTATAGATTTTTTAATGTATAGTTTAAATGTAGATTATTTATAAAGAATATAAGCTATTTTTTGGAATTATTTTATTTTTATGTATAAAAGGAAAAACAACATAGCTTTTTTGTCCAATATAATACCAATTTGAACCCTTTTTTTTACATTTCTTCTTTCTTTGGCTTTGACTAGTGATTATTAAATAAAAAGAAGAAAATGAACAAAATAAACAATGAGGAATGAAACAGATAATTTTTGAAGAATGAAAATAAAAAAAGCAGAGAAAGAATAAATATACTATTATAATGAATGGCAATCAAATAATAACAATATCTCTATAAATGAATTAAATAGTTAGTAAATCAAATCTCAATGGAATTTACTAAAATTAGTTTCACACATAATTAATTTTACATTTGATTTTAAAATAAAATTTATATAGTTCATTTTTAATATATAAAATTTATATATTTCATGTTCCTCATTTTATGAGGAACTAGAATTAGTCTCGTGGTACAGAACGGATTAATGTATCTTTTAAAATTTAGAATTATAAATTTATATTTACATTTATTATGAAATCTTATACACGCTAAGATGAGTTTTCGTTAAGATTTTATTATAATGAGAGAATATATTTTTTTGTTAAGATTAAGTGATTGTAATCTAGAGTATAAATAATATTTATGACATATAAGGTTTATACTCGTGATCTATAAATCCATAAATGAGCAAAATCGTAATCTAGTTTTTTTTATTAGTAGTTAGAATTTAAAATCGTGTGTTTTAGGTTTTTTTTTTTTTTTAGAAAAAAAAGATAAACATGTAAGGTATGTTTTAGGTTTTGCAAAATAAAATCTTTGATAATATTTACATGTTTATTGACATTATCGATTATAATATCTTTCTGTTTAGAAAGATTTTGATTAACTTTAAAAACAAAAAACATAAAGATATTTAAAAAATTATGCACTACATGTTATTTTAAAATTTGTTATTTATTAGAAGTGATTTTTCCCCCTAAAATTTTGATAATAATTATTGAAGATTCAATAAGTGGTTTAGGTAAATAAGTAATGAGATATTTAAGGAAATATCGATATTTAAGGATATTTAGGTAAATCTCAATATATTTGATTTAATTTTTTTTAAATAATATTTGATTTTAATTAAATGATCATATAATAACTAATAACTAAGATACTCTTAATGAGAGATTAAAATTTGTTTTTTGATGTAATGACAATGTGATGTAAATATTTATATTTTTTAATGTTTATTTATAAGTGTACTCTCTAAATAATGTATAGGAGATGTAGATGAATGGTGTAAAAAAAAGAATTGTTTAAATAGTAAATAAATTGAGGAATCAAAAAGAATAACACATTTCTCCATATTCTTTTTTTTTTAAATTATGGTTACATTCTTTGATTGTTAGCGACACTCAAATTATTTTTAATCTCCTCGATGGATTATAGTTTCAACCGATCTTCACGTGTCCAAAAATAATCTACAACAATTTTTCTTTAACCCCAAAAAGTTACTTTACTTTAATTTATTCTTAAGTATAAAATAAAAAAAATAAAGTTTTTGCTTGATATAATTAATATCCACATTACCCCTTTTTTACACTTTTCTTTAAATGGTATTTCTTTCTGGTTTTTGTTTTATCTACCTTTCTCTTTTTTTTCTTTCTTTTTTTTATACTCAAAAGCAACACTTTCTTCTTCGATTCTCAAAGTGATTTTAACAAATACAGACTAAAGATCTTTAATATTTTCGTTTAATTTTAATCTAAAATGATATTTGTTGTAAACAAATAGTTGTGTGGGTTTAAATACCGAAAGATAAATCTCCTGCATATATAAAACAAATATGCGGAAATCGAATAAACATTGGTAAATTTTACAAAAACTCTCTGACGCTCAAGTCAATATTCAAAACCACGATATTTGGTCAAAGCCCAAAAAAATAACACAAGAGAAAATGTGGATTTTTGTGATGCAATGTTTAAGGATAATGATTTGCAATGTACTATGCTATTTTCTTGATTATCTTCTAATTTTCAGTGAAATATAAGCAACATGGTGTTTATTAAGAAAATGAGCAAGAGTGAAAGAGAGATAGAGTGTCGACGGCGAGGAAATGCTCGAAGAAAAAGAAGGGAATATTGATGTTAGGAAGTAAGAAGATTCATTAAGAATCATATATGTTTCTCAATGAGAAAAAATGTGTTAATAGAAAATACATGTTTTTTAAAAAGTGTTATTAGCCGAGTTGGTAATTAGACTTTATGTCAGTGAAATTCAAAAACAAAAGTACATGATTCAAACAAGTTACTCGGATAGAGAGGAAAAATATTGGATGAAATTGGTATAGTCAAGTGGGACTTGGCCTAAATGAGGGTCTATCACGATTCTCCTTTCATATCAAACTAGTGCACATCGGCATCTCTAAGCACAAGAGTAGCTTTCGCTTTTGGTCGTCATGTACAAGGACATGAGGTGATGGGATGTGTAATGCGTTATTCTTGAACTAGTACATAATACATCATTACGTCAGCTAATCAAACATGGTTGTTTTGATAGCGTGTTATAGGAAACTTAGCCAACATAGCCACCACGAACTTAACCCTTATATGGTAACTTGGTAACCAAATGCAGTTGAGGTAAATTTTATAAATACCTCACATGTCTCTAAAGAGAATCCGAAACTTTTTGAAAAACATTTACTCTCGACAACACTAGAACACAAAAAATAACATAAACTCCTAAAATCTAAGAGCAACTCCAGGTCATCCGCAGGAGCGGATCTACAGTGGTACGGGGTAGGGCACGTGTCTCATGCTAACTTAAAAATTATCTAACTGACAATTGCCCATTAAAATTTCTTAGCTCATTTGGTAAAAGAGTGCCTGTATACTACTATTAGTCAAGTTCGATGCCTAATTTTGTAACCTTTCTTTTTGTTTTACTCTTTTTTTGAATTTTTTTTTGTTTTGGTTGCCACATCCTATGTCCTTTTTTTTGTCAACTAGCTTAATGATTTTAATAATCTCTTAACACCGTAGGAAGCAGGCTTCGAACCCCGAATCTACAACTTAATGTGATGAGTTTTCTAAAGTGTCCATCATTGAGTCTTATGTCCTTTTTTAGTGTCTTTTTTACATAATTTTATTCTTTATTATGATTGGGTGCATTTTCCTTATTCCAGTTTATTATTTTCTTAAATAAAACTATGTTTTCATTCAGTTATATTTTTATCTTTCTAATTCTGTTTTAACTTTTGACAAATTTTAAATCATCATTTTCAACAGTAAAGATTACATTTGAATTTAAAAATGTTCGTAAGATTAGTAACTTAGTAAACATTTATTATTTCCTTTGTAGTTTATTTCATATTTTAGAGTTTAAATTTGTGTGATATATTTAGATATGTGAATTCAAATAATACTTTTTACATATAAATTACATGTTTATTGTGATTTCTAACTGAGCATTTTTGTAATTAATAAATTTAAATAGATATTATAAATATATCTAATATATTTGATTAAGTATATTTAAAAACCAAAATAGATAGTATTTTCAAAAAATTTAGTGTCTTTTTGGATTTCATATTTTAAAATATATTAAAAGTGAAAAATTCTATTTATTTAATATTTATTAATATATAAATTTATTATTATTAAATTATAATATCTTAAATAACTTCGACCGTCTTTTACATAGTACGATACTTTGGGTTTATTTATTGTTGGTGTCGATCTAGCACAACAGATCTTATCTAATGCATCGGAAGCCCATCATTTTACGAGGCCCAAGAAGGTCCATATTGTAAACAGGAGATGGTCAAATCTTGACATTAATTTGTGGTTTGATTCATAAATTAATGGTCATGGTCGAAGTTTGGAGTTGTGATTCAATTCTGAAATTAATGGACATGGTCAAAAATTGGAGTTACTTTGTGAGTTAAATTTGAAATTTATGGTCAGGTAATGACAACTTAGGAGAAAGAAGGAGACTATAAAAGAGAAGAAAAGACTCCCAAGGGGATCTCCATTCTACATTTTCTCATCACTATTTTCGACAAAAAAACAATGTAATTTCCCTTAATCATTAGATACTCTCTTTTTCATTCTATGTAATCAAATACATTTCCAATAAAATACTAAGGATCATGGTTTTATTTTCTTGACTCTTTTCGATCCATTCATGTCAATATTTTTAGCCGATTTTGTGTTTATTCACGAAATCTTTGGTCCCGATCTCTTATATTGTGAAACGAATCAAACCGACATCTATATCCACATTTACCCTCCAACAGTCGATCTCGCCGATTCCAACGAGCATAGGCAGAAGAGCGGTGCACACAAACAAATTACATATAAACGATTTATGTTTAGATTTCATTTTTACTTGATAGATATAATGTTTAAATCTAATGTTGGTTTTCGAGTCTTACGTGTTATTTTTGGAAAACATACTTGAAAGTAACGAATATTATAAAAAGCAAGTAATTTATTTGTTTATATCAGATCGAAGGCATGAAAACAATAAAAAGTTATAAACTACAACGAAATTGTAGAAAAATTATGAATTGAACTCAAGTATTCATCCAATAACATTTAAATTTGAAATGGTATACAACCATACGGACGCAGCAGCAGAAGACAAAACAACACTTAAGACTTAACGGATGATCAATGCTTGGTCTAGCCTTTTTATTTTAATGACTAGAGAGACTAATCTGTTCGTAGTTTTTGTCAATAGACTCTTTAACAGCATCAACTACCAGTTGTGTCTTTCGGCTAATGCTAGGCCAAAACCCAGCAGGCTTTGCACCATTGTTCTTGATTTCTCCTACCAATGGGGCAAATTCTCTTACCATACATGCCTCTTGTGGAAGCTCTGTCTTTACGGTGTGCTCACTCGGGGGATTAACCCATGCAGTCACAGAGTCATTGAACCAAGATTTAGTGCTTGTGGTGAACGATGCCTTGGACTCCTGAAACGGGATAACAAAGTCATGAACACAAAGTGTGCCTTTGGTTCCAATGGCGGCTAACTCCATTGTTAGGTTTGCCAAGAAGGAACCGTATATGGTTGCGGTTCGTCCATCTTCCCAGCTCAGTGATGCTCCACAGGAGAGAATCACTTCTGACTCATTTAGGACTGCACCGGGAAAGGCCGCGACAGTTTTGGGAAGCTCAAAGTTGTTGGCAAAAAGGGTTGCTCGGATTGCGTACCATCCAACGTCTCCTAGCGCACCAAGACCATCAAGACCCGGTTTCACACGGATATCATATTTGAGGAAATCTTCATCTCCAGCAAATGTGAAGCAACTCTGTACCTGCATCGTCCAACATCGAGTAGAAATATTTGTTAAAGGTCCCAATCATAAACCCCAAAAATACAATTTTTCAGAGTGAGAATAAATCGCAAATTCTCATAGGACGTGATTGGTTGTGGCTTTGAGATATTTATATAGCCATATTTGGATTTAAACCTCTAAATTCAAAACAATCACGCTTTATATATATATATTTCAAAACTCAAGCCATTTTTTTTTTTTGTAAAAAGATAAAAACCTAAAGTCATAAATTTTAATCTGTGGAAAATTATGGAAAGTTGGCTCTACAAAATACAAACTATTTATTATGAAAAGTTGGTTATACAGCCTAAATTCTAAAGGTACAACAAAAAAATCTGCATATCAAATTCTACGGCAAAATTCATAAATCTACCGTCATAACCAATCATGCCCATAATCTTTTTTTTTTCATATCTTTCCAGTAAATGAGAACAATTTAAATAGGCAAAACAAGCAATAACTAGCACGTAAATGTAGGAAATACTCTTCCACAATTCAACCCTTAACCCGACTAAATTATAAACAACTCACGTAAAGTATACGTGGCCAATGATTTATTTATTCAAAAAATATTGTACGTAAACTTGGACTTTAAACCCATCACTATCTATTCTTCCAAGGAACTAGAAATCACAGTAGACTCACTATGTTACTTTTGTTTTTTTTTTTCTCTTTTTGTTGGTTCAACTACTAGTTATGTTGTTTACTATAACAAATAAATCTATAATGGCAATCACAAAATGTTAACTGAACTGATTAAATCTTGAGATTGGGAACATCTACAGAAAGATGTACTTACGGTTTTGAGCTGGCCGAAACGGTCTGAATCGGAGAGGAATTCCTTGAGCTTATCGGAGCCCACATGGTACCATCCATAATCTGAACACCATTGGCTTCGCAAGCCGTGACGATCTTATCGAACTCAGCTACGTTCATCGCAACGGGCTTCTCCAAAAGGATATGCTTCCCTTTCTCGGCGGCACGTATAGCCCACTCAACGTGGAGGCTAGTGGGGAGAGGAATGTAGAGAGCATCAACCTCTGGATCTTCAAGAATCGATTCGTAGGAGCCGTGGATCTTGGCTGACTGAGGGTAGCCATTTGCGGAGGCGAACAGATTAGCTTTCTCGAAGGAACGGCTGGCTACGGCGACTATAGTGGCGTTGGGAGCTAGATGAATTGCACGGGAGACCTTCCTAGCGATTTCTGCGCATCCCATTACTCCGATTCTGATTGGCATATCGGTGGCCATTGGTATGGCTGTCTCCGGCGAGAGATGAGTGAGAGTGGCGAGATATGAGAGAACCAAGAAATATAAATAAGCTAGAAAGAAGACTACCTCGAGTCGAGTATCAACAATTTGAAGTTCGTGCCATTGGTGGGACCAAAAAGAATCTTTCTGATTCTATCTCATTAGAAAAATAATGAAACGTTTTTTTATAAAGAATCAAGCTTACCTACCAAAGAACTTAATAGTTATTAAAAATGCTTAGTAGATTGGATTGGATTGTTGTTATTTAAATTATTATCTTTTTCAACCCAAATGATTAAACTAGAAAATAACTTTGGAATTCGTTGTCCGAGTTTGGTTATACGCACCATTTTTGGCACCTACAAATGGACTAAGTGGAGATTGGCTCTTTGTTGGAAGGATCATGTGCACTCGCTTTTTGATAACCCTAGCCTAATTATTACATTGAAGTGTAGCATCCTTGATCGATCAAGATACTAAATTATGGAACTTGAATCATCCCATGTTCTAATTCAGCATGAGCATATACCTTTAATACTAAGCTTGAATGTAAGACCTATTGAGATGACGCTATTGCTGGTATCTCACAAGAATCAAAATTTATACTGTAAAAATGAGATATGGGATGGCCCAAAATTTCATCATTAAAAAGCTGAAATGTTTATGTGCGAGCCAAACATCAAATTCCTCCAAAATTACCTATACAAAATCTCCACATCTATAAAGATAAAACACTTCTTTTATCAAACGCTTTATAGATGTTTAGCTACAAATCAAAATCTCATGAACCTCATAATATATATTGATCCACCATATGAGGGTGAAAGTGAATCAACAAACCATGCCTTTTTCAAATGTCTTCCGCGTTGCCAAGTCATGCACTCTCTACTATCCCCTCTCTACTTAGAGGTATGTTTAGCGTGTTCACTATTTTCAGATATGAATTTTTTTTGTATCGTAATAAACATGAGCAAACAAACAAAATATTATTTAATCGGAACATTTAGTGGTTTGTATTAGTGTTATCATCGTATCATAAATTAAAATTCAAGAACGTAGTTATGTAAGTTGTAGATTAAAAGAAAAAAAAACAACTTAGCATGATCAAGTCAACAATTTAATACATGATGATGAGTTGATGACTAATAGCACGACAAATTGGATCATCAATGTAACTATTGGCTCCCCATAGGCCCGTTGATTAGCATTCTAGGTTCCGAAGGTCCTAGATTATCTGGCATTCATCAATATTGTAAACAGGAGATGGTCAAATCTTGACATTAATTTGTGATTTGATTCATAAATTAATGGTCATGGTGGAAGATTGGAGTTAAGTTGTGATTCAAATCTGAAATTAATGGACATGGTCAAAAATGAGTTATTTTGTGAGTTAATTTTGTTCTAGATTTATGTTCTAGATTTCATTTTTACTCATTTTGATAGATATAATGTTTAAATCTAATGTTGGTTTTCGAGTCTTGCATGTTATTTTTGGAAGACATACTTTAAAGTAACGAATATTCTAAAAAACAAGTAATTTATTTGTTTATATCAGATCAAAGGCATGAAAACAATATAAAGTTATAAACTACAACGAAATTGTAGAAAAATTATGAAATTGAACGCAAGTATTCATCCAATAACATTTAAATTTTAAATGGTATACAACCATACGGACTCAGCAGCAGAAGACTGAACAACAATTAAGACTTAACGGATGATCAATGTTTTGAGAGAGAGAATATTGCTTGGTCTAGCCTTTTTATTTTAATCTGTTCGTAGTTTTTGTCAATAGACTCTTTAAATGTTAGACTCGTAGTGTAGCATCCTTGATCAATCAAGACACCAAATTGTGGAACTTGAATCAACCCATGTTCTAATTGAGCACGAGCATACCTTTAATACTAAGCTTGAATCTAAGAACTATTGAGATGACGCTATTGCTGGTATCTCACAAAAAGCAGAATTTACACTGTAAAACTGAGATATGGGATGACCCAAAATTTCATCATTAAAAAGCTGAAATGTTTATGCGCGAGCCAAACATCAAATTCCTCTAAACTTACTTATAAAAATCTTCAAGGTAAAACATTTCTTTTATCAAACGCTTTATAGATGTTTAGCTACAAATCAAAATCTCATGAACCTCATAATATATATTGATCCACCATTGATATGCTCAAATTAATACCCTATAATGATACTAAAGTAGTTGCTGCAGTAAAGTTAGGGGTCGAACACAAGAACTCAAGAAAATTCACGCAATAGATGAAAGATGCAGATTGTGCTAAGCAAACAAATGATTGATGAGAAAACAAATGATCGAATTAAACTTAGGTTGATTTATATGAGGGGAAACTAGGCTCAGGGAAATTTTCAGGAAGTCAATGATAGATAACAATTAATCAATTAAGGTTCAATTCAATTAAGCGCCGTTCTCGAACTCAAACACGAGAGTATAGTTAACCAACTGTCGTTGCGAAAACTAACTAAGTCTAAAGTCTAAAATTCCAAATCTCTTTGCAAATCCTACACAGTAAACCAGCAATCAATTCAAGTTTGATATGTTCACAATTCGATTAAACCAAATCTCTTTGCGGATAATCCAATTGCTCACCCTAGGTTTTATCAGATTACTCAATTGCACTGTCGTGCCTAATCGATTAATCTAGGTTCTATGTTCTAAGTGATCAGGTTAGAAATAGCTTTGAGAACAACCTATGGTGAAGAACTATTCAGATTTTGAACCCTAACTAATCAATCATAATAAATCAGAGAAATCCATATGAGAAAACCCTGAACCTAAAAAGAGACTACTCAGACATGATAGATGAAACAAATAACATAACCGAATAGATCATGAAATTAAATATGGCAAAAGAATAAAAACAAGGGTTCGGGATCTTCTCTATGATGAACAGAGTCTTGGATCCGTCTCCCTCACAAAAGCTCTCAAATCTCAATGGTGGCTCCAATAATAGTCAAAAGTAAAGTCTCCCTCGGTCTAAACCCTAAAACTTGCTTAAAAACCCCCCAAAACACGAGCTGGGCTTCCTCTGTAAATATTGGGATGATTGGGCTTTTGTGGGCTTCCTTGAAAATCTCTCCTGCGTCTCGAGTGCGTGGGTATCGATCGATACCAGGGTGAGTGTCGATCGATACCAGGCCTTCAAAACGGGTACTTTCTTCGGTTTGCTCCAAAAAGGCTCCTAATGTCCCCAAAATCTCCAATTTCGTCCCAAACGTGCTAAAACCTGAAAAGAACCTAAAATGATAGAAAAAGCACTAGAAAGACTCGATAAAACAACTTATATCATGGCTAAAAATGGGTAAAATCCATGATATATCAACTCCCCCAGACTTAGCCTTTTGCTTGCCCTCAAGCAAAACAGAAAACTAAGTGAGAGAAAGAGGTTTGAAAAACCTTAGAGATCCTGATCTGGTACCGAAATCGCTGTAATGATCCCTCTTCCCAAGCGCCCACTGTTGCCTGATCAGCTCCAGATCTAACCACCATGTACTTCTCCGTAGGAACCCCAACTTCCCAAGACTTCACTTATTATCTCACACCAATATTCATCTAAGCTCTCATCGCCAGTTTCATCGCTGCAATCAGTATTCAAGAACTTTCTAGATTCTTGCCCATACAATATCATAGCTAAAGAACCATCTATTCATCAACATTTATTGCTTTCTGGTGTTCTTTATCTCCCCCAGACTTATTTCATAATCAGTTCTCATTAGATTTCAACAGCGCAGGTTTATCTGAACAGCATATACAAATCAAGGTCCGAAGCGCGAGTATTGATAGTGTTTGCTACCGAATCCCCGGTTCTTACCCTCTCAATGTATCAAAAGTCTTAGGTGAATAATGGGGTCATAGGAAGTTTTCCTACCCCTCACTTCAGGCCTTTGTGTGATCATTCCTTATCCAAGTAGAATAATGGTTTCATAGGAAATTTTCCTACCCCTCTACTCGGCGGAAATCATTTCATCTTTTATAATGATTTTACCTGTTTTAACGCAAATATGTATCCAACAATTTTCACGGGAGAGATATACCACAATTTTCAAGCATGATGGGTTCCTTAGCCAGATATGAATGATGAATCAAGCTCTAAGAACACTAACCGCGTAGATGAAGTGCAAAATTTGGCTAAAGCTTGTGAAGAACCTTGATGGAGACATGAGTGATTTCTAGCTGGCTGGTTATCCCTTGGATTTTTCATTAGTCGAACTGAAACTAATCCTGTAACAATAGACACTCAAAAGCAAAAACCAGCACAACAAAACCAGGCACAGTCCAGGAATCTCTAAGTTGTTTTGACACGAAAACCACTTTTTTTTTTTTTTTTTTTTTTTTTTTTTTTTTTTTTAAACTGAATAACAAAACAAAACACTATGTCAGTAACTATCTCCCCCAGACTTAAACAATACTGTCCCCAGTGTTTATCAGGCCTAGAGAAGGTGAAAGAAAAATAAATGGAGAAAAATGGTAAGATGAAGAACGAGAGGTGTTACCACAGGCGAGTGGCATCGATCGACACCATGGTGGTATCGATCGATACCAGGCGGAAACCGTGAAGAAAAACCTCTTTCTGCGTGAATGATCGGACTGTGTTAGATGATCCGAGTTAGAAACTGAGATACATTCAGACACGAGTTAGAGATAACAAAAGATCATAAACGTTAAACCATTTGCGTCCACACATAAGAGAAACTGACATTAGTTCAAAACAAAGCAAAGGAAAAGAAAAAAAAAATGAAAAAGAGAAAACATAAAAATCAGAGAGAGAGAGATGACTAATCCTCCGAATACTCGGAGTCATAGTCGGTGTCATCACCACCAGCTGTGCGTGATGGTCCGGCAGCAGGTGTAGTGCGGTGCGAGCGAGAAATCGATGGAGTCATGCAGCTGCAACGAGAAATGGTGCTCCAAATCGCCTGAAGACTCTGAACAACGTACTGCTGAAAAGGGTCCAGGTCCATCGATGAAGCAGCAGGAAATGTAGGGGCTGGTGCAGGAGCAGGCGGAAGTGCAGGAGAGGCAGGCGTAGGCGTGTCTTCGTCAGCAGCAGCAGTGTGAGATCCGGAGGGCATACCGCGGCGTCGAGTGACTGGCGCGCGGACCATGTCTGCCTGAGAAGGAGTGAACAGCAGCTTGGACGCATCTGAACCTATGTCCGTCAAATCCGTGTTGGGCAGCTGGACGAGGAAGTCCCCTTGAGAGGTGCTGAAAACCCAACGTCGTCCTGGCTTAAGCCAGCGCAGATGCTCTAAATGCGGCTCATCCATCACAGCTCGAGTAGAGACGATCGAACAGCTCGAAACGTCAATCCTGAAATGCAGAAAGATGGGAGTGAGAAGGCTACCCACAGACTCTGACTTGGCGCGCCCTGAAGTCTTGCCACTCTTGCCGCGCGAAGTGAAAGGTTTCACCTTCAGTGACTCCAGGTGATGTGCGAATACTGCACCCAAGTTAACTACAAGATCCAGCTCAGGCCATTCATACGCCTCATCATCAATAATGTCTCCAATGGCCATAGACATCACAATCAGCTCAGATACCCGCATCTTATTAGGCTCCATCTTGCACATCAGCGTGTTGCTCAGAATCCGAGCTAGGCATCGCAAGACTGGGTGGCAGATATCCATCTGCGTTGTCGTCTTGCTGTGATATTGCCCGTGTCCGAAATGCCGCCAGAAGTTTTGGACGTCCAGGAACTTGGTGGACAGCTCGCAGCGAGAGTAATCTCTACGGAAACCGTAGATGCTGCAGAGATCCTGGAAGGGAAGACGGTATCTCACTCCGCGGATCATAAAAGTAAGCACCCCCTGCTGTGCAGTAACAGGGGCCTCTCCGGTATAGTAGACACGGACGGAGGCAAGGAACTGGCGGACGAGATCTGGGTAAAGAGGATACCACCTAGTAGACATAGTACCCAGACCAATCTTCTCCAGGAGTCTCTGTAACTCCACATCAAATTCCAGATGACGCATAGTAAGAGGGTCTGCAAATCTGGTCGGCTTGATCTCAACGTCTAGCCATGCATTGTAGAAGATGGAGTCATAATCATCCCAAGTGTCAGAAATGGGACGCTGCGTGCAGGCGGCGCTCTCAGTAATTGCCTTGTACTCTCCCTCGAACGTCTGTGAGAGGCGAATCTTGGCTCTCTCGTCTCTTCTAGGCCAAGGTGGCCTAGATGTAGCGGTGGTAGGTCTGGAAGAGGAAGAAGGGCGTCCTGAAGATGATGCACGAGGCGGTTGAGACGCAGATGGCTCGCGAAGCTGGCCAGCTGAAGGTCTGGCTCGAGGTGAGCCAGATGTGGATGGTTCGCCTGTAGCTGCTCGAATCCGGTCCCTTGTGACGCAGAATCTCTCAGTAGACTCATCATAAGCCACCTGATACCTTCCGTCATTTATTATCGCTGTAACCTTCCCTCTACGCCAATCATATCCGTCGAAAATCTCAACGGCATCCAGCAATCTGAATTGGTGAGGAGTAGAGCTCGTCCCTTCGTCGTTGCGCGACTTCTTTCTTGGAAGCATCTGCATAAACAACACAAAAAAAGAAACAGAGAGTCAAAAATCACCAAATTAGCCAAGCCTAAGTACGGGTGTCGATCGACACTCAGGTGGTATCGTTCGATACCATCGACTGTTTTCGCGAAGAACAATCCGAATCGATCGATACACAAGTTGTAACTAATGACAAATACATGCAAGGCAAGGTTCGACTAGGCCTAGATCAACCCGATTATCCAATATTCAACCATAAAAACAAGTTTAAGAGGCCAAAATCTCAAACCTAAAAATTGATTCCATGGAATGAAAAATTGCAAAATCGAGATGTTACCTTGTGTAATCGATTGAACGGGATAGATATTGTTAATGCAGGCGAAAAATCAAGTGGAAAAGGCGAAAGAATCACTCAAAACCGTGAGAAAATTAGAAAAAGAGGCGATTGTTTTTCGTGTGTATCGAGCGATAAAGGATAATGATTATGCAGTTCCAGCCCTAAGAGTTTATATAGGCACTTACCTGGCGGACGGATATCGATCGATACCCAAGTGGTATCGATCGACACTGACACTCAATCTCCGAATCTGTTACTAAGAAAACTAAAAACGAAAATTAGCAAAAACCAAAAACCAAAACTAGTATGTACAGAATCACCAGTGGGTTGCCTCCCACTGAGCGCTTGTTTAATGTCACGAGCCTGACTTTAATGACGGTTAGGCGATGGGTGGATTAGCCAGAGGCACGATCTGTCCTGCTGGAATTTCGGCTTTCGCCCAATAATGTTTGACCCTTTGCCCATTCACAGTGAATTCGTCTCCTGACGAATTAAGCAGCTCTATTGCACCATGTGGTCGCACTTCCTTGACAGTGAAAGGACCTGACCAACGAGAACGAAGTTTTCCAGGAAATAAGTGTAAACGAGAGTTATAAAGAAGGACCTGGTCGTATGGCTCGAAGTGTCGGGTAAGGATCTTCTTATCATGATGGACCTTGGTTCGTTCTTTGTACAACTTCGAGTTCTCATAGGCGTGATATCTGATCTCATCAAGCTCATTCAACTGAATCAACCTTCTCTCAGCAGCAGGTTTGATGTCGTAGTTAAGTAGCCTTGTCGCCCAGATTCCTTTATGCTCAAGTTCAACAGGAAGATGACATGTTTTTCCATACAGCAAGTGAAATGGCGTAGTCCCCAGCGGTGTTTTGAAAGCAGTTCTGTATGCCCAGAGCGCATCATTCAGTTTAGTAGACCAGTCCTTCCGCGAAGTTCCCACAGTCTTCTCAAGAATCTCCTTGATCTGCCTGTTTGAAACCTCAACTTGTCCACTTGTTTGAGGATGATATGGTGTAGCAACACGATGATTAACCCCGTACTTCTTCAACAACCGCTCGAAAACCTTGTTGATGAAGTGACTGCCACCATCACTGATGACGATTCGCGGGATCCCAAACCGCAGAAAGATGATGGTCTTAAACAGCTTAAGAACCACCGTATGATCATTGGTTGGACTAGCAATCGCTTCCACCCACTTGGAGACATAGTCAACAGCAACCAAAATGTATCTGTTCTTGTGCGACGAGGGAAAAGGTCCCATGAAGTCAATGCCCCAGCAATCAAAAACTTCAACCTCAAGGATGAAGTTTTGTGGCATCTCATGTCGCTTACTGATCTTCCCTCTCCGCTGACAAGTATCGCACTGAGCAACAAAAGCATTAGCATCTCTGAACATAGTCGGCCACCAGAAACCGGCTTGCAGAACCTTAGAAACTGTCTTGAAAGTTGCGAAATGCCCAGCATATTCAGAACCATGGCAGTGGAAAAGAACGTCTGGAACCTCAGACTCAGCCAAACATCTTCTGTAAAGACCATCAGAGCAATGCTTATACAGATAAGGTTCATCCCAGAAGAAACGCCGTACCTCTCGCAGAAACTTTTTCCTCTCATAAGGTGTCGTGTGATTCGGCTCAGTTTCTGTTGCTAAAAAGTTGGCGATGTCAGCATACCAAGGTCTGGAAACGGTTGTCACAGCAGCTGAATAGGCAGCATAAGAACTGATGCCATCTGTCGACAAAATTGTGTGATCCGCCGAAGGGTGTCGATCGATACCCAGGTGGTATCAATCGATACTGATTCTCAGATCGTCAGAGAATTCGAAATTTTTCGAAAATTCAGCCCGGTCCTCTGTAGCAATGAAATAGATGCGTTCCTCTGGTAAGTAATCATCAATAGGCACGTCCCCATCTATCTTCATTCGCGACAAGTGATCTGCAACCCCATTCTTTATCCCTTTCTTGTCCTTAATTCGATATCGAAGCCCTGAAGCAAAAGTACCCAACGACACAGACGAGGCTTGAGGTCTTTGTTCTGAAACAAGTATCTAAGAGCAGCATGATCAGTGTGCACGACTACCTTGCTTCCAACCAAATAAGATCTGAATTTCTCAAAAGCGAACACAACTGCTAGGAGCTCTTTCTCGGTAGTACTGTAGTTGCGTTGTGCATCATCCAATGTACGGCTGGCATAGTAAATGACATGCAGCCTCTTTTCCTTCCTCTGACCCAGCACAGCACCTACAGCAAAATCGCTCGCATCGCACATGACCTCAAAAGGCAGATTCCAATCCGGAGGTTGAACAACAGGTGCACTCACTAGCGCGGCCTTGATGGCCTTGAAAGCAGCATAACAAGCGGGGGTGAAGTCAAATTGCACTTCCTTAAACAACAGGGCAGTGAGAGGTCGAGCAATTTTTGAGAAATCCTTCATAAATCTCCTGTAGAAACCAGCATGACCCAGGAAACTTCGGATCTCTGAAACTGACCGTGGAGGTTGCAAACTCGAGATAACCTGAACCTTGGCCTGATCAACTTCAATCCCCTTCTCTGAAACCTTGTGCCCCAAAACAATCCCAGCTTGTACCATGAAGTGACATTTTTCCCAATTCAGAACCAGATGCTTCTCTTCACATCGCCTGCGAACCTTGCACAAATTATCCAGACAATCCTTAAACGAAGACCCATAAACAGAGAAATCATCCATGAATATCTCCATAAACTCCTCGATCATATCAGTGAAGATTGAAATCATGCATCTCTGAAAAGTAGCAGGAGCGTTACACAGTCCAAACGGCATTCTGCGGTATGCAAAAGTGCCATAGGGACATGTAAAAGTCGTCTTCCCTTGATCCTCTGGGTGAATGGGAATCTGGAAAAAGCCTGAATACCCATCAAGAAAGCAGTAGTATGGGTGATTAGCCAAGCGCTCCAACATCTGGTCAATAAAAGGCAAAGGAAAATGATCTTTCCGTGTAGCAGCGTTCAACTTTCTGTAGTCAATACACATCCTGTGACTAGTGATAGTCCTTGTCGGGATCAACTCGTTCTTTTCATTCTTCACCACTGTGATACCGTCTTTCTTAGGCACAACATGAACAAGACTGACCCAAGAACTATCTGAGATTGCATAAATGATCCCAGCTTCCAGCAGTTTCATCACCTCTTTCCTGACAACCTCCTTCAAGTTCGGATTCAATCTTCTCTGAGACTCAATTGATGACTTCGACTCATCTTCCAGGTAGATCCTGTGCATGCATAGGTCGGGAGAGATACCTGCAATATCATCAAGAGAATAGCCGAGAGCCTTGCGATACTTGCGCAGCTTGCTCAACAGTAAAGTGACCTCCGCGTTGTTCAAAGAAGAATTGACTATAACAGGATATGTCGAATTAGGGCCAATGAAAACGTATCGTAGCTCGGCTGGAAGTGGTTTGAGCTCAATCTTTGGTGCTTTTTCCTCACTCCAATCCCCAGAAATACTGACTTGTTTAGGAATTTCGCCTAAACTTTCCACTGCACACACGTGGTGTCGATCGATACCTCCTGTGGTATCGAACGATACTGGCTCTGCACTGTCGAGGATTCTAACATAACCAGCAGCATCATCATCAAAACCCAACTCTGACCCTTCAGTATGAACCAGTGTTCGCTCTAGTGGATCCTCAGGATGTTTCCCCAGAAAATACTCCTCTGCAATGTCACTGAATGTATCGACACAGAAGGTTTGCCCGTCGATGGTTGGTCGTTTCATGATTTTTTCCATGTTAAAAGACATTACCAAATCACCAACAATCAGAGTAATCTGCCCATTCTTGCAGTCAATCAGAGCACCAGCAGTAGCAAGGAATGGTCTGCCTAGGATAAGAGGATCCTTAGGCTCAGCATCGTATTTCAAAACGATGAAATCAGTCGGAATCAAGCAATTTCCAATCTTAACAGGTACATCTTCGAGAAGCCCCTCTGGTAGACGTACTGAACGATCAGCAAGGACCAATGAAATCCGTGTAGGCTGGTAATCACTCATTCCCATTCTCTTAGCAACGGAGTGCGGCATAAGATTCACACTTGATCCAATATCACAAAGGGAGCGCGCAAAACGCTCTGTGAAAACAGTGCAATCCAACACAAAGCTACCTGGATCTGGAAGTTTCTTAGGAATCGTGTTGGTTAGAATAGCACTACACTCGGCTGAAAGCATAGCGACACCTTCACTGAGACTGAAATTGCTGGATACCATCCGCTTCACGTATCTTCTGAATGCAGGAGAAGTTTTGATAGCATCAACAAAAGGAAGCTCAACTACCAGCTTGTCCAACATAACCTTGCATCTAGCATCTTCCCACTCCTTTTTGGTCAGCTTAGGAATGATAGGATAGGGCAACTTCGGTTTGTAAACCCTTTCCTTGACAGGTTCAGCGTTTTCCTTGGGTGTCGTCTTGGTATCGATCGATACTGAAAGAGTGTCGATCGATACCCTGGGATTTTCAGCATCCCACTCGTCGTTTCCAGCAAGATCGACGGAATTTTCAGCTATTGGAGCTTGCCCAACTCCTGATTCTACCACTCTACCACTTCTCAGACTTATGGCATTGATGTGGGCTCTTGGATCTTCAGTCTTTCCTGGTAGAAACCCCTCTTGTCTTTTCACAGCAGCTGCGGTCTGAGCAATCTGAGTTTCGAGCTTCTTCTGCGATAGATTCAACGCCTCAATCTTGCCATTCAGGTCGATATACAAGTTATCCAGCTTCCCATTAAACTCTCCAGTCATCCTTTGTTGTCCCTGCAGAATCTGTTCCAAAAGGATCTCTGTCTTACTCTCTGTAGACCTCGGAGAATGCGGTTGGTAAGATGAATTACCGTATTGGCGAGTAAAGTCATTGCTCTGAAGTGGTTTTTGGGCAAATTGTGTGGCACCAAAACCAGATTGGTTACCACCAGATTTGTAACCACCTTGCTGATTGTTGTTGAAGCTTCGGTTGTTGTTGTAACCAAATCGCTGATCCTGAAAACCAGAACCACCAATGTAGTTGACATCCTCTGCCTCATCTTCGATGTTCTCTACTTCCTCGGCAAAATGTACAGCCTTCTTCGTCTTTTCCACTAAGAGGTTGTGCATCGTGTCCAGCTTCGCCTGAACCTCAGCAATCTGCGAACCGTCAGCAACACCAGCGAGCCTTTTCCGCTCGAAATCAGCGTTCTTGGCGCTATTGCTAGACGCCAAGTTCTCAATCAGCTTCACAGCATCGGTTGGAACTCTAGTGTTGAAGTTCCCGTTGCTTGCAGAATCCAGTGCCATCTGATACCGCCAATCAATCCCTCTGTAAAAGACCCCGAGTAGCTGAACTTGAGTGAAACCATGATGCGGGCAGTCTCTCTGATATGATCTGAAACGCACCCAAGCAGCCTTGAGTGCTTCTGTTGGACCCTGAGAAAATTGAGATATCTTGTTCCTGAGTTCCTCTGATCTCGCATCGTCATAAAAGTTGTTCAGGAAAGCGTTCTTGGTCTCATTCCAAGTAGCGAGAGATCCGGGAGGCAACTGCTTCAGCCAGTAAGCTGCTTCTCCACCAAGAGAGTATGGGAAGAGCTTACAAAAGAGATATTCCTGTGGCACTCCATTGTACTTTATGCTGGTGACCAAGTCCTCGAATTTCTCGATGTGATCCATAGGGTGCTCATGAGAGAGACCGGTGAAGGGGTGCTGTCCAACAAGAGCGAAGTAAGCAGGCTTTAGCTCAAAGTCATTTCTCTGGAAAGTCGGAATACGGATCGCTGCACGATTGGCATAGAACTGATCCGGTCGGTTGTAATCGCCAAGTGTCCGTTCTGCAACAGCTTGGGGTTGTGGTGGAGGAGGTAGTTGTCCACCTTCCTCATTATGCTCCAAACCTTGTGGAAGATCCATCTCAACTGTAGTTCTTTTCCTTGTTCGACTCGTGCGCTCAAGCTCTGCTAGCTCTGAGTTGGAGAGATTAATCAGTGGTGTGTTCTTCGTTCTCCTGGTGGTACGCTGATGCATACACCTGAAAATCAAAAGAAAACGGGAAGATAAGTAGCCAAAATTTAAAAACAGACGTTCAGTGTCGATCGATACCAATGGAGTATCGATCGATACTGACGACGAACTTAGACAAAATCGACAACTAAAATTCTAATGGTGAATTTTTAGAGTCCCCGGCAACGGCGCCAAATTTGATATGCTCAAATTAATACCCTATAATGATACTAAAGCAGTTGCTGCAGTAAAGTTAGGGGTCGAACACAAGAACTCAAGAAAATTCACGCAATAGATGAAAGATGCAGATTGTGCTAAGCAAACAAATGATTGATGAGAAAACAAATGATCGAATTAAACTTAGGTTGATTTATATGAGGGGAAACTAGGCTCAGGGAAATTCTCAGGAAGTCAATGATAGATAACAATTAATCAATTAAGGTTCAATTCAATTAAGCGCCGTTCTCGAACTCAAACACGAGAGTATAGTTAACCAACTGTCGTTGCGAAAACTAACTAAGTCTAAAGTCTAAAATTCCAAATCTCTTTGCAAATCCTACACAGTAAACCAGCAATCAATTCAAGTTTGATATGTTCACAATTCGATTAAACCAAATCTCTTTGCGGATAATCCAATTGCTCACCCTAGGTTTTATCAGATTACTCAATTGCCTTTGTCGTACTAATCGATTAATCTAGGTTCTATGTTCTAAGTGATCAGGTTAGAAATAGCTTTGAGAACAACCTATGGTGAAGAACTATTCAGATTTTGAACCCTAACTAATCAATCATAATAAATCGAGAAATCCATATGAGAAAACCCTGAACCTAAAAAGAGACTACTCAGACATGATAGATGAAACAAATAACATAACCGAATAGATCATGAAATTAAATATGGCAAAAGAATAAAAACAAGGGTTCGGGATCTTCTCTATGATGAACAGAGTCTTGGATCCGTCTCCCTCACAAAAGCTCTCAAATCTCAATGGTGGCTCCAATAATAGTCAAAAGTAAAGTCTCCCTCGGTTTAAACCCTAAAACTTGCTTAAAAACCCCCCAAAACACGAGCTGGGCTTCCTCTGTAAATATTGGGATGATTGGGCTTTTGTGGGCTTCCTTGAAAATCTCTCCTGCGTCTCGAGTGCGTGGGTATCGATCGATACCAGAGTGAGTGTCGATCGATACCAGGCCTTCAAAACGGGTATTTTCTTCGGTTTGCTCCAAAAAGGCTCCTAATGTCCCCAAAATCTCTAATTTCGTCCCAAACGTGCTAAAACCTGAAAAGAACCTAAAATGATAGAAAAAGCACTAGAAAGACTCGATAAAACAACTTATATCATAGCTAAAAATGGGTAAAATCCATGATATATCAACCATATGAGGGTGAAAGTGAATCAACAAACCATGACTTTAAACATTAGCAAACGAACAAAATATTATTTAATCGGAGCATTTAGTGGTTTGTATTAGTGTTATATAAGTTGTATGTTAAAAGAAAAAAAAAACAACTTAGCATGATCAAGTCAACAATCTAATACGTGACGATGAGTTGATGACTAATATAGCACGACAAATTGGATCATCAATGCAACATGAGCCATTCCATTGACGTGTTTACCTTATAGAAAACAACACAAACTGAATCACAAAAACCTTAGCCATTTTGTCGACGCTACACCTAAACGGCAAGAAGTTGGAGCATCTCAATATGAACCCTATCCGGGTCTAATATTCGGGTCACCGTTCTCGGGTTCCCGCTCTTAATTCACCCTCTTTTTCATTCACTTTCACTCCACTACAGTCCATGGACGACAGAGCCACCGAACCGTCGCGGTGAGTCTAAAAATTCTCAAAGCTCCTAAAAATGGAGAACGCCACAATTCTCACTATTAAGGAGCTTGTCAACGAAGGTCGAGCCGTCACCGGTGCATCTTCGCTATTCTCTTCCGCTGCTTCTCACTCGTCTTCCGAAATAAGCACTAAGAACCCTCAATCACGTACCGGTGCCGTTGATTCGGAATTTAGCAGTAAGTTTCTCGCACCATTGAATCACCCAGCGGTTATCGTCGGGACGTTAGCTCTTCCTTCCGAAACCCTAAAATGTCCGAATCGCTATTGCTTTCGATTCTCAGACGGTGATTTGACAATTTGCTGTGATATACTTAAATTCGAAATCCGCGTGATTGGGAGTAAGATATGTGTTCTATCTTGGAATTTTCTTCCTATGAAGCATTGTGGTGGATTTTTAGAGATTATCAAGTGGAAATTTGTGGATACTGGTAATTTGCTTTCTCGGTGTTCTGGAATTGGTTCGTTTCCATTGTTTCCTTCTTTGTTTTCATCGCAAAATGGTGACCATAAGTCACGATATAGCATACATGGTATATTAGAGTCTATCAGCCCTGTGTCTGTTGTTTCTTGTATGGAAGGGGTTTCAAGTGATTCTGTAAATCTTCCTGGGTTCTTAGTACATGTGATGGCCTGTGAGTGTAAAGCGTATAGCCGGAATGCGATTGGTTGCAGTCACACTTTTGAGAAGTCTGTTTTCATTTACTTTTATGGTTTAGTGGCTGCGAGTTGGCACCCTGCAATAACGAAGTTAGTTGGAAGAAACGTTGCTCTTTCTGGGTTGAAGAAGAAGTTGGTTTATATAAGAGGTGATTCTCTGTTCGTGTTTGTGACAACTGAGAATTCTGTTCTTCATTCAGCTTGGTTATCCAAGAAACAGCTAGTTTCAAAAACTGTTGTTGATAGGAGAGTTAACTGCGGCTCCTACCTTGGATTTGTCAAAGGTTTGTACTTGAAAGGAAAGCTTGTTGAGATGGATGAAGATGTATGGCTTTTATTGACGGATCAGATACTCAACCGATCTCACAGTATCCGAACTGGTTCTCTTGTAAGAAGTCCCCCTCTTACTGCAGTTTGGTGTGTAATGATAAGATTGTTCTTTTTATTTTGGCTGGAAGCGTCTAAAAAGTTAGTCTGTCTTTGCTAGTTTGAGATCTTCAATATTTTTGACTAATTCTAGTGCAGATTTTTATCAGAAATGTTCATTTTGTGAATACCAAATTTTCTTGGGGAGAAGTGCTTATACTTGGGGCATGCTTCAAGACAAGCATAACAGTGGAGTTTTTTTCACCTTTTGAAACGAGGTAAGGTTTTGCTATAAATCGGTGAATTTTGGATGCTTTCTCTAATGTCGAACTTTGAAGATTTATCCAGCTAGTGCTTTAGTTGTCTTGTAGATTTATGTCGGCAGACTTCTTTGAGTCAATTCATCGAGTCTTTGTCCTTTTCTGCAAGATTTTGGTACTCTTTCTCTCTGATTGATTTTAGCTATACTTTAGTGATTTCATGCTATTTTATGACTGGTGACTCATATAGCTGCAATACAATGTTTTGCAGGACATTACTTGTTAGATCGTGCTTCCAGAAATTTGACGGAATGCCATCAGACAAGGAAATCTTAAGATCCCGTCAGGTAACTGAAAGCAGGCTTGGTTCTTTGCTTTGATCCTGGGCTTTACGATTCTCTCCCGCATTAAGTTTTATGGTCTTCTTCATTTTTATGAGGTGTTATCAGAAGGATGAACTGACGAAGATGTATGCAGAGTCACAAATACCGCCATCCATGTTTCAACCTAGGGTAAATTGGTAATTCAAAGTTCAATAAAATATGCAGCTTTATACTCTTCTTAGGCTATTATCCATGCTCATCAGTTTTAGTCTTCTTATTCAACTTTTAAATTCGCAGGGCGGGATCTTTACTGAATTCTGCATGCATGAGTCATGTGGATGCAATAGTGAAGCTCGTGATTGCAACCTAAAACTGGTGAGTCTATTGTTTGGTTAGATTAGAACGAGTTTAATCTCTTTTAATTGACATGACTATTATTAGATCTCATAATATTAATTCCACCCGTTCTTTTCTGCAAACAGGTAATGCCGATCTCAAGTTTTGTCCACCACTACAAGGTCATGCTGAATGAATTGCTTTCTCAGATTAAGAAAAACTTTAGTGCTTGTAATTACTTAAGTCATTCATCCTCAACATGGAAAAGATACAATCATACAAACACAAAGACTCTTAGAAGTGACGATACTGGAGTCATCTTGCTTGGAAGATTGAAGGTATATTACTCGTGACATCAAAAATTTTGGTTCTAGAATTTCAAATATCGCCACTCCATATCTGTTTTATGCCTCCATATCGCTCCAAGATATCTGAAGGCTTACATTAGTACATTGTGCCATCAAATAACTCTTTAAAAAAGATTTTCTTAAATTGTTGAGATGTTAGTGTCATCATGTCAGCTTGATAGGGTATATATCTTTACTTGATATCTGGAACATATCTCTAGCTTTGCTACATAACAAGGTTTTTGTTTTTCTCGATTTATACCCTTATGTGCTGTGACGTTCTTCTTCTATATAGATCTCATCTTCTGGAAGACTACAATTGCATGACAGAACTAGCAGTATTGATATTCTGACTCCAGACCTTCTAAGTGATAGAAATGCGAGCGGGATATGTGAGGTTAATTTTTCACTTCAAATTCCATTTTCTTCGTTTATCGGCATGTTGGAGGATACCAAACTCGTCATATTGACTCTTCAGTTTATCCTCTTTTGTTCGCTGTAGGTTTCTGATTACTATCTTATTATGGAAGGAATACCTGAATCGATGCTCCACATGCCATTTCTTCAAAATCCCCTTCGCTGTAGAAGTGTAGTTAATCCCACTCCTTTGGCCATAGAAAACACCTTGACAGTGCGTTTTTCTTTATCGCTTGGTACTGCAAGTTGCAAACATGTTCTCAGGCACCATTCTCTTGACTGGAGGCATGATCTCAATGACTTCAAAGGGGGAATGTTTCATCTATTTAGGGTGACCCACAAATTTCCAATGTTAAAAAATGTATGGTTTCATTGTTCAAATAGCAATCTCCAAGTCTCCTTATTGTTTATTTATTTTGCTTAAAGAAATAAATGTTGTTGTTTATGCTACAAAGTTCTTAACTGTTATGATTATTGATCTTGTACCAGGGTCACCCAGGAATGCCTGACCGTACTAGTGTATTCATCGAGGCTGTAGTCCTTCCCTGGGAACTCATTTACCCTGTGACTGAAGAAGACACTGCTACTTCCTATTTTGAAGAACATGATACTTCCCAAGAAATACGTCCACATAAGAGATGTAAAACTAATAATGGATTACAGAGGGAAAGAGCATTATCTGTGCCACATGAAATTTCCTGTCAGATGACCATCAGATGTGCTAGTAGTCACTGCTTGGTTTCAGCAGCAACTCTGTCTAATTTGACGGAGAACAAAAGTGGTAACATGCACAGTGCTAAGCGTGTGCTGTTAGAATTCATACCTGAATGCAAAAACTATAATGTAAGTATTAATTTCTTATTAACATTTAATTCCCAATAAACGTTTATGCTGCACTAAGAGTCTAAGACTAATTATATAAACTAAATGATGATTTTGCATTTTAATGGCAGGGGTTACAGATTGGCTGTTGCTATTTGATGAAGCATGGCTCTGATGATTCTTTTTGTGTTGGACGGTCTGGCATATCTAACAATGATAAAATCAATCTTAGACCAGAAACGCGTTTATGGAGTCTGGAATTTTCTTTTAACGAACATGATGAATCTATGGATGTATATCCTCTGGTGTCTTCTCAACCATCTTTTGCGGTGGAACAAGAAAACGTTCCTAGTCCACAACCTTGTTCAGATGTTTCACTTCTTCTCCCTTATGATGCAAAAAGATTCTTTTCAGTATATCTCAAGGACCTGGAAGAACTTAATAAGCCAGTTGCAGCTGGAAACGACAAATATACTCAGTCAGAGATGATCATGCATGGAGAGCCGGCTCGACAACCTCTTTTCAACAGCGTTTTTCGTGAGGGGAATCTAGCAACTTTCGGAGGCGATGTAGTAGCAGTTGATGCTGTTGACTCTTGTGTCATTGATGTTTCAAGTAGCTATTGCATTCATGTTCTAGTCAGTCATCAAATTGTGAGTTCATATTATACTCTTTTCTCCCTGCTGTCTGTATTCTTTTACCACTTATCTCCTTAATGATGTGTTTCAGGTGAAGATATTTGGTCCACTTAGAAGGCATTCATATCTCTCTGGATTCGGCCCTGGGGCGAATGCAACATTCTACCGGATTCTTGGAACGGGGTATAATATGTAAATAACAACCATTGCTTAATTAGCTTTTCATTAAGTGACAAACTCATCTTCAATCCCTTGCTTTATTGTTTCTGTAGAGAGGAAAACAAATTTGTGTTGACATCCGCATCGTTTGTCAAAATAAACTCTCAAAAGGCATTGGATGGTCCACAGTTAGAGAAACCGACTCACCGAGCTGCTTTGTCTCTGTCCAAAATTGCACCTCAGGGATACGTACCTTGCATTCTTGCTGGTCCTGTTTCTAATTCATTCTCAGGAAACAAGGATAATCATCAAATAAACTTTGCCTGCAAGGTAATATTCCGTGGATTAGCATAGTTGTTTTAATTCTTCCATTTATGTGTACTGATTTGTTGATGCAACAGGTTCTTTCAGTTTATCTTCTGGTTCTCCAAACGAGATCTGATGATCCCTCAGAAAACGAATGTAGGAACAATATTGATATACCACTTGCAGGATTTGTGGTAGGTAAGTCATATCTTGTATTCTAGGGCACTCTAACAGGGCGTAGAATAAGGCATAACTTAGAGCATGTCGCCAGGAAAAGAAGTTTGAGTCGAATTTGCAGAGATATTTACGTATTGTTTAATCTTCTACAGTTGGCAAAGGGTCTTATCATATTAATATATCAACCTAGTAAGACTGATCGTGATAAACTGCTACTATTTCTTAGAATTGCTGTCCTATTCAGTCTTCATTATGTATAACACGCAAGCGTTCGATATATGACTAACATTCTCTTAAGAGCTTCGTATTAAGCGTTGTGTATGTGACTATGTGTGTAATGCCGCAAGACAGAAGAAAACATATAAAGATGTGTACGAGTCTATATGTTTATGTTTGCATAATCTTTGGTGTTACTGAACGGATGTTTAGACTCATTTTATGCTCCTGAGTAGTCTTTCTTCAGTTTTCAGTGGCATATAGAAAACTTACTTGTCCATTGATAAATTGGTTAATAATATATGGCATATCCATTCTTTCTCTTTTCATGAGTTTCATTTTTTCCTGGTTTAGATGACGGATCATCAATTTATCTTTGCTGGACGAGTGGGGAAAGAGCGTTTACAATTCTTAGGCTGCACGAAGAGTTACCTGAAGAAGCCATTGATGTGGCCCAGTGGACTAGAAGAGACAACAGCCGGGGCACCATAGCTTACCATCTTGAACAAATTGTTCGGGTTTACAAGAGAATAGTGATGAAGTGCAATGGATCACAGATTGACGCACTCTTTCAAGACATCACCGTTGCTGTTACTTCAGATCAACTTTTCACCAAGTCAGAGGATACGTTCCTCAAGTGCTTGATCCTAAATGCCACTAGCGGCCCCATATGGGTATGTTCAACCTCATTTATCCTCCTTGATTTTTTTGAATTTCATTTTCATGAACAATAAACGGTCTAGCTGGAGAATTAGTCGACAGAACTTACTGATGTTTCTCTCAGGTCTCAGATTGTTTTCCTAGTGTGGGAATAGATAGACAGTGATATGTTGCTACGTATTATTAAGTTTGCTAAGCTATTTAGCCGGGTGGACAGGTCTGGAATCAAGTAGATTACTCATATTAATGAAGTATATAAGACTAGTACAACAGTTGTCTCACGCATCAAAATAAGGTGGCATGCTTAGTTAAACGCAATGCACATTTTCAGTTTAATATTTCTTTAGTTGCACAACTGGGTGTTTCTATGCCAAGTTAATAGTATTTGATACACACTGTACTCGGTTTCCACTTGTGATCTTGAAACTGATCTTCATTGTTTTGGTTTAAGCAGGAAATCGGCGCGAGCTCAATGGACATGAAAATGATTGAGCATTTGGAGAGGGAACAGAGCGTGGAGATGGAGACATCAAGACTTAATCTGCAGAACGTATGGGGTAATGAAGTATGCCAAGTGGATCCGTTGGTCCGAGCTTGGAGCTTACTCCAAGGTTTGTTAAATAGCTGATCATGAATTATTCGAAACATCCTTGTGCCCACAAGTGATTCCACCCATCAGTTATGTGACTTGTGTGCAAAATTCATCCATCAATCGGCGAATTTTAGCGTCCAGTGTCCATACATCAGGAGACGACGAACCATTCAAATGAATTTTATGAAATGACAAGTTGTCGACCCTTAGAAGGGACGCGCGAAGATAGAGGATATGATTGATGAACCCCATTTTGTAACGATGATCTGTTGGTTTGAATTGTCCACTTGCATAAATTAATCCAAAGTTTTCAATGGTTTTCCATTCTCTTGGGGTTTTCTGCTTCTCAAAATTGTTTTATCATTTTAGTCATTATAATATTTTTAACTACATGGTTAACACTAACAATTATTTTACCATAATAATATATTTTTCTTGTTAAAGAAATACCACCAAAAGTCTGATATGTAAAAGTATTAAACGAAGACTTTTGAGAAGGAGACTTGGTAGAGGAGATCAAATTAGTTCCTATAGACCTTCCTAATAGGCCAGCTTGGTACAAGGAGAAAGTAAATCCTGCAAACAAGGTGCCCTTTAATTTTATGCAAAACCGATATTTGAATTCTTATAAACTAAGGTTCCTTCAAAAGTGACAATAGAAGAGTCTAAGATTGTGATAATGAGATATGTAGGTTCCTGCACTTGAACACAACGGCAAAATCATTGCGGAGAGTCTTGATTTAATTAAATATGTCGATAGCAATTTCGATGGTCCTTCCCTTTACCCTGAGGTAAGATCTTGTTCTTGTGCATGTATGTAACAATCTTTCAATGGGGATTTTTTTTTTTTTGGTCTAGGATTCTGCAAAGAGAGAGTTTGGTAAGACTTGTTGAAATATGTTGATGTAACATTCATAAAAACCGTGTTTGGATCTTTCAAAGGTGACCCGGTTAAAGAAACGGGTAAGGTTGATTTTCGTGAGACTTGTTAGTTGTATAATTAAGACCTCGATTGTGTATTGGCGTTTGTGTTTGCACTTGTATATACGTTTACATTTGGTATACGTATATTGATAAATTATTCGAATTGATCCGATCAGTTGCTATAGATTCATATTGATAAATTATTCGAATTGATTCGATCAGTTGCTATAGATTTGTTCGTTTTTTGTGGATGCATTTGAGAGAAAAAACTTTAATTTGATTATATTTACATGATATGCCACTAGAAAATCTCTGAGAATCTTATCCTTGAAGTCTGATATGTTAAAGTTAAATGAACACTTTTGAGAAGGAGACTTGAAAGGAGCACAGCTTTGAAATTTCAGATCCAACTTTTTTTCTTCTTCTTCATCTTCACAATCTCGTAGTATACGACAATGGATTCTAAGGGAGTGTCACTACCGTTGATCCACAAGCATCTTATGATGCCTTGGAATGATCTGAGGGAAGGCGATTGTTGTGGACGCTTGGAAGCTATCAGTGATGGCTATTACTGCAAAAGATGTGACTTTTTTGTTCACAGGAATTGTGGCGAGTCCCCTGGAGCTATCAGTGAACACCCATCTCACTCTATTCACACTCTGAAGCTTCTAAGTAAACCAGGCCATTTATGTGATTTATGTGGAAGGGACATCAAGAATCTATTATTCTATCGTTGTCAAATCTGTGACTTCGACGTGGATCTATTCTGTGCCAAGTACCCACCACCAGAGGTTATTGATATTTCTGAGATGCATCACCACAAGCTCACCCTTCTCAAAGAAGATATTGAGTTTGATTGCGACGCTATATGTGGGAAGGTTGGGGAAGGGTTTCCTTACAAATGTCATGAATGTGATGTAGCCTTCCATGTGGATTGCGTATGGAATCCGTCGGAGGCAAAACACCCGTTAGGGGTAAACCATTCTTACCACCCCAAACATCCTCTTAAGCTCCACACAGGTCAACCACCGAAATATTCTGATGGAAAATGTTGTCTTTGCGGGAGAGAGATTAATGATAGATTCTTTTATCATTGTTCTGCTTGTAACTTCAGCTTGGATTTGCGTTGTGTTTTGAACCCACCACCGCAATCTGTTCTGGATTTGAAAGCTCATGATCACCAACTCACCCTTCTCCCAAGACCAGTTTCGTTTAAATGTAATGCTTGCGGGTTGAGGGGAGATGGAAGCCCTTACATATGTGTTCAATGTAATTTCATGATCCACCATGACTGTCTTGGCCTTCCACGCGTCATAAACATTAATCGCCATGCTCACAATGTTTTTCGCACTTATGTTCTTGGTGTTGTGAATCCTATATGTGGAGTTTGTCAGCTGAAGATGGATTGGACTTCCGGGGGTTATTCTTGTCAAAGATGTCCTGACTATGTCGTTCATTCGAAATGTGCTACTAGAAAGGATGTGTGGAACGGGATAGAACTCGAAGGTATACCTGAAGTGACTGAAGATATAGAGCCATATGTGGTAATAGATGCCATCACAATACAACATTTCAGCCACAAAGAGCATTACCTAAGATTCCACGTTAATGGTCTTCTCTGGGAGGAAAACAAGCATTGCAGCGCTTGCACCCACCCCGTTTGTCTCCAATCCTTTTATGGTTGTATCGATTGTGATTTCATTCTTCACCAAAACTGCGCTGAATCTCCTAGAAAGAAATGGCATGTGTTGTACAATGACCAGCTAACTTTAGTTACAAGGGAGGACAATGTTTTTGAGTGTTATGCTTGTCATAGAATGTCCAATGGTTTCAGGTACCAGCTCGAGGATAAGGTATTAGATGTTCTGTGCAGTTCGATTTATGAGCCTTTTGTCCATCCTAGCCATCCCCATCATCCCTTATATTACATTCCCCAAGTGGAAGCAGAACAATGCAATGGTTGCAACGAGTTCGCATCTCCTGCGCTCATGTGCATTGAAAATGAGTGTAGATTTGTCTTGGATTTCAAATGCGCCACTTTACCAAAAGTGGTAAAGCATAGCATTGATGACGATCATCCTTTCTCACTATGCTATGGCAAAGAGGCAAGTGGTAAACACTGGTGTGGAATTTGTGAAAAAGAAACCAATCTAAAAACATGGTTCTACACGTGTAAAGATCAGCAGGATAGTTTGCATACAAGTTGTGTGGTCGGAGACTTTTCAGGGCTCATGCCAACAAGCATAATGGAGGTTTTAAGCAGACCATTTGAGGTGGTGCTCAATAATAGTGTATCTCGTCCATTTTGCAGATGGTGTAAGTTGCGTTGCATGTACCCTATCATGTTGAAGATGCTTGAAACCTCGGATACATACGTTTGCTCTACTGATTGCCTATTTAAAGTGCTAGGTCCCATCAACGGAGTGGTTAAAGAATTTCAAAACCCAAAAAAAGCAAAAAAGCATGTGAGGCCAAAAAAGATAAGTCTTATAGATTTTATAACTTCATAAGAGGTGTTTTGGTGTGATCTAAATCTCATAAATAATTCGTATCTGTATTTTCTGTGTATTGGTAAACTATTTTGCTTTGCCTGTTTGTGTTTCTTGTGAAAACAGTGGTTTTCAATATGTGTGTTTCGATCCCACATCTTTAAAATGTTATTTCTATTATGACTTGATTTTCGTAATGTAATATTTACCTAAGAATCTTGCAATCTTAATTTGATATAATGTAGTTGTTTGTAACGTTTTAAATCTTTCATCTTCTACAAAATCTCGCTTTAAAAATGCTGAACACAACACTGTATCTTAGATGTATATATTTCTTTCATTATATTGATTACGCTAAACTCTGGCCGCCAAAGTGGAAATAAAATAGAAGAAGCTCAATTTTCCCTCAGAAATCCATGAAATTTAACATTGTATTAAGACACAATTTGTTGACCCGAGTAGGATGGTTTTTGTATGTGTTAAGAGTGAAATTCCATTCGAAATGAGTTGATAAAAGTCATCATTTCCAGAAAGTGTGTTAGAGAGCATCTAAATAATTTCTCGGTTTCAAATGGTCAGACAAATTGTCTTACCTACCGGAGTCTCTAAGACGTAACTCTGAAAGTCGACACTAGGACACTGTTCTTCGGGCCTACTATAAAATAAATTATAACTAAAATATGTAATAAATATAAAATATAGTGCTTGAACACATCAATTTTTTTGGTAGGGAAGATTTATCCTGACTTGAGATGCATTAAAGGCATTTGAAATGCTTTGTATGTCTACATTAACAAAAAAAAAATATGAGGCCTAATTGGACATACCACACCATGTACTAAATAACTAACAGAAAATGACAAAAAAAAAAAAACTAAAGTTAAAATGTCCAACTTACCCACTAAGATGGAAGTATTGAGATCTCCAACTACAACAGACTGGAAAGTGGCTAGAGACAGATGATAAAAATCAGACAGAGGATCGATTCGTGTCGCAATGGTTTGATTGATAAACCCCATTTTGTAACGATGATCTGTTGGTTTGAATTGTCCACTTGCATAAGTTAAATCAAAGTTTTCCATTCTCTTGTGGTTATATCCTTCTCAAAACGGGTTACATGCTCCTTTTTCAATGCACTAGTTTAATGGCAATTTAAGTAGTTTAGAAAACGATTTCAGACATTGTACAAAATGAACTTCTCTTTTAATATTAAGAATTAAGAAGATATATATTCATTATTGTTATATTGTTATCTACTATATAATAAAAGCATAGTTGTTTTGGAGAAAAACCTTTAATTTGATTATATTTACATTATATGTCATTTAGAAAATCTCTGAAAATCTTATTTTTACCTAAGTTATTGGTGGCTTTTAAAACTAAATCGTACAAACACAATCTATGCATATCATTATGGTTAATTTATTAATAATTGTTTTCGTAAATCTCTCAACAAATATTTTTATGAAGATTTTATATTTACAAAAATTAAGATTTTTGAAAAATTAAATTAAAAAGGAAAATTTAAATAAATATAGTACATTAATTTTTTTTTTTTTTTACATTTTTATTATTTCAATACATTAATTTAATTTATTATTTTCTTGCGAAACAAATACATATTATACTTTCCTATTATTTAACCTCTATGTCAACAATAGATTAAACATTTTTTTATTAAATGACTTAAATACCAAAAAAAAATCAAATATGAATTAACACTTACAATTATTTTATCATTTTAGTCATTATAATATCTTTTACTACATGGTTAACACTAACAATTATTTTACCATAATAATATATTTTTATTGTTAAAGAAAGACCACAAAAGTCTGATCTGATATGTTAAACGAATTGAAGACTTTTGAGAAGGAGACTTGAAAGGAGCACAGCTTTGAAATTTCAGATCCAGCTTTTTTTTTTCTTCATCTTCACAATCTCGTAGTAGACGATTATGGATTCTGAGGGAGTGTCACTACCGTTGATCCACAAGCATCTTATGATGTCTTGGAATGATCTGAGGAAAGGCGATTGTTGTGGACGCTTCGAAGCTATCAGTGATGGTTACTATTGCAAAAGCTGCGATTTTTTCGTCCACAAGAAATGTGGAGAGTCCTCCGAATTTATCGATCACCCATGTCACTCCATTCACACTCTCAAGCTTGTACGTAAACCATACCATTGCTGTGATTTATGTGGAAAGAAAATCGAGAATCCATTCTATCGTTGTCAGATCTGTGACTTCGACGTAGATCTATACTGTGCCAAGTACCCACCACCAGAGGTTATTGATATTTCTGAGATGCATCACCACAAGCTCACCCTTCTCAAGGACCACACCCTTATCAATGGAAAGATTGAGTTCGATTGCAACGCTAAATGTGGCAAGGATGGGGAAGGGTTTCCGTACAAATGCCATGAATGTGATGTATCCTTCCATGTGGATTGCGTATGGAATCCGCCGGAGGTAAAACACTCGTCAGAGGTAAACCACACTTACCACCCCAAACATCCTCTTAAACTCCACACAGGTCAACCACCGGACTATTCTGATGGAAAATGTCGTCTTTGCGGGAGAGAGATTGATGATAGATTGTTTTACCATTGTTCTGCTTGTAACTTCAGCTTGGATATGCGTTGTGTTTTGAACCCACCACCGCAGTCTGTTCTGGATTTGAAAGCTCATGATCACCAACTCACCCTTCTCCCAAGACTCGGTTCGTTTGAATGTAATGCTTGCGGGTTGAGGGGAGATCGAAGCCCTTACATATGTGTTCAATGTGATTTCATGATCCACCAAGACTGTCTTGCCCTTCCACGCGTCATAAACATTAATCGCCATGCTCACAATGTTTCTCACATTTCTGTTCTTGGTATTGTGAATTCTGTATGTGGAGTTTGCCGGCAGAAGATGGATTGGACTTGTGGGGGTTATTCTTGTCAAAGGTGTCCTCACTATGTCGTTCATTCGAAATGTGCTACTAGAAGAGATGTGTGGAACGGGAAAGAACTCGAAGGTATACCTGAAATGCCTGAAGATATAGAGCCATATGTGGTAATAGATGACAACACAATACAACATTTCAGCCACAAAGAGCATTACCTAAGATTCCACGTTAATGGTTTTCTCTGGGAGGAAAATAAGCGTTGCAGCGCTTGCACCCACCCCGTTTGTCTCCAATCCTTCTATGGCTGTACCGATTGTGATTTCATTCTTCACCAAAAGTGCGCTAATACTCCTAGAAGGAAATGGCATGTGTTGTATAATGACCGGCTTACTTTAGTTACAAGCGAGGCCACTGTTTTTGAGTGTTATGCTTGTCATAGAACGTCCAATGGTTTCAGGTACCAGCGCGAGGATAAGGTATTAGATGTCCTGTGCGGAACAATTCCTGAGCCATTTCTCCATCCAAGTCATCCCCATCACTTATATTACATTCCACAAGATGAAAGAAGACATTGCAATGGTTGCAACGAGTTCGCATCTCCTGCGCTCATGTGCATTGAAAGTGAGTGTGGATTTCTCTTGGATTTCAAATGCGCCACTTTACCACAAGTCGTAAATCATAGCATTGATGACGATCACCCTTTCTCACTATGCTATGGCAAAAAGGCAAGTGGTAAACACTGGTGTGAAATTTGTGAAAAAGAAATCAATCTAAACACATGGTTCTACACGTGTAAAGATCAGCAGGATAGTTTGCATACAAGTTGTGTGGTCGGAGACTTTTCAGGGCTCATGCCAACAAGCAGAATAGAGGTTTTAAGCAGATCATTTGAGGTGGTGCTCAATAATAGTATATCTCGTCCATTTTGCAGATGGTGTGAGTGGCATTGCATGTACCCTATCATGTTGAAGATGCTTGGAACCTCAGATGCATACGTTTGCTCTACTGATTGCCTATTTAACGTGCTAGATCCCATCAGCGGAGTGGTTAAAGAATTTCAAAACCCAAAAAATGCAATAAAGTATGTGAAGCCAAAAAAGATAGCCTTATAGATTTTAGAACTTCATAAGAGGTTTTTTGGTGTGATCTAAACCTCCTAAATAATTTGTATCTGTATTTTCTGAGTATTGGTAAACTATTTTGCTTACCGGCATTGTGTAAGTAGGGATTTTCCTTAAGCTTCTCACTTTTCACCTTATTCTCCTCCTTGATCAAGTAAGTCTTGCTTACTTTTTCTTCCTTTATCTTGCCAGCATCGATGGATTCAAGACAAAGCTTCTTTGTAGTCGAGGATAGCTCAGATGGTACAGATGAATTTTCACTTGACCGCTAAGAAGGAGTAGTTGTTTCAGAATGCTCTTGACTATTAGTAAGCAATAAAGCTGACCTGATACACATAACATGATATATTTCTGTTAGATTAGCATTAAAAAAAATTCAGTGCATAGTTGCTAATATTAAAACAACATATTTAACACATCTGATCACAAGAAACGATTGAAGAAGGGTTCTCAATGTTATATGAATCATCAGGAAGATCTTCTTCGAGCATTAATTCCATTAGTAGAAAGTACCTTTACCTTAGACACCTTATAGGTATCTAATCCATTCTAAATAATTTTTTTCAGAAATTGGAATGTTTTGCCAATCAAATTCTTGATAGCTTTAGGCAAGGCTTCACATCTGTTGGATAAAGAAATTAATAACTATATTAAGTAAAGATATAAGAAATATTTACATACACATCATTTTCGAAATCAATAATAACCTCATCAAATGATCCAACAAGAAGAGTAGTTGCAGAATGAGATACAATCTTTGAAGCCATACTGTCATAAAGCATGCACTTCATCTCACCGGTGTGATTAGAGCCGTACCTAGTGTTGTAAAAAAAACATTCGCCTAAAGCCACCAAAAATTTAAAAAAATAAAAGCCACATTTTTTCAATATGGATTATTATGTATTTTTTAGTTTGTTAAATAACTTTGACAATTTGAGTTTTTATTTGATAAAATTTATATATTTATAATTGTTATTATTTTATTTTCTAAAGAAATTATGTATATTTAATATTTATTAATTTAAATAATTAGTATTTTTTATTGTTTTTGTTAGCACTTTTATGTACGTTATGAGATAACTATAAACAAATAAAGTCATATACATAATTGAATTTGTTAATACAGTCAATCACCTTTCATTAACATTTGTGACTTGTGTTCTGCAAGTATCAAAAATTTGGTTTCCTTACAATAGGCATAACCTCATTTGAGATAGTGTGCACCTTAGGAACCTTTTTATTGTTTTTTTGACATGCAATATAATACCAAGTCCAATCTGTATCAATAGCATATATTGTGCAGATTATCTTCACCCTCCCAATCTTGTATCCAAAACAGTGTAATGCATTAGATATGACCACAATATCTGTGTTTTTTATATGTTCTAAATGACAAAATATTTTTTACCTCAGTTGATTCAGTGACTTCGGTGATGGTCTTCTTGGGGAACTGAAAATAAATATCTTCTGCCACAGCAACAATTTCACGTTTCGATTTGCTTTCAAGGATTGTGAGAGCAAGACCATCGTTTGGCAATGTTATGATCTAACTCGTAAACTTCTCCTTTATTGATTATATGAACCGATTACAATGATGCTCAATAGTACTGCGATCTCATGGCGATCGCCATGAAGGTCTCATAACGAATCTTCAAACAACATACAACATTCAGCATAAGCCCAGACTCTTTCTCCTAATCACTATTTATACTACTTACATTTTAACCACAAACTCTCTACAAGAAACCGAGACTCTTCTAGTTTGAATACAAACCACAGTCAACTCTTCTCATTAACTTCTAATGCCTTTTCTTCGTGGCCTCTTCTTCTCCTCCTTAAACTCACCTTTTGGAGCCTATCAGGCAAACTAGGATTTCTTCATAGTTAGCTAACAATAAAATAAATTATAACTAAAGATGTAATAAATTTAAAATATAAAGCATACTTGTTCTTGAACATATCAATTTTGGGTAGGGAGGATTTATCCTGACTTGAGATGCATTAAAGGCATTTGAAATGCTTTGTATGTCTACATTCACAAAAAAAAAAAATATGAGGTCTAATTGGACATAACACACCATGTACTAAATAACTAACAGAAAATGACATAAAAAAACACAACCGACTGGAAAGTGGCTAGAGACAGATAATAAAAATCAGACAGAGGATCAATTCGTGTCACAATGGTTTGATTGATGAACCCCATTTTGTAATAGCATCGTGAATCTATGCTATCGTTGTGAGATCTGTTACTTCAACGTGGATCTATTCTGTGCCAAGTACCCACCACCAGAGGTTATTGATATTTCCGAGATGCATCACCACAAGCTCACCCTTCTCAATAAAACCATTGAGTTTGATTGTGCTGCTAAATGTGGGAAGATTGGTGATCCGTTTCCTTACAAATGTCATGAATGTGATTATCCTTCCATGTGGATTGCGTATGGCGTCCATCAGAGTTTAAAACACCCGTTAGAGGTAAACCACACTTACCACCCCTTACATCCTCTTAAGCTCCACACAAGTCAACCACCGGACTAATCTGATGGAAAATGTCATCTTTGTGCAAGAATGATTTATGATATATTGTTTTATCATTGTTCCGCTTGTAACTTCAGCTTGGATATGCGTTGTGTTTTGAACCCACCACCGCAATCTGTTCTGGATTGGAAAGTTCATGCTCACCAACTCACCCTTCTCCCAAGACTCGATTTTTTTACATGTAATGCTTGCGGGTTGAGTGGAGATCGAAGCCGTTACATATGTGTTCAATGTGGTTTCATGATACATCAAGAGTGTCTTGCCCTCCACGCCTCATAAACATCAGTCGGCATGATCACCGTGTTTCTCGCACTTCTGTTCTTGGTGTTGTGAAGTTTGTATGTGGAATTTGTCACCAGAAGGTGGATTGGACTTGGGGCGGGTTTTCTTGTCAGAGGTGTCCTGACTTTGTCATTCATTCGAAATGTGCTACTAGAAAGGGTGTGTCGAAGCCTAATGCTTTGCTATAGTCGATGAACTGATTTTCTTTGCTTCCATGTTTTTTACAACTTTTTTTTTTGGCATGGGATCAAACTCTTAGGATATGCATTCTTGTAAATCCTAATCTATTTTCATTTTTAATGAATTATTTACATTTAATATAAAATAAAATTAAAAAAAGAAAAGAAAAAAAAGAAAGGATGTGTGGAACAGGAAAGAAGTCGAATGTATACCTGAAGAGACAGAAGATATAGGGCCATATGTGGTAACAGATGACAACACAGTACAACATTTCAGCCACAAACAGCATTACCTAAGATTCCACGTTAATGGTTTTCTCTGGGAGGAGAACAAGCGGTGCAGAGCATGCACCCATTCCATCGGTCTCTAATCTTTCTACAGCTGTATTGATTGTGATTTCATTCTTCACCAAAACTGCGCTGAATCTCCTAGAAGGAACTGGCATGTGTTATACAATGTACGGCTAACTTTAGTTACAAGCGAGGCCAATGTTTTTGAGTGTCATATTTGTAATAAAATTTCCAATATACCAGCACGGGAATGCAGTATTAGATTTCCTGTGTGGAACAATTTCTGAGCCATTTCTCCATCCAAGTCATCATCATCTCTTGTATTACATTCCACAAGATGAAAGAAGACATTGCAATGGTTGCAACGAGTTCGCATCTCCTGCGCTCATGTGCATTGAAAGTGAGTGTGAATTTGTCTTGGATTTCAAATGCGCCACTTTACCACAAGTGGTAAAGCATAGCATTGATGACGATCATCCTTTCTCTCTATGCTATGGCAAAGAGGCAAGTGGTAAACACTGGTGTGGAATTTGTGAAAAAGAAATCAATCTAAACACATGGTTCTACACGTGTAAAGATCAGCAGGATAGTTTGCATACAAGTTATGTGGTCGGAGACTTTTCAGGGCTCATGCCAACAAGCATAATAGAGGTTTTAAGCAGACCATTTGAGGTGGTGCTCAATAATAGTGTATCTCGTCCATTTTGCAGATGGTGTGAGTTGCGTTGCATGTACCCTTTCATGTTGAAGATGCTTGGAACCTCGGATGCATACGTTTGCTCTACTGATTGCCTATTTAACGTGCTAGATCCCATCAGCGGAGTGGTTAAAGAATTTCAAAACCCAAAAAATGCAGTAAAGTATGTGAAGCCAAAAAAGATAGCCTTATAGATTTTAGAACTTCATAAGAGGTTTTTTGGTGTGATCTAAATCTCATAAATAATTTGTATCTGTATTTTCTGTGTATTGGTAAACTATTTTGCTTTGCCTGTTTGTATTTCTTGTGAACTCTGTGTTTTTCATTATGTGTGTTTCGATCCACATCTTTAAAATCTCATTTCTATTATGCCTTGATTTTCGTAATGTAATATTTACCTAAGAATCTTGCAATCTTAATTTGATATAATGTACTTGTTTCTAACGATTTAAGTCTTCCATTTTCTACAAAATCTCGCTTTAAAGATGATGAACAGAACACTATATCTTAGATGTATATATTTCTTTCATTATATTGATTAGGCCAAAGTTGAATTAAAATAAAAGATAATCAATTTTCCCTAAGAAAAGTACAGTGTTTATTATTTTATATTTTTTTGGGAAATAAAGTAAAACTAGATTCATCAAGTCTCATCAACCAGATCATAGAGATGGTTTCCTCCACCGCCAGGGATGTTCAAGTGCAACATAGACGCCACATGGAGTGAGCAGGAAAAGATTTGTGGAGTGGGATAGATTCTTCGGGACAGTGAAGGTGCAGTTAAATGGCTAGGAGCCAAATCATACCCCAAACTCTCCTCTCCCCTCCCCTACAAGCAGAAGCGGCAGCTTTATCGCAGTCCTTATCCTGCCTCAACAACCTACATTACAACAATGTGATCTTCGAAAACGATTGCCAATCACTGATACAAGCAATAGGAAGACCCAAAGATTGGCTTTGCCTTTCACAAATCACAGCTAAAGCCCATATGCATCAACAAAGTCGAGGTCACTCATTTAAGTTCGCTAAGAGAGAAACATATTCATGAGCGGACTCGATAGCCAATGTTATTAAACTATATGTCCCATGTATTTTGTTTGTTATTCCACTCAGTAGAAACCGATTGGCCACATATAGCTTCTGTAATATCTTTGTAAGTTTTAACTTTTTGTATTGCAATGAGAATGAAAAGTTAAGTTAAAAAAAAAAAAAAAAAACCGATAGGGATCAAATCTAATTGGCGCCCCTTTACTATTTTAGCTTTTTGCCTTCTTCGGATTCTTTTCAAATCGAGAAAAAATAGAAATTGGGATCCCTACAAAATCCTCACACTGTTCACAAATCCTTCTCTTCGCACTCATCTCCGAGATCTACAGATTATTTAATCGCTGTTTCATTGTTCCGACTACAATGGCGACGAGAAGACGTACTTTGCTCAAGGTCATTGTCCTCGGAGACAGTGGGTATGGATTCCGATGTCTAATTCTTTGATTCTTTATGCGTTATTTCGTATTTAGTGTTCGATTCTTTGATATTTGATATTTGATTTGTGATTTTCGGTTTCTAGGGTTGGTAAGACCTCTTTGATGAATCAGTATCCTTTCATATTGATAAATTATTCGAATTGATTCGATCAGTTGCTATAGATTCGTTCGTTTTTATGGATGCATTTGAGAGGAATCGTGTTTTGATTCTGTGATTCTGTGAATCTTTTGTTTTGGGGACCTTAATTGGTGATTTTAGATATGTGCATAAGAAGTTTAGTTTGCAGTACAAATCTACGATTGGTGCTGATTTTGTAACGAAGGAGCTTCTGATTGGGGATAAGCCTGTTACTTTACAGGTTTGGCTTTTTTTTTTCTTTCTTAGTGTTTTTTTTTGGTTTGTTTTGAATTTACTTTCTTCAAGATTTCAACTATTCACTTTTGTTTTTTGTGAATTTAGATTTGGGATACTGCTGGACAAGAAAGATTCCAGAGTCTTGGTGCTGCTTTCTATAGAGGAGCAGATTGTTGTGCCTTGGTTTATGATGTTAATGTATTGAGGTCCTTTGACAACCTCGAAACTTGGCACGAGGAGTTTCTTAAACAGGTTTCTTAGCAATTTCCTTTCTTTCTGGCACAGTTTGTTTTCATTTTCTTTGATATGCTTCATTGTTATGTCATGGATTTTCATTTACTTATCACAATACAATTGAGATTGGCTCTGGTTTTCCTTGTTTGTTATGATAAATACATGGAACATAGGAATATACTTCTGTTTTAACAGGAATTATTAGCTTTGACTATTTAGAGTCACAATCTTCAGGTTTTGATTAACATTTCGCTTCTACAACCTATTGATAAACACTTTTAGGCTTATGAGGTCAAAAGAGCTTTTGGTTATTTTCGTATCTGTTTTGATTCTCAGGAGCATATCTGAAGTTTTCTTTTCCCATTAGAAAACAAGAGGATTGAGCTCTGTAACATGTTTTTATGTTTGAACGATCATTTTCCTTTACCTGGTTATTGGTTTGCAGGTTAAGTCAAGTATATTACTAACTTTATTCCATATTCATAACAGTTTTAGAATTCATTAATCTATAAACCTTGTGCCTTATTCAGTTTGTTTTCCTGCTTTACACTTTTAATCCCTTAAAATTTATAATTTGCTAACTTGTATTAAATCCCTGTTTCCCTGGTATTGTCTTGTTCTGCCCAGGCAAGTCCATCGGATCCAAAGACATTTCCATTTATAGTGCTTGGTAACAAGGTTGACGTAGATGGAGGGAGCAGTAGAGTGGTAAGAGGAAGATCAAGAAACTTTTTCCATCTTGCTTTAAGTCTTTGAGTCTTTTACACGGTCTAGTTTCATCCTCTTTAACTACAGGTCTCTGAGAAGAAAGCAGCTGACTGGTGTGCTTCAAATGGTAACATACCCTATTTTGAGACATCAGCAAAAGAAGATTTTAATGTTGATGAGGCATTCTTAACCATTGCGAAAACCGCTCTTGCGAATGAACATGAACAGGATATGTAAGTTTTTTCTTTGGTTTAGCTCTAATATATGAGAGCTTGGAAACTATGAAATCTTGACTGAATTAAGATACTACTGAAATATAGAACATAGAGATTATGGGTAGTTGGTTACCAGGTTCTACCATTGTTGGAATTTTCTAATTCTTAAACCGGAGAGTCTGAATGGTGTAGAATCTCAATCCGAATCTGAATATGACGTTTAAATGTAGAAGGCAGATAGTGTATAAACCCGGGAATCTCTTACTTGCGTCAAAAGCTTGGTGATTATTGATAAAGACAGACATTCATTACATGTATATCTGACATTTGTCTACTTCTGAATTCCAGAGTCTGCGACTCTGTGTGATCCGAATTGAAAACCAAGAATGCATAAAAAATAAGCTGAATACTTAATACAATCTGTCCTTCATACACAATGTTTTGGGTTTACTGCAGATACTTCCAAGGCATACCAGATGCAGTGACTGAGAACGAGCCAAAAGGCGGTGGTTGCGCTTGCTGAACCGCAGATTTGAGGATTCACTTACATTCGTTTTTTGATGCATTCATTGACGGTTGGTGTACTCTTGAGTTTCAGAACGATAAGCTTGCAGAAGCAATTCTTTGCCATTTCCATCATATATTAATTGTTTGGAGGAGTCTCTGTATGATCAATCGACTCTGCTGGATAAAACTGTTATTTTTGGAAGAACCATTATTGCTCTTAACCCATGTGGCGAGATAAAAATTATATGTTACATCATTTCAGTTTGGTTTTACTCATCTGCGGGATCTTTACTGCATTATATATTTAGACCATATGTTCATTTTGCATGTACAATTTGTTTCTTTAGAGATAGATATTGTGAAATCAAACTTACATGTACATCAGGTGATACTGCAATAAATTTTGACTGTATATATATTTTTTCGTCAAATAAGAAATATGTAAGCGACTATAATACGCTTTACCTCCAACCGAAAATTCGCAGAAAATGAGACTCCACAATAACCCGCAAAACTCAAAAATTCTGCAAGATATAAAAAATTTGCATAATCCGCAAATCCAGTTTAGATGCTTATGCTGGTATCCGCAAGCCCGCGAAATTTTACCTGCAAACCAGCAACAAAACCGTGCCCTACCACGCAAGACCCACTTTTTTGCAAACTCTAATTTTTTATCTGCATCCGCCCCGCAGCGGACTATGCGAGCGGGTCCCGCGGACTATGCGAGCAGGTCCCGTAGGCTTTAGCCCTACTTGACAGGCCTAGTTAAGCCCAACCAAACGTGTGCTACCATTGTTTTATAGTCTAAGTACATATAAGGCTGGATGCGGTTTACATACTCTTAAATTTTGGGATACCTTTTATCCGATCCAATCTTTACGAGCAGAGAAATAAATTACTTTTATCCGATCCGCAAATAACGGATATCTAGAAACGAATGCCCAATAAAAGATAGATGACCAGATAAATACCGGCCCTTTACTCTTACCCGCATATTTAAATATTAATGGATCGTTACTCTTATTCGTATAATGACTTCATATTTAAAAAACAAAAGTATTCATTTACAAAAGAGAAAAAATTCATATATATATGCAACATACACTTCTAGAAAATATAAAATTGCAAACTTTAAAATAGCTTTGGGCATTCGGTTCTTTGGTTCGGTTCGGGTTGGTTCTTTCGGTTCTCAGTTCTTGAAAACTAGTAACCATTTGGAATCGAATGGAAATTTGGTTCGGGTCGGTTCCTGTTCGGTTCGGTTCAGTACGGTTCCTTCAAATTGGAACCGAAAATAACCGAAAAAGTTCGGGTCCCTTCGGGTTCGGTCCCAAATGGTTATTTTGTAACAAAAAATAACCAAACTACCCGATTTAACCGAAAAATAACTAAGAATTTTCGGATATTTTGGTTTAAAAATAATTGAAATTTTCGAGTTTATAATTGTAATGGGTAATTGAGTTATATCAAATCTAAATATAATTAATATTTTGGGTATATAATTATATTTCGGGTACCCATTCGGTTCTCGGTTTGGTTCGGGTTCGGTTCTGGTTCTTCGGATATAAATGTTTAGTATCTGTTCGGATATTTTATCGGTTCCGGTTCGAGTTTTGTTCTCATTTTTTGGTTCGGTTTGGTTCGATTTTTCGGTTCTTAAAACTTGAAATTCATTCCTAAATTACCAACAATAATTAATAAATAAAAAAGATCCTATGTTACAAGGTAATTCTTCTACAGGACTGCGTCTTCCATCCTATTCACTTATACGAAGAAAGTCATGAGACGACTTAAGTTTAAAATTATAAAAATATCACTTGGAGTCTTGGATGTGTTAACTTACTGGGTTAAGTTAACAATATAATGGAATTTAACTTTCACTAGAAAACATAATTAAATAATTTTATTGTTTATTGAACATAATAATTAGGTTTATTGTATTACTAATTAACTATAAATATAAAGTATTGATAATGGTATAAAACATTAATAAAGCGGGTATTGATAAATTTGGTAATAGATTGGGTAGCAGGTCGGGTAACAATCGGGTACTAAAAAAAAATTTGATACTCATACCTGACATTTACCCACAGTTAATAGAATTATGATACCTTTTACCAACCTTATGGGTATCCTTTTCTTTGAGACGAATGCAAATCGGATAAAGGATCGGGTAACGGATATTAGTGCTCAGCCCTAGAATATAAGTTTCGGTAATCAGAACCAATGTTGCACCCAACCCATGATATAGTGTAGCATTTCTTTCTTCTTTCGACCAAATTGCTTCGAGAGTCCCAAATATTTTTCTCCCCTTCCAACAGTCAGAATTTGACGTATACTACTTGCAAGGAACTCTTTTATGTCATGTAACAATGCTGGTTCCTAAATTTGTAAAACGGCCCATAAGGACTAAAAGATGAGCCTAACATATGGGCCTTAAAAGGCTTTTGATCTGTTACACTATTTCACTCCACTTGCAAAAACCTATCTTCTTCTTCTTCGATTATACCAAATGACGACGACCTCCATGAACAACACTTCCTAAACCTTTCAATAAACCTTTCATCTCCTTCCTCCTCCTGATACTACAGTAAAAAGAACACGCGCGAAAGCTATGGTAGGAGCTTCGAGAACAATCCTATCCCTATCTCTTTCTTCTTCCCTCTTCACCTTCTCCAAAATCCCTCACGTTTTCCCATTTCTCCGCCTCCACAAACCTTCCTCTAGATTCCACCACGCTTTCCGTCCTCTATGCGCCGCCGCCGCAACTTCTCCGACGACGGAGACAAATGTCACAGACCCGGATCAATTGAAACACACGATCTTGCTTGAGAGGCTTAGGCTTAGACATTTGAAGGAATCTGCGAAACCACCACAACAGAGACCGAGCAGTGTTGTTGGTGTAGATGAAGATAACAGTAATAGGAAGAAGAGTAAGAAGTTAGTTGAGAATTTTGAGGAGCTTGGGTTAAGTGAGGAAGTGATGGGAGCTTTACAAGAGTTGAATATTGAGGTTCCTACTGAGATTCAGTGTATTGGAATACCTGCGGTTATGGAACGTAAGAGCGTTGTATTGGGTTCGCATACCGGTTCTGGCAAGACTCTTGCTTACTTGTTGCCTATTGTTCAGGTGCCTAGTGAGCTCCATAGTTGAATGTTGCAGCATACGTTAGTGGTGGACTCTCGAATTGCTTGTTTGCTAGTCGATACATTTCATTTCGATCAGAAAGTTAAACAATTTAGGACTAATTCTGTTGATATATGCATCCTTGAAAGTAGATATATCAAGAGCACTTGATTAGATTTGTTTCTATGTTTCATAGTGTATATAGCTCACTTGCTTTCAATGTTGTGTTGATTCTTTTGGGTAATATGTAGAGAATTCGACATGGTTGTTTCGATATGGCGGTTTTAAGTTGTGTTGATTTGATTTTTGCAGCTGATGAGAGAAGATGAGGCAAACCTTGGTAAAAAAACAAAGCCTAGGCGTCCGAGGACTGTTGTTCTTTGTCCCACAAGAGAACTATCTGAGCAGGTACCCTAGTGGTTTTGTTTGTGTCTTGACCAAGATTAGTTACTGTTTTCGATAAATGCATGTCTTAGCAGCTTGTTAGCACTTGTAAATGTGGTTTCTTTGTTTGGTTACTATTGAACAATATGCTTTACAGTTGCCTAGAAAATAAAAAGTTGGAATCTTTATTTTCCAAGAAAGTCTTGGTTGCCATTCTTATTGGATGATCATAAAATTGGAGAATGGTTTAATATGTGATTATAGTATTTTATGCCAGTTTGTTATATATATCATTACTGTTGTTAGACAGAGAAATGGCGAAAGAAAAACTAATTAAGGAGTCTGCATTAGGTTTACCGTGTGGCGAAGTCCATAAGCCATCACGCGAGGTTTAGATCCATATTGGTTAGTGGTGGTTCTCGGATAAGACCACAGGAGGATTCTTTAAACAATGCAATAGACATGGTTGTTGGAACCCCTGGTAGGATTCTTCAGCATATCGAAGAAGGAAACATGGTCTATGGAGATATCGCATACTTGGTACGCTCCACTTTGGGATCTTGACATTATGTTCCATGATTTTTAATTTCTTGTTGTTTTGGGATCTACATGAAACAACGGGCAATAATAATATCTTCACCCAGGTGCTGGATGAAGCAGACACTATGTTTGATCGAGGCTTTGGTCCCGAAATTCGTAAATTCCTTGCCCCACTGAATCAGCGTGCCTTAAAAACGAATGACCAAGGATTTCAAACCGTCTTAGTGACTGCTACTATGACAACGGTATGCACATGTTCATTGGGCTCAATATTACAAGCTTGCACCATTTCTTTGCTATTATCATGATTTATAAATTCGTCGCTCCTTGCATCTTGACCTTAAGATATTAAGGTAATGAATGAAATTGTGAGTTTTCAGGCTGTTCAGAAGTTAGTCGATGAGGAGTTTCAAGGGATAGAGCATTTGCGAACATCAACATTGCATAAAAAGATAGCAAACGCTCGCCATGACTTCATCAAGCTTTCAGGTGGTGAAGATAAGCTAGAAGCACTTCTACAGGTAAATGCATCCTTCAGATTCTGATTTTTGAAGGAAATCAGGCATGTTAGGGTTCTTGTTTGGCTGCAAATGTGTCCAACTTGCATGCACATTCTTTCTGGTATGTGCCTGCAGTGCTTATACATTACTTATGCTTTGATGAGAATGCAGGTTCTTGAACCAAGCTTAGCCAAAGGGAGCAAGGTGATGGTCTTCTGCAACACTTTGAACTCCAGTCGTGCCGTTGATCACTTTCTTTCTGAAAACCAGATCTCCACTGTAAATTATCACGGTGAAGTTCCAGCAGAACAAAGGTCGGATTAAAACAGCTTAGCCTAAAACGTAATCCATTTCTTGAAGAATGCATTGCTTAATTAAGGTGTAAAATTGGTTTGCACTCATCCATCCAGGGTTGAGAATTTGAAAAAGTTCAAGGACGAAGAAGGAGATTGTCCCACGCTGGTGTGCACCGATTTGGCTGCGAGGGGTCTGGACCTCGATGTTGATCATGTAGTCATGTTTGATTTCCCAAAGAACTCTGTAAGTATCTTTGCCAAATGTTTCTGCCTATAATCCTTATTCTTTCTTCTCTAAACTTGTTGATCCACTCTTCTTGACACCTTAATTTTATTTGAACTTGAATTCCTTAGATTGACTACCTTCATCGCACCGGAAGAACAGCTCGGATGGGTGCTAAAGGTTTGCTCTAGATTATCGCTTGTTAAGACTTTTATTTCAGATGGTTTCAGCTAGGGTACCGAATCTAGTTTTCGGATTTTTTTTTAATGAACTATAGAAACAGAATGATAACCAAATTGAATACCATTCGATTTCGGCTGAGTTCAGTTTTCTTACAAAGCATTTGAAGAATTTTCAAAGAATTTTAGGTTTTAATAGGTTTAATCATTTTTGGTTCGGTTTCGGTTATACTCATTGCTTCGGTTATGGTTTGAGGCGCTGAAAGTGTTGACATTGTACTCTTTACAGGAAAAGTGACAAGTCTAGTGAGCAGGAAGGACCAAATGTTAGCAGGAAGAATCGAAGAAGCCATGAGAAACAATGAGAGCTTGGAATCACTCACCACTGATAATGTGAGGAGAGACGCTGCAAGAAGCCAAATCACTCAAGAGAAAGGAAGAAGCGTTAAGCAGATCAGAGCAGTGAGCAAGCAAAGAAACACCAGAGACAAACCGGCATCATCTCCTCCTGCAAGATCAACAGGTGGGAAGACACCAGTGAGAAAGTCAAGTTCGGTTTCAAAACTCAGAAAAGCATCATCCCCTCCAGAGAAATCTTCAAAGCCGAAAAGAAAAATATTAAAAACTGTTGGATCCAGATCGATTGCTGCGAGGGGGAAGACGGGTTCAGATAGAAGACCAGGAAAGAAACTAAGTGTTGTTGGGTTCAGGGGCAAGTCCTCTTCGGCAAGAACCTCTTGATTTACATTCTGGAAACTTCGGGAAAGTTAACGTCAGTGGTGAAAGTGAATTATGTTCGGATTATGATTACAAAAGCGTTAAAGATAAATCATCTTGGGAGCTTTCTTCTATGCAGTTTGTATTGATAGAAGAAATTCACTTTTGAAACTCAAAACTATCAGAAAAGTATGTATATGACATCTATGGTTGGTTGTAACATAATAATCTTTTCAACAGGTAGAATGGTTATTATCCAAATTAAGTTATGGCGTGGAGAAATAATTTCTTTAAATAAATGTTGTTAAGTGTGCAATAAAGAATTAAAAGCTCAAAAACAAACAAAAGAAATGGTGAGACATGATTAGTGGAGAGTTTGAGAGGAGGCTCGCAACTCTGTGTCCTTGAGTTCTAAGGAGACGAGCCTTTAACCCGGGCGAATGAGCTTTTACTCATGCAATGAGAGCGTGATTGGCGGCTACGACTCTCTTTAGAGTTTCTGGAGCTGTACAGGATCATCATTACGCGGCTGCTTCTCTTCCTTGCCGGGCTGGTCGCATGGCGGACAGACAGGTTCCCCTTTTTTAAAAAAAATTTTGGGGTTTCGTAGCCGTTGCGTTTTGTCCCACATCGTCAAGCAGCAAAACATACATTTAAATACATTTGATATATATATATATATATATATATATATATATCTCGTGTGAGTTTTAAACAAGTTACGGAGCCGTGCGGTAAGCACAAAGCGAACTATTCTTTCGCCTTTTACTAAAGAATACCGTGTGCTCTCCGTGCTAAACGGCATACGCCCATTTTTGGAAGGGTTTTAAAAAAACCCCCCATCAATTCTTGAGTTCAAACCCAACAATCAATCAATGTCTGGTCATTGGAAACCGATTGCATGTCTCTTTCTATAAAATATATGTTAATTATTATGACAAGACACAAGTACGGAAGGTGGAGTTTTGCTTCATCTTAAAAAAGAGAATTATCCCACATCGAGAGGAGTTGATAAAAGAAGACCAGTTTTGGAGCTATAAAAAGGAAGCGAGTAGGACAATCCAAATCATACCTTTCTCGGCCTTTTGGCTAAGATCAAGTGTAGTATCTGTTCTTATCAGTTTAATATCTGATATGTGGGACATCGTCCCACACGATATTAACTCTATTTTTATAGGGGGAGAGCCCATTATGGCAGTTCACTGTCAGGGATCTTGGCGTCGCCTATGCGTTGCACTACTGCAAAGGCTTTTGGCGCACCCCACCATAACCAGCATAAAAAATCTTATCCTTCAAACCTTATCCTAGCATTGTTTGTTCTAGAAGAAAAACAGAGTAGTATGTGTACTAGTCTTTGGTTTGTAACCTAATAACTGGATCCCACATCGGAGAGAAACATATGGCCTATATTGTAATAAGAGTGGTTCGCTACTTTATATTTCAACACATGTTTTGCGCTGCCAGAAAAGAGCTTCGATCTGACCTTCCATATTTGTTGCTATTTTGTTCAAGAGACCAAACAATCTTAATTTAAACTGTTGTTTTGCAATAGAGGTTCTTCTTTCTTTTTCCTGGAAGAAAAAACAGAGTACACGTATGAGATATTTGAACAAGACTGGCTTATAAAAGCTTTATTTGCAACGGATTTTGAACCTAGTTACCCAAAAAAAAAATCGAGTAAATTAAAGGCTTATGTGTCATTTGAGATTTATGAGGTTGCTTGTCAAAACATTTTGAAGATTAATGGTGGAAAAAAAACCTAGAAATATTAGAGTGCTTGGCTTACGCAAACCAGAACAAAACAAAAAGAAAAGTTTCTTTATTCTTACGCTACTGTTTGATATGTACGTCAAGAAACGTAGAAGAGCAACAATGGCACTTTTTTTCATGAATCCAAGAGCATACAGTAGAACAAATAAGTCTTTGATATATACACTAGAAGGTCATATGGAAAGCTACCGGCATATTTAACAATGGAGAGGGAGGAATGGTTGTTTATAGGAACTAATTTATGGCGTGGATATTTGTTTAAAGAAATGTTTGTTTTTGATGTTAATTATGCAGTGGAGAATAAATTGCTCAAAAATAAAGAATCTAAGGAGACCCTGAACCCTAGTGGATGTGAGCCATGACTGTGCGATCAGAGCGCGATTGACGGCTACGACTCTCTTAGAGTTTTTGGCGCTATAGAAGATGGTTACTCAGCCAGGTCTCTTCCTTGCCATGGTGGTCTCATGGCTGTCTGCCATTGCGTTTTGTCCCACATCGTCAGGCAGCAAAACATACATTTAGATACACTTGACATATAAATCTCTCGTGTGAGATTTAAACAAGTTATGGAGCCGTGCCATGAGCACAAAGCGAACTATTCTTTCGCCTTTTACTTAAGAATACCTTCTGCTACATATTTGAGCATTAACGATCAAAAGCCCAAGTTTATGTCAACTACCTATTTGAGCATTAGCGCCCAACAGATGGAAGTAATATAATATGAGGGGTTATTTATAACATAAACTGTCGAGCCATCCCCCTTTGTCTTAGAGGAGTGGGACAAACTGAGATTGACAAGGTATCTGTAATGGGTAACGGGTATATTTTCAACGAGTAACAAGAATTTTTTTCAAATGGATAATAAGTAACATGGCGAATATTAAAAAAATTATAATACTTGTTACTAGACCGGTACTTGCTAGTATTAAAATTTTACTACTGTCTTGATCACGGTGGAATACTTGGTTTTTCAAGGCGGGTATAGGGTGGGACATGGGTACAAGGTGGGTATCAAGTATGTGTGCCCACCCCTAGACCGATGATCTTCACTTCAGGTCCTATCTTGATGTCTAAGACTCTACCCTCTACCAAGAAGCTGCAGATATAAGTCTTGGGGTTTTAAAATGGATACATATTGACTTAACGGAAGATGAAATAAGGCATATTTCATAACCAGATAAAACATGGTAAAAAGCATCTAAGACATACTCACCTCGTCATATATGTAATCTTTCTCTTCCTAGTCATTTGCATGCACTATTTTATATCCTCGATATATAAGAATCAAGCAGAGAGAACAGTTGATTAGGAAAACAGGAATTTAAAAATACCATCCAAATCTTCTCCACCATCGATACTTTCTTCATTGAATGAGCTTAAATAAACCTAACTATCAAACAAAAACAATGTGAGGCACATAATCATCTAAAACACAAAGCTTATAGACTTCAACATCTTAAAAGAAAGACATAAAAGAGTTTAAACACTCTGGCTTCTTCTTCTTTTTCTTCATACCAGAAAATGAACTCTCAAGACCATCATTAACTGCAGAGAAAATGAAATCAGACAAAGTAACAAAAACAACATGTTTCACAGCACGTAGATTGAATCTTTATCATACCTGGTAATGAATCAAATTTTTCTGTCTGTGACTCAGCTGAATCAAACATTCTTCAGATGGTGTAGTAAACAAATTCATATAGCCACGGAAAAGCCACGAAAAACCATTAAATAGTCACGAAAAAAATCAAAATAGACACGAAAAAAAAAACTACGAAGCTATAGCCACGAAAAATTTGCGTGGCTTATCCGTGGCTATAGCTTCGTGGCTTTTTAATTTTCGTGGCTATTTTGATTTTTTTCGTGGTTTTTTCATGATTTTTCGTGGTTTTTCGTGGCTATATTAAATTTTTTTACTAGTGTGTGTAATCTGTGTGACTGCATAGACATCCCCAAAATTAGGGTTTCTACATCACAACGATTATCCATATAATGAAAACATCTTATTCCATTATCTCAAAGATCAGAAAAACTCACGACAAAATAAATTTTCAACTGAGTAAAACATATCATAGGATTATTTTGCCATGAAACAAATCCAAAATATGAAAAGAGAGCTTATCCAGATCAGAGAATAAAAATCACCTAAAAATCTCTAATCAATCGGGGAATAAAATATAAGATTCCTTCCAATGCACGGAATATAAAATCTCTAATATATATATGTTCATTATTATGGCGAGAAATGTGTATGGAAGGTGGGAGATATGCTTCAGTTTGAAAAAAGAATTATCCCACATCGAAGAAAAGAGATAATAAGAGAAGACTAGTGTTGAGCTATAAAAAGGAAGCAAGTAGGACAATCCAAAGCATACCTTTCCCGGCCTTTTGGCTAAGATCAAGTGTAGTATCTGTTATTATCAGTTTAATATCTGATATGTGGGATATTGTCCTACACGATATTAAGGGGGTGTCATTGGTTTGTATATTTAGATGAAGTTTTGATGACTTCAAAAATTATGAAAAATAACTATTTTAAAAAATTACAAAAGAGTATCTCCAAAATACTCCATAATATTTTTAAAGATTACAAAAAAGTATCTCAAAATATCTCAAACTTTTATAGATTATTTTTCAAAGTATAGAGTCATCAAGGCATCTTTTTCTAAAGTAACTCCAAAGTATCTCAAACTTTTATGGAAATACTCAAAAATTGTTCAATTACTACGTCAATTCTGAGGAACACGAGCTTTTTAGTAAAAAAATTCCATTAGTGCTTCTTTGAATTTTTTTTTCCTTAGGAAAATAGTTTACGTATGATGTTTCTTTTATTATTGTCCCAAAACAATTTTTATTAGTTGATTTGTTGTCTTTGATGAGTGTGTGAGAGAGAGAATAATGAAACGATGGTTTAAGCATTCATATTGTAAACGATGGCTTCTTATGTTTAAGTGATGGCTTCTTAGGATCATCATTTAAACGATGGCTTCATATTGGGGAAGAGGAGAACATGGAAGGCTCGGATTTGGTGACAATGACTAGAGCAGTAAAATGCTTCCACAAAAAAAAAAAAAAATCCTAGGAGAATACTTTGAGAATCCCTTACTAGGTACAATACTTTTGATGATTAGATTTTGTGAAACAAAAATGTGTAGAATCAATAAACTAATAACACAATATTTTAATTCAATGACAAAATGAATTATTTTCATGTTATTTGAATAACACAAGACTTTGATTGATTTTATAAAATCATGAATCCAATACCTCTAGATTTATAAAGATTTTAGATTACTTTTTACAAATACATAAACTAATAACACCAAACTTTAATAGAGTTTTGAAAAATCTTAAATGAATGACAATAGAATCTTCATAACATTTAAATCTTTAAAACTCCATCTAATTGCAGAAACCAATAATATCCCATAACTCTATTTTTTTTTTAGGGGAGAGCCCAATATGGTAGTTCACTGTGCTCTCGAGCGTCACCTATGCGTTGCACTACTGCAAAGGCTTTTGGCGCACCCCACCACTATAAGCAGCTTAAAACTTTATCTACCGTCTACTTAACCTTAAATAAACGTTGTTAAGTGTGCAATAGATAATTAATAGCTCAAAAACAAACAAAAGTAATTATCTATTTTTAATTTTTTTGGGTTTCGTAGCCTATGTGTTTTGTCCCACATCGTCACGTAGCAAAGCATACATTTAGATACACTTGATATATAAATCTCTCGTGTGAATTTTAAACAAGTTACGGAGCCGTGCGGTGAGCACAAAGCGAACTATTCTTTCGCCTTTTACTAAAGAATACCGTGTGCTCTCCGTGCTAAACGGCATATGCTCATTTTTGGAAGGGTTTTAAAACAACCCCCATCAATTCTTGAGTTCAAAAACCAACAATCAATTCTTGTATATAATTCAACTTTAAAAATTAAATTCTAGAGGTACACGGAATTGCTCTGTTTGAAAATCTTATTTTTAACCTATTAGTTGGCTGACAAATTGCAGTCAGTGACATAAACTAAACTCAATTCTAGAAATCGAAGGTTTATCAAAAAAATTGTCCTATTCACTAATCAAAGTAGGCAAATCATGAATTAATAATGGTCTTTGTGAGAGCAATTAATATCCAATCTAAGACGGTTTAAAATTATTAATTGACGCCACTTCTTGTTAGGGAAGTGATGATAAAAAAAAAAAAAGAAAAAAAAAAAGGTGTAATACTTAGAGCATCATTATTGGGAGAAACCCAATTGGGTTTCTTAAGTAATATTTTATTATAAACTTTAAGCTAAGAACCCCTGTTAAGAAACTTATGTTTTTTTTGCTCCAATGGTAGAACCCCATTAAGGGTTCTTAGAAAAAAAAATTAATAATTTTGTTTTAAACTAAATAACGGCATTTCATCACAAATGAGAACAATAAAATAGCATGACCTCAGTCATACATAGTACATAAACGAGAAGCTGAAGCCACACAACATTCTCTAAAAGACTCAGAACCATCTTAACTTTTGTTATGTTTTAGCTTTGACGTTACACAAACAGATTCCAATACCCAATTCACGAGTTACGAGCAATCATTTTATCATTTGCAAAACTATATCTAACGGTTTAAGTAATAGAATTAAGCAATAATGAATCAAGAAAACTGATTATCCAAATCTGAAACAGAGAGGGACTAGAGCATTAAACAACTTCAAAGAATTTTTCAAGCAGCATATGTGATAACAGTATAAGCAAAAGAAGCAATCTACATCTCTGTTTTTTCTTTAAAAGTACACTGAATTGTCATGGATGGATTAAAGGCATAATCGGGTGTCATATAGAGAGACTAACTTTGTAACTGATTGTAAATATGGAGAGCTGACCTCGATCTTCTCTTTTCTCGCAATGGAGTCCAAATCTGTTGGGATATTGACAACCGTGATTGTATCGTTGTAGGAGAGCAACTGAGCTGTAAATATAGAAGCAAATGTTAAAAGAAAAAGAAGAGAGCATACTTAAATAAAATAGAAAGAACCACAAGTGCCAAAGATGATTTAATCAAGTTAAGAAGATATGGAGATACTAAAAAAAACTTGAGAAACAGCTTACGTTCTGCAGAGAAAAAAACAAAGACTTTCTTCCCATAGAGCATTCCTCCTTCCTCTAATGCTTCCTTAATTACACACAGACGAAGAAACATAAATACCAAAATACATAAATGTCACAGACAGAAAAACATCAAACCACTGTGATTCTAACAAAAGCCTGTTTAATCATTCAAAAAACCCCAAGAGATCCTTCCTAAAGATTAAGCCTTTGTTACTAATTCATCATAGATAAATAAATTATGGAGATTCATGATCCAAATCTCAGAGTTGATTCTCCAAAGCACAGAGTATCATCCAAAATCCATAAAGAATTGAAAAGAATAATGAATCTCCCACCAATACCATGTAAAAAATATTCCTTTGATACCTACCAAATCTATGCAATTCTCAAGACCTTAACCAAGTAATGAATTTCTCATCCTCGTCGTCTCTGCCACCGGCTTCATTGGTGCCTACAAGAATCGAATTTCCAATTACAAATCACAAAGATCTAAACTATGAAGAAAACCCAATTTTTTAAAAAACCCAATTTTCCAATTACAAATCACAAAGATCTAAACTTTGAGCTCGAAAATTCAGGTACAAGAATCGAAGAAGAGAAGAAGAGAAGAAGAAGAAGAAGAAGAAGAATCGTCCTCCTTCTCTCTCGGCGTTCTCATCCCAATTTTTTTTTTTTTTGGCATGAAGAAGAAACGGAAGACACGTGTATGTTAAGAACCGTTTCTTCGGTCTCTAAAATAAGAAACGGTTCTTAAACATTATATCATTTAATCATTAAATTAATATTAAAAAAAACCTAAGAAACCTGTTAAGAACCTGCGATAAAGATGCTCTTAATATCCTCGGAGCGTGACGTAAACGCGCCGCCATGTAGCTCCGGCGTCAACTCAGTGATGTAGAAAAGACGTAAGAAAAGGAGAGAAAACGGGAAAGAAGAGAGTCAGAGCAGTGAATTATGAGACAAAGATCGAAACAAAGAGAGAGAGAAGTCGCCATTAGAATAGTCGGAAGTGAAAGTTGAGAGAGATGAATATAATATACATTGACCTCTCTGTCTCATGAGGAAGCACATGTCCTCTCTCTCTCTTTCTTTCACAAGTTTCTTTTTTTCTCATCTTCTCCATAAAAAAAACCTATCTTTCACAATTCACATGCTCCTCTCTCTCTTTTTCTTCTATTGGTTATTCTCTTCCCAATGCTCTCATTTGAAGTTTATTTACTCTACTCCCGACGACCACGACTCTTCAGATCTACTCATCACTCCTTCATTCTCTTTTTTTTTTTTTTTTTTTTGGTATAATCTTCTTATTCCATTCTTCTGATTTTCCGGTGACCGGAGCCGGATAAGGTAAGCTTCTGATCTGATCTCATCTCAGCCCCCTTCATTTGTTTCTTTTCTCCGGCAGGCTCATTTCTCTGCTTTGTCTTTCGTTTTTCCATTTCTTTCTGTTTCAGCCATTGACTCTTGAGGTTTTATGATCCCAATTTATTTATTTATTTCTCAATTCGATGTTTTTGTCAATATGCGTTCATATTTCAATCTGATAAATAAACATTTTATTGGGGCTCTGTAAATTTCAGCTTTTCAAGTTCGTCTTGTTTTAATCATTATTTGAAGTTTCCCGCTAATGTTCAATCCTAATTAATTGGTCCACACACTAGTTGTTGTTGGTCCCTTTGACAAAATTCGAATTTAGGACATTTTTTTAACACATTTTTACATATCAGGATTTTGTATAGAGATGGATTGTTCTGACTCTAATCTATGTGTTTGAAATGTTGATACAGACTCTCGGTCTGATCAAAGATTCTGGTTCAAGGATTGAATTTGAGATTTGTCTGGTCCATTGTGTTGTTGTTGTTGTATGAAGAGAAACTTTGATAAATGATCTGTGAAATGGAGACTGATCAGATTGAGGAAATGGATGTCCAAGTCTTGTCTTCCATGTGGCCCGAAGATGTTGGAACCGAAGCTGACAAAGAGTTCAACGTTGAGAAACCTGCCGGAGATCTAGACATGTTGAAAGAAGTGACAATCGAAGAGAAACCGACCATTGCCGATTTGAAACGGTTACCAGAACTACTGAATTCGACTCAACAAGGCTCATCTCAGCTAACCAACCTTGTGAAACAATGGGAGTATATGCAAGACAACGCGGTTCGGCTATTAAGAGAAGAGCTTAAGAATCTCACTAGACAGAGGGAAGAAGCCGAGGCAAAAGAGCTGAAGATCATAGAAGAGCATAAGCTTGAGAGCAAGGAGCCTGAGAATGTTCCGGTTTTAGATGAGACGAGTGATCTGTTCCGCAGGTTTAGGCAGAAGAAACAAGATGCGTTGGTCGATAGCAAAAATATTGAGATCGACGAGGAGTTTGACACAGTTGCTTATTGGAAACAGAAGGCGTTAAGTTTGGAGAAAATGCTCGAAGCGAGTACCGAGAGAGAAAGGAGATTGATCGAGAAGCTGAATGAGAGTTTGAAGACTATGGAGAGTCACGCAGCGCCGGTCCAAGAGCTAACTCAGAATCTTAAGAGAGCTGAAGGTTTCATGCATTTCATACTTCAGAATGCACCTATTACTATGGGCCATCAGGTAAGTAAATGATTTTGATCTTGTTTTCCATATTTTTGACTACTGTTTCTATGGTTCTTTATTACTTAATTTTTTTTTTTTTTCCGAGTTTCAGGATAAAGATTTACGCTACTTGTTCATCTACAACAAGTATCCTAGTTTGCGGGAACAGGTTAGAAATAACTTCTTTGTTCTGTTGCATTATTGATCATTCTCCTGAGAAAGTGTGTTTTAACCAAATTTGTTTCTTACTAATTTCAGGACGTTTTGGGAAAAACAGATGTTGACTTATTCTACGGAGGCGGAGTTAAAGAGTCTGAAGATTTCAAGAGAGAAGTTCTTGAGAAAGGAAAAGCTTCAAAGAGAGAGATCACATTTACAACAGACTTATTCGGATCAAAGACGTTTTTGATATACGTCGAGCCTGTTTACAACAAAGCTGGAGAGAAAATCGGTATAAATTACATGGGAATGGAAGTAACTGATCAGGTTAGTTAACTGAGATTATTGAACCAAATCTATACTCTATCTTCTCATGTTCACATCTTCACTATCTTCTCATGTTCACATCTTCACATTATCTTCTTGTGTTACAGGTATTGAAAAGGGAAAAAATGGCGAAACTGAGAGAAGATAACGCAGTGAGAAAGGCGATGGAATCAGAACTGAACAAGACCATTCAAATTACAGGTCTGTTTGAGCAGTGAATTCAATGATCAAGTGTCAATAAGATTCATGTAAAAACCAGACTTAAGTGTTGTGTTTTTTGTTTTCTTTTGCAGAGGAGACAATGAGAGCAAAGCAAATGCTAGCGACGATGTCTCATGAGATAAGATCACCATTGTCGGGAGTGGTGGGAATGGCTGAGATACTTTCAACTACAAAAGTGGATAAAGAGCAAAGACAGTTGTTGAATGTCATGATCTCCTCTGGAGGTTTGGTGCTTCAGCTTATTAACGACATTCTTGATCTCTCCAAGGTTGAATCAGGTAGAATATACTGTTTCAAAGTTTTGATCTTGTGGTGTGATCATTTGATCATTTGGGTCTTTGTGTGTTCTTTTTTAGGTGTGATGAAATTAGAAGCTACAAAGTTTCGACCAAGAGAAGTGGTGAAGCACGTTCTTCAGACAGCTGCAGCATCGCTGAAGAAATCTTTGACATTAGAAGGAAACATTACAGATGATGTTCCTATTGAGGTTCATTACACAAAAATCACATTTCTGAAAAGAGTCAACGTGGCAAAGTATTTGTGATCTTAACTTTTTTCCTTCCATGTTCAGTTAGTTGGAGATGTTCTAAAGATTCAGCAGATCCTCACCAATTTGATAAGGTTCTTACATAAATCCTGACTTATATGCATGTTGACAAGTTTTGTTTCCTGATTGTTCAAACGTTTTGCAGCAATGCTATCAAATTTACACATGAAGGACAGGTGGGGATCAAGCTCCAGGTGATATCAGAACCATCCTTTGCGAGTGATAACGCATTGAACGCTGACGCTGAAGAAGATAATGGTTTGACTGAGACTTCGGTTTGGATTCGCTGCGACGTTTATGACACCGGAACTGGAATTCCAGGCAAGCAAGCAATTCTCAAAAACGAATTGTTTAAGAATATTGAAAGAAAGAAACGCATACAAAGCTATTTATTAACGTGGTCCATATTTTCGTGTATTTGTGCAGAAAACGCTATTCCTTGTTTGTTCAAGAAGTACATGCAAGCAAGTGCTGATCATGCCCGCAAATATGGTGGAACTGGTCTCCGACTTGCCATTTGTAAACAGCTGGTAAATATTCTTAAGATTTTACAACATTAATTAAGAGAAGAAATTAAAGAACTTCGTTCTTCTAATCTTTCTCTTTTTGTTTAAAGGTTGAGTTAATGGGAGGTCAACTCACTGTGACAAGCCAGGTCAACGCCGGTTCAACATTCACATTCATATTACCCTATAAAGTTGCAACATCAGATGATTCTTCGGATGATCAAGATGAGTTCTCTGATATGGCGGATCATCAATCCGAATTAGATGACACAACCGAAGGATATTTCCAGTTTAAACCGACACAACCGAAGGTGGAACCTTAGAAACGGAGTCACTGCTTACAGTTTCATCTCAAAGAATGCTTTAAGGATCCAATCACTACCTGAAGGTATTTCTAGTTTACACCGATCTGTTTTGAGTGATGTTTTTTTACGGTTTATCTATTCTTTTTGTTCATTGCAGCATACGCAGAGATTGTGATAAACCTGCCACGAGAAATTGAGCAAATATTTCAGTAGAGTCATCCGAGCTAAAAGCTGAAGCTGTGTCTAAACTTTCTGTTTTTCCTGCTGCTTCGTTGTTTGATGTCTGATTTTGATCCTTTGTCCAAACTGTTGAAATAGTGCTATGAAGAAGAGTTTTCTACATAATGGATTTTGTTCTGCATTCTGCTCCGGTTAAATTTTGCTGCTTCATCGATTAGACTATTACTAATTGGAAATGTTCATATGAAGTTTTGGAAATGATTAGACTATTACTAATTGGATTTTGTTCTGCATTCTGCTCCGGTTAAGTTTTGCTGCTTCATCAATTAGACTATTACTAATTGGAAATGTTCATGCTAGAAACAGAAGCAGATATATGAAGTATCATGGTTCATTCATGTTCTTCATGAATTTACGCAAATGAAAGTCAAAAGTGGCTGTAAATAAACTAAACTTATCCACAATAGGTCCAATTCAATATGAAAGAGATAATATCTCTAACCTAGTTATAGATATACATTTCTTTTGTTGGTCCACCATCAGCTATTTTTCATATTAAAAATCTGTAACATCCGTGTCCCTAAGTCGTCCTCTTGAGTTGTATTTAATTATGTTGTTGTTGTGATGAACCCTCAGGATATTGTAATTTTTGACGTTGATTAACAATATGATGACGTTTATGGATTAAGGGTGAGTTATAATACATGATGTGGTATTTCATGTATTGGGTTGTCGAGTACATGATGCGGGATTTCATGTATCGACGGAGCGACATATGATGTGGTATTTCATGTGTTGCGGGATTGAGCGAAGTATTCGTTCCGTCTTGGTTCGGGAATTTTTGGGTTTACGTCAATAGATCCTACTATGTGGTCGGGGTCGGTAGAATTATGTGATATTTAATTCTATCGACGGGGTCATTAGGATTATGTGGTATTTAATCCTAATGACGGGTCATTAGAGTTATGTGATATTTAGCTCTGATGATGTGGGTTAGGATTATGGACGATTTAATCCTAACCGGATGGTTTACCGATAAGGATTATGGGTGATTTAATCCTAATATACGGTAAACCAGGGGTGAGATACCAGTGATATTGGTTCTCACGGGGATTTAGTATATTAGGATCCTGGGTGATTGGATTCTAATGTACTAGGTCGTTTGACGACTTAACTCGTTCGAATCCGGGGTTGATTGGATTTCGACGGGTTAGCCGTTGGGTGACCACATAGGATCTTGCGATATTAGACCCGGGGTGTTATTGAACCGAGTGTGTAACGGTACCGAGCTTGATTGGTGGCCCTAGGGGCGGGAAATGACGTGAAACGATCAAAGGAGTGATCGTTGTGGAGGGATCCCGAGCGGTTCAGTTTAGTAGAATTACGTGGTAATTCCGGGGTTTTTGGCGAGAATGGAAGAAATATTGTCGGGACGGAGTGATGTCTCGAATAATTCAGGAAGTAATGGATTTATGAAACAAGAGGAGAGATTAATGGATTGTTGAAGATGGACTTGACTAAGAAAAGAGGTTAGTGGGCTAATTACCAATTAAGGCCCAATTATCTTCTCCTCCTCTCCATAAACTTCTACACACTTCTATAATCTTCTCCATCTTCACCCTTATCATTTTCTGAGGAAGATATTTGGAGAAAAAGGAGAGAGAGAGAGAGAGAGAGAGCTAGAGAAGAAGGGGAAGAAGAGGAGAGAGAAAAGCTTGAGAAAACAGAGTTTTTGGGTGAACTTGTGAGGCTCGATCGGGGTATCATCCCAGCGCCGATTGAGCTGAATTTTGGAGGGTAAGTTCTTCAATCTCTTGCCTAGTTGTCTACCAAATTTCGTGAGATTATGTTGAGTTGTTTGGGAGATATGATTTTTCTCCCTAGACTACTCTGTTTTCGGGCTGTAGCGACGGGATGAGTTTGAGTGAGTGTTTGGATATTCAAATCTTGTTAGGTTTGGACGAAATTTGGTAGATGAATTCTTGAGGGTGTTGTCTTGATGATCACCGAAGGGTTTTGTCAAATTCGACCTATGGTAAGAGTTATGAGCAATCAAAGTTGCCCCTGTTTTTGAGCAAAGAGAATCCGATTTGGGGTATGGGTAATCCGAGTTTAAGGGGTTGTCATGGGGTTTTTGAGCTTATGTTCATTCAATTAAAGTATTTGTTGGCCTCTTGCTAGGCAAGAGTAAGATTTTGGCAAGTGGGAGCCAAGAGATTCAAGGGAAGCAAGCTTAAAGCTTGGAATCGTCAAAGACGAATCGTCAACCGAGGTGAGTGCGTAACCGTCGGCTTAGCTGTATGATCTTTGAGTTTTCGTGATTGATATGTGTTTAGGGACTAGTCCATATGGGTGTGACTTATGGCTTAGCCATAATGTGTGATGATTGTGTGTGATTGAGCTCTTTCACGGTATGTATTGACTTGTTCTTTAAGCATGTGTTGATTGCGTTAAATTCATTGATCATGTGTGTGTATAGCCGTGGGGACAGAATGACCGTCTCACTAAGCATTATCAATGCTTACGCGCCTCTTTTGGTGCAGGTAAGGAGAAGTCTTAATTAGCGGAGCTCATGGAACCAAGGCCGAGGTAGAAGATGGATGATCTAGGCACAACGGGTTTCCTTTTTGCATCTTGTGTGTTGTTTATAGACTCGTGTTCTTAGGATGCTAATGTTTTGAACTCTATAACGGTATGCTAAAATAGTTTTGGATGCTTAAGTATTGTTACAAGTGTTGTGGCTTGCTGTGGTCGTTGTTTGTGGTTTCGGGTTGCAGGGCAAGTATTGAGGATCGACCGATCCAGGAAGGATCGATCGATCTTGGGTAGTCGATTTTGGGCAGAGAGCCTCTGGTCGATTTTTGGGGGTAGGGATCGATCGATCCCGGCCGAGATCGATCGATCATGTAAGTGCATTTCGAGGCTGAGGCCTCTGGCTGTTTTTAAGGGGGCAAAGATCGATCGTTCCTGGGTAAGAACGATCGATCCTGAAAGGTCGTTTTTGATCAAGTAAGCTCCCTGGAGCATTTCGGGGTATCAAGATCGAACGATCCACAAAGGATCGATCGATCCGTAGTTCAAGATCGATCGTTCTTAAGGGAGATCGATCGATCCGGAGGGGTCATATTTGGTCCGAAAGTTTTAAAGAAGTTGTGATCGATCGATCCCATGTTGTGATTGATCGATCCCTTGTTGGGAACGATCGATCCTTTGTAATCAGATCGACCGATCCAGAGGTGGGATCGACCGATCCGGGCAAAAAAAAAAAAAAAAAAAAAAAAGAGTCTTTCGCTTTTGGGGGTAAGGTCTTTTCAAGATCCTAGTTGAAGTAATTGTAAATATAAAACGAAAAGTATGTTACAGCATATGAAATTACAGTGATAGTAAGGAATCCCGGTGTTGTGTTACCCACTTTGAATTATCTTTTCACAAAACCATCCATGCAAAAACTTTAGAGTCACCACTGATTTTTCTTGTTGTTGACCCATCAATATTCATATCTCAGTTTAAGAGATTATGTTCCTAGAACATATAATATTGAATTATATCATAGAAAGTTCTTGATACATGAAAAATATTTTCATTGTTTCAATTATTTTAATTTTATAAAAATTCAAATAGAGGTTCTTCTTTCTTTTTCCTGGAAGAAAAAATAGAGTACACGTATGAGATATTTGAACAAGACTGGATTATAATTCGGCCAGTTTGATGTCTCCCCACCAAGAATTGGCCAATCTTTTTAAAGAGTTACTGACCCAGAATCTTGTGATCTATGTTTGTAAGGTGTTAATTTAAATTAAGGCTTGTTCCGATCCTAGCTCCAAAGGGCTGATGAGAACAAAACTAAAAGGGCCAAAACGCTCAGCAAGAGATAATTAGTATAGTTAATCATCTATTATATATGCTTCTTTTCTAACATAGATAATTAGTATATGCTTCTTTTCCAACATATCCCACATCGTTTGTGTTAACACTACTCTAACCACATATATACATCCACGCAAGGCACATTGTTTGTCCTTTCGGGGACATCCGATATAATTGGAACGATACAGAGAAGATTAGCATGGCCGTTGCGCAAAGATGACACGCACAAATCGAGAAATGGTTCAAATTATTTTTTGCTCGTTTTTGTTTCAAGCACAGAAAGTTTTTGATTTTATGAGAATTATTTTAAAAGATTTAGGCAAATCCATTGATACAACGAGGCTTTTAAAGGCTTAATAAACTTTACAGCTACATAAGAAACTAAGGGGGTGTTATTGGTTTGTGTATTTAGATAGAGTTTTGATGACTTTAAAAATTATGAAAAGTAACTACTTTAAAATATTTTAAAAGATTACAAAAGAGTATCTCCAAAATACTGCATAATATTTTCAAAGATTACAAAAGAGTATCTCAAAGTATCTCAAACTTTTATAAATTATTTCCTAAAGTATAGAGTCATCAAGGCATTAATAAACTTTACAGCTACATAAGAAACTAAGGGGATGTTATTGGTTTGTGTATTTAGATGGAGTTTTGATGACTTTAAAAATTATGAAAAGTAACTACTTTAAAAGATTACAAAAGAGTATCTCCAAAATATTGCATAATATTTTCAAAGATTACAAAAGAGTATCTCAAAGTATAGAGTCATCAAGGCATTTTTTCTAAAGTATCTCCAAAGTATCTCAAACTTTTATGGAAATACTCCAAAATTTTTTTTTTTTTATCTTCTATAAAATTGTTCAATTACTATGTCAATTTTGAGAAACACGAACTTTTTAGCAAAGAATTTCCATTAGTGTTTCTTTGAATCTTTTTTTGCTTAGGAAAATAGTTTACGTATGATGTTTCTTTTATTATTGTCCCAAAACAATTTTTATTAATTGATTTGTTGTCTTTGATGAGTGAGAGAGAGAGAGAATAATGAAACGATGGTTTCAGCATTCATATAGTAAACGATGGCTTCTTATGTTTAAGCGATGACTTCTTAGGATTATCATTTAAACGATGGCTTCAGATTGGGGAAAAAGAGAACATGGAAGGTTCGGATTTGGTGACAATGACAAGAGTAGTAAAATACTTGCACAAAAAATAATAATCCTAGAAAAATACTTTGAGAATCCCTTACTAGGTACAATACTTTTGATGATTAGATTTTGTGAAGCAAAATATGTACAATCAATAAACCAATAATACAATATTTTAATTCAATGACAAAATGAATTACTTTCATGTTATTTGAATAACACAAGACTTTTATTGATTTTATAAAATCATGAATCCAATGTCTCTAGATTTATAAAGATTCTAAATTACTTTTTACAAATACATAAACTAATAACACCAAACTTTAATAGAGTTTTGAAAAATCTTAAATGAATAACAATAAAATCTTTATAACATTTAAATTTTTAAAACTCCATCTAAATACACAAACGAATAACACCCCTAAAGTAATTAACACGGTTCTCTATTTATACATCAAATATTGCTAGAGAAGAAAACATAATTCACAACAAAACTACCATAAGAAAGCTTTAAATCGTGTATGTCTATGAGAGAAATTTGACATCGGTTTTAAATATTTGGATTGATTTGCATCGGTTTTAAATATTTGGATGGATTTGACATCGGTTTTAAATATGAGATATTTGACCAAGACTGGCTTAAAAGTTCCCTAAAAGACTAATAAATAAATGAGAAAAAATCTCCAACTGTTTGGTTATTTTGAGAAACACCGGGGAAGACTTCATTCTTTAACGTCAGAAGTGTCTCGGTATATGATACTTGGGCTCCAGGAGGGGGATATAAGTATATGTGTTATGCCAAATTTCAATTTTAAACAAAAGAAAATTAGTGCGGTTAGAGATTTTCTACTTAGTTGTGGAACAAACGTGGCTGTAAATATAAGTTTATATTTTAAATCTTTTGACGTTTTATTTCAAATTGATCTTTGAATATTATAGTTTTATATATAAAAAAAATTTATATGTCGCAGATGCCTTAACAAAGTACGGGATCTAATATAATTCTCCCTCCTCGTCCTTCTGGCAAAGACATAATCGAACGCCATGAAGCTATCATCGCAGATACGAATCAAATCAAATCCACCCTTGATTCAAGTGTGGAGGAGGTACATGCAAAGATGACACGGCTTCGGGAGGATGTTCAAACACTAAAACAATTGATGCGGGAAGAGGAGAATAAGAAGAATTAATACGTTTATGAGTTATGAATTTAGTATTTACGGTTTTTTATAAATAATGTTTATGAATTATGATTTTAGTATTTAAGTTTGTATGAGATGTTTATGAATTATCAATTTAGTATCTGTGTTATTTATTTTTATAATTGAAGTTTTAAGAAAAAATATTTAAATAATTATGGAACGTTTACTTTATGTTTTCTTTTGCCAAATATAATATACCCGTCAAAATATTCTGAAAGTTCTGTCGAATACCCGTCGAAAAAGTGTGTCGAAAAATGGTCATAAACACGTTATATCAACGTGTCATCGACGGGATGCGCCATCGGATTTTGCAAATATTCTTGTAGTGACTAGACATTGTTAACTCTGTTAACCAAGAAAACCGAAGAAAACAAATATTAAACGACGCTGGAAACTCACAGAAAAGAATGATTTGTTTTCCAATCACCAATGCACTATAAAGATTGTAAAATCGAGAAAGAATGTAAGGACGGATAATTTTGGTCGCAAATTTTTGCAACGATTTTGAACCTAGCTACCCAAAAAAAAATCGAGTATAAATTAAAAGGCTTATGTGTCATTTGAGATTTATGAGGTTGCTTGTCAAAACATTTTGAAGATTAATGTTGGAAAAAACCTAGAAATATTAGAGTGCATGGCTTTCGCAAATCACAACAAAACAAAAAGAAAAGTTTCTTTATTCTTACGCTACTCTTTGATAAGTACGTCAAGAAATGTCGAAGAGCAACAATGGCACTTTTTACATGAATCCAAGAGCATACAGTAGAACAAATAAGTCTTTGATATATGGCAAGAAATGAGTATGGAAGGTGGGAGATATGCTTCAGCTTGAAAAAAGAATTATCCCACATCGACAAGAGATAATAAGAGAAGACCAGTGTTGGGACTATAAAACGGAAGCGAGTAGGACAATCCAAATCATACCTTTCTCGGCCTTTTGGCTAAGATCAAGTGTAGTATCTGTTCTTATCAGTTTAATATCTGATATGTGGGACATCGTCCCACACGATATTAACTCTATTTTTATAGGGGGAGAGCCCATTATGGCAGTTCACTGTCAGGGATCTCAAGCGTTGCCTATGCGTTGCACTACTGCAAAGGCTTTTGGCGCACCCCACCATAACCAGCATAAAAAAAACTTATCCTTCAAACTACTTAGCATTGTTTGTTCTAGAAGAAAAACAGAGTAGTATACTAGTCTTTGGTTTGTAACCTAATAACTGGATCTCACATCAATTGGTGACATTAACGTGAGAATATTCAATTCTCAATAATGTTAAATTCCCCTCTGAACTACAATAACGATGAGCTTGGACTATATAGTAAAGTCATTGTCTTCTTATTCCATAGTCAATCAGTCATCGAAAAGATCAATCTTCTCATCTATTCTTCTTCTCTAGTTATCGAGTCTAAGGAGTACATCACAGTTCTAGTGAAAGTCAAACTCTTGATTTCGATTGGTGCAAGACAAGAGAAACCGAAGCGGTTTTATCCTGGGATTCTTGAACCTATCAAAGCGGCATACTACGGGCCTTCAAAAAAATTAAGGAGAGAGATTTTCATCTCGACTCTGTTTCACTTCCAATTCCGATTTCTCTTACGAAGTCGTGTAATTCTTACGTGTTCTTTTGTATTTTCCTTTACAATTTCAGATTCTGCCCTTTGCCTAAATCCGGATTATACAAATTCAGCGGAAGAATTGACTAGAGAAGACAGAGGCGGTAACCGGAATTCGAAAGAAACGTTAAATGCTCTTATGATATTTTCTTAAAAGGTTTTATGTTTGTTCCGGTTTTTATTTTGAAATTTAAGTTACAAGGCCTGGAGATTTCTCTTTAAGTAAGTGTCAGGTTTTGGTGTTAATTAGACAGTGGAGGATTCTTTAAAAATAAACAAAAGAAATAGTTAGACATGATTAGTGGAGAGTTGAGAGGAGGCTACTAACAGAGGTATCCCACACCGAGTGCTAGAGGCCATATCTAAAGGGAAGAGAAAGCAGCAATAGTCACGACCTTACTTGAACAGGACCTGTTCTATAGGCTCGTACCTATGTGTCCTTGAGTTCTAAGGAGACGGGCCTTTAACCCGGGTGGATGAGCTTTGACTCATGCGATGAGAGCATGATTGGCGGCTACGGCTCTCTTTAGAGTTTCTGGAGCTGTAGAGGATCATCATTATGCGGCTGCTTCTCTTCTTCGCTGGGCTGGTCGCATGGCGATCTGACAGGTTCCCCTTTTCTTTAATTTTTTTTTTTTGGGTTCCGTAGCCGTTTTGTTTTGTCCCACATCGTCAAGCAGCAAAACATACATTTAGATACACTTGATATATAAATCTCTCGTGTGAGTTTTAAACAAGTTACGGAGCCTTGCAGTGAGCACAAAGCGAACTATTCTTTCGCCTTTTACTAAAGAATACCATGTGCTGTCCGTGCTAAACGGCATACGCCCATTTTTGGAAGGGTTTTAAAAAAAACCCCCATCAATTCTTGAGTTCAAAACCCAACAATCATTGCCTGGTCATTTGAAACCGATTGCAAGTTTCTTTCTATAAAATATATGTTAATTATTATGACAAGAAACGAGTACGGAAGGTGGAGTTTTGCTTCATCTTAAAAAACAGAATTATCCCACATCGAGGGGAGTTGATAAGAGAAGACCAGTTTTGGAGCTATAAAAAGGAAGCGAGTAGGACAATCCAAATCATACCTTTCTCGGCCTTTTGGCTAAGATCAAGTGTAGTATCTGTTCTTATCAGTTTAATATCTGATATGTGGGACATTGTCCCACACGATATTAACTCTACTTTTTTAGGGGGAGAGCCCATTATGGCAGTTCACTGTCAGGGATCTTGGCGTCGCCTATGCGTTGCACTACTGCAAAGGCTTTTGGCGCACCCCACCATAACCAGCATAAAAATTCTTATCCTCCAAACTACTTAGCATTGTTTGTTCTAGAAGAAAAACATAGTAGTATACTAGTCTTTGGTTTGTAACCTAATAACTGGATCCCACCTCGGAGAGAAACGTATGACCTATATCGCAAGTTTTATTTCAACACATGTTTTGCGCTTCCAGAGAAGAGCTTCGATCCGACTTTCCATATTTGTTTTTATTTTGTTCATAAAGAAGAGCATGTCGCTAAATCAGCAACGAAACCAGGAGACGCAAAAATATATTTGATAGTCGTCTGTTAATGTTTCTAGATACAACCTTGAAGTAAAATGTGGGATCACATTTTACAACTAGAGTCATTTAGATTGAGATGTACTACTATACGTTCAGGACCGGTCTACCCAAAATGGTGGCCCGAATCGTAAAAAAAATTTGGGCCCTTTTAAACGTTTTTAATTCAAAAACAATTATAAATCTAATTTTGGGGTAGAGATCAATATATAATATTCAAAAATATCAGATTTTGGAGGCCCCTAAAAACACAATCTTAATATACAATATTAAAAATTGGAGACCCCTAAAAACCCAAAAATATTGGAGGGCCTAAGCCTCCACTTACCTCGCTTATGCTCCGGACCGGACCTGTATACGTTATATAATAAGATTATGTGTATTTCACACTAACACTTTTATACACCGTTCCAACTTCCAACCTTGAACATAGACGTTTCTTTGAAGAGGCATTTTACAAACAGTATGTATGATAGCAAGTGATTTGCAAAGAAAAATGGAGTGAAAGGATCTGATTTTAGCAGAGAGCTAATCATGTACAAAAGCTTCATGGTTATCAATTTCTGCGTTGGTGAGCGTGAGCGTACGCTGAAGCTTCCGCGGAGAGAAAACTTCAACCTCTACCACAAATGTAGCTGTGACTGGCCGGTGATCAGAGAGTTTAATGTCACTTCTTCTGTAACTCATAAGCTTCATTCCTTTCCCATACCATATAATGCGATCACACCTGAATCAGATTCAGTTCTAAGTACATATGATTTTGATTTTGATGCATCATCACAAAAGTTTGTAGTGAGTGTGTGAGAGCGGTATACCAGGCTGGTGTCCGTTTCCCGGACTTGGGATCATTTCCTCCGTAATTTTCTGAATCGATTTCGTATTTATAAGTTGGTGGAAAATTTAAAGTTCCTTCTGACCATCCCTCGAATATACGGCCTTGTTTCATTTCTCTTACTAGCTACCAAAGATTAATAAAATATGTGTAAAGTCATCATCCTGGCTTGGATCCCTTATTAAAATGTAGCTTTGTACCAAAAATTATCGATGTTTAGTAACCGTACCTGGTCCTTTTCAGCTAACTTCTTCCAGTCCTTTCTTGCAATAAGTTCATGTGTCTTCTCATACGATAAGTTAATCCGATAGTTAAGATCTCCCAGCCAGATTATTCTTCTGTAGAATAACATTCATCTTGTTAAAGTTTATTCAAGAAAATCTGTATTTTGGAATGTGCTACTATGAGGATAAAAGCATACTCGTGATCACGAATGGTTCTTGGAAGTCTTGTCGCGCTAAGAGAATGAGGATGAAACTGCGTTCTTCGGTGAATGTCGATTACATCAGCGTTTCTTTTTTTGTGATCTCCATCTTTTTCCCCTGATGCTAGATGTGTGCACACAAAACAAAATGGTGTCTGATAGACTGACATACTCACAGACACAGATCCCTGTAAAGTCCAAAATGAATTGTTACAATCCTCAAGTGTACTCATAAATCAAGCTTAACCAACTACTTAAGAGAATAAATGAAGACCTTGTTACCAATGTAACCCATAACGCCAACACCAACAGTAGACACACTAAGGTTTCGTATGTGTTTGCGTAAGCTCCTTCGAACCCAGATGGTAAGAAAAACTCCAACCATCTGTTTGCTTACGATCCGTACATACGACGGTTTTCTCACATTCATGAGAGGCTTGAGATCTAAATCCGAAAGTAGAGGCGTCTTCTTCTCTCCATTGTTGTTGGCAGTTGCTTTGAAAGAACTATAATTCTTAAAAGGCTTCAACGACGACTTTGAGGAACAACGTCTTTCCCGAACATGTTGATTTAACAATCTCGATGGAGTCTCTGGCCAACTCAAACCAACTCTTTCGGAGTAACTAAACCATCGGCTTAAACTTTCTCCGCGTTTGGAACCAGTATCAAGCTGCATCGAAAACAACCTGTCCAACTTCTTTGGCGATGAAAATTGCCTCTGCAGATACTCTTGTCTTGGCAAGCATGATCTCTTGTCATAATTAGTATCCACAATACCGTCATCAAAGCTGAAGTTCTCATTAACCGAATGAATCACATTGCAAGTATCACTAGTACTTTCAACAACCATATCTTCTACTACATCAGTGACCTCTTCAAATGGCTTAAACTTCGACGGAGAAGGAGGATCACTGTAACTTACAATCTTTACCTTTCTAGGTCGAATTCTATTTAGTGCATTGCGTATAGTGTCCTCCCATTCCAAAGCAGGCCGGTCATCTTCAATACCAAAAATGTTTCCAGCATTCAGTGGAACAATCTCCTGAAGACTGATACATGAAAAAAATGCATTTCAAATCAAGAAACAGCGAACACGTAGAACTGGAGACAGATTCATGGGAAACCGTACCCGAGGACATAAATGTCAGCGGGTTCAATCGTGTCAACCCAACCATCAATATCCAAGTCAGCAGGTGGAACTCTTCCTCCAACATTCCAAGTTCCAACACAGATTCTAGCTACACCAAAACCACATTACCAAGTACTCACTATGGGTTAAGTAAAGCCACACACAAAAGAATCTCTTGCACAAAAACTGAGGCTGCAAACAAAATAACAGAGAGATATCTCAAATTAGAAAATCAATAGACCTTATTGCTTTTGTGTCCATATACTGAACCCTAAACGTTTCTGAATTCCTTCTTCTCAGCCTTGGTTCAGCATCTAAAACATTTCCACAAAAAAACAAAGACTGTGTAAGAAAATAGGAGAAAAACAATCAAATCCGCCATTGTTCGAGCTTCGATTTACAGGTATAGAGCACTATACCGTCAGTATCAACACGAGCTTCTTCAATTCCTGTAACTCAAAGACCAGATTTTTCGAGTTAGCAACTAAAATGGGTACATCCAGATTTGAGTAAAAATTAGTAATTTCCTAAAAATTAAACCTTCAATTTCAATGTCAGAATCTGCAACACTATCATCATCTTCTTCATCATCAGTATCAGCCGTATGATCTAATTCAGTAACGGGGATGTTAAACCATTTGCGTAGAAGAAGACGAGCCCAGTAAAACTGTAAGCACGATGAAGAAGCTGGACAACATAGTGTTGTAGCCCAACCCTTCTGCAAATTCCAACTCAATTATACACAAATTAAAAAGCCCTCAAATTGGAAACAGAGCAGGACAAAAAAAAAAAAACAGAGATTTACGCACCTCTGTTCGTCGTAATCGGGATCGTCCAGGCGCCATTGACTCCGACCAAATCTAATGAAGTGAGGAGAGAGAAGACGGTTGAGAGATATTAACGACCGTTGTTGTTGTTTTTGACTTTGTGATTTTTTTGAAGTAAACTCAGACAGAACACAAAGTTGTGATTAAGCATTAATCTCGCAATTAGCCGGCATTTAGGATGGTGATTGCTGATGTCATTTCTATAGATTTTTAAAATGTTTTATTTGGAATTTTTTTGTTTGTCAACTTCTACTAAACGGAACCTAAACAGGGTAGGAGGAAGTAGGAACAGCTAAAAGCAGCTAGAGAACAAAATTAACAGGACATCGAAGAAGACCGAGGCAGCTCTAAAGTGTAAGTGTATCAGGAATGTACCAAATTATTGTATAATGTGTTTGGTTTTAACTTTTTTGTATTTTTTATTCTATCCATTACTTAATAATTTACGGGAAAATTTTTCAATTTTACGTTTATAAAAAACCCTCTTACAATCTCCTTACTATTATTTGGGGAGTAAAAATAAGAAAATAATTTTAATATATGTTAATATACACTTTCTTATGCCACTGATATTAAGACAATTTGCTAATTTCTTATTAAGGTTATAACTGTAAATTTAATTAGCATTTTAAAAACAGAATTAAATCGTGATCTTTCAAGATATCAATCTTTCGACTCAGAAATATTCAAAGATTTGTAATATCTTTTGGAGAATACATTTATAGAAATAACAATTAATTTGTTGAATGACAAATAATAACATAACTCAAAATTATTATTTAAATATTAAAATCATTGCAATAATATAATCAAAACTTTGAATAAAACTTAAATCTAAAAAATTCAATAGCGCGGGATAGATTTTAGTTTATAAAAAAGACCCGCAACATCCACCATATATAATTTAACAAAAGAAGTAGACGGGAAAAAGGTGTATTCATCTATATTCTTTTAACACATGTTACAACGTGTTCACTTTGGCAGTCGAAGAACACGTCTTATTAGTTGATCAATCGAAAATTCTACAATCACTCATCCTTAATTGCCACCGTGATTTGTTCGCTTACGCTTCAAAGTATGTGGGTCTCTACTCCAACTGTTTTCTTACGTGGTTGTGTTCATGCATCTTCGGGTTTTTAATTACGATTTTTTTTTTATTAAAAAATATATTTTTTTAATTATCTATTATTATATTTAGGAAAGTTTATAGTTTCTTATTTTGAGAAAAATAATAATAATAATCAAAAAGGAATTATAATAATTAAGATCATATTTTCCTTTTCCAAATATTAATTTTTGGATTTTGTAAAATTTTAAACTATTTCATAGTTATCTCTAGTACAACACAAAACAAAAAAAAATGAATTAACAATTAAAGAAGTAAACAAAAAAAAGAGTTAAGAAGAAAAATCCCATACGTAATTAAAAATCCCCTAATTCACAAAAAATTGAATCTTTTATAAATAAATAGAAAATCAATAAAGTTATGGGATTTCTGATTTTTTTTTCTTTTCCAAAATCGTTATTTTTTTACAACTTTACTCTCCATTTCCAAAAATACAGGTCAATCACATGAAATAAAAAATAATACGTAATATAACCCATCTTTCATACCATCAAGTTTGTTAAGTATATTGATAAATAATATATCAAATCGAAACTCTCGCGACGCGCAGTCTAAGTTTATCTTTAGAATTATATTTAATGTATATAACTGTGAAAAAAAATTAAAAGATAAGTATAAGGATTATATTGCGTATTATTTTTTATTTTTTAGAATTGATTTACAATTTTAAAAGATGGAGGATAAAATTACAAAAATTGATGACTTTAAAAAGTGTTTAGAGAGAATAAATAGAGATTACTATCCGTAAAAATTACTTATAATTGAATGTAAAATGTTCCGAAAGTAAAAGTAAAAGCCTTTATGAAGAAAATATTTGTAACAAAAAGAGACCATGTGGTTTTATAGGAGATGGCTATATTGAGTCCAAAAAAATAAAAATATGTAGAAATGAGTTTATGCTTTCTAATTTATCATGTATCATGTATCATCTTGGCATTTCATTACGTACAGTAAAATATTATCAAATATTGAATATAAGTATAACTATAAATATAACTACAAATTTTTCAGTTTTTCTTTGACTTCATGCTATTCAATCTAAATCAATTAACGTCGTAAAATAAAATTAAATAACAAAATCGTGTTAAATATTATATTTCCTATATTTGGTTTCAATCGTAGATATTAAAAAAAACTTCTTTGAATTTTACAAAAACAATTAAGCAAGTTATATTGGAAAATTTTCTGGAAAAAAATGCTACGTCATCAATAGTCTTTGTTACGGTGAGGCTTCTTCTACGTGGCACAAACTCTACCGGATGTTTTCTATACTCAATCGACGACTTCACTGAGGATTCGAAACGTCGTGGCATGAGTTATAACTCTTGCACCATTGCTAAATCTAACATCTCTTCTCCATCAACTCAGGAACTCGAATCAATATCTTCCAACTCACGAAAATGTTTCTTTTAAAGGTACGTCCCTTTTTGGTCATCGTAATCACTCATTACCCTAAGCTTGTTTGTTTCTGTCTAGTGTCGGATTTAAAATGGCTACTTTTGTCTGATTTTGATCTGTAGACATGGAGATCAACCGCTTTTGGGGTTTACGGCTATATGAATTTCACCAAGAACGGTTTCATGTAAGTCGAATTTGTTTGTTTCTACAATTTTCAATCCTGTGGAAATGAAAAGTCTGAATTTTTATGGATTTTGAGACTTTTATGATTCATGCTGTTTCGTGTTCTTTGTGAGTATGTGGATTAATATAAATGAAGGAATCAAAATTTCGTAGAAAGATTCAATCTTTGATTCAACATTTGCTTTTACAATGGAATTGGTACCTTGGGCAACTCTGTTATGGAGAAGTGATTGATGTACTTGTGGTGGTTTTGTCAGAGAGCATTCGAAGAAGTTTAAACCTGAAGATATGCAGATACAAATTGAAGGAAAGAATTGTGTGGTTACTGGGGCTAACTCTGGTATTGGTTTTGCTGCTGCAGAGGGTCTTGCTTCGCGGTAGGTTTCTTACTTATCGAATTGAGGGAACCACTCGAATACTTGTGTCGAAAATTCTTCGAGTTGGTTTGCCATTTCCATAAAGGATATAGTTGAATGTTATCCTTCTCCCGAAAGGGGTCTTGTGGGAAGAGTGTTGCCAAATTTATACTGTCCGCTTACTTTTTTTCCAGTGGAGCAACTGTTTACATGGTGTGCCGGAACAAGGAAAGAGGACAAGAGGCACTTTCTAAGATTCAAACCTCAACAGGAAACCAAAATGTGTACCTGGAAGTATGTTATCATCTACTTAAAAGTCATTTTTGCAAGTTCCATATTCTTTATATGCATAATAGATATCAGATTTACCCATTTAGCTTTTTCTTAGGTGTGTGATTTGTCTTCCGTTAACGAAATAAAGTCCTTTGCTTCAAGTTTCGCTTCCAAGGATGTTCCGGTTCATGTACTGGTATGCGGTCTTTTCGTTTCCTACTTCTTAGAAAAACATTTCACTACAACTCAACAATCCTGAACTTGTTTGGATCTGATTTTCAATTTTTAGGTGAATAATGCCGGTGTGCTTGAGAACAAACGTACTACTACACCTGAAGGGTTGGTCTCAGTTATCTTTGTTGAGCATGCCAATATCATTTGATCTTTATTAATACCCTTATGCTCATCTGTTATATCAGATTTGAGTTAAGCTTTGCGCTGAATGTACTCGGAACATACACATTGACAGAGCTGATGCTTCCACTGTTGGAGAAAGCAACACCAGACGCCAAAGTCATCACAGTTTCCTCTGGTGGAATGTACACGTCGCCGCTTACAACAGATCTTCAGGTAATCAATCTGCAGGACACGTATGTCATCTTCAATAAATGCTTATGTTCAATTTTGTTTTACCTCTTTGGAACTGCTTGAATCACTTCTATGTCGGATCTATAACTCATGCTACGTATGATTTTTCTGCAGTTTAGTGGTGAAAAATTTGATGGAGTGGAACAATACGCACGAAACAAAAGAATCCAGGTCTGTAAAATCAGAATCTACTAGTCGAGAACACTCTTTTTTTGGTTTTCTGAATTTGTTTGTATGAAAATGATTAGGTGGCTCTGACTGAGAAATGGGCTGATAAGTACAAGAACAAAGGCATAGGGTTCTACTCAATGCATCCTGGCTGGGCTGAGACACCTGGTGTTGCCAAGAGTTTGCCGAGTTTCAGTGAATCGTAAGATAATTCTGCTAAAGAAAACATCTTTTATGCTAAAGCAAACATCTTTTTTGCGCTAAAGAATGTTTTAAACTTGTGAATCAGGTTCTCGGGAAAGCTGAGGACAAGCGAACAAGGAGCAGACACGATTGTTTGGTTAGCACTGCAGCCAACAGAGAAGCTGGTCTCTGGTGCATTCTATTTCGATAGAGCTGAAGCACCAAAACATCTAAAGCTTGCAGGTACAAGCAAGTCTCATGACCTTGTAGACTCAGTCATTGATACCGTGCATTCCATGGCAGGTCTTGATTCTTAGATCCCCATCCTCGACATGTTTGTTTTTCTCAAAAGTAAATTGCGATTGCATGTAAATATTGCATTGGAATAGATTCAAGTATTAAACTTTTCTCTCTTTTGGAATGCTCAAAAGTTATAAACTTTTTATTGTGCTGAGTATTTATAACTTTTACTCATTCATTACATAGTATCAGAAAACAAGAATAACACATAGTTATTTAGCTTTGGCATAGCTATATTATGGATCCATCATCGGTTTTCTATGGCGTTATTCGCCAAGAGTAAACACTAAAATAAATAGAGAATTACTTAAGAGGATGAGTAGAAAGATAAAAGCTGGGGCTTTCGTAGCCAATACTGTTTGAATCTCTGCCTCGAATACTCGATATAATCGAACTCAATCTTGTTCACATAGCCCTGCATAATCACATTAACACACAATCATAAGCGTTTGAGTTACTTGTTGTTAATTTCATCTAAAGCTACTTTGATATGTATCAAAGAAGGAGAGAATTAGCTTACAGAAATGATTCCCCATAAACCCCAGAAGAGATGGCTTGCCAATGTATACTTCTCAGTATCATCCAAGAGTTGTTCTATGTCTTCTTCTCTTGCTTCTTCACCTGAAGAGGTGAGGTAGGTACAGATGAATCTCCTCCTTTCTTCTTCTCCTGCAATTCCCCAACCATAGTTAAACGAAAAAAAAACTCAGTTTTCGATTATGAAATTGTAAACATCTCTTGATTAATCAATGTACCTGGGTATAGAGTGTAGTCCAAGATATGAGGAGTGTCAGAATGGTAATCTGCCACCATCTCACAGAAGTGATTTGCTATGTCGTAAGCAATTGGGTTATAACTTGCATACTCATAATCCTGTCCAAATCCATTTTCACACAAACCCCACAAACTATTAGACAGAGAAATGAGAAGTCTCATGTTCATCAATGTGTGATGATATTGTTTTACCTCGAGTTAATCGTACCGTTAAAATGGGTTTTTAACTTTTTTCCCCCATTCTGGAAAAGAGAACAAAGGTTAAGAATTTTGTGGTTAGGAGTAAGACTTACAATGATAGTAATGGCATTGGTTTCTTCATCAATCATGATGTTACCATACTGCAAATCATTGTGACAGAACCCAATCTCTTGTTCATTGTTCACTTCTTGTTCCAGCAAGTTGATTTCATCTTCAATGTTGTCTAGACCAAACTCTGTTGAATGTTCATTTGAACACAAATTCTTGGCTTGTCCTACCCAAGTCCTGTTTCATGTTCCAGTGGATATTTATTTTCATCTGATCAAAAAACATTTATGAATATGAATACCTCTAATTTTGCAGTTTCTTACCTCATCCTGTCCCAGATGAGCACAGTTCTATCTCCAGGAATGTGTATGCTGTGGAATCTTCTTAGCTTAGATGCAACCAGAGCTGATATGTTCGGATCACGAAGATCGGTTTTCGATAGTGTCTGGAACCAAAGTTACAGATACAAGAATTAATACTGTGACAATCTTGTAATGGAAAGAGGCCAACACAAGAATTTGCTGATGAATCTAATGCAAGCACAGTTTGAAAAGGCACAACTTCTAATTCCTCTATTTATGACACAAGCTACACTGGAAATACCTCAGTTTTTTCTTTACCGGCCCGGTTTAACCCACATGAAAATGTAAACCAATTAAATGAAACGATAAGGTTTGCTCTGGACCAGAATCGTACCAAAAAACAATCCGAAAACTAAACCAAATAAAATATAAACCAATTCGGTTTCACTAATTATATATCGAGCAGAGCAAAGCGAACCAAACCTGAAGAAAAATAAACAGAGTAAACCTAAATTCTTTTAAAATACGTCAAATTTTCTGTAAATGGTAAACCAATTATTTAGTGGTAAGTATTTGCTCAATCTGTCTAACTTGAACCTGAACCTTACCAAAAACCAAATTCGAAAACTGAACCAAAGAAATGTAAACTGATTCTGTTTCATTTTCTCTCGAACATACCAAAACGAACCAAACCGGAAGAAAAATAAAACCTGAAAATCACTCAATTCTTTTCTAAAAAAACGACTTTATACCGAAATTAAACCGGAAACCAACTGGTATTTGGTTTCAATCCGGTCTCTTCATAAACCGAAGAGTGAGAAAACTTAAAATCCAAAACCAAACTAAATACAGGAAGAAGTATGGTAATTATTATATATTTTTTCTTTTTTCTGAAAATTAGAAATATAGAATATAGAATCTTGATAAATAAATAAAAATATAATAATTTACCCGGGCATGAATAAACTCTTCGACTCTACCGCCGGGGAAGCGTCCAAGGAGTGTAGGTCCATGGCCATGACGAGCCACAAACTCAAAAGTACGAATCTCATCGTCTCTGTTGAAGAAAACCTCAACGCCTTCGCCATAGACACGAACAAGGAGTTTCCTACATCGAAGATTCGTTTCCTTTCTTGGCCAACTCACCATGAAAACTTCATTAGTCATCGCTCCTTTCATTGGCTTCACTTCTAGACTCTCAAGATCCTCAACTACATCTCCCCATTTTGTGGAAAGTCTTTCAAGAATCTTCCTTAGCTCGTCTGGTGATGAGCTCGGGATCAATCCAAATATTCCTACCGCCATCTAGAAGGAAAAAGGAACTGTTATCAAACTCTCTGTTTCTTGTAATAGAAGTACTATGTTTCTTGAAATAGAAGTACTTAATTAGTTTGTGATATACAGTTTCAATAGATTGGTAGATCAAGAAGTCTTAGTTTCACTGAATGATCAACTTGAGAAGAAGAAGAGGCTTACCAAGAAAGTTGCAGATGATCTTGGAAAAAAAAGTGTTGGGGATCTTGAAATCAGAGAAAGAAAAATTCTGTGTTTTTTTGGTTATTGTTGGAGAGAAGTCTTGGTCAGAAGGAAAGGCAATTTGCATGGTGAATGAGAGAGGTGTTAAAAGAGAGTATTTATGGACTGTTGTCTTAACACAAGAAAGGGAATATCTATATATTTCGTTGTCTTGGTGGGTTGGATTTGAGAGGATCAAGACAAAAACAAATAAAGAAAAAATGGTATTATTTGTAGAATTGTGAATATTAAAATAAATGAATGAAAAATCTATCAAACAAGATATAGCAAGTAACTGGATTTTTGTAGTAAGAAACAGAAACTATTGTTTGTTTTAGTAAAGGAGGAAATATAAGTTTGGAGTGGTAATTGAGTCTGAATATAGAATATGTATATTTTTATTATTTTTCAATTATTAAATAATTTTTTATTTTTCAACAAGTTATATTAAATTTAAATAAATTAGAAATCCATAGCAGTAGTACAAAACATATACATATTCTATATTCAGACATGTTATGTTATACATATACAAAATTTAATTATTAAATAATCATGTTATGTGAAACCCGTCTTGCGTTCTGCGTTAAGACACTAAATAAATTCTATAAAAAAATTAGATCGACAAGATTGTATAAGCTTGCTAAAAATTAATTTATCAACAACATTGCAATATACAGGTTTGAATTTGCATGATGATATAATGAAAGTACTGACACAAACCAAATGTTATATGAATCCAACATTGCAATCCACTTTAAAAGTCTTCATATTTATAAAGATCTATCATCTATGAATCCAACATAGTTAGGTGTGATCATACCAACAATAATACACCAAAATTCTTGATCAGTTAAGTGTGTTTGGATAAAAGTGGAACTAGAAAGATAAAAGTAGTACTAGGATTATACATGATCTCCCGAAAATTTTCCGTGCTGCACATTTTCTAAATAAAAAAAGATACATGGTTAGAAGATGATAAGCACCAAAACATATAGGTGCATTATTTGTCCGCAAAAAGTACCAATCAGCATACTTAATGGTATTTACATTATAGACATTATTGTACCAGTTGGGCCGAAATAAAATCTTATAATATATCATCTTACCATGATTAGACAATGACATTTTCAAAGAGTATAAAGAATTTTGAAGACTATTAAAAGTTTTAGCAAAGACTTCTGAAGCCGACATAATCTCTCATTTTCATTTGAACATTAACAAGGGGTGGTCATTTTGATTTGAAATCGAGATCGCTTTACGTCCAATGATATTTTTACCAATCATAATTATTTAGACTATTTTTTAACTACAATAATCAGTTTTGCTTGTGTCTTTTTGGTTTGAACTCTACACATAATTATTGGTTCGATATAACATACTTTGGTATGTCTACACATAATGTAAAATTATGGACGGTGACTGTGTCAGACAAAAGTAGGCGTTAGTCAACTGAATCGGACCTTTTGCTGCTAATTTTCAGACAGATCAGCTTTCGTTACTTACTCTCTCTCGCGGTTGAATCGCAGAACTCAACTTGGGTTCCACTTGCTTACAAGACAAATGAGAATACGACACGTTTTTATGTACCACTCTTTGAACAAGATAACGTTGAGAGTTTTTAAATCGTTGGTCCTATTCACTTACAGTTTTTCCTATTATATACTTTTTCCTCCATTTTTTATATATTTTAATTTCAAGAGAAAAACGTGGTGCCAAATATATAATACAAAAAAAAGAAACATATATTACTAATTTTCAAATGTGATTATTGTTGAAAAGAAAAACAAAAAAATGATGCTTTGAAATTGTATTTTAAGAGTAATGCTCAGTGAAATATTTTGTAAGTTAAGTACTTATTTTGTTTAAAATGGGGCAACTATCATCAATTATTTTTTTTTTTAAAAGTATGATCACTAATCCGAAATTTTGAATGTTTTTTTTTTTTTCTTTTTTTGCTATAAGTTATTACTTATGGCTCCACGTGATGTGAGAATTAAGTCAAAAGAGTTGAAAAATGGGTTTGAATTAAGAATTAACGTCTGGTTAAGAACGAAGATTCCTTTGCCTTTTGTTCGTAATGTTTTGCCTTTTGTTCAACAAAATTTGATCCTCCACTTCTCCTTTAACCGTTTATCTTTTTTGATTTGGCAACTTTACTATTATATTCTTTAAGTGTTTTTTGTTTCTTAATCATGTTTTCCATTACCTCTTGTTATCAGTCTCGTCCATTAAAATATACAGAATATATTCCGTCAAAATTTTAAAGGTGAGAGACGGATTTTTTTTATGAAATGGCTTAAGGATCTTGGGCAGACTAGAGTTTTGTAGTAGGATGGATTCGGTTATGAAGGAAATGATTCGCTTAAGGATCTATAAGCGAATTTTTTAGATAATATTGAATGTTTAACCCCGAGTCTGAGACTTAGGTTTCAGGATAGGTGTAATACTTATCTTCGACCTTTCTTGAGGAAGAGGGGAGAGTTCGACCTTATCTTCGAGGTCTTATTCAAAAATGGGTTAGGGCCGGATGCGCCTCACAATCTTTGTACTTTGCAAGTCCACCACTGTGTTCTAGCTTCATTGGAATTTCTCTTTGACAAGAGAAAACAAAACCTGAATTTCCTTGGAAAGAACCGAAGTTAATTAGTGGCTGATTTCTCGTGACCAATAATACATATTTCGTCTTTTTCATAGAGAATAAGAACAGTCAAAATTCAGAGGAAGTTAAAAAGTAGCAAAAAAAATAAATATTTTGGGCTCGTTCAATATTTAAATTATGGGCCCTTTGATTTTCTATTATTTTGGGCTCTAAAATACACTAAATATTTTGTTAATTTATAATTGGCTATGTGCATAAGCAAACCTTGCACATGCTTATATCCGCCCCTGGGTCAAAAATGAACTATAGAGCTTTGGTTAAGAAAACATTCTCAAATCGTACAAAGATTCTTACATGGAAAAGAAATAATACAGTAACACCATTGCTTTTACTCTTGACATTAAAACAAGAAAAAAAAAACATAACACACAACTTGACTCGGTCATTACCAACAATAAAATATTTTACCAAAAAAAACAATAAAACAAAAAAGAAACTACCAAAGGAGACTTTTAGTTGCTTACAAAACAAAGATGTATGCGCAGAGAGAGAGATAGGTAATACGAGTCTTCAGATGGAGTCGACGAACTTAGTCTCAGAGACTACAAAGCAGAGCAGTTTCAAGAATGATGGTGACTTCCACAAGGTACCCTTTTGATTCATCATTTAGATCCTCCACAGATATTAATTCAGATATCCCTGTTCCTGCTTGATTCTCTCTCGTATAAAAATGATGAACTATATATACAAAAACATCACACAAAGTCAGTCTTTAAGGATGATCATATCCATTTTACTACCTATTAAAAAAATATATATAGTTTATTTCGTACAGCTTTTCTCAATGTGCTTAGAGTTTTTCTGATTTAGTAGCCGAAGTTTTAGCATTGCATAAGTGCTAGAAGCTACCGCGTTTGGCAGATATGCCATGGCTTGAACATAGACTGAAAGTGCTCTTATCTCTTTGTCACCCTTTGGACTAATAATCATTCTCCTTAAAATACACAATAACATCAATTAGAAAATAGATCTTCCATTAATCAGTAACAAAAACTAGCGAGAAAACATTATATTAGTGAAACCAAACTCACCATTTTCTATTTCCGACCACAAATTCATCCGAGTAATGATATTTCTTGTCTCCTAGTTTCGAGAAATCAGAGATTTTCCAGGTGAATTTGTTGTGTGGTGGGTTTTGTGTGAAAACAAATCTTTCCACTTTCTCTATAGGCTTTATAACAAATATCTCCACCCCAACGATACAAACATCCCCATCGATGTACCCATTTTTTGGGTCGTTAAACTTCGAAAGAGGAAGCATTTGCGCAAATCCCCACTCTTTTTTCTCTTTATTGTAACGCTTCACAGTTCCATCTACACATATATATATACACACACCATAAACATAAGAACTATTTCTGACCAAGTAAGTTCTTCATTGTTTTGAGAGATTGGACTAAACCGGCAAAATCTATCACAATATCGCTGTATAGAATATAAATCGCTAGATTTTACATAAAAAGTGTGTTTACAAATATGTTCATACCTTGGAAAATAGAGTATTTCTTGACGTTGTGATTGTAGATAAAGAACTTGAGTTCTACATTAAGATCCCAATTGTTCATAAGCATCTCAGAAGCAGCAACGTTTTCGATCCTCGCATAAATCGAAACATGGTTTTTTCCATCTTCATCTACCTTTCCAGCCGGGTAAAATATCAGTCTCCTGGTTACATATATCATTGTTTCATTGATAAATCACACAGAACAAATCATATATAAGAGTTATAAAATACATAGGAGATCTTAGCGTTGGTTGACTATACTATTTATGTCCAGAAGAGTCGAAATCAGCAGATTCATAAGATTGATGACTTAATCTTACCTCAGAGAAACCAACCAGCTTCATCAAGTAGCTTGAAGGAGCCTATTCTCTTAGAGTTTCCATGATGATGAAATTTTCTTGGCAAAATATTTGTTGACTTCAGAGTTGTGTATGTATGGAAGCCAGAAATAATATTTGCACATATAGAAGAAATGATTTCTCGTAGCAAAGAGAAAGACTTTATCTTTAAAAACAATAAAATATGACTGAACAAAATTTAATGACTTTTTAGACAAGTCTTTGTTTTGAGTTTTTTACATGCTAGTGTTCTGTATTTTAATTTTATTAGATTCTTGACACACTTGATCTTTTAATAAATTTTCGTTTTTAACCAAACAAACTATTACAGATAGAATTTGTGAATAGAGAGATCAAAAGTGTCACACCTCAGACGTAAAAGGAGAAATATTTTAACACAAAACTGTATTATGTTTTAGAGAATTGTTATTCTTCAGATACTTAAAGAGAGGGAAGAAACAGAAGGAACAGAACAGGGGGAAACAGAGGAAAAAACAGAATAATGGATTATTAAACTACATTGGGCAGAAGTAGTTAAAGAGAGAAGCGGTGGTTTTGCAGCTTCCGAGTTCAGCCTGTAACTCAGCTTCTTCTTCTGATGTGTTTTCTCCAAGCTGTTGAGCCCATTCCGCATTCCCAAAGTTAGCTATATCATCCATGTCTCCAAGGTCTTGAGCCCATTCCCCATTCCCATAGTTAGCCAACTCATCCATTTCTCCAAGACATAGTTGAAGCAATTCGTTGTGACTAAAAGAGCTCGCAGTGCTTCTATGTGGTTCATCAATCCCTTGGTTGATTGGAAGATCCGTGGCTTGTTCACAATGTTGCTTCTGTCCTTGAGTCAAGTACGGGGGCTCCGTTGTTTGGTTTTCAACAACACTGTGATCGAAACAACTATTTTCTTGTTGTTTCGGTTCCATGCCTTGTTGAGTCTCCAAAGGAACCACTAAGAGATGATTTTGAGCCATATCTCCTCCTGAAGTTTGAGCTGATGAGCCAAACTCTTGATGCTCCATCATGCCTAGTTGAGTAACTGAGAAATTTGAGTCTTGTATCAAATATTGTTGTTGCTGCTGAGCTATTAGATTTTCGACAACGCTAGGATCGAAACAACTATTTTGTTGTTGTTGTGGTACCTTACCTTGTTGAGACTCCAGAGGAACAACTGAGTGATGATTTTGAGCCAAATCTCCTCCCAAACCTTGAGGAGCATAAAAGCCAAAGTCTTGATGCTCCATCATGCCTGGTTGAGTCACTGAGAAATTTGAGTTGTGTCTCAAATATTGTTGTTGTTGCCGAGCTGCTAGATTTTCGACAACGTTAGAATCAAAACAACTATTTTGTTGTTGTTGCGGTTCCATACCTTGTTGAGTCTCCATAGGAACCTCTGAGTGATGATTTTGAGCCAAATCTCCTCCCAAACTTTTAGGAGCATAAAAGCCAAAGTCTTCATGCTCCATCATGCCTAGTTGAGTCACTGAGAAATTTGAATCTTGTCTCAAATATTGTTGTTGTTGCTGAGCTGCTAGATTTTCGAAAACGTTAGGATCGAAACAACTATTTTTTTGTTGTTGCGGTTCCATATCTTGTTGAGTTTCCATAGGAACCACTGATTGATGATTTTGAGCCAAATCTCCTCCCAACCATTTAGAAGCATAAAAGGCAAAGTCTTGATGCTCCATCATGCCTCGTGTCACTGGAACCATGCCTTGATGATAAGGATGATCCGAGCATTGAACAACCTGATCATAATATCCATTCCATTGTTGCGCCTCCATGGCTTGAGCCGAGTGTGAAGGATCTGTCTCTTGTCCCCTAAACCAGTTCTGCTGCTGAGCTCCCAAGAGCTGACCACAAGAACCAAAGTCTTGATGTTGCTCCATGTCTCCATTCATTGCATGGTTTGAGTATGGTCTCATAAACTGTTGACGTTGAACACTTAAGTATGAGACATACTCACTAGAACAAGATCTAGTCCACTGTTGTTGCTGCTGCTCCATGCCTTGATAAGTATCTATCGGCACATCAGCAACAACATAAAGATTGTTCTTCTTTTTCTCTACCAACGTTAAACCATCTTCCCGTGCAGCATCTTCACGCGGCGGCTGGGGCTGTCCGGTCACTGTAGATTCATGTCTTGGAGCATATTGAGCATTGTACTTTCTCGGGTTAAACCGGATTCTACACAGAACCACTTTGTCAGATCCTGATCTATCCAAAAAAAACTCGTGCATCACCCAACCAGTCGATATGCGATCGAGTGAGAAAGCCAGATTCCGCATATATCCTACACAGACACCGTCTTTATCATATATCGAAATTGGGCCATTGTTCTTCCATGTAAAACCAGCCACGGTTCGGTTTGTTTTTTTCGATTTTTCTTTTTTGTTATTCCTAGTGACGAAGTAAAACCATTCGTTCGTTCTGGATCTAAAGTGTCTTACGTGCTTTAGACGCCAGGGTTCTTTCTGGTACACATCCATGTCGGTTATGAAAGAAGAGCTTTTACCTCTATCTTTTTTCCGGCGAAGGAGGTTGATGAGCTCCAGGTTTGTGGGAGTGAAGCGTGACCCCGGGATTTGAGATCGTCGAGTCACAAACTGAGACATGATGATGATGGTGAAGATGATTATGATGATACGAAGACCTAGTAAGCGTTTCTCAACGACTGATGAAATGGCGGCAATAGAGTTTTTGGCATAGGTCTCTCTAATTTATGTGAGGAAAAAAACGCGGGAGACTCCTTAATCAAACACGTTTTTGTAAAAAATATTATAATTTTATAAATAGTTTAAAAATATATATATATATATATATATATATATATTATAGATAATTATACTTTAACCAATATCAGATCTTGTATGTGAGATATTATGAAGTTCTAGATTAGATTTGGGCCCAAAAAAAGGTTAGCTTGTGGAAGCAGAAAGCCTTTTGATCTGTTTTCTGTGATTTTTAAAGATATGTTTTATTACGTACTTGAAATATAAAAATATAGACATTTAATTTGTTGTGGGAATAGTATTTATCCAAAAGAAAATTGCATATCATATATAGTTCAGAACTTCTTGCAGCAAATTTTCCAAATTTCTTATATTTAAAATAAATTAGTATAATTTTTTAATCAATATAAATTTATGTTTATTAAGTTGTCTTTTTTTTTTTTGAAATTAAAGTATACTAAGTTTGATATACCAGTCTATCAATTGATTAATTTCTACAGTTTTTCCATGTTGTATAGTAATAATTTACAATCTTCCTGAATAGGGTTTTATCGAAAGAGAATGAATAGGGTATTAACATGTGACCATACGTAAAAAAATATGTCTAACTTCTACAAAATGTTAACATATGACTATACGTACAAAAATATGTACTTGATTTCACATAATCACAATACAAAGACAAGTACATGCAAAAGAAAACACACACACGTGCACACCCACACCAACATGAAAACCACGTACTATAATTATGGTCAATACAAATTCTTTCTGTTAAAGCCACGTCAACATGCAAAACCATATATGTACTATAATTATGGTGCAAATACAAATTCTCTTTGTTAAAGCCACGTCAACATGCAAAACCAGTTACTATAATTTTGGTGTAAGTATATATAATCGTTTATATCTCTGTTCGGGTGGTCTTTTGGGTTTGTTTATATCTCTGGTTTATTCACAAGCTTCTAAAGCGGTATTTACATAAGAACGATTTTACCTACCTTAGGCATCTACGGTTTACAAGTTAAAGACTAAAAAGTACAAATGTAATGTTAACATATCTATAGTCTAATATTCTCCTCAAATTGGAGCATGAAAATCCAGAATGCTCAAGTTGCCAAGAAAGGAAGTGACTTCATTTGCGCCTAACACCTTAGTAAAAATGTTTGTATGCTGAATCATAGTAGACCCATTGATGTGATCATCATGGGAACCAAGCCACCCATTGAAGAATCTATTCGTGCTATTCACTTCAGTTTCATTATTCATTCCAAAATCCATCTTAAGATGCCTAATGGTTTAAGTGAAATCAGTGTTGAACAAGCCGATTCAAAGAATGTAACCTCAAGCTCACCCGAACTATCACTAGTAGAATAAAATGCTATACCCACGAAAAATTCGTGGGTATTTGCTCACAATATTCGAGGATTTTCGTGGTAAATGCCACGATTTGCCACGATTTTATTTCGTGGGTATAGCGTCATGGGTAATATTTTTCGTGGCAAAAATTACCCATGAAAAATCACGAGAAAAAACGTGGGAAAATTTACCACATTTCTATTCGTGGCAGTAACCACCCACGAAAATATTCGTGGGATTTCGTGGGTAATCCGAATAAATTAAAAAAATATATGTTTCATAGTCGAGGGTATTTGCTCACAATATTCGAGGATTTTCGTGGTAAATGCCACGATTTGCCACGATTTTATTTCGTGGGTATAGCGTCATGGGTAATATTTTTCGTGGCAAAAATTACCCATGAAAAATCACGAGAAAAAACGTGGGAAAATTTACCACATTTCTATTCGTGGCAGTAACCACCCACGAAAATATTCGTGGGATTTCGTGGGTAATCCGAATAAATTAAAAAATATATGTTTCATAGTCGAGGGTATTTGCTCACAATATTCGAGGATTTTCGTGGTAAATGCCACGATTTGCCACGATTTTATTTCGTGGGTATAGCGTCATGGGTAATATTTTTCGTGGCAAAAATTACCCATGAAAAATCACGAGAAAAAACGTGGGAAAATTTACCACATTTCTATTCGTGGCAGTAACCACCCACGAAAATATTCGTGGGATTTCGTGGGTAATCCGAATAAATTAAAAATAATATATGTTTCATAGTCGACGATAACAGTGGTGGCGGAGGGGACCGGCGGGCTAGTGGCAGCGATGACCGGCGGCGGCGGCAAACAGTGATCTATATTAATTCACGAAAATCTTCATTTAGTAGGACTCGAACCCTATACCTCAACATATAAAGTAAACAGTTGATAACCACTACCTACATGAACATTTTGTTAACTCTCTACATATCAAATATATATGTATAACTAAAATTTTTTGGATTTTAGATTCACGGTTAAAAAAGTTAGTAGAAAATAAAAAATTATAAGTAAATAGTTTTAATTTTATGTAAAGTATATATGTAAATGGTTTAAAGTTTTTATATTAAATAATTTATAATGTGGGTATAGTTGTGTCGTTATTAGAAGTGTTTAGTAAATATATTGTTTATAAATATATAGCTAGGGGCACATAATGACAATGATGGTCAATGATCTAATCTTTATATCTCTAACTCAAACACGTTAGAAAAATTATGTTGAAAGTGACAAAGCAACACAATTTTAACTTTTAAGTCCAAGAGATATAATATGTTTTATGTTGCTTTTCATTTTTATATTATACTGTCTTTCTGTACTACGTATGTTTTCAGCAACTATTTTAGTTAATTTTTAATAATATTTTCAATATAATTACTATAACTTATAATTTTAAATACTATATGAAATTGGCATAATTTTTAGATTAGCGCAGCGCTTCTAAAAATGTTGCATTGACTCTTCCTAAAGCTTATAACATAAACCGAATAAAAATATAATAATTTTTAGGTTTAAATTTTGAAAACATTGAAAAAATGAAATGAAATAATCTGAATTTCTAAAATGAAAAAATGGATTTCTATTGTTTAAAATTTTTAAGTTATTTTTTGGGTTTTAAATATTAGAATTTATGATTAAGAATCAATATTTTTAGGGTTTAGAGTTAGTTTTAAGATTATCCCCTATATATTATTTGGGGAGTACATTTATAAATAAACCTTACAAAATATTAATAATTACATTACATTGCCATAACATCTAAGAACAAATTAAAATCTCTTATTAAGGGTATTTTAGTCAATTAATTATTATGTGATCATTTAATTAAATATTAAGTTAATTATTTATAATTTTCGTTTTAAATATTTTTTTTTTAAAGAAGTTAAAAATAAATTTTATGAAGATTGTGTTGATTTATTAAACACACTAATTAAATTAAATTAAATGTTGATTTAATTTTTCAAAAATAAGAGATTTGATGTACATTGCGATTTTTTGGAAGATTTTAAGGAAGAATTTAAGCCTATTTAATTCTGTTTTTAGATGATAAGATATATCTGATATTATAATTTACAATTTTATAATATCCTAAATTTATAATTTTTGGATATTTTCTATAATTACAATGTGTCCGTGCTATAACACGGGATATATCCTAGTATATTTTATTTAGTCAACAAAAAAGGTTGCTAAATTTTAATTCAAAAAGCATTTTATACGCATGTGGTTGGTATAATTAATCTTAATCTTTATATTTTGTGGATATTATCTTCCACAAAGTTGTGTATTTTATTGGAATTATTCAACGAATATATTGTTTTTTTTTTTGGTAACTCAGTCCGGAGAGACCATGTGAATGCTCCGGTGGCCAAATGAGTTAAATGTTATAATTCCGCTTCCGTGGATCTCTAACTTAGACCAACATGACAACTCTCACCAATAAAAAAGAACCACTCCACTACCACCACTTAGTGGTTAAATGATAACCCTTAAATATCTACCTCAAATATGTTGGGAATATCATGTTGAAAATGTTAAAGCAATTTGCTTTCAAACCTTGATAGATCAGAGATACTTTATTTGACGTAAAATACTAGAGATCCAAAAACATAATGTGAAACTTATTATGTGAAACACATAAATTTATATGTTTCAAATACATGTTTGTTATTGTTTTTTGGTATAATTTTTTTTAATTGTCAATACAGCAAACAAAAGCTTGCGGTCAAAAAACATTGATAATAGTTTTGCGATTCATCAACTGTAAGGTTTTGGGTCATATTTCAAAACTATTAATTAAGAGACGAGTTTTATTGAAGAAAAGTCTAAACTACGTAAAATCATTTTTTTAATGAAAAAATATATCATTGAAAACAAAAATTATTACGAATAAATACAAAAATAAGTGATGAAAATGTGATATTGTCGTTGGAGAAGGGTTTTAGAACTAATTATCTTTTTCTTATGGATCAAATTCTAGTTTTGCTTGAGTCGATGTTTGAATAATTCCAAAACGTAGGTAGACTTATAACCAAAACCAAAATATGAAATAATTGGAAAAAATGAAATTAAGCTAATTTTTAAATTAAATAAATAAAGTCTTTTTACCGGTTTTAAAGTAAATGATTTATGTCAAGATTATGATTAATGATTGAAGAATTAAAATGTATTGGACTAGTTTTAAGATATAGAGTTTATAATTTAGTTTAACTTTAGATGTTAGATCACTTAATTAGTTAATTTATAAAATCTATAAACGTGAACATATTCTCATATAAACCTTTCATTAATTTCATTACTGTTCCATAAAAAAAGTAACCCTTTAACATAAAAATAACTCTCCCATAAAAAAACTCAAAAATTAACAAAGAGTAATAATTTATTTTATAATGAAGGGTAAACTCGTCTTTGAGTATTTGAGATTATGATAACCCTACGAATGTGTAATATATAAATCATTGAAAAACCCTAGCAGACCTCTTTTCTGTTCTTCACTCTCCAGAGATCGTTTACTCCTTGAAGACGGCTTCTTCTTCTCACAAACCTCATCTCTGCAAATCAAAATGGTAATTACGGTTTTCGAATTTCTCATTTGCCTCTTCCAAAATGTTCTCCAACAACCACAATCTCGATTCCATCGATCTGCCATTAAAAAAAAAACTCTGCTTTTAGATTCATCTATTTGGTTCAAATCCACTGTTTGAACATTGAACAGTGTGAGATAAGTCAATGTTAGGTTGTGTTAGTTCTGGAATCTAGAGTTCGTATGTTATCTTTTTATCTGATGTTTTATTTTATTTTCTGATTTATAGTGAGCTTAGTCAATCTTAGGTTGTGTTAATTTCTGGAATTTGGATTTTTTTATGTTCTGAAGTTTGTGAAGTTCGTGTTTTTCTCGTTTAGTTTATGTGAAATTGCTGATGGGTTAATTGAATTTTGTTATGGTTGTGTAGTCTCTGGTTGCAAATGAGGAGTTTCAGCACATTCTTCGTGTGTTGAACACCAATGTTGATGGTAAGCAGAAGATTATGTTTGCCCTTACCTCTATCAAGGGTATCGGGAGGCGATTGGCTAACATTGTCTGCAAGAAGGCTGATGTCGATATGAACAAAAGGTTTGAGCTTTTCTTTAGCGTGCTGAACTGAATATCGATTGGGACATCTGAAATATAGATTCTTGAAGGTCTAGATCATATCTTTGTTGTAATTTGAGATTCATGTTTATAACATATTGATATGAGTACAGTTTCAGGTTCTCTGTCTTATCCGGGCAAGTAGTAATTAGAATAGCAAACCTTGTAGGGAGGTTTACTCTAGTTCTTTTAGTTCAGTTAATAGTTTTATGCTTTCTAGATTTGTGGAGCATATTGTTGTTTCTTCTACTTTTGCAAATCATGTTTTTTGGGCAAATTCGTGGAGATTGTTGTCTTATTTGATGTATGTTTAACAGGGCTGGGGAGTTATCTGCTGCTGAGCTCGATAACCTCATGACAATTGTTGCTAACCCACGTCAGTTCAAGATACCAGACTGGTTTTTGAACAGGCAGAAGGATTACAAAGACGGCAAGTATTCCCAAGTCGTCTCCAATGCACTGGACATGAAGCTGAGGGATGATCTTGAACGTCTCAAGAAGATTAGGTAAATAGAAACCAAGAGATGATTCTGATCCTTATTCAATTTGCATAAACATTGTGATAATGATTCTTCCATGTTTGATAAATTGACAGAAACCACCGTGGTCTGAGGCATTACTGGGGTCTCCGTGTCAGAGGACAACACACCAAGACTACTGGTCGCAGAGGAAAGACTGTTGGTGTGTCAAAGAAGCGTTAAGCGAGCTAATGTTGCTACTTACTGCTGTTTTGGATGCTTCATAAGGACCTCTTTTTATTTCGTACTAGGACCTTCTTGTGTGACGCTTTTTGGGCTTTATATGATCGCATTCCTCTGTTTTTCATTCTTGATCCCTCCAATACCATGAATAGTATTTGTTTAAATTGCCAGCTTACAATGCGTATTGTCTATTGTGACAGCAAGAGATGACTAAGCCGATTCCCAAGGTCTTAAAATAATGCTATTACATTGGTATATACAAATATCAGAACATTCAAGAGAAAAGAGTAAGATATGATACGTCATTGTATATAACTTAACCTCATGACAGAGTATATCGTTTGGTACCTCGTATGAATGAAATATCAATTATCAAATATGGTAAACTTTTGTACCAAGGCAAAAAATGAGAAGCACTACAGGATTACAAAATTCAGCTACGAAAGAATAACTCAAACTGAGAAATGTAAAAGCTATGTGTGTGAAACTGATCTTACTGATCATTTACTACTTGCTAAACTTTACCTTGGTGTTCATCAGAATCCGAAGCAGCTCCATGTTTCTGTTGTCGGGTCGTTGGAAGAGAATAGTTCTTCCTCTCCTTTCCGCCTGGCTTGGACGAGGCATTACCGTACCAGATCATCCCAAGTACTGCAATAATCATGCCAAGAACGACATGCATGTTTAGACCATCTCTGTCAAAGAAGAAGAATCCCATTACCAGCACCAAGATCGTCTTCATATGGCCCAGGACTTGGAACGACACTGCTGTGAATCTCCCGATGCAGATGAACTGGCTTAGGTTTGTCCCGATCGCTATTGTGCACGAGAGGGTTATAAACATCTGCAGAATCATGACCAAGTTATTATGTACAAAAGAACAATTCATACGATAGATAATAAAAGGCCAACTGAATTACTATCACAAAAGCAATTTTAGACTCATTTGATAAAGGGTCATAACCGAAATAAGGCTATAGTCACCATACCAGGCTCACTATGACTTCAAGTATTGGACATAATTGGTCATTTTCTCTAAGACGTCACATGAGCAACTGAGAATATTTTTTCAAAGAGGACTAAAGAGATATTTTTTTAGTATGATATGAGTGTTTCGAGCACTTACCACAGAGACAAAGTTGTAATCGTACATGTCTACTCGTTTGTCTGTCAACCAATAGTCGAGAAATGGACCGACTATCAACAGCGTTGCAGCCTGGGCTGGAGCAGTATGACCCAGTAGGTTGAATGAGCTAAGCGAGTACTTTCGCTGTAGATAATGTACATACTGCAATTAAAAAAAAAAGAGAAATTTTCATGTAAATCTTCGTCTAAAGTTGAAACACGATAACGAAAGTTGAAAGTTATGCTGCAAAAGCTCAAAGAGCTTACGTATTGTTGCAAAGCAGTACTCCACACCGCAACAAAAGCAGCAATGAAACCTTTGGTGTTAACACTAACATCAGTAACAGTGCAAACACCAACACCAACAAGAACAAGTCCTATGCTAAGTTTTGTGTCTCTTGAGTAACGAATCTTATCGAATACTACTTCCAACAAGCATGATACAGGAATCATGCTGAGCTTTGCTATCTGACAAACAAAAGAGAAGAGATAACACTAAAATCAACAACAAAAGCGTTTGTTAACCAAACAAGCATAGGTTTTGCAAACACATTTACCTGATAAAACCCAACAGAGTTCCACATAAGACTAACATTCATTCCAACAATCGAAAAGTTTGCAAACAGAATAAACTTAAGAAGCTCTGTAAATGGAAGATGAGAAGGCTGAATATATCCTAAACATCTTAGAACAAGTGTCATCAATGTCGTCGTGGCGAAATGTAAACCAGTTAAGGTTGTTGCTGCAGTAAAATCAAAATGTACACACATGTTTAGAAAGAGAGCAAGCTTGGATATGAGTGTAGTAGTAGTGAGATCATAAATGAGTTTGTAGAATTACCAAAGCTAAAGCCATAAGTAGCCATTAAAGCTTTATTAACAATGATGATACCAACAGAAGTAACAACATTGAACATCCAAGCAGCAGCATCTAGTGTTGCTTTCTTATCAGCTTTTTTAACTGGAGCCATTGTTAACTTGGCCTTCTTCAATCCCACATTCTACACAGAAATTGACGAAAACTTCATTTAGAGATTACAGAACCAAATCGAAGCAAAATCGATAAAATTTCTCAATCCCATGGAATTTGGTGACGATTTTTCCCCAATTCGAAAACTGTGCCATTTTGATCGATCTCGTAATCATGAAAGACTAATCAAAAGAGAGATTGATTTTTTTTTTCCGTGTGGATCAGTTCTGCTCAAATCGAATCCAGATCAAAATAAAAACGAGTGATCGTCGGAATTAGAGGACAGATCGGGGAAGATAACCTCGGTGATTTGGATGAACAATACTGATTAATCTCATAAAATCCAACGAAACAAATGTAATCCGGCGAGGAAGTACCTGGAGAAGAAGAAGAAACGGCGGTGAAGAAAGAGACTCTGTTGCCGGAGAAACTGCTCGGAGCTGAAGTTTTTGAAATTGGATTGGTGACTGATCTAAGAGAGTGACGCAAGACTCGTACTAAGTAATAATCACCATTTTCTAATTTGTTTTATGAAAAACCCCTCTACGCTCTAACTCGTAAATTACGTAAATCTAAAATAAAAATACAGATTAATCCAACAGAATAAAAAAATAATAAACAATATAAATTTTATACGTATTTTCTAAACATTTTCAACGTCATAGATATTAGATTTAAAAAATTTTAAAGGTAGATTTGGATCTTCGTCGTGAAAACTTCGATTTAATAAATTATTTATCAAAATTTTACAAACTTAACTGTAACGAAAACATGTTATATTGTGTATTATTTTTTACTTTATGGGATTAATTTGCACTTTTTAGTTGAAAATTAAATTTGCAAAAAATTAGCGATTTTGAATATATATATATATATTTTTTTGGATAAATGCTAAATTTATTTCACACCCAAAAAAAACATTTACAATAGAGTTCCTATTGTCTTATGAAAAGCTGAGTAAAAACTGATACGAAGAGGAGAGACTAAAAGAACAGAAACAGAGTACAGGAAAAAATAAAGCAGAGCATTAAAAAAAATCAGGGCAGAACGCAGATCATCATGATGAGGTGGCAAACCAAATGGAGAGACCATCAGGAAGCAGAGGGGAAGTTTGTTGAATGGAGCTTATCCGGTTTCGCACCGTCTTGTCGATGAGTTTTGCGATTCTCTCCGGAGGTGAAAACCCTTTTCTAATCTGTTACGTTCTCTATTTATTTTTGACTAATCCCAAAAAACAATAGTGTTATACAAATCACCATCATAATATATACAGTGGAAAAACAACAAAGATATATATATATATATATATATACACTTTATCTTGATATATTCAATGTGAATGTTGTCACAGTAATTGAAAGTTGGTGAATATTGCAACCTTCTTGTTGGAGGAGATTGTTTTCAAATTTAGGACAATTCCTCAACAACCAAGAATGGTGGCTTTTACAAAATTTGAAGAAGCCACAAACTATGAGGTTAACGTCTTCTCAGCTTCTGGCATTCGAGCTAGAATGATTTGGGGGTTAAGACAGATTTAGAGCCAGACCAGAGAGTGGACTCTTTACTGTTTCATTCCATGATTGATACAACGTAACTAACTACATTCGTTCCTACATCATTTTCCCGATGTTTAAAATTGTTCTTTTCACTAAGTGCATTTGCATCACCAGGCTGGTTTTCCAGGGATGGATAGACTTGTGAGAATAATTGTATACCGCATTCTTTTATTTCGCGTATATCCCAACCCGAACTTAATCTCCATTGTGTCATAGTTCAATTGCGGCTAGAGGATTGTTGCCTTTATTTAGAGGGAAACAAAAATTGAATATAAACTAGATGAAGGTCTAACAGAGATATTCTGAAGCTGTGTATATGAAGATCGATAGAGTGAAAGTGATTCTCATGTTTGCCTGTGAGGAGGCACCACACCCCGATATTGCTTTTCAACAAGGTGGGTTTAGTTGCATCGGTGTCAACCACGACACAAGCCTTAAATGGCAAAAAGAAAAATCCAGACAAAGCTCTGCAGCAAAAGGATGATCAAGTAACTTCCACTAGCTCGTGAGTGAAATACGCAGGCGCTTCTCCGCTAGGCAGGATCATGTACTTGAAAACTGAACTTCGTATGAGAGATTCTTCATCCAATTTGAACCAGTTAATGAAATGGAGAACGGTATACTGATTGTGAAAAGAGTGAGATATACTCTCGAGTGATTCGAAATTCTGAGCACGTAGTATTTTAAGTGACATATATAGTTCTAGCAGCGACGCGAGCCTCCTACAGTTGCATATGTTAAGCTCAACGGGTTTAATGGAATCCCATGAAATTAGAAGTCTCCTAAAAGTGTTATCAGACATCATTAATTCTCCAAGAAGAGCAATATCCTGAGAATCATTGTGCCAGCTATCTTCGATCAATGCCAAGCAAAATGAAAATTTTTCCTCCTCAAGATATTTGAGTTTTTAGAAATATTTGGACACACATAGCATAACTTGCTACATTCAAAATCCAAATTAAACGAAGCAAAAACACACTTAGATAGTAGTAAATCGTCAATGGCGGAGATAAGCTAATAAAGCATCGTAACAACAGATCCTTGCTATCTCTATCACCATTACCCTCATTTATTAGGTAAAGTCTTCCTCAAGATCTAAAAAATCGTAAATCACACAGTTTAGTCAATATGTTACAACACGACTATATATGAAAAATTACAAAATTTAATCAACATAAAATTTTAAAACTAACATCAGACTTTCTACGTTTTGTCTTTCAATCATCATTGGAATCTTAAAATATCAGACCAACCACTTTAAGTGTGGTAAAAGGTTTTAGAATCAAACCCTCTATATAGATTAAAGTGTTCTTTTAAATTGCTATATGGTCAGGTGACCAGTTACTTATGTTAATCGGTTTGCTACGGGATGACTTTAGCGGTGGATCCCGAACCGCATTAATGACTACATCATTGGTTTACAGGCCCTACCAACCGGTTTCGACTGGGTCTTAAAATATTGAGAAAAGGTGAAAAACACAATACATCTCATTCACTTTTATTTCCAAAAAAAAAAAAAAAAAAAAGACAACATGTTTTACACCATATTGCAACATTACTGATATCCATTATAATCCATTATTCTTCTTCAATTATGTGATCCATTTTTCAAATAGTTCACTCTCATCATAATCCGGGGTCCTCCAAATCTCATGTAGTTGTAAATATTGTATTCCAACAAATAATTATTGCTAAAACACTTTCGGGTAATGCCATTTTCAAAGAAAACAAAGTATTCAGATTGTTATAATTGGTATGTTGTCACTTGAGGAATAGAAGAACTTGGGTTTTACGTAACATTTGTAACCAATCTCTCGTTTATGTACTAAAGAATTGTTTTTGTCAGTAACCCAATCTCTCATTCCTATACTAAAGCCCTAATATTGTTTCTTTTTCTGCTATTTGAATCATCATTGTCAATAAGAAATTTACAACCCACGTTTTTAATAAACAAAGATGCAGAAGCAATAACAATCACTCCACGTGACCGTCAGAGATACATCATTGGTGAAAAACAAATTCAGAAGGAAAAAAAAAGTAAGAAGCAGAAACAGAAGCAAAAGCCAAGCAACATTTATTTTGTCGACAAAAAAGCCAAGAAACATTCAATGTTGTTTTTGTCTATTTAACCAGGTGTACATTACCCATATCCATACCCAATTGTATGTAGTACTTAGCTTATTTGTGTATGTAACAGTATCTATCTATATTTCTCTTATCTATATTTATAAATACGATTTTATAAGACATTATTAAATTAGAAACCATAGCGGCTACTTGGCTAGCAAATTAACATCAACTATTTAATAACTCAAATTGTGAAACATCGCATTCTTCTCCTTTATTACACCAAACCAAAGACCAAACCATTTTCTCATTCTTTACTTACCGGTCAGGTCAACAATTCTACCATTCCCTATCTTTTGTTGATTTCTCTTTTCATTAAAAAAATAAAATAAGAATGTTTTCCTCCAATAATTCTATATTTTAAATTTGTTAATGAACATTTTTATCCATGCATATTTTTGCTGTAATTTCTGATATATATAAAAAAAATATGTAAAAAACACAATTTATTTGCTCCTTGCAGCAGTAACACAAGTCAAAGCAACGTCTGTTTTCTCTTGTTTGTCATTTAGCTATTTTATCTACTACAATATGTTATGCTTTCTAAACAAAAACATTTAATAATATTTTAAGAAACATCCATTCTACATTTTGATTTGTCAAATTAGTGGATGACACGTCTACAAATACAGACATCTTTTCATTATTTCACTTCTATACTACTTTCTCATCCAACGTCTGGTGAACCAACCAGTCAGAAACTCAAAAGTCAACTTTTAATACATCTTGAGTTTTGGTCATGCATTCACATATATACATGGAACTATGAGTAAATTACATTACTCTACTTATGTAACTGTTGCAAAAGCATTAAAATGGTATGTATGCATGCATATTTGCAAAAATCCGTGGTCCCATACCATTTTAAATCACCATAAACCAAAATAGCTTATGAGAGTATATATAATATCTTCCTCTATTAACAACCCTTCAAAGTTATAATATTTTACTCTGTTTATTAAAGATAGAGGTCTAACACAAGTTTTCATCTTCGGCAAAGATGGATGAATCAAGTATTATTCCGGCAGAGAAAGTGCCCGGAGCTGAGAAAAGGGAGCTGCAAGGGCTGCTTAAGGTGGCGGTTCAATCTGTGGAGTGGACTTATAGTGTCTTCTGGCAATTTTGTCCTCAACAACGGTTCGTTTCTTATTCATTTCATCCATCTCTCACAGTACAACCATAATATCTATATTCTTATATTTTAATATGTAACAAAACAATTTATCATTGTTCACAATTTTTTTTAAGTAGCATAGTTTACAATTTTTGTTTTTTTAGGGTATTGGTGTGGGGGAATGGATACTATAACGGTGCAATAAAGACGAGGAAGACAACTCAGCCAGCGGAGGTGACGGCAGAAGAGGCTGCATTAGAGAGGAGCCAACAGCTGAGGGAGCTTTACGAGACACTTTTAGCCGGAGAGTCAACGTCGGAAGCGAGGGCATGCACCGCATTATCGCCGGAGGATTTGACGGAGACTGAATGGTTTTATCTAATGTGTGTCTCTTTCTCTTTCCCTCCTCCTTCTGGGTACACAACTCTCTCTCTACTCAATTTTCTTAATTTGTTCACTATATTTCTTCTCTAAGTGAAGACAAAAATAGTATTGTGTGTTAAATGCAAATCACAAATATTGTGTTGACATTAAAGAGAAACTGAGGAGGTTGAGTTACTTGAATAAGAAAGGAATGTGAGTTAATGAAACGTCAAACGTACACACACTCCATTTTGATGAACATAATTGGGACCGTTGAGATTCTCATTGTTGGTGATTGATTATCTAAAGTAGAAGCATGTATAGATATTACATAAATGCATAACAAAATGGGTTAGTTATGGGTATACTTAATGCTTTCCTCTATGTGGTAAAAAAATGAAATATAAATGTGGGAAGTAGTAATTTTGTAGGATGCCAGGAAAAGCGTATGCGAGGAGGAAGCACGTATGGCTAAGTGGTGCAAATGAGGTTGACAGTAAAACTTTTTCTAGGGCTATTCTCGCTAAGGTAAATTCTTTTATTCATTCACCAACTATACTATGCATCTATATTTACCTATTTATGTATTCACTACACTACGCATCTATCTACTTCTATACCTATTTATCTATACACTTTTATATATCTCATCATCGTTCAAATTAATTAATTCTTTTTTGTTGTTTTTTGGGATGCTTTTTTACTTCGGTTCCTCAATACTTAAGAGTGCCAAAATTCAGGTTAAATTTGTCTTTATTAGTTAGCTCTTTTTAGTAATATTTGTTTAGTATTATTTAAATTTATTTTACATGTTTGAAAATTGTATTCTGATGAAAAATGTAATTTAAAAAACGCAGACAGTGGTTTGCATTCCCATACTTGATGGTGTTGTGGAACTTGGCACAACGAAGAAGGTATAGTGTATATCTCGCTTTTTTATTCCTTTGTTTATGAAATATATATAAAAAAGTGAAAATAGCCTATATTTTAATTACATATGTTAACATATAATAATGCTAAAATATGCATAATTTTTTTAAACGCCTAGATATAATAATGTTCAAATATGGAAGGGATAAAATATGCATGATTTGTTGTGTTTGTGTGTGAAGGTAAAAGAAGATGTAGAGTTTGTTGAGCTCATAAAGAGTTTCTTCATTGACCACTCTAATTCAAACCCAAAGCCTGCTCTTAGTGAACACTCCACCTACGAAGTGCATGAAGAATATGAAGAAGAAGAAGAAGAAGTAGAAGAAGAGATGACAATGTCAGAGGAGATGAGGCTTGGCTCTCCTGATGATGATGTCGTCTCCAATAAAAATCTTCGCTCTGATCTTCATATAGAATCAACACACACGTTAGGTATATATACATACCCTAAGCTACTTATATCATGCGCCTTTTTTTTGCTATATCTAAAAAACTATCATTTGTTTATATATAGACACACGTATGGACATGATGAATCTAATGGAGGAGGGTGGAAACTATTCTCAGACAGTAACAACACTTCTCATGTCACATCCCACGAGTCTTCTTTCAGATTCAGTTTCCACATCTTCTTACGTCCAATCATCTTTTTCCACGTGGAGGGTTGAGAATGTCAAAGACCATCAGCGAGTGGAGTCGCAATGGATGCTGAAACACATGATCTTGAGAGTTCCTTTCCTCCACGACAACACTAAAGATAAGAGGCTACCGCGGGAAGAGCTGAACCACGTTGTAGCAGAGCGACGCAGGAGAGAGAAGCTGAACGAGAAGTTTATAACGTTAAGATCAATGGTTCCATTTGTGACCAAGATGGATAAAGTATCAATCCTTGGAGACACCATCGAGTACGTAAATCATCTTCGAAAGAGGATCCATGAGCTTGAGACTACTCCTCATGAGCAACAACATAAGCGGACACGTACTTGTAAGAAAAAAACATCGGAGGAGGTTGACGTTTCCATCATAGAGAGTGATGTTTTGTTAGAGATGAGATGCGAGTACCGAGTTGGTTTGTTGCTCGACATTCTTCAGGTTCTTCAGGAGCTTGGTATAGAGACTACTGCGGTTCATACCGCGGTGAACGACCATGATTTCGAGGCGGAGATAAGGGCAAAAGTGAGAGGGAAGAAAGCAAGCATCGCAGAGGTAAAAGGAGCCATCCACAAGGTCATTATACATAATACTAATCTATAGATCCTATCTTTATTGATGCCAACTCTAGAGAAGGATAATTAAACGTATTTTTGTTTTAGCCTCACATGTCTTGCGATATCAGTTACATACATATAGGCCCCGGCCGTTTGTTTCCGCGTACGGATGCAACATATAAATGCAAATGTACTAGATGATGTTGTTCGTTTTGTCCAATTTAGTACTTTTTTTTTTATGAATGCTATATTTGGATGCAGATTCAGTTGCAACCAAAACATCATATTTTGGAAGCTTATAGATCTAGAATTTGTATGCAGATTTTTCATTCAAATTTGACAAAATTACCTTTACAAAATTCATTTAAATATAAACAAGTTTATGCCAAAATTCATGTGTTGTAATTTATGTAAATTTATCATTTACGCCAATTTAGGGAAATCATGAGTTTAAGCAAAACATTAATTACAGAATCTTCATGTGGTAGCAAAATTGCGGAATCCCGTTTAGAAAAAAACTACGTAGTTATATTTTGGCACCAAGATACCTAAATTCCACTTTGGTGCTAAATTTTAAAAATCAAGTTTCAGCGCATAAAACTATAAAATCACATTTTTGCGCAAAAATTACGAATTCGCGTTTTAGTGCTAGATCCAACAATATCTAAAGATACACCATAAGTAGATATACTTTTCCATAGTTACCAGTAATTTTCTATAATGTTGTTGGATGTTGTGGTACGAAAGGACGCTTATGAGTCAAGAACTAAAGAATCGATTAAACTATCAACATACCAGATCAATGCATTGACGATATTCATAGTTGCAACATGAGCTATAATTTTTTTAGGGATCATCATACACTATCAAAGGATCCACAGTTACATGTGTAATTGTATTGGCTCCACTTCCTTTGTTGTTTTCTTTCTTGAATAGTGTTCAATACTTTTTCTTTAATGTGGCATGTCTTTCTACAGTTTCAAAACTTAGCAGGCTGCTTAAAATTGGACTGGCCCCTTCCATTATTTGATTTCTATATGAACTGTGGGATTCAGAAATTAAACCGGATTCAATCAACGTCAACTTCATTGACCAAAGTTAATCTACTTAGACAAAATTAATGGATAGGGTTAAGAATAAAGGGCTGGCCAAAAAAACCTTACCCCAAAAAACGAAACCTAACCGAACCGTAATTAGGTGATTCGGTTTGGTTTTTATTTTTTCCAAAAACCCGTTCGGTTGTAATTATTAAAATAATTTCGGATTCGGTTCGGTTTAAAACCGTAATATCGTTTGGCTTTTTTGGGTGTCTAATTTTTTTTAATTATATTACCACTTATTTGGTTAGAATTTATTCAATTTTTTTCTAATGATATAAGCTACATATTTTTTTTCAATTTAATGATATTTCTTGAGAAATTTTATATTACCACGTGTTTGAGAAAAAAAACTCTTTGGAAGATAATATAGTTCATAATAATATTATGTTTAACATTAATATGTTGGAGTGTACTAACAGTTTCATAGATTCTAAATCAAAGATGATACAATTCAAGATAAAAGTCTAATGTTTTATTATTATTTTTAAAACATGGAATAAATCGAAAATAATTAAAACCGAACCAAACCGAATTATATATGGTTTTTGTATTGTTTTTTTTTTTTTTTAATAAAATCTATAACCATAAAACCAAAAAAATTAAACCATAATCGAACCAAATATTACATACGATTTTTGTAAAACTGTAAACCGATAAACTGTAAAACCGAAAAACCATAAAACCAAAAAAACTGAACATAAATCAAACCAAAAAACCGTACGCCCATCCCTAAAAGCTAAAACCAAGATCAAAGCGGTATTCATTTCAAAAATTAAAAATACTAGTTTAAACCTGAAACTGAATTGAAATTGGTTTAATTTAAAATTTAAACCAAAAACTAAATCAAATTAAACAAGGAAATTAAATTAAGGGCCTGTTTGTTTTGTCATTCAGATGGTTTATTTAGGTGAAGACGAGAATTGATGTTTGTTTAATATCTAAAATGAATATCATCCAGATGAACCATCTGAATGAGCTATAAAAATTTAGACAAAAATTTAAAACTCACATGGCTGATCCAAATTGAATCATTTGAATGGAGATGAATCAGTCAAAATAACAAATATCAAATATACCCCACACTAAATTAAAAAATTACAAAAATACCAAATCTTAAATCTCTCCATCGTCTCTCCCAAAACCTAATCTCGCCGAGACCTTTATCATTTCTCTATGTCACCGTCAAGTTCACTATCTCCGGTGAGTTCTTACTTCATCGCATCTCTTTTGCTGCTAGATGTGATAACCACCCTCTCTTTTGGTACTGAGCTCGATTAATCGAGGTCACAGAGAGATAGTTGCTCTGTTTTTGTTTATTTCCCTAGTTCTCCACTCTTTTTTAGCCGCAAAATCCATATTCCTTTGGCGAAATCGCTTAGCTGGGTCCGAATTATTACTTTTCTATAGATCTTCGTTGAAACGATTTCGATCCCTTCTCGTTTGCTTGTTCTTCTTCTTGTTCTTCTTCTTCGATTATTGATTTTTTTTTATTAGGTACTATTTGGTTTCTTACTTAAAATATGCAAACGTTGATGGGCCTGTGTATAAGACTAAGATTAGGAGTTATGAGTTATGATGAATCCTTAATTGATATTCTTATGAAACTTTACGTGTATCAATGACAAACCAAATCGATGTCCTTCTGGAAAGCACTTAAGTATTGTGTTAGAACCGCTCTGTTGGCTGTAGGTTGGAATCGATGTTGAATTTTTTAAGCAAATGGGTTATGAGAAGCTCATATATAAGAATTTATGTATGTGTGGTGTATTGGGTATGTAGAAGTGTGTGTAAGTGACTTTGGCATGAGGTTTTGGTTCAAAGTCTGATAAGACATTCTTTATTCTTAATTTTTTCTCCTCCAATTATGAAGCTCCATTACTTTTATCTTATCTTTCACTTTATCTATATTTAGGTAAATTATATTGCTATTTGTTTACTGTTTACAACAGTTTAATCTATATTCAAAGTTCAAGATTATTGAACATTATGATAGGGGTCATTTAGTCTGAATTTTGGAAATATTTAAGCATGATTCATACTAGCAATATGATTTGCGGCTGTAAATGCCCTTGTTGTCTTGTTTAATGAATGGAGAAGCTATCTGCAGGTAGATAAGAAGCAAGAAACCAAAGGAGAAAGATAAACAATGACATCCATCTCTGGTACCGATGTGAGTATCTTCCCCTCTAAACTCATATTTTACTGAATGTTTTTATGAAATTTAGATTGATTTTTTACAATTTTTTTTTTGTATCTTCAACTAAGAATCTTGCATGGAGTGATGAGCAAACCCGTTTGTATCTTCAACTAAGAATTGAAGAGAAACTGAAAGGAAATATAAGAAAACAAATGTGAATGATGCGGGAAGACAATCAATTATAGACAAGTTCTACGAAGTATTTGGAGAAAGACATCCATGGAAATTTTTTGGGATCAAGTTTACTACTTGCAAGAAACAGTATGAATCTTTCAAGAGACTAACTCACAACATAACTGGACTTGGTTATGATGCAACTGGTTCATAGAAATATCTAAGGACTGGTGGAACGAGCGGTGTAAGTTATATATGTGTTCATTACACTTGGTTTTACTCTCATTTTGTTATCACTAGAAATTGTTATATATATTTTTTGGTTATCATTGTTTGATTTCAGGAATGGTGTAGAGGTAGAAAAGTAAAAGAGAAACCAGTGCCAAACATGGATTTGATGGAAAGTCTTTGGTACGGTTTATATAAGTGGAGGTGAAGGTTGGACTACTCAGCAATGTGAAGAGCATTTAGACACAATGCATATGGATCATGATGATCATGATGATGCTAAATCAAGGCGAAATATCCCTCCTACTCAAGAAACTGATGTTGCAGCTGAATCAAGAAATGTTGGCCCCTCATCTTCCAGTAGGTCAAAAGCTAATAAAAAAGATCAAAGGCTTTACAAGCAGGACAAGTTGTAGCAGATGTGATAAGGGATAATATTGAGTCACGTGATATGATTCTTTCCCATAAGAACCAACTAGTGATATGAATAGCAAGGTACAATGCTGTTGTCACTAAACTCAACTCAGGATTTTCTTGTTTTCTACTTATTTCTTCTTTATAACTTGGGATTTTGCTCTTTATAGACTTGTCAAGTTTGTATGAAATTTGGAATTTCTTGAGAAATTTTATTTTACCACGTGTTTGAGAAAAAAAATCTCTTTGGAAGATAATATAGTTCATAATAATATTATGTTTAACATTAATATGTTGAAGTATACTCACAATTTCATAGATTCTAAATCAAAGATGATACAATTCAATATAAAAGTCTAATATTTTATTATTATTTTAAAAACATGGAATAAATCGAAAATAATTGAAACCGAACCAAACCGAATTATATATGGTTTTTGTATTGTTTTTATTTTTTTTATAAAAATGGTTGCACAAGATTTAACTATGCGTGTCCTAGCTAAGCGATATCAACATTCACTTTAGACAGTGAAAAGGAAGTTAGATGAGGTTTTAAGTTATCTCTTAAAACTCGTAGCAGATATTGTGAAACCCACCAAGGATGAGTTTACAAGTGCTAGTCATGTTCTAGTAGATAACCCACGGTATTGGCCTTGTTTTAAGGACTGTATTGGTGTTATTGGTGGTACTCATGTGCTAGTCCGTCCACCATCTGGGAATGTCGAACCATTCAGAGGCAGAAAAGCAGAAACAACTATGAATGTGTTAGCTATGTGTAATTTGAGTATGAGATTCATATATGCTTATGTTGGAGTTCCTGGGAGAGCACATGACACAAAGGTCTTAACATATTATGCTATACAAGAAGCTTCTTTCCCTCATCCTCCATCTGGAAAGTACTTCTTAGTCGACTTAGGTTACCCAACAAGAAATGGTTATCTAGGCCCTCATCGTAAAACAAGATACCACCTAGATCAGTTCAATAGAGGAGGACCACCAACTAATAGTAGGGAATTGTTTAACCGCAAGCATTTTAGTTTGAGATCAGTAATTGAGAGAACTTTTGGTGTATGGAAGACTAAATGGAAGATTTTAGACAGAAAACATCCCAAGTATGAGCTAAAGAAATGGGTCAAGATTGTGACACCAACAATGATTTTCCATAATTTTATCCGAGATTCAAAGCAAGAGCATTGTGATTTTGCATATTGGGAAACAGTGGAAGCGTATGAACAACATGATGATGAAAATGTTGAGCATGTTCCATATTTACCAACTGGTGATAGAATGATGGAGGCTATGCGTGATTCTATCACTATAGAAATGGCGAGAGGAACAAGATTTACATATTAATAGGTATGTGATTTCAATTCTTGTCTACTGTTGTGAGTATCTTCTCCTCTAAACTCATATTTTACTGAATGTTTTCCTGAAATTTAGATTGATTTCTTAGTTCTTATTGATTGATTTGGTGTGAATGGTTATGGCAGCACTGATAGCACCATCAAGGGGATAAGAGCTAGATGAAGAACCATAACCACAATTACCTAGATCAGATGCATTTGTAGTTCGTCTCTTCTTCCTATAACAAGACAAGATTTGTACTTGAACCTTGTCGTTGGGTTTTGGGTTTTGTCAAGTTGTTTTTTTATCTGGAATTCTCAATGTCATTTTCTATCTAAATAAATTTAGTAAAAAGAGGTTATTTATAAATGTCAAAAATAATAATTTGAAAAGTATTTAGTTGTAAATATATTTTAAATCAAGAATTAAAATTAATATGATTTAAAATTTTAAATCATATGATTTTAAATCAAGAATTAATATGATTTTAAATCAATAATTAAAATTGTAAATATATTTTAAATCAATTTATAAATATCAAAAATAATAATTTGAAAAGTATTTAGTTGTAAATATATTTTAAATCAAGAATTAAAATTAATATGAGTAAGGTTAATGTTAAAAATATGATTAGAGTAAATATGAGTATTTTAGTCATTTTCTTATTAAAAACATTTAGATGATGAAAATTTACAAAAACTAAATAAACAAACAAATAATCATTGGGATGAATTTTTTAGATGAAAACTCAAAATGGAAACAAACAACATTCAAATGGACTATCCAAACAGAATATTTGGGTGAATCATTTGGATGAAAATACTATATGGAAAAACAAACAGCTCCTAAATCGAACCACTACTGGTTTGTCCAAGTCAAATTATGATATTTTGACAGGATTAACATTAAATCAATTTGACTTTTCGGGTTTAATAATAAACCAGATTGCAAAATAAGTACAAATCGGATGACGGCCAACACTCACTACCATCGGCCTGATGAAATTGAAAGATGAAAAGGTTTAAAAATCCTTGAAGAACTTGAAGAACAAGATAAATTGCATAAATGTTCCGATTATATTACAACTTTATTTATAGAGAAAAATTGATCTTATTATCTAATGCATACTATTGACATCAGCACATGATTGCACATGTGCGAGGAGTATCAAATCTATTCATAAGCTGTAAAGGAAGAGTCATTGCTGCCATACGAGGATCACAGAGACTGCGTGCACAGTCACGACCGTTGCTGTGTTTGACTGCAGAGTGAAGAGACTGGTTGGGCTTCGTCTATTTCAACTGGTCCATAGCTTTTATTGACTGGGCTTCTCTTGCACAGGCCCAGATGATGTCTCTGCTTTACATAAATTTCTATCGACTTGTGAGTTTTCCAATCAATCTCCTAACTTCTTTTGGTGAACCTATGAATTTTCCGATGATTTGTCTAATTTTTTAAAAGTTTTTGGTTAATGATAAAATTAAATATTGTGCTTTAGTTTAGGTGAATCTCTATTGTTTTACAAGAGATTAAAGAACAACTTATCTTTATTTAGGTTTAAAAAAATATAACTCAAAACAACGAAACCTCACTTTTTCTCATACCATTTGACACAACTCATCAATGATATTTATAGGTTTGATACATCTCACCAAACTCTATCTTCTAAGATCTAGATAACTTCTAAATCTCAACAAAACTTATCATAACTTAACTAAACTTATCTTTTCACTTGGGCCTATCTTATTCACCTTAACCATAACTCGGTCTAGTGACATTCTAGGCTACAAGTTCGGTTCAATTATCCAACAATCTTCCCTCTAATTTTTGAACTTGAAATTGAGAGGTCTTCAACATCTGACTTACTCTCATCTCCTTGAACTTAATCCCCACAAAATGTTTAGTAACTTTTTTCTCCATCGCAGCAGATGGTTGTATGTTTAGAGTCTTATTCATTCACAAAAGATGTACAAGGATATATATACAAAGTAAAGGAGACTCTAGGTTTATGAAAATATAGAACATTCCTAATATAAAAGATTATGTATCCTTGATTTATTGTATATCCTTAACATGCCCCTCAAGATGGAGGGGTTGTTGTCACTCCAATCTTGTGACGGAGATGGACAAATCGGGCGCGCTGAAGTGGCTTTGTCAATGCATCGGCGAGCTGATCATGTGTGTTGACATGGGAAACTCGCAGGATACCGGATTGTATTTGACCACGAATGAAGTGATAGTCAAAGGCCACATGCTTCATTCTTGAGTGAAAACGTGGTTGGCACAGAGAAAAGTGGTGTCGACATTGTCGCAGTAGATAACCGGTGCCGTTGGAAGAGTAATCCCAAGTTCGGTGAGGATGTTACAGATCCATCGGAGTTCTATGGCTGCATTTGCTACAGCATGATATTCTGCTTTGGTGGATGAGCGTGCAACACTCTTTTGTTTCTTGGATGTCCAAGAGATTGGATGTGATCCTGTGTATAGAACAAAGGCATTGGTGGAGATGTAGTCATCTAAATCACCGGCCCAGTCAGCGTCAGAGAATCCATGGAGTCGTAAGTTATTGATGGATGAGTAGAAGATTCCATGGTCGGTCGTTCCTGCAAGATATCGGAGAACCTGCTTAGCCGCCTGCTAATGTGGTTTCGTCGGGTGGTGCATGAACTGAGATAACCGGTTTACCGCATACATTATATCAAGCCTAGTGAACACAAGATATTGTAGGCTTCTCATAAGCTTGCGATATTCAGTTAGATCCGATAGTGATCTGCCTTCATAGAGTTTGAGTTTCGGAGTTGACGCCATTGGTGTGGTGACTGGTTTTCCGTCGAACATGTTGTATCGTTGTAGAAGATCCTTGATGTATTTACGCTGAGAGAGATGAAGCCCATTGGGGTGTTCGCTGAGCCTCATTGCCAAGGAAGTAGTTTAAATCCTCTGATCCTTTCACTGAAAATCGGTCAGCCAACAAGGAGAGAATTTCACCGATCATCGTGGTGTTGCTGCCTATAAATAGTATATCATCGACATAAACTAGCAGATACAGAGTCTCGGAGCCTTTGCGACACACAAACAGAGAGGTTTCAGTGAGAGAGTTTACAAAAGCAAGTGATATTAGATATTATTGAAGTTATGTATACCACGTCATGGGGGTTTGTTTCAACCCATAAACCATTTTGTGAAGTCGACAGACAAATGACGGGTAATCTTCATCAATAAAACCCGGTGGCTGGTCCATAAACAACTCCTCAGTTAGTTTGCCTTGCAAAAAGGCATTATTGACATCTAATTGGGTTATAGGCCACAATTTGGAGACAGCAATGCTGAGAACAAGACACAGTGTTGTAGACTTTATAACTGGACTGAACATCTCTTTGTAGTCACGACCATATTCTTGATTAAATCCTTTGGCTACTAATCGGGTTTTGCACCTTCCAAGTGAGCCGTTAGGTAAAAATTTGTTTTTGTAGATCCACTTACAACCCACAATATTGCAACCAATTAGATGAGGAACAAGCTCGTATGTTCGATTTCTCGCAAAAGCATCTAATTCATCTGACATTGCACTCCGCCATTGTTGTTGTTTGAGAGCATGAGTCACTGTTGTTGGTTCATCGGGAATTCGAGATGTGGATTGGGCAGTGAGATTGATCTTTGTTGTTGGCTTAGTGATATTGTTTTTCCGGCGAGTAGTCATGGGATGCCGATTTTGAGCTGGCTGTTGGTGGTCGCCGTCGGATTCAGAGTGTGGTTGCAGCGTTTGCTCATTCGTGGTCGCAGGGGAGGAATTTGGTGCAACGTTCTCTTGTAAGGCTGGAGCTGATGGGCCTGCTTCTGTTTTGGCCTGTAGAGCATTAGTTGGTTGATTTATGGCTTCAACAGATGGGCCTTCTCTTGTGACGGTCCATACTGCAAGTGTTGGCTGAGCTTGGACTTCATCAATTAAGCCCATATTGTTTTGAGTGGAACCTGCAAATTCGTGTTCAGCGAGAGAGGATTTGCCATTAACAAAAATTGACGGACCTGAGACATGACCCGGCGATGGCGCGGTCGGCGTTTCACGGTGGTGAGGATCAGTGGGCGGAGGTTCCAGCGTCGCCGGCGGAGCTTGAGGGAGGTGGACGAGTATAGCCGGTTCAGTTATATTTTGGAGATTGGTGGCTGGATCGTTTTCTGGGTTCACTATTTGTGGCTGGGATTTTTGAAAGGGGAAATTTGCTTCATCGAAGTTGACATGGCTTGATATATAAATTCTGCCTGAGCTTCGTTGGAGACATATGTATGCACTTTGGGTGAGTGAGTAGCCGAGGAGGACGCACAAAGTAGATCTGTTTTCGAGCTTATGTTGAGTATAAGGACGTAACCATGGAAAACAGACGCTTCCAAAGACACGGAGCTTGGAGTAGTTTGGGTGCTCGCCAAGGAGTTTTCGGTAAGGAGATTCATCGTTTAGGACTGGAGTTGGAAGGCGATTGATGAGATATACTACTGTTGAGAAAGCGTATCTCCAATACTTGTGTGGCATGGATGCGTGAGTCAGTAGTGTGAGACCCGTTTCAACGATGTGTCTATACTTTCGTTATGAGACTCCATTGTGTTCAGGGGTGTGCGGTGGTGTTGTGAAGTGAGAAATTCCTTCTTCGGCGAGGAATTGTCTGAGACCTATGAACTCACCACCATTGTCGGAGTAGAGTATCCCAATATTCGAGGTAAATTTGTTTTCAACTAGAGATTTGAATTGTATGAATATATCATGAACTTGGGACTTGGTTTTGAGTGGGTAAAACCATGTGTATTGAGTGAAGTGGTCAATGAGAATTAGGTAGTATTTGTAGTTGTCTACTGAAACGACAGGAGATGTCCAAACATCAGTGAAGATAATTTCTAGAGGACAAGTGGAGACAATAGATGTATTGGAAAAAGGTATTTTATGATTTTTATTGATGGCACAATCGGTGCAAAAGAATTTATGAGACATAGATTTAATATGCGGAAGAGAAAATTCAGAGACAATGCTTTGTAAGACAGAGGCTGCAGGGTGGCCTAAACGGCAATGCCATTCAGTGATAAATGGTTTGGATATGGAGGAGGCAAAGAAGGAAGTAAGGGTATATGGTGAAACCGGCCACTCGTCTCTAGCTCTGCCTTGGAGCAATGGGTTCCCCGACTGAAGATCCTTCACCTGAAACGAAGCAGAGAAAAATTTCACAGAGACTTTATTAGTGTTGCATAGACGATACACAGAGATAAGATTCTTGTGTATGTGAGGAACACAAAGAACATCATGAAGTTGAATTTGCTTTGAAGTAGAGGGTAACGATACTGAACCAGTGTGAGAGATGGTGAGACCAGATCCATCTCCAATGACAACATTGTCATCTCCATGATATGGATGATGGAGGGAGAGGTTGTGGAGGTCACTTGTCATGTGGTGAGTCGCGCCACTCTCCAAGAGCCATACATTGTTAGAGGAGGATGTTTTGGCAACATGATTTGCTCGTGGCTGCCATGGTGAATAGGGCTGAGACTGCGGCTTGGAGTTGGGGAACTGCTGATCACGAAATTGCGGACACCGTTTTGCACTATGACCGAAAACCCCACATATTTAGCATTTCCCTTAATATCCATGGCTCTTCCCATTATGTTTTTGATTATTGTACTGTTTCTATGATGGCGGTGAATTCCATCCTTTATTTGATTGTTGATAGTTACGATTTGGAGCAGATCTTTGTTGAAATTTCGCCATGTTTGCAGAGATGGGGAGCACGGTTTGAGTAGTGGCTGCAGCAATCAGAATTTTTGCCTCATGATTTAGCAATTTTTCATGGACCTCTGTGATGGTTGGAGTGCGGTCTCTCCCTTCAAACTGATCCACAATAGACTTGTAGTCTTCAAACAGGCCATCAAAGACATATTCAATTTGTTCCTCATGCTCAATAGCCTTACCAAGTAGTGCAAGTTGATCGAACTTTGCGATGAGGCCTTGCATATACTCATCCACCGTTTTGGTTCCCTTGGTCCATTGTTTCAATTGGAGGCAAAGTTGACGAACATGGCCCCAACTTGTGCTAGCGTATGTGTCAGATAAAGTCCGTCAAATGTCTACTGCGGTGGAGGAACGAGACATAATCGGTTGTTTGGTGAGAGACACGGCGCCAAAAAGGCCACTGTAAATGAGTTTGTCTTGACGTTTCCATGCCATGTAGGCTGGATTTGTGGCTTGACCGGTGCTGGTTGTGACTGTGGCTGATGGAGAGGTTGTAGATCCATCAAGGTAGCCAGCCAAACCGTAGCCATCGAGTAAGGCGTGAACTTGAAGGCTCCATGTGAGGTAATTAATGGAGCAAAATTTTGTGATGTTCGACATATTAATGTTGAGGACCGTTGTTTGAGAAAGGTCGATGGTGTCAGCAGTGTGTACATACATGGTTGTGGTGGAGAAGAGAGCGAAAGGAAGAAGAGAGTGAAAGCTCTGTTTGAAAAAATTAAAGGGAGGCGGCGTTAGAAAAAGAGAGAGATTATAAAGCCTGCTCTAATACCATGTATGTTTAGAGTCCTATTCATTCAAAAAGGATGTACAAAGATATATACAAAGTAAAGAAGACTTTAGGTTTATGAAAATATAGAACATTCCTAATATAAAAGATTATGTATCCTTGATTTATTGTATATACTTAACAATGGTAACACCTTAAGCGCTTCCTCCAAGTCAGATTTACAGTCACTTCTCACCTTAGGATTGTTTTTCTCTTTGCTGTTTAAACATACCTACACAAATTTTTCCTGCAATTTCTTTGTGTCCATATCACTGCCATCTTAGTTGTTTCCTGTAGACTACCCATGAAACTTCTAATAACACCTGCAGGACACAATTTTCCAGGTCCGATTCTTATCAAGTTGTTCATGATGTTCTTTTAAATTATCAACAATGGATAGATTAGGCAGATTCTTGGTCCAACCAAATATATGTATTCTCTGCAAACGGGCTCCAGAAAATTGAGACCACTTGTTTTTCTCCTGCAGTTTCTCAGAATCTATATGGTTTCAGCTCACACATCGATTGTTTCAAGCTGACTACACATCAAGATAGATGGAATTGATCCCGCTACTATCGACGAACCCGTCAAAACAAGAAAAAGTGAAGATGTTTATCAAGAGGTATATTTTCCAGGCAACAATTTACCTTATCTGGCAAGAACGGAATAACCGTAGACATGGAAAGGTGCTGAAATCTCAAGCTACTATCATAGCAAACATTGACAAAACTATCCGCAACCGACTTTCTACCATCTCAGATTTGGGTGACAACAACTATCGTGAAGGCATGGCTATTTGGTTATCCACTAGATTAGTTATGTAATCATTAAAATAAAATGTCAAAACTTGCAGGCAACCTTGTTGTAAAAATGTTTTTCTTTTGAATACAATTATAAAAAAAAAAAAAATTGAAACACGCTTCATGTAGTTTTTCTGATATGTTAATTCCTCCGGGAGCTTTAATCTTGAAATGATCTTCTTTTATTGTAAGAACACTCTTGGATTTACCAAACTGAAACATTTCAAGTACCATTCTCAGACATTCCTTTAGACAACTCACTTGCTGCTCTAAACCTACTTGTGTTGATTGCTAACCATTGAATCCCTGCTTCCTCTTCTTCATTTGAGTTTCCCAAGTCAGCTTTACTGCTCAAGCGCTTCAAAACCTTTTTCTTCGCCTCACCATCTGATTTGTAAAATTCTTCTATCTCAGCTAGCAAAGCATAGTCTTCGAGATATTTTGACATTGATCTTACATGATTTGATCTTAAGTTAGCATTGATCTTACATGTCGATGTTGAGTCACTGTGCAGAAAAGGAAAGTTCGGTTAATGAGAAATGCTAAGTATGAGAAGCTTTGGGTCGAGAATGAGGGTCTTCTAGAGGCTTCTAAGGATGCCCTAGACTTCCCCTACCCTCCTAAAACTCTATATAAACACATGCTATGCCTCTTAGAAAAAGTTCCCACTTTTTGCACAACTTTTGTAGCCACCAATTAGAGAGAAATCTCATATGTTCTTTGTTCTTAAATTTTATTATGCAAGTTCTTTAGTTCTTTTTCTTCTGATTCTTTGCTTTACTTTACTGTTTTTACTTATTGTTTTATCATGTCTTCTATCTCATATACTTCCGTCACCTTCGGAGTTATGAGCGAGTAGATCCTTTAGATCTCTGGGGGTGAAGATCGATGATGGGATCTACTGATTAGAGATTGGTGTTTTCTGTTCTTAACCGGTTAGCTACCTTGTATATGTTACTAAAGCTAGACTTACTCTCTTGGGAGTTGTCTAAGAGCTCAGCCGAAAACCACATGTGTGGCTGAGTGTTTCGGGAATTCCCTACGCCACGAGATTGGGTAGAGAAGTTTTGGATATACATACTTGGGATTCTAGTTAATCGATAAACCTATTTTTGACTTGTGAGCTTATCTAAATTAGCTTTGATCAAGTTAGTTTAGCAACTTAGGATCTTGATGCCACGAGAGTGGATGTAGTGGATAGTTAGGACGGTCGATGACGAGATCGTTCTCAATGCTTATAAGGACACCACGAGAGTGGATTTTTACAGAGAGATTAGCATACCACGAGAGTGGACTAGTCTATATACGAGATCTCTAGACCGATGGATATCAACAAAAGGATAAAGAACATCAATTCTCATATTAGGAGATTTTCGGATTCGTTCCCATTCACCCTTGGGATCGTTTTTTTAATTATTGTTTAATCGTTATTTAATTTAAGTTATTTTATTTTATGCAATTTAATTTCTGCTATTTAATTTATGCAATCGTCTTTACTTTTGAGAAGTTCCGCCAATATTTTGTCGGTTCTAAAATTATTATACACACGGATCATGCAGCCCTAAGGTACCTACTTGCAAAGAAAGATGCGAAGCCAAGACTACTCCGCTGGATATTACTCCTACATGAGTTCGATTTAGAGATAAAAGACAAGAAAAGAATAGAAAACGGAGTAGCTGATCACTTTTCTCGAATGAGGATCACTGACGATATTTCCTATTGATGAATCACTACAGGAAGAGCAAGTCTATGCCATTAGAGTTCTTGTTGGCGAGCACAAACTCAACAAGGAGTTGAGAAGCATCAAAGCCGTCAAGGACAAGTCACCATAGTATGCTGACATCGTCAACTATCTCGCATGTGGGGAGAAGCCGCCCGATCTCATCGGATACCATAAGAAGAAGTTCTACAAGGGATAAACCGATACTATTGGGATGATCCGAACCTCTACACGCTATGCAAGGATAAGATATTTAGAAGATGTGTTTCGGAGAATGAAGTTCACAGGATTTTAAGAGAGTGCCATGGATTAACATACGGAGGACATTTCGCTACATTCAAAATGGTGGCTAAAGTTTTACAAGTTAGATTTTGGTGGCCGACTTTGTTTAGAGACGCTCACCAATTGATCATAGCTTGTGATGCATGTCAAAGAAGAGTAAACATAAGTCGAAGGAACGAGATGCCTCAAAACCCGATAATTGAGGTAGAAGTCTTTGACGTGTGGGACATCAATTTCATGGGATCTTTCCCGAATTCTCATGGTAACAACTACATCGTAGTGGTGGTTGATTATGTATCTAAGTGGGTAGAAGCTGTGGCGTGTCCAACAAACGATGCGAAGATAGTTCTAAAACTTTTTAAGAGCATCATTTTCCCGCGTTTTGGAGTTCCGAACGAGTGGTGATTAGCGATGGAGAAACGAACTTCATAAACAAAACTTTCAACAAACTCCTAAGGAAGCATGGCATTAGACACAAGGTGGCAACATCATATCATCCTCAAACAAGCAGACAAGTGGAGGTTTCAAATCGGGAAATCAAAGCAATCTTGGAAAAGACGGTGAATATTTCAGGAAAAGACTGGTTGCTTAAGCTAGACGATGCTTTGTGGGCTTATCGAAAAGCTTTCAAGACTCCCATTGGTACAACTCCTTTCAACCTTCTCTATGGAAAGTCTTGTCATTTGTCGGTTGAGATAGAATACAATGCTATGTGGGCTGTCAAGATCCTGAACTACGACATAAAAACCTCTACGGAAAAGCACCTAATGCAACTGAACGAGCTAGACGAGATTTGCCAAGATGCTTATGAGAATGCTCCGATATACAAGGAGAAAACTAAGCCATTCCATGACAAGAGAATACTTCGAAGAGAGTTCCGGGAAAACGATCAAGTTCTACCATTCAACTCTCGTTTGAAGCTCTTTTTGGGAAAGCTCTTACCTCGTTGGTCCGAACCCTTCAAGATAAAGTTTGTAACGCCTTTCGGAGCTATAAAGCTATGGGGAAACAGTGGAGAGAGCTTCCAGGTGAACGGATAACGATTAAAGCCGTATATTAGTATTAAAATTGTTGGCGGACGAGAGATCATAGAGTTGGAAGATCCACCCGACCTTCCGGAAGAGTCTCAGGATTAGTGGAACGGTAACATCGTCGAGCTCACGACGTTAAATAAGCATTCTATCTTTGTATATACGTTTTTCAATTTCAGTTTTTCGTATTTTTCTGTTTTTCTGTTTTCTGTTTTAATTTTCAGATTATTTTCAAAAAAGAAAAATATATATATATATATATATATAAATCAAGGACTTGAAAAATGTGGGAGCTGCAAACCCACAAACCCGATAAAAAAAATTCATGTATGAATTTTCTTGCTTCTTTACCCCCTTTACGATTTTATCTCACAACGCGGACGCTGTGATTTAAGTGTGGGGGGGGGGGGGGGGGGTCTTGCGATTTATGGAGGTAATTCTTTTTCCTTGACATTTTTTGATGAAAGTTTTACCATAAGTTTTTCGCATTTTGAGAAATTGTTATACTCTTTTTCTCGTTCATAGGTTCAATAACATGTGAACAAGTTTTTAATGAGGTAGCAGTAGAACTTGTTAAATTGTTTATTTGTGCTAATGTTTGGATGCTTTGTTGGATAGTGTGTGATCTTTACTAGAAACTTTAGAAAATTAATGAGTGGATCAATAAACCCCAAAAAGATCATTCTTCCGGAGACTTAGACGATTCAGAGTTGACTTCTCACCTTAATGAACTTTAATTTTCTCGATTTGGGGCTTGAGATGCATTGGATGTGATACCTCTATGAGACATTGCAAGACACGTCTAAGTAAGTGCGATTCCCCTCTTCCTTCCCTTCGATTAGATTAAAAAAAAAAAGAGAAGAGAAAGGGAAGAAAAAAGGATATAGAAGCGAACTGGGCATAGGAAGCAACCACTTTCAATGTCCTAGAAAAGAGCTTAAGAGAAAAAACGATCGATAAAAAAAAATGATACCCTATAAAGTAGGGAAAAATTGATTGACCTTGAAGTGAGAAAAGAAAGGGGAAATGAATTGCACTAAGACGGTCTTGAGCTTACATAAATCCAAAAGAGTAAGTGTTCATATCCTTAGATCGATATTACCAAGTTGAGAACCCATACTTAACTAAACTTATCTTCTCACTTGGACCTATCTTATTTACTTTAACCATAACTCGGTTTAGTGACAGCTTGGGATACAAGTTCGGTCAGTTATCCAACAATCTCATGTTATTAGTTTAGGCAAACGGTAAGCAAGTTGACCATCACCAAAATGTTATTAGTTTAGGCAGAACTTTAGAAAATCGCAATGTTGAAAAACAAACCATAAACTCTTACGGATATTACAGGTGAAGAAAATAGGTTCTAGTCAAAGTTACCTTAAACAATTTCAAAGAGTCAAAGATTAGAAGGAAAAAAAGTCTGGAAATATTTAATATCCAAATAGAAAAATGTTTTCAAATGAAAGCCGACATACATTTGGAAAGAAAGACTCACATAGGTGATTAATGATGATCTAATGTCGTTTTCGAAGTTGATGAGAAACCTCGGAGACTAAAAAACCGAGTATGATAAACAAGAAACAAGAGCTAAAAAAAGGGTTTAGAAGAAGAGGTGTTAAATCAATTTAAAGGAGAAGAAAAGAAGTGAAAAACTTTTGATATTTGCGGATGAAGGTCATGAAAAATATGAAAAACAACAGATGAAGCATAGCAATTAGGCTAGAGAAAAAGGTTAATGTCGAAAATGAGAGGAGAAAATATGACAACTTAGTTTTGCTCATTAGTTGGACCTATGCGACTTAAGGGGATCTGTTGTCAACAAACTTTCTTGCCATATGAGACATTACCTCTCATACAACCTTGTATTATGACTATAAGGACCAATTTTTTCTTTAGTAAAACAGTTATTTCTCAAAAAGATTTGAATTACGAGAAGTCTATATGTTTTAGGTTCTAACATGACTTGAACCAATCCTATATCCATGTCATGAAACATTCTATATTTTATTTGGTTTTGACCCTTTGTTAAATCCTCGTTTCGAATCTTGAATGGTTTTGGTTTTTCGTCAAATATTTAACCTTGACACACTAATATGACTATTCATTGTAATTCATACAACAATGAGCGTTTACCTCATATCATTTCGATTGTCAACTGTCGGTCACTATTCCATCAAAAATTGAATATATTTCATGTACCGTCAGACTTTTCAATATTGTGCTTCGAACCATTTCTACATCCCATCGTTTCATGATCTACAACTCAAATATGTTGCTCTAATGCTTGTTGTTAGGGTCTCCATCTCAAATCAGATTCTCATAAAATGATGAATTAAAAAAAAACCATACACAAGATTGATACAAGTCCACTCTTATCACAAAAATTACGTCTATTTTCTGCTGCAGAAAATTTTACTAAGATAAACCCAAGATTTATAGAATTACAACTTTTTACTTTCTCTTTTGCTCTCAATCGCTTTTTTTTTTCTTCTAGAAAAATCTATAAGAATAAATAATAATCCTTGTGCAACTAAAAAAAAGGAAAACAATCTAGAACCTTAAAGAAAACCCTTAACAAAATTTTGTTTTTTTTATATATAAAAAAAACTAAATTTATAGAGATATGCATAACTTAATTTCAGAAAGTATATATATATATTTAACCATTGACATCTTTATATCTACCCTTTGACAGGTTTGTAAATTCTCCTCTTCTCGCTACCTGTTTTTTGTTGTTAACTCAAAAATGGTAAAAATTGCTATAAACTCTAATTGAAGATATTGAAGAAAAATAAATCCAAACAATAGAAAAAGTAATCAAAAACAAAACCTTGTTGTTTGGGTCTGGCCGTTTCGTATAAAGTGAGAGGTACCCTCTCTCTTACCCAATCTCCAATCGTCTTTAGAGAGACGAATCAACGAATCCGTCATCGCCGACGGAATCGTGGCTGTGTAATTTTATATAGGCGACATCCAAATTCGAGCGAATTAAGCGATGGGGAAGAAGAGAAAATCTACAGCGACGAGCCTCGATGAGGTAGATCGGACTGTTTACGCTTCGTTTCGCACCGCCGCGAACTCTTTATCTCAGCTTTATACTCAGTCTATGAATCACCAGAAGTTATCTTTTCAAGCCGGTGAACGCCATGGTCTGGTATAACCCTTTACTCTTTCTCTCTCTCTGTGACTGTTCGTCTGTAGCAAGTTTTGATTTTTATCGTATTAGGGTAAAATTGAATTTGAGTCGATTGTTTTGAACTTGGTTTGAGACTCTTTGAATCGTTTTCATTGATTCAAGTTTTGATTTTTTGGCCCAAGTTTGTTGATTTCCTGATTTCCTGATTTCTGCCTAATCTGTTTAGTGTACGATATAAATATATGTGTTGCGTTCTGCTTTTGGTGTTTCTTGTACAATCTGTGTGTTAATTTTCTTATGCCTCTTGATTTCAATCGTAACACTTGGAAAGATTCTCGATTTTGTAGTTTTTGCATTTACTTCTTGTTGGGAGCCAGAGATTTCTTCTTCTGGACTTGTGTTCGTACGTAAAGATTTATCTTTTTCTCTGTTTTGTTGAAGTGTCTCTGTGTCATTGCCAATGAAGTCAATGCATCTTTCTTTCTAGTTTTCATGGTTTTTTATTTTATTGTAGTATATACTGGGTGGTATGTTTTCTTCTGTAGCTTGAATCAAATTGTAGTCGGTCCCTAGCTATATATCTACAGCATATTCCCTCCTCACATTCATTCCCAATCACCAACATTTATTGACATGATGATATCTCGTAAACCAGTGTTTTTTATTGCTCCTTTGTGTTCTTCTAGTTGTTCTTTTGGATTTTAAGTTTCTGTAGCTTCCCATCAGCCTTTAAACAGGCATTGTGCATTTTCTTTTACCAAGTTGAATCTCCCTCCTATCTACCTTTCCTTTTAATTACGTGCTCTGTCTAAACATTTTAGAACTGTAGTTTAGAGTATGAAAACTAGTTGACAAAGGAAAAAGGCTATGAAGCTTGAAGATGAAAAAGAAACAAGGTGAAAGTCTCTCTAGAGGCCTTCTTTCCAACCTACACTGAAGGGTTTCTAACTTTCACCTTGCATTTCTTTGTCACTTCATCTATATTACAAGGTCTGATTATAAACATACCGAATGTCAGAACATCCCATCGTTGTCTAACTCTCCCATTTGCTTCAACTCTAATGCTAATATTTCCTGTATAGGTGCTTCTTAGTTACTTAATTTGAATAGTAGTCTTAATATGATGGGGTTAGCGTTTTCTTGTCTATGGTCTCTTTCACTATATTGAGTGTGATTGTATTTGTCTGTTCTTAAGATGTTGACGACTAGAGTAATATTGTGTCGTCTGCTCATGTCTTTCTTTGGTGTACTGAAATTCTACTTGATATGGGGATAATTGTGTTGTGATGTGTCTTCTGTACTTGGAAGAGGACATACTGCGTGAGATAATTATGTGAAATAGGTTATGGTTAAAGGAGCTCTGTGGCAGCTCCAAATTGGGAAAAATAGACGCTTACGTTAGTGTCCTGCTTTATCTTCCCTATTTCAGGAAAAACTGTACCAATGGATATGGAGACAACAAGAAGGAGGGTCAAGAGTGACAACTATGGATATAGTCAATTACATTCAGGTTCATATGCCTTCTATCTATTTATCTAATCTAAATTGGAATTCTGGTCAGATTTGTTTCCTAATCATGTTTGAGTTTCTGGTTTCTCCAATGCAGAACGAGCTCGAATGCTGCATAGAGGAGCCCCCAGTGTCCCCAAGAGCGCCGCCACCGCAACCAACAATGCATGTCACGAATTCTGGGCTCATGGCCTCTTCAGGCACATCTTGCCCAATAGCTGCTCCAGTGGTTCGGTCTGAGCAAGGCGAGAACCAGGCCAAGAACTCGGTTTTCTCAAACGCCCTTTCAAGCCCAATACGGCGTAGTCTTCAGAACTACCAAATTCCGCAGGGAGGCTACACATCTGGTGGAACCAGAAGCAGTGAAGTGAACAGGGGATCCAACTCTCCAGGTTCTATTGATTCTTCAATGGACATGCATGCAGAATAAGAACTGTGATCATAATACACTCTTGTTTAATGATGTTTGATCTATATACAAAACTGGTTTGATTCGTCATAATGTATCAATTGATTCTTATCTTGGAGGTGGTTTGCTAGTAATTTGGTTAAGAGTTTCTAAAAGGTCATATGTAAATCATTGTCTGATTCTTATCACTTGTTTAAACTTTTCATGTTTTAAACTACTTGATGACCATCTAGCAAATGGTTATCGTTATAACTTTGACCTATGCGTGAAGGATATTTTTTGTGAGTTGTATCCGAATCGGATTCAAAAATAGATTTATTAGCGTAAACCAACAAGCAAAAATCACCAAGTACTCTTTTAGAAGAACTGCGAAAACATAACATCATTACAATGTAACATATTGGATGTTAATGATGAAAAGATGCAAAGTGCGGTGTCTTTGCTGGATTTAAGTGTTTTCTGGTGTACAAAACCGATTTAGAGGATTCTAATGTTAACTGAAGTCCTAGATGCCAAATCGAGCTTCTTTTATTATTCAAATGTGAAATGTACAGACTCCAGAAGCAAGAATCAAGATTTAGTATATTTTCTCTACTCTGCTGTCGAAATTCGAATATGAAATCATGAATAACAAGAACATATTTTTTGCCTCGCAACTTTTTTACAAACCGTAAAATGAATTCAATGGATTCTTCTACACTCCAACTAAAACACTACTTCTTATCATGTACTGACATGTTATTGGGACAGAAATGAGTGATCAGATTTTTTTTCTGAATCTTCTGCTTCTTCTCCTTCTCTTTCTCCGGACTCTTCTTCTCCTGACCCTTCTTCTTCTTCTGTTCCCTCTTTAGCTTTCTCTTGCCCTGATGGATCATGTCCAGCTTCATGATCTTCATCTACGGCGACTCCATCTTCTTCATCATCCGAAACTTCAACTACTTCAGGTTGGACAGCTTGCTGATCATTCCCACCAAGGCCTTGCAGATCATTTCTGCCAAAGCCACCGCCACCGTCACCACCAAAGCCACCCCCTCCACTGCCACCGTCACCACCAAAGCGCCACCCCTGCCACCTCCCCAACCATCCAATTCAGTCCAAGAACCCGGAACCCAGTTATACACCCTGCACAATCACTCCATGCTCGTACTCAAGACTGCTCATCGACCATGAATTGATCAGATTGATCAGATGGTTCAGTCGGGGAACCGTTAGTTGACAGTTAACCGTCACAAACTGTTGAATTTCAGCGTCCATTGCTGCTATCTTCAATCTTCAAATGAACTATACAAATCAAAGACTATTGCTAAGGGCCAACAAATTTCATAATTAGGACAGATTGACTAAATTAAACCATCTAATACTATGAGTTAAAGGCTTCATCTATGGAAACTTCAACATGGAAGAAACATACATTGATTCTTCAAAGAATCCTACCAATCCGCATAAAACCAAACGACTCATGACTCAGAAAATCTCAAATAAACATCAATTTCAAAACCTGACAAGTAAAACAAGGTAAACCAGCGGTAACAAAACCTCGATTTCAAAACCTGACAATTTGTATGTTTGGATTCCACAGGAAAATATCAGAGACAGTAGCTAAGGCATCATCCGAAGTGATTATGATTGTATTTGTAAATGACTAGGACAAGATTGACTAAACTAAGCCACCTAATACTATGAGTCAAAAGCTTAGCTAGAGAAACTTCAACAAGGAATACACTGAATCTTTAAAGTATCCTACCAATTTGCATAAAAGCCAAAAGAAATTTACAACATCTATTGCATCGTCCGACTAAATTAAACCATCTAATACTATGAATCCAAGGCTTGTCTAGAGAAACTTTTCGACAAGTAATACATTGAATCTTCAAAGTATCCTAACAATTTGCATAAAACTCAGAAAATCTCACAATAAATGTCAATTATCTATCTTACAGAAAGATTTAGATTCGAATCAAAAATCTGGCGACGCAAAGCGCACCAGAATCACCTTCTTTGGAAAAGTAAGACTCGGCGCTAATCGGGGAAGAATCACCGTATTGAAAGAAGTAAACTCGGCGCTAATTGACGAATCAACACCGTCTTAGAAGAAGCAAGACTCGGCGTAGTACCACCGTCTTCGAAGAAGAGAGACTCACGGGGTGAATCGACGAAGCACCACCGTCTTCGACGAAACAAGACTCGGCGCGAATCGACGAAGCAAGACTCGACGTGAATCGGCAAAGCACCACCGCGGCGCGAATCGGCGAAGCACCACCGTCTCCAATTTGGGTTGATCAGAATCTAGAATTCGGAGATCTCCAATTGGAGCGGTTACAGAAATCGGGCGATTTGGCTAAAATTCGTTTTCTTGGGCATTTATATGATCCCGTATGAGAATATATAACGCCCAATCAAATTTGGACAAATGGACTTGTGATTCCTTTTTCTTCATTTTTTCCCAAACGGAATTGTTTTTACTTTTTAAGCTAAATGAAAAAAAAAAAAAAACTTTCTAAAATATATTAGAAAAAACGAAATTACATACGTTAGCAGAAAAATATGTCCCTGAAAAACTAAGTCGACGGAAAATGTTGAAATTTCTGGAGACAATAACCCTAAAGAAAGAGAAAATTTTGAAAAAGAACAAAAAAATTACAAACTAAAACCATTAAGACTAAATTTTTACCAATTAAATTTTAATCATATTCACCTGTTCTTCTTCGAAATCAGAAATTATTTTAATATCGATAGAAACCACAAACCTTACCGAAAACTTATGATCTTCACGTCTTTGCTTGATGCTTGGTAGACTTTTGAAATTAAAACATATGTTTACTTACTTCGGCTTGATGAGCCTCTTTCTTAAAGTTTTGGAACCATTTGTTCTTTGCCAATATCGGTAACGTTGATATATATTCAACGATTGAGAAAATTGGTCATTACTGATTAAATAAGAAACTGGAAACTAATATATAAAGTGTTTTAATATACATCTAAAAATAAATGAAAATTTTGAGAAACATCCTCTTTTATAATATCACTTTTTGAATGCCATTAAATTTGTTCAAAAATACTGTTTTATAAGCCATTTTAAAATCTTTATAAGCTTTATAAAATCGTATAAACCTTTTAAATTTTTATAACATGCGTTATAAAAACTTGTATAAGACTTTATAATTATTTTAACAACATGTTTTATAAAAACTTATAAATAAACTTATAAATACGTATTTGTGGTATTTGTGAAATAGACAAAAATAGTAGTCCTTATGAAAACTGGTATCTTAAAAGTTGTATTTTTGAAAATTTCCAAAATCATAAAGTTAATTATTTAATTGGTTAAATACATTTTTGAAATTTTTAAACGAATATACTTTATATATATATATTCTTTTTTTTGATGAAACTTTATATAAATTCTTGTATGCCTCTTAATGTATATCTCTAAATATATATATATATATATATATATATATTAAATTTAAATATTATTTTTTTCGAAAACCATAGAACTCGAGTACATCGCCCCTCCTATATAAATATATACCATTTTAAGAGTCTCATTGTATAATCTATAAAAGACACATACGAAGCTGAATGATTTAGATTTTGAATCAGTAAAGCATATACATTGTTTTTACGACATTTAAGATTGAATCATATATCAATATAATATATATTGTCTATATCTCGCTTTTCCATGTATCCAATATATTAAAATGCTCTTATGTTGATGAATAAAGAAAAGGAGGATTACTAGAATAGCCTAAGTATTCATATTTATAACAAAAATATCTTAGGTTTACTAGATTGGCAGAATATTTTTTTAACCTCCAAAATGACCATAATCAAAGTGTTAGGAATAAAAGTATTACAAAAATGTCATTAATAAATTTTGGCGCCACTGAGAAAAGTTCGAGATAATTACAAAAAAGCTTGCGAAAATTTACGGTTTCGCCACTCCAGGACAACAAATCTGCGAAAACAAATCTTTGGCAGATTTGTTGGCATAGTAATCACATATTTGTTATAAACAAATATGCCGCGTTTACACTTGACCGTAGACTTATAAATATGCGGCCATATCGATCTGCCGCATCGCACCACAGATTTACAAATCTGTCGCAGACTTATAAATCTGCATAACTCTGCGGCAGACTTGTAAATTTGCGGTGCGATAAGGCAGATCCATTTGGCCTGCCATTTGTAAATCTGTGGCCACAGTGATCTGCCGATTTGTTTGGCAGACAAATTTACAAGTCTGCAACAGATTTGGCTAAAATTCGTTTTCTTGGACATTTATATATCCCGTGTGAGAATATATAATGCCCAATCAAATTTTGACAGTGGACATGTGCTTCCTTTTTTTCATTTTTTTTCCTAACGGAATGGTTTTAAGCTAAATGAAAAAAAAATAACTTCTTTTTGTCATCTAAAATATATTAGAAAAAAATAAAATTACATATGTTAGCAGAAAAAATATATCCCTGAAAACCAAGTCGACGGAAAATGTTGAAATTTCCGGAGACAATAACCTTAAAGAATAGACAATTTTGAAAAAAGAACAAAAAAATTACAAATTAAAACTATTAAAACTAAGTTTTTACCAATTAAATCTTAATCTTATTCATCGATTCTTTCCCGAGATCAGAAATTGTTTAGGGGGTTATTAGATGAAAGAGTCAAAGAGAAAATAATATAATGTTAAATTTTAGTATTATTCAATTTTGTATTTTATAGATTCTATTAAATTATAGTGTTATTCAATTGATTGATTTTTAATTTCTATTAAATGTTAGTGTTATTCAATATTAGGATGATTTTGATTATATTGTCATTTGAAAGAAATTTAATAGAAAAGTAAACAAAAAAAACATAAAGAACCAATTCTCATTTTTTATGTTCTCATTTGGATAGAATTCATTTAATACTTTTACATTCTATTACTTTTTTATTCCATTCAATTTTTCTAAATTCAATTATTGAATATCCTCTCCTAATAATGTCTATGGAAACCACAAACCTTACCAGAACTTTATGGTATTCACATCATTGCTTGATGCTTGGTAGACTTCTGAAATTAAAACATATGTTTACTTACTTTGGCTTGATGAACCTCTTTCTTAAGGTTTTGGAACCATTTGTTATTCGCCGACATCGGTAACGTCAATACATACTCAACTAAGGTTCGATTGAGAGAAAACAACTAACTAATCGGATCTTGACCAAATCTGGTCTTGAACTCGAGTGGAAAAAATTGGAAAGTCGTCCAACTACTACACCTGCCACCGCAGTGGAGAAAATTGGAAAGTCGACCAACTACTACACCTGCCACCGCGGATGTGGAAGGTTGTAGATCGACCGACTAATCTATAAAAAAAATTAGGTTAGTCTTTCTTTTTCTATAACTTTTTTTTGTGGTTGGATTAAATCAAATCTAAATAGACTTGGGAATTAGATTTCATGATTGAAATCATAAAAAAAAAAAAAATTACAGCAAATACTTAACCACGTTACATAAAAAAATTATGTTCACGCATGCTTTAGCTTCTAAGGAATACTACTTCAACAGTTAATTATTATAAATTACATCAAACAGGTTGCATCGCCCAATCTTAGAAATTATCCTTTTGATTGTATATGTAAATTGCAATAATTAGGTTTTGAATAGAGATTAACTGTTTGCATCTCTCATCGATCCGCTTTCTCTCTCACGGCGCCTCTCCCCGGTTTCCGCTCGCCGCGGTGGTTCTCTTATGACCGGAGGAAGATATTTCCTCAAATCTACCGCCGGAGTAGCTTGCATGGTCCTTTCCTGCTCCTACCGCCGGCAACAACCTCCCATCTCACTCTCGGTGCTCAGCCGGAGAAGAACCACCACAGATATAGGTTCAAGCTCTCTCGGGTCAAACCATCTTTCACCAGATCTGAAGATTCTCACCGGTGTCTGTCACCGGAGAACTAAGCTGGTCTATCGGGTTACCGTTCCAGATATTACCGGAGCCAGAATATAGACTCTGGTCACCGAGAACCATCTTTGGAAATAAGACTTCTCTCCGATCCTCTCGGGCTACGACCACGAGGAACCACCGGCTAACGGGTTGCTCCGGCGACACCGTAGCCCATCTCTCTCCCTCTCGCCGGATTGCACAGCCATCAGAAGGCTAAAAGCTTCCGTATCGATAGAGATTTCGTCGGGCGTCTGCCACGACAAAAGCTTTTTATTACCAAGACTGAAATTTGCCGAGATCTTTCCAGTCAAACCTGTCACCAAGCGCCGTCGCGGCCAAGGACTCTGTGCCGCCGACGTCAAGTTTGGACTAGGGCGAACTCTATGTCTTTCAGGCTTTGGGCCAGAAATGCTGAAATTTAATAGTATATTATTGTATAAATAATTGAAATCTAAAGTTAAGATTTTTTCATATTTATGTTACTAATTAATTATTTAGTTAAAATAATATATTTTTAAAATAAAAAATTATAAATCAAATTTAAGAAACAATAAAACTAACAATAATTTTATGGAATATTTACTTACTTGATTTTTCATTAATAAATAAATAAAGCTAATTTACGTAAGATTATATAATCTTTAAAATAAAGACATTTTATATATGATTTGATCTAATGACATATTATGTAATTAGTCTTAGTAATTAATGTCCTATAAAATATTTTCTGTGAGAATCATTCTGACGACGACACGTCAGCATGACAATGTTGTAATATTCCACGTAAACATTAGGTTATTTTGTTAAAATAATTATCAATTAATATATAGGAGATTCCCAATTAATTGTATTACATATGTATTATATGATTTTTAAATTAACTTTAAGTAGTAATATTATAATGAAAATGTTTTAAGGAAAAATTAAAATAAATATATTTTTTTCTATAAAATAGATATAATTCGATTTTAAGGAACTTTTTTCATAAATATAAAATATTCTATAAAGTATCTCCTATAAATATGGGTTTTTAGTATCCATAAATATAAGATTTCAATTAGTTACCATAAATATAGGATTTTAATTAGTTACCGTAAATATTTAATTTAAATTATTTACCATATATATTTGATTTTAATTCAACTTTTTTAAGGAAAAATTTCAATAGATATTTTTTTTCTCTATAAAATTGTATAATAATTAATGACCAAACTATCCTTAATAAAAGATTATAATGACAATGTGATTTAAGATTAACATTTTGTAAGGTTTATTTTATAAATGTACTCCTCAAATAATAATAAGGGGATATATGGATAATATGGAAGATTTTAATAACTTTTCTAATTACTCTTTAGAAGAAAATTAAGAAAAGAAAATTGGTCACTGATTAAATAAGAAACCAGAAACTAATATATAATTTTTTTAATATACATCTAAAATAAATTAAAATTTTGAGAAACACCCACTTTTATGATATCACTTTTCAAAAATGACATTAAAATTGTTCAAAAATACTATTTTAAAATCCATTTTTAAAACTTTATAAGCTTTATAACATCATATAAAACCTTTTAAATATTTATAACATGCATTATAAAAACTTTATAAGATTTTATAATTATTTTAATAACATGTTTTATAAAAACTTGTAAATATGTATTTGTGATATTTTTGAAAAAAGACAAAAATAGTAGTACTTATGAAAAGTGGTATCTCAAATGTTGTATTTTTGAAAATTTCCCAAATAATAAAGTTAATTATTTCATTGGTTAAATACATTTTTTGTAAATTGTTATGATTTTAAGTACAATAACATATATACTTTATATAGTTTTTTTATGCCTCTTAATGTATATCTCTGAATATATATCAAATTAAAATTTTTTTTTTTCGAAAACCATAGAACTCGAGTACATCGCCCCTCCTACATAAATATATACCATTTTAATCGAGCCTCATTGTATAATCTATAAAAGACACATACGAAACTGAATGAGTTAGATTTTGAATCAGTAAAAGCATATACATATTGTTTGAAAGACATTTAAGATTCAATCATATATCAATATATATATTGTCTATATCTCGCTTTTTAATGTATCCAATATATTAAAATGCTCTTCTTTTGATGAATAAATAAATCTTTTAAAAAGTTATTTCCGCGTAGGATACGGGTAAACTACTAGTAGATATGATTTTTGAATATATTTTTTTGTCTGAGTCTGACATATTTTATTTTAAATATATGATTGTTGACACACCGGCATTGGTGTAGTGAGTCGGCTGACCTTAGCATTTTGTGGGTCATTTCATTTATTTGATAATATAGTTTTTGGGTATAGTATTAGGTGTGATGATATAAATGCTGTACAGCTAACACCCTTAATAATACGCACTATTATTTATTTATTTTTTAACAGAAAAGAGCTTACAAATGATTTTTATATAGTCCTTAGTTAAGACTTTTATCTAACACCACTTCGTAATAACCATTAATGAAAAAAGATTCCAAAAAGATAATACTAAAGAAAGAGCTCTCTCTGCTTTGATTCACACACATCCGCCATGGAAACACCAGTTAAACTTTTCCGTCACGAGCATCCTTTAACCCCTTCATCTGGGTTTGCTTTCAGGTGTTATTGGTGCAAAACTGGTGGATACATCAGTAATGGCTACCACTGCACCGAGTGTGATCTTTGGTTCCACAAGGATTGTGGTAATGATATATTTTCATGGAAAATCTGTCACACTTCTCATCCCGAACATCTTCTCAGTCAAACCATCCTAGCTAAATGGTTGAGGCATCATTGTAAAGTGTGTAGAAGACGCATCGACAATGATTGGGCCTATAACTGTACCATATGTAGATTCAGCCTACATGTGTCTTGCGCGAGAGAACCACCACCGCTTACTCTTAAAAGTCCTCAAGCCCATGAGCACCCACTTGTGCTTTTCCCAGTTTCAAGAAACCCGGAGCATCTTTGTGAAGTATGTAAAGGAAAAGTCGTCAGGGAATTAGCTTATAGATGTTTTAAGTGCAAGATGGTCATCCATGTTGAATGTGCAAATACACCAGAGGTAAACCATCCTTGTCATCCTAAACACTCTCTCAAGTTGATCACATCTGGAACACCAGATTACACTGATAATACATGTCTCCTGTGTGGTTTGAAATTAGAAGGCATGCTTTATCATTGTTCTATATGTAACTTCAGTGTGTGCTTGGGTTGTGCAAGCATTCCACCACCTGCTGATGTTGAACATCTAAAAACTCATGAGCATAAACTCACACTCATGGCAAGAAAAATCTCATTTACTTGCAATGCTTGTGGGATGCAAGGCGACCGTAGCCCATATTTTTGTCTCCAGTGTGATTTTATGGTCCACCGAAGTTGCATTGGCCTACCTCGTGTTATAAATATAAATCGCCATGATCATCGCATCTCGCATACTCAACAACTCAGTTCTGGACATTGGGTATGCAAGGTTTGTCTCCAAAGTGTTAACCGGTTCTATGGGGCTTATACTTGCTCAGTGTGCATTAACTATGTTGTTCATTCACAATGTGCAACAAGAAACGATGTATGGGATGGGATAGAACTCGAAGGGATTCCTGAAGAAACCGAAGATATAACACCATTCAAGGAGATGGGTGATAACCTGATAAATCATTTCAGTCATGGAGAACATAATTTAAAACTAAGTAAGGATGGTACTACTCAAGGTGGAAGCATACGCTGTGAAGCATGCATGCTTCCTGTTTACTCTGATCATGTCTACAACTGTGAGCAATGTGGTTTTATCCTCCACGAAATATGCGCAAATTTTCCACTTAAGAAACGGCATATGTTTCACAACAAGCCATTCAGGTTACATGTTGGAGACATGGACTCCTCCAAGGTTCTTCCTTGTAGTGCTTGTGGAGAATTCTTCAATGGTTTCAGGTACAAGTCTGAGCATGTGATTCTCGATGTAGGATGCATTTTGATTTCTGAGTTGTTAACCCATGAAAACCATGAACACCCCTTGCATTACAACAAAACATATATTGGCAAGTGTGATGCGTGTCACGGATCAGTAGAATCAGGAGGTTTTTCTTGTGAGTCATGTGACTATAACTTGGATTTCCGTTGCGCAAGTTTGCCAAAAACAGTAAAGCACGTATGCGATCAGCATCCGCTCTACTTATCTGGCAAAGAATATGCAAGTGGAAAATATTGGTGTGATATATGTGAAGGAGAGATGGATCCAAATAAATGGTTCTACTGTTGCAATGATTGTGTGGTTACTCTGCATGTTAAGTGCGTTCTTGGGGACTTCTACCGTCTCAAACCGGGGCGAGTAGTTGAACTCCGAGAAGAAAGATTTGTAGTGATTCAAAACAATCATAGTTCTCGACCAATCTGTACTGGATGTAAACTCCGATGCAAGGCCCCTTTCATTCTTAAAGCTTGTGGTACGGATATGTTCGTATGTTACGAAGGATGTTTATATGTCTATATAGCAATTGCGAGAGCTGCTGGACAATTCATGGGCAAATACTAGATATTAGCTTTTGTTTTATTTTCTGTTCCCTGTTTTACGACTTTTGTTCAAATTGGGTTTTCCAGTTTTTGATCAACATTGTTTTATGATTCCTATGTTTGTTTATATATATATATATATATATATATATATACCATAAACAATCAACTGTTAACTCCAGCTGCAAGCTTCAAACTCGAGTCTGTTAGAAGCTATTGCTTCTTCTTCCACAAAGAACATATTACGATTGTAATCAAAGTTATTCTGTTTAATAACTAATGTCGACAAGGAAAGAAAAAACAGAGTAAGACTGCATCTTGTTAATTTTATTAAGACAACACAAGTACAGTTATGTAGTTTCGACAATACTTAACTAAACATTGTGACTTTTGAAACGGAGACAAATATTGATTTTGCAAGCTATAATAGCTTTAATTGTTCCAAAAACAAATTTTGTGTATGCATTTGTATTTCAGAGAGATAAAAGAGTTTTAGTTTGTCATAAAATATACTTAAAAAATTCAATTGTTAACCCCCAAATCACAAATAAATAATTTAACTGCTATGTAAAAAGGTTTTTTTAAGTGTGTGTAAGTTACACTTTTGAATGAATTAAAAATTAACTAAAATATTTATTAGGTTAAATCATAAATGCAATTATATATCTTATTATATAACGCTGAACGCGTTTAACGTGAGCGTGACACGTGTAAAAAAATAACTCATTAGATTTTGACACGTGTTATTACTAATTTAAATTGTGACACATGTCAAAGATATAACTCATAAGAATTTGACACGTGTCAACTTTCTGATAATGGTAATTTTCTATTAAAAATGTAAAATAGATAATTAATTTAGATTTTTGTCCGTTTAAAAAAAATGTTAATACAAGAAAAGAAAACTTTTTTTGTTTAAAAGACAATTGTCAGTTAAAAAAAAAAGATAATTTTCAGTTTTTAAATTAAAATATCAAAAATAATAGAAAAGACAATTTACTACTAATTTTATATATAAAAAAATAGCAAAAAAAATTGTAAAATAGATAATTACCAGTTTTAATAAAAAAATATCTAAATAATATTAAAGATAATTTACTGTAAATTTTCTATATAAAAATAGCAAGAAAATGTAAGATAGATAATTTCCAGTATTAATAAAAATTTCAAAAAAAAAATTATCTGTTAATTTTATATATAAAAAATTTAAAGAAAATGTAAAATATATAATTTCAGTTTTAATTAAAATATCAAAATAATAAAAAGATAATTTACTGTTAATTTTACATATAAAAAATTGCAAAATGTAAAATATATAATTTTCAGTTTTAATAAAAATATCAAAAAAAAAAAAATTACTTTTAATTTTTTATATAAAAATAGCAAGAAAATGTAAAATAGATAATTTTCATCTTATTATATAAAACTGAACGCGTTTAACGTAAGCGTGACACATGTCAAAGAGATAACTCATTAGATTTTGACACGTGTTATTACTAATTTAAATTGTGACATGTGTCAAATATATAACTCATAAAAAGTCGACATGTGTCAACTTTCCGATAATGATAATTTTCTATAAAAAAAGTATAACAGATAATTAATTTAGATTTTTATCAGTTTAAAAAAAAATATTTATAGCAGAAAATAAAACTTTCTTTTTTCAATAGACAATTGTCAGTTAAAACAAAAAAAAATGAAAAAAATAGAAAAATGTAAAATAGATAATTTCAGTTTTAATTAAAATATCAAAGTAATTAAAAGACAATTTACTGTTAATTTTACATATAAAAAAATAGCAAAAAATGTAAAATAGATAATTTTCAGTTTTACTAAAAATATCAAAATAATAAAAAAGATAATTTACTGTTAATTTTTTTATATAAAAATAGCATAAAATAGATAATTTCCATCTTATTATATAAAGCTGAATGCGTTTAACGTGAGTGTGACACGTGTTAAAAGGATAACTCATTAGATTTTGACACGTGTTATTGCTAATTTAGATTGTGACATGTCAAATATATAACTCATAAAAATTTGATCCATGTCAACTTTCCGATAATGTTAATTTTTTATAAAAAATGTACAATAAATAATTAATTTAGATTTTTGTCTGTTTAAACAAAAATGTCAATAGCAGAAAATAAAACTTTCTTTTTTCAATATACAATGGTCAGTTAAAACAAAAAATAATAGAAAAATGTAAAATAGATAATTTTTCAGTTTTAATTAAAATATCAAAATAAGAGAAAAAAAATTTACTGTTAATTTTATATATAAAAAATAACAAAATGTAAAATATATAATTTAGAATTTTAATAAAAATATCAATAATATAAAAGATAATTTATTGTTAATTTTCTATATAAAAATAGTAAGAAAATGTGAAATATATAATTTTCAGTTTTACTAAAAATATCAAAATAATATAAAAGATAATTAACTGTCAATTTTATATATAAAAAATGCAAGAAAATATAAAATAGATAATTTTCAGTTTTAATTAAATATCAAATGATAAAAGAGAAAATTTACTGTTAATTTTATATATAGAAATATCAAAAAATGTAAAATAGATAATTTACGGTTTTAATAAAATTATCAAAATAATAGAAAAGCTAATTTTCTATATAAGAATAGCAAGAAAATGTAAAATAGATAATTTTTGGTTTTAATTAAAATATCAAAATAATATAAAAAGACATTTTACTGTTAATTTTCTATTTAAAAAATAGCAAGAAAATATAAAATAGATAATTTTAAGTTTTAATAAAAATATCAGAATAATATAAAAGATAATTTACTGTTAGTTTTTTATATAAAAATTAGCAAGAAAATATAAAATAGATAACCAGATTTAATAAAAATATCAAAATAGTATAAAAGATAATTTACTGTTAATTTTCTATATAAAAAATAGCAATTATCAATTTCGGAAACAAAATATCAATAGCTGAAAAAAAATATGGAAAGATAATTATCACATCAGAAAAGACAATTATCAGTTTTAGCAAAATGTCAAATTCTAGTAATTTCATATTTTTCGTGACGATTATGTTAATTTTCTAAATTAATATTATAGTAGTTTGGTTATAAATATCATATTATAAAATCTTAACAAATCATATTTTTCATTTATCTTTTAGTTTTTGTTATTAATCATATTAAATCAGAAAAATGAATTCAGGAGTTCAACTTACCCTATATCAGTTAGATAAAAATTGTGTTTACCACTGTACTATATTACGTTTGTTTCGAAAATGAGAAACAAGAAATATCAAAGTAAATAATATACTCATGGGAAAAGAGTTATTATTGTTTGACGAAAATGTAATAATTTGTTTTAGCAAATATCATAATATTTTAGAAGCTTTTATATTAGTGTTTAGGTTTTTTTTTTTTGTAGAAAATACTATTTTAAAATATTAAATTATTTTTATTGAAGTTATTTTTAAAATAATTTTGGGTCAAGAAGGTAAAATTTCATATTTGCAATATCATTGAAGTTTTAAAATTGTGCAGTTTCAAAAATTCAGAACAGCAAAATAAAGGTATTTATATTCATATACATGTATTTATATATTATATATAAGCTATATTAATCATTTTTTTTGGTGTTTAGATAAGTTTGAAAATGATGAATGTGAGAAAAAACGTTAAGAACGTGAAGATCCCAATGTTATCTTCAAAAGAGACAAAGAACCGAGTAGCTGAATTGACAATATTTTTTTTATTTTTATAATGGTTATTTATTGCTTTATTTAATTTTATTTTATTAAAAGCTTTATTTATGTTACCATGGATTTATTAATAAATATACATGTTATATGCTATAGTTATGGATTATGTATTTTTATATGTTTTCTACACATGAAACAAAAAGATGCCATTAGAATTATATTCTGGAAGTTAGACTAAGAATCTATAAGAGTGAATTAAAAAAAAAAGATAGTTAAAAAAGAAAAAAATAGTTATCAAAATCAAAATAAATATGATACTTTTTTGTGAAAATTACAAGCAATGGCAAGAAAAAAAGTATGACTTCGGATTGTGCCACTTTCTCGGTTTGACTTTGAAATATGCCATAAACTACTATATGCGAGTTGATGAATGACCGATTTACCCTTGTTTTGTTTTTGCCATTTCAAAGAAGAAGCTGAAGATGGCGTAACCTAAGATCCTCAAAATTGATAAAACTATGGATTCTAAGATTATTGGCGTGATGGCTCCCGTCGCCATCTGCATGTTCCTCGTCGTCCTTCTCACCTACTCTCTCTCAGTCACCTCCGACCCTCAGATCCGTACCGCCACCAATCTTATATACATCGAGAATTCCTCGGACTCTGCCACCGTCAAACTCGAAGGTAGCCTTGCCAATGCCATCGTCTTCGTCATCCTCATTGCCGCCGTTATTTTTATCCTTGTTCTCCTCTTCTACTACAACATCACCAATTACCTCAAGCATTCATGCGCTTCTCCGTCTTCTTCGTCTTAGGGACCAATTTTGTTTCCTCCTTCACTTCCTTTTCTTAGGGTTTACTCGAATTCAATGTTGATTATGTGCTGGATTCTTGTCTCAGGTACGATGGGAGGTGCAATTTTTCTATTGATTATCCAGCATTTCTCTAATTCCTGTTAATTCCATCACCTACTTCATATTGCTTTTCAATTTCACGATCTTGGGAACTTTGTCAGTGTTTGCTGGTGGAATATCAATTGTTTTAATACAGTGTTATATGGTTGTTATTGAGATTGGTGTTGTAGTTGGGTTCGCTAAATTGCATGAATGGACTACATGGTTTATCTTGGTGGCTCTAGCTTTGTATGATTTGGTTGTTGTTTTGGCGGCTGGTGGTCCACTTAAGTTATTGGTGGAGCTTTGAACTTTTATTTGTTTGAGATTATTGTGATTTCTTTTGTGATGTGGATTAATCCTTAGCTACCTTCAGTTTTTCTAGTTTATGAACTGGATCGGAAGTTGTTTTTGCGTTAGATCTGTGGAATTATATAAGAGGAGATACATATGTAGTGGATATCGCTGTGGAAGCTGCTAGGAAAACACTTGCTATGAACAAAGGAAATGATTGGGCTAGAGAACCTGGGGCTCTTCGTGCCAAATACTTGCGTGCCATTGTAGCTAAGGTATTATCGATGAATTTACGAAATTTAGTTTCCTCACATGTTGCATTTGTGTCACATGTTCCGTATGGTAATATTTTTATAGTATAGAATCTCACTCTGGCATAATATGATGTAATTGTTTATGTTTTCATATATATATATATATATATATATATATCCATATCCAGATAATAGAGAGGAAGTCTGAACTAGCTAATCTTGAGGCTATTGATTGCGGTAAATTTTGTGCTTCGGTCATGGTATTTTCACTTTGCTTATGTGAACATCTGGATATTTTGTGCTTCAAATGTCATACGTGATTGCTTGTAACCCTTGCAGGATGATGTTGCTGGATGTTTTGAGTATTATGCTGAAAGTTTGGTGGGTCTTGTTATTTCCTTTGTTCGGATCTATAAGTTTTGATATTTTTTGTATTTGATTATTGGGTATTTGATTGTTTTTGACGATTTTATTTCTGTCTGGATTGGGATAAAAAGTTATGACTTGGCTTTATATATTTCAAATTTGATATCGATTTGTGTCAAAATCACCTTAATCTTGAAGGTTGCTTTAGTTTGTTGAAAAGTTATGACTTTTTTCTACCCATTTTCTTGACCATTGGTGATGATAGAATGTGTAATAAAAGTCATGTTCATCATTGTGTGTGTGTGTTTTTTTTTTTTGGTCAGGTGACTCAGTTGCATGCAGATAGGCATCAAATTGGTCACGATGGAAATTATTTTGTCCACGATAGACATCATATTGTTCGCAGTAGACATTGTTATGTCCACCGACTTTATTTGTTATGTCTACGTATATGTTTCATGTCTCTGATAGACATTGTTTTATGTTAACCAAAATATATGTCCACATAAATAGAAATTGAACATCATGCAACATTATGTCCACAAATTATGTTATATGTCCACTAATTAGGTTTGTGAAGGATTTATTGTCTACTGCTTAAAAGATATGTTCACCAGAAAAATAATGTCCACGAAATAAAAATGTGTCCACTTGTAAACATGATTTGATATGTGTCCACAACACAATGAATTTATGATTCGTTGATACATGTTCACAAATTAGAAGAAATGTCCACTAAATTGGCTGGTGTATAAAAGATTGTCCGTTGCTTAGAAGATATGTCCGCCGGCCAAATATATGTCCACTAAATAAAAAATATTTCCATTAGATAAAAAAAACATGATCGACTTACACATGCAAAATCATTTTTAACCGCTTCATGAACATGTTTTCCACTTCGTGGACATATTCACCACTGCGTAGACAAGTTTTCTATTTCCACGACATACATTTAGCCTAAAAAAGTCGTGGACATAATATTAACTGCAATACTAAATGTCGTGGACATACAAAATGTCATGGACATAATATAAAATATCATGGACATATTATTAAATGTCGTAGACATAAATTAAAATATGCCTACGAAATTTGGTGGACACAAACGAAAATTTCTGATATATGTGTGCGGTGATACATGTCCACAAATTAGAAGAAATGTCCACTAAATTGGCTGGCGTATAAAAGATTGTCCACTGCTTAGAAGATATGTCCACCTGTTAAATATATGTCCACTAAATAAAAAATATGTCCATTAGATAAAAAAAAACATGATTCATTTACACATGCATAATCATATTTACCCGCTTCATGGACATGTTTTCCACATCGTGGACATATTTACCACTGTGTAGACATGTTTTCTATTTTTCTGCATGTCGTGGATATACATTTAGCATTAAAAAATCGTGGACATAATATTAAATGTCGTGGACATACCAAATTTCGTTGACATAATATCAAATACCGTGGATGGACATAATATCAAATATCGTGGACATATTATTAAATGTCGTGGACATAAATTAAAATATGTCTATGAAAGGAAGGCTTATTTTTTGGCTTTTATCCTTGGATTTTTTACTCTCCTTCGTTTGTTCTCTATAATTCTCTATGGTGCTGTTTAAAAATCAAGGTAGACGTAATAGTCGTGCGGTGGACATAAACATGTCTATCGCGAAAACATGATGTCTACGTTTGGACATAGTAATGTTCATCGAATGTCCACGATGCACTGTAGACATTAGAATGTCCACGGTAGACATTAGAATGTCCACGGTAGACATTAGAATGTCCACGGTAGACATTAGAATGTCCACGGTAGACATTAGAATGTCCACGGTTAGACATTAGAATGTCCACGGTTAGACATTAGAATGTCCACGGTAGACATTAGAATGTCCACGGTTAGACATTAGAATGTCCACGGTTAGACATTAGAATGTCCACGGTAGACATTAGAATGTCCATCATGGACATTCTAATGTTTATTGTCGACATTCTAATGTAGCAACCCAAGGTGTAACTTAAAACACAGAAGTTGTAGAATCATGGGAAGGTGCTCTTGATCATGAGTTCCATAAAGAATTGCAGCAAAGTAATAAAAGCATGGGAAGCTATAGTCATCTCGTGTCCATTCCACATAAAGGTTACAAAATGTGTTGGCGTCCCATCATGTTTGCCATCGTCCACTATTGCAATAAGATCCCATGTGCCCAAGCAGTTGCTGGTCTGTGAAAAACACATGTGAGTCGACTGATATTTCCATCAAAACAGAAAAAGTCAAGTGGTACAAGTTTCAAAGACACGATGGTTTTTTTCAAGTATTTGTAGTAAGAGCCCGACACAAAGTGGTAGTTACATAGACTTTCAAAGCAAGAGAAACTATAATGCTACTCATCTAAAAGTTACAGTTCCCACACATATAAGCAGAAACTGTCTTTGAAACTTGTTAAATTACACACATATCTAATACGCTCTCTTTCTTCTCTACAAATTCTTAAATTTATTCAACAATGACGGAATCAAAGGCAAAATTTACATAAATCAGGGATTGGATCATTGAACGAACTTTGGCAGCCCTTTAACATCTTTTTCCATTGACGCCACAAAATGAAAACAAGAATCAACAATGTCGTTGTAGTATAGTTACCAGATACCTAATGACTGTTATCAGCTAAAGATTTTTCTACCAACAATAAGACTAATCAAGCTATATGCAAATGCCCAGATTTAGTACCTTAAGAGGCTAGAAGAATTCCTTGGATGAGGATGACACCACCAAGCCCAAGCCAAGTGAGAAGAAACGCAATCTCGTTTCGTCTCTGCTCCCCTGCCTTAACAGCACCTTCTTCGCTCATAAACACTGGTTTCTCCACAGGGGCACACCGATTCACCACTCTATTCCCATACCGCCATGAAAGGACCTTATTCACAGCGGCGAACGGTTTCGGCGAAAGAAACGGCGGCGAAAATGTCCGTACCAATTTCCGGCGTGTTACAAATCTTCCACTCATTTATCTAGCCAGCCATTGCCAAAATCGTTACCCTTCACCCGTTTTCTTTGCCACTGAACACCGACTTCTCCCTCTTCTTACACACCTAATTCTTCATTTCGTCTATACAGTTACGCCCTAAATCTGAAAGAGTCGCAAATGTTTAGCGTATTCTGGCAAGGACAAAACTGTCTTTTAGCATTTGTGAACAGTTGCAAATGTGTCATATATCGAGGGTCAGCGAAATTGTGGCATTACGGTGAAAGTTTTTAAAATTTTTTGGCATTTGTCGTAAAATCCCCTAGGTTTTTTGGGGGATCGAGAAGCCCATTATGTTAAATTGTAGTAATTCTGTTAAAATTTGATAAACAAAAATTTATTTATTTGAATTTAAAATGTTATAATTTTTATATTTAATCAGCAAATTAGTATATTATATATTAATTAATAAAAAAAACTTATGCGTCGCACGGATCCAATATCTAGTATATATATATTTAAATAGACAGACACATAAAAGGGGGAAAATAAATCAAAGTACGTGACAAGATAAAAGTACCCAAACCCATCTAATGCATTTCGACCTCTATTTTGTTCAATAAAATACATAAAATCATAACACCAGATAAATGGAAATAAGATTGAACAGATAAATAAAAACAGTTTAGGGAAAACATATATGCGATGATCTTTCACATGCCCAACAAACCAAATCCTGTCAAGTTTCATGATTTGTGGTTAATACCAACAAAATTGTTACAAATTGTGCTGCGCAAATTCTTTCTTGTTATCATCACTCAAAATTATCAAATATTTGGTAGTTGCATGCTATAACATCATAGATCCATCGAACTGTAACTTCAAATGTGTGAGATTCAAATATTTTACAATTTGCAATGATACGACTAGATTTTTACAAAACAGTTGATATAGCTCCATCAATTTTGGAAAGTTTAACAATGTGGAAGTTATTCACTACAATGCTACGGATCTTTGCTTTACTAACTGGATATAATCCAGACGATGGAGGTTATAATTAATGTCTCTAATGTAGCAAAAAAATATTGCATCCCGAATGAATTTTTTGTTGTAACCTTTGGCAAAATATACAAAACTTCTACTCTACTATTTAACTCTTTGGAAAATTTTAGTTAAACCGGATATTTTTACGATATTTTTGTGAATTTAGACCTTTTAATAGTTAACCTATATCAATTACTAAAATAATCTTAAATAAATTTAGAATATTAAATAATTACAAATTACAAGTGATTAAAACACTCACGTCCAATCAAAAAAAAAAAAAAATCCTGTAATCACATTTGAGTTCATTTCACATATTAAGGAAGACATTCACATCAATGGGGCGGACGCACGAAGAAGAAGATCGGGGCAGCTGCTCCCAGTAATTTCTTAAAATATTTTATTTTAAGATAAATTCATTTGATAAATTGGTAAAAAATAATTATGCCCCCACTATTCTCACACTCAATTCTTTTTAGTGTCTCCACTTATTACTTTTCCATTTTTTTCCATTCTTCTCTTTACTATTCTCCATAATTACAATATTTTTTATGACATAATTGATATATATTTTTTTTCATGTGTTTTAACAAAACTACATACCTTATGTATTCAGTTAAAGAAAACAATTATGTATACGGTTAAAGAAAACAGTTATGTATTCAGTTAAGAATGATATTATATGTCCCCACTCAAAAATATTTTTAGATCCGCCCCTACACATCAATTCCTTCTTTTTAACCTAAGGTCTTTCTAACTAATACCTTAAGTTAAAAGTTCAAGTACATACAGATGCATTCATTGTAAAAACGTTTATTTTTTTTGTCTTGCATATAATTTAACATTCATACAAAAAAAAGTTCAAGTTCACATAATGTTTCTATTTAGTTCACATTCCATTTCATGATACAAGCAAAAAAAAATAAACATCCTCGGTTCAGTAGTATGCTTGCGAGAATTCTACAAAAAGTCAATTTATTATCATAATTAATAATTATAAACATTAAAAGATTAAAAGATATACACAGATTCGTTCACTAAGATCATGCACCACGAGCTTAAAGTGGGCAAAATTAGAAAAACAGATTCATTAAGAAAGCCTCAAATTGGGGCTTACTTAAAATGTTTCATTTTCAAATGTGTTTATGACACTGTATGTAAAAACCATATGTCTTGATGAATACCTAAGATATTTTCCTCCATGCGAGAGCATGATCAGGTGTCTTGGAATTCTTTATGTGAAGAATATTCCACATCGGAAAGATGGAAGAGATAGTATATAAAGGATATGGGTTAATCCACTCATTGTCAATTAGTTTTGAGTTGAAAACCCATTAACCTTAATATAGTATCACATCCCTGAATTCACACTGCCCACCGAACCGAAATTGATTGGGTTCGAAAGTGGTTGTAACATCCGTGTTCCTAAATCGTCCGCTTGACTTGTGTTTATTTATGTTGTTATTGTAATGAACCCTCGGGATAACTGTATGTCGACGTTGATTATTAATATCATGATGTTTATGGATTAATGGTGAGTTATAATACATGAGGTGGTATTTCATGTATTGAGTTGTCGAGTACATGATGGAGGATTTCATGTATCGACGGGGTGACATATGATGGGATATTTCATGTGTCGCGGGATTGAGCGAAGTATTGTTCCGTCTTGGTTCGAGGATTTTTGGGTTTACGTCAATAGATCCTACTATGTGGTCGGGGTCGGTAGAATTATGTGATGTCTAATTCTATCGACGGGGTCATTAGGATTATGGGTGATTTAATCCTAATGACGGGTCATTAGAGTTATGTGATTTTAGCTCTAATAACGTGGGTTAGGATTATGGGCGATTTAATCCTAACCGGGTGGTTTACCGATTAGGATTATGGGTGATTTAATTCTAATAGACGGTAAACCAGGGGTGAGATACCAGTGATATTGGTTCTCACGGGGACTTAGTATATTAGGATCCTGGGCGATTGGATTCTAATGTACTAGGTTGTTTGACGACATAACTCGTTCGAATCCGGGGTTGATTGGATTTCGACGAGTTAGTCGTTGGGTGACCTCATAGGATCTTGCGATGTAGACCTGGGGTGTTTTTGAACCGAGTATGGAACGGTACCGAGCTTGATCGGTGGCCCTAGGGGCAGGAAGTGAGGTGAAACGGTCAAGAGAGTGATCGTTGTAGAGGAATCCCGAGCGGTTCGGTTTAGCGGAATTAAGCGGTAATTCCGGGGGTTTGGCGGAAATTAAGGAAATATTTGGAGACGGGGTGAATGTCTCAAATATTTCGGGATATTGGACAGAATTACTAAACCGTGTGGAGAGGAATTAAGAAAAGAATTTAATCGTTGCGGTTTAGTGGAATTGGGTCGGTTTGGTTTAATTGAATTAAACCAAACATATACATACACATATATGTATGTAAAATATCTCCTTTCTCTCTAATATTCTGGAAACTTCTTCTTCCTCCTCATTTGGCAAAAAGGATCGAGAGAGAGAGAAGGGAAAGAGAAGAGAGAAAAGGAGAAAAAGAAAGAGAGGAAGAAGAAGAAGAGAAAGAAAGAAGTGGAGAAAACAGAGTTTGGAGCTGAGATTGAGAGGTGATCGCCCAAGCTAGGGAATTCGGATTGAGCTGAGAATTGGTGGGTAAGTTCTTCCTTCTCTTGTGTACTTGTCTACCAAATTTCGTGGGGTTTTGTTGGGTAGTTTAGGAGTTATGGATTTTCTCCCTAGACTACTCTGTTTTGCGGGCTGTAGCGCCGAGTTGAGTTTGGGTGAGTGGTTGGACATTCAAATCTTGTTAGTTCTGGATGAAACTTGGTAGATGAGTTCTTGAGGGTGTTGTCTTGAGGTTCACCGAAGGAATTGTGAAATTACGGCCTAGAGAATAAGTTATGCTTGGCCGAAGTTACCCCTGTTTTTGAGTAAGGGAATCCGAGTTGGGGATAGGAGTAATCCGAGTTTGAAAGGTTGTCATGGGGGTTTGAGCTAATGATCATCCAATTGAATCGTTGTTGGTCTCTTGCTAGGCAAGAGGTGATATTTAGGTGAGCTGGAGCCAAGAGGTACAAGAGAACAAACTTAAGCTTGGGAAGTATCGTGGTTTTCGTCGTCAAACCGAGGTGAGTGCGTGACCGTGGTCCGCGTATATAATCAATGATTTTCGTGATTGTTGTGTGCTTAGGAATTAGACCATTGGGTGTGAATCATGGTTTAGCCATGTTGTTTGTTGTGTGTGTAATGGAGCTCTATTACGGTAAGGACAAAGAAAAGACTTAGATGTGGAGCGCGTGGAACCAAGGCCGAGGAGAAGCGATGATCTCGAGTTTGACGGTTGTTGGGCTTTGATTCCTTGTGTTTTGTGTTCTAGTGTGTTGTTTATACACTCGTGGTCTTAGGATGTTAAGGGTAAAACTTTATATGATGCATAACGATATGCTAAGATAGTTTTGAATGCTTAAATGTTGCTTTTAAGTGTTGTGGTTTGTTATGGTTGTTGTTTGTGGTTTCGGGTTGCAGGCAAGTCTTGAGGATCGACCGATTCAGGAAGGATCGATCGATCTTGGGTAGTCGATTTTGGGGCAGAGAGCCACTGGTCGATTTTTGGGGGTAGGGATCGATCGATCCCGGCCAGGATCGATCGATCCTTTAAGTGCACTTCGAGGCTAAGGCCTCTGGCTGTTTTAATGGGTCAAGATCGATCGTTCCTGGGTAAGAACGATCGATCCTGAAATGTGGTTTTAGTCCAAGTATTCTCTGGATTGAGTCGGGGTATCGAGATCGATCAATCCACAAATGATCGATCGATCCGTATTTCAAGATCGATCGATCTTAAGGGAGATCGATCGAACCTATAGGGTCGTTTTGGTCTAGGAAGTTTAAGGGAAAAATTTGAGTTTCGAGATCGACCGATCCATAACGGATCGATCGATCGTCTGCCACAAGAACGATCGTTCTTGGGAGGCTCGATCGTTCTTGAGGTGTCGTTTTTGGTCAGGGGCCTCTGGCCAGATTTGAAGGGGGTCAGGATCGATCGATCCTAGGTGAGAACGATCGATCCTGATTACATTTCCATTTAGGATCTTTTAAGAAAAGTTTTTTTTAAAAAAAAAAAAAAAAAGAAAAAAAATTTCGTATTTTCCGGTTATTCTTTGGGGTAGGTCGTGTCATTTTGGTATCAGAGCAAGACGGTTCTAGGATGAGCGGGGAGTCTTGTTTGTGATTGTTATTTGTTGTGATTAATTGTTGATTGCGGGTTAGGTTAAAGATCATCCTCTTCGGCCAAGGGAAATGGTTCCACGGTAAGTCTTCAGGGGTATTGTGTGATTAAATTGTGTGTATTGAATCTTGTGTTGCTTTTGTAGTATGGTGAGATTTAGAAGAGTGCGAGAAGTGGTGGCAAGGGGCGAGGTAGCCGAGCGTGTGGTGAATGGAGCCCCTAATGATGAAAATCAAGAAAGAGTTGACCCTGTTGCTGGTGGTGAGGATGTCGGAGTTGCTGGGGGTACAGCTCCTGCTGTTGGTGAGGAACCACAAGTCGAGGTTCAGCAACAAGCTGGTCAACCGGGAATGGGGGCAATGATGGGTATGTTGGCTCAGATTTTGGAGAGGTTACCGGGACCGATACCAGCTCCAGCCCCTGAGATGCCACCAAGAGGTGAAGAGCCACCAAGAGTTGTGGCTCATGAGGTAGTTGCAGGGCAAATGATTCCATCTTATCTTTCCGTGATGGATCATATGCAGAGGCTTGGCACCAAATTCTTTCATGGGGGTGCCAAACCGGTTGAAGCTGATGAGTGGAGGGCAAGAGTAGAGAGAAACTTCCACTCTATAAGGTGCCCTGAGGAGTATAAGGTGGATATCGCGGTGCATTACCTGGAGGGAGATGCGCATATGTGGTGGAGAAATGTGTTGGCTAGGAGAGCCAATGGTGTGAATACTTGGGAGGAATTCTGTGAGGAGTTCAACCTCAAATACTTCCCGCAAGAGGCTATGGACCGTTTAGAGACAGAGTTTTTGGAATTATCTCAAGGAACGAGGTCGGTTCGAGAGTATGAAGTGGAGTTTAACCGACTTCGAAGGTTTGCGGGAAGGGGCCTTCAGGATGAACCAGCCCAAGTTAGAAGGTTTCTAAGGGAAATGCGTTTGGAGTTGAGGAATAGATGCAATGTAAGATCGTATGCATCGGTGGCCGAGTTAGTGGAGAGAGCGGCCATAATTGAGGAGGGTATGATAGAGGAGGCTAAAGCATCTAAGCCTCAGACTCAAGGGAAGAGGTCCTTTACTTCTAATTCAGGGAAGGGTGGCAAGTTCATGGGAGGACAGAAGAGGAAGTGGGAAGGTTCCTCTCAGAGTGCTTCTAGCACTCAATCTGGATGTTTCAAATGTGGTGACAAGGGTCATAAGGTTGCCAACTGTCCTAATAGAGATAGCAGGGCTTGCTTCCATTGCAAGGAGGTGGGACATATCAGGACTTCATGCCCCAAGCTCCAACAAGGTAGCGGAAGTTCGGGAGCTCCACCAGCTAAGAAGACGGCGGTGACTCCTCGAGCCTATTCTTTGACCATCGAGTCTGGAGAAGGGAGCAACACCAAGCCGATCACTGGTTAGAATTCCTTTTTCATGATTACTCTAATGTGTTTATGAGTTTTTGTTTTTGTGGTGGTGGTTGTTATTGTTGTTGTTTGGTAGTCTCAATGTATAGGCTATGTGTAGGGACCCTGAGTGTGGGAGGGATTACATCCCACGTGTTGTTTGATTCCGGAGCATCGCATTGTTTTGTTACTCCAGAATTGGTAAGAGAGGGAAGGCTCAGAGAAGAGCCTAGTGATGGTTTGAGAAGGGTAAGAGTGGCTGGAGGTCAGACCTTTGATACGCATAGCCTGGTGCGAGACGTGGAAGTTCATATCGCTGGAGGAGTGAAGCCAGCGGATATGATTGTGTGGCCAGTAAAGATTTATGATGTGATCTTGGGGATGAATTGGCTTGGGAAGTATAAGGCTCACCTAGATTGTCACCGAGGTAGAGTGGTGTTCGAGAATGATCATGGGCGGGTGGTGTATCAAGGAGTGAGACCTACCACTGGGTGTTTGGTGATTTCCGCTATTCAAGCGGAGAAGATGATTGAAAATGGGTGTGAAGCGTATCTCGCCACCATTTCATTACCCGAAGATGGTAAAGAGATAAGGCTTCAAGACATCCCGGTGGTAAAGGAATTTGAGGATGTATTCCAACCGTTGAGGGGATTACCACCACCGAGAGCGGATCCCTTTACGATTGAGTTGGAACCGGGGATGGCTCCTGTTTCTAAAGCTCCATATCGTATGGCGCCGGCGTAGATGGCGGAGCTTAAGAAGCAGTTGGAGGAGTTATTGGATAAGGGTTTCATAAGACCAAGTAGTTCGCCGTGGGGAGCACCCGTCTTGTTTGTGAAGAAAAAAGACGGAAGCTTCCGATTATGCATAGACTACCGGGGTCTAAACCGAGTGACGATAAAGAACAAGTACCCTCTCCCGAGAATTGATGAGTTGTTGGATCAATTGAGAGGTGCTACTTGGTTCTCGAAGATTGATTTGGCCTCTGGATATCATCAGATTTCTATTAAGGAGACGGACATCCAGAAGACGGCCTTTAGGACGAGGTATGGGCATTATGAGTTCGTGGTGATGCCTTTTGGGTTGACGAATGCACCAGCGGCATTCATGAGGTTGATGAATGATGTTTTCCGGGAGTATTTGGATGAGTTTGTGATCATCTTTATAGATGATATCTTGGTGTATTCGAGGGACTCTGATGAGCATGGTGACCACCTTAGAAAAGTATTGGAGAAGCTAAGGGAGCAGAAGCTTTTTGCCAAGCTGCGTAAGTGTAGCTTCTGGCAGAGAGAGATCGGATTCTTGGGTCATGTGATCTCCGAGAGTGGAGTTTTCGTTGACCCCGAGAAGATTAAGGCCATCATGGAGTGGCCGAGACCTGAGAATGCTACGGAGATAAGAAGTTTTCTCGGTCTAGCTGGGTATTACCGGAGATTCGTCAAAGGTTTTGCGAGTATGGCTCAGCCTATGACGAAGTTGACAGGGAAAGACGTTCCTTTTTTGTGGTCTCAGGAGTGCGAAGAGAGCTTCTTGAGGCTTAAGGATATGTTGACTACCGCACCAGTATTGGCCTTACCAGATCCTAAGGAGCCATATGTGGTTTATACAGATGCATCGAGATTAGGTTTGGGTTGTGTTTTGATGCAGCATGGGAAGGTGATTGCTTATGCTTCTCGACAGTTGAGGAAGCATGAAGCTAATTATCCGACTCATGACTTGGAGATGGCTGCGGTAGTGTTTGCATTAAAGATATGGAGATCATATCTGTATAGGGGTAAAGTGCAAGTGTTCACGGATCATAAGAGTCTTAAGTATGTATTTACTCAGCCTGAGTTGAACTTGAGACAAAGGAGATGGATGGAACTTATGGCGGATTATGATCTCGAGATAGCTTATCACCCGGGGAAAGCTAATCTCGTTGCGGATGCCTTGAGTAGGAAGCGGATAGCTTCAAGTACAGAGAAGGATGCCGAGGAGTTGATGGGTATGATTAGTACCTTGCGGCTATGTGTTGTTACAGATGAGTTAGAGCCGTTGGGGTTAGAGGCGGCTAACCAAGCCGATATTTTGAGTAGAGTACGAGCGGCTCAAGAGAAAGACGAGGCGTTGATTAAGGCTTCGAGGGATGAGAAGTCTGAGTATCAAGTCTCGAATAATGGAACCATTTTGGTTCATGGACGAGTATGTGTGCCTAATGATGAGGAGTTGAGGAGAGATATCCTGCGGGAGGCACACCAGAGTCGATTTTCGATTCATCCCGGGGCGACTAAGATGTACCGAGATTTGAAACGGTATTATCATTGGGTTGGGATGAAGAGAGATGTAGCCAAGTGGGTGGCTAGCTGCGAGACTTGTCAGCTAGTGAAGGCCGAGCATCAGGTTCCGAGTGGATTGTTACAGAGTTTTCCCATTCCTGAATGGAAGTGGGATATGGTGACGATGGATTTTGTAGTGGGGTTACCGAATTCTCGGGGCAAAGATGCGATTTAGGTTATTGTTGATCGCTTGACTAAGTCCGCTCACTTTCTCGCCATAAGGAAAACAGATGGAGTTCGGGTTTTGGCGAGGAAGTACATCAATGAGATTGTTAGACTACATGGTGTACCTGCGAGTATTGTATCGGATCGTGATAGTAAGTTTGCATCGGTTTTTTGGCGAGAGTTCCAGAAGGAGATGGGTACTAAGGTACACATGAGTACAGCATATCATCCTCAGACGGACGGGCAGTCAGAGAGGACTATTCAGACCCTGGAGGATCTATTGAGGATGTGTGTGCTGGATTGGGGTGGCCATTGGGTCGATTACCTGAGCCTGGTAGAAGGCGAGTATCGGGATGGCACCATATGAGGCTCTGTATGGGAGCCTTGTAGGACGCCATTATGCTGGGCTCAAGTGGGGGAGCGAAGCATGTATGGCGAGAGTTTGGTGCAGGAGACTACAGAGAAGATCCGAGTCTTGAGGATCAACATGAAGGAGGCTCAGGATCGTCAGAAGAGTTTTGCGGATAACCGCAGGAGAGAGTTGGAATTCGCCGTAGGAGATATGGTTTATCTCAAAATGGCGATGTTCAAGGGTTCTAACAGGTCATTTTCCGAGGGCAAGTTGAGCCCGAGATATTTGGGACCGTTCCGAGTGGTGGAACGCTTAGGATTATAGGTGATTTAATCCTAATAGACGGTAAACCAGGGGTGAGATACCAGTGATATTGGTTCTCACGGGGACTTAGTATATTAGGATCCTGGGCGATTGGATTCTAATGTACTAGGTCGTTTGACGACATAACTCGTTCGAATCCGGGGTTGATTGGATTTCGACGAGTTAGTCGTTGGGTGACCTCATAGGATCTTGCGATGTAGACCTGGGGTGTTTTTGAACCGAGTATGGAACGGTACCGAGCTTGATCGGTGGCCCTAGGGGCGGGAAGTGAGGTGAAACGGTCAAGAGAGTGATCGTTGTAGAGGAATCCCGAGCGGTTCGGTTTAGCGGAATTAAGCGGTAATTCCGGGGGTTTGGCTAAAATTAAGGAAATATTTGGAGACGGGGTGAATGTCTCAAATATTTTGGGATATTAAACGGAATTACTAAACCGTGTGGAGAGGAATTAAGAAAAGAATTTAATCGTTGCGGTTTAGTGGAATTGGGTCGGTTTGGTTTAATTGAATTAAACCAAACATATACATACACATATATGTATGTAAAATATCTCCTTTCTCTCTAATATTCTGGAAACTTCTTCTTCCTCCTCATTTGGCAAAAAGGATCGAGAGAGAGAAGAGAAAGAGAAGAGAGAAAAGGAGAAAAAGAAAGAGAGGAAGAAGGAGAAGAGAAAGAAAGAAGTGGAGAAAACAGAGTTTGGATCTGAGATTGAGAGGTGATCGACCAAGCTAGGGAATTCGGATTGAGCTGAGAATTGGTGGGTAAGTTCTTCCTTCTCTTGTGTACTTGTCTACCAAATTTCGTGGGGTTTTGTTGGGTAGTTTAGGAGTTATGGATTTTCTCCCTAGACTACTCTGTTTTGCGGGCTGTAGCGCCGAGTTGAGTTTGGGTGAGTGGTTGGACATTCAAATCTTGTTAGTTCTGGATGAAACTTGGTAGATGAGTTCTTGAGGGTGTTGTCTTGAGGTTCACCGAAGGAATTGTGAAATTACGGCCTAGAGAATAAGTTATGCTTGGCCGAAGTTACCCCTGTTTTTGAGTAAGGGAATCCGAGTTGGGGATAGGAGTAATCCGAGTTTGAAAGGTTGTCATGGGGGTTTGAGCTAATGATCATCCAATTGAATCGTTGTTGGTCTCTTGCTAGGCAAGAGGTGATATTTAGGTGAGCTGGAGCCAAGAGGTACAAGAGAACAAACTTAAGCTTGGGAAGTATCATGGTTTTCGTCGTCAAACCGAGGTGAGTGCGTGACCGTGGTCCGCGTATATAATCAATGATTTTCGTGATTGTTGTGTGCTTAGGAATTAGACCATTGGGTGTGAATCATGGTTTAGCCATGTTGTTTGTTGTGTGTGTAATGGAGCTCTATTACGGTAAGGACAAAGAAAAGACTTAGATGTGGAGCGCGTGGAACCAAGGCCGAGGAGAAGCGATGATCTCGAGTTTGACGGTTGTTGGGCTTTGATTCCTTGTGTTTTGTGTTCTAGTGTGTTGTTTATACACTCGTGGTCTTAGGATGTTAAGGGTAAAACTTTATATGATGCATAACGATATGCTAAGATAGTTTTGGATGCTTAAATGTTGCTTTTAAGTGTTGTGGTTTGTTATGGTTGTTGTTTGTGGTTTCGGGTTGCAGGCAAGTCTTGAGGATCGACCGATTCAGGAAGGATCGATCGATCTTGGGTAGTCGATTTTGGGGCAGAGAGCCACTGGTCGATTTTTGGGGGTAGGGATCGATCGATCCCGGCCAGGATCGATCGATCCTGTAAGTGTACTTCGAGGCTAAGGCCTCTGGCTGTTTTAATGGGTCAAGATCGATCGTTCCTGGGTAAGAACGATCGATCCTGAAATGTGGTTTTAGTCCAAGTATTCTCTGGATTGAGTCGGGGTATCGAGATCGATCAATCCACAAAGGATCGATCGATCCGTATTTCAAGATCGATCGATCTTAAGGGAGATCGATCGAACCTATAGGGTCGTTTTTGTCCAGGAAGTTTAAGGGAAAAATTTGAGTTTCGAGATCGACCGATCCATAACGGATCGATCGATCGTCTGCCACAAGAACGATCGTTCTTGGGAGGCTCGATCGTTCTTGAGGTGTCGTTTTTGGTCAGGGGCCTCTTGCCAGATTTGAAGGGGGTCAGGATCGATCGATCCTAGGTGAGAACGATCGATCCTGATTACATTTCCATTTAGGATCTTTTAAGAAAATTTTTTTTTTTTTTTTTTTTTTTTAAAAAAAAAAAATTTCGTATTTTCCGGTTATTCTTTGGGGTAGGTCGTGTCAGTGGTCCAATCGATCTGACCCGAAATCATACAGATCCGGATTTGATTGGCCGATTTCACCCGAAAGAGATTTGTCGAGATTAATGTTTAAAGTTGTGGCATGTTTCTTGTATGCGCTACGAACAGGACAAAAATTTTCAAGCGTTCTTTCAACTCTGTCATCACTTTCATTCGGTGAATTAGGCAGCAGATTCACGGGCTAGCTTTAAAGTACAACAATGCATATGAAGCAACCACTGAAAATGTGGTTTTAGCTTGTTATGGGAAGTGTGTAGAGATTGTTGGCTGTGAGAAGATATTTTCTAGAATGTCGGAGAGAAGATATTTTGTAACTTGGAATTCAATGATCTCAGGGTATATACATAACGAGCTCCTTCCAAAAGCTTTGAATTTGGTTTGGTTTATGTCGCAGACAGGTCAGAGATTGGATAGTTTCATGTATGCGACCGATTTTAGCGCGTTTACTTCTGTTGTTACTCTAGAGCGTCGCATGTAGACATGATAACTTGAGTAAATTGTTTAGGATGTTAGACTGATTGTTGCATGAACCTTTCTATGTTTATGATAATGCATTATAGTATGCTTAGTTACGTATATTGAGGTGTCACATTCTGTCAATGTCTTGTCCGCCAAGAAAGCGATTTAGGTGTCACATTCTGTCAATCTTGATATCAAACAACTAATAAAGACGAAATATTCTGCTCCTGACCTTTAGCTGACGTTTTCGTTGTTATGATCACTCACCACAACAATGTATTGTTCAATATTCTTAAATTATTATATGAGGCAATTGCATAAAACAATTTTCATTATATTTGATATTACTAGACCAACCTATCTTTTTAAAGGGTTGTTAAAAAGACATAAAAACCAATGCTTTGATTTTTTATTACAGAAATGCCATTCAATTTAATTTTTTTTTTATAAAAAAAAAAACAGAAACCGTCGGCGACGCTCTGGAGATTTCCCCATCGCGTCGCCGACGCTGCCGTTGAGGAAGACGACGCCAAAGCTGACGTCAACGACGATATCTGACGCTTGAGGACGACCACGAAAGACCATTGATCGGAAAGACCGAGGACAAAGATAACGTTAACCATTTGTCTTCGTCGTTGCGAATATCGAAACGGCTGACATATATCGATACGGTAGACTTTAGAATATGTAATAGCGGTAGACTTAGGATATAACATAACGGTAGATTTAAAAGATCGGTACGGTAGACTTTAGAATATGTAATAGCGGTAGACTTAGGATATAACATAATGGTAGACTTAAAAGATCGACACGGTAGATTTTAGAATATGTAATAGCGGTAGACTTAGGATATAATATAACGGTAGACTTAAAAGATGTAATAGCGGTATATTTACATAACGGTAGATTTAAAAGATATCGATACGGTAGACACTAATAGTTACGGTAGAGTTAGTGACATTTGGAGGGAAAACGATTAAAAACTGTTCAATTTTTCCGGTTAGGTTACTAGGGTTTTATTAAAGACATGGTAGAGTTAAATAAAGAGACGGTAGAGTTAAACAACGACTCGGTATACTTAAAAAATAGTTACTGTTGCGATTACTTATTTTTTGGTTCTGGGGGGAAATTAATAGGACTTTTCATCTTCATTTGTCTTGAAAATCAAAAAATTCGCTTCTCTGCCGATTCTCGATTTCTGTGAATCTTTCTGTCTTCGCCGTCTTCGTCTTCACCGTCCTCGTCTTCGCCGGTGTCTTCTTATCTTCTCCGGCGTCTTTTTCACAAGTCTGGAGTCTTCTCGTCTTCTCTGGTGTCTTAGTCATCTGCTCTTACATCTTCTCTGTAAAAAAAAACTCACGTAAGCTCTCTTATCATATATTCGTCTCTCTCTGGTTATGAAATTTTGATGTTGGATATGAAATTTTGAGAAAAGTTTTGAAACCGAGGAAAATGATTCTAGTTGATAAGGTAGATTTTACTTAACGATATGGTAGCTTTTACTAAGGGTTACGGTAGATTTAACTCTATGTCTCGGTAGACTTAATGATTTTACTTTAGGTTATGGTAGACTTACTTCTATGTCTCGGTAGACTTTATAACTCTACTTTATGTTATGGTAGACTTTACTCTATGTTTTGGTAGATTTAATAGTTCATTTGTTGGTAGACTTAATTTTATGTTATGGTAGACTTTACTTGAGTTTATACGCGTGTGTTGGTAGACTTAATTTGAGTTTGTTGTTCCTTCTTTCTCCTTGCACACATGGCAATAGAAAGGTCTGAACCCAACAATGAAGAGTATCCTCCTAGAATCTATGCACCCGGGAAATCACCTTTCCGGAAAAGAAGTATTTCGCACTACAGTCATTTATCAGACTTAGCGGAGCTTCAAGATGCAATCGGTCCCAATGTTTTCAACGACATAATGAACAACTCGCAAGTCGGAGTCATGTTGAAGCTGGCTGTGGGTAAATACAATTGGTGCGGCAAGGTTGTCCATTATTTCATAACCCACCAATTAGCTGTTAATAAGTCATACGAATTTTGGTCTTTAATTGCTGGTCGTCCGGTCAGATTTTCCCTATACGAGTTTCAGGCGATTACAGGCCTAAACTGTGATCCCATTGACCCTGATGATTCCTTTGAAGAAGATCACACCGAGTTGTGGGGACAACTGAATGTTAAACCTTATCAGGGACCCTCGTGGCAAGAGATTCATGATGTATTAGATAAATGCAGACAATGGGATTATGCGACTAGGAGAAAGGTGGGGCTGTTGTATGTTGTAATAGTAGGCATTTATGGTCTGCATCGCAATAGAAGACTACCTCTGAACTACGCCAAACGTGTCATAGATGTTGAATCATTCGAAAGAATTCCATGGGGTCGGCTGTCATATAAGAACTTATACTGTCCATTAAATCTTTGAGTTTGGTTGGAACCTCTATGTCAATTCATGGATGCGTGCATGCAATGCAAATATGGGCATACATGGCTGTGCCAATCCTTGGAAAAGAAATAGGGAGAATAGATGAACTGATGCATACTGGAGTTCCTCTATTAAGGTGGAAAGGCGGACGCACACGTTCCGCAATGGAGACCATTATCCAAAAGGATAAGGCAGAAAACAACAAGGTTTGCATGTTATGGTAGACTTAACTGTATGTTATGGAAGACTGGTAGGCTTAACAAAAATATTATGGTAGACTTAATTTTTTGTTATGGTAGACTTAATTTTATGTTATGATAGACTTTTACTGTGTTATGGTAGACTTAACTATATATTATTGTATACTTAACTGTATGTCATGGTAGACTTACTTTATGTTATGTAGTTTTGATGTATGTTAAACGGTAGAGTTTATTTATATCATGGTAGACTTATTTTGTATTATGGTAGACTTGACTTACTTAATTATTCGTGCTTAATTGTTGTAGCTATGAGTGACTCACTTCTCGTTCACAAGTCTTTGGACGAAATTTATCCGGCCTTCTCAGAAGTAATGGAAGAAGGGGTTGATCAGAAGCAACATAATATGATTCGTGATATCATAGAAAATAGATTAAATGAAACCAGATGGGATATTTCCTCTAAGAAAACAAAAAAAGAAGACAAGAGAAAAGAAAGTTGAACCGCAGAAGAGGAAAATGAAAATACTGGTTGACACATCCCCACAGGCTCAGCCAGAGGAAAGGAGTGAGGTTGATAAAATACTTCTAGCCACGATTGAGAAAGTGTCTGCTCAAATGGCAAGAATGGAAGATGATTGGCGTGCTGTCCGCCTTCGAATTACCAAACTAGAAGAGGGTCGGGCCAATGTTGGTGAAGAAGCTGGTACCAAACAAGCATCTAAAATAGATGCATCTACCAAACATGGATCTAGTGGGACTGGCAGAGAAGAAGCTGAAGTTAGTAAACCCGTTGAGAAGGTTGCCAGTGATGCGGTACGTAAGTCTCTATTCTAGTAAAAGTAACGTCTCTAAGTTACTTGAGGGTCAAAAAAGTATCACATTGATACTACACATTATACTTGTACACATTTGAGTTTGAGTTACATCATAGTAGCGTTGTATACAGCTACTATAGTAGAGTTGTTGGGTACTTAAAGGAATTTTCTAATTTTCAAAGGTTGACTTAATTGTAGACTTTTTTCATCCAGTTGACTCTGTTTATTAGTTATGGTAGATTTTATGGTTGCATTTTTTATTATCTTTTTTGTATTCATGGTAGACTTTGCTAACAATTCATTTGTAATTTACCACCATCTATACAGTCGTGGTTGGAGATGTTTGGTAATTGGTACAACACCACCAAATAAGCAATCTATAGAGAAGACACTCCCTCCGAAATCAGTGGTACCTCTTGCTTATGTTGACATCAGTGGCCAGGAGACAACCCCTAGGAAAAAACAGCTTCCAATAATAGATGTTCCTCAATTGCAAGACAGCTCGGACTCGTTGAAACAAAATTTTGACTTGGTACTGGCGAAGTACAGTTCTGCAGAGAAACCTAAGCGTGGTTTGAATGATGGGACTCAGATATTAAAGGAAAGAGTGAGATATCCTCCCCCCAGTCAAGTCTCTCCTTTCATCGGATGCTCTGTAGTGAGGCGGATGCTCAAAAAGGCGTATGATCCTTTTGAACCGGTTGAGCCTGTTCGGGAGATGCACCTCATGAACTACCTTGAGCAAGACCTGTAAGTGTTTATGTTATGGTAGAGTTTATTGATAGGTGATGGTAGACTTTATTGTTAGGTGGTGGTAGACTTAATGATATGTATGTGATGGTGGTAGACTTTATTGTATGTGGTGGTAGGTGATGGTAGACTTTATTGATATGTGGTGGTAGACTTTATTGGTATGTGGTGGTAGAGTATATGTATGTTAAGGTATACTTACTAAAAGTTTTAATATGACGCAGCATCAATCCTCCTGATGAATTAGACCGGAATGTTGAATTATACATGCGGCTAATGACACCCAAAGAACAATGGAAGGAGGAGCAGTTTGGCTGGCTGGATACTCAGGTAAATTTATTTGTTTACCTGTTGTAACAATAAATTACAATTTAAACCTTATTGTTTCCTATTCTGCAGCATATGGCTTTGGGGATGTCTTTCTTTACAGAGAGAGATAGGCAAGACCCTAGCCCTTACCGTCCCCGGATTGATTTCATCAACCCATTTTTTACAAGTATGTGGGATAGAAACTTTGAAAACGACTTTCTACCAAATGAGAAGGCATGAATATTTACAGACGGATACATAAGTCTGTACAATGGTGGAAACATGACCAACAAAAAATGGGTTCAGGATGTCGACATCTTATACATCTGCCACAATATCAACGGCAGGCACTGGATTGCTCTAGAGGTGGACATACCAAAGAGGAGGATAACCGTATATGATTCTATCTGCAGTGCTTACGACGATAAAGTGGTGTCCATGCAATGTCATCTATATGCCCGTTTTATTCCACTTCTTATTAAGCAGCTATCTCCCGGACCCGGGAAGAAGAAAAATAAAATGTCGGTGGCTGCTTTCACTGTTTACAGAAAAAAACAAATACCGCAGAACGTTTAAAATGGTGACTGTGTGGTAGATACTTTGATGTATATTGAGTGTCTGGCTCTTGGTCGGGGTTTTGATGGCCTATCTGATGCTACGGTTGGAGATATACGCAGGAAATATGCAGCTGATTTTTTTGCCGAGAAGGCAACCGATGGTATTTCGTTCAGTGATCCAAACCCTAAGGTTGCAGAGGATAGTAAGGATGCAATGATCTCAGGTCCACAACCTGTGTAGCTTGACGGGTGTCTATGTGGTAGACGTTGGGCATGTTGATAGACTTAACAAAAATATTATGGTAAACTTAACTTAAATGTTAATATTGTGTGGATGGTTGTGGTTGTTTTGTTCTGTTTGTGAAGCATTATGATTGTGGTAAATATTGGTTTATGTATCTAAACCCTTAACCCTAAACCTTAAATCCTAAGAATCTAAGTTTGTGTCTCGGCTCGTATTGAAGAATTAATTGCAATCTGAAAACAATGCGATACAATAACAAACAACAAGGATACACAAGAAATATACATACATTAACAAACAAGAATGAAAGACAAGAAGTTTATTTGGATGAAAGTCTAGTTCAAAATACAAAATCATATGATTAAACAACACATGTTCTACTATTGTGACCTGTTTGATTGCATTTTGAACACAACTGTTCTTTTCTCAGACGTTTTTTTGTCGTAGCAATCTCAATTGCAGCTTTAATTCTTGATTTCTTTGGTCGACCTGCCCTTTGGCGCTCATCAACAGGAGGAGGCTTGCAAACTTTCATAGCCACTTCATCCGGTATAGGAAACGCATCATCTCTTGGCATTACACTCATATTGTATGCATAGGACAAATTGTTATTGTGATAGTACAAGTGGCAAAGGGAAATATGTGAAATCTTACATATCTCCGCAGCTGCTATGGCATGTACACAAGGAATTTATCCAAATTCCACCTACGGCAAGTACATGTTTTCTCTGTCAAGTTAACATTGTGCAAGGATGATCCGCTTGACACTTCTGAGTGATGTGTATCTATCTCTTGTACACCAAATTGTTTTGCATTCTCGACTCTAACCTGATTCAAGTGTAAAAATCAACCATCACATTAAGGAAAAATCTACGTAAGTATATCAGCATATCAGCAGATTTAGTTAATCTGACATGAGCTAAGTCAACCATGACATGAACTAAGTCTACCATGACATGAACTAAGTTTACCATGACATGAACTAAGTCTACCGTTACTAACCTGGAGAAGTTTTTCAACTGCTTTTTCACTGTGCTAACTCGAGTTGCTTTTTTCCTCCTCTTTGCGAACCATCTTTTTAACATCGACCTTATTGCTTCGAGAAGTGGGACAATTGGCTCACCTCTTGCTCGGGATAACACTTTATTGATCGATTCTGCTATGTTGGAGGTTGTAAAATTGTACCTATTCCCAGAAAAGTGAGCACGGCTCCACAAACGTACATCCACGCGAACCAAATAATCTGCATATAAGCGTCCAAGTATCTCAGAAGTAGCTTTTCGACATCGGCTAGAACGCTCAGTCACAGAACATGTATGCTCCGCAACGTAAACCTTAATATGAAACTGAGGATTATGTCCAACGGTCGTAGCCCTAACCCTCCATGTACATCCTTTTACCCATCACTTTACCGTATACAAATCTGGCGTTGTATGGTCCAGGTAGAAGTCAAATTTCTGTATAACTGAAAGAATCTTCAATTTCAACTCCAACTCCTCCTTTGTGGCGTAAATCTGCCCAAGATATAGCTCTACTGAAGATAATTCCAATTGGCGAAACTCATTTTCTTTTGCTAATTTCCTTTTTTTGGGTGGGAGAATATGCTTCTCATCATCTTCATCCATAAAAATTTTACCCATACCGTAGTCATCATCAGAGCTTGCCCCATCCGTGTCATCACAGTAATCAAATTTGTATTCATCATCTTCTTCCACTTTTTCTTCGATGACTTGTTTCCCTTTCTTCTTAGTATCTTTTTCTTCTTTGATTTGTTGACTTGCTCCTTTTTTCTCTGTAAGCTCCACACAGAGACGCATTGTGCATGTCTTTGATTGCGTCAAAAAACCTTCCAATTGACGATAACTCCCAACTGAAACTGGCGGTGTGTCTTCTGGCAAATTTGGGAAACTCCTCTTGGACAACATATAGCTCAATTTCAGCTCAATATTCCGATGATCCAAGCCATATTCATCATAAACCACACCAACCAAATTGACATAGGTAGTATCGCGATTAACTCCAACTAGTTTACACCCTCTTGTGTTGTCAACACTGAAAATTCACCAATTTTTCTCCCTTCTCCAATTACCACAGACTAAGATAATTTGCTCCATGAAGAAGAAAACGAACAAAATTTCAGAGATCGAACAAAATTTCGGAGAACGAACGGTAGATTTCGGATATAGGAAAGAGAATCAACAAAAATTTTGAAAATAGAAAGAACAAAATTTGGGAGAACCGGAGAAAAGAAATTTTGGCCGCTATATCAACGGAGACTACAACGGCCACCCAAAGACACAAGGATACCCTAGTTCGGTTATGACAAAATGGACTTTTTCTCCTTTTATAACGAATAAAGTCTACCGTAATTGTTAAATAAATTCTACCATCATGGGGAGGTATCCATGTCTACCGTAATACAAATTAAAATCTACCCCATCAGGAGTATAAAGTCTACCAAAATTCTGGAAATCTACCAAAATAATTCTTCCACTATGTGAATAAAGTCTACTAAAACATAATAAATCTACACTGTGTGAGGCAAAAGTCTATCACCATAGGAGGTAACAAAGTCTACCATAATGGAGAGGTATCCAAGCCTACCGTAATACAAATTAAAATCTACCCCATCAGGAATATAAAGTATACCAAAATTCTGAAAATCTACCAAATTAAGTCTTCCACTATGTGAACAAAGTCTACCAAAACATAATAAATCTACCGTGTGAGGCAAAAGTCTACCATAACTAACTGACCATAAAATCTACCATAAATAACGAGATAAATCTACCACGGGTTACAAAATATATCATCAAAGTCACTTAAGTCTACCAGAAAATCTTAAGTCTACCAAAAAAAAGTCAACAAGTCAACGATGGTTATAAAATATACCGTTAAACAATATATAAGTCTACCGTTACATAGAAAATAATATCTACCGTAACATGAAAACGTAAGTCTACCATGTCTTCCAATTAAACTCTACTGTAACTACGGTAGACTTATCCGCGTAAGTCTACCATAACTGACAAAGCCAAAGTCTACCGTTACTTTTCAACTAAAATCTACCGTTACGTTTAATATAAGTCTACCGTCAAACCTGGTAGACTTTACCAAGTAAGTCTACCACTTCATAAAAAACTAAAGTCTACCGTCATTCTCTGGTATACTTTATCGTCCGAGCTCTTAAGTCTACCGTCATAGCTCTGGTAGACTTAAGTTTTCGTGTCAGAAATTCATTAATGACATTTTCGTAATTACGTTTTTTGTCACCAAACGAATTGAGGGTAAAACGACCATTTAAAACAGAATTAGGTTGTTTCAGTAATATCCAAATATTAAAGTCGTTTTAATAATAAAGTTTAAAAATATAGGTTGTTTTAACTAACCACCCTTATTATATTCGCAAAAGTTTTGTAATCATTCTAATAGACAAACTATGCCTCTGCAAAGTTTAATCAATCATTCCCAAATCTAGATAGAAAAAGACAGCTTGGGGAGAATCTGACAAATCTTCTATTAAGATCTTCAGTTTGAGCCAGAGAGATCTTCGGTGAGTTGAACGTTTCTTCGTATTCATTACCTTAAACCTCGACACTTATAAATTATAATAGTAATTTCAAAAACGATAAATTAAAATTGATAATACTATGTAAGAATCTAAAAACTAATGAAGCATATGTGACTCTATAAAAAACTATTTTTAACTAACGAATTTTACCAAAGGCTTCATAATACTGCAAGATGGATGGGACCTTGAGCATAATATAAGGGATATGGGTCAATCCACTTATTGCTAATTGATTTTGAGTTGGAAGCCCATTAATCTTAACATGGTATTAGAGCCCTGAATTCACACTTCACCACTGAACCGAAATTGATTGGGTCTGAAAGTGGTCCAATCGATCTGAGCCGAAATTGGACGGACCCGGATTTGATTCGGCCGATTTCACCCGAAATAATCCTAACTTAAGATTTATCGATATTAATGGATAGACAGACTATTATCTTGAAGGGGAGGGTGAAGAATGTTCTACACCAGAAAGATGAAAGAGATCTTGAGCAGTATATAAGGAATATATGTCAATCCACTCATTGCCAATTAGTTTTGAGTTGGAAACTCATTAACCTTAACACTATAATAGGTGGGGGTCAATACTTAAAGTTGTGGCATGTTTCTTGTATGCGCTACGAGCGGGACAATCATTTTCAAGCGTTCTTTCAATTGTGTCATCACTTTCATTCGATGAATTGGGCAAGCAGATTCACGGGCTAGCTTTAAAGTACAACAATGCAGATGAAGCAACCACTGAAAATGCGGTTATAGCTTGTTATGGGATGTGTGTGGAGATGGTTGATTGTGAGAAGATATTTTCTAGAATGTTAGAGAGAAGAGATGTTGTAACTGGGAATTTAATGATATCAGGGTATATACATAACAAGCTCCTTCCAAAAGCCTTGGATTTTGTCTGGTTTATGTTGCAGACAGGTCAGAGATTGGGTAGTTTCATGTATGCGACCGTTCTTAGCGCGTTTACTTCTGTTACTACTCTAGAGCGTCGCATGTAGACATGATAACTTGAGTAAATTGTTTAGGGTGTTAGACTGATTGTTGCATCAACCTTTTTATGTTTATGATAATGCATTATAGTATGCTTAGTTACGCATTGAGGTGTCACGTTCTGTCAATGTCTTGTCCGCCAAGAAAGCGATTTAGGTGTCATATTATGTCCATCTCGAAAACAACTAATGAAGCCAAAATGTTTTGCTCTTGATCTTTAGCTGACGTTGTCGTTGTTATGATCACTCACCACAACAATGTATTGATCAATGTGTTTAAGTTATCATATTCGCAAAAGTTTTGTAATCATTCTAATAGACAAACTATGCCTCTATAAAGTTTAACTTTGAATGCAATTAACCATAACGAATGGAAAAAAAATCTGTTCCACACACCAAAAAAACAATGTTGATAGTTACTCTTCTCGTCAACTATGCAGTATGCACATAACCGAATCTCGCTCAATAATTACGAATTAAGTCCCTGTCGTAGTCTTTTAAAACTCTCAGTCTCTGCACAAGATCCTTCTTGAGATAACTCATAATGTATAATACTTTACTTACAAACTTTTGTATATTTACGTTTATACGAAATAAGATTCTCGTTAGAGATTATTTAGTGTAATTGCACTTATGGCAAAAATTTGAAGATAAATTAAGTAAATAGCAATAGAACAAAAGATTAGTTAAATGGTTAAAGTGTTAAAAAAGAAAGAATATTCCAAATAACTAATTTTTACCATTCATTTTACTATTATGGTATAGATGATTTTTCCCGTACCACAAAATTTCTTATGTTAGTTATGTATCACATCTTTCTTAACAAATGAATATAGGGTTTAGGATTTTGAGTTTAGGATTTAGTTCTGTTTGAGCGTCCATTTGATAAATTAAAAACATCCACATAAAAAATTAACATGTTACAGAAGAAAAAAATTGTAATAGTTAAATAAAGGATAAATGAATTATTTGAAATAGTTATTTTTCTATTTGTCATTTACCCAATTTTGTTTCTCATTGCCATTTGCTTAATTTAGTCTTCCATTTTTCTCCATTTACCAAGATAACACATTATTTTTATGTAATTTTTTTTAATTGTTTTTAATTGAAAAACATTATTTTTAGAACTTTTACCGTTGTCTTCCACCATAGGTTATATCGTGTTCTCGTGTTTCACGATCTTAAAAAGTATAGGAGATTCAAAATCTATTAAAGTCGAGAGATCGAAAAGTGAAATAACTGATTATTTTTAATGAAAAAAATGACATGAGTTACATGCACGATGTTTGAATGTTATGGAAAAGCGACTATATATATGGTAAGTGGTAAAAGTATAAGCAGAAGTACAAAAGAGATGTGAATGAGGTTGAGAGTTGATCAATAGAGTTCAAATAAAAAGACGTCAAAACTCAAAATAAATAAATAAACAAGTTACAAAGAATTTACAAGACAATAAACGTGACTGATTACTGTTATAGATTTAATATTAACAAGAAATTCAAGCAATCTAATAATATACACCAGCCTATTGTCAATATATTATTTTGTGTCTTTTAAATAATTTCTTTTGTTAACATATATAAATTAATTAAAAAGGTTTAAAAATACAAAGTTACAAACGAGAATTTGTATTTTTTTTCATCGGTCAAGTTACCGAAACTGATTTTGGTTATTATTTTTTTTTTTTTTGGGGTTAATATTCTCCTAAATATACGAGTTCTTCCCAAATATGGTTTGAATCTTGAAGCGGTTCTAATATATGCAACCAAAACATGATCTTACGTACCAGTGTGTATATCTATATTCTTTTTTGTTCCCAGAAAATAGAGAATTTATTTTCAGATACTAACTTCCAAGAACAAAATCATTGTTTTCTAGACATCCTCTATATATTATTTGAGTAGTACACTTAGAGGGTTATTCAATCACAGATATTAATGGATTTCGAAATTCTTGTCAAATCATATGTTATTCAATCATTGATTTTAAAATTATTATCAAAATCATGTGTTATTCAATCATTGATTTTAAAATCTTTATCAAAATCATGTGTTATTGGTTCTATGATTTACAAATACTATTTAAAATCACCTTTTATTCAATATTAAAGATTTAAATATGGATTTGATTTCACATTGGATTTGAAAATCTATTTTACTTAAAAAATAGAGAGGTTGAAATCCGTAATCCCAACCATGTTATTTTGGTCGATTTTCAAAAAAAAAATATATATTATTTTACAAAACCAAAATCCAAAACACGTGATATTAGAAAAAAATAATAATAATGAATCTAAACTAACAAGTAATAATATCAATTACTCTATAATGTTACGTTTAATCCAACCATAACGCTCATCAGTAGATATACTAACAAAAACTTCTTTCATCTCTAATTGGTGAATCACTTTAACCGCATCGTAGGTTATATTTTCTTCCAAATTAGGGACTTCTTTGATAGCTTCCCATACGTTGTTTCTTTTCTCAACCTCTCTTTGTTCAACTTCTCTTTGTTCAGCTTCTCTTTGTTGTCTTGTTTCTCTTTCTTGTATTAGATTAAAAAGTTTTTGAGTGATTGTTGTCAATGAATTTATCTCAGTACGAACTTATTTTGCATCTTCACTCTGACTAGTTGGTTCACCTATATTGTTTGTATTACTTCTATGCTTCTTCATTAGAGGAAATATTTCTAAAGAATTCCTTGAACTACTGAAACAGACGAAGGTTATGAATTTGTTCTTCATGATCTTCATGAATTCAGTATTGAAGACAATATAGCAAGTGGTGTTTCATGATCTTCCTCGACATCTATAGAAACATCTTCAATAGAATTTGTTCTTTTTCTTGTAATTTCACATGTTCGAGCATCAGTACCATCACCTAATCCAATAGAATTCCCACCACTTACTATATTGTCTTCAAAAATCATCTTGAGATCTTCAAATTCTTCAAACGTTTCATCTCGAAAGTTTTTGTAACTCGGATGCGCCTAAATCCAAAAAACAAAAATTAAACAAAGACATGAGTCAGTGATATCCCCACCAAATAAAAAATCTTAATATTATAGCATAATTACAAATTTCCACGTTTATGTCTCCACGTTATTTTTAACATTAAAAAAATACTAATGTATGTAAAGTTTACCTTAATATAATTACTCCACACTTCATCCGAAGTTTACTATTATTTAATCATAATGATTATTTTTGAAATCTCTTTTGTATGATTTTGAAATCTATATTGTATAATTTTAAAATCTTATTTGTATGATTTTCAAATCCGATTTATTTAACTTTCAAATCCACTGATTTTGATTTTAAAATCAATGAAAATCCATGGATTTCCAAATCCTGTAAGGATTTTCAAATCCGTTAAAAGTCATGATTGAATAACCCTCTTATACAATTAACCTTACAAGAAATTAATATTTACATAACATTACCATTACATAAAAGAACAAATTATAACAAGAGTATTGTTGTTAGGTTTAGCTAAAAATATAGAAGTTAATATTTTGTGAAATTTTGGACAATATATTAGCAAAAAATTTATGAAACTTTTTCATAAATATAAAATATTCTATAGAATAACTCCTATAAATACGGATTTTTAATATCCATAAATATAAGATTTAATAAGTTACCATAAATATATGATTTTAATTAGTTATCATAAATATAAGATTTTAATTAGTTACCATAAATATTTGATTTTAATTCAATTTTTTAAAAGGAAAAATAAATATAAATATAATTTGATTTTATGGAACATTTTTATAAATATAAAATATTCTATAGAATATCTCCTATAAATATGAGTTTTCAGTATCCATAAATATATGATTTTAATTAGTTACCATAAATATAAGATTTTAATTAGTTACCATAAATCTTTTATTTTAATTAGTTACCATAAATATTTAATTTTAATTCCGTTTTTTTAAGGAAAATTAAAATAGATATATTATTTTAATAAAATCGTATAATATTTAATGACTAAACTAGAGAGATTATAATTTTTTCTTTGTTGTAATGGCAATGTGATGTAAATATTAACATTTTCTAAGGTTTATTTTATAAATGTACTCTCCAAATAATAATAAGAGGATTAATTATATTATTTATAAATGATATATATAAAATGTTTAAATTATTTTTCTTAATATTTGAAAATCGGATTTGTTAATATTCCTTTATTCCAAATATAACAGATTTGTTAATGTTCCAAATCTAGATTATCATTCAATTTAAAATTTTTTATTTTAGTCAATGATAGTAAAATACAAAAACAAAATTTCTTATTTTAAACCAATCATAAATGCTTAAAAATTTCCTTATTTTAATATGAATTTAAATATATATATATATCTATTGAAAACTACCAAATCCAAAATTCATGATTTAATTTTATTTTAAACTTAATTATATTTTAATGATATTATTTTTGGAATATTGATTTAAAATATTTCTCTTATTTTAGAAAATTTCCATTAGTTTAAACCAATCACGGCATTTTGATTTTAATGATTTAATTTTAATTCGAAACAAAATTTTGAATTTAAACGATTTGTTAAAGCTTACATATTTTATTTTACATTTAATTATATTTTAATGATACTATTTTAGGATCATAACCTAATTTATCATTATATATATATATATATATATATCACCAATTAATAATATATTAATTATATTGATTATAAATGATATTTACATCATATTAACAGTACAAAAAAGAATAAATTATAATCTCTCATTAGGAGTGGTTTAGTCATTAATTATTTTGTTATTCGATTTTCTTTTACTTATTTCTAATTTATAATTTGTTTTAATTAATTCATTTTTTAAATTTTCTTTTCTGGAAAGTAGTTAAAAATAGATTTTGTGAAGATTTTGTTGATTTAATTAAATACATTACTTAAATTAAATTAAATTAAATTAAACGTTGATTTAATTTTATAAACATAAGAGATTTTATCTAGACTGCGATTTTTGAAAATGTTATCAAAAATAATTTAATAAATTATAATGTTATCTAAATAAATTTTTTACTTTAATATATGTATATATATATATATATATCAATTTTATTTTTAGTAAAATATGATAACATACTTTCGATGAAATGATTTTTAGAATGTAAATTAAAAATAATTTTTTATTTTTCTTATTTTGAAATTATAAGTTAGTTAATAATTGTTAACAAATTTATTTCTTTCTAAATTATAATTTTTGTATTAATTAATTATTTTTTTTTTAAGAAGTTAAAAATAGATTTTATGAAGATTTTGTTGATTTAATTAAACATAATAATTAAATTAAATTTATATTTAGTTTACCAAAAATAATAGATTTGATGTGAAATGCGATTTTTTGGGAAGATTTTAAGAAAGAATTTAAAGCGATTTAATTATGTGTTTATGTGCTAACTAAATTTACCATTATAAACTTAATAAGAAATTAGCAAATGGTCTTAATACTAATGACATATGAAAAAAATATTAACATAGGTTAATATTATTTTCTAATTTGTACTCTCCAAATAATAATATCTATATTAAATCTATTAATTCGATTAATTATATTACAATGTTAATGTTAGTTACTATTTATAATATCGAATCTATTAATAGATTTTTAGTAGATTTAAAAATATTTGTTCATATCTGACATAGTTAACATGGTGTACAATTTAACATAACATTGTAATTTAAATTTTAAATCTATTTAAATTGTAAAATTTGTTAATTAAAACAGAACAAGATATAATTAAAATTTAAATAAAAAATATCCAAAAATTTTCTGTTGGAAAAAATATATCGGAATATCTAATATCGCTAATAGACATACTATCTTTCAACAAAAAATATACTCTACAAAATCAATCTTTGAATATCCTTGGTTAATATTTTTCAAAAAAAAAATTAATTAATATCATAGAATGTCGCAATCTTCCAAAACTTTAATTCTTTCTTCGGTTACATCAAAGAAAATATCTTGATTTTATATATAATTTTCCCAACAGAAAATTTCTAATATCGTTGAGTACGAAAGATTGGTGTTATATTTCTGATTACAAAATGTTTATACGTGTATTACAAAGATTCGATATTATAAAAATTGATATTATTATTTTCGTAAAGTTTTGGAAGAATAACAATTTTCTAATATCCTGATTTTATAATTTTTGGATATTTTTTATAATTACAATTTGTCATAGTTTTTCCATCATGATTTGATTATTACATATAGGAAAATGGCGTCTCGTTCATTGAATGGTTACCAATACACATAATGGTCCATAGAACAGAGGAAGTGGTTGCGAATATAAATATACTTAACATCAAAAACTTATGAAGTAATGATAATTACTTTTGTTTCTTACAAATTAGAAAATAACTTATAAACAGTCCCCACATAGAACCACTTGGCCATAGTTACATGAAGACGCAACCATTATTATGTGGAATTCCGACTTATTGCTTTCAAACCTAACCCTTAATAAATACCAAATTTATATTATTTGTCTTATGGAATTTAATTTGATAATTCAGCTTTAGACATGTTGGGTCGTTTCTTTATATAGTCTTGTCTCCACTTTGTCTTTTTCTTTTTAATTCGATTGATCTAACTGTATGATTGCAAATTGAAATGTTAATTCCATCTAGGCCTGAGCGTTCGGGTTTTCGAGTCGGATCGGGTCTGATCGGGTAATTCGGGTTTCAGATAATTCGGGTATCTCAATCTAATATCCGTTCAGATATTTATAAAAATTGGGTCGGATTCGAGTTTTTATTTTTTTGGTTCGGATCGGGTCGGATTCAATATTTTTTACCCATATGTACCCAAATATACTCAAAAATACCCGAAATACCCCTAAAACTTAAATATTAGTTACTTTTTACTCAAATCTATCCAAATTATCCAAATTACCCAAAACTATCTAATATATTTGGGTTTTTATAATTGTAATTTGGGTATTTGAATTATTACAAGTATAAGTACAACTAATATTTTTTGCTATATACTTGTATTTCAAATACTTTCGGATACCTTCGGGTTTCGAATTCGGATCGAGTTTTTCGGGTATATAAATTTAGGGTCCATTCGAATATTTTTAAAAATTGGATCGGGTCAGATCGGGTCGGGTCGGGTCGAGTTTTCGGGTCCGGGGTAAAATGCCCAGGCCTAATTCCATCGTATTTAATATCATTCTATGGTTATAAAAAAATAAAAAAATAAATGCGTGTTTGCATTATCAAAAAAAGTATTATCATATCATCCAGATATATATATATATATCTATACTATTAGATGATAAGTAATTAGATGTATTGGTAAAAATATTTACCATTCTTTTTCAATTTGTATGATATATCAAAACTGAATTATTATTTGAATATATTGTGTAATCATAGCAATTGATGGTGGCATGCAAAAATAGACTTAAAAATTGGGTCCACACTTACACTTAAAGTTGAAGGAAGTAGACAATACCTTCTTGCTAGACCATCATGTAACCAACTATAACATCACACATGCTTTGCCACCTCAACCCCACCCATCCCACCCTTACACTACTGTTTTCAAACCCGGTTTTAAACTAACCAATCCAATCAGTTCGAAGGAAAATAAAACAAAATAGGTTGAGATTACTTTGTGTGATCAGTGATATTAAAAACTATTTATAGCCATTTATAACTGAAATTTTTAATATACTTTTGCTATATTTATATATATATATATATAAATATCATCAATATAATAATCGATAAGTCTTTTTTTTTTGTTAATATTACAATCCACGGTCTAATTGCTTTAATACCATTACCAAAGGATCGGGTTTGTCTCCCACTTTCGTTTTAAACCAAAACCATGCTACCCCCACTTCTTTATAACCAACCCCATTTAAGAAGTGTAGTAAGCTTCTTCACTCACATAGCTATAACAAGAGAGAGAGAGAGAGAGAGAGCAACAATTATTTCTTAGAAGTTGCAAAAGCAAAGATCAACCAAGAAGCCTAAAGATGATGAAGGGAAGCAAGTCTTACACGGAGTATTCATCATCTTTCTCAACGGATGAATTTGGTTATGATCAGAACCGCTCAAACTCCTATAACTTCAATGGGCCTTGCATCAACACGGATCCAGAGATGAAGAGAAAGAAGAGAGTCGCTTCTTACAATCTCTTTGCCACGGAGGAAAAGCTCAAGAGTACTCTCAAGAACAGTTTCAAATGGATCAAGAACAAATTCTCAGGCGATGATAATAGTATCCGGTACAACGTCTAGATTAGTCCACTTTGATACTTTGATTTTCATCTTCTTCTTTCTTTTTAATTACATTAAGATAATAGTGAAACTTAACATGTAAATTAAGTGTGTGAGATTATGTATGTGAGTGTGTGTCTAAAGATTTGTATGTTACTCAAATGGAAATACAGATGCTGTCTATGTTCTCAATTTGCTTGTGGGGGGTACCATAATTATAAAATATGAAGCTTTAGTTCTTTCTTTATGGTTTGTTTCTTTATTATTATATGGTCTAATTGGTTGAATCGATCCAGATAAACTTTTTAATTGCTAATTTCAGTACCCTCAGTGAGTATTTCTTCCACGTCTATTCTAAATCAGGCTAATTACAAGATGAGACATTTTTTTATAAATAAAGAACTTTTTTTTTTTAATCACAAAATATTTAGAAACAATTGCATAAAACAACCTTCATTATATCTGATATTACTAGATCAACCTATCTTTCTAAAGGGTTATTAAAAAGACATAAAAACCAATGCTTTGATTTTTTATTACGGAAATGGCATTCAAATTTTTTTTTTTAAAGAAAAAAAAACAGAAACCGTTGGCGACGCTCTGGAGATTTTCCCATCGCGTCGCCGACGCTGCCGTTGGGGAAGACGACGCCGAAGTTGACGTCAACGATGATACTCGACGTCTTCTTCGTCTTCTCAATCGTCTTCGTCTTCGTCTTCTTCGTCATCTTCGTCTTCGACTTTGTCTTCATCGTCTTCGTCTTCGTCTTCGACTTCATCTTCATCGTCTTCTTCTGTCTCTCTCTGTCTCTCTCTCTCTCTGATTTCTGTTACAAATATGGTAGACTAACTTTATGTGGTGGTAGAGTTAACAATATGTGTAATGAAAGACTTAACTTTATGTTGTGGTAGAGTTAACAGTATGTGTAATGGTAGACTTAACTTATGTGTAATGGAAGACTTAACTTTATGTTGTGGTAGAGTTAACAGTATCTGTAATGGTAGACTTAACTTTATGTTATGGTAGAGTTAACAGTATGTGTAATGGTAGACTTAAAAGATCGATACGGTAGACTTTATAATATGTAATAGCGGTAGACTTAATAGATGTAATAGACATAACGGTAGATTTGAAAGGTATTGAAACGGTAGACTATACTAATACTTACGGTAGAGTTAGTGACATTTGGAGGGAAAACTGTTCAATGTTCAATTTTCCCGGTTAGGTTACTAGGGTTTTATTAAAGACAAGAGTTAAATAAAAAGACACACGGTAGAGTTTAAACAACGACTCGGTAGACTTAAAAAAACAGTTACTGTTGCGATTAATTATTTTTTGGTTTTGGGGGGAAATCCTTTAATTTAATAGGACTTTTCATCTCGAAAATCAAAAAATCGATTCTCCGGCGATTCTCCGGCGATTCTCGATTCCTGTAAATTTTTCCGTCTTCGTCTTCACGCGTAAGTATCTGGCGTGTTCACGTCTTCGCCGTCTTCGTCTTCACGCGTAAGTCTCTGGCGTGTTCACGTCTTCGCCGTCTTCGTCTTCTCGTCTTCTCATCCTCTCCGGCGTTTTCTCGTTTTCTCCGGCGTGTTTTCGTCAAGTCCGCGTCTTCTTCGGCTTCTTCTCCGCTTTCTCAGGCGTCTTAGTCGTCTTCTCTGTAAAAAACCTCTCGTCTTCTCTGTAAAAAAAAAAACTCACGTAAGCTTTCTTCGTCTCTCTCTCGTTATGAAATCTTTTGAGAAAAGTTTCGAAATCGAGGAAAATGATTGATAAGGTAGATTTTACTTAACGATATGGTAGATTTTACTAAGGGTTACGGTAGACTTAACTCTATGTCTCTGTAGACTTAATGATTTAGTTTAGGTTATGGTAGACTTAATTCTATGTTATGGACTTAATGATTTTACTTTAGGTTATGGTAGACTTAAATCTATGTTACGGTAGACTTAACTCTATGTCTCTGTAGACTTAATGATTTAGTTTAGGTTATGGTAGACTTAATTCTATGTTATGGTAGATTTTATTTTACTCTATTTCATATTTTGGTAGACTAATTTTATGTTATGGTAGACTTTACTTGAGTTTATACGCGTTTGTTGGTACATTTAATTTGAGTTTGTTGTTCCTTTCTCCTTGCAGACATGGAAATAGAAAGGTCTGAACCCAACAATGATGAGTATCCTCCTAGACTCTATGCACCCGAAAAATCACCTTTCCTGAAAAGAAGTATTTCACACCACAGTCATTTATCAGACTTAGTGGAGCTTCAAGATGCAATCGGTCCCAATGTTTTCAACGACATAATGAATAACTCGCAAGTCGGAGTCATGTTGAAGCTGGCTGTGGGTAAATACAATTGGTGCGGCAAGGTTGTCCATTATTTCATAACTCACCAATTAGCTCTTACTAAGCCATACGAATTTTGGTCTTTAATTGCTGGTCGTCCGGTCAGATTCTCCCCAGACGAGTTTGAGGCGATTACAGGCCTAAACTGTGATCCCATTGACCCTGATGATTCCTTTGAAGGAGATCACACCGAGTTGTGGGGACAACTGAATGTTAAACCTTATCAGGGACCCTCGTGGCAAGAGATTCATGATGTTTTAGATAAATGCAGACAATGGGATTATGCGACTAGGAGAAAGGTGGGGTTGTTGTATGTTCTAATAGTAGGCATTTATGGTCTGCATCGCAATAGCAGACTACCTCTGAACTACGCCAAACGTGTCATAGATGCTGAAGCATTCGAAAGAGTTCCATGGGGTCGGCTGTCATATAAGGAACTTATACTGTCCATTAAATCTTTGAGTTTGAAAGGAACCTCTATGTCAATTCATGGATGCGTGCATGCAATGCAAATATGGGCATACATGGTTGTGCCAATCCTTGGAGAAGAAATTGGGAGATTAGATGAACAGATATATGCTGGAGTTCCTCTATTAAGGTGGAAAGGCGGACGCACACGTTCCGCAATTGAGACCATTATCCAAAAGGATAAGTCGAAAAACAACAAGGTTTGTTGCATATTATGGTAGACTTAATTGTATGTTATGGTAGACTTAATTTTACGTTATGGTAGACTTAATTTTACGTTATGGTAGACTTAACTTTATGTTATGGTAGACTTAATTTTACGTTATGGTAGACTTAATTTTATGTTATGGTAGACTTAATTTTACGTTATGGTAGACTTAACTTTATGTTATGGTAGACTTAATTTTACGTTATGGTAGACTTAATTTTACGTTATGGTTGACTTAATTTTATGTTCTGGTAGACTTAATTTTATGTTCTGGTAGACTTAATTTTATGTTCTGGTAGACTTAATTTTATGTTATAGCAGACTTAATTTTATGTTCTTGTAGACTTAGTTTTGATGTATGTTAAACGGTAGAGTTTATGTTGTGACATACAGTTACTTACTTAAATATTTATCTCGTGCTTAATTGTTGTAGCCACGAGTGAATCACATTCTCGTTGTGAAGTCTTTGGACAAAATTTATCCGGCCTTCCCAGATGAAAAGGAAGAAGGTGTAGATCAGAAGCTACATAATATGATTCGTGATATCATAGAAAACAGATTAGATAAAACCAGATGGGATATTTCCTCTAACAAAACAAAAAGGAAGGCAAGAGAGAAGGAAGTTGAACCGCAGAAGAGGGAAATGAAAAGAAAGGTTGACACATCCCTACAGGCTCAGCCAGAGGAGAGGAGTGGGGTTGATACAATACTTCTAACCGCGATTGAGAAGATGTCTGCTCAAATGGCAAGAATGGAAGACGATTGGCGTGCTGACCGCCTTCGAATTACCAAACTGGAAGAGGGTCGGGCCAATGTTGGTGAAGAAGCTGGTACCAAACATGCATCTACCAAACATGGATCTAGTGGGACTGGCGGAGAAGAAGCTGAAGTTAGTAAACCAGTTGAGAAGGCTGCCAGTGATGCGGTACGTAAGTCTCTATTCTAGTAAAAGTAACTTCTTTAAGTTACTTGAGTGTCAAGAAAGTATCACATTGATATTACACATTGTACTTGTACACATTTGACTTTGAGTTACATCATAGTAGCGTTGTATACAGCTACTATGGTAGAGTTTCCTCCTTTTCAAACTTAATTGTAGACTTTTTTCATCCAGTTGTATTATTTATGGTAGATTTTATAGTTGCATTTTTTATTTGTTTTTGATTCATGGTAGACTTTGCTAACAATTCCTTTGTAATTTACCACCATCCATACAGTCATGGTTGGAGATGTTTGGTATAGCACCACCAAAGAAGCAATCTACAGAGAAGACACCCCCTCCGAAATCAGTGCCACCTCTTGCTTATGTTGACATCAGTGACATCAGTGGCCAGGAGACAACCCCTAGGAAAAAATAGCAGCCAATACTGCGGGACAGCAGCGGGGACTCGTTGAAACAAAATTTGGACTTGGTACTGGCGAAGTACAGTTCTGCAGAGAAACCTAAGCGTCGTTTGAATGATGGGACTCATGTATTAAAGGAAAGAGTGAGATATCCTCCCTCCAGTCAAGTCTCTCCTTTCATCGGATGCTCTGTAGTGAGGCGGATGCTCAAAAAGTCGTATGACCCTTTTGAACCGGTTGAGCCTGTTCGGGAGATGCACCTCATGAACTACATTGAGGAAGACCTGTAAGTGTATGTTATGGTAGAGTTTATTGATAGGTGATGGTAGAGTTATTGTTAGGTGATGGTAGACTTATTGTTATGTGGTATACTTACTGAACCTTTATTGTTAAGTATGTTAATGTATACTTACTGAAAGGTTTAATATGACGCAGCATCAATCATCCTGATAAATTAGACCAGAATGTTGAATTATACATGCGGCTAATGACACCCAAAGAAGATTGGAAAGAGGAGGAGTTCGGCTGGCTGGATACTCAGGTAATTTAATTTAAATGTGTTGTTTACCTGTTGTAACAATAAACTACAATTTAAACCCTATTGTTTCCTATTCTGCAGCATATGGCTTTGGGGATGTCTTTCTTTACAGAGAGAGATAGGCAAGACCCTAGCCCTTACCGTCCCCGGATTGCTTTCATCAACCCATATTTTACAGGTATGTGGGCTACAGACTTTCAAAACGACTTCCTACCAAATGAGAAGGCATGGATATTTACAGACGGATACATAAAGCTGTACAATGGTGGAAACATGACCAACAAAAAATGGGTTGAGGATGTCGGTGGCTGCTTTCATTGTTTACAGGAAGAAACAAATACCACAAAATGTTCAAAGTGGTGACTGTGGGGTATATACTTTGAAGTATATTGAGTGTCTGGCTCTTGGTCGGGGTTTTGATGGCCTATCTGATGCTACAGTTGGAGATATACGCAGAAAATATGCAGCTGATTTTTTTGCCGAGAAGGCAACCGATGGTATTTCGTTCAGTGATCCAAACCCCTAGGGTTGCAGAGGGTAGTAAGGATGCAATGATCTCAGGTTCACAACCTGTGTAGCTTGACGGGTGTCTATGTGGTAGACTTTGTGGATGTTGGTAGACTTAACAAAAATATTATGGTAGACTTAACAAAAATATTATGGTAGACTTTGTGGATGTTGGTAGACTTTCTGTATATTTAAACCCTAAACCTTAAATCCTAAGAATCTAAGTTTGTGTCTCGGCCCGTATTGAAGAATTAATTGCAATCCGAAAACAAAGCGATACAATAACAAACAACCAGGATACACAAGAAGGATACATACATTAACAAACAAGAATGAAAGACAAGAAGTTTATTTGGATAAAAGTCTAGTCCGAACACCAAATCATATGATTAAACAACACATGTTCTACTATTGTGACCTGCTTGATTGCATTTTGAACACAAATGTTCTTTTCTGGGACGTTTTGTTGGCGTAGCAATCTCAATTGCAGCTTTAATTCTTGATTTCTTTGGTCGACCTGCCCTTTGGCGCTCATCAACACGAGGAGGCTTGCAAACTTTCATAGCCACTTCATCCGGTATTAGGAAACGCAACATCTCTTGGCATTACACTCATATTGTATGCATAGGACAAATTGTTATTGTGATAGTACGAGTGGCAAAGGGAGATACGTGAAATCTTACGTGTCTCCGCAGCTGCTATGGCATGTACACAAGGAATTTTATCCAAATTCCACCTACGGCAAGTACATGTTTTCTCTGTCAAGTTCACAATGTGCAAGGATGTTCCCCTTGACACTTCTGAATGATGCGTATCTATCTCTTGAACACCAAATTGTTTTGCATTCTCGACTCTAACCTGATTCAAGTGTAAAAATCAACAATCACATAAGGATAAGGAAAAATCTACGTACGTACGTATATCAGCAGATTACCTAAAAGATACCATCATATGAACTAAATCTACCATAACATGAAATAAGTCTACCATGACATGAACTAAGTCTACCGTGACATGACCAAAGTCTACCGTGACATGACCAAAGTCTACCGTTACATGAACTAAGTCTACCGTGACATGACCAAAGTCTACCGTTACATGAACGAAGTCTACCGTGACATGACCAAAGTCTACCGTGACATGACCAAAGTCTACCGTGATATGACCAAAGTCTACCGTGACATGACCAAAGTCTACCGTGACATGACCAAAGTCTACCGTAACATGAACAAAGTCTACCGTGACTAACCTGGAGAAGTTTTTTAACTGCTTCTGTAAGAACTATGCTACCTCGAGATGCTTTTTTCCTCCTTTCTGCGAACCATCTTGTTAACATCGACCTTATTGCTTCGAGAAGTGGGACAATTGGCTCACCTCTTGCTCGGGATAACACTTTATTGATCGATTCTGCTATGTTGGACGTTGTAAAATTGTACCTATTCCCGGGAAAGTGAGCACGGCTCCACAAACGCACATCCGCGCGAACCAAATAATCATGAAAGGCAGGATGTACACTTTGAATCTGCGCTAACAAGGCATTGAACTCTGAAACAGTATATGCAGTCGCGGCTTTCTTTACTAGTCGAAAACACGCTTTTCCTTTGAATTTCAGCAAGATGTTCTTATGCAAATGATATGTGCATATACCGCGAGATGACAGTGGGTATACCTTATATATCGCTCTTGATATTGATCTATGTCTATCAGAAATAATGGCAAGGCTTTCGTTATCGGGGATAACACGTTGTAGTTGTGTAAAGAACCACTCCCAAGACTCATCATTCTCAGTATCAACGACAGCAAAGGCTATTGGGAATATATTGAAATTTCCATCTTGGGTGGTTGCGACAAGTAGTGTACCTTTGTATTTCCCATGCAAAAACGTACCATCAACAACAATAACTTTCTTCATATAGACAAACCCTTTTATGCTTGCTCCAAATGAAATGAAAAGAAACTTAAACCTGTCATATTGGTCAACATCAAGTTTAATAACTGTTCCAGGATTAGCTCGCCTAATCATGTATAAGTAACTTGAAAGTTCTCCATATATGGAGTAATCTTAAAATTAGGCTGTTTGACGTAATTGTTTCCTTTTATACCGCACATTTAAATTTAAATTAGAAAAGAACTTCTTAATTGGTTTTCTAATCCGAAAGAACCGGATTTACAACAACAACAAAAAAAAAAAAAAAATCTTCAATCCAACCATGGATGAATGGGATATAAATAATTGACCCTAATAGTCTCAATTTTGTAGTCCAAATTGTGAACATAACATCAGAAACAAACTGGAGCAGAACATATGATGTGATATATAGTGAATGAAAAAGTAGTCCTTTATCTTTGGTGAAATTCGTAAACAAATAACTAATTTCCCCTTTCAAATACTCGTGTTTTTCGAAGACGCCTAGTTTTGAAAAGGGAAAAAAACAAATGGTTTGAGATATGAACCTCATGGCTGTAATTGATTATATTCTTGTTATTTGCACAACAATGTTTTCCTCCTAACATTGGAAGCGTGAGATATAAGGAATAAATTAAAAGGAGACACATGAACCTAACCTCTATGGTTTTAATTTCGGACGAGGCCTCTATGTTTTCATCTCACAGCACACCACTATGACATTATCTGGTTTGTACTCCATAGTCTCTTACTTTCTTTCCTTTTCGATTTTCATAACAGTAGACTTGGTATCTTTTTAATTTTGTCCACAAGTACCATTCCTATTCTCAACTTGCACATGGAGTAGAGCACGAAGAAGATGATAAATTAACCATCCATCATCATAAACAGAAGGCGCTTAAGAACAGAGAAACGTTGCGTACTTGAGTGGATAATTTGATTCAATCTGCAGAAGCAAACATATGATCAAAACCTTTGTAGTACTAATTATACAACCTCTAAAACCAGAGAGGTCTAGTTTGCATATGCTTCTTGTTAAATGCAAATGACGCAGAGAGCCAGAGACACGACAAAAGAGTAGGCAAATACTTTTTTTTGGAGGAAGATAACGGACTTGTGTCGTGACTTGTGACACGCAGGTTATCTTCCTCCTTATCTTCCTCAATATACCGTTATCTTCCTAAAAATCTCTTGCCTTAAAAACTCTTGATAGAAGAGAATTTGGTTCCGAAATTAATCGCCATGCTTGCGTAGCAAGCAATGCTTGATTAAAATTGCCAATGTCTCGGAAACCCAGACCACCATCTTGTTTTTGTTTGCACATCTTCTCCCATAAATGCAATTACTCTAAATAATCCCTAAAAAGAATCTTGTTTTGTACATAAGAATATACAGACGTTTAGAGAAAAATGAAAGTATTATATATTATGAATTCAAGATTTGTCTCTGTTCAAGGAATCTGAGCGATCTCAAGAAGGATCTTGTGAAGAGACTGAGGTTTAGAGAAGAAAGGGCAATGATCACTTCCTTTGATCTTAAAAACTGCTTCGGGACTATTCTCCCTGACCAGTTTCTCTTGAGCGTCCGGTGAAAGAGCTAAATCATCGAGCGTCTGAACATAGAATCTCCGACCTTTTCCATATCTTTCTGCAGTAAGCGACAGGTTCTCCATCATAGGACCTAATGGTACAGGCCGCATCGAGATCATAGACAATGCAACGTCCTGAATTTAAAAAATAAAAATAAACACTAATCACTTGTTGCATTAGGCCTATCCATAAAAACAGAACTTGAACCACTCTAGATTGGGGCTGTTGCTGATCACTTAGATTAATTATTGTAAGAGTTTACCTTATTGGGTGACTGATTGAAGTACAAGCCTTTCATGTGTTGCTTCTCAAACATGAACCCTGTCGCGGGTTTGTCCTTGCCGTTTCCATAGATCAAGAACTGTGACTCTTTCATGAATTGTTTTGCAGAACCAAGCTGCAATGGAGACAGTTTCTCAGAGTGTGAACGCATACACAGAAACAAAGAACATTCAGGACCCGAACATTCATCGAATTTAAACCCACAGCGTCGCGGACATGCTAATTACATAAGTATTGGTTGCAATGGAATCAAATGACTCCACATTAGTCCACAATTCTCATTTGATTCTAAAAATGTTTTTAGCTTTGTTCAAATTGAGAAATGTAAATCTTTTTATGTGAACTAAATCATCCTTGAATTAAAACAAGAAAATACACTCAAGGAACATGTTTGAATGAAACATGCTAGTGTTACCTCATCAGCAAAGACATCGAAGGGTCTTTGTCCATCAGCAACCATTGTGGCACATATGAATATAGCTTTTGAGATTTTCTCTGGAAACCGCTCTAACGCATACGAAACACATGCACCTCCAGTACTGTGACCCACCAGAATGACCTGAAACAATCAACACTCATTGCTTCACACAAGTGTATTTAAAATGAAAAACTAAGATGACACTAGAATTCACATGGAAATTGTAAACCTTCCTTAGAATATTGTCAGAAGAATGCTGAGGAAACTTAAATGGAAAACGCCTTCCCAAAAACCGAGTATTTGATATTACAATAACAAGAACTTTTACACACAAAAGATAGCATAACTTGATTTTATAGCTGTCACAATTCTTCATGTGTCACAGCCAGACAGCCTTATGATAAATGCTGCCCAGTCCATATTCCAACCAACACAAGGACCACAATTTTATGATTTAAAATTGACGGAAATTGTTAAGAAACCGAAACAACTGAGGTTCAATGTAGTAACATTGACACTTTTTTCCAAGTTCCTACATAAACCTAATAACCTAACTATCTACACGTGAGCAATTTCTAACCTTTTCTTCCTCAGGAAGATTTTGAATGAGCTCGATCAACGGTTTTGAATATTCTTCTAAGGTGGAAACACTATTTGCGTCTGTCATATTAAATCCAGATCCAGTGAGGTCAACTGTGACAGGAAATAGTCCAGACTCTTCCAATGAAGCAACAGTTTTGTACCAACACCATGCCCCAAACCCTTCACCATGAACCAAAATGAATTTCTTAACCGTCAAGCTCTCCAAAAAGTCAGGTACCTGAAGAGATACAATATAACTAGCATAAATAAAACTGAACATAAAAAGTATTTTCTAATCTCATAGTAACAGGTAGTGTGAATTACAAAGCAATGACATTTATGTGTGACAGAAACAATCATGAACAAAATCTTGAATTTTCGAACAAAGTTCTCTGCTTTGCAATAACCAAAAGGAATCTTCTTTTCTCCATCTTTGTTCTAATCACACCCATAGAGTAATAAGACAACAACACTATATAAACTTTTAAAAAGCAATACCACTCCAAGAACATTTGAGAACAGTTGTTATCCTCTATTATACTTCTTTGGGTCCCAACCTAATGTCAATATCAAAGTTAACCTTTAAACTCGTTTGATCCCGCTCCATAAAATTACAAGTTTTCCACCTCAAGTCTCAAAAAGCAACACTCACTTCCAATCAAGAAATCTTCTAATCATTATAAAATTAGACAAAGACCTAAGTCTAAAAATCCAAATTTTATCATTGTTATTTAAAAAAAAGCTTGGACCTGCTTGTTATTAGAAAATGGGTCAGAGAGTGTTCGTCTTCTAGAGCTAGTAGACCCGACTCGTCTAGACATGGATCCATCAAATCTCTGAGAAACCTGAGCTTGATGAATCGCCGTAGACAAAGCTCGTCGATGCAATGTCTCTTCATCAGCAAGCAATTTCCTCTGTGAACGATTCACTCTCTTGCTTCTGGATCCATCCCCTCCACTTCTGATAATTACATCATTCTTCTTCATGCAGATTACTCTGTTGCCCATCTTCACAAAATCCCTCAATTGAACCCACAGAAGAAGATTTTATGGGAAATTCAAAAACTTTCCCTAGTTTTTGTCCATCAATTGAAAAGATCTTGTCTTGGGGATAGAGAGAGAAGAAGAAGAGTGGATGAAGAAGATGCAAAACGGACGGTGTCATTGATTACGAATAAGGACGATTCAGATTTAAGACAAAGCAGCCAAAGTCTGTTAATGTTTCGTCTTTTGTGTGGATATTTCTGGGATTTTTTATTTCTTGTGTGTTTCGACTTTTTTTGTTCTCACTATTATTACTCTGTTCCTTCAAATCAATTGGGACATGCATTTGTCTGACTCTCAACATATTAATTTTTTTATTCATTATTTCATGTAGGTCTTGGACATTTGGGTATCATTCATGTTCGATTCGGATTCTTCAGATTTTTGGTTTTTCAGTTTTTAAGTTAAAGTATCATTCGGATATTTTACACATTCGGTTCAGGTACAGTTCGGATTTTTTGGGTTTTTGGATCTTCAGTTTAGGACTATAGATCCATTCGGATATTTTTCAATAATGGATTTGGGTTCGGTTCAGGTTTTCGCGTCGGGTATTTTTCCCAGTCCTAATTTCATGAACCTAATTTTGGTATTTTATTATTATTATTTTTTTGGAAAACTTATGTTGTATGGTTTATTTGAATCATCAAAGTTAAGATATCATAAAGTTTCATTCACTTTTGTCATGTAAAGATTGTTTCTTTAAACAAAAAACTATAATTTATCTCGTGCTTATGCACGGGATGAGGTTTTCGTATATGGACATATTAAATTGATATTTTAAAAGTATTCCGAAAACTAAACACAAAGATTAAAAACATTAATATTTCTTAACATTAAATTGAAATTTTGAGATATGCTGAGAATATAGACACAGATAAACATTAATATTTATCATAATATCGTAAATATTACATTATATTAAACATATTAAAATGCTAGTGAAAATTATAGAATCATATGATAAAACCATTTCAAAGGATGTTCTTGTTTTTTTGGCATAGTGCATCCAAGAATGAAGTATTTTAGCTCTAATACACCAAGATGATTTAAATAGTTTTAAATCTTTGACAGAAGTGTCCTTGGCCGAGATTAAATTATATTTCTATATAAAGTGTTTTTTTTTTTTCATTTCACCTCATCAAACCAAAAGTTTTTTTTTTTTTGTTTTTGCTTCATATTGACAACCCAAAAAGTAATAATGAAGATAAGATTTTATGAATCAAATTCGGCTTTAACTAAATTTGTAAAATTTGAATTTTAAATAACGAATATAAAAATATTTTGTATGATTGAAGCTCTAACTAACCTTCCTTACTCTATATTGTTTAAAAAAAAAAGTAATAATGAAGATCCTTAAAATATATTTAAAGAAAAGCAATAAAGAAGATTTAAAAAAAAACTATTTGTATGATTGAAACTCTAACTACTTTTCCTTACTTAATCTTTTTTAAAGAAAAATACCAATATAATGAAGATCATATATTGATGATAAGAGAATAAAGAATTCCGTTTCTCATAATAAAAGATTAAAATGAAATCTAAATAATTTTAATCTCTTTAATATTGTTGCTAAATCTAAAATTTTAATCCGATTTTTAAGCATTTATGATTGGTTTGAAATAGAATTTTTTTATATTTTACTATCATTGGTTAAAATAAGAAATTTAAAATTAAATGATAATCTCGATTTCACTAACGAAATTAGATATTTTAAAACATTTATGATTTACTTAACAATATTTCGGAATCTAGATATTTTAAAGCATTTATGTTTGGTTAAAATATAATTAAGTTGAAAATAAAGTTAAATCAGGATTTTATAGCATTTATAATTTACTTAACAATAAATTTTTTAAATCGTCGTTAAATCAAAAAGGGAATATTAACAAATCCGTTATATTTGGAATAAGAGAATAATAATAAATCCGATTTTAATATTTATCGTCGATAATCCATTTGGAATATTAACAATTCCAATTTTTAAGCATTTATGATTGGTTTAAATAAGAGAATATTTTATATTTTATTATCATTGGCTAGAATCAAAAAATTAAAATTGAATGATATTCTAAATTTTACTAACCACAATATTCGATTATATATTCTAAAGCATTTATTAATACTTAACAATATTTCAGAATCTAGAAATTTTAAAGCATTTCTCTTTAGTTTCCTAATTAATATCGTTTATAATTAATATAATCTTTCTTGGTGATAAGAGAATAATTATTGTACCGTTTTTTGGAATATTAACAAATCGTCGAATAATATAATTTTTAACATTTTTATGATTGATTTAAAATAAAAAAAATTTAAAATCGTAGAATAAGGGAATAATGCTATAATAGAATAATTCGACGATTTAATCTTTCTTTAAAACATTTTTATTATTATTCATTCATTGTGATATGTTAATATATCAATCATGAATTTCAGATTTGTTAGTTTTCTAAACTAACAATACGCATCTTCTAATAACATTTATTAATTCTGATTTCTGTTAACTAATTATATACTTATTAATATATACTTATTAATTAATATAATCGCCAAGTAAGGGTATTTATAAATCGGTTCATAATTAATAAATATATATTGTTAAACCAAATTATTTTACATTATTTTTTTTAATTCAGTTCCTTTCTTTGGTTTTAATCATATATTTTTGAAGATATGTTTTTTATTATCATTGGCTAGAATAAAAAATTTAAAATTGAATGATAATCTAGATTTCGATAACCACAATATCCGAGTAAATATTTTAAAGCATCGATGATTTTATAAATCGTTAATAATTAATATAATCTTTATTAGTGATAAGAGAATGATTAATGACTAAACTATCCTTAATAAAAAATTATAATTTGTTCTTTTTTATAATGGCAATGTGATGTAAATATTAACATCTGATAAGGTTAATAGTACAAGTGTACTCTCCAAATAATATATAGGGGATGAATTGAGTGACGTTGCTACGCACATGACCATTATGAGATGATGCATTGGAGATGGAGATGACCATCGAAGCCCAATAGTTGGTGATCGAGAAAAAATAATCGAAGAGAGTAGTTGAAGCCTGTTAAGAATCAAACATGGAAGGGAAAGGATGGTCTGGTCAAGATGTGGATCTATGGCACCATCTCGGAATCAATTTTCGATATCGTTCTCAAAGCCAAGTGCATAGCTCGAGACCTATGGCTTGCCATTGAGGATTTGTTTCGTGACAACAATGAAGCTCGTGCTCTCTAAATTGAACAGGAACTTCGCACCATCACCATCGGCGACCGCTTCATTCATGACTATTGTAAGAAGGTCAAAACGTTCTCCGACCTTCTTGCTAATGTCGACTCTCCCATCTCGGACCGCTCTCTTGTGATGCACCTACTCAACGATTTGAGTGAAAAGTATGATAACATCATCGTCATTAAACATCGAGAATCTTTCGCCACGTTTGTCACCGCTCGATCGATGCTCATCATGGAAGAAGATCGACTTGGAAACAAGAATCGACCAAGTGCCACCAACTTGCACCAATCTTCCTCCTCTGATGTGCTCCTCACGCCAACTACAAACAACCACCGTCAGCAGCACCAGCCCGAGTTCTCTTACCGTGGTGGTCATGGTCGTGGCCGTGGAGAATGCCATAACCGTGGTGGATGTTCGCGACACTACAACACCAACACCTAATCACCTCAGTACTCTTCACAGCAGCAGTGGCACTATGGACCTCCACAGTCTTCATACACCTTTCTTCTACAACAAGCTGCTGTTACGTTCCGTCCCTCTTACTATTCTCAGCCACCAACTCCTACGATGGACATTCTTGGACCTTACCCGACGGCTCCACACAATGAGGCTTACCTTGCCTTTCATTCTCCTCCATTAACGATGCACTCCAACAAGTCATCGTATGTTCCAACAGCTCTCGCTCATGCCTTCAATACAATGACTCTCCATGAACCCAATAACGGTGGATGGTTCATGTATATGGGTGCAACAAGTCATGTGACCGCCGATCAAGGTAACCTATGTTCTACTTTTAATTCGAGCTCTCTTCCTACGATTATTGTCGGTAATGGATCCATTGCCCCTGTCACTCATATTGGCCATGGTATTCTTCCCTCTCTCTCGCGTCCTTTTGATATGTTTGCATTTTGCATCATTTTATCTTGCATAATTCATACGTTTAGACGTGTTATTCACCCTGTTCTTGTCATTTATTCCTAGTTTTGCATACTTAGAGTGTTTTGCATTAGGTTTGCATACATCCTGCATATTTGGCTTGTTACAGGTACTTTCAGGTGATTTTGGAGAAGTTAGGCCCGAAGCTGTCTTGAGCATACCACTCGACCTGGATGCCCCAGCAGACGTGTTTTACCGAAGCTGTCTTGAGCATACCACTCGACCAGGATGCCCCAGCAGACGTGTTTGACCGAAGCTGTCTTGAGCATACCACTCGACCTGGATGCCCAGCAGACGTGTTTGACCGAAGCTGTCTTGAGCATACCACTCGACCTGGATGCTACAACAGACTCAAGCACCTATGCTAGAGCAGACGTGATCGAGTCCATGCAGGAAATGGAGCAGAAACTCAGCTCTAGCACCCATGCTCGAGCTGTATGATCAAGCAGAGACAAAAGGTGGCGTCTTGAAGATTTTTGGCCGAGCTCGAGCACACATGCTCGAGCTCCATGATCGAGCTCAACTTAAAAGAGGAGTCTTGGAATTTTCACGTCTGACTCGAGCCCTTAGAGTCGAGTATTAGGGTCGAGCTCAACACACAAAAATGCAATCTTGATGTCATCAGCTCGAGCACAACACTCGACCAGCACAGAGTCGAGTTGCACCTTACTTTGCGCGTTTTTACTATTTTGCCCATGACGTTTTAGGATTTTTAAGGCTTAGTATAAATACCTAATGTGGGATTAAGACTTCTAAGTTTTTTTCTCTCTAAGTTTTAATTTTATGCCTAAATTTTCGAGTTTTCTTTCTGTTCTTCATTGTTCTTGATTTCTAGACTTTGTAATTTGGTTTCTACTTGTTATTTTTAGTTAATTCCTTCTGTTCTATCTGTTTCTTTCATCTATGCAAGTTTCTATGATTTCTGGGTTTGTGATTATGTTGTTCTTAATGTTTTCTGAGTAGGCATTAGGGTTCTTGAGGATGGGTTAGATTAGTGTGAATTCTTAGTCTCCTAGGTGGTTTAAGAGTTGATTGTTTAAATTCCCTTCTAAATCAGTGTTCTTAATGCTAATTTCTCTCTGATCAATTGAGATTAGATCTTAGGTGTTTTTCCACCCAGAAGGTGTTTGATAAAATGCTTGAATGAATTGATGTTAGAGATTTGCATACCTAGCCTAAGGGATTAGATGCCTAGGGTGTTTATTGACAATATTGAACTGATTCTTCTTGCCTGCTAGGGTAGATTTCGCCAAGGGATTGGGTCTGGAACTGGCCTAGCTTGAGGTTACTTATCACGGGAGTGGACTTAACTGGTTGTGATGTTTGATGTCTAGGGAATAGCTTGATTGAGTTTTGTTAGACCACCTGGGTAGGCTAAGAAGATACACTGAATCGATTACCCCATCCTTAGGAACTTCTCTTGCATTGATTGAATTCTCGTCTAGCCCTATACACTGTTTTTGTATTGCCTTGCTCTTGTTAGTCCTATACAGTATCTGTTTTAGTTTCCATTTTTAGTTTCTGTCTAGGGTGTTAGAGTCCTATACGCTCTTGCTTGGCTTGACTTGAATGATTTGATCTCATCCTTTTTGGTTAATATCTTCACCCTTATGGATTGACACCTTACTATACTACAACGAAATCTTGGTCTAGTAAGGAATTGACCTATATCAATTTGGCGCCGTTGCCATTGGGGTGTTGTTTGTTACAATTAGGATTTCAAAACGTTCTCGATCAAGTTCTTTTCTATATACTCTGTTACTCACTTTGATTTTCTTTTTCTGTCTTTGGCTTGCAGGACGTTTCTTGCCTCGAGCACCCTAGCTCGAGCCTCGCAGATCGAGTCTGCCTGTCTTGCACACGTCTGCTCGAGCCTAGCACATCGCGTCCTGTTCTCCAAGATCCAATAATATGGCTGATAATATTCCACCACCACAGCCTGAACATGTGCCTCATCAGCGAAGACCCCGTCTGATAGGGGCGGGAGACGCTCCTAATACTCATACCAACAGACAAGGGATTGTCCCTCCTACGGTCCAGAATAACAATTTTGAGATCAAGAGCAGCTTGATCGCCATGGTGCAGAACAACAAGTTTCATGGACTGCCTATGGAGAACCCTCTTGATCATCTGGATGAGTTTGATAGGCTCTGCAGCCTTACCAAGATCAATGGGGTTAGTGAAGATGGTTTCAAGCTAAGGCTCTTTCCCTTCTCTCTTGGTGACAGAGCCCATCACTGGGAAAAGACTCTACCCCATGGATCTATCACTTCCTGGGATGACTGCAAGAAAACCTTCCTGACCAAGTTCTTCTCCAATGCCAGGACAGCGCGCTTGAGGAATGAAATTTCTGGATTCACTCAGAAAGATGGTGAGAGTTTCTGTGAATGCTGGGATCGCTTCAAGGGATACACTACTCAATGCCCTCATCACGGTTTCAGTAATGAGTCACTCCTTAGCACTCTCTACAGAGGCGTTCTCCCAAAGGTCCGCATGCTTCTCGATACCGCCAGTAACGGTAACTTCCTCAACCAAGATGTTGATGCGGGCTGGGCACTTATGGAGAACCTCGCACAATCTGGTGGTAATTACACCGCTGAGTATGATAGGAGTGTCCGGCCAAGTATTGCTACATGATGATCCGACTAGGGCCATCAAGGCCTTGACTGCAAAGTTGGATCAACCGCTTCCAGCGTAAGAAACAGTTCACCTTGCTTCTGAGGATACCGTGTTTCAGGTTCAAGATGGGGACAATGATGGTCTTGAGGAGGTCAGCTATGTTCAGAATCAAGGCGGCTACAACAAAGGTTTCATCAACTACACGAACAACCCAAACCTCTCTTACAGAGCCCCAACGTTGCTAACCCTCAGGATCAAGTTTACCCGCTCCGCAACAGCCGCATCAGTCCAAGCCTTTTGCTGCTTACAATCAACATCAGAATTTTGTACCTCAGCAGCACTACCAGAGCAGCCATCCACCACCTGGTTTTACACTTCCCCACGCTCAGCCTTCTCATGCTCAAAATCAACGTATGACCTGCCGCAACAAATCCTACAAGGACAAAGCGGCTGGTGCATTGGACTTGGCTAAGAAGTTGGGTGAAGTCAAAACACAGATTGACTTCACATATACTGATCTCAACAACAAGATCGAGTCACTGACTCCAGAATCAAATGCTTGGAGAACAGCACTGCATCACCTTCTTCCACAAAGCCTATTGGACAACTTCCAGGAAAAGCAATTCAGAACCCCAAGGAGTATTGCAATGCCATCTTTTCAATGGAATCAAGTCATATTGCTGATCATGAAGCGGATGTTAGAAACATTGAAGCTTTTCTTTATGGTTCCGATGCTAACACAACTACAATCGCTTTGAGGAGTGGAAGAAAGTTACCGCGAGGGACGGATCTCCTACAATCACCATGACAGTGAGGATCAAGATGGGGAGGATCTGGTTTCCAAAACGACCAAGACAAGAGTTTTACGCCTGCTGGAGCACCCCAACTCGAGCCACCTACTCGAGCTGAGACCCCAGGACGTCCAACTCGAGCCCACAGCTCGACTCGAAGGGTCAAGACAGCCTACCTCCCGCACCTAAAACTGTGATTTCGTAGAAAAGAAACAACCCTCTGTTCCCCTCCTTACAAACCTAAACTTCCATTCCCAAAAAAATTCAAGAAGGATAAGGACGTAACCATGGTTGAAAACAAGGGTAGTGTTGATTGCATTGATTCACCAAGCACGACAAAGATTGAGCCTAAGTCTCTCCCCAAGCTTGGCAATCCTGGTATGTTCTCCATAACCTGCCTTCTTGGTGATTTGGCAATTGAGGATGCTCTATGTGACTCTGGTTCAAGTGTGAATGTCATGTCCCGTGAGATGTTAGACAGTCTAGGGATAAGACACCTCACTTATCACCCATCGCCCATCACTTTTGGAGACACTCATTCACGAAAGCCACTTGGTCTTCTGGAAGATTACCCACTTAAAGTTGGGGACTGTATAGTCCCAACAGACTTTGTTGTTATGGAAATGAAGAAGGCCAACAAGCTCCCACTCCTTCTTGGAACTCCCTTCCTCAACACTACTGGTGCAAACATGGACTTCAAGAACCAAAGGGTGGTTCTTATGAATGTGGATGACAAGGCCTATTACCCACTAAAAGCTTCTCCTAATGAGCTATGTGGCACAATGACTATCAAAGATGATGGCTACCGGTATGAGAAAGTGCAATCTCTGGAACGAGAGGATAGAGCTGAGAGTACAATGGATGAACAAGGGGTCAAACCATTCATACTTGGTCAGATCATTACAGAGGAGACCTCAGTTCCCCTCCGTGAACCACCCTAGACCTCATAAGGTGGTGAATTCAAGCTTAGAGACTTTAAACAAGCTCACTTGGGAGGAAGTCCCATGTCTATCTCTGTACATATTTCTTTGTTTTAGTTTTTAAAACGTCAAATAAGTGTGCTAAGCTGTTTGATTTTGTCTTGATTGTGTGATTTCAGGAAAGTATGAGAGGTGAATCATGAAAAGGAGGCAAAAACGCACAGGAATGGCTTGACTCGAGCCCTGAGATCGAGCCAGACACCTGCACTCGTCTGACTCGAGCCACCAGCTCGAGCCCCCATGCTCAAGACGAGAACTCGATCTCCTCCTTCTTCTCCAGGCCTTGAGGTACCTGTTCCATCCATTCTTGTATATATTAGCTGCATTATTTTCATGTTTTCTGTTGATTCTTAATCTTTCTTCCCAAATTTTTATTACACAAGGGACTGTGTGATTTAAGTTTGGGGGGAAAGGTTAAGATTTGTTTGATGTGTTTTCTCTGTTCTTATTTTGATTTTGTGCATCCTTGAGTCTTCATCTATGGCATAGAAAAACCAAAAAATTAAAAAAAATTTTGAAAAATCTTTAAAAACAGAGTGTCATGTAGTATTGCATATGCATATTAGGATTGAGTCTAGATTGTTTCATATAGGGCTGTTGCATATGCATAGGGGATGATGATGATTTAAACCTTGTAAACTTGCTGATCCGACTGTATGACTTCAATGCCCTCGTTTCAAGTTGTTTAATGCCTTGATATTGAGCTTGAAGTAAGACTGAACCATGTTCTGATTGCACAACTAGAGATCGAGTCTTAGCTGAAGCATGCTGTGATTTTCTGTCATTCCCTATCTATTTGAACCTGAATTTTGACTCATAATTATCATGCCTATGCACTGCATCTGAACTCATGGATACCATATACATACTTGGATTTTCTTTCATCTGTTTATACCACTCTTTGCTGATCCAAGTAGCTGTTCTCATCATTAGAACAGTTTTACCATGCCTTTAGCCTAGCCTTCTTTCAAGCCATGATATTATTTTCTTGAGTGTGTGAGACCTATTTCTGAATGAGCTTGGTAGAAAGTGTTAGGTTTGAGCCGACAAGGATAGATTCTCATGTAGTTCTGGTTTGCAATTTTCGAATCAAATAGGAATTAGGTGGGATCTTGATCATTGGGTATTGGGGTTGGTTCTGTGGATAGAAAAGAATGAAAAACTTGGAAAAGATTGAAAGAAAAGGATAAAAGTTCTTAGGAGGGGAATGATCTGAATGTCTAAGTATCTAGTAAAGGATTAGGGGGTGCTGAGTATAAGAATAGAAAGGGCAAAAAGTTTAAAGTCTTAAAAACATGAAAAATGCCCAAGCTGGTCATGAAAACCCATGAGAAAAACCCCAATCCGCTAGAAGTATTTGTATAACCTCTCCTAGAGCCAAAAACAAAAAGAAAAGATGAAACTGATCCAAGAAATCAAAAGGGAAGCCTGAGGGTCAAGGGTAGAATTAGGATGACTTTCTGGGTTTAGACTTGAAGGTTAAAAACACTTGTGTAGGACTGGGTAGATGAGAGTCTATTCTTGTATGCATAGGTTGGTTCTTACCTTTAGCATTCTACTAAAGCTCATTCCTTCTCATTGAGAGATCCTTGTTCTGAAATGATAAAACCATACTGAAGGTACCATCTTTGTCTCTTGACCTTACCCTTAGCCAAATGAGTTCATTGAATGTGCATAGCTTGATTCACGGTTTCTGTTTAAATGAATGTTAAGGGGAATGATAGATTTGAATGCATGTCTAGGTTGAGATTTGATTGAACTTGTGCTGAGAAGAGTATGGCTAACGTTTTTAAGTAGAGTTCACAACTTTGCATTCTAGAATTGGTAACTTGGACATTGAGATCATCTGTTACAATCTGCAAGTTTTGGTTCTGAGTCCCCACCTTCAACCCACTTCTTCATTCTTATTCCTTTGTTTGCTTGAGGGCAAGCAAAGACTAAGTTTGGGGGAGTTGATATGTTTGCATTTTGCATCATTTTATCTTGCATAATTCATACGTTTAGACGTGTTATTCACCCTGTTCTTGTCATTTATTCCTAGTTTTGCATACTTAGAGTGTTTTGCATTAGGTTTGCATACATCCTGCATATTTGGCTTGTTACAGGTACTTTCAGGTGATTTTGGAGAAGTTAGGCCCGAAGCTGTCTTGAGCATACCACTCGACCTGGATGCCCCAGCAGACGTGTTTTACCGAAGCTGTCTTGAGCATACCACTCGACCTGGATGCCCCAGCAGACGTGTTTGACCGAAGCTGTCTTGAGCATACCACTCGACCTGGATGCCCAGCAGACGTGTTTGACCGAAGTTGTCTTGAGCATACCACTCGACCTGGATGCTACAACAGACTCAAGCACTTATGCTAGAGCAGACGTGATCGAGTCCATGCAGGAAATGGAGCAGAAACTCAGCTCTAGCACCCATGCTCGAGCTGTATGATCAAGCAGAGACAAAAGGTGGCGTCTTGAAGATTTTTGGCCGAGCTCGAGCACACATGCTCGAGCTCCATGATCGAGCTCAACTTAAAAGAGGAGTCTTGGAATTTTCACGTCTGACTCGAGCCCTTAGAGTCGAGTATGAGGGTCGAGCTCAACACACAAAAATGCAATCTTGATGTCATCAGCTCGAGCACAGCACTCGACCAGCACAGGGTCGAGTTGCACCTTACTTTGCGCGTTTTTACTATTTTGCCCATGACGTTTTAGGGTTTTTAAGGCTTAGTATAAATACCTAATGTGGGATTAAGACTTCTAAGTTTTTTTCTCTCTAAGTTTTAATTTTATGCCTAAATTTTCGAGTTTTCTTCTGTTCTTCATTGTTCTTGATTTCTAGACTTTGTAATTTGGTTTCTACTTGTTATTTTTAGTTAATTCCTTCTGTTCTATCTGTTTCTTTCATCTATGCAAGTTTTTATGATTTCTGGGTTTGTGATTATGTTGTTCTTAACGTTTTCTGAGTAGTCATTAGGGTTCTTGAGGATGGGTTAGATTAGTGTGAATTCTTAGTCTCCTAGGTGGTTTAAGAGTTGATTGTTTAAATTCCCTTCTAAATCAGTGTTCTTAATGCTAATTTCTCTCTGATCAATTGAGATTAGATCTTAGGTGTTTTTCCACCCAGAAGGTGTTTGATAAAATGCTTGAATGAATTGATGTTAGAGATTTGCATACCTAGCCTAAGGGATTAGATGCCTAGGGTGTTTATTGACAATATTGAACTGATTCTTCATGCCTGCTAGGGTAGATTTCGCCAAGGGATTGGGTCTGGAACTGGCCTAGCTTGAGGTTACTTATCACGGGAGTGGACTTAACTGGTTGTGATGTTTGATGTCTAGGGAATAGCTTGATTGAGTTTTGTTAGACCACCTGGGTAGGTTAAGAAGATACACTGGATCGATTACCCCATCCTTAGGAACTTCTCTTGCATTGATTGAATTCTCGTCTAGCCCTATACACTGTTTCTGTATTGCCTTGCTCTTGTTAGTCCTATACAGTATCTGTTTTAGTTTCCATTTTTAGTTTCTGTCTAGGGTGTTAGAGTCCTATACGCTCTTGCTTGGCTTGACTTGAATGATTTGATCTCATCCTTTTTGGTTAATATCTTCACCCTTATGGATTGACACCTTACTATACTACAACGAAATCTTGGTCTAGTAAGGAATTGACCTATATCACCTTTTCATCTTAAAAATATTCTCGTTTGTCCCTCTATTGTCAAGAACTTGATTTCAGTTCGTCGGTTCGTTTCTGATAATAATTATTCCATTGAATTTGACCCTTTTGGTTTTTGTGTTAAGGATCTACACACTCGGACCAAACTCCTCCGGTGTAACAGCTCGGGTCGACTTTACTCCGTCTCTTCTCCAACTCGAAATCTCACTCTCACTACTTCTTCAAATGATTCTCACATATGGCACAAACGTATGGGTCACATCAACGCTTCTGATCTCCGTCATCTTGCTTCTTCTGCGTCTACTCCGTTTTCTTTTCAAAAAGCCGATCATATATATCATGCATGTCAACTTGGCAAACAAACTCGGCTACCCTTCTATTCTTCTCTTTCTGTTGTTTCTAAACTATTTGGTATTGTTTATTCTTATATTTGGACTTCTCTTATTCTAACCTTGAGTGGAATAAAGTATTATCTTCTATTTCTTGACCATTTCTCACAATTTATTTGGATTTATCCTTTAAAACATAAGAGCGATACGTTCAACATGTATTTTCATTTTTCCACGTATGTCAAGACACAATTTCAATGCAACATCATGTCTCTTCAGTGTGACAACGGCAACGAATACAACAATCGCATTTTCCTTGATCACCTTGCCACCGACGATACCACTTTGCGCTTCTCGTGTCCCCACACGAGCCAACAAAACGGAAAAGCTGAACGAATGTTACGCATAATTAACAATATGGTCTGTTGTCTTCTCTTTCAAGCAAAGATGCCCTCTACTTACTGGGTCGAAGCACTACATATGACGGTATACTTGCTGAACATCGCTCTTTCATCTTCTATTGGTAAAGAAGTTCCTTACACCAACCTCTTTCGCAAACCGGTATCTTATTCTCATCTTCGTATTTTTGGTTGCTTATGTTTTCTCAATCTTCTTCCTAGTTCTATTCACAAACTTACTCCTTGTTCTTCACCGTGTGTTTTTCTTTGCTACCCTTCTAATCATCGTGGCTACAGGTGTCTTGATCTTTCCACTAAAAAGATTATTATATATCGTCATGTCATTTTCGACGAATCTATGTTTCTTTTCTCCACCGTAAACGATCGTCCCATACAATCAACTTCCTCTCTTCCTCTTCTGTCACCTCCAATTCAAATATCAGCCACTCCATCTCCTATCCCACCTGTCGCTCTTTCTCCATCGTTGCCTCCTTCTCATTCCATGACCACTCGAAGTAAAAACGGCATCACAAAGCCACAAAATCGACTTTGTTAAGCTACTAATGTTATTTCTCCTATTCCATCTTCCCATATACAGGGGGCAAAGGATCCAAATTGGCTTCAAGCCATGAATGAGGAAATCAAGGCTCAAATTAAAAGTGGAACGTGGGACCTTGTTCCACACCCAACTAACACTAACGTTGTACGTTCTATGTGGGTGTTTACACATAAATATCATGCAGATGGACGTTTAGCTCCGTGGTTAAATCAGCCACCATCCGCACTGTTCTCCACCTTGATGTTACTCACAACTGGTCTTTACGTCAACTTGATGTCAAAAATGCATTTCTCAACGGTGATCTCAAAGAAGTTGTCTACATGCATCAGCCACAGGGGTTCCATGATCCGACAAAGCCAAATCATGTCTGCTTGCTGTGCAAGTCTCTTTATGGGCTCAAGTAAGCTCCTCGTGCATGGTACACATGGTTCGCAACGTACGCTAACCAGCTTGGTTTCAAGCAAAGTGTCTCCGATCATTCTCTCTTTGTGTACTCTCATGGCTCGTAGCTCGCCTATCTTCTTCTTTACGTCGATGATATTGTTCTCACTGCCTCCACCACTCAGCTTCTTGACTCCATCATTCAGTCACTCCACAAGGAGTTTAAGATGACAGATCTCGGTCAACTCAACCACTTCCTCGACATCACCGTGACTAAGATTCCACCGGTCTTTTTCTTCATCAAAATCTTTACGCTAATGCGATCCTTGCTCGTGCCAACATGAACAACTGTTACATGCCTCACTCCGGTTGATACAAGGGCGAAGTTAGCTGCTGATGCTACACCTCCGGTCGCCGATCCTCAGCTCAACCGAAGCTTAGCTGGTGCACTTCAATATCTCATGCTTACACGGCTCGATATTTCATGTATCTTTGCTGGTGCACTACAATACACAATAGTAGCTGATGCACTTCGCTGTACAGCAAGTCTGTCTCTTTATGCATGACCCTCGTGAGATGCATTTCCACGCCTTAAAGCGCATCCTTTGCTACATCAAGGGGACTATCTCTAGTGGTCTTCAGCTCTACTGCTCCACCGCAACAACCTTAACCGCTTATTCGGATGCGGATTGGGATGGCTGCCCCACTACTCGTCGTTCTACTTCTGGGTATTGTGTGTTCTTTGGTGATAATATGATATCGTGGTCTTCTAAACAGCAGCACACCATCTCTCCATCAAGCGCCGAGGCAGAGTACCGAGGAGTGGCTAATGCTGTATCTGAATTCGCGTGGCTCCGCAATCTGTTACTTGAGTTACACGTACCCTTAGCTTGAGCTACTATTGTGTATTGTAACAACATCAACACCGTGTATCTTGCATCTAATCTGGTTAAACATCAATGGACGAAGCACATCGAGATCGACATTCACTTTTCACGTGTTGCTATGGGTCATGTTTGGGTGCTTCATGTTCCATCTGCTCAACAATATGCCGACATTTTCACTAAGGGATTGCCATCACCATTGTTCATTGATTTTCGGTCCAACCTGAGCATTCGTGAACCTCCTGCTCCGACTGAGGGGGAGTATTAGACAATATAGAAATATTAGATTTCTGGATATGGCAATAGTAATATTTATAGATACGATGGTACACAACCCTAATTGTATTCCTATATATAGTTGACATATATGAAGATTACTCTCCACGGAGATTCCTATTATCTTACAAATATATCGTTAGACCATGCTGTCTGGCAAGAGGACCCACGAATTACGAGACAAACACCACTATATAGTATTCTTTGCTGGAATCCGTCGTAGGCAAGGGCAGGATCACGATCAATGGAACGGGTCACACGACACCAGTTAAATTATAGGTAAATTATAAGTATTAGTGACGTTACGTATAATAACTTAACATAGTAAATTTAGCTAAGTTGGTTAAATATATCTATATTACAAGAGTTGAAGTCCTATCTTGACCCCTTATCCTATTATTTTCCCCACGTAATGCTTTGGTTTGGGTCAAATCCCACTACTTTGCTCATTTTTGTTAGTGTTTGATTAAAAAGAAATATTGTAGTAAGGCACAAAATAACTTATGTACATTTAATTATTATTTAGATTAATAAATATTTTTTAAAATAAATAATATTTAATATTAATTCTCTTAAAAAAAATTCTGGATCCGTCCCTACTCGTAAGAGCAGATCCATTGCTTAAGAGCCCCTAAGCTTTTATAATGGGTTCTTAACTATATTTATAATAGAAAAATTCCAAAAGCAAAAGTTAAGAAACTCTTCTAAAATTGATGCTCCATTGGTTAAGAACCTTGAGGTTTTTAAAATTTTTTTTTTTTTGAATTAACTAAAAAACGTCTTAAAATTTACATTACTCAAAATTTACATTGTTCTGCTGGTGAAGTAACTTCCACAGTGGCTCCAGCTTCTTTCCAAGTTTCCCTCATTGCTCCTTCTACTTCCACAGTGGCTCCAGCTTTTACGCTTGCAAAGTAAAACCTTTTCTTCATGCTCTATAAGGCAACCTACAAACTACAATTTCACATAGGAACCTCTTTTAAACCAAACACTTATGATTGACACAAAAACAAAATATTGCTAGTAGAATAAAACAATAGTACATGACTAGCAACATCAATCGTAACCTGTTTAGCACACCAAACTTATCATACAACATCAAAACCTTTTACATATCATATCATACAATCGAGAATATATTACATAGACCACAAACTTAATTATACAAACAAGAACTGAATCATACAAAGGGAAACTGAAGCATACAAATAAGAACTGAAGCATACAATCGAGAATATATTACATAGAAACCATAGCTTATCATACAATGTTACATATATTACATAGAAATCATTCATTTGACAAGAAATCATTCATTAGCTTGTTTTTCATTGCCATTTCCATATCACTAAGTGGCTCAGTTTTTCCAATGAGCTTCTCAAGCATTGTAAGCTTGCTTTGTTTCTCTTTCCTGTCATAGTCTTTCTCCTTTATCTCCCACATGCTCTTAAACTCCTCTAGGTCCTTGCCTTCTTCTTTCACAGCTGTTGCCTTGCTCGCAGGTCTTTTACCTTTGGCTTTTGATGCCCTAACACCAGGTGGACGAGCTTGAACCTCTTCATGGTTTAGTGGGACAGAGCTTGATGACTATGTAGATTGCTCATCAAACTTTCTCCTCTTTGATTGTCGATGATCTTTTGTATATGAAGAGCAACACCATTTCTGATCATGCCTAAGTTCTCTCCAAGCATGCTTAAGTGTGAACTTCAGCTTGTAATCATTGAAGAAGATCTGATAAGCCAGCTTGATGACATCATCCTCATTCTGTCCACTGGATTTCTCTTTTGTTGCAGCCTCATAAGAACCTACAAATTTGCATACTTGATCGTTGATCTTCTGCCACCTCTGCTTGCAGTGCATTGGCTCTCTCTTTTCCACACCAGCTAGCTTAGGGCTTGCAGCATAATAAGCTGCAATGCGTGACCAAAATGCATTGCCTTTTTACTCATTCCCAATAATAGAATCCTTACTAGTATTGAGCCAAGAACTGATGAGCACCACGTCTTCAATCTGTGACCATTTCCTTCTTGATCGTTGCTCCTTAGGTTTGTCTTGAGATAAGTTTTGACCATCATCATAGAGATTGGTTTCAAGAGGATGGTTTGATTGTTAACTAGTTAAGAGGTTCACAAAACCAGAATCATGACTATAGAGATTGGTTTCAAGAGGATCCATCGATTAGGTGTTGAAAGGAGAAAGAAGAAAGAAAGGGTCTGGTTTGGTGTTTAAAGAGAAGGAAGAGTTTGAAGAGAAAGAAGACAGCAGATACAGAAGCAGATTCAATGGTCTCGGTTGAGGTTTAAGTCAGGTTAAACTGAAGCCTCTAGTTAATATATAACTAGAGGTGAGTTTATGTGTTAAAGTCTTCATTGTGTTTAATTCAAAGCAAAGTGACATAACACTTTGCAATGAATGGCAACTAACAAACAAATCCATTTAAAGCAAACACACAATAAACTAAACACTAATCTATCTCTTCAAGTTTGATGTAGACAATCAAATCAATTTAAAGCATTTAGAAAATTTCTTCTAACCACAACCAGAAAAGAACAAGAAGACTATTGAAAAATCTACTCAATTTTCAGCTCAAAAAACTAACCATCAACACTCAAATTTATCAGCCACAAGCCACATATATACACCTAATCTAGAAAATTCAATATAGGATAATCGATTGATAAAACAATCCCTAATTTGCGTGGAAAATGATAAGATATTACCTTGAACTTGGCTTGTTTGGTTGCTTCAGACTCTCCTTAAACCTCTTTGCTTTCTCCTATACAACAATCTATACCAAAACGCCAAAACAATCAATCATCAACATTTGGATTTTTTCAAAACAAAACGTTAAAACAATCCAAAATTAAAACCATACCTTTTGATCGTTAGAGAAATCCATATCAAAATTCTGAGGATATGCAGTGTTCCCATAGAAGAATCCCGTCCCAAAATCAACTCTATTCCTATAAAAAAGATCAATCCCAACATTCGGAGGAGATGAAGCGGATGATCCCCCACAAGAGTCCAATTTGCGGCGGCAGGAATCACGGCGGTGGAGCGGATGATCCGGTGAACATTAATCAGAGCTTGGAGAAGCGAGAGAGAAAGCGAGAGATTTGGGAGATTGGATTCGGGAGAGAAGCGAGAGAGAGAACTTGGAGAGTCCAGAGAGAACTTGGAGAGTCGAGAAAGAAATATGATTTTTTTGCTTGTCTTAATTTTTTTTTCCTCTCAACCAATGAAAAGGTGACAGAGTAGGATTTCTTAACAATCCCAAAACATCTTAGCTAAGAATCGATCCTTACCAATTTAATTATTTTGGATTTAATTTTAATGCTTAAAAGGTAAGAAACTTACTAAGGACCACCGATGGAGCTGCTCTAAGATACTAAGATACATTACCCTCATAGTGTTATTAACCTAAACAACACCACCACATTCTTACCCCATCCCCCAACACGCTAAAAGATTCATTCATGCTTTAATATAAATCAAATAATCGTACAAATTGCCTACACTCATCACCATATGTGTGAATACAATAATACACTAAAAATTGTCACCGGACCTAATCAATTTGAATTTACCACATCAAATTAGAACCCGAGACTTTAACCTTTGCATAAACAAACCGGATCATTACTCACTCATGATTTGTATGCACTTACTCCGATTCATACCAATCGAATATAGATTAATCAGAAACCAAATCCTAATTATTCCTTATTACGCTTAGCTCAATTCTTTTTATCTTGATCAGTTTCCTATTAACTCACTGATGAATGATGACCGATCATGTAAATGGATTATTTTAACACAATCAATTAATTCGGATGTACTTATTTACTTAATTAACATTAAACCAAATGCAAGCGGTTTGCAAACTAAACCTGGTTTAGAAAAAACTTGAAAATTTAACTCAATTTAATCATATTAAAACCCAATTTAACTTTATCCAAATGAATTAATTAAACTCTTAAACCGGTTTAAATCGAAATCCGAAATGAAACCAGATTAAACTAGTCAACTCCTTCGAACAGATTAATTTCAACCAAACGGAACCTATTTAAATAGAAATACATTTTGAAATTAACTTAAACCTAGACTAAACCAAACCGGTATTTTGGTTTAGTCAAAAATTATATTAATTAATTTTGAAAACCCAATTAAACCGAACTGGTTCAATATTAACCAAATTGAAAAAATCTATCGTCGCGGACAAATATTTCCGAAGACCATTCCCATCAACATACTTAACTTTCAATTTATAACCACAACTTTTGAAAACTTTCATGTAGAAAACGTTTTGAAGAATGTATTTAGGAAATTGTGTTTTTTCAAATCCGAGTTTTCTCCGATTTGCTTAACCGCGGTGGCTTCCGGCGGGTATTTATGCCTTATTAGGCTTAGCTTAATTAATTCATTTTATTTCATATCACTTTCCGGTTAATTAACTCACTCATGACCATGCAAATAGATTACATAAGCACAATAAATTAAATCGAATTTACTTAACATTAAACCAAATGCAATTGGTTTGCAAACTAAAACTGGTTTAGAGTTAACTTGAAAATTTAACTAATCTGCTAAACCACGGTGACTTCCGGCCACTCACTAGGTCTTCCTAACTATACTTGATCAGAACAGGGAACCAAAAAATCTATGAAAAGCATTATTAAAACTTGAAAACATTGTCGAAATCAAATGCATGCATGCAAATCAGACCGTTTTGAAGAACAAAATAGTTTTCGGTGGCTCTACATAAGAAAACAAGTAGGTTTCCGACAGCCGATTTCGTCGAAATTCGGTCGGAAATCGTATTTTCTTACCAAATTCCGACTAACTCAAATTGGTCGGAAACTGGTTTTGATCGGAAATTGGTCGGAGTTTTGCCGACGAAGTGAGTGGTCGGAAAAGTGGTCGGGATGCTTCGTCGGAGAAGTAGTCGGCAACATTCGTCGGAAATCATCGGAGTAAATATCGTCGGAAATTTCCAACCAATTTCCAACCACAATGATGCATGTCGTCGGAAATTGGTCGGAAAATAATTTTCGACTAAATATTAAAAACAAAAAACAAAAAATAATACAAATAATAATTAAAAACTAATAATATTTTAGGATTAAAAACTAAAAAATATATTTTTTTTTAAACTGCAAATTTAAAAAGTTCATATTATTTTGAAAATAAAAAACTACAAATCAAAACCAAGATCTTCGGAAATTCATATTGTTTTTCTATACTCACTTTTTTTCCGGCGAGAAAAAAATTTGAGTTTTTTTTTTAATCGATTTGTTGATTTGTGATTTGTGAGGAGTAGGGGCGAATATATAGAAAAAATTCCAACGAATTTCCGACCACCGTGGTCAGAAATTCGTCGAAAACAAAAATTCATTGAAACTATGTTTCAAGCATAGAATCGAAACAACAAAGGCACATTTCTGACGAATTTCCGTCCACCGTGGTCGGAATTTTGTCGGAAACATAAATTCATTGAAACTATGTTTGAATCATTAAATCGAAACAATAAAGACACATTTCCGATAATTTTCGACCATGGTGTTCGAAAATTCGTCGGAAACATAAATTCATTGAAACTACGTTTGAATCATTGAATCAAAACAACAAAGACACATTTCAGACGAATCGTCGACCATGGTCGTCGGAACTTCCAAGCCCCGATTTCCGAAGAATTTCCGACCACATTGGTCGGAAATTTGTCGAAAACCTTATATATGTTTCACGGAATTTGTCTGAATTGTTTAAAATTTTTCCGTCTATTTTCCGACAAAATTTCCGACCATTCTCCGACCAACCTTTTTAGTTGGAGAATTTTCCGTATTTCTGATGGAAATTTTTGACTCACTTTGGACGACAGCGGCTTGGTCAGAAAATTCAAAATATTTATGACCAATTTCCGACCAGAAATTAGGTCGTCAGAAATTGGTAGGAAATAAAACGGAAAATTGTCGAAAAATTTCTGATCACAACAGTTGTCGGAAACTGGCTTGTTTTCTTGTAGTGCTAGGACATCTTCGGCCAAACCAAAACGTGAAACTATTCTTATGACTCATACTATAACATAGATAATTAAAAGATAATCGATGCAAACATTAAACACCTTATCATGCTTGAAAACTTTTCTCAAGAAAAATGGAGCAGATCTAGCACGTTCTAGTAAAAGACGACGTATGGCTTCTCTAGAAGGGTTCATGATGCGATATTTGACTCTATGGGTTTACAAGCGACTCACGGTTCCAAAAGAAACTAGAATGACTCAATTTAGTTTAGAGATGAGAGAGATACGGGGCTTAGAAGTAAGATGATCGGGTTTTGCTTAAAGGAGAGGTGGATGAGATGTAGTGTTTCATGGAGGTGGTGAGGATTTTTCTAGAGAGGAGTCAAACAGCTCAAAGACTAGAGAGAAGCAGCGTTTGTACTAAGTAATTTTATACCAAACTAAACAAATAATACCTAAGGTGTTGTGCTCTTAAAAACACCTCACCCACCTCACATGATTAATCTCTCTCTAATGACCATGCAACCAATAGCAACTTGCCACATGATATCATATCTTTAAGTTTAAACATAAGCGAAGTGCACCCAACTTACCACCATGAAAAGTAAAATAGAGAAAAAAATACCAAATCAACTCTAAATCTTAACAATTAATTATCAAAAATGCCATAAATCTAAATGATTCCACTCACCAATTTTTCAGGATTTTAATTAATAGGTGTTAATGAATTTATAAAATTCAAATTTTCAGGATTTTTCTTACAACATTTTTTCATCAAAGTGATGAAACCTTAAGTATGGTATTATGGTTTGTTTAGATTGCACAAATGATTTTCATGGCTATACCTATATCCATCATATTTAGCATTATTAAATAGGTTTGTTTTGTTTTTGTTTCTTTAAACTCTTTGAATCACTCTCTCGCTCCTAAATGTAATATAAAACAAAAGCTATAAGAATCTAATAATAGTGTAGCTATACCCTTCTTTGACCTTTCCAGGATGGCTTTCTCAAGGCGATTCTCAACTTGTTTTAGTTCCTTGACACTTAAGGAACTCAAAGAGTCTCCCATCAGATTCCTACAACGTTATTAAAAAATGTGTTTACAATCAATACACACATACATATTGTGATCTCTTTCCTCCTTATGGTGTCTTCTAGATATTTTCTTTTAAAACAATCTTGACCTTAAATATATCTCTTTCTAGTGGATGAGAATGCTATATCATAACCTATGAGAGTGCATTCATCGCTCGATGAATTGGTTTAACTTTAAAGTTATAAACTTTTCTGGTTTGGAATTGAGGATAAGGGGAGGTAACAAATTGGAAAATGTGAAGGGTTTATTATAAAAATTATGTCCTCTCGGCATTCTCGAGACAAGTAAACTCTCATTGGGACTAAAACACCTTTAGCAGCATTTATCAGTAGGGACTGTTGATAAAACACCTTTATGTCCTCTCTGCCATTTTTTTGTAAAGATCACCATTAAAATGTGTTGCTCTTTTCTCTCTTCTTTATTGGTTCTTTCTATCTCAAATTTTCTCATTTCAAGAACCATCACATGTCTTTTGTGTCGCAGATTCGCTAGTATTGGAACAGCACCCTCAAAGAACTCTAGTGCTGGTCGGTCGAACAGGGAACGGTAAAAGTGCAACGGGAACAGCATCCTAGGAGAACGCAAGTTCGAGTCAAAAGCAAGTGCAACATTCATTACCAAAAAAGTGTGAGCTACCAAATGGTCTTGAAGTCAATGTCATTGATACACCTGGTCTGTGGTTGTGCTATTTTTCATACTAAATCCCACACTTGCTTGAAACATGCGTTGAGATTAATGCTTCTTGCAGGTCTGTTTAGTGCTTCCTCGACTATAGAATTCACCAGCAGAGAAATAGTTAGATGCTTACGTCTGGCTAAAGATGGAATCGATACCAAGACTCGCTAGAACATTTGGCAAAGAAGGTTGCTATGGTAAACCTGAGGTCAAGAGTTCGAGGCTTGGGAGGGAAGTTATTTTCCAAAGGAGAAAAATAACATGGTCTTGTCCCCGTTCTAGGAGTCAAAAAAAAAAAAAAAAAATGGAATCGATGCAGTGCTTCTGGTTTTCTCTTTGAGGAACAATCAACGCTTCGAACATTAAAGATCCTTTTCGGTAGTCAAATCGTTGACTATATAATCGTTGTTCTCACCAATCCGGATGCACTTGATGCTGGAAAAACTCTGGAGGACTAGTTCCAGGATTGTCCTAAGTTCCAGGTAGTTTTCTCTTATTTTGCTTGACATTTACGAACAGTGGTTTAAGAATCTCTTACATGTTATATAATTCCCAAATTGCTTATAGGAAATTCTCAAGGAATGTGGTGACCGTAAGGTGTTGTTTGACAATAGGGCTGATATCCTTGAAAGCAAGAAAGATAAGCAAGTCGAAGATCTTCTCAACATAGTCGAACAAATCTCAAAGAGGAACAATGGGAAATCATATATGGCTGACTTATCACTTGAGCTAAGGGTAAAACATTTTAAATCTTTTCTTTAAAAAAAAGTATATGTTTTGGCATTTCATTTCATGTATCTGGTTAAAATTTGATATCCTTCTCAGGAGAATGAGGCCAAGTTCCAGGAAAACCAGAAGAAGATTGAAGCAATGAAGGGTTTGTCTTCTAAACAAGAGACATCTCAGTGGAAGGAGTTCGAGAAGCCATATAAGGAAATGGATTTCGGTTGTCGTCTCTCTCGTTCATGCATATGTGATGTTTTACATCTTTATATGTCGATTCTGTTGCCTCTGGTCAGGTCTCTAATCAGTTAGAGGAATATTTGAGGGAGGTGAAGGAGCAACTATCGAAGGCAGAAGCCACTAGAGAAGAAGCCGAGAAAAAGATGAACGAAAACCAGAAACTATCGGCTGATGAGATTAGGAAGCTGAGACAACAGCTCGACAAGGCTATGAAAGAGACAGCTTACTTGCGTGCCAAACTTGACGACAAAAATTGCACTATTCTTTGATTATACCCTTATTGGGCTTTATATATATATTAGTGGAGAATTGGGTTGGAAGTTAGAAGCTTTTTTGGTTTATCATTGACTGGTTTTGGAATTGGAGAGATTATCTAGTTTATCGGAACTATAACGTCCCCATTAACATAAAGCTGTCTTTCATGACTTATAGAGACACAAAATCCTCACTGGGACTAAGCACCATCAGCAGCAATTTCCTCAATTGAGTGTAGAAGGGTAGAGGAGACTGTTAATATTCCTTTCGTTTTTTTTGTACGTATATCTTTCTACAACCAAACTTAAAGTTCAGATGAGTTCTTGAAAAACGAGAAAGTCTAGATATTTCCTTTTGTTTCCTTTGTTAACCTATCTGATAGTAAGATTTACTTGTTCAGCAGAAACTAAGCAATTTTCAAATGGGTGGAGGACTAATAGCAGATGATTTCTTAAATGATCCTGCAGGTTTGTATTTGTTTCTTTAAACTCTTTGAATCTATTTCTCTCACTCATGACTGTAAGCAATAAGAAGAGAATATTAGTCCATTTTGCAATAGTACAGTATAACTAGTCTTAGAGAAGAAACTGATTCTCTGCATTCCTAAGAAAACAGAGGATTCACATATCTTTTTGTTCCTTCCTTTTTTTTTTTCTGGAGAAGCATGCATGCATGTATGTAAATCTATTCACATACCCTCAAAATGAGGAAAGAAATGGAGTTGCTACTGGTGTCGGGATGGTTCTGTTTCGGAGGTTACTTGTGATTTAGGTTTACAGCAGAAACCTGCAACAGCAGTAGCAGATGATTTCTTAACTGATCCTACAGGTAAGTCTCTGTATCTTTAAACTCTTTGAATCTTTTTCTCTCATCAAAATAGAATATGAATCTGTGTCTTGCAAGCAGTATTGTAAGATTGGTTCCACAGAAGAAAGCTAAGCAAGTTGAGGAGCTCCTAAACCATGTTGAAGATATTGCAAGGATGGATAGAAACCCGTATATAGAGAAGTATTTTGAAAATCAGCAGCTCAGGCAAATGATGGAGAGGGTAACGTGTTATGGAATTTTCCATATATTCTTTGGTTACTTATACATTGAGTCATGAATTTCATTAGTAACCCTCTTCAGCTTTTCCCTTTGACAATTCTTAATCAGCTTATTTGTGAAGTAAAGCTTTTGTTAACTGTGATCAAAACCTAATAGTGAGACTGCACAGATAACCCAATTTGCTGATATAGTATAACCACATTGGGTTCTGTTATGTTTGTTTGTCATCAGTAACATAATGATGTATCCAAAAGCAAACGGATGAAATTAAGCTTGCAATAGTGAGACTGCACAGATAACCCAAGAAATAGCGAACAAAAATATTTCATATTTCAACAAGTTTCTTAGTTTTGTATAAAGGCTAATAGAATGGCCCAAGCTTAGAAGTTCTAAAGAGGCTAATTCCGTAAGAGTATTTTTTATAAAACGGTACTTCACATTGTGCAAATGGTTACTCTTGAGGCTTCAGATAACAGCTTCTTAGCCACTCTGCTTCATCTTTGTTATCAGACCAACAAGCTGCTCAAACAGTATATGTAATAAATATCATTCACCTGCAAGTTCATGAAAATCTAACTAAGCCTTGAAGCTAGAGACAAAAGTCTAAACATCAGAATTCATCATCAAAGTAGTAAAGAAGCATACCTGTAAGAAACCATCCCATGTATCATATCAAACCGTAACAGTTCGACAAAGCTCAACAGAAGACGTCTTTGGGGGTGTAAGCACAACCGCGACTGATTCAACCTTCCCCCAAAATGCACCATCTTCCTTTCTTTCCCAAGCGATCTCTATGCACCAAATCTCTCTTTTATTATCGTCATACTTACTAAACCGGCACACATCAGACCCCAAAATCACCAACTTCCCACCAAAATTGGCCAGTTTACATTCATCGCGAAAGATATTATCCAGAAAACCTTGTAAACCCTTCAAGGAACTCCAAGTCTTCTGCTCTGGGTCATATATGTTTACTGGAAATCCATTGAAATGTGGATTAATGGAAAACAGCAAATGATCAATCTCATTCTACATAACATCTATCATTTCAGGATCCCAAAAGTCCCATCTAGCATCCTTGGGATCGTAAACTGAAGAAACGTGATAAATATCCAAACAGTAAATCTTCTCCTTCATCACAGCATATGTCATAAACTCAAACTCTCCTCTCCTTTCACATTAGGGTCCGGACAAGGCACAGGATTCCAAATCTGTGCCTCTAAATCGAACGCTTCGGCCCAATCAGAATATCGACTCTCGCAACCTCCTATTACATAAATCTTTCCGTCAATTACTCCCGCGGCTGCGCGACAGCGAGCAACCTTCATACTTGTGAGCGAGCAAGACGTGTGAGATTTGCAATCTATGAGAGTCACATTGGATGTGCGTGTATCGCCATCACACAGCCACCGATTACATACATCTTTGATCCGATTGTGACGACAGCAGATCCCCAAGGCATGCGAGGAAGTGTATCGATTTTGGCCAATCTTAAAGAAAACGTGTTCGGCAAGTTTCGATAGGGTTTACGATGGAGAATGTACCACCTAGGGTTTTCAGCAGCAGGGAATCCAACGTAGGCATAAAGTGTTGAAGATTATAATCAAATCTTAGGAATATTCATAAAAACTTTAAGTATTGTATGTTATAAAACTACAAAGTTTAAGTTAATACATTAACGTGTGTATGTGTCAGTTATGGGTAGTTATCATGCGAATAGACACGTTTAATTGTATAGGTTGTAACTGTCTATACGATCGTATCTTTTCATGTGTCTATAAGTACAAGTTAAGATCGAGTTATGTAACTGTGTGACGAGTGTGTAATAAAAAGTCAAGTACTCTGTTTTTTAATAAAATCAGTTTCGTTGAAAAGAGAGTAACGTTACGTGTTCTCTTTTCTTCACTTGTTTCTTATTTCTATTTTCTTGTGCACTAAGAAACACACAAAGAGAGAAGAAGAGTGAACATCAAAACACCAACATAAAGAACGCTTTCGGTGTAGCCGAGACGCAAGCGATCGTCATAGAGCTTCGGCATGAGACAACGGAAGGAACTGCATACGAGGGAGAGCGACGGGTAGTGACATCTCCGAACGAGTACGAAGTAACTTAGGATGAGTTCGTCTGGAATTGGTAGAGAATACGACACCTTAACCTTTTCTTTCAGTTTCTTGTTTCGATTATCTTCTTCTTTGGGTATCTTGTTTTGATCGCCGCCATTAAAGCCATCGTCGGAAGTCTCAGAGATTACAACCATCGACGTATGAACTTAGCAGCACAGCGAAATGACGCAATCCGACTTTTGCAAAGAAGCCGTTGTGTATATATATTTATAATTTGATTTCACGGAGTCAGAAACTTGTAAAAAAGTGAACAATAAATTAATTGGTAACATAATTGCACTTTAAAAATTGCATATGATTTGTTTTCTTTGAAAACTATATCAGTAAGTTTTTTTTTTTTTTTTATAAACAGTACTGGTTTCTAAATTTTTGGTTTTAAAGTTAAGCTACCTTAGAAACATTTACAAATAGAAGAATCTATAAGAGTCTAGTCAAACGTCTCTCAAGGTGACTGACAAGTTTCTTATGTCTCAACTCATCTACACATCCTTATGTAACAGGGAATTTATAATCTCTGGTTTACTTCTGGTTTATGCTTAATTAGTGGTTTATTTAATTAATCAATTGGGCCAAGGTTTGCTTGTAAACCAAGACCATCACGCTTTATGTACTCGCAACAATCATTCTCTGGAAAACCAAGAATATTTTCATCACAAATTACTTTCTCTCTCTCTCTCATATCTGTTGCAACGTTACCACAGAGAATCTGTCCTTCGAGGTGATTGTTCTTCAATTCAAATCATCTTCTAGGCTTAATCTCTCTGATTTTCAAGCTTTACAAGAAGCTTCTAGATCTGGATTTTATTGTTAACATTTGTCCCGTTACATTGGTATCAGAGCCCGTTTTGATCCTTGTGAGAGCTGCGAATCCATCGATTTGAGCTATGGAAACTAGATCCCAATCACTAATCGAAGTCAACAAACAACTGGAGGATCTTCGATCAAAGCAAACCAAGAGCAAGCTGCAAGACTTGAATTGGAGAAACATTCAACTGATATAGTTAAGAAGCTGAGGGCGATAAATATGGCCAAGGATCTCTAAAATGCCAAATGGTGCATCATTCTATGACTGATTTTGTGATCATGAGACCAAATTTGGGCTGTCAGAATCTTTCGACTCTTATCATTGACAGTTAAATTTTTTTCCTAAGTTGACTGGGTTTGGAAAAGAAAAAACTGAAGAGTTGACTGTTTACATTCCTTTCTTTGTTCACCCTTTATATGATGGTCTTATTTTTTCTTACTGATTCTGCTACGAACATTCGTGTCCAAATATGATAAGAACTTAGTCTCACCGTGAATAATCGTTTTGTTTCTTATAAAGTTCAGATGAGTAACAAGAGAGTCTAGAAATGTCGCTCTATTTTCTTTTTGGGTCAGATCATCTACTTGTTCTGTAAGGAGACCTTGCAGGGAATATTTTCTTTTTTAGATTGAAAAAGTTGAATTAAAAAAAATCTTTTATAGCTGATGTTATATCTACTTCATAACCTAAGTGAGTGCAGTCATCACTCGATTAATTGACAAAATATTGCTTCTTTTTTTTTTCTCTCTTCTTTATGGTTCTTTCTTACACAATTTGTCTCATGAATTCAGTGTCCATAAACTATAAAATTTTCCTTTTGCTTTCTTCTCTTTTGGGATAAAGAGCTCCTAGGATGCTGTTTCCCGTTGCATTTTTACCTTTCCCTGTTCGACTGACCAGGACTAGAGCTCTTTCAGGTTTCCAACCAGCCTTTGCTTTTAAATCATTTTTTAGAAATGACTCCGATGCCATTTGTTCCAATACTAACGAATCTGCTAACCGAAAAAGACATGTGATGGTTCTTGAAATTAATGACGCAGCAAAAAAAAAAAACAAGAACTCAGAGAATTTCATGACTTTTGAGTTTTGAATATACCTGTTAAAAACTAAGCAAAGCAAGTGGAACATTCATTACCGAAAAGTGTGAGCTTCAAAAATCCGAGCTACCAAATAGTCTTGAAGTCAATGCCATTGATACACCTGGTCTGTGTTTGTTGATATTTTAGGTTTTTTTTCTTTCCAACTCTTCGCACATTAAAGATACTTTTTGGAGGTCTAATCTTTGACTATATAATCGTTCTTTTTTCACCAATGAGGATGCACTTAAGTCTGGAAAAACTCTGGAGGACTATTTGCAGGATTGTCCTGAGTTCCAGGTAGTTTTATAAATTTTTACTTGTGATTTACGTAAGAGCGGTTTGATATTCTAGTAAAACTAAGAATCTCTTACATGTTATATAATTCGCAAACTGCTTATAGGAAATTCTCAAGGAATGCGGTGACCGTAAGGTGTTGTTTGACAATAGGGCTGATATCCTTGAAAGCAAGAAAGATCAGCAAGTCCAGGATCTTCTCAACCTAGCTAGTCGAACAAATCTCAAAGAGGAACAATGGGAAATCATACATGGCTGACTTATCACTTGTGCTAAGGGTAAAAAATATTAAATCTTTTCTTTTAATATATGTTTGACATTTCATTTTATGTATGTAGTTAAAAGTTTAATCTGCTTCTTAGGAGAATGAGGCCACGTTCCAGGAAAAGCAGAAGCAGATTGAAGCAAAGAAATGCTTGTCTGCTAACCAAGAGATATCTCAGTTAAGAGTTAGATAAGACATATAAGGAATTGTTCAATGAAATGGAAGAGACAGTAATCCATTACCAGATACCGTCTCTCTGGTTCATGCTTGTGTGATGTTTACAACTACATATATACATGCATATGTGTACTGTACACCAAATTGGGTGATGTTTTTTTCCTCCTTATGATGTCTCCTTCTAGTGACCTTTTTTCTTTAAAATGTTAGATCTTTTTCATTGTAACGTATAAATTTTCTGTTTAGTATCCTTAATAGGCTTATTCATATATTAGTGATGAATTGGTTAGAAGCTTTTTTGGTTTATCACTGACAAGTTTTGGATTTTAAGATATTTTCTGGTTTATTGGAACTATAAAGTCCTCGTTAACATAAAGATGTCTTTTGTGACTTCTCGAGACACAAAAGTTTTGTAATAAAACTCTCATTGGGTCTATTGAGCATTGCTCAATTTAGAGTAAATGAGACTGTTGATATTCCTTCTATTTTTTTTGTTCCTTTATAAAATAAATTCACTTTCTAAGGCAGAACTAAGTATTTAGTCATTTTAGATAAGTTCTTGAGAAACAAGAACTCTAGAGATCATTTTTTTATATCCGTTAAATGGGTGGAGGAGTAGCAGCAAATGATTTCGCAAATGATCCAGGTATGTATTTGTTTCTTTAAACTTTCTGAATCTCTTTATCTCACTCATAAATGTAAGCAATAAGAAAAGAAATTTGAATCTATGTCCTGAAATTAGCATTATGTAGAGCTAGAGCATAGACTTGAAAACAGAGTATTCACATAACTTCTTTTGTTGTAGAGCATAGAAATAGAAAAGGTATCTTCATTACAGCAAGTGTTAAATGTTTGAAGAAGCAAAGAGCAGTCGTGCATATGAGTTTTCCAGTTCTTGATAAGCTCATTATGGACTTGGCTTTGACAGAGTATCTGTAAACTGAAACAGGGATGCAGGAAAAATATGCTTCAAAATTCAGAGCTGGTTTTGAGAGATGCTGGCAAGTATATTATACCACAAAAAGGTCCTAGAACCCTAGTCCTTCTTGGGTGCTCGGGCAACGGGAAAAGTGCAACTGGGAATAGCATACTCAGAAAAGAGGCATTTTTATCAAAAGGACGGGCCGCAGATCATCAATGTTATTGATACTCCTGGTGCGTGTGTGTGTGTTTTCATGTGCTTTTTTGTTCATATGAAACTGAAATGATTGAGCTAGAGAGCCATTACATGTTGATCATGATTCATTTTGCAGGCCTTTTTAGTTTGTGGCTCTCAAACGAGTCTACCATCCGAGAAATCTCAAAATGCTTTCATCTTGCGAAAGAGGGGATCAATGCGGTGCTTATGGTTTTTTCCTTGAGGAGCAGGCTAACAGAAGAGGAAAAATCTGTGCTTTTTGTGTTGAAAATCCTTTTCGGAAGTGATATTGTTAACTACATGATCGTCGTTTTCACCAATGAGGATTCACTTTATGATAAGAATGAGACAATGAAGGACTATTTGGAAGAATGCCCTGATCTCAAGGTCACTATATATTTTTTCTTATCTTTGTTTTATCATCTTCATCTTCCCTTGCGTCTTACGTCTCCAATTGATTTGCTTATGGTTGTAGGAAATTCTTGCAGCCTGCAACAAGCGCATAGTCCTGTTTGATAACCGAACCAAAGCAAGTGAGAGCAAGAAAGCTAAGCAAGTTCAGAAGCTTCTTGACCTTGTTGAAGTTGTGAGGCAGAACAACAAAAAACCATATACGTTTGATTTATCTCATGAGATAATGGTAATTGTTTTTAATGCATGTTCCTTTTTTGATGTCATTTGATTGCGTACAAGTTAAAATCTGCTTCTTAGGAAAACAAGGCTGTATTTGAAGAAAAGCAGAAAAAGATAAGAGCAATGAAGGGTCACTGCACAAAACAAGAGAAGTCCAATTGGAAGGAAGAAGCAAAAAAGTCACCTCAAGATCAGCTCACCCAAATGGTAAAGAATGTAACGATTAGGATTAGTTTCTCTTCAATTTTTAATCTCTCTAGTCAACCGGAGAGTGTAGAACCAGCGAGCATTATTGCCGTCGTTTGATCTTGCGTAGAAGAAGAAGATGGCTGAAGGATGTAAAGTGGACTACGTGTTCAAGGTTGTTTTGGTGGGCGATTCAGCGGTAGGGAAATCACAGCTACTCGCTCGGTTCACTAGAGATAAATTCATCACCAAAGTCACAATCGGTGCCGATATTCAGAGTCGTACGCTCGTTATTGACGATAAGAGCATCAAGGCTGAGATCTGGGATACTGCAGGCCAAGAACGGTACTAAAACCTTCTCCGACCTTAGTTCTAACCGGATGTAATTAGAGGATCAAATTATGTAGTGATCACATCTAAGTTTTTACCTCTTTTCTTTATTGTACATAGTAATGTGGCTGCTTTGATTAATGACATTCTTGTTCTCTTGCTCTGAATAGGTACGGAGCTATTACACGTGCGTATTACAGAGATGCTGTGGTATTAAACAAGAGAGATGTAAACTTTGTAAATCTTCATTAGTCAACAAAAGTGTACTTACAAAAGTATATATACGAGTCTCTGTTTATCACCTTTAGTCTAACTAACTAAATACGTATTTTATACGTATACAAGAATATGTACAGATACAAGAATACGTATAAAGAAGACTATACTATATTCTAATACACCCCCTCAAGCTTTTGAAGTGGAAACTGATGATGGAAGAAAAAGGCTTGAAGTAGACATGCGATTAAGTATGTTTCGGAAAGGACCTGGTTGAAGAGCCTTAGTTAGAATGTCAGCATGTTGATTCACAGTGGAGACATGAAAAAGCTTCAAAAAACCTTTCTTGAGTTGATCTCTAACTGTGTGACAATCGATTTCTATATGTTTGGTCCTCTCATGGAAAACCGGATTGGTAGCTATGTGGATTGCAGACTTGTTATCACAGTACAACTTAGCAGAAGATGTCACCTGGATGCCTAAATCTGTAAGAAGTTGTTGTAACCAGAGCATTTCACAGGTGGCTAAAGCCATGCTTCGATATTCTGCTTCAATACTACTTCTGCTCACTGTTTGTTGCTTCTTGCTTTTCCATGATATCAATGATGTTCCCAAGTAAACACAAAAACCAGTTATTGAGCGTCTCGTATCTGGACAGGTGCCCCAATCTGCATCAGCAAATGCATTAAGACACAGGTCTGTATTTGCAGCATAAAAAAGTCCTTGGCCAGGATTTGATTTCAAATATCTCAAAACACGGTGAGCAGCCTGCAAATGTGTATCTGTTGGTGCAGAGAGAAACTGACTCAAGGTATTTACTGCATAGGTAATATCAGGACGTGTGATAGTGAGATAAAGAAGACGGCCTATCAATTCTCTGTAGGTAGTAGCATTTTGTAACAAAGTCCCTGTATCCTTACTCAACTTCAAGTTAGGATCCATCGGAGTAGAAAAAGGTTGTGAAGCTAGCATACCTGTGTCATTAAGTATGTCTAGAGTATACTTTCTCTGACAAAGAGAAATCCCGGATGCATTTCTAGCAATTTCAAGTCCTAAAAAAAATTTTGGAGAACCCCCAGATCCTTCATTTTGAAAGCTTGATGAAGAACTCTCTTCAATGATTGTAGTTCTATATCACAGTTTGATGCAATTAGTATATCATCCACATATACTAAAAGGGCAATGAAAGAAAAACCTGATTGTTTCACAAAGAGTGTGTTATCGGCAGGTGATTGTCGAAATCTAGCTGTAAGAACAACCTTGGAGAAGCAATTGTACCACTGTCGTGATGCTTGTTTTAATCCATATAAAGATTTATGGAGTCTACATACTGGATTTGATGGTAAAGAAGCACCATTAGCAGGAGTATATCCTTCAGGTAAGCTCATAAAAATTTCCTCATCTAACTCCCCATATAAAAAAGCTATAGTGACATCCATCTGTGTCAATGTCCAATTGAATGCAGAGGCTAAGCTCAAGAGTAGCTTCACACTTGTCAATTTGGCAACAGGAGAGAATGTTTCAATATAATCAATACCTTCCTGCTGAGTGTAACCTTTAGCTACTAATCTAGCCTTATATCTCTCAATGGAACCATCTGGGTTATATTTGATAGTGTAAACCCATTTGCAGCCTATCACATTCTTACCAGGAGGTAAAGATTCAATGCTCCATGTCCTGTTCTGCTCAATAGAAGAAATTTCCACATCCATAGCTTGATTCCATGATGGATTTGTCATGGCTTGCTTAAAATTCTTAGGTTCTGAATCAATTGAACAAGAGAGTACAAAAGACTGATATGATGGTTTAAGGTTTGCATAAGTAAGAACAGAAGATAGAGGATATAGAACAGGAGAATGATTAGAATTTGGATTAGAAATTTCTGTGAGGTTGCAGTGATAGTCAGAGAGATAACCTGGAGTTTTAGTCTGACGTTTGGGCCTGGCATTGTTGAGTGAAGAAGCACCTGTATCAGTAGACACAGTCTCTGTGGCAATAGATGGGACACTAGAGAATGGTGCATGTGCAATAGTAGAATCATGTGTAGGAATAATTGATGCAGATGATGATAATGGTGGTACAGAAAACAAAGAATCAAGACACAATGGAGGAGTTACAGGTAAAACCGTTTTACAGAAAATATCTTCAGGGATAGAAGCAATTTTAGCATCTGTAAAAGGAAATATACTTTCATGAAAGACAATATTTCTGGATATAGAGATAACATTTGTGTCAAGATTGAGAACCTTATACCCCTTGTAACCAGATGGATAACCTAAGAAAACATAAGGCAATGCTCTTGGTGAAAATTTATTTCTATCTTTAGGTAAAGTAGACACATAACACAAACATCCAAAGTTTTTCAAGAAAGCATAATCCGGTTTTCTTTTGAATAAGATTTCATATGGAGACAAGTTATTTAACAGATAAGATGGTGTTCTGTTTATAAGAAAAACTGCAGTTTGTATGCAATCACTCCAGTAAATCAATGGAACTTTAGATTGAAAAAGAAGTGATCTAGCAATATTAAGGATGTGTTGATGTTTTCGTTCCACAACTGAGTTTTGCTGAGGCGTATAAGCACAAGAAAATTGATGAAGAATACCATGTTTATGCATCAATTCAGTGAATGCAAGTTCAGGAGCATTGTCACTTCGAATCATTTTAATGACAGATTGAAACTGAGTTTGAACATATTGAATAAAAGAAGGAAAGACAACTGTAACATCACTTTTATTTCGTAACATGTAAATCCAAGTGGTTCTAGTACAGTCATCAACAATACTAAGAAAATATTTGTATCCTTCTATGGATTCTACAGAAAAGGGACCCCATATGTCTATGTGAATTAGATCAAATGGTGTCTGAGACAAAGTATTATTTGAGACAAAAGACAATTTTTTCTGTTTAGCTAATGGACAAATTTCACAATGAGAGTGTGTGATATCTTTAGAAATACCCGGAATATGCTGTAACTTGGCATGAGATGGATGTCCTAGGCGTTGATGCCATAGATCACCATTCACTGTCAAGGATCCACAAAGACTGGTAGAGAAGGAAGTGACATTATTCTCCAAGATATAGAGATTGTGTTTAAGGATGCCTCTACCAATCGTCAAGGCCTAAATATGGTCCTGAATATAACATGAATCAATATAGAAGTGAGCTGAGCAATTATTATTTTTCAATAAGGAACTAACACTCAACAGATTGAACTTGAAAGTAGTGATATATAAAACATTATGCAAGACAAGGTGATCAGAAACATGCACTGTGCCTGTATAAGTAATAGGTTCTCTAGTGCCATTTGGAAGAGAGACTGTGACTCCTGAAACTGGAAAAACTTCACTAAACAATGCCAAGTCAGAACACACATGACTAGTAGCTCCACTATCAACTATCCAAGCATCACTAGGTAGGATAGAGTATAAAGTGGATAGGCAATGGTTTTGAAAAGTGTAAAATTGGTTATTAAAACAGATGGAAGAAGAAGGAAAATCAATTGATTCATTACCAGATGTGGATATAGCTGCCATGACACCTTTGTCTGTAATGGAACCAGATGGGAAAGGAGACTGCTGCTCTTGAACCCGGACATGGGATTGAAGTTGGTGAACTAGAGATTGTATTTGATCCTGAGTAAAACGGCTGAGATCAAGATTGACATTGCCAGTTGCAGTAACAGCATTAGCCATTGCAGATTTTGTATTCTGTGACTGTTGGAACTGTGACTGCTGAGGAAAAGAAGATCTTGATCCAGATTGATGTTGACCATGATTAACAAAGGTAGATTTCTGTGCCATCTTGTGTCCTGGAGGGTAACCATGAAGTTTATAACACTTTTGAATGGTGTGTCCAGTCCGGCCACAGTGTGAGCACATAGGTTTTTGTTGAGGTTTGAAGTTATTATATGCCACTGCATAAGCTGTGTTCTCCATTGATCCATTGTATGAGCTATGTTCTGTTATTTCTTGAGAACTGTTGTGATATCCAGAAGGAATATTTGGTCCTGAAGCTTGAAACACAACACTTTCTAGCTTTGTAGATGGCCTAATCAACTTCTGTCTTTCATCTTGTGCAACCATGTTAAACACATCCTCAATAGTAGGAATGGGCTTCAACATCAAGATGTGACGACGTGTAGGTTCATATATCTCATTCAAACCCATCAGGAATTTTGTAACTCTGCTTCTCTGCTGTAATGTTTCCCATAAACTAGCAGCATTGCACTCACACTTTCCACAAGTACATTGAGGCAGATCAACATAGTTCTTATACTCTTCCCATAAGGTAACTAATTCTGTGTAATAGGTACTAACATCCATAGATTCCTGCTGAATGGAGCTTAACCTCTGTTCAATTTCATAAACTCTAGGAGCATCATCCTGCTTAAATCTAGACATAAGGTTCTTCCATATAGCTTCAGCAGTAGACATGAACAAGAGACTCTGTCCTATTTTCTTTGACACAGAATTCATTAACCAGGTAGCAACCATATCATTACATCTAGACCAAGATCCAGCATCACGATGACCATTAGGAGGTTTAGAGATAGTACCGTCTATGAAACCAAGTTTGTTCCTCACATTGAGCGCCATTCGAACTGATCTACGCCATGAGTGAAAATCGGAACCTGAGGTGAGACGATCTGATACAAGAACTAAGCCTGCGTGATCTGTACCGTGCAAGAAGTATGGATTTTCGTATTGATCTGTTGATTGCAGATTACAAGCAAATCCCGGAGGTGCAGACGCCGTTGATGTCGCTGCTGGATGTGGATGATTTCCTTGATTCGACTCCATTTGTAGTAAGAATCAAAGATTTAAGAAAGAAATTGCGCCAGAAATCTGGAAGAAAACGCAATCTTGAGCTCAAGATTTAGAGCAAAATCGAAAGAAATGAGATCAAAGAGAAGAAAGAAAACAGCTCAATGATCACGAGAAGAAAACGAGCAATGAAATTGAGCACTAATTTGTGAATCGAAGCACTCATTGAAGCTCAAATTGAAGATAACAATGGCGGAAAGAATCGCTCTGATACCATATTAAACGAGAGAGATGTAAACTTTGTAAATCTTCATTATGTGGTGCAATGTTGGTTTACGACATGACAAAACGTGAAAACTTTGAGCACATTCCTCAATGGTTAGAAGAACTACGAGGACACGCCGATAAAAACATTGTCATCATCTTGATCGGTAACAAGAAGGATTTAGAAAATCAGATATCAGTTCCTGTGGAAGATGCCAAAGAATTTGCAGAGAAGGAAAGACTCTTTTTCCTCGAGACTTCAGCACTAAACTCGACAAATGTAGAGAACTCTTTCAAAACTCTCTTGACTGAGATCTTCAACACAGTGAACAAGAAGTTCGCATCTAGCGAAAATCAAGGCGATTCAAACAACCCGGGATCAATGGCTGGAAAGAAGATTGTTCTTTCAGGTCGCCCTGCTCAGGAGATCCCCACTAAGACCACCATGTGTTGCAGCTCGTAAGTCCTCTCGATTGGTTACATTACGGTTTAGAAGAAAATCAACTTTTTCATATTCTTGAAACTATATTTTCTTGATTTGGGTGTTAGTCTGTTAGATAGTGAGGTTTATTACTGTATATTCTTTTGGAATATGGCATGTAACATACCTTTGATTAAACATTGTTAATTGGTCCAGTGCTTTCAGATTCTGGAAATATAAAGAGGTTTAGAAAAAAATCTTTCATTTTTTTGTATGTTCTTCCATCAAAAGTCATCATGATGATGCTTTTATGACATTCCAGGCACATGAAAATCTTGGTTTCCCACTCCACCGCCTTCATGGTTCCTAACCATATATTTCATCACTAGATTCAGAACAAAATGTTATATAAGATTCATGTGATTATTTCTAACTGACTCAAACAAAATATTTACCTAAGTTAACAAAGTCTTGTGTTATCTAGTTTATAAGATTTTTGAAGAAAGGGATCTTCATTTGATCATTGTAATCCAAAACCATTTGAGAACCATTCCATTGTACAAAGGAGTTACTCGAAACCCAGTTGAAACAAACAGAGTTTTAAGAATGCAGGTGTTGAAACTGGAACGGAAAAGAGATTTTTGCTTACTTCACAGAAGTACACTTGATGTTAGTCACCAGATTTACCCCTTCCTCCTAATATGACATAAAGTTCATCTATTTGAAGGAATTAAAACTTCAAACTTGTTTTAACCCAAAATCTCCTCTAGCTGTAACATCCGTATCCCAACTGTTTCTTGCCGAACAAGTTATTGGTATTTGTGGTATAAGTGTTATGTCGTGTTTTACTTGTTCCCGGGGGAAGTAGGAACAATAACGAGCTCGATTAATAATCTTACGAGTTGACAACAGGTGAATTAATCGAAGGATTAGTTATTGGGAATTAATTCCGCGTTATTTTGGATTAAACGAAATTAAATCAAAATAAAATCCGAGAGTGTTATTAAACCAAGTACGGGACGATATCGAGCTCGAATGATGGCCCTAGGGACGGTGGATGAGTTAATTGATCGATAGATCGATTGTTGAGAAGTAATCCCGAGTGGTTCGGTTTAGCGGAATTAAACAGTAATTTCGGGGTTTGGCGGGAGTGAAAGAAATATTTCGAGACATGGAGATCTCTCACATATTTTGGAGAATTTGACGAAGTTACTAAACCGGGCGGAAGAGATTAATTGGAAGAATTAATCGTTGCGGTTTAGTAAAATCGGGTCGGGTTGGTTTAATAGGATTAAACCAACAATTGTATACATATATATATATATATATATATGTATTCTCTTCTCCTCTTTTCTCCAGCTTTCTACACTCTTCTTCTTGTTTCATTTGGGAGAGAAATATCTAGAGAGAGAGAGAAGAAGAGAGAAAAAGGAGAGACAAAGAAGGAGAAGAAAAAGGAGAAGAGAAAGGAAGAAGAAAAAGAGAGAAAAGAGATTGGAAACAGAGTTTTGGAGCTGTGTGGAGAGGTCCGATTGGGGTATCAAGAGGGCTCGGATTGAGCTGAGATTTGGTGGGTAAGTTCTTCCATCTCTTGTGTGTTTTTCTACCAAATTTCGTGGGATTTTGTTGAGTAGTTTAGGAGATACGATTTTTCTCCCTAGACTGCTCTGTTTTCGGACTGTAGCGCCGAGTTGAGTTTGAGTGAGTGTTTGGACACTCAAATCTTGTTAGTTTTGGATGAAATTTGGTAGATGAGTGCTTGAGGGTGTTGTATTGATGATCACCGAAGGGTTTTGTCAAATTCGCCCTGTAGAAAGAGTTATGAACAATCGAAGTTGCCCCTGTTTTTGAGCAAAGGGAATCCGATTTGGGGGTATGAGTAATCCGAGTTTAAGGGGTTGTCATGGGGTTTTTGAGCTTATGTTCATTCAATTGAAGTAATTTTTGGGCTCTTGCTAGGCAAGAGGTGATATATTGGTGAGTTGGAGCCAAGAGGTGCAAGGGAGCAAGCTTTAAGCTTGGGAATCGTCATTGTTCTAATAGTCAAATCGAGGTGAGTGCGTGACCGTGGTTGTACCACATGATCATAGAATTGTCGTGATTGTTTTGTGTGTTAGGACTTGACCATATGGGTGTAATTTATGGCTTGTCCAAGTTGTGTGTTTGATGGAGTTCTATCATTCCTTGTTTGATTGTTGCTTGCGTTGCTTTCAATTCGGTAAGTCTTTGATTGTGTGCGTGTATAACCGTCGGACGGGAGGACCGCCTCACTAAGCATTTCCAATGCTTACGCACCTCTTTTGGTGCAGGTAAAGAGAGGTCATAGGTTGTGGAGCGCGTGGAACCAAGGCCGAGGAGAAGGGATGATCTCGGGGTTGAAGGTTTTGGTTTTGATTCTTGTGTTCTTGTGTTTTGGGGTGGTAGTGATGTTTTGGGGACTCGTACATACAATAGTAATGTTATGATAGGGGAACATGTATGAGTTAAGGTTGTTTATGTTTGATGTGCGTTTGGCATTGTTTTGAGATTGTTGGGTTGTTCTCGGGTTGCAAGGTAAGGGAGAGGATCGACCGATCCAGATAGGATCGATCGATCCTAGGGGATCGTTTTGGCTTGGAAACTTTTGGAAGTTTAAGATCGATCGATCTCGGGAGGATCGATCGATCCTCAGGGGTCGATTTGGGACAGAAACTCGGAAAGACATTTGGAGAGAAAACGAGATCGATCGTTCTTGGCAAAATCGATCGATCTTGGGTAGTTGATTTTGGGCAGAGCGCCTCTGGTTGTTTTTAGGGGGTTGAGATCGATCGGTCTGGGGTGAGATCGATCGATCGGCATTGGTGAGATCGATCAATCCATAATATAGATCGATCGATCCTAATCGCAAAAAAAAATAATAATAATAATAATAATAATTTTGTGTACTCTTTCGTGTAGGTCTTTTCACTAGCAACCTGGGAACTCCGTCAGGCAATATTATCAGTAGACCATATAAAGGTTGCAACATGAAGTTGTTGAAATGTGTGACTTACATCGTTCATCTTCTCTTGCGACTTACATCTCCAATTGATTTGCTTATGGTTTTAGAAATTTTTTGATAACAGAACCAAAGCAAGTGAGAGAAAGAAAGCTAAGCAAGTTCAGAAGCTTCTTGACTTTGTTGAAGTTGTGAGGCAGAACAACAAAAAACCATATATGTTTGGTTTATCTCATGAGATAATGGTAATTTTTTTTAATGCATGTTCCTTTTTTGATGTCATTTGATTGCGTACAAGTTAAAATCTGCTTCTTAGGAAAACGAGGCTGTATTTGAAGAAAAACAGAAAAAGATAAGAGCATTGAAGGGTCACTGCATGAAACAAGAGAAGTCCAATTGGAAGGAAGAAGCAGAAACGTCACTTCAAGATCAGCTCACCCAAATGGTAAAGAAGGTAATTTCTTTTCTGAGTTCATCACTTTTTGTCTCTATTTTCTCTGATCATCTTGAGCTTCGTGATGTGCCCATGTTTCCTTGACAATTTTTTAGAAAACTGATCTGCATTTTTTCAGTTTGAGATTAGGCTGAAAGAAACAGCAAGCATGCTAGAGCAGAAAATGACCGAGGAGAAAAATGCAAGACTTGAAGCGGAAAAGAGGGCGAACAAACTCCGTGAAGAATACAACGAAGAGATTAAGAAGCTCAAAGAGAAACTCGACAGGGCACAACAGGAAGTCGATAAAAAGGGAGGAAGTTGCATCATTCTTTGATGATATTTCGCACTTCTGCCAGCTGAGATCTCAACACTCATTTGAGTTTGATATGGTTTTTTCCTTTCTTTCTATCAATAGACTTGTTTCTTTACTATTAAAAGAAACAAGTCTATAACTACTTGAAGATTTTAGAAAGATTTCTTGTGTTGCGCCTCGTCGAAATAAAAACTCTTCTATTTGGAATACACATCATTATCATTCATCATCCATATTCATTACTTTTTCTACCCTTAAATCTTTTCTTACTAACTCTGTACGTCTGTGTCAAAGATAACATATTTTGATCCATCTTTGTTAAGGTGATGATAAGTAAAGACAGTCTAAAGATGGCGTTTTTAATTTCTTTTTGTGTCAGATCATGTCCTCCATCTGTTAAGATTCACTTGTTCTGTAAAAATTGTACAGGGAGGACTTACCATATGGGTGGAGGACTGGCAGCTGAGTATATGCTTATTTTGCAACTAAAAGGAATTACTTACCTTCTGTTTCTTTAAACTCATTGAAACTCTTTTCCTTGATCCTAAGTAAGAAAATGATATACAAAACTTAATCTATGTTAGTGGGAACGTTCCCACTCTTGGAAGACCGGCCTTCGAGTCGAAAGGTCGTGCATCAGGGGTGACTACAGTCTGTGAGCTACAGAGTTCGACGCTACCTAATGGCCAGATCCTCAATGTTATTGATACTCCTGGTACTGTGTTATGTGTTTGTGAATCTAAAAACCGTAAAGCCAATGAGTCATCTATGATATATATTTTTTTTGAATAAATGTTAAATTAATTCAAAAAGACTTTGTTACAATACAGGTGTGACCATTGTTTGGATGTTTAGAATAATAGCTAGAAAGCTGAATAGAAAAATATAGAAAGCTTATGATCTTGCCGCAAACCAAATCGATAGGCCGTCTTGAAACAGGTTTTTTGAGCGTTGTAGTGAGCTGATTCGATCGCGCACCATTTTGTCTATGAGTCTAGTAATTCGCCGAGGGTCTGAAGGAATTTTCCCATGTCTCCGGTCGTTACGTTCTCGCCAAATGTGATACGTAGTAGCTTGGAAAGCATAGCAAATGAGGAACTGCTTCGTTCGGTGAGAAGAAGAGTTGCTGACTAGTGAGACAAATCTTTCCCAGTTGTCCGAGTAGTCTGTTGCGAGGAGACCAGACATAAGTGGTCGCCAAACAGCAGTTGAGAAACTGCAGGCATAGAACAGGTGGCTGCGAGTTTCCTCCGACCTGTTACAAAGAATACAGCGAGGATCGTAACCCGAATTCCATATTTTGATTCGATCTCCAGTTGAAATCCGGTTGTGCATTGCCATCCAAAGGAAGAATGAGAATTTGGGTGTGGAGTGGGAGAACCAAACACCCTTTGTCCATGATTGAGCAGGTGAGGCAGAGCGAATCTGATCCCATATTGATTTCGTGATAAAACACGGTCTGTATTTGTCCTTCTTGAGTTTCCAAAGGTGCCGATCTGTACCAGTCACAACTCCACGTTGCTGAATCTTTGTAATCTCCTTCTCAATACTGATTAGACACTCTGATCGATGCCTCCTGCGACGCTGAGTTTGTAGAACAGAGTTCAGCGTAGCATCAAGAGAGATTCCCATATCAATCACACCTCGTGGTTCCGTTAGATCGATAACCCATCCCAGAGTTGACCAGGTGTCATACCAGAACGAAGTAGTCTCACCATTAGTAACCTCCACCTTATGGAACTGTTTTGCAAGCTCACAACACTTAAGAATTTTCTTCCACATCCAGGAACCTACAGTGCGTTTTCTTTCGCTAACCAAAACGTACCTTGTCTTATGTGATATTTCCAGATCCAATTAACCCATAGGGATTCTTTTCGAGAAACAATGCGCCATATGAGCTTTAGACAGCTAGTCTTATTGGTGTCAGATAGTGATTTCAGCCCCAGACCACCCTCAAGTTTTGGTTTGCAAACATCAGCCCATAGTAGTTTCGATTTTCTGAAATGAAGTTCGGGACCCGACCACAAGAAAGCCGAGCATAGTCTCTCTATTTCCTTTAAACAACCACTACGAAAGGCAGACATCCAGAAGTTTATTAAACTCATAATAACCGAAGAAAGTAGCTGCAGTCTACCTGCAAAGAAAGAAATCTCCCTGTCCACGAACTGATACATGATCGTATCTTTTCTATCAGTGGCATATAGTCAGAGGTTGTCATCCTTTTTGTGAGAAGAGGAAGACCCAAATAAGTGACCGGTAAGGCTCCCATTGCCAGTCGAAATGATGAGACAATATCCTCACGCACGGATTCAGTTACCCCGGCGAGATAAAGCGTAGATTTTTCGAGACTTATTTTCAGACCTGAACGTGTTGCAAACTCATCTATGATATATTTACAATCATATAACCTATGCATCTTGATTTTTTCTGCAGGTCTGTTTAGTCTGTCTCCATCAACCGAGTTTACGTGCAGAGAGATTTTGAGGTGCTTATCTCTGACCAAAGAAGGGATTGATGCAGTACTATTGGTATTTTCCTTGAGGAACAGGCTAACAGAAGAGGAGAAATCTGCGCTTTTCGCATTAAAGATCCTTTTCAGGAGCAAAATTTTTGACTACATGATCGTTGCTTTTACAAATGAAGATGCCCTTGAAGATAACGGTGAAACATTTGAGGAATATTTGAATGACTGTCCTGATTTCAAGGTTAGTGTATTATTACTATTGGTCTTGAAACCTCTTTCAGAAGATTTTACCTTCTTTTGCGTTGTGTATTGAATTGTGTATGGTTATAGGAAATTCCCGAGGCCTGCATTGACCGCAAAGTGTTGTTTGAAAGCAAGGTGAAAGCCCCTGAGGTTCAGAAAGCTAAGCTAGTTCAAGAACTCCTTAACTATGTTGAAGAAATTGCAAAGATGAATGAGAAACCGTATATGGACGATTTATCTCACGAGATAAGAGTGAGCAAAACAATAATTTTTTTATTACACATCTTCCTTTTGATGTCTTATGATTGCTTATCTTGGTTATTACATCTGCTTCTTAGGAAAATGAGACTGCATTTCAAGAAAAGCAGAGGCATATTTTAGAAATGAAGGTGAACCAACAAGACATGTCTCAGATGATAAAAGATATGGTGGAATCTTATGAAAATCAGCAGCTTAGTCAAATGATGGAGAGGGTAATGTGTTTTGGAGTTGTCCAAACTGTTTTTTTACTTGTGAGATTGAGTCATGAATCTCACAAAACATGAACTTATTTAGTATCCCTCTTATTGCTTAGGTGGAGACTATGCTGAGAGAGACACCAAAGAGGCTAGAGGAGCTATTGAAGGAAGAGCAAGCTGCTAGACTTGAAATGGAGAAAAAAGAGCAAGAGTCGAGAAACATTCAAGTGATGTAGTTAATATGCTCAGGATGGATCTCGCGAGGGCGGAAAGAATGACCATGCAAATTATACAAAATGCCAAAAAGTGCACCATTCTGTGATTGATATTGTGATCAAAAGACCAAATTTGATGCTGGATGAATTGAGTGATAGTGTTTTTTCTCCTTCATCATTGTGATTCTTATCGTTGAGAAATAATTTTTTCTAATAGTTGGGTTGGTTTTCTGCTTTCTCACTTACTTGGTATGGTCTTATTTTTTTCTTACTGAATCTGCCAAGAACATCCATGTCCAAATATGACAAGAACTTAGTCTCTCTGCTTTCAATTGTTTTTAACTTTTAAAGTTTCTTAAAGAGTAACAATTGAGTGTAGAATTGTTGCTCTATAATCTCTTTTTGGGTCAAATCATCTACTTGTTCTGTAGAGACTTTGCAGGGAATATTTACCAAATGGATGGAGGACTTTGTAGTAGATTAGTGAGCTTATTCTGTAACTGATCCTCCAAGTATGGCTTTGTGTCTTTCAATTCTTTGAATCTCTATCTCTATAACCTTTTCTGTAGGTTATCTATTTCAGGAATGATGAAAGCAAAAACCTCAGAGATTCTTGTTTAGCTTTGTCGGATCACTTTTTTTTTTTTTTTGAATGATTGTCGGATCACTTCAATGGAAGATTTATATTGGTCAATCATAGTGTTCTTTCTTCAGGCAAGGTAAAAGAATAGAGACATAGCATCGCAATAGGACCGACCAAACTTGGTAAAGATTGTTATCTTTTCTCTTAGATTCCTTGCTTGTCAGACTCCTTCTGGTTTTTACTCTTACCATAAAGATCTTCTCACCGTTATTCATTTCTTTCTCAATTTGTCTAATAAATATTCTGTTTTGTCTCTATAAATTACAAAACTAATTCCATGCTTTCTCACTTGGGATAACATTTCGTTTTGAGCTTTTCTCAGGTATGTTATGCTAAAGAATAACTTTCTTGATTCTTTTTTTACCTTTCTTTTTTTCATTTCAGGATCCATCACTAGCCATTAGCTTTCCTTTTATAGGGTTAATAGATTGGAAAACATGGCGTTGAGTGATTCTGAACTTAATGTGGAGAATGATTGGAAACCTGAAAGAACTCTAGTTCTACTCGGTCGAGCAGGGAATGGTAAAAGCGCAACGGGAAACAGCATCCTAGGTAAAACTATGTTTCAGTCAAAGACAAGAGGAATATTCGTTACCAAAGAGTGTAAGCTACATAAAACCGAGCTACCAAATGGTCTAACCATCAAAGTTATCGACACTCCTGGTGAGTTTTGTAACGCTTTCTATATCAAATCCAACATTTTCTTATAACATATATACATTGATATGAATTTAATGGTACTTTCAGGTCTGTTTAGTGCTTCCTCGACGACAGGTTTTACCATCAAAGAAATCGTTAGATGTTTACATCTAGCTAAAAGCGGTATCGATGCAGTGCTTCTCGTTTTCTCTGTAAGGAATCGGTTAACAGAAGAGGAACAGTCGACGCTTCGGACATTAAAGATCCTTTTCGGAAGTCAAATCGTTGACTATATAATCGTTGTTTTCACCAATGCGGATGCACTTGAAGATGGAGAAACTCTGGATGACTATTTGGAGGATTGTCCTGAGTTTCAGGTTGAAATTTAAGCATCTCTTACATGATTATATCTTTATTTATAACTTCCAAAATTGCTTTCTATATAGGAAATTCTTGAAGAATGCGACAACCGTAAGGTGTTGTTTGACAATAGTCGTAATACCCCTGCGAGCAAGAAAGACAAACAACTCCAGGATCTTCTCAACCTCGTCGAACAAATCTCAACGAAGAACAATGGAAAATCTTATATGGCTGACTTATCACTTGAGATAATGGTGAAAAAAGAGAGATTCTTTTTACAAAACAAGATTTCACATTTTGTATTGTGTATCTGAGTTTTAGTTTCATCTCCTTTCTTAGGAGAACGAGGCGACAATCGAGGAAAAGCAGAAGCAGATTGAAGCAATGAAAGGTCGGTCTTCAAAACAAGAGATATCTCAAATGAAGAAGGAAGTAGAGAAATCGCATAACGAAATGCTCGAGGGGATCAAAGAGAAGGTAATGCAATTCATTCATTGGTTTATATGTAATGTTTCTATGAATATATTTTACATGTTGGTTTTGTTGTCTTTGGTTAGATCTCTAATCAACTGAAGGAATCATTGAGGGATATGACGGAGCAATTAGCTAAGGCACAAGAAGCGAGAGAGGAAACCGAGAAAAAGATGACTGAAATTCATAAACTATCTTCTGATGAGATCAGGAGGCTTAGAGAACAACTCAACAAAGCTGAGAAAGAGACTGCTTCTTTACGCACCGAACTCAACAAGAAGTGCACTGTTCTTTGATCATATCTTAATGTTTCTGTATGTATGATCATAATAATCTGATACCATAATATGTATGATATGAAACAATAAACTCTTGAAGGATCAATACCTTCATTGTACTTTGATCTAATAATACATCAAACATATGTTATGTAGAGATAAATCATGTTCTGTTCTTTAAATTCATATGTATATGCTCTGTTCTATGATCATACGAATCACTAAATCAGATACCATAATGAAACATTAAAAACCAGAGTTATTTTGTCTTCACCATTACACAACACAATTTCCAATGAGTCTTGAAGGATCAATACCTTCATTGTACTTTGAATTATTATAAACCAGAACATATTTTATGTAAAGATAAATCTGAGTAGAAAATCTCAGAATGCAGAGCTTTATAAACTGTGATTGCAGCTCAGTTTTTCGCCCACGAAATTATCCAAGATGAAGAATTTTCTTGTCCGGATCAGAGTAAGAACCTCCATTGCCAGATCCAGAACCAACAGTCATAATGCTATGAGCAAAGTAATTGCGTGAGGCTAAAGCCTCGATGGCGTTAATCTCTGAACCACTAACCATTTGGTGATGGTGTTGTTGAAACCTCTCCACTTCTGCTACCTATTAAGAAACATAGTAATTAGCTAGACAGGTGATTGATTTGATATGTCTATGAAATTAACAAAGCTGTTTTTACCTTAGTTCGTAGATAGATATTCTCATTATCAAGCTCAATCTCCTGCAGAATATAACCATATTAAAAGATTCGAACAAGAAAGTTTTTAGAAAAAAGTTAGCTTTTGTACTCTCATATGTGATATTAACTAGAGATTTTACAGCAACTCTTTTGAGCTTTTCTTACCCGTTTCTGCGCATTTTCGATTTCAGCAAGAAGCAACTCATGCTGTTTCTCGCAAGAACACAAAGCAGATTTAGAATATGTATATACATAGATTCATTAACTGATAACACAAAAACAAAAAAGCCTTATAAATAAGAGTCTTATAATATTTTGTAGCTATACCTTCTTGGACCTGATTCTGGAGATGGCTTTCTCAAGGCGATTCTCAACCTGTTTTAGTTCCTTGACACTTAAGGAACTCAAAGAGTCTCCCATCAGATTCCTACAACGTTAATAAAAATGTGTTACAATAAAGATACATATTTACTAGACCACACATATAAATATAGCAAGAAAAGCTGGTAATATATAGTTCATATATAAAACCTGTTGGAATTTTGAATCGTTTGGATCTGTTGTCTCAGCTTTGCAGATTCTTGTTGATAGTACTGTAATTTAAGCACCATCGTCACGGTAAGAACATATATGCATGCATATAAATATGATGTTAATCAAGTGGAGAGATAGAGAAAAAATGTAAAACCGCGGCATTGATTTCTTGGACAGTGCTGGTGTTGGTGCTATCAGAACAAGCTTTCTTGTACCTCTCAATGGTTGATCTTATGCTGTAACAAATAAACATCCAATTTCATTTTGTAATTTTGTTAACTAACTCAAGAACATATGAGTACTTATGCAATTAATCACTGTGGTATTCAAATTAATTATATTTAAGTAGTGTCTAAAGAAGAAATCGAGTATATTAAGGCCACAATTTTTTTGTCTAAAAACCAATGAAATGGAAATGTAAATGCAAACGTTAACGCAGATTAACAATCACACCCCAGTTGGTTTGAGCTTCATACCCCAATTGGTTTGAGCTACACACCCTAAAATTTAAAATAAGATCTCATGTTTTTTGTTTTAGTTTTTTTTAATATTCAAAATATTTACATCTGTATAAGGATCTTAATCGGTTAAATTAATGGGTTTTAGCATTGGCAATAAAGTAAGCAGATCATCGTATAACTTGCCTTTAGCATTGACAAACAAACATCCTATATATACTCTGAATAATGTAGAACAATAATATATGTTTTTCTTTGTATTCATATATGTTTTTTTGTATTCAAATATATTATTCAACTTAAATTAAAACCTAGTTTTAATTGAAAGACAGAAAGTGGAGTTGAGACTGTGTCATGTAAAGAAAGAAAATAAAAATAAAAACTGAGTGTTTTGGATATATACAATATAATAGTTGAAGTGACTTTAAGATTAAAAAGGAAATCGAAGAAATAAAATGAAAAAGCCAAAAAAGGAAGGAAAAGACATGAAGAAATAGATTTGATCTGCTTAAGATGAAAGAGGAAAGAAGAGTACAACAAAACAACACATCTCTCGCTGCACAATTGTTTTAAGTTCCAAGAACAACTTTAACAAAAGCAAAAACAATAAAAAGACTTTGTTGACCAACTGCAACTGCAAGCTTGCTAGCATGAGTTTGGTACTTAAACCCATGGTACTCTCTCTTTCTGTTTCTCTATCTCTTTAAGATTTTCTTTTTTGATAAACTGACTTTTAAGATTTTCTCAAGAATCATAGGTAATATATGAAAATAGTATGTATATTATTTATCTTTACTTTTGTCAAATATATATGGTATGCGTATGTACTAAAAGTAAATATCATGAGACTCTTGAAATAAAACTTCATAAGTACATTATTTGTTATACATGGTGTTGCTTGTCTAGATTTTTTTTTTTAATTATGGTTTAACCTTATTATAGACCAAGAAAAGTCTCATGTTTAAATTTCAGTATCTTCTATATTTTATCTCAACTATTTTTGCACCAATTTATTCAAACAATCACGAAAAAAATAGACATATCTCAAACTTTTTATATCTCATTAGCATATATATACCCATAGTTAACAAGAAATAGCGCTTACTTGTTATTAGCATACTCATAGAGACGGCCACGAGTGGAGAAAACGATGAGGGCAACTTCTGCATCGCAAAGGACCGAAAGCTCATAGGCTTTCTTCAGAAGTCCATTTCTTCTTTTGCAAAACGTCACTTGTCGATTTGTCGAGTTCTCTATCCTCTTTATTTCTATTTTTCCTCTTCCCATCCTTCATTTTTAACATCAAAAAAACACTTAGACTTGCTCAATTTCAATATTATGGATAAGATAAATATACCGTTTAACAAAAACACAAATTTTTTAACAAAAACAAACACACAAATCATTGATATACTGCTAAGAGGATATAAAAGAATATATACCAGAAAGATGTAACATTTTTTGTAGCTAATTAAAAAATGGAGAAGGATAAACAAAACCCTAAAGCTAGGGTTTGAATTAATAATAATATAAATATACTTAATTAATACTTACCAAACGATAAACTTTTGTTGTAAAAAAAAAAAAAAAAATAGTTTTCATTTTTATATATATCCAGCTTTCTCGGGAAAATAAATTAGGGTTGTTGTTGATTGATCTCTAGGACAGACAAGAATCAAATTGGATCTGATGCAGATCTGATGTTGCTGAAACTAGAGATTAAGAATTTATTCAAATCTTTCACTATGAACATAACCATACAAGAGGATCATATACATTACATGTAATTTTTCTTAAATAGGTTTCTATATGTATAATCCATATAATTTATTAACTTCTCATCATGACTTTTAAAAATAGAATCGGGGAGGTAAATCTGACAATTACATGGTTTTTTGGTACCCAGATACAAATTATTTTGACCCATCCCTTGTACTCTCTCTCCCCCTCTCTCTTCAGTAAATGTCTATAAGGCTTCATGGGGTCAAATGGAAAACAAAATATACGTAATTTGACTTATATAGATCTAGAAGATGTCAATATAATTTTTGATAATTGGAAGATGTAAATTAAATACTTACACAGAAGTTTTACAAAATTCATTGATCTCTAATCTGATGTATGAAGACATTCTTTAGATTTTTTTCACGGAAAAATCTAAGAATTTCACCAAGAAAAAAAAGAGAGTAGAAATATGGAGAGAGAAAACAAATCAAATTGATATTGAAGAGGAAGAAGAAGGCACTGATGCACATGAAACTGAAGTTAGTACATAAGGGAAACACAAGAAACATTATTACACAGAAAGAAGAGAGAGAGAAAGAGATAGACAAAACCATGCTTAGTTTCAAGAAGAGGAAGAAGAAATACAACAGATTTGGAAGATTTTCAGACCAAAAAAACTCCACTTTAGCTGACAAGAAAGGAAAGAGAATCTAGCAGAGATCTACATGTGAGAAACTTAAAATTAAATAAACATAACCTAATTCTTAATCTGATGACCAAATTAAACCCTTGTGATCTTTTTTTCTCTCTCTTTCTTTCATGGGGAAAGAACATCAAACAGAAAGAAGTTGAAAAAAAAGGGGCAAATATTTCATAATTGTGATAACTAAGTTTTTTGTGAAGAGACAAGCCAAGAAAAAAACCCATGATGAAAAGAATTATTACAAGCTTGGATCTGCATATATAGAGATATAAATGTAGAGTTTTTGAATGAAGAGATGTGTACAAAGATGGGAACTTGATGAGATCAAGAAGTGTTTTCCTTTATGAGAAGAAGAAGTAAAGACATGACAGACAGACCTGAGAATTGCTTCACCCAACTCAATTCAGCTTTCGGAAACTCTCTTTCTTTCTCTCTATCTCTCTCTATCTCCTTTATAAGAAAACAAAACAAAAGAAAAAAAAGTTTTTGAGTATTTTGAGAATCCCAAAAACAAACCCAAATTCTTTTCTCTTCAAAAACCCTAAGCTTCCCACTCAATATGTCTATTTGTAGACGTTTCTTTCTTTGCTCACCTTCCAATGTCCAAAGAGAGAATGCGATTGCTGCGGTTGCGGTTGCCAATGCGATTGCTATATTTTTTTAAAAAAAAATAAACTTTCTATATGTATGACTAGGAATCTTAAATTTTGGCATGCTGCCAGAAATTTTGAATATAATAAAAATTTAAGATTGAAAGAAAAAAAGATAATGAGCAATTAAAAAAGTTATTTTAACCATTCTTTAATTTAAGCTAAATCGCACATATAAATTAGAGTATTTATATATAACTTAAAACTTTCCAAAAACTCCAAAGTGTTAATTTTCATTGTTTAGTTTATAATTTTGAGAGAAATTTGAGACTCGAGCTAAGCTACATGCGTCATCATTTCATATTTTGGTCAAATTCACAACAAGACCAAGATTTGGGATTTCAGAAAATACAATTTATGTATCGTTCTAATATTTTCATTACTAGATATATATATGACGTAAAAGTTTTCGTTTCATGGTACAAAAATTGGCAATTAAAAATATAAATAATTGAAATTCATGGGGTTTCAGTGGTTAGCTTATCAGAAGGTTGAAAGATTAGAGTCTCAAATTTGCAATTTCAATATAATATAATGGTTTTCTGAATTGCCGGGTTACAAAGAAAACGCCAAAAACAAGCATATTATTTCACTAAAATATATAAAAATATAAGAAATATTGATTTAATTCTCAGCACTTTAGGGTTTAATTAGTTCATAACTAAAAGTATTATAACTAAAATTTTAATATTATTTAAGAAAATTATTGAACGATTGCGAGCAGTAGTAAATATATATAGCTCCTTCCTTACATGCGACATTTATTTTCTTCAGACCGTCAAACTTTTTACCACAATCTTTTATTATAATGCTTTGTCGTTATTTTCATTTTTGATGATTATAATAATCTCTAAAATGGTTAAAAAAATAAGGAAAAGGTTAAAAAACAAAAAACATTGATTAATTTTCTCACAACCATTTTCCTCCATATGAGGACAATATTTCAGACATTATTTTTGTACGGAAGAATTCATGACCGATTCATAAACTAATTAATACTTCAAGTTTTAATTTGCTAATTAAAGCGTCGATAGTGACCAACGAAGATTTAATAGTAAAATATGTAAATGACGAACCCTATCATAAATCCAAAAGAAAATTATGCACCACTCAAAATATATCATTGTACAAACACTTATTGGTTATTAGTGTTTATTTTAAACATGTGTGGTTCATATTAGTAACCTAACCTTTTACTTTACAACTTTTTTAATACAAATACATAACTTACACGTAAATATACGTTCGTATGTTTCATTCTTTCAAGAAAGTGAGAACATACCCAACAAAAACGAGATGAAAAGTTGAAATATATATATATATATATATATATTTCAACTTTTCATTTTGAGATTAATATATGTATAATGTATACTATAAATCATATAGAATTTATATATTGACACGCAATATTATGATTTTAAGATTCCTTTGGTGGAAAATTAAAGAGAAAGGTGAATTTGCAGAGCTTAATTTAGGGCTCGAAAGTGACACGCAAATTGTATTATTGCAGAAGAGAGAGAGAGAGAGAGTAGATGTTGACGCTATTGGTACATCCTCCTCATTTATTTGCCCTAGATTTCATCTTCTCTTTGACTCTTTTTAAAGTAAATTTTGTTTTTATTTTCCTTCGTTAATCACACGAAACATTAAAACTCAGAAACCCTTTTATATATTACTAAATTGCCAATTTAAGTCACTCAAATTATTGTTTAATATATGTTTTAGAATATGCTGTTTAGGAAGTCAAATGGCTCTTTTACGACAGCCTAAACATTAATTAAAAAGGTTTTTTTTTTAAAATCAGCAGTCTTTAGAGCTTTGATTTTTGGTAATCAAAATTTAGGACATATATAGATATATAGATAGATTCCATCCACAATCCAACTATTTATTATATGACCTAAAGAAAATTTAATCGTTTAAAAATATATTAAGGAGGCTCATTGGTTTACGAATTTTAATTGATTTTGAAATCTAAAGTAAAGTCATGTATTATTGAATCTTTGATTTTAAAATTCTTGTTGAAATCACGTGTTATTCCTTTTTTTTTTTGTCAACTAGCTTAGTGACTTTAATAATCTTTTAAAACTGTAGAGATCAAAGTTTGAACCCCGAATCTGCAACTTAATGTGATGAGTTTTAAAAATTGACCACCATTGTGTCACTTGACTCCCATAAAATCATGTGTTATTCATTAACTGATTTCTAAATACTATTTAAAATCTTGTGTTATTCTTTTAATGGTTTATTGTTGGATTTCATAATGATTTTAAATAAATTTAAAAGTGAAATATAAAAAAATTCAAATCCGTGGGTAAACTATGTTATTTCAAAATTTATATGTCTAATTTTAAAATCAATAATAATTTACAAATTTTATGTGGATTTATAAACCAATTAACCAATAAAGATTCCTAAGTATAGATTTATAATTTTCAGTTATTTTTTAAATCTTAATGGACCTTTGTCATTCGTTTCTTTTCTTAAATAAACTTCACATAAAAATAAACAAAGGATTAAGAATTGTTTCTAACAAAACAAATGGGCTGTTACTGTTGGTTTTAAGTACAAAATTGGCAGTAAAATTTTTGAGAGTAACATTTTTTTTTTGTGTTAACTATGACAAAAACCATGAAACAAGAAAACAAGAACAAAAAAAATTGAACATTGAGTACATTAAAATATGTGAGTGATTTTAGTAAATCAAAAGTTTTATTGGTATATCTTCTCTATATAAATTCATAAACTTATATCGGTAATTATATTAACTATTAATTAAATTACCAATTTTGATGCCTCAAAAAGTTTCAAAGGATTTAATTTATACATATATATATTTATTTATTTTTGTCAACTTCCAAGGCTTTATATAGTTATACCACTAAATAAAACTTATTTTAGTTAGGTTGAATTTACATCTTTGTTCTTATAATCAATCATTAAAAAAATTGCTTTTATTGTAATATGCTCAGACAACTTGGCTGTATTAGTGACGAGTTAGAAAGATGTAGAAGTTGTGCTCGAGCCTATTGTGGAAACACGTTTTCATAAAGTTAACACCACCGGTCGGGCCTAAACATAGCAACCCAATAATACATAGAACAAATACTTTTTCTTTCTAAACAAAACTAAAAAGAAAATGATTTCTTTTCCTATATTTTTGTGTCACAGGTTCAGAAAATTAAACCTTTTGGCAAAAAAAAAAAAAAAAAAAAAAAAAAAAAACAGAAGAGATCATGTAATCGAGGCGAATGAGCTTTTGTTTGTGAATTTTAATTGACAAAAATAAAATACTTAATGAGAAAAAAAGCAAAAGCTACTAGTGTTGCTACAACCTTCATGTTCACGAGAATCTGGTAGAAGTAGAGACGACTTGAGAGAGCTCCTACATCGGGCTCCCAAGTCCTTGAATCTCCAATCCAACCATCTCTTTTCTTTTCGGGATATCTCTGGACTGACCATTCTCGATGAGGCAGAATTTGAACCAACTCTTGTGCTTGAGGGCTATTATATGGATCACATATATAGAATGGTTTCTCGGGATGTTCAGCGTTTCCAGGGCTGCAATATAGATGATAAGCAGAATATGGGAACCGGGATGTCTCATTCCTGTGTAAGATCTCACCCGAGGCACTTGTATGATATGGAGGACATGAAACTAAATTATCTGGACGACACCAGCTCGTAGTTGCCGGGTTAATTATCATGTCGCGGTATCTAGTTACATCTGTCAAAACATCTCCATCACATAGATAACCATTGTTCTTCCAACAGCTTCCGATATCGATCATGTAAAATTGGCTGTTTGGTAGTCCACCGAGTTTAACATTAAGTGCTAGCTTTACTTTGAAGTTTGGAGACTCTGGTTGCTAAGCAAACAAAAGAGGACAAACATATCTTATAGTCAGACCGAGAAAATCAAGAAAAAGAAGAGACCTTTTTTTTTGATAAAAAAAGAAGAGAAGAGACCTTTTCGGTATACAAGGTTGATAGAACGCTACAAATTACAAAACTTTCTCATCATGCCACGGCCATTATAGTGATAACCACCATTAAAACTTTATGCACGCACATACAACATGAGCCACGGGTATTTTGCGGAAGTCGTTAACGAATTCGAGAAAATCCAGCTCCCAGTTTGTACATTCTTTCGCCATTAAACAGAGAAGTAAGATCTTGTTCCTGCTCCTTCTATTACATCACCATCACGATCATATGTTCCATTGGTCAAATACATTTTCCCCTTCTCATCAGCAACAAGCTTCGAATATTCTCAGGGCAAAGCGTAGAGTTCTTGTCGAAGTTCCTATTCTTAAGCATAATCATCCAGAAATATCAAGGCTTTTCACTGTCATGTATCTTGCATGAAGATCCTAAATAACCGTTCTTTCTCATTCGCAAACAAGTCAGGATCTCTATATGATGTGAAACCAGAAACCGGAAACTTATCACCAGCAGCTAACTTGTTATCCATGTCATCTACCAAATGGTGCACTTCACACAGGGCCGGTTTAACGATATTAATTAGAGGCCTAAGGCATATAAAAAATTTGTGGCCCTTAATAATATTTCAAAAAAAGTAAAATAATATTAAAAGTACTTACAATCCAGAAAAAAAAAATTAACTAAAATTTATTTATGAAAATTAATCCGTCTAACTTTTCTTTCGGCGAATTTCATCCATAATTTTCTCATAATCGAGTTTATCAGCCATATCCTTCTCGATATATATCACTGATAATCCATTCAATCTCTCTTGTGAGTCAGAAAAATAATACACAATATTAAAATGCAATTTCACATATACGAACAACTATAAATATATAATTATATAAACGATACCATTACCAATTTGAAAAGACGAAATCACGAAGAGGATGGATACAGAAATTAAAAAGTACAAGCGTACATCTGAACAGGAGAAACGGCGAAGAGTCAATTTAGTTTTTTCAATAATCAACATTCAACACAGGAATAAGATTAAAAATGACTTCCGTTTCTCAGTAATAAAAAAATTAGGTTTAATGGAAAAAACTAAAATCAATAAAATTGGACTCTAAAATTTTTTAGCCCATCATCTTGTTGACTTCTTTTATATAATTATATTTCTGTTTCCACTACGTAACTTGACTTCGTTTTTCGATAATCTTTTTTTTGAAAAAAAAAAAAAAAAACAAAACAAATTTGGGCCTTAAAATTTTGTGGTCCTAAGCAAATGCTTCATTGGCCTTACTAAAGGGCCGGCACTGACTTCACACTTGCTTCCATAACTATCAAGCCTCCCATCCACGTAGTCTAAAGAAGCAAATGTGCGCAAAAAAAATCTCTATGAGTACACATAAACAGAGAGAACCTTAGAGAGACAAGTAAAAATTGGATTGCTACAGAGTTTATAAGCCAAGTAACAGTAACTTCTTGTACACGCAACTCGAATTGGCATGAACATATTGAAACTAATCATTCATGAACTCAGTCAGCAGAAAATTGCAAAATCAAATGCTGAAATCAACGAATGATCGGAGAGCAATACCTGCGAGGATCGGACAAGAGAGATCAGCGCAATCGACAAGTCTAGGGCTTCCCATTAAAGGAGCTTCTTCACCAACTTCATTACAAAAATTCCAAGCTTCTAATGCGACTCTCACGTTACGATTCTTCATTCCTCCGTCTGCTAGTGCGAAGATAGATCTCTCGGCCGTGCATTTTTGAATGGAAGAAGAATGAATCAATAAGAGAAGCAGGGGAGGAGTAAGAGTGAAATCGCAGCCATTGGAACTAAACGAAGGAGACAGAGAAGCGCGTGGCTATGAAGAAGTGGAATAGGCGCGTGAAAGTGGAGAATTTCGCACGTGATTTATGGCGGTAAAAGGTAAAAGAATTCACAATCTGAAAAATATGATTGGTTGCTTTTTGCTTTTGGAAGCATCTCATTACTCCGTATAGTATTTATATATAATTACACCCCTGTAGTCTTCAAAAATTATATATAGATCCATACATTTTAATTCGTTACAAAATAACCCTTTACTTTTTTATTCAGAGATATTCCAAAAAGGAACGTCCTTTTCAGAAAACTGAGGACCCTCTGCCTCATTCAGTGAGTATTTGAGCTGTCTCTGTGGGCATAGAAACGATAATTGGGGACCATGTGTTCTTCTTTTCAGATGAAGACGAAGCTTTTTAGTCGAAGAAGACAATGTCTTCTATGTGGTTGAACATGGTCGTTTCTTCCTCTTAAATTTCTGGGTCCATGGCAAGTTTGCACCTTGGGGCTGCTTCGTTGATCAATGAGGTCGTGTTCGGCTCCTCCTTGATCGGCTTCAGAAGTAAACGGTTTAGACGAGTTTCAGAGGTTAGGTTACCAGAGAAGATATCCATTCATTTTGTCTTGGAAGTTTATTGATTTGTTTAGTTGATTATTGTTCTGTGGTTGTTTGGTATTGTAGAGATGGAGGTTTTGTGTTAAGCAGATGTCAGAGAAGGAACAGAGGACTAAACACGAAATGGCTCATTCTGCTAAAAGGTGATGACTTTGTACTCTGTGTGTAATTTTGTTCAGTGAAAAAGTTTTTTAAACTTCATCACTCATTAGTGCGTGACACCGAATTGCTCAATTGAATTGTGTTGTGGAGTTAAGAATTGAGCCAGTTATGATAAGAATTGTGTGTTTCTGGTGATTGAGTTCTTCATTTAGTGGTGGTTGCTTTGAAAATGATGGTTTCAGCTTCATTAACAATTTTCTCTTTTGTGACATGATAAGTTTGATAGAACCCTACACTAATTTTGTAATTGAATTGTTGTAATTGCATGAGAACAATCAGAGTTACTTTAAAAGCAAGAATTTTTGGCTAAATTTGGCAATGTTTCATAGAATTAGTCTCTCTAATGTTGCAGAAGCGAGTCTTTGAGATGTATTCTGAAGCAATATGGAGTATCAGTTGAAAATCCTGAAAAAAATAAGACAATTAGTAGACTTGATGACCTAAATTTTGAAGAGAAGCATGACGCTGTTGTTCCTTCTTCTGTTATAGATGACTCTAAGATGGTATATCACAGAAGTTCTATATTTGTTCTTAATTTTTCTTGTCCTTAAATGGTATTATCTGAATTGGGGAGATCCTGACTTATATTAGTGTTTGGAAAATTGATGAGTACTGACAGAACACAACTGAGGAGTTACCTGATTTACGGCAAGAGAAATACAGTGAGACTGTTAGCACTGCAGATAATCTTTCAGGACAAAATCACCAAAATCTGCCTCATGTAAGAACATATCCCCTATTGTCACTTACTCCAGGAGTGCTAATGATTTGAGTTTGCTTTCATATTCATGTTCTTGACTTATTGGAACCCTTTTACTATATTCAGTTTTCTTACTGTGTTTTGGATCCATATTTTTCTGCGATGCATTGGTGGTGCTACTATAAACCCTTCCATTAGATTCTTTGTGGATCTCGACTCAACTTAGAATTGCATACTCTTAGTGTGTTTTCCAACCTGTAATAATGTCTCTCTTCAGTTAAACACAGGTGTTTTGTTCACTTCTCTGCTTCCTGTTCTTGGGTTCTGCATCGTATGCATAATTGGGACGCTACACACAATAATCTCCAGAAAAACATCAGAAGGTCATCACCATGGCTCCAAAAGAACATGGTGGAGAACCGCATTGATTGATTGGAATGAGCCGCCTGCTTCTGATGAACATGATTCCTCGCCAGAACACAGAGTCAGTTACTTACATAAGTTACTACAGATTTTGCTTCGGTTGTTAAAGAAGCTAACTGCATGCAGGTGCAGGTCGCTTCAGCGAATCAGAAAGCTACGGATGAAATGAATGAAGCATATAGCAGAGTCGAGCTCGAGTACAAGAGATTTCTGTTGGAATGTGGAGTGAGTGAATCTTAGATTCTGGTCTCTTGGAGGTTCCTACGTAGTTCTTGAAAAATCATGGCTGCTTCTGACGCTCTAAGAACTTTTCGTTTGGTGGTTTGCACATACTGTGATACCAATGAATGCATTTACCAGACAAGACTTTGTAAATTGTGAATATAAAGGGTTTAATGCGATTTGATTTGGAAGCATCACTTTGTATGGAGCAAATTGGGAGCATTAGGTAAAAGCTTATAATGAAATGAATATAAAGTATTGCTCTACGAAAGTAAAAAATGAAAAGAATTACAAACAGAGAACCAAAACCGTAAGCAGCAAAGATTCTCAATGCAAAGGGGGCAAAAAACCCATCCAATAGAAACAATTCTAGAAACTCTGCAATTTGGGCAGGGCTCAATTAAAGCCGTACATGTCAAAATTCTTGTCGTCCGGTGGTCTTGCGTTGTTGCCACCTTCAGGCACTCGAAAGCTGTCCATTGGAGGAGGACCTGCAGCGGCTGGTGCCACCCAATGTGGGGTGGTCGGAACAGAGAAGTTAGATCCAGAAGCCTCTTGATGTAACACAACCACATTAGGATTTGCTTGTGGTGAGTTTCCTGTGGTTCTTCGGTTTGAGGAATTTGCAGAGGCTAGAGACGTTGGATATGATTGTTGTTGCTGATTCTTCATTGGTGATTTGGGCCGCAGCGATTCTATATCAGGAGTAGTCACAACGAGATGCGGTGCATCTGGAGGTGGATTCCTCCCTCCTCCTCCTTGCCAAACTTTACCCTCCTTGTCCGCAAAGTTCCTCACATAAGCCTAAAGCACACAATATCCGAAACAGGTCAACAGATCTTATGTAGCTGTCAAAGAAGTTCCTTGCATAGTTCTAAAGCTCATGTAAACAGGAGGAGGTGGAGATAGATGTCTGCAGAGTGAATATGAGATTTTACCTGTGATTCAAAGTTTGAGGAAGAAAGGCCTTTTCCAACAGTAAGCCAGCCAGCTCGAATATTGTGGTCTTCACCAAAAAGCTCAAGCCTCCGGCGACCAAGTGCAAAATGCTCTATTATCCTATACATATCTTCTGGCTTCTGAGTTGAACCTACAGATTTGCAGCGTAAAGAGATGCAATTAAGTAACACATACTTCCAGTATATAGTAAGGATACAACTGCATGAATATTTAGATATGGCCCTGTTACGATCAACCACAGCATCTTATATCTTTCTCAATGAACCAGCTCACACTGTAGAGAATCCAAGACTAATCCAGCAAACTAATCGTGTATACCATAACCGAGGGCCAAAGGAAACTTAGGGTTTTAATTTCGAGAACCCAAAAACTTCCCTCCCAACAATAAGCCCCAAACCAGTACCAAAACACTCGACACCTTAATCACATGAAGCAACGATCCTATTTATACACATTAAACCTGCTGATGTAGCATAATTGATGAACTCCTATCATGTTCACTTTAAAAGAAACAGGAAGCTGGAAGCAAAACAGAGAGAAGGAACAAGATATGACAAGCCAAATACATTTTACTAACCATAAGGAGGCTCTTCAGCAATAATTACGTCAGTGTCGATGTTAGCGTGGATTATATGTCCGTCAGTGCTACGTCGAACTGTACCCTTTATCCCCATCAAGCAGTGCTCCTATACAAAGAGAAACCAATAAAAAGCATTAAGCAAAAGATATGCAACACAGGAAGCAAACGAGGAGGCAATAGGCAGACCATACTGGACCTTGGAACGCTGAAACACAGTACGAGAATCATGTCGCAAAGTTGGTGCTGCATTACTTTTGTTGGTCTTCACCCAGCAAATATCTTCACACCTTCTGAAACCCCACTGTGACACCCAAATAAAAGAAATATAGATGAAGTGAATACTGTCAAGACAAACAAATCCAAAACGATAAAGGAAATGGGAAATTGTTTAAATCCTGTACCTTTTTCAGGCATTGGCGCCCTTGCTCAAGCCCAACACCATCACCAACCCAGAGGAAAATAAAGGAGGGCGTGTCAGCTATTGCCTACAGATATATGGAAGATTTTGCTTTTGTTATAAACCACAATAGCAAAGATGACAACCAACCTTACCCCCAAAATCTACACACAAGTCAAAATACAATATGTTCGGTACCACTATTTCCCCTAGCTATTACTCAGATGACAAATGATATCTGCACTAGATCTAGTGCTAAGCAAAGCGTAATGTCAGTACCCTAAAATCCTATGAGCAATTGAAGGGCGTAAAGAATAGTCACCTCAATCTTGAGATTGATAATGTCCTCAAATGTCCAATACTCCATACTATCAGAAACACCAGGAGCTCTATGGACATATTCCTCCCACGGTGGGTCAACAAGAATAACATCAAACTTTGTTCCAAATAATTCGGGAGATAACTCAACTTCATGCAAGTCGCCTTTTAAATACATTGGTGCAGAAGCAGAATTAGATACAATCTCATCCTTCTTCTGTATGAGCTCTCTCAGCTTGGGGTAGTCTTCCACATTGGTAAGCTCCAGCTCTCGGATGAAATTCTGGGGCCGCATTCCAGTATCTACAAAGTTCTGGGAATAGTCATTTTGCTCTCCCCTAGAAGGAGCTTTACCAGGAGGTCCACCACCTCGAGGAGGAACCCATCCCCCTGAATTCTTATCAGATGGCATTCCACGTCCCATTTGTCCAGAAACATTGAATGCAGACCCAGAGAAGTTAGGAGGCCCTCCTCTGTCAGAACCTGGTGGATTAAAGAACATATTTGGGTTTGGCGGAGTGCCAATTGAAGGAAATCTTGGGCCTGATGGTCCAGGAGGAAGAGGCGATAGAACAGGAGGAACAGGTAACATATTACCATCAACTCCTCGGGCCCCAGGCCAGACAAGAGTTGGGGCAAATGGAGGCATGAAGACAGGGGCAACAGAAGCGCCCGGAATCGGCGACATGCCAGGAGTAAGAGAATGAATGGGACTGGGTGGTGGCATTCCAAGGTTTGCAAATGGTGACCCCATGATAGGAATTGGAATAGCACCTTGTTGGTTCTCTCTGCCACCAGCAGGTCTTCCTTTTCCACCCCTTAAGGGTCTGTTCCCTTTCATGCCTTGTGGAGTCTGCGGACCTCTATTAGGGATTTGCACAGAATGAGTTCGACCAGGGGTTGCACCTCTCTGGTTTCTAGCTTTAGCCCCTGAGTAATCAGAACTGGCTTCACCAGCTTCATCTCTCGAATCCTCCCCATAAGCCCCAAACCCAAAAGTATCACTTCTCTGTCTACTACCTTCCTGGTTGTAAACCCACTCTTCGTCATTATTAGTAGGCTTTTTGGGAGGCTGCTGACCCGATTCAGTCGTACGAGCAAAGTTGGGTCCTGATTCTCCTCTGCCATAATCAAGTGGCTTGGTTTGTATCTCAATTACATCATAATTCTCATTTGAAACGCCACCACTTGACAAAGCTTTAACTGCCTCACCCCTGTTTCCATCTTTCCTGCCACCCGAACGACCATGAGACCTCTCGCCTTCACTCCTTTCACGTCCTTGCCTTGGGAATTCCCGTTCCCTGCCACGATCATAAAGTAAGTCCCCATCTTTCTGATCTTTATCACTACTACTAGAATGTCTTCTCTTCCAATTATCCTTTGAACCTTCTTGATCCCTATCCCTATCAGACCAGCCATCATCCCTAACTCTGGATCTCTCATCTTTCCGACCATATTTCTCCTTTTCGTAGTCCGCATCCGACTGTTCAGATTCTTGATGACGCTTACCACTTCTATCTGGTGTTTTAGACCTGTTAGATCGACCCACTTCTCTCACTGTTTCAGAACCATCCTTACCACTAGTTTTCTTAAGAGGACTACCTCTATCATCATCTTTCACACCTCGGCTCTTACTCTTCTCCTCTCTACTACTAGACTTCAAACTCCTATCAGACTTCGAATGACTCCTACCCTCACCATGTTCATTACTAACAGAACCTTTCTCTCCACCACTATCATGTCTAGAATCAGAAAGCTTACTACTTTTATAATCACCATCATTATCTTCACCTTTCCTAACAGGAACAGCAGCTTCATCCCATCTCTTTCTCTTACTCGAATCAGAAGAAGATCCATGAGTTCGTTCTCTCCCATCTCTTTCTCTCTTATCAGAACTCTTGGAATCACGATCTTGATGCTCTGCATCAAGAAGAGATTTATTATCTTCTTTGCTTTTACTCCCACCACTTCGAGAACTCTCGAAGTCCGATGCTTTAAGACTCAATCTTCTCTTCTCACTTCTCTCCCCACCTTCTTGCTCTCCATCTTGATACCAAGTACTCAGCTTTTCCAACGAACTCTCTTCTTGTTTCTTCTTCATTTGATGTTAGGGTGTGTTGCCAAACTGTGCTACAAAACCCTAAACCCACGAAATTAGGGATTAAGCATCACCGAGATCAATTCGACGCAACGGTTCGATTTCCATAACTGAGTTTCACTACCTAAAACATCAACAATAGAGCTTCGATTTTCAAATCTAAATCGTTTCAAAATTACAGATGAAAATTTGAGTTTAGAAATGAAATTAGGCGAAGAAGATCGGAAAAGGTCGGAAAGATGAGTGAGTTTGAGAGAGAGAGAACACGGCGGAGTGCGAGGAACACGAACGACAAACACAAGTCAAAATGGATTGGGCCAAAGCCCATTTACATTGTCCTATATCCACGTAGTGTCTAAAAATTGTGTTAAAAAAAAAATTATTTATTGTTGAACCAAAAAAAAAAAAAAAATTTATCAAACTGTAAGTTATCTTTTTATTTCTAATACTGAATTTTTATTGAACACTGAAAACAGACTATACACAAAGCCGGCAAAGCTCGAGACAAAACTTTCCGGACACGAATCGGGCAAGTGTCGAAACCCCTCTGGAACCAAAGCCGGCAAAGATCGAAACCCCCTCCGGAAACAAAGCCGACGAGTTTAAAGAAAACTCCCAATTAACAGAAAACAATTATCCGAATAATCAGTACACAAGACCAAGTTTACAAAAGACATAAAAACTACAATATTATCACCTTGCTTTTTTCTTCTTCAATTAATCGGTTATTTCCAAGATCGAAAACTGATTCAAACAGCTTCGGAAAACGGATGTGTCAGGATTGAACTTCTGGTCGAATAGTCCTTTTATGTAAACTAGGCTTGGGCATAAAAACCGGATCCGAAAACCCGAACCAGACCCGACTCGAAAAAACGGAAACCATAAGGATTTGGGTTACGGTTAAAACTCAATCGGTTATTAAGTTTTTGTAATTTGGATTTGAGTTTCTACCCAAACCCAACCAAAACCCAACCAGTATACCCGAGAAATATATACATACACTAATATAATATATATACATATATATTATAATTCGGTTTTCAATGTCAAAGTGGATAAACTAACTCATCTCATATCTATCCACATATTAGTTGTATGTAAATAATGTTTTTTAGTATGGTTTTCTGAGCCACTCAAATAATATATTGGTTGTTGACAAGGAAAAAAAAAAAAAAAAAGTTTCCACAACATGTTATCTACACGTGTCTATGTCATTTGAGCTTCTACAAGGTAATTTTTTTTTGGAGATACGATTAAAATCGAAAGAATCATTCGACAAAGATTTTTTTAAAAAAAGTTATATCATTTTCCTTTGCCAGCATTTATTTGATGAGCTGAAATGAATATCTCATAGTGATTGCATATCTTTAGATATTCTAAAATACAATATCTCATAGTTTTGTCTATCTTGAGATATTCTTAAAAGAACAATATTTTAACATATTCCTAACATAAATATATATATATATATATATATGTCCTAGAAAATTCATGACACATTATTCTTAAAAACAGGAATATATCTCTCATATGGGAAAGGATGAGACACATATCATTTGGATAATGAACAATTAAAGGCTTTAAAGGAACAAGTTTCTTGATGCGTAAAGGCATAAGATTCATGATTAATGATGATTTGTGTTTTCCAAAGTCTTTAAAAAACTCCTTAAGTGTGAAAAACATTTTTCTACGTAATTATCATAATAAAACTATGAATGAATGTGGTATTGAATTATAACCGCAATGGAGATAGGCACACAACGTATGTGTTAAAATATCTCTCTCTTTCCTTCTGGATTGTATTATACGAACATAAAAGATGGCATGGCAGAAGTATATATGATAGTAAGCCTGAAGTTTACTAATTTGATGGATAAAACTAGACCAACATCTCCTATTCTCAAATTCTCATTTCCGAAAAATCTGATCTCAAATCCTTTGCCAAGTTTTCTTGTCATTGCTCTTTGCACTTTTCTCTCATTGGACAATATCAAAAGCGGCGACTGATATCCGCGGGACAAAACGGTGTACCAAAGCGAGCCCGATGGCTAGGGATGGTAAAATGCCTAAGCCTCCCTTGTTGCTCCTTCATGTACCCTCGACACAAGAACGCCACCGAGAACTCATCCTCCACTGGCCGGTTAACGTCGTGAACAAAAACATCAGTCTCGCTGCCATCATAACGGTTACGAGCCAACAAACCCGCTGTGTAAATAGCGCTCATCCTCCCCGGAGCTTCCTCGTGGTACCCAGTGGGAGCATCCACCATTATCACATCCCATTGCGTCTCGTACACGTCAGCCGGAAAACCCTTCAGAGACAGAGCACATTTCGAATCTCTCGGATCAGATACGGATTTACAGTCTTCTGTTCTCTCTAGCTCCATGAGTTTGTTCGAATCTTTCACTTTCGTGTCGTATACGACGTGGTATGATTCTAAGTTTGGGAATTTCTTTGTCACTGTCTCGATCCAAGCTTTATCTTCCTCGAGGAACACTAGCAATGTAAGAAGTAACTTTATAAAAAAAAAACAGAGATTTGATTAACCTTGATTTAGATATGATTTTATGAGAAGCTTACAAGTGCGTCCACCATGATTGAGAGATGCCCACATCAAGCTGTCGTGTCCTAAGCCAAAGACGAGGAAGTTACAAGGAGATTTCTTGTCCAAGACTCTCTTTGAGACTGAGATTTCATCAAACGTTTGTTGTGGTGTGATCTCTGTGGTGACGTAGTGAACCAATGCATCGGATAGAGAAGTGGGCAATTTGGTGCATTGTTGTGAGGCTGATGAGCATTTAGGTTTCTGGTGATATTCCTCTCGTATGGTTGAGTTTGAAGAGGAAGAGATGCTTGCTCTTTTCAAGAAGAGAATGAACAAGACCAAGATTGAGCAACAAATGAATATGAGCTTTGAGCTGATGAATGATTGGGGTTTATTCCTCATGTTTTCCTTTCTCTCTGGGTTTCTTTCAATAGGGTTTGATTAGTGATTGGTTTTAAAGTATAGAAAGCTAGAGAGAGAGAGAGATGTGTTGACAATAATGAAAATGTGTATATCATCTATTTAGAGAAAGATAGAGAGTTTTGTGGTTGAATTGATGTAACCTTAAAGAGAGAGTGATTGAGAAGTTGAGGATGACATGACAGACTACTAGCCTACCTAAGGTTGCTGTTGAACCAGAAGTTGGTGGGGATCTGCTGTATATTATTATTATGTTTGTATAATGTGATTGGAAAGATGTGAAACGTAGTGGGGAGGCTTATGTTATCAAACCGATGCTTGAAAAACAAGAATTTGATGCCAAAACACAAAACAAGACAGGTGTTTAGTCTTGATATATACTATTTACTCTATTATATACATTAAAAAATTTAAGTTACTTAAAATAAGAAAAAGGGCCTCTCTGTCGACTGTAACTATGCATCATGATCCTGCATTGTCATATGTAATAAGTTAAGTCTAATTTAGAAAACTTCCATACATTTCAGATCTAGCTTTCTATCTAAAGATCCACGAACATGCCACTAATTCTATTGACTTGAGATACCTACTCATCATATATTCAAAAGTTCGGATTTTGAACATGTACTTCCATGTCAAACAGTTTCTCAATATTTGTTAAAACCTGTGCAGTCAAAAGCTTGTACCTTGGGAATATAGGTCAAGACTATGCACTATGCAGATGCTGCTGAAGAATAAGTCTTGAAGAGGTAAGCCAGAATCTTTTGGTAATCACCTAATTGGATACCAGTGTTTGGATCAACCAAGAATGGAACCTGTAAATTGTATTGAGCAACAACAGTTACAGCCGTTTCTTATAAGTGATTGGTAAGAGTGTAGACTCTGGTATAGACAGAGAGCGGGAAAAAAATAGACCTTATTGGATCCTGAAGCATTTAGAAGTGATTTCATCCGTGTGGACCCTTCTCCAATGTTGTGTAATACATAGGGGAGCTCCAGCTCACACAGTGCTTCACGCACCAACCGTGAATACTGGGAGGGAAAAAAAAGGAATCAAAACCCTTGATCACCAAATTTTTCTCTGGAATATGAAAAGATGGTATGAGCACTACTAGTGAAGTATTTACTCCATAATTAACAGTGCATAGACTTAAATTCTTGATAAGAAGGTTTATATATCATAGGATTCAAGCTCTAAATTATGAAGATATTCTCTTTATTCTATCTGAACCAAGGATTACAATCAAGAACCCCATGTGTCTAGATTTGTAGTAGAGACCTCTTTACAACAAACTGGTCAAAAACCATTCATCTGTTTTCCATCTTACTCATATACAATTCTAGTGCCTATCATATTAACAGGAAAAGATGGCGATAATCTAGTAGTGGAATGTGTGGATCTAACGACCAATCACGAGAAGAGTCTTGGAGGATACAAGAGAGGAAAAGGAAACAGAGGAAAAGGAAAAAGCATAGTACCGGGTTGTTTTCGTAAGAGAAGAGCTCGAGCATTTTAGGTGGCAGATCTGTTGAAGCCTCGTCCCACAATGACATGCCTCTACCTGCTCGGAGAAGTGTTGGCATCCATCCAGTGAACAAGGTGCTGGACAATTCTAAAGAAGTCAGTGATACAATTATAGTTACAGGAAAGAGAAACTAGACATGAATACTCCAATTTATTCATGCTAGGATAGGAGCTAGAGACTACAGTACACAACCCAGATAGTTTGACCCAAGTATAGCAGATTCTGAAGATGCTCACCTTTCCAGAAGTCCTGTGGAAGGGCCTCTTCCATTTCCATATTGTTTAAATAGGTACTTTACGATGTCACCTAAATTAGAAAAGAGAAGAGAACCAATGTCAAGATATCCAAAGAACAAGACAATAGGCTATTAATGTTGGAACTTACGACTCACCACTCTCATACATTAAAGTTTCAGTATTCGGGTCGACGAGGAATGGAAACCTGCAGATTTTCATTCACAGAATTTTAACGACCGACCATTAGAAGGAAACAAAACCTGCTATGGAATGATGAAAGAAACCAATTGACAGAACAAGAACGTAAAATTACATCTCTTTTCCGCCAGATCTTCTAACCAGTTCTCTGTGTCTTACAGATCCTTTAGGACAAGGATAAACCTGAACCAACAAATATCAGGATAAACTTTGGTTTATTGCTTAATGAGCCATCTCTCGGGAACAGATGTTTCAGTTCTTACTTCTACAGAAAGGTCTAGCTCAGTCATGGCTTCCCGCACCCTCCGGCAGAAGGGACATGCCTCTATTATCCAAAAACGACGAAACTCTCACAATGTAAAATTGGCTTTCCACTAATGCACTTTGTTTTACTGACATCAACAAGAACATACCAAATTCAAAAAGCTGCAATCGCAAAGGAGGATTAGAAGAAATATCTGGGTTATCTATACTCCCAGTTGATACTCGTGATCCCCATGGAAGTCTTGCAACAGATGCTAATGAAGAAGTTGCGACCTGTATTCATGCCAACCATAAGGAAAGAACCAAAATGCAGAGCTTTTCGTCATGTTAAATGCTGGAAATCTCGGGAAAACACAGTCCTTTATTTTGTAACAAATCAGTAAAACAATAATCTATTACCCGCTGTAAATAAGTTCAGAAAACTCAATCCTCACTCACAACTTTTCTGCTAATCTAAGGGACCATGAAATGGTTTACAACGCCTGATATTAATGTAATCTTTATATCCAAACAGGCTTTAATAGAACCAGTAAACTGGAACCTAAACACTTCCACAGTACCAAACATAATTAGGCTCATGTCAGATCTAATTCAGTGTTTTTCTCCGACTTACCTAATTGACTTGTTGATATACATTTGGCTGCAGAGCCTTGTTTTTAGAGATTACGCTTAAAAACAAAAGTGCTGCAAAACATGAACATAATACTTTGACTAAATGAAAAAACAACTCCATAAATTAAAAACATGACTAACCTCCAGAGCATAATTCCGCTGTTGAGAAGGATCACCTCCCTGGAAACAACAGCTGAGAAATATTAGATAGAACCTATTACTCTCGCTAAGCAGTTTCGAGACATAAAACTAACACACAACAATGAAAATATCAAAACAAACACAACCTAGACAACAACACACTTGATGAGAACAGATCAGCAGAAAGTGTCAAGAAACAAGAGCCAAGCAAAATCAAAATTGAGGAAGAACCATGATAGAGTAAAAGAGAGAATGACTCACAGAGAAAACTTTAAGCAATGGACAGAGAAAAGACAAGAAGCTAGATGTATTGCTGCTCGTAGACATCGTAGCGTTTTCACTAGAACTAGTCGGTTTTTGTGATGCTTCATCCGTTTTCGCCTCTGAGTTACTCGGTTTCACATAAAGTCTTCTCCTTTCGCGAACCCAGGTCCCGTTTTCTGAAATTCTCTTTGAGAATCGATGAGGTCGATGAGAATGAAACATGGATGCTGGAAATGACGCAATCGGATAGCAGAGAGTGCTATTAGCAAAACAAGGTGATGGAATCGGCATTGTTCCTTCCAAAAACTGGATTTCGCAGAAACTCTAATTCGGTACTGAAGAAAAGAGAACGATCGATTCACAATAAACACCAGAGTGCGAATTTTGGCCGCTTAGCTTCACTGGGAACAACACAGTTGATTTCTCAGGCAAACGTTCCCTTAAGGGAATTAAAATTGACATTTTTGCCCTCAGATATTTTACGAAGTACAAATAAAGTGACTTGAACATAAAGGGCAGAGAAGTAAATATATATTTCTTTCTTCTTCTCTCTCGATGGATATGTATGTGTGCCATGAGAAACTAATCTTCTAACGGCATCAAATTAGGTGATTTATTTAAGAGCAGATATTGCGTTTCTTCATATTTCAGATGAAAGTTTGACATTGTTATCACAATTAGACATTCTTGGGGACATACATGAGTTTGACAATTGGGTTTATGCTTCAAATAATATCATAGAAAGAGAAAACAGAATCTGAGGGTTATAGACCATTGTTGTGCTTCTTCTTAGATCAAGAACCAGATATCAAGACGAAGGGCCATCTGGAATTTTCATGTTAGGATTTTGTACTTTTGAATAGAGCTACAGAAGATAAAGAACACCAAGATTGTTAATCCAGTTTGGATTTTTGATCCTACGTCTGGGGTGAGAACCGTCTCTCACAACTTCCACTAAAAACTTATAGTGAATACAAAACACAACTCAAACCTCAGATCTTTACAAACGGAATTAGACCTAGGCTTTCTTGTGTGTGTTAGATGTAATTTTCGGATTAAATGATATCCCTAGGAATACAACCTATTTATAGGAAAATTAATGCTCTATTTTTCCTTTTTCTTGCAGGTTTCCAAGAGTATAATGGGCTAGAAGAGAATTGGGCCCAAAAACATCACAATCTTACCTTGAGCTCAATTCTTTAATACTGGTCCAACACCAAAAAATAGCCCACGACCCGGTTTCACTTCCACCTGACCCGTGAGCTAACCTGCGACCTGAGAGAGAAAAATAAAAAAAAATAAACTTATCCAGATAATTTGGTTTTCATTTTTTTTTTTCGTTCTCTCTTCTTATTTTCTTAGATGAAACTCATAACATTATCCAAAAAAGACAAAAAAAAAAATTGAAGAAACGTGGCAACGATTTTATCCAATTCAGCTCTTTTAAATCTGAATTCAGATTAAATCCCATAAAAATCTCCACTTTATTCTTTTTTCTCAATCCAATTCTCAAAAATTAGGAAAGAGAAAAAATTTACCCAGAAGGAAGATTATCAACATAGCTAATAAGCATCTTAAGCTTGCTTCCACCTCTTCGTACGATGGAACCCATGGCAATTTTTTCTTCTTTCACCCGAAAACAAAATCGCACTTGCTCTTACTCTCTTTCTTCCGCAAAAAATCACGCTACCTTTCTTCTCCGGCGACACCAACCACCGGCGAGGCTCCACCATGACGGATGTGCTTTCAACAAATCAAAAAAGGTAAAAGTGGTTCTTCTTCTTCCCTTTTTTTTTCTTTAGATTTGCTTCATTTTGGCTTAGATACATCAACTAACATCTCAGATCTATGATTTTTCGGCATGAAGCGGCGATTTCCGGCGAGATTTTGGCGGTGGAAGCTTCTGGAATCTCGCGGCCGAGTTGACTCAGTGACTGGCGAGTTGACTCGGTCGCTGAGTCAGCGAGTTGCAATCTGGGGGAGTTGCATCTAGACAGGACCTGCAGCATACTGGGCCTAGTCTCCCTGTGGCTCGTCTGCAACTCCAAAGGGTTTGCGCTACTGGGCCGATTCTTCCTGTGGCCCGTCTGCAAGAAACAAGGTAAGAACAACTTCCTTTTTAGCCTAATTTTAAATTAAGTCCATTTAATCTTAAAACCCATCTTGACCAACTTCATCGACGTTGACCCTTGACCGCCGGCGTTGACCCTTGACCGTCGGCGTTGATCCTTGACTTTCCGGCGACTTTCTGGCGACTTTCCGGCAACTTTCCGGCGACATTCCGGCGACTTTCAGGCAACTTTCCGGCAACATTCCAGCGACTTTCCGTCGATTCAAGTCAAGTTTCCGGTCACCTTCACTTACGACCACCCTTGTCCGCCGACGTTCACTTTTTTGGTGACTTTTCTGGCGTTGACCGCCGCTATCTCCGACAACTTTTTCGGCAAAAAAAAAATTTCTTCTCCAGAATGAAAGGTATGTTTATTTCAAAGCATCTTTCCTTCATGACTAACCTCTGAAACCCCAAAACTTACCTGTTTTGAACACCTTTTTCCTTCCTTTTTCATGTACCTCGCACTCCACCTCGAGCTGAACTTCTACAGCTCGCCTTAGCATCCAGGTAACCTTAAGATCAATATTAAGAGCCCACTATCATAACCAGAAACATACTAATCTTGTATTCTCTGGTCTGCGAGGTACGATCCCAATAGTGGAGTTATCTGGAGCTGTTCCGTCGCCTAGGCGACATTCACCAGATCACAGCAGAGATCAAACTAGGCCCAGGTAAGGCTTTAGTTAGAAAATCTGTTGGATTCTTACTTATATGGATCTTAGATAGATGAACGGAACCCTCTGCTACTATGTCTCTGATGAAATGGAACTTGGTTGCAATGTGTTTAGTTCTCTCGTGATAAACTGTATTCTTTGCTAGGGCTAGAGCACTCTGAGAATCACAGTGAATTGTAACTGACTGCTTGTTAAAACCTAATTCGTCGCATAAACCCTTCAACCAAATTGCCTCCTTGACTGCTGTAGTAAGAGCCATATACTCTGCTTCAGTTGTTGAGAGCGCTACAACAGATTGCAAACCAGATTTCCAACAACTTTATTTCCCCAAACTTTGAAAATATAGCCTGTAACTGATCTTCTTCTATCAATGTCTGTAGCATAATCTGAATCACAGAAACCCTCAACATAGAACTCAGAATTAGATTTCTCAAACTTTAGACTTCTTTTTGTAGCTCCTCTTAGGTATCTCAATACCCACTTCACTGCAGCCCAATGTGTTCTTCCTCGGTCAGCTATGAACCGGCTGATCAAACCGACTGCGAAACTCATATCAGGTCTTGTGCCTATCATATAATACATTAGACTTCCAACAGCGCTAGCATAGGGAATCTCATCCATGTATCTTGATTCTTCAACCTTTTCTTCCTAAGTTAGACTTTTAAGTCTATGATGAGTTGCGACTGGTGTTACAACAGGCTTTGCTTCAGCCATCCCAAAGTTCTTTAGCACCTTCTCCAAGTAGTGTCCTTGAGATAGAATTAGAGTTCCCTTCTTTCTGTCCCTCATAATGTCCATACCCAGAATCTTTGAAGCAGCTCCTAAGTCTTTCATTTCAAACTCAGAACTCAGTTTTTCCTTCACCTCTCTAACCTCTTCTTTATTCCTTGATGCAATCAGAATGTCATCCACATACAAGAGTAAGTAGATTGCTTTGTCACACTCAATGTTCCTCATGTAAACACATGGATCCAAGTTACTTCTCTTAAAACTTTGATCTCTCATGAAATTATCAAACCTCATGTTCTATTGCCTTGGTGATTGCTTCAAACCATACAGTGATTCCTTAAGCAAGCAAACCTTGTTCTCATCACCTTTTCTTATGTATCCTTCTGGCTGATTCATTAATATCCTTTCCTCCAACACCCCATGTAGGAAAGCTGTCTTCACATCCATTTGTTCCAACTCAAAATTCAAGTTAACCACAATGAATAGCATAACCCGAATTGAAACATGCTTAACCACTGGAGCAAAGATTTTATTGTAGTCTACTCCTTCTTTCTGTGAAAAACCCTTAGCAACCAGCCTAGCTTTGAACCTTTGCTTCTCAATACCTGGTATTCTCGGCTTCAGCTTGAATACCCACTTACAGCCAATAGGCTTAGCATTATGCGGTTTATTGATCAGAATCCATGTCCCATTCTTGTCCAATGAGTCCATCTCCTCGTTTGCTGCACACTTTCATAACTTAGACTTGTTCGATCTCATTGCCTCTTGAAAACAACTAGATTCTTCTAGATTCTGTTCTTCTGCGGTTGATAGAGCATAAGCCACGAAATCACCATCCTCATCAAACCTAGAGGGCTTCTTGATTTGCCTTCTAACTCTGTCTCTGGACAAAACATAGTCATCTAGATCCAATTCTTCTTCTGAACCTGATTGTTCTTCTTCAGAATCTGAATTAGCTGAATAGTCTGCGACTAATCCCGACGTTTCTCCACCTTGATCTGTATCTTGATTCTCATCTAGATCTCCACCTGAAACTTTAGCTCCTTCGATGGTTTCGCTTGGTGGTGGTGAAGGTGTAGGACCTTGTATAAGGCCCTGCTTAAACGTCACTCTCTTCTGTCGACTTTCAGCTATATCTGTTTCAGTTTTGGAATCCCTATCAATGGTGTTCATGTAGACTTCTTCCTCGTTAAACACCACATTTCTGCTGGTCATGACTATTGATTCATCAGGCATCCAAACTCTGTATCCTTTAACACCAAAAAGATATCCCATAAAAAATCCCTTAACTGCTCTCGGCTCTGTCTTTCCCTGCGTAGTGTGAACATATGCAGAACAACCGAATCTTCTTAAGTGTTCAAGAGTGGGTTTCTCTTCTTTCCAGACTTTTTCAGGCAGCTTATAGTCTATGGATGAGTTTGGTGATCTATTGGTAATATAGGCTGCGGTTGAAGTAGCTTCAGCCCAAAATTCTTCTCTCAACCCTGATTTAGCCAACATACACCTTACCTTTTCCATTAGAGTTCTGTTCATCCTCTCTACAACCCCGTTTTGATGAGGTGTGTAAGTGCATGTCTTGTGTCTTGTAATCCTAGACTCCTTACACAAAGCATCAAACTGTTTCTTGCAGAATTTAAGTCCATTATCGGTTCTGAGAAACTTGATCTTCTTTCCAGTCATATTCTCAGCTGCTTCCTTCTAATCCCTGAATTTGTTAAATGCTTCATCCTTAGTACTCAAGAAATAAACCCAAACCTTCTTTGAGTAGTCGTCGATAAAGCTGATGAAGTATTTGCATCCTCCAAGTGATTCTGGAGTTGAAGGAGAACCCCATAAATCTGAGTGAATATACTCTAAAATGCTGCTGGTGGTATGCTTTGCCTTGGGAAAACACTGCTTGTGAGATTTTCCAAGCACACAATCTTCACAAAATTCCAATTTGTCAACATCTTTCCCTGAGAGATACCCTTCCTTGTCAAGTACATTCATGTTCTTCAAACTCATGTGACCCAACCTTGAATGCCAAACCATTGTCATCTCTTTCTCAGCCTTAGTAACATTCACTTCTCGTCCACAGACTTTTCCTTCAAGAAAATACAGTCCTTCCTTGTATCTTCATGTGAGCACTTTCTGGCTATCTTTATAGAAAATAATAGCATAATCTTTTCCTATATAGGTGCAGCCAGATTTTTCCAACATACCGTATGATATCAGATTTCTGCTCAAGTCCGGCATGTATCTAACGTCACTAAGAGTGACTATGGTTCCATCGACATTTTCAATCTTGATCTTGCCAATTCCCTTTACCTCACTGTGGGTGTTATTCGCCATTAGAACTTTACCACCATCAAACTCCTTAAGGTCATAAAGCACATCCTTGTTCGGCGTAATGTGAAACGAACAACCAGAATCCATCACCCATTCTGTCTCTGAGTCGTGAATGCTCACAGTCAATGCAATCGGCTGTCTAGGCTCGGTAACAACATTGGCTGAATTTGCCGCTTTCTTTCTCTCTGGACAATCTCTTTTCCAATGCCCTTCCTTACCACAAACAAAACAGCCGTTTCTAGAAGTACTCTTGCCTCTAGACTTCGATCTTCCTTTCGATTTGCCTCTGTGCTTCGAGCTACTTCCGTTATCTCTTTTCACTGATCTGCCTCTGTTTTCCACATACAACCCTTCACCTGAAACTTTTCCTTTACCTAGAAGACCTTTTTCTCTCAATTCGGTTTCCTTAGAGTAAGCAGAATTAAGCACATCTTCCATTGTAAGAGTCTCCTTTTTGTTGGCATACTTCAGAGTATCAACAAGAGCGTCATACTCCTTAGGTAGACTTGACAGAATCTGGATCGCCTGATCTTCGTCACTGATATTGATATTAAGACTGACCAAGTCTGAAACCAATTTCAAGAAGTCATCTACATTCTCTTCAATTCCCTTGTGTTTATTCATCTTGAAGCTTGCAAATCTTTGTTTCAGATAAATCCTGTTTGGAAGAGATTTTTGTTGGTAGTCACTTTCCAACGCATTCCAAACTCCTAGAGTTGTAGTCTCTTTCATCACATTGCGAAGTACGCGTTTTCCAAGACTTGTGCAAATCAGATTCTTTGCACGTTTATCCATCTTACGCCACTTTGCAGAACCTCTTTCAATAACCTCAATATCTGATTCTGGATCCTCTTTATCTTCTTCAACCATAACTGGCTTCAAACCCTGAAGTTCCAACTACATCAGCATCATAAACTTCCACATTCCAAAATCCCTTTTTCCATCAAATTTCTCAATATCGACCTTGCTTTGTGTAGCTTCGATATCAGACATGATTGAAAAACTGATCCTTCACCCTCGTTCTCGTTTGCAACTGAAAAGAAAAGGTGAATTAGCACGTGTTCCCTTGGTAAGTTAGATGCAAAATCTAGAGAAAAAACTTCAGTACCTGTAAAGTTTTTTTTCTTTGTGAATCTAACTTCCTTCAAACACTATCATGCTGCTCTGATACCACTTGTTAGGATTTTGTACTTTTGAATAGAGCTACAGAAGATAAAGAACGCCAAGATTGTTAACCCAGTTCAGATCCTTGATCCTACGTCTGGGGTGAAAACCGTCTCTCACAACTTCCACTAAAAACTTATAGTGAATACAAAACACAACTCAAGCCTCAGATCTTTACAAACGGAATTAGACCTAGGCTTTCTTGTGTGTGTTAGATGTAATTTTCGGATTAAATGATAACCCTAGGAATACAACCTATTTATAGGAAAACTAATGCCCTGGTTTTCCTTTTTCTCGCAGGTTTCCAAGAATATAATGGGCTAGAAGAGAATTGAGCCCAAAAACATCACATTTCATCTACCACCCTCTTTATAAAAACATCAAGCACATGAAACTAGCTAATAATGAGCTTGTGACCATGTTTCCAGATTGGCTTGTCTACTTTGCTGGGGCTCTTGAAGCAACCGTGTTTTATTGAAAACTAGCAATAAAACTAGGGATGCAGGGTTTACACAAGTCATGCCTGGTCTAAGCTTTGGTGCTCGAAACAGTTTGGATGAAGTTGGAGATCTTGCAATTAAAGGTAGGTCAATACTCAAAGCTCATCCGGAAACTTAACCCTGATATGTCGATGTAATGATGATGTTAGTTACATGCAGGTTTAGCAGAACCGAGGCTTCTATAATATATGTTTAGCCAAGGTGAGTCACTGTTAGGCCAAATGTATAGCTTATTTAGTTGGCTTGTTTGTATATGACAATGATGCACCATCCCTTTGCATTTTGAAGTTAATGACTTGGAAAAAGCTTCTATATACATATTAACTTGCACAACTAAACACGGTTGCTAAATATGCACACTCGTTTGCTTCCACAAACCACAAGTAACGTGTGTGAGATAGAGAAAACAGGAATTGACATGTACAAGAACCACTTAGTAACAGATCTTACTACCACAGTCATAGCTGTGGCATTGGCTTGCTTTAATTTCTGTAAGAGTAGTGTCTATTGCAGCACTGAATCGAATAGCAAAGCCGATATCATGGTCAATCTTGGTTCTTCCAGTTCAGGTAATGTTTTTTCTTGTTTTAGTGTTAAGCAAAGTTTCATCCATGTCTTCTTCTACTTTCCACATGTTCTGTTATTTTTCTTTGTTGCAGATTTCTCAAGCCGTGATTTCCTTACAGCCTCTTGGATTTGTCTCTCATGGTCTTTCAGGATGTCCTCAATGTTTCCGCCAGGAGGCATCAATGGGCCCGAACAGTGCATTCTGTTCTTCTTGCGTACGTATGTCTGAAACCGCATGAGAAAACATCTTAAGATCCATAATCTAAAAAGGAAAGCTATAGCTAATATGTTAAAGCAACCCAGTTCCAAGTGTTTTATTACCCTTGTGGTTTCTACAGCTACATCCTCTTTATGTGAAGGAGACAAGTATCTCCCAGTCATAGGGACGTTGCTAGATCGGGTAGCCTTCAGCTCAACTACATTGTTCCTAGAGCTCTCGTTTTTACTCCATGTTGCTGCTATGCTTGGATGAATCATTGAATTGGTATGAGAAAAGCCTTTCTCTCTGTCGCCTCTTCCCATCTCTCCCCTCAAGCCGGTTCTACTGTCTTCCTGAGGATTGAACCTCCGGGTGGTGATTGTATCTTTTGGCTTCCCTGCAGCAACGAACTCTGGTGTTGTAGCGGTACTCTTGAAGTCTCTCGAACCCCGCCTCACAGATTCAGGTCCATGACCCTTCACAGTTTCAGCCTTTTTCCTGAATTTTTATAGAGAGTGTGTTTAGGAATTCACATGAATCATTTTGTGGTTGTCTAGTGAAATAATACTTATGTAAGGAGCCTTTTTCACATACCTTCTTGCTTCTTCATCACGGACCTTTGCATCAAGTTCCTTGCTTGGAGGATACTTAGGCAAACTTGATACATCACAAGGGAGTGGTTCCATTGTGAAGAACTAGAGAAAAAAAAAACGAAGAAAGAACTGAGTTTGCATTGAGGAGCCAAATGAAGAACTTCTAGATGAAGGAAATACAAATCTACCTTGCTACTTAGTGTCGAAGAAGCTGTGCCCCGCTTCTCTGGTTCTAAGGATAGAAGCTTGTCAACAAGAGCTAGAGCAGAAGATGGCAAATTCTTGAAAGTCTCTAGAAGGACACGCTTATAAGGTTGTTGTGGCTTGAAACTTGTCGCAAGTGGTAGCTTTGTCTTTTGCCAGTAATCATTGCATGGTGAACCACACAACTTGAAAATCTTATGCATTTGCTCCACCTAAGAGACATTGTCAAAGATACATTGCTTGAATCAATGAATTGTGCTGAATGTTCATGGATTCAAAGAACTGATTGGTTGATGAATGTACAGGTAATTTACCTCTGTTCTTCCTGGCATGATTGGTTTCCCTAAAAACAGTTCTGTGAGAATGCAACCAACACTCCACAGATCTATCCCGGGTCCATATTCTGTAGCTCCCAGTAGAAGCTCAGGAGCCCTGTACCACAAGGTTACTACGCGGCTCGTCAAGGGTTGATCTTGCTCTGGATGATAGATATTCGCCAGACCGAAATCTCCAATCTTGAGGACTCCATCATTGTTTACCAGGAGATTTGAACCCTTAATGTCGCGGTGGAGGATTCCACGGATGTGGCAGTGTTCAAGCCCACTAAGCAGTTGTTTCATGTAACATTTGATCTGCAAGAAGCAACAAGAAATAAGATTTGTCTCCATGTAGTCCATGATTCTTTGGTACCTTTCTTTGCTATAATCAAATCTTTGAAAGTACCTGGGATTCAGTGAATTTTACACCGGGTCTAAGAGCGAGGCCCGAAAGGTCATGCTCCATGTACTCGAACACAAGGTACAAGCTACCAGAGATTTTTGAGGTCACAAGACACTCAAGCTTCATAACGTTTGGATGATCGAGTTTGCGCAAGATGTGGATTTCTCTGGCCATGAATCTCACGCTTTCCGGATCCATATTGACGAACCTGACCTTCTTCATGGCTACCATTTTACCGGTCTCAAGGTCCCGGGCTCTGTACACACTGCTGTAAGTCCCTTGTCCAATCTGCAAAAGACAGTGTTCACATAATGATCAGCCCAAGGAGAGCTTATGCAGACTAACCACAGAATTGGATGTAACAGAGACAACACAACAGAAACATAAATCAATCAAGAAGTTAAAATTATATGGGAACATAGAGAGAAAAGGAACTGAACTTTGTCCAGCTTCTCAAAAGACTCTGCACGTCGTGGAAGCCAACCTTTGATGGCTTCACCCGCAACAGAGGTTAACCAAGAAGGCCATCCAGCTGCAATGAGCTCAGCCTCGGGGCTGTGTGGAGCACTTGTAATGATATTACTCGGTTGAAGCATATTGAATCCTCCTCCTGTCCCAATATCTGCAGTTGGCCATCTCCGGTGACACCTCGTGGGTCTCTCAACAATAACTGTTTTACCATCACTATCATCTACAGGAACAATCAATCCACTGGCTCTAGCGGATGGTTTATGCGCTAACCCTTCAGTTTTGCGTCCACCAGAGCTTCCGTCCACGGATTTATGTGAAAACTCATCTTTATTGGAAGTTACAGGTGCAATCAACTGAACTGAGGACGTTTTGTTCCAATTCTCTTTTGGTTTCTCATATTGGTCATTAACTTCTTCTTCTGCAGTTCCTTTAGAGCAAATACAGCCCATAATACTCAGGCTGATTCGTCGCCTATCCGCATCAAGGAAAAATATATATGTCCTCAATGATCCCCAAGCTTCACAAACCCAGGAATCTCAGGTTTATCAGCTACAACACAAGAGGATGATGATCAAGATGTAACTTTTTTTTTCCTCTTCCTTAAGAAAATTATGCAATTGAGTCTCTTCAAATCTTATGTACCTGGGATCTTTTGATCTTATTTGATCTCAAATCAAAGACTTTGGAGGCACAATTCAGAAATCCAAAAGCACAAAATACAAGAAAAAAATCACAGAAAAGAAGACTTGTGAATCAAGAAACAAGAGAGATTGATGATGAAGAAAGCTACAAAAAAAATCCTCAAATTTTTTGGTTTTTTTTTTCCGTTATCTCGCTGCAAGATGGACAAAAACGTTGTTAATTTGGTTTCTTGCAGCAAACTCTGTTCGTCGATAACGGAAAATACGGAGAGAGAGAAAAATAACGAACAGAATTAATGTTGTTAATTCTGATATGGAAAATTTTTAGGAATCAGGAGAGATGGATTTTGTTTTTGTGTCACCGGAAATTATGGAAAGCCCTAGATTCTCTATACAAAGACAACTCACAATATCCATTTTTCTTTTCTTGATCTGTGTATTCGTTAGGAAACAGACTTAACGCATTTGCATGAAGCGAAGATTTGATCCAACGGTTTAAAAAAAATGAAGTTGTTTGTTTGTTTGTTGTTGTTACGACAATGACCCACGTAGGATGTTTCTGTCGGAGATCGTGGGTCCCACTTGCTCTATTTTCATCTATCCGCAAGAACATTATCTCAAAGACCAAATCCTAACTTAACATAACTTCTAAGTTCAAGTCTCCCACAAAGTATCTAAGCATATAACAAGCTCTGCATGTATTGACCACGACATCGTAGACTAGATTATTAGAAAATAAATGAATGTTGCATAAGGATATGAGACTCAGAGACTGCATAAGGACATCGATATCAACTAAATTATATGATTCTTTTGTTTTTTTTTTAATATTAAGGTAGTTGTTCTTTTTAATGTTAAGATAGTATTGTCTTTTAATCTCTGGAAGTTATTTTATTACAAATAAAATGAATTTTAAAAAACCTATGAGATGGAAATTTTCAAAGGAAGATCCTGTCAAGTAAGAGACTCTTGCAAAACAGAAAAGAAAAATAAAATGTAACATTTTATTAAAAATGTTAAAAATTAAAAAACACATCCAAAATGTAACATTTTCTCTCTGTCCCTCTAGAAACTCATGATCTCTCTTTCTCAATCTTTAGCTTGAAACAGAAAAAGTAATAATGGCCATTTTAAAAACTTTTTTTTTTTACCAATCCATTTCAAAACTTACATATTTACTAGATTTTATCTATTTTTATGTCTAGAAAACTATAACTCAATAAATAATAATTATTGTGTTACGTGGTTAACTTATTAAATGTAAAGATTAACGCATCAAATATATATATATATATATATATATATATATATTTTATATCTTTATATTTCTATGTTACGATAAATTTTCTTATATGAAAACTTAAATATACTAAAATTTATGAAAATATGAGGTCCTAAATATTTTGGGTCCTAAAGCTCACGTCTTATTTTGAAACGTAATTTTCACAAAACACACAAACCTTCCTCTCATAAAATAACCACCATATACATTTCTAACAAAAATACCTTTGGTCTTCTAACTAAATAAGCCTTCTGTTTTTCTTCCAACTCGCCGACATACGATTTCCTCTACAAATCATTACGGGTAGTTTTCAAATTTATTCTTATCTGTTTGTAAGAAATCCGGGAAAGAGCAAAGTTGATTTTGGTAAAAGTGTTGGTCTTAAATATTGCTTTTATTAGTAAGTGTTGGCCTAACTTACACCCAAAAGTTAGTTCAAAAAATAAGAATTGCCTCACACTTATATAAAAAACATTGTTCACAAACCCAAGCAATGTGGGACATTCTAATACATCCTTCTCATGCTCAGAGTTCAACATAACGTAAAATTTGTGGGACTGAACATCTACGGGTAGCCCCACAATCGGAGTATTGGGTCTAGCTCTGATACCATATTAGTAAGTGTGCGTCTAGCTTACACCCAAAAACTAATTCAAGGGAGGAGAATTGTCTCATACTTATATAAAAAACATTACTCACAAACTCAAGCGACGTGGACATTCTTATAGCTGTCAGATTTTCTTCTAGATTTCCGTTAAGGTAATATGGCTTGAATTGAATCTGGACGGTCCCAAATTGAATATATCGTTTTGAAAATATCGATTTTAAAACTAATTTCTCTATGCATATAAAAGATCTGCCATTTTTTGTAATTTGTCAACCATGACTGTTTGATTTTCTTCTGTGTATATATGTACGCGAAGTGCGGCTACGAACTAAAATTTGAAAACTCTTGTTGTGTACCTTGTACCTTTCAACTTATTCTGTGTAAGTGATAGCGTTTTGCGGCTTAAAACTTAAAAAAAAAAAAAACCTACTAGCATTTCCGTGTCTTAACGGCATGTATGCAATGTTTACAAAGTTTTTACATTAGAAACATTGGTTAATTTGACTAAGGTTTTACGATCATACTTTGCAGGAATTAGAAGTATGGACCCGATATTAGAGGATATTGCAGAATAGTTGTCGGTTAGATTGTTTGCTTTGAAATATTACCCTCATAAGACGAAGATAAATGCCTATTCTAAACATATCTATGCACGCAATTGTTAACTGTGTACTTCTATTACCGTAGTGAGAAATGGAACCAAATAAGAGTGAAAAAGGTAATGGAAGATGTAACAAAAACGAAGTAGACATGATAAACACAACCTGAAATCCAAATAAGTATATATGGATACCAACTTATGGTCATGTGTACGTACACATACATGAACATTACCGTGTATGTACACAAAGTTGAATTTTATTGTGTACGCATGTCCTAACTGTGTACATCTAATACCGCAGAGAGAAATGGAACCAAAAACTAATGAAAAAAGGTAATAGAGGCGGTGAGTTAACTGACATGAAAAGTGACGATAATGAAGTCATGGTAGAATTATATTACTGTGTACAAATCTTTAATTAGAAAATATTGTCATCATCTATAGCTTTATTATTCGTGTACGTATTTGGTGACAATAATTAAACCTTATTTCGTTTTAATGTATGGTTGATAAATGTATAATCTATACATGTATGTTACAAAAGGTGAGATATGTATATGTATAATCTATACATGTATGGTTGATATATGTATAATCGTTACAAACGATTGTAATTAATACGTATCCAAAATGTACACGATCTCAATGTACACTGAACTCGTGTACGTACATTTGTTTGTGATAGTTTGACTTACCTTCCTGTTAGGCCCCACACATGGTTGAATAATTATAAAACTGAAAAGAGAGAAAAAAAATGTGAAAACAAAAAAGGGTATTGAACAATAATAATAAACTTAAATTATCTGGCATTCCACATTTTTCTGTTGTTGCACTGTAGTATTGAGAAAAACATCAACTTAGTTTCATACTTTGTCGTTGGGAAGAAAGGATAATTTTGTCCAAAATTCATACTTTACAAACCATGAGAGTTTCTTCCCACTTTGTCAAACCGTGTAAATAAAACTCAAAAATGACTATTATATGAAAAATGCTCTACTTTGAATACATTAGCCACTGCCTTGGGCGAGTCTCTCATTTGCAACATCCACTAAGATTTCAAGAGAAATATAAGCTATGGTCTATCTGATCAAGTTTCTTGTTGCACGAAAGATTAACAGTAGAGAGAGAGAGAGAGAGAGAGAGAGAGAGAGAGAGAGAGAGAGAGAGAGAGAGAGAGAGATTTCAAGAAGAATGGAGGAAAACACGAAACTTGTATAATGCTCTATACTTCTCCATTGACTACTAGTTAACAACTTCTGTTTCTCCGAACAGAGAAACTGAGAAAGCCAAATTGACCAGGGTCCAAATCCACGTCCAACACACGTCTTCATCTACTCTGCTGGAAGCCCATCAATCCACAAGATTTTAGTGAACCGAAGACAAACCAGAGTAAACCGAGAACCAACCTCTAATCACTTTGGTTTTAATTGGATATTGGTTTCTTGGTCTTGTAACCACCCACCAAAAGTGAGGTTCAAATGGAGCTGTGCTACGTATACGTACCACGAATGACGAAACCAATATCAGAATTTTTATTCCAAATGGAGATGTGCACGTTGCACGAACTTATCGAACCAGATACAAAAACAGCCAAACCGGATTAAACCGGAACTGGAGCTTCACGGTTTTATCTTATGTAAAAATCTGTCAAAGGAACAAGCACGTGGCTGTGTACCTCAATCTGCATGCAGCCATGTTGTTCACCATCCATCACTATACGTCAAAATCCGCCCAAATTTTTTTTATTTTCCCTTTCTCATAAAACAAAATTTTTTGAAAAAACTTTTTCATTCAGCTTCCTCTTTATCTTTCTTCTTCGTTTCGATAGCCTGATCCTAAACATCTCTTTTTCTTTGGAAGTAAAGAGGAAAAGCAAAAAAAAAAATTAAAAAATGGTGGATCTGTTGAACTCAGTGATGAACCTGATGGCGCCTCCGGCGACGATGGTGGTGATGGCCTTCGCATGGCCATTACTGTCTTTCATTAGCTTCTCCGAACGGGTTTACAACTCTTATTTCGCCACTGAAAACATGGAAGATAAAGTCGTAGTCATCACCGGAGCTTCCTCCGCTATTGGAGAGGTACTAATATAAGAATAAACAATTATTTACCCTCCTCCAAAAATCATTTTCTTTATACCATATATTCTCCATATTAATTCCTACAAAATGGTTTTGTATTTTATATATGGTGTTCATTTGTTAATTCTGAATTACAGAAAAAAAAAAAAAAAAAAATCGATCAGTCACTTGGTTAGCAAATATTTTTTTGGAGGGAGGTCGGAACATATGTTGTGAAAGGCCGGTCTTACTAGGTTAAAAGAGATTATGTTCTTAAATGCATGGGCTCTTGCGTTTTCATTTATGATCATTTCAACCGAATCTAAAATTTAAATATAAAACGAATTTTTATATAAGAAATTTTAAAAGTGGATACTTCTTCTAATTATCAAAGTCAAATAATATAGAACTAAAACAAGATCTGATCTATTTAGTTAATGTAATTAATTTCCATAGTAATGATAGAAAAATTATTATGAGTTTCTTAATTTTTGCATGGATGCTGATGATACTGTTAATATGATGAAATGCAGCAAATAGCGTATGAATATGCAAAGAGAGGAGCGAATTTGGTGTTGGTGGCGAGGAGAGAGCAAAGACTGAGAGTTGTGAGCAATAAGGCCAAACAGATTGGAGCCAACCACGTCATCATCATCGCTGCTGACGTTATCAAAGAAGATGATTGCCGCCGTTTTATCACCCAAGCCGTCAACTATTACGGCCGCGGTACATTAATTCTCGCCATTTTCTCATTGAATGCTAGGGATAGGTTAACTTGTAAGTCAAGCAATAGTTTTGGTTTTAACGAAAATGTTGTTTACCGCTGATGATGAATTCGACACACTAGTGGATCACCTAGTTAATACAGCAAGTCTTGGACACACTTTTTACTTTGAGGAAGTGAGTGACACGACTGTGTTTCCGCATTTGCTGGTATGTGTATCTTCGGGCTTGTATTGTGCATTGATCTCATTTTAATCGAAAATGTACTAAAATTTGAGATTCTTGAGCAGGATATAAACTTCTGGGGGAATGTTTATCCGACATACGTAGCGTTGCCATACCTTCATCAGACGAATGGCCGGATAGTCGTGAATGCATCGGTTGAGAACTGGTTGCCTCTACCACGGATGAGTCTTTATTCCGTTAGTTCTTTTACTATAAACGTTTACCGTTTCTTCTATCTCGTAAGAGATTACATAATGTTAATTATCATTGTGTAGGCTGCAAAAGCAGCATTAGTCAACTTCTATGAGACGCTAAGATTTGAGCTAAATGGAGATGTTGGAATAACTATCGCAACTCACGGATGGGTCGGGAGTGAGATGAGTAGAGGAAAGTTCATGCTAGAAGAAGGTGCTGAGATGCAATGGAAGGAAGAAAGAGAAGTAAAACTTGATTAATCACACCTGTGATTTACTTAATGAACTTGAAAGTCCCAAAGACTCACCTACATGATCTGCAGGTACCTGCAAATGGTGGGCCGCTAGAGGAATTTGCAAAGATGATTGTGGCGGGAGCTTGCAGGGGAGATGCGTATGTGAAGTTCCCAAACTGGTACGATGTGTTTCTCCTCTATAGAGTCTTCACGCCGAATGTGCTGAGATGGACATTCAAGTTGTTACTGTCTACTGAGGGTACACGTAGAAGTTCCCTTGTTGGGGTCGGGTCGGGTATGCCTGTGGATGAATCCTCTTCACAAATGAAACTTATGCTTGAAGGAGGCCCACCTCGGTTTCCCGCAAGCCCACCTAGGTATACTGCAAGCCCACCTCAGTATACCGCAAGCCCACCACGGTATCCTGCAAGCCCGCCTTGGTATCCTGCGAGCCCACCTCGGTTTGCACAGTTTAATATCCAAGAGTTGTAATAAATAAATAAAACGAAGAAACAAGAGATGAGGTCGGTCTGGTGTGTAGAGTGAACTTGAGCTTTAGAATTTCCTCCGGTTAAGGAAGCAAAACAATGTAAAGGACATGGAATCAAGAATAATGCCAGATGATACAGCTATAAATATGATGTTACTTGTTACCCAGAACATTGCACGGAACAATGTTGACGTATATGATAAAGTATCTGTCAAATGTGATTTAGACAAAACTTCACATGTATTATACAGAAAAAGCAGAATCAAGACCGTTTTGCACCTCTAGGGCCTGAGAACCTGAAAAGAAGATGACAAGATCCTGAAGAGACCATCCGGGTTATCCGTGTGAACCTGAATGCACACAATCCAAATACCAGTTTATAGGTTCGGTAATAGAATAACAAAGAGGAAACAAAGATGAAACAATGTATAAGCAGAGGTATAGTTAGCTTAATTTACCCAATGACCGGCATCTTCCAGGACATGCATTTCTACGCCGCCTCCTTCTTCAGAGGCGAGCTCTTCAGCGGCGTGGATTCGTTGAAGGTCTTCTAGGGCCCAACGGTGCAAGCTTCTTTCAGCTTTCAGAAAATTCACATGTACTCCTCTTGGAAGATTTTCAACAAAGCTCCTTTTATTTTGTAGAAGTAATATTGCCAAGAAGTTTGAGTATAGTTAGGTAAGATCACATACAAGTTTGCTCCAGTAAACACAGGGAGGTTTACAGAAATAGATTACCATAGATTTGTGTCTTCGTAGGACTGATAAAGTTGGGAGATCCCATCCAGGTCAAATGTCCACGAGAAGCTAGAGCACGATGGTCCAGTAGGTCTGAGATTGGTAACGACCCACTGCACAAGATACATCAAGATTGTTGCAATTCGGCAAGTATTCAGCAGAATCAACCAATGGTCTGAAAGTTAGTTAAAAGCTGATAGAATCTGTTCAGAGAGTGGATATTATTATACCTGTGCAACATCATTGGAAAACCCTTCTTTGATAAGAGCGTTAAAAACCTCACGCTTTGACGATACCTTTAACCAAACACAAAAGATGTTAATAAGCAATATTTTCTAGGCATTTTGTCATCTGGCTTCTAAGACCCTGTAACTGGTTCATACTGTAAAGGAAAGACAATCATTTTTTTCCTTTAATCATTTTGTATACACATGTTCTATTAACTTGATAGAATTTTATAATCCTCTCAGCCGGAACAAGAACTCTAAAACTATTCACATAATAAAGCTCCTTGATATTGCATAGAACTTGAAAATTGACAGAATAAGGGGAACGAATTTATTATAATCTTCAATGAAAAAGAACTGAACATCCTAAATGTTTCCATGATGAAAGAGGACAAAAGATCGGTAGATCTCATAACTTACCACTTTTGGCAATTTACGTAGAAATGATATAAGCTCTCGGGGATGATCTTCTCCATCTCCTCCTGCACGAACTTTTCCAGGAGTAGCATCCAATACCCAAGCCTACAAATGGATACAAATTAGGGCGATTAACATAAATCCTACCAATGGTCATGGGATATAGACATCGAAAAAACACTTACTCGGACTGGTCGTGGAAGAGGCTTAGCTGCTTGCTCCACCATGCTTAAAACAACTACATGATCATAGAAAACACTCATCAGCAACGTTATCACGTCAGAGTAAATAATCTGGATATAGCAATTTCATAAATACGTTTAAGTTACCTTTCCCGCCAAAGCTATGACCAACAAGGACCCGAGGTGTTAACCTCAACTGACCAACCTAAGAATGAAGGAATAGAGAGAGACGAATATCAGAGAACTTCTCTTTCATGAATAATCAAATTAAACGTGGCCTGAGAAAGAAACGTACAAGTTTCAAAACATCAGAAGCAGTTGTAACAACAGAGTGTGGACCTCTCTTCTTGAGAGATGCTGAATCCCCATGGCAACGCAGGTCTACCAAGAGAAACTGAGAAGATTAAATTAAGAGAAGCAGATTAGTTATTTGCAAGCCAATAAGTATGCATGCACAGTTTTGGTGCATTTGAAGAAACAAATACCTGCCAAGATGGGAACTCATGAGCCAATCTACGAGCAAAAGTGCCTAGAGTAGCAAGACCCAAGAAAATGAAAAGGTATGATTAGCTAGAAATGTTTCCACACCATACAACTAAACCGCAAGTTTGAACAAACGAGAAACAAAACTAAAAAGGCTGAGAAGGCATTAACAATCCTTTTGGAACAATCAGGCCATTAAACAAGATTGATGATCTCTTTGCTTGCCACTAACAGACACATGAAGAAACTCAGGAATGATTTTACTGGTTTCATAATTCGTAATATAAGATTGAAGAAATTAAGTACAGCCAAACTTGAAACAATTTCACAAGGTATCCTGCAAGACTGACCCCAGTTTTTCCCGCTCCCAAGAATTCCGTGTATGAGAACAGCGGTAGGTGTATCTGGAACAGACTTGTCCTGCTTCCATCTCCATTTCACCTGCGTGTGTATTATTAACGTTCACAATCAATCTAAAACATATAGAATCTCTCAAACTTATGTTAGCTTCTCTTGGCTCAGTAGCCGGCATTTTCAAGCTCAATGCTTTTTTTTCGCAAAACAAAACACTAAAGATTATACTCTTTAATAACGAAATATACAACAAAATGGCTCTCAGACAACTTACAAGTGCCCCTTGAACAAGATCATACGCCTACAAAACAATGGCACACAATAAACAATCATCAGAGTCCAGGAATTTACATGACTCGTAGCAACATTAAACAACCAAATCTCCAAAAATCCGATTTTAACAATCCAAAATGGATCAAAGCATCAATTTTTTTTGTAGTAGAACAAGTTAAATAATGAAAGTACATACCAAGATCCGAGGAGGCTCAGCAATATCTTTGCTCGTTGATTGTCTCTCATCAACTAATGCCATACGTACAGATGTTCCTCTCGCTTTACGAGTTCCATTTACCAATTCCAAACGATGCATACAGAATCTGTCACTCTTAAGTAGCAAAAAAGAATTAAAAAACAGAGTAAAATTTAGAGACTTTAAACTGCTTAATGCCAGAGAGATTGACACATCGAGAAGAAGGATCTAAAAAAAACCTGAGAATTTGTCCCAATTCTGATGAAATTAGGAGAATTAGGAAATGACTTTGATTGAAACCTAAACCCACATCCGCGGCTAGAGCTCGCCGTGGAGCAAGAGACCGCCGACATTACAACAGATTCAAAATTGGGGAACGACGAATTCGCAATTCAAGCAGAAAGAGATCGAGAGCAGAGACAAGACGGAGATTGATGAAGAAGTTAAAGATGCGGAGAAAGCGAAGGCAATGTGCTTCTCCCTCCTCCTCGTTTTTCTTCTTCTTGGTCTCTCCGTCGCCTTGGTTTTTTCCTCCGCCGTATGTTTTTGTTTCTGGAGAATCTCAGGTTGAAAATAGAGAGTAAATGACAGATATACCCCTTTTGTCGGCTTTGCACAGACGTGGATCGACCACTTGGCGTGGTCGGTCGAGCCTCCCACCTAACTAACACCTCACATCTCTCTTTTTCTCGTCTAAACGTTGTAAACGTTAATCCCAAAAATCTAACCAAACCGAGTAAATAAATAGTAATCGGAATAAATTTGATTTGGTTTAAACTATTTTAAATTTTTTTATAATCTTGAGAGAAGTTAGAACTAGAGCTGTCAATTTTGACCCATACTAGCGGATTCCGCGGGTTTTGACCCGCTGCTGGGCGGGTTACAGCTCACCAATATAAGATCACTAATTGGCGGATTTCGCGGGACGGGTTAACAAACTTGGCGGGTTAGCGTATCGAACCCCGCGGATATCCGCATATATTCTTTTTTTGCATTTTTACCCTATATTTTATAGAATTTTACATTTTTTACTTTTAAGTTTAAAAATTTCACAAATTTTTCCCAAAATTTTTACATATGTACAATTTTCTCCAAGTAATTTTTATATGCGGGTTAGCCAGCGGGCTCCGCAGTTTTTGCGGGTGTGGGTGCATATCAGATTTTAAAACCCACATATTATGCGGAACGGATGCGGGTCATGATATTTAATGCGGGTTTGACGGGTTGGCGAGTTGCGGATCGCGAGTCGACCCGCTTGACACGTCTAGCTAGAACATCTCCAAAAAAAAAATACTCTATAACTTCTAAAATGGAATTTTGGCACTCCAAAAATAAATTCACAACTTCAATTTGAAGTTTCCTATTTTTCTTAATTTCGTATTTCAGTCCCTTCGATTATATATCACACAAATAATTTTACTAATCTTCTTATTTATCATTTTGTCCCTATAATTTTATATTTCATAAGTATTTCACATATATCCTTATAAATTTTAATTTTACATATAAAATTTTAAAAAACACCAATAACATAAAATTAAAACCAAACCAAATATTACTAAGTTGTACCTTTTGGTTTTAGGAAATTTTTAGTTATAAAACGAGACTAGTTATACTACGTCCTACTTTCTTGTGCACAATTTAGAGACATACTGTTGAATGCTGAGAGATTGACCAGATTTCTTCCGAATCAGTTGGACGTATCTCTTCCTCTTTTTCTTCAATATCAACTAGACATATCATTTTTCCTTCTTCTTCTTCTTCAGAATAAACTAGACGTATCTTTTCTACGATTTTTTTTCTGCTTCTAGAGGAATCGAGTCTCCCCATCCGCTTGGATTCTTTGTACGCGTCATTACTATTCTTACACAAACCAATAAACAAAACCGATTAGCACTTCCATTCGGACTATACACAAAAGTAATAAAGAAAATCGACACAAATTTACACAAATTCCCAAAATTCAATCGAATTCCACGCAAAGGAATAAATTGATTTCAACTTACACAAAGTCTGAATTGTCCGTAGTTGTACCCAAATACGAGGGAGAAGGAGAAGTAGATAAGGGTGCGGAAGGTAGAAGGGATTCAAACTTAAACGGAAAAAAAAAAACTTTCAATCCCCGGGTTTAGAGATTTTGATTCGACCTGTTAACAATGAATTCGGGTATTTGTGACCTGATTATTGTGGTTAGATTAATAAAATAACTGAGTTATTAAGGATTAACAAGTTGTTTATTACTTTTTTGACTTTTATAATATATAAATTAAATTATTTTTTATAAGAAAAGCAAATGAATTTGTTTATTGACGATGAAAAGCATTTGAAAATTTGACCCTAAATATTAAGAATAGTAAACCACTCCAATAATGGATCAATACACTAGTAACTAGACCTGTACGTTCGGGTTCGGTTCGAGTTTTTCGGGTTTTTGAATTTTTGGGTTTAGGTATCTAGACCCCATTCAAATATTTTATATATTTGGATCCGATCTGGTTCGAGTTATTTCGGGTTTAATATATTTTTTAATATAATTTTTGGGTTCGATTTTGATTTTTTAGATTTTTGGGTTTTTGGATTAGGTCTTTAGACCCATTCGGATATTTTTTTCAATAACAGAATTGGATTGGTATCGGATTTTTTGGTTCGGATTCGAGTTTGGGTTCAGATTTTTTTCCCACCCCTACTAGTTACCAATTTTTTATAGATCAAGTGTCATGGCCCATATGTGAAGGTTAGGCCAGGATATATATACCTTCTGAGCCCATCAATAAGCCCAGTTCCAAAACCAAGTTCTTAAGAAAAACAATAAAATAATGAAAAAGGAATAAAATAGTCAACCGACTCAAAATCAACCACTACAACAACGCCACGTGGACTCAGAAAAAACGTATGGCCCGTGTCTCTCTCACGACACCTCTATTTCTCTTCTGCCTCCTCGAACCTTCGTTTTTAACGATTCCCTTTTTCTCTTTTCTCATCATCGAAAGTCTTTTCAAAATATATCAGAAACCGTCAAAAAGCCACCGTTGATATTTTCTTCGTTCTCTCGCTCCTCCAATGGCGTCGTTCGATGAAGCACCTCCCGGAAACCCCAAATCCGGTGAAAAGATCTTCAGAACCAAGTGCGCTCAGTGCCACACCGTCGAAAAAGGTGCCGGTCACAAACAAGGTCCGTCTTAGATCTAAAATTCTCTTTAGTATGTATCATCATTGTTTGATTTGACCTCTTCGTTTACGCTTTGTTCTGAATCTGGATCTACACCTCATCGATTAGGGAGTTTATAAACAGCTTGAGCGATTTGAATATTTGCGTTTTGTGTTCTCGTATTGATCTAGACGTTTGTGTTTTGGATTTTGTATGTGTATTTGATTTGGAATTTTCTTACGAAACACAGGACCGAATTTGAATGGTTTGTTTGGAAGGCAATCTGGAACAACTCCAGGATATTCATACTCTGCTGCTAACAAAAGCATGGCTGTGAATTGGGAGGAGAAGACTCTTTACGATTACTTGTTGAATCCCAAGAAGGTAATGCTCTTTAATCTGTTATGGATTTCAATCATAGAGTAAGGCTATATTGTTTGGTGATGAATGAGGTTCTTGATTGTTCATGAGCGTACTAAGTAAGTATTTTTAAGTTAATCCAGAAACCCAATGTGTTAGTTCGTTTTGGTTTGTGCAAAATCTACATATTTCTGCATCCTTAATGGATTTCAATCATAGAGTCTGGTGAATGAATTTGTGCATCCTTCATGGATTTCAATCATAAAGTCTGGTGAATGAGGTTCTTGATTGTTCATAAGCTACTTTGTGGATTTATTCTCTTTTAGTTTTAGAGATTGTTTGTTGCAAAAACAATTAGGAGTCTTATACCTTCCAAGTATTGTTAAGTTGATCCACAAACACAATTTGTTTGTTCTCTTCGGTTTGTTGCGAAATCTACATATTTGTGAAATTTGACTTCATCTTTCAAAATGGTGCACCATTAAGATTTTGGTGTGCGCAACATCTCAATAATGTCCCATTTGTTTTCTATTCCATGTTCAAGAATATCAAGATATTAGCAACATTGTTTTTAGTTACCATCTATAGTCTAAATCATAAGATTGTCCATAAAGCTGTGGTGTGTGCAACATTGTTCACTCTGTGGTTTGGTCATTTCTTATTGGGCTGATACGAAGAGCTTGGATCTCTCATTTTGATTGGATTTTCTTTGCTTGTTATTACAGTACATTCCTGGAACGAAAATGGTGTTTCCTGGACTGAAAAAGCCACAAGATCGTGCTGATCTCATTGCTTACTTGAAGGAAGGTACTGCATAAGACAGGTTCGTCTGGATATATGAAGCATCTGCTATTCCAGTGCATTTTTTTTCCCTCACAGATAAATAAATCAGACCAAAAAAATTGTGGTCATGAACTGGTTTTTGTATGGTCTCTTTTTTTTCTTCTTTTACTTTGTTAATGAGGCGAGGCGAGGCGAGTTGCCTCTTATAAAGTCGAATATTCGTTATTGATGTGAAGAACCAATTCCCACCACGAAATTTATGAGATTTTTTTCATTCAACTTGCATACTTTGCTAAAAGACTCATTGAGAAATATATAATTATTACGAGCAATGTTTACATATGAATGATGTGTTATATGTCTACAATTAAGTTCTTCCCTTAGACTATCTAAATTTAGTCCTAACAATTATGAAATCTAACCTAACCACACCAATTAATGAGACTACTCATGGTCATGCAAGAACACAAAATTAAAGACATAATGAAAATGCTTAAAAGTAAGTTACAAGAAAAGTAAAGTAAAGCAAATAAATCTAGGAGATTTGCACAAAAATAAAGGATTTTAGCTCAAAAAAGTTTAGATCTAAAAAGTTGCTACAAGTTGATCCAGTCAGATTGGATTAAACTCGCGAAGATAGAAGCAGATATTGATCATCAATATCGACCAACAAAATTTTTGAAACCGGATATTATCATCTTCCATTATTTCGACTTTCAGAGGTGCATCTTCTTTTTCGACTTTAATTGATGCATGGAAATAACGTTCATCCTCAATTATCATGTAATGTAATATTTCCAAAAACGAATCAGTCCTTTCACAATTGTGAAATGTGATTCTTCATCATCTTTCCTACATGATTTTTGTTTCATAACAAAATAGTTTTTACAAGATCCGAATACTGATCAAACACAAATTTTACAAAAACGGGTTAATTAACGACTAAATTAACAAACTTCTTAGATAATTGGACATTATTTCAATGATCTTGGTGGACCTGGAAATGGTCTACCAGACTATTAAGTTATTAATCTTTGTTGTGTTAAGTTATTATGGTTAGAGATGATTTTATTCCAAAATAAAGTTTGGAAGGGAATATGGAGTAGGATTGGAAATGATCCAATTCACAGTTAAGATATTGGATTTGCCCTTATCTTTTTATAAGTCTTGTTTCATTTCCGAAGTCGAATTCACAGTCCTGTGAGGATTAATTTCATGTTGTTCCATTGGATCAATTCAGGGTCGATCAAATCTAAAAACTTTTTTAGACTTGCGTTCGGGCATAAAACTGAGAGATTGGAAAATATTGAAGGAGACCTTTATCTTTATACTCTGGTTTTCTTGTTTTCCCCACTCCTAAAACAAGCTAGAGTTTTTGCTAATTGTTATTCATATGCTGACAAGCAAAATAAGTGAAAATCACACGATGGCTTTGGCATTGTCCGGTGATGGCGGCTTCATGTCTTAGGTTTTTGGGAAGGTTTCCACATTCCTGGTATCTGTAAAAATTGGATTATATAAAATCAGACTTCTAAGACTAAAGTTGCAAATAGAGAGTGATACTGATACACAACACAGACAAACCTCAACACCATGAGACCCAATTCTGTTACGTGATATGAAATTCAGAACTAGATTCGCAAACTCCTCCGGTACATCTTCCTGCATCCACATAGATCATCATTGCACAAGAAACTCAGATATTAAAATCATAAGGCAATCACAATTTTTTTTTTTACCTGTATGGCATGTCCGGTGTGTTTGACCACGATCATCTGAAACTTTCCTTGCATTTGACCAATTGTCAGGGTCCTAATCCAATATCCATAAACATCGTTATTACAATACGCATTTTAAAATCAACTAAAGTTCAGACCTAACCCAGAGGTGAAGAAGCCAAAGTTCCAGAGGGACGAACACAAATATACCTATCCAACCTATCAGTTCCAGCTAGTAGCAAGAGTTTTGGAACCGGAGATGACAAGAACTTCTCTGAGAGACCATCGTACCTGCAAGGCAACTAACATTGTTCGAATCATAAACTTTTAAAGAGAGGTATATGTTTGAAATCAGATTCACAATGGCAACTGTTGTAACTAACAACGCTTATTATTCAACCGTCTCAGTAACCTAAAAGCCCTAGCTTATGTTTGTATGGATGATAGGTTAATTATAAGATCCCATGTGACCAAATATGGACGAGGTTCTTACAAATTTGTCCTAAAAGATTTTCTGTGTTGTGCTTAGAGAATATGCAGTCAGTGATTTAGTGAACTAAACAAAAGAGGTAATGGGGTCATACCAGCCTTTCCAATATTGCTCTGTTTCCTCTAGACGCGTCCGGTAAACGTAGCTGGACAAAGGTTCATATTTCCACTCATTAGGAAGCAAACATGCAAGTACCTCAATATCAGCAACAGAGATACGCACCACTGCTTTGAATCATCATATTTGAGAGTTGTGGGGATTGAGACACGTGCAGAATCAATGTTTCTTAATGACCCTCCTCTAACGCTGTATTCAATCTGCAGAGATTATGCCATTACTTTAGAGATGGCAGACCTAACAAAACTTACTATAACAAAGTCATTTGTTATTTGCAGCTTATAGGTATCAATGGTCTTTGTTTCTTTTAGTTTACAAAGGGTTAGCTATAGCTCCTCTTTTTTTGGCTTCATTCCAAATGATAAAGCCTGTCCTTGGAACATTTTCGACATCAGGAGCATCAACCATACACAAATTTCAAATTTATGCTAAAACCCAATTTTTGAAGTAGGGGGAACCAGCTTTAGTTTGCTAAGAAAAACTGTGATACAGAAATCAAGGAAATGAGGGGAGACTTCTGAAAGCTGAAGTAGGCTGCAACATTTCATGAACAAGGATTCAAAAAAAGAAAATATCACCGCGAAAAGACCAGAATTAAAAAAAAAATTCTATTCAACAAAAGAAAAGATATACACATAAAAATGGTAGATATCTTGTTTGTATATACAACCAGGCGTTTAAAAGTTGCTTACTGCTTTTTCGATGCTGGGAAAATGTTGCATTCTGTTTGAAAGAATTTTCTGCATGTGAATCAACGAGGCAATAGCAGTACCCTGTAATGAAAGTACTTTGGTCAGTTCATTTCACGAGAGTGCAGAACAAGTGTGACTTTTCTATAAGAAAGCAAACCTCAACAACATCCACAACGACAAGCCCAGCCAAGCTAGGCAATGTTTTGTTTGCAGCAACTTGTACAGCTACCGAACCTCCCATGCTGTATGTTAGTAACATGAAACCAATTCATGAAAACTGGATTACACTACTTTTATCCTACAAATTTATGCATGTGTCTATCACTACAACCCTGTACCGAACAAAGCCTATAATGTTTCATACTAAAGAATTGAAGTCATAACCATAGGGTCAGTCGACAAAATGTTGTATCAAGTAGATTATAAACAACTAAAATCTTAAACTTTCTTACATATGGTACAGGTGTGAAAATATACTCGCAGGCTCACTGGAAAAATATTGATGTACTCACTAGTGACCAGCCGTTTACACTTTAAGACAGAGATTGAAAACAACATACCGATATGACAAATAAAATGGAGAAAGAAAAAACCTGTGACCAACTAGCACAATAGCTGGAGGAGAGTCTCCATACAATTCCTTAATCACAGCCAAAACATCATTGCTCATTGTCTGCATGTCCATCTTATTACATCAGTCTCAATTCTCAAAGACCAGCTAATGTATAAATCAATAAGCAAATCCAGACTTTCGAAAAGAAAAAAAAGGGATGTTATACCTCGAGGGATAAGTCCAATTCATTCTCTGAAACCGATTTACCATGTCCTCTCAAGTCCATCGCAACCACACGTGCTTTCTCCTTAATTATACTTGCCACTATAGAGAACGAAAGCCTGACAAGAACAGATGAAACCATTATACGATGTATGCCAGTCTAGTTTCATATATACATATTAAGCTAGATAGCAAACTGAAACTACAACAAAATGAACTTTCAATTCTTAGTTTGAACTCAAGAGCAACAAAAATTTAATCTTTAAAAACCTGAAAGGAGTGAGTTCTCATCAAACTGAAGAGCACAAAAATCAAAAACTCTCACCCAGAGTAGCCACCTCCATGGAGACAAAAGACAACAGGTCCTTCTGTTCCTGCCATATATACGTGAAACACCTAAAATGATACACTCCATTAGAAAACAAAGAGAACAAAACTAAAACGTTGTACAAACTTAAGATCAATTCGTTAAACGTTACATCTTCAGAGCCAGCGATTGATATATCATCTTCTTTGTCAAAATAGCTAGACCAATCTACAGGCGAATACTGCTTCGACGAACTCCTGCAACAAAACCATTCCCTTTCCAATTCACGATGAAATTCATACACTTTCACTATCATTCACGTCGAAGATGCAATCGGAAGGAGATTCTAGAAACGAAATCGAAGAGACTAATCATTATTGAATTGACTCACGTAGAAGGAGGACGAATAGGACGAGTGGCGAAGACAGACGCCGGAGCTTCTATTGGTTGTTCCTCTGAGGTATCTTCACGAAGAGGCTTTAAATTTGAAGAAGAATCCATTGTTGAAGCTTTTCAGAACAGATCAAAAACGAATATGATCACCTCACAGATCTTACAGTTCTACTCTTCTTCTTCTTCAACTCGCTTTTCTCCATTTTTCGCGTTTTCAGTCAAATTCAATAGGAAGGTGACACCTCGACGGACGCATATTGGTCTGGGCTTATCTCTTGTTGGGCTATTTTAGGCCCATATGATTGAATGTTAAATTGATCTTTATGTCAGTCATGTGGTTTTCCACTTTTCAAGTTAAAAAGGGTCGATATTTGGGAAAATAGTATTGTGTGTTCAGTTACGAGTCAGACTTGGAAGTGATTTTGGATCCAATATGTTGTTTTGTGACGATATAAGAAATTTGAGGAAGAAGTATAAAAATTTCCGAAATAGGGTTAAAACTCTCCGGAATGCGAATAAGATCGTGAGGACAATTCTCTTCGCGAGATTTTGTTAAAAGGATGAACTGAACAAAGATAGTGTTTTTGGCATAAGGCCGAAGCATCTATTTAACATGAAACAGTTCGAGTGATGCTTATTGTCTATTTCATGCATCACTCTTTTTGTATCTTGCGTGTATGTTTATGTTTTTGACAAGTAGGTTAAACTTACAAAGAATGATTTTAGAGTAGTCGTCTGGCTAGACGTGCACTTGCCATGTTAGATTATCTTATATGATAAAAATTATGTAAAAAGCCCACAATTTACAACTTGTAGGAAGGATAAAATTTGACAAGTTTTTTTAAAAATGAATGTGTGGTTATAATTTTTTAAATTCTGAGATGGAAAAACTCAAAATTTGATGGGACTGATAGAGCATCTTATTTTTTTTTTTTTAATGTGAATGATAGATCATCATATACTTAAACTAATTTCACGTTTATGTTGTGTGACTTTAAAATATAGTTTTTTTTTTTGTAAAACAAAAATATAGTTTTTAGGAAGATAATATCACAGGTATTTGTTTCGGATTTTACAATTTGCCAAACCTCACCAACCCGAGGGCCTACCGTACCCTATCTTATATCTTCATCTATCTTGCCACCAACGAAACATTCTAGATCTTGCTTCAAAGCCTCTGCTTATCTTCATTATATATATCAAAACCCTTCTCTCTGTCTCTGTTATCTTGGACTAAATTCAGACTCCTTTGGTAACTTTTTTACTTTTAGTTTTAAATACTTTTTTCAAGCTTTTCTAATTTTTTTTTTTTAAATTTTTATTCTGTCTCTCCACAAGATACCATAAAGCTCAGCTCAGCCTTTAATTGTAATTTCTCACTTGTTCCAATGATAATCATATTATTGCTAGCCACCGACAGAGTTGTTTATGCGCTCAAAAGCTGACATCATCTTCTTGTTCTTCCAAAACCATTGATAGTTCTCAATCTCACAAGCAAAAAATTTCAAACTTTATCTTATTTCTTCGATTTTGTTTTCAACCCTTGATGCTACTTTTCAATCTTTCTCAAAGTACAAAAAACCCTTTTGCAATTGGGTTTTCATGTTTACATTTAAAGTTTATGTATCTTTTTTGTTCCATGTGTTATAAACTATTTTGCATGACCAGAGAATAATCTTAATCTCCTTACAGGTAATTAAAGATGCAAAACGGTCACAGTCACACCGAAAGTGAACTCCAAACTCAAATGGTAATTTATTTCTCTTTCTATATCAAATCTTTACTATTTTCTCTCATGTTCCAAATTGTTTTGAACATGAAACTTTGGTTTTGATTATTCATAATCAGATACGTTTGGTTGGTTTCAATCGTTGTCCACGAATTTTGTAGTCTCCCTCTAACAAAACCTCATACTTCAGTTTGTAGAAAATTGTTCGGATAAAAAATATGTTTCAATTGTCAATCTTTTTAGTTTGCATCGTCAAGTCACTATAAAATTACGTGTCTAAAAGTATTTTCGACCATTCGTTTCCTAAATAGTAATGAAGAATGTGAACTCTTGCGATCTTTTTACTCTTTAAATATATATGTCAGTGTCATCTTTTTTTCTTTGTCAACATTTATCATTTACAGTTTTACTATATTTCACGTCATCCTTGAATTTGTTTTCTTGTAGTTTAACCAAAAAAAAAACTTCAAAATCAAAACACCTTTTTTGAATTCTCAAGGTATTAATTCATTATGTACAACGGTCACATGGAAACCGAACTTCAAACTCAAAATGGTAGTAGTAATAATGTTTTTGTCTTTTTATATCAAATTTTTGATGGTCTGTCTCATGTCACAAGTTAGTTAAGAACATAAAACATTTGGTACTAAAGACTACAACTTTTGTTTGCTTTATTGATATAATCATACATGTTAAGCAAATTTTGATTAAGAAAATTTTTAGGTTGGAATTGAGAGACTTCCTCAAGTAACGTGGCAACGGAAGTTGAACAGCAACGTAAAGAACCCTTCTGAGTTCAAGATGAGTATCAGAGATGTTCTTCATCTGGTACATTCTTTTTATAGTTAGCTTAATCAAAATGACAAAACATTAATACACAAAAATTTATTCAGATGATTGGATATTAAAACTTGTTTCTCTCTCTCTCTCTCTCTCTTTGTGTGGCTTTTCTGAAGTTTCCAATAGGCTACAGATTGTGGCGTTACACTAAAGAACAAGCAGTTAAAGGAAGAGTGAGTTGCTATATATGTATTCACAAAAACATTTTTCTTTAGAACCAAATTCTGAAACTTTCATTTTTGATTAGGCTTCGATGTACGATATCTTCAAAAAGCGTCATGTAACAGGCAGCCATGGTGTCCCGTTAGGTGGAATTGGGTATGTATAAACACAGAAGATTAATTTTTATATAAGCAACATGTTGATCTTCTCTAGAAATGTTGTTAATACACAAACTCACGCGTATTTTTAGTGGAGGAAGCATCGGAAGAAGTTACAAAGGTGAGTTTCAGCAGTTTAAGCTCTTCCCTAAAGTCTGTGAAGAAGCTCCAGTCCTTACAAACCAATTCTCTGTAAGTATCTCTTGTCCTGACACTTACAATCACAAGATGCATACTTCTTGATAACATTTTGTAAGAGGAGTCTTATTCATGTAAAGAGGCTGTACAAGAATATATATACAGTCTAACGAATACTCTAGGTTTAGGTAAATACAGAAGATTCCTTATATGATTGATTATGTATCATTGACTTGATTTGAGTATCTTTAACATGCCCCCTCAAGATGGAGGGGCGTGAGTAACTCCAATCTTGTTTCTTAGTGCTATGAACCGGACACGCTGTAGTGGTTTTGTGAGGGCATCTGCTAACTGATCGTGTGTATTGACATGCGAGACACGAAGAACTCTGGTTTGAATCTGCCCTCGAATGAAGTGGTAGTCTAATGCGACATATTTCATCCTTGAGTGGAATATCGGGTTAGCACAGAGAAATGTGGCACCTACATTGTCGCAGTAGACAACAGGGGATAGTGGAAGTGTGACTCCAAGCTCGGATAGGAGGTTGCAGATCCATCTTAGTTCTGTGGTTGTGTTGGCGACAGCCGGATATTATGCTTCCGTTGACGATCGTGCTACACTCTTTTGTTTCTTGAAGGTCCAAGAGATCGGATGTGAGCCGCTGTAGATGATGTAGGCATTCGTGGATAAATAATCATCGGAATCGTCAGCCTAATCAGCGTCCGAGAAACCATGAAGGCGAAGCTCATTGTGGCTTGAATAGAAAATTTCATGGTCTGGTGTTCCCGCTAGATATCTAAGGATTCTCTTGGCTGCTTGCCAATGTGGTTTTGTGGGACGATGCATAAACTGAGATAGGCGATTGACAGCATACGTAATATCTAACCGAGTGAACGCAAGGTATTGCAGGCTACTCCCAAGTTGTCGATACTGAGTTGGATCTGGTAGAGAGTTACCTTCATGAAGCTTTAACTTCGGAGACGATGCCATTGGTGTGGTGACAGGTTTTGCATCGAGCATGTTGTAGCGATGAAGGAGATCGAGTATGTATTTTCGCTGTGAAAGATTTAGTCCTCTATCTCAAGAAAGTAATTGAGATCCTCCGATTCCTTGATAGAGAAGCATTCAACCAGCAATGTGAGTATCTTTGTGATTGTGTTTTTGTTGCTTCCAGAGATGACGATGTCGTCGACATAGATCAGAAGATATAACGTGTCTTGGCCTTTGCGATAAATGAACAAAGAAGTATCAGCCATTGAATTTACAAAACCAATTGATACCAGAAATTGCCTCAGCTCCGTATACCATGCTCGTGGTGCCTGTTTCAAACCATAGACTGCTTTGTGTAGATGACAGACATAGGAGGGATTATCAGTGTCTACAAAACCTAGGGGCTGCTCAATAAATACTTCTTCAGACAGCTTGCCTTGCAAAAACGCATTGTTAATAATTGAAGAATCGACCATGACTTTGAGACTGCAATGCTCAAGACAAGACGGAGAGTAGTTGATTTGATGACCGGGCTGAATGTGTCTTTGTAATCTTGTCCATATTCTTGGTTATATCCTTTGGCTACCAAACGCGCTTTACACCTTCCAAGTGAGCCATTTGGTAAAAATTTGTTCTTGTAAATCTATTTGAATCCGACAACATTTGTAGCAATTGGACGAGGCACAAGCTCATATGTCCGGTTTCTTGCAAAAGCATCGATTTCGTCGGACATTGCACTTCTCCATGACTGTTGTTTGAGCATTTGTGTCACCGTTGTTGGCTCAGGGGGTATGTGAGAGGGAAGTTGTGCTGTAAGATTGAGATTTGCCTTTGGTTTGATGATATTGTTTTTGCGTCTAGTGGTCATCAGATGTGATTAATATCTTCGGGATTTGCATCGGTAGGGGCCTGCTGCGGATGGTTGTCGGAGCTGGATGTCGCGCTGGAGATTTGGTCTACTGGAGTGTGGGCTTCGTTTGATGGACTTGGTTCGTCGGACCTTGAATTGTTGGGTCTCTCAGTATGTGTTTCTCTATTTTGGCCCATTTGCGAAAGGCCTTGCAATTTTCTGAGCCACATTAGAAGATTGAGGAGAAGTAGCAGATGACGAACCTGCTCTCGGCGAGGAGACGGTGGCTGTTTCGATTTGGTGAGGTTCTGCAGCCGGTGGCACCATCGACTCCGGCGACGGCTGAGGCAGGTGGACGAGTGACACAGTTTCGGTGATTGGCTGGGGTATTTTATTTGCGATTTCTGGGTTTGTGTTGAGGTTTTTGACGTTTGGAATGGGAATTTGGTTTCATCAAATTTCACATGTCTGGAGGTATAAATGCGACCTGAGCTTCTTTGGAGACAGAGATAGGCGCTCTGAGTGAGTGAGTAACTGAGGAACACACATGGCGTGGATCGATTGTCGAGCTTGTGACTAGCATATGGACGCAACCATGGGAAACAGAGGCTACCAAACGTACGAAGTTTCAGGTAAATGGGAGCTGTGCCAAAAAGTTTATGGAATGGACTTTCATTTTGCAGCACCGGTGTAGGCAGACGATTGATAAGGTAAACTGCTATCAAGAAGGCATAGCTCCAGAATTTTTGTGGCATAGAGGCGTGGGTCAGGAGGGTGAGACCTGTTCCGACGACGTGTCTATGCTTCCTTTCAGAGATGCCATTGTGTTCTGGTGTGTGTGTAGTGTCGTGAAGTGAGCTATTCCAGCGTTGGAGAGAAATTCTCTGAGAGCCACGAATTCACCACCATTATCAGAGTATAGAGTCCCAATCCTGCAGGCAAATCAATTTTCAACTAAGGATTTGAATGGTAAGAAGGTCTCGCGAACTTGGAATTTTGCTTTGAGAGGATAAATCCATGAGTATCTTGTGTAGTGATCGATGAGAATTAAATAATATTTATAGTTTTCAACAGACACAATAGGGAATGTCCAAACATCACTGAAGATATATTCGAGAGGGCGAGTAGAGATAATGGATGTGTTTGAAAAAGGTAGTTTATGGCTTTTATTGATGGCACAATCGGTGCAAAAGAAATTAAAAGCAATAGATTTGGTATGTGGAAGAGAAAAATGAGAGACAATAGTTTGTAGAACAGAAGTTGCAGGGTGGCCTAAACGGTGGTGCCATTCGGTGATGGATGGTATGAGTGTTGATGTAACAAAGAAGGAGGTGAGAGTATGTGGTGAAACTGGCCACTCGTACAGCTCGTCTCTAGCTTTGCCTTGGAGCAATAGGACCCCTGACCGAAGATCCTTCACCTAAAAAGAAGCAGGGAAAAATTCCACATAGACCTTATTTGTATTGCATAATCGATACATAAAAATTAGATTTTTTGTGTATGTGAGGGACACATAGAACATCATTGAGTTGAATGTTCTTTAATTGAGAAGGTAAAGTTGGTGAACTCGTGTGAGAGATTGTGAAACCCGAACCATCGCCAATGAGGATATTATCATCGCCATGATATGGTTGATGAAGGGAGAGATTGTGAAGATCGCTTATCATGTGGTGAGTTGCGCCATTGTCCAAAAGCCATGTATTATCGGACGGAGCGTTTGTGGTGACAAGGTTGGCCCTTGGTTGCCATGGTGAAAAGGTCTGAGATTGCTGCTTTGAGGAGTGCTGGTCACGAAATTGAGGACACCACTTTACACTTTGACCGAAGACTCCACAAATTTGACATTTGCCTTGGTAGCCTCTACCTTTCCTATTCTGTTTTTGAGGATTGTACTGTTTCTGTGTTTGCTGCGAGTTCCAAGATGAATTTATCTGTTGATAGGGACGATTTTGAGCAGATCTTGGACGAAAGTTGGCTGTGTTGGCGGAAGTAGGGAGCACCGACGGAGCGCAGCTGTGGCAATTATAATTTTTGCATGTACTCGTCCACCGTTTTAGTTCCCTTGGTCCATTGCTTGAGTTGGAAGCGGAGTTGGCGAACATGGCCCCAACTGTTGATGGCATATGTGTCAGCGAGAGTTTTCCAGATGTCTGCGGTGGTGAGTGAGCGAGACAGAAGTGGCTGGACGGTGAGGGAAACTGCTCCAAGAAAGCCACTATATAGTAACTTATACTGACGTTTCCATTAGCCCTGGACATAATAACCGGACCCAAAAACCCGACCCGAATCCGACCCGAAAAACCCGAACAGAATCCGAACCGCAATTGTAGAAATACCCAAACGGGTAATGTTTTAAAGTATTTTAAAACCCGATCCAAACCCGAACCAAACTCGAAACTCGTGGGTACCCAAAATTACCCGATATATAAATGTATATATATATATATATATATTAGATATATTGGGTTTTTGGGGTATTTTTGGATAGATTAGGATAAAAATATCCAATGTTTTCGTTTTCTTCGGATATTTCGGTTATTTTTGGGTAATTCGGGTAGATTTGGGTTAAAACTAACCGATGTTTTAGTTTTTTTCCGAGTATTTCGGATATTTTTGGGTAATTCGAATAGATTTGGATACATTTATATAAAAATACCCGAACCCGAATTAGGAACCAAAACTTTTTGGGTATTTATTGGATATCAATATTAAGTATATACCCGATCCGAACCCGCAAAGAACCGAATCGAACCAGACCCAATTTTTTTAAATACCCGAATGGGTCCTCAACCCCTAAACCCAGAAACTCGAAACCCGAATGGACCCGACCCGAACCCGAACGGGACCCCGAACGCCTAGGACTAGTTTCCATGCGGTGTGGGCAGGATTGGCAGTGGAGACATTATTGATGGTGACCGTGGCTGGTGGAGCGGGTGTGGAACCGTCGAGATAACCAGCAAGGCCATAGCCATCGAGTAAGGCATGGACCTGAATGCTCCACATGAGATAATTGGTTGAACAAAGTTTTGTGATGTTTGACATGTTGACATTGAGTATGGTCGTTGTGGAGAGATCGATGGTCTCAGCGTTAGTAGACATGATTTGAGGAGGATAGAGATGAGAAAGAGATGTAAAAGAAATTGATGACTCTGTTCGAGTAGAAGGGCGGCAGAAAAATAAAAGGAGATTAGGGTTACTATTCTGATACCATGTAAGAGGAGTCTTATTTATGTAAAGAGGTTGTACAAAAATATATATACAGTCTAACGAATACTCTAGGTTTAGGTAAATACAGAAGATTCCTTATATGATTGATTATGTATCATTGACTTGATTTGAGTATCTTTTAACACATTTTGATAATGACTAGGTTTTTGTTTCAAGACCCGGTGGTGTGAATTACTCAACTGTTCTATGCCCAACAAAGCCAGAATCTCTAAAGTAAGCCACTTAATAGCTTTCCATGGATCATTTGGAGGCAAACTTTGTTGCCTATTGTAACGGTTATAACTTATGTTATCTATGTAGCGGTAAAACAGAGGATTTAGGAATACAATCATGGGACTGGAACATGAAAGGGGACAAATCTTTGTATCATGCTCTGTATCCGAGGTCTTGGACCGTTTACAACGGTATAAAATGATCTAATCATGGTTCATTATAGATCAAAATGTTTCAGATTCATGATTGCTAAAGGTTATGGTAAAATGTCTTGACTTTGGAGAACAGAGCCTGACCCTGAACTCCGAATAGTTTCTCGTCAAGTTTCCCCCTTAATACCCCATGATTACAAGGAAAGCAGTCTTCCGGTATCGGTTTTCGCCTTTACGGTAAGAATATTCTGAGAAGAGGAAAGAATATTCTTTTTATGATTTTATCTCAGGACATCATAACACTTGTGTACCTTTTTGGCTAATGTTTCACAGGTGAGTAACCTTGGAAAAGATGAAGCAACGGTTACTTTGCTCTTTACATGGGAGGTAAACTCATCCCAAACAAAATGATATCTATCTGTTTCATATCTTTGAATTTTCAAGACCATTTTTGTCTGTGTGCTTATTAGAACTCAGTGGGAGGAGCTTCTGGGTTAACTGGAGAACACTTCAACTCAACAATAATGTAACTATCTACATCTCAATGTCTATTGTCACAGAATCACAGCTTCTGTTCTTTGCTTCTAACACAAGAAACTGATTTATGGTGTGATACATCAGGGAAAGAGATGGAGTACATGCAATAGCTTTACATCACAAGTAAACTTCTTTTACTTGAGCCTTAAGTGACTGAATATTCCTCTGTTTTAGCCATTTGAAGCGGGGTTTAGTGCCGGTTTCCAGAAGACTTTTTGCTTCGATATATTACAAATGTGATGGAATTAAATTGTTAAAACACTCACTGATAACTTGCAGGACGGCTAATGGACACCCGCCAGTTACTTACGCCATTGCAGCACAAGAAACAGGGGATGTTCATGTCTCTGAGTGTCCATGCTTCTTAGTTTCTGGTCATTCTCCTAAAGAAATCACAGCAAGAGAGATGTGGGATGAGATTAAAAAGGTTTTACCTGTTTGTTCTCTTTTTCCGCAGCCTTCTTCCAAATCTATTCAAAGAAAGGTCTAAGTGTTTCTGAACTCTCTTTTAGAACAAATCATTCGACGGGTTAAACAGCGTGCCAGGTTCACCTTCGAGACCTGGAATATCCATTGGAGCATCCATATCTGTTAAAGTGAAGGTTCCTCCAGGTTGTGACCGTACTGTCACGTTTTCACTCTCATGGGACTGTCCTGAGGTGCGGTTCAATGAAAAGACTTACCACAGGTGCGACCTATTGATTCAAATTTTGCATGAATATACTTATACTTTTAATATTCACCTAATGTGAATCCTTATACTTTACAGACGATACACAAAATTCTATGGCAACTTAGGCGATGCAGCAGTGAAAATGGCTCGAGACGCTCTTCTGAGTACGTGCTGAATTTGCTTTTGTTTTCAGTTTCTTCTTTGGTTCTACTTGCAAAAAAGTCTCATATGGTGTTTCTTTTTCTTGAAACACAAGATTATGTTGATTGGGAGTCTCAAATTGAAGCATGGCAAAGCCCTACTCTTTCAGACACTGCACTTCCTGACTGGTAAACTCTATTTTATCCTGGAGCTACTCTTCTACTCCGCAATCGATAACCATTGAATATTTCAGGTACCGAGTCACTCTATTCAACGAACTATACTATTTCAACTCCGGAGGAACTATCTGGACAGGTAATTAGTTAATTACAAACAAACAACTCAAGAAATGTTTTGACTATTTCATCGATTTCTCTTTGGGTTTTCACTATCCATAGATGGCTTGCCTCCCAAGGAAAGCATAGAAAGAAGCACGATTATAAATACAGAACAGAAAAACAATGTTATAGACCTCTTCCAGAAAATCAATGCGGTTTGTGAGCAGATTCATTCTCCTCAGTCCTCGAACGCGGAAGAGAACATTGGGCAATTCATTTACCTCGAAGGAATTGAGTATCTAATGTACAACACTTACGACGTTCACTTCTACTCTTCATTTGCACTTCTCAGTCTCTTCCCTAAGCTCGAACTCAGCATCCAAAGAGACTTCGCAGCAACAGTTTTGTTTCAAGATCCCACCAAGAAACAGATCATGAGCTCCGGCGAGTTGGTTCCAAGAAAACGTCTTGGGTCTGTTCCTCACGATATCGGTCTAAACGAACCGTGGCTCGAACTAAACGAATATAACTTCTTTAACACGGATCGTTGGAAAGACTTGAACGCCAAGTTTGTTCTTCAAGTCTACAGAGACGTGGTTGCGACCGGCGATCAGAGTTTTGCGAAAGCGGTTTGGCCGTCTATTTACACAGCAGTTGCTTACTTAGATCAGTTCGATAAGGACGAGGACGGGATGATCGAAAACGAAGGGTTTCCGGATCAGACATACGATGCTTGGAGTGTTAAAGGGGTTAGTGCTTATTGTGGCGGTCTCTGGGTCGCTGCTCTTCAAGCTGCGTCTGCGTTTGCTAGAATTATTGGGGAAAACGCTGTTGCCATTTACTTCAATGCAAAGTATGAAAAGGCAAAAAGCGTTTACGAGAAGCTATGGAACGGTTCTTACTTCAATTACGACGATAGCGGTAGCGGGTCTAGCTTCTCGATTCTTGCTGATCAGTTGGCTGGACAATGGTAAGAGTAAGACTCAACCACTGCGTTTGCATTTCTCAGTTCTTTTCGCAACGCTACCGAAGTAGCGGTTTTTTGTGTTTTTGTAGGTATGCGAGAGCGTGTGGATTGAAGCCGATAACGAAAGACGAATGGATAAAGAAAGCACTTGAGACGATCTATGAGTTCAATGTGATGAAAGTGAGAGGAGGGACGCGTGGAGCAGTGAACGGGATGTCTCCAGATGGACAAGTGGATACGAACTCGTTGGTTTCAAAGGAGGTTTGGGCTGGGATTACTTACTCTGTTGCAGCTTGTATGATTCAAGAAGGGCAAAGAGACAAAGGGTTTCAGACAGCAGGTGGAATCTACGAGGCTATTTGGTCTGATCGTGGTCTCAGGTATAATAAATAAGTTCACTTTCTGTTTCACTAGACAAAACAAAAGTTACAAAATCTTCTTTTCTGTGGGATTTGCGTGTGTTGGTGCAGTTGCTCGTTTCAGACACCAGAAGCGTGGAACATGAATGATGAATACAGGTCTCTGTGTTATATGAGACCTCTTGCTATATGGGCTATACAATGGGCATTGACACGAACAGGATCGTTTGAAGAAGAGAAGCAAAAGTTAGTGGAGGGAGAAGAAGAAAGTGATTTGTTGTTAAGACAACATAAAGGGTTCAAAGACGTTGCTCGTATTGTGAAAATAGTACCAACGAGCAATGAACATAGAAGCCGTCTCCAAGACACGTATGAGGCCGTCCTCTATATACTCCGCTTATAGCCTAGAGACCTCGAACTGATTCTAAGTCCCGGATGCAACATTTTTACACCATATGTTATTTTTCTTGTGGACAACATTTCTTGTTAAATGAGGAAGAAAATCTAAAACATAAGACGTCACAACTCAGGATAGTGTGTCTGGTTTTGGGAAGACAAAATCTTTTGAAGCATGACCAACGAAAATAAATATAACAGCTTAACTATCAGCAACAGTTCAATAGCTAAAGGTTAACACAGAGATTACAATGAAGCATTCGAGGTGAAGGAGTCAGAGTCGAATAAGATCCACCTTTTCATAAGAAACTGTCTTACACTCCAGCTGCGTGAGTGCAGCAGGTCTAGCAACTTTGTAACATTTGCTGATTCTCTTAAGTCTTAACGTGGAGCTGCGTAAACCTGGCTTGCATTGTACTGAGCATAAGCGGACTGTGGCGATTGGGTTTTCACTTGTGTGCTCCCTGGAGCAGTCGCATACCCTGCAGGTTGAGTTGCAGGCTGTTGCTCATATCCTGCTTGAGTAGGTGCTGCTTGTGAATAAGCTGCTTGGCTTCCCGGTGCTGCACCATATCCGTAGTTAGGATCTTGAGAGCTTGTGTTGTAACCATAGTTTCCACTGTTTTGGGTCTGAGGAGTACCATAAGCAGGCTGTGAGGATGGATATGAACTGTATCCACTGATTGGAGCTACTTGCCCACCATATACAGCTGTTGCAGCCTGCTGTGCACCAGGCTGGTCATGAGTGGAAGAAGTTGGCTGAACACTTTGCTGCTGGTAAGCTGGACCAGCTGCAGGTGTTTGTGTACCATTGTTGTAACCGTCAGATGGAGCCGAGCTATAGGAAGGGTATGTTTGCTGTTGCACTGGCCCACCACTTGACGTGTAACCATATTGTTGTTGTTGTGGAGCCATGTTGGTACTGCCATATGATGGTGATGGTGCTGCTGCTGCTGGAGTTGCACCTTGGTAAGGAACATCACCGGAAGAAGTTGCTGCTGCAGGCCGTGGAGGCCCATATCCTTGCTGGACTGGACCTTGTTGCATCCCATAAGGTCTACCACCAGGTTGCTGCATTTGGGAATAGCCTGGTTGAGCACCACCCGCTGGTGGGTATGAACCTCCATAAGGCGGCTGCATCGGAGGATTATTGTCATACTTGGGCTGTTCATACATCTGCCCATACGTCTGCTGATGACCGGTCTGGGAGTAAGGAGCAGCATGTCCATACTCTGGGCCATGACTCTGACCGTAACCATAACTTACTTGGGAAGGAGGGGGACCACCCAAGGCAGGAGAAGGTGCATGGCCAGAAAGAGGCGGAACTGGACCAGAGGTTTGAGCTCCTTGTCTACCATAATAATCGTACGGACCAGAAGGTGGAGGTCTTTGGTCCCAGCCAGCACCATATCCACCTCTAGGGGGCATATGCTGTGGAGGATAACCACCGTAACCGGGAGAATTGTAATGTGAACCTTGGGATGAATACTGTCCACGGTAGTGGTAATCATAGGGCATTGAGTGGGGAGCATGAGCACCTCGTGAACCCCATTGAGGTGGACCACCTGGCCCTCGGGGTCGGTAGGCAGGCTGATTATAACCACCAGAATAGGGTGATGGCCTTGCATTCTACAAACAAAAACAACAATTAAACTTCCCATCAGAGACAATAAAGATGGGATAACATTTCAAACAGCAAGTGATGCTATTATCAGAACATAATGGCAGTCAGGCGCAAATGACAATCAGAAGCCAATGCCACATGTTTGAGACTCATAAATGCAGTGACAGCTATAATCTTACAGATAACATGCCAAACTAATAACTATTTCAACTGAACAGAAACTTTTTGCCTCAGTTTGGCACCAGAGAATAATTGAAACTGCAGTACTTGAAACAAATAAAATTAGATCTTCATGTCATATTAAAGCAACTTCCCCAACACTCTCTCCTAAGCCATTCCATGCAAGTTCAGGCATATCTTATGCAATTTTGTTACACTAGGTTGCAAATGGAGTTACAGAAATCTCCCAATCTCAATGGTAAACATTAGGTGTGCATCAGCCTACAATATTCCAGATAAAGATTTCTTCAAGGACATTAATTACGGAAGAGCAAACGTCTTAGAAAATGAAGATCTGCCGCTAGATTTACACTAAAGTAATCAGTAATGGTCCTGGAGTTGTTAAGTCTCAAACCTGCAAGCCTGAATAACAATGCCAGATACCTTCTTCTGCAGACATCAGTCTACTGAACACCAACGAGGCAATGCTGACCCCAAGTGAACGGTAATAGCGAAATCTGCATTTTTAAAGCCAACACCAATTCGAAATCGGCACCTTCAATATTAAAAAAACCATGGCAACCGATATCGAGGATAGAACATACGATGTTCTTAACAGGTTTAACTGAGCATTGTGGTAACTCTCGGCACATGTTTTTTTTTGCAAGCTAACCTTTTTATGGCAGCAGTAGATCAACTATTCCTTAAGGGGTGTGTTCAAAGAATATGCAGCTATATAATGACCCTAGGAGATGCTATTGTTAAGAGTACTTAATAGAATACTGCATATGTTTTCCATACGTACTAAAAGATCGAGTGTAACATTGATTTCATAGCGTAGCATTATTCCCAGGAAAGCAACATAAATCTGAGAAGAATCACCATCTTAAACAGCACAACATGAAAAAAAATACTAAAACAGATGATGGAAAAGCTTTAACCAAGCGCACACATCTATCAGCTCAAACAAAGTGTTTGCATAGTAAAATTGAAGACAGCAACAGGTACCACCATATCATAATGTAACATCCCAACCAGATAGACCATGCACCAAAGACGAAATGAAACATAGGTAGCATTCAGAAAATGAACGATTTTTCAGGCACACGATAGCAACAAACCAAACTCAAGAATGAATGAAAACACATGCATCGTTGAGAGCAATAGTATCAGAAACAAACCTGATACATGACTTCTTTTATCATGTCGGTTGCTATGTCAATCTGGCTCTTATCTCCAGAAATACGGACAGTCCTCTCCTTAACCCCATCACCTTCTGCATGCTGAGGTATTAACTACACAGCAAATTTTTAAATCAGTTTTCACATAGATCGAGTCAAGGTAAAAACGTGTCCTCACATCATATATAAGTAACCACCTGAATGCGTGCTCCCGACCTTGTCTGCATGTTCTTGATTGTCTCCCCACCTCGGCCAATAATCAGACCAACCTGTCAGTTGAAGCCAGATTAGGTATGATTAAACTGATGCTAGAAAGAATAAAATAGGGAATACCTTATCAGTCGGAACTTTAATCTCTATCTGTTCTGGAATCCCTATCGCATGAGTGGCAGGATGGCCCCTCGCAACTAGGGCAGGTGAACCTCCTGCTTCAGCCTAAGGTAGTAGCAGACGAAGATATTGTAATCAATTATCTTACAGTTACAAAGATGTGTAGTGAAGAAGCCAAAACTGATGAAAAAAAAAAACAACTATTAACCTCTGCTATGACTGCACTGATAAGCTTCTCAGCATTTTCAATGCATACAACAGTTCCAATTATCTCAACTGGTCTTAACGCAGAGTTCGGATCAGCTTCTGAATCCCTTAAAATTTGGATTTTGGCACCCGAGTTAAACTGAAGATACCGTATAGTCTCCCCGCCTTTACCAATCAGCACACCTACCTGCAAAGCATTGTGATAGCACGTCAGTGACAAATTCACAGTAGGACATACTCACAGACTAGTCAGAACAGAAACCAAATCATATCACCTTTGAACTTGGGACATCTATCCTGCGAGTTGTAAACTGAGTATCATCAACCTCCTTCTGAGAATTATCACCATCCACTTCCTTATTTTCTTCTTCACCAATCTCCTTCTGAGAACTGCCATCATTCAATTCCTTACTTCCGTCATCAACCTCTTTCTGAGATTCACCACCATTAATATCCTTACATTCTTCTACAATATTTTCATCTGCTGGCTGATCTACACCACAAGTCTTATTTTCAGACTCGTCGGCATGAATAGGATCTTGAACTTCCTCACCAAGAGGTACAGAATCTTGATTCTCATTCTTGTGTACAGTTGGTTTCTCAGTTTCCTCTTCCTTGGGTTCTTGAAGCTGTTCTTCCTCTTTAACCTCCATTGAAGAACCATTTTCTTGTGTTTTCCCATTATCTACAACACAAAATGCCGCAGCAGAACAATGAGAATATCAGTCTCATTAACCCCTAAAAAAGACCAACTTAGCCAAAACTGTAACCCTAGAACATCACTAATTTAAAACCCCAGTTTACAAGAAGCAAAAGAATCAGAAATACCTAAACCATCTTGCGCTCCATCTTCGATCCTCGCTCGCTTAGCCTGAGAAGAATCAGATGCTGGATTGCTATCACCCAATATATCTTCATTAGAGCCATTATCCAAGCCGGCATGTTGCTCAGGCTCAACCTCGTCGAGCTTGCGTTTGAGATCGACCGGTGTCGCAAGGATAGCAACAACCTCTTCCTCCGCCATCTGTTGAACGGGAACTACGAGGAATTTGGGGAAAGCTGAGTACTTTAGGGTTTGGGAGAGAAGAGAAATAGAGAATTTATCTCCGGCAATAAGCTGTGAGACTCTGTGACCGGTGGGACGAACAACTGAGATTAACTTTGTAGGCTCGACCGAGTATTTGTAAAGTTTGGGCTTTTTTGGGCTTTATAATGGGCTAGCCAGTTTGTTGACTTGATGAGAGAAAAAAAAGAAGCAATTCCCAAAAAATACAAAGTTCATGATGTTTTTCTTGCTTTGCTTGATCGTCGATTTCATTAAAACTAATAACAAGAGAAATGCATTTTACTCTCTCCTTTCTTCTCATGTACAATTATTTTGCTGTTCTATAAAAGCTTATGCTCAAATTTTGTAGTATCAACAAGAATTTATATGCGAAAGTCGGATTTCGTAGGGTATTCCCAGTCTTGTGGTTTGTAGGGTATGTCATCCCGATATGCGAGAATTGTCCTGGTCTATAAGATAGTGCATATTTAACATTTAAAGGGTTCAATTCTACCTTTGTGGATTTGTTCTCTGTCTTTTTGATGCGTTTATTTCTTCTGCTTAATAGTTTCCAAGCTTTAAACCCCGATGACATCCATACCAAAACCAACATACATAGCTTGTGATATTCTTAGATCAAACAAATAAAAACGCTTACCAACTGGGATTTTCAGTCTGGACTTAGTACATAAATCGCTACGGTAATCACTCCGCGTGTTTCCCACGGCAGGGACAAGACTCGCAAAAGTGATTTCATAAGATGGTAAACTACTGATGCATAGGTACGAGACAAACACGTGTACTTGTATTCTTTTCGTATATAACATGACGAGACATTGTACGATTGATTCTCCATTGTGTATAGGTATTGTGGGAACCTGCTTCTCATCTAAGGCTCAAAACTGGCCATGCACCAGGAGATGGCAGAGCAGGGCGGATCACAGGGACCCTTCTTACCTCTGTGAACACTTCATTGAGTCGAGCTGCCTGGCTCATCACCCGCGACGCCTTCTGCACAGATCATAAACAACCCAAGACGTGATGATGATAGAAGAAAACACCACCAAATGTATAACTGCAAAAGAGCTGTGAGCTAATGGAAAATATCAAATCTCAGCATTTCCTGTGGGTGATGCCTAAGCATTTTTTGTTCTTGATTCAGACAAATTACAAGAACAAATTAACTACAAAATCTATCCTTAGTTTAAGCCAGGACAGGACAATCATTGAACTAAACTAAACCTGAAATTCTACAGCTCAAGTCAGACCAATTGCATCAACGCAACATAATAGAGTAAAGCTTCCTCCTAAAACGAATCATTCTAGACTAGCTTACCAACTTCAAGCAAAATGATAACACAAGGCTCAAAGTTAATATAGTGTACCTTATCGTCAATTGTGACTTTAAGATGGAATCTTTGAGCTTTCTTTTTCATATTATACAATCTGCGTCCCAAGAGAACTAAACCCATCACAGCTGCAGCCATAGAGACAGACCAAACTGGACCAATCTTAAACATAGAGTACTTGAGAAGCACAAATGGCATCTTCCACCACACAGTCTCTCTACTTTTACCGTCATCACCAGATCTCACAGCTCCAACTTGTACAATATTCCCTCCATTTCCCGCAATTGCTTCAGTAGATACAACTCCAATATCAGAAACAATCTCATCTTCACCATTCACAATCCCAGAATCTCCAGAAACCAATTCATTTCCCCCTGAATCAGACCAAGACTTGCTCGAATCCTCAATAGGCTCTTCAACACCAGATCGGTTCTCAACGTGCCTTCCATCAGCGACTTCGAGATCGTCTGATTCATAGTGAGATATGGTTCCACCAGTTAATTCAGCAGCAGCCTCGCTCTCGAGGTGCTTCTCATTTGGAGCTTCAAAATCACTCAACTTGACTTCACCATCACCCAAAATTCCAGTTTTTGAATCATAAATCCCTAATTCATTTCTAACAGAAACATCACCCGATTGATTAACATTGAACTGATCCAAACCCAAATCAACACCAACCTCACCCGGATTAGGAGACTCCGACCCGTAATCGATCCGGGAAGAATCACAATCACCCGATTGAATAACACCGTATTGGCTCAAATCAGTAGGATTATTTAAGAGATTATCAGCAGAGAAATGATCAGAAACAATCATCCCATCATCGATTACACTTGAACTTCCTGATTTCTTCTCCGATATGATCGAATCAGTAGATTCTGTATCAGAGCCATGAAGAAGCTCCCAATCATCCATGATGATCGAATTCGAAGATTTTAGATTGGAATTGCAATAATCAGAAACCCTAATGAAAACCCCCAAAATTTTGCAGAAGGATCACAAAATAGAGCGGTTGATAGATCAAAAACAAAAAGTAAGGTTCTTATCCACTTTGAGGAAATAATTACGTGGAGATATCTAATTGGATACGTGTCAATTGCAATGCTCAACTAGATCTTTCCGCATTTAAATATGGTAGATCGAGAGAAGTATGGTATTTATTCCTTTTGTCTTTTAATTCATCCTTTTACAACTACTCAATTCGGTGCAAAGTTCAATATATATATTTTTGTCTAACAACATTTTATATTAAATAGTTATCCAATTTTGCTGTTCCTTTTAAGACGCCAAATGCTTCAAATAGTTATTTTTATAAAAGATATATTAATCAATAAAACTAATCCGTTGAATTTTTCTAACTTTTTCAATTTAACACATTTAATTTGTTTACGGAAAAATATGAACCGTACTTTTTTTTGTTGTCAACAACTTATATTATTTTAAAGAGGATCTGGGAATTATGTCGGAAAAACAGAGTTTACATAAAAACTACACCTGACTGAAGTCTGACGCTACGAAGTGGCAAGTCAGCCTTAGAATTTAAGGAACAGAAAATAAAAGACAGTGAGAGAAAACTGAAGTGGCTTTTGATCTTTATGAAATCCTCCAGATATACCGAAAAAACTAGCCATTTTTCGGGAGTTGATATGAACCGTACTTAAATAGTCTTATTTCTGATGTTAATGTACAGTCCAAATATGTTTTAAAGAAACATAATCAAATAAACCACATTTGGATTGTACATCAACATCATAAATAAGGCGATTTAAGTACGGTTCACATTTTTTCATAAACAAAAATATTGATTCTTGTTTTTGTTCAGTATTAATATCAGCTTTTCAAAATAAGAGAAAATACAAAAAAAAAATTTGACCCAAAAAACCAGAAATATATATACCAAAATAAAAATAAACAATTGGGAGTATTAATATGTTGCCCATTAAATTTCAATTTTTTTTCTTTCTTTTGGTAAAATAGCTATTTTTTTCTCTTGTTCTTACGGTCTCATAAATATCTATTTAGTAATTAACCTATTCTTATGGGATTTATGTTTGCATTGAATAGAACACCTTTATTAATACCATACTAATGCTCAAATGACTAGAAGTTTAGGAAAATGCTTTGCTTAATCTATATTTTTCAAAAGTTTCTATCGTATTTAGACTTCATATGAACTTAATCTCTCGCTTAGGGGATGATTTGCATGTCAAAACACATGAGTTCTTTTTTTTTTTTACTAACCTTTTTGCCATTTTTGGTAACTCGAGTGGCGAAACTCACCTTTACTTTGGTACCACTCCCATTATCATATCTCATTTTGATCTCATAATCTTTTATTAATTTGAATAATTTGCAAGCTTGTGCAGAAATGAGGGAGAATGGATAGATTGAGAGTGTACCCTTAGAAAGAAAAGAAATGAAATGGTGTTGGAGTTGTATATACTTTGAGGATATGCAGATGATTAGTTGATTTATATTCTTCTTTGGTTTTGCGTAAAATATTGCACTTATTCTTGTTGTGGAAAACCAAAAATACTTTGAACTCCACTCCAAAGATACTTTGAACTTCCATTCCAAATTCTATAATTAAAAAAAAAACATTTTTGATATTTTCTTTATGAGAACACATGTGATCGAATATTTGAATGTTAAAGAGTTGATGATTTAAACTTAAAGGTAAAAGCTAGCTATGATGACAGGGAATTCAAAAAATTCATGATACCACTTTAATAGCTCGATTTTAAAGTTAGTATCTTTTTCTCCGTCCTAAAATGTAGCATCGCCCAATCTAGATAGATGTCAGAGTAGAAATCTAGCTCTCTTTTTCATCGTTTTCATAGTTTAACATTATACGTATATGAATGATCTAATATCAGAAGGCGCTACCTCTACTGGTAAAAATCTCCGAAGGAACTCAGAAGTCGCTAGTTCGAGTCGCGCCACCTTGAAGGAGTCTCCTCTAAAGAAATGAATTTAACATAGTCTGAGTCCCGCTCTAGAGAGATGTAGGTTCCACGGGCTTCAACTTCCTAGATATACAAAAAAAATTGATCTATTATTATTTGTACGGAAACTGGAAACATCAAAACTCGAGAGGTTCTCCATTGTTAATGTTGTTATCAAAGATTTGTTGTAACAAAGAAATTATTAAAAATCGTCAAAAACAATCATCAAAAAATTAACATTGGTCGTTTAGGGTTTTAAGGTTTCTACAAACAGCTGACCAAAAAAAAAAGCTTTCAATAAATGGGGAATTAAATTTTATTAAAAAATTGAAAGTTCAGGGACTTGAATTATAAAACAAATATTTCCGGGTTTAAAATAGATTCGATAAAACTTGAAAGTCTTTTCTGTTAAACTCTTTTTCTTCTTTCTTCTTGCAAAACCCTAAATTTCGTTTGTGCTCTCAAATTTTTTTGTTTTGTTGATCTTCTCCGTCCAATTCCCCATGGATCGCTCTGTGAATCTCCTCGATTTAGTTTTAGGGTTTGATGAGAAGCTAGCTAATCTATCACCACTAAATGAGAAGGTGGTACTTATCGAAGACTGTGTAAAGACCAGTGGAACATCCGAGCCCCAAGTTGTTCCTTGCTGTACAAATTGTTGTCGTTACTTTCTGAGCAAGTTGTTGTTTTTTGTTGTACAAATTGTTTTGCAGTGATGTACTTGTTCCTGAGAGTTGTAGAAACGATGTAGAGCTCAATTAATGATCTTTCGGGTTGTGGTTGGTTGGATTAATCAAGGGATTAATCATTTCGGACCAATTTCAGGTTATTTGGTTTAAGAGGAATTAATCGGTGATTTGGGATGTTAATGGGAGTTTAAGGAAACGAATTGAGACAAAAGAATGTCTCAAAATTTTTGGAAAGTTTGGCGGAAATTCTAAACCAAGAAGGATAATTTAATTAAATCACTAAAATTAGTTTAATTAGATTTGGTTTAGCGATTTGGTTTGGTTTAATCAAACTAAACCAAACACAAAATATCTCTATCTTCTCCAACCTTCTAAAAGCTTCTTCTTCTTCCTCTTATCTCATTTTTGGAGATATTTTGTTGAGTTAGAGAGAGAGAAGAGAAAGAGAGAAAAAAAAAGAGAAAGAGGAGAGATCTTGAGAGAAGAAGAAGAAGGAGAAAGAACTTCAAAAAAACAGAGTTTTAGAGTCAGTTTCAGAGGTCTGATCGGTTGATCAAAAGGACTCGGATTGATCTGAAAATATTTGTGTAAGTTTATCAATCTCTTATCTAACTATCCGGAGGCGGACTGATCGATCCTGATGGGTCATTCTTGGCCAGGAATTTTGAGAGGGGGCAAGATCGACCGATCCCATTGGGGATCGATCGATCCTGAAGGATCTTTTTTGGTCCGTAAATTTTGAGAACGATCTTTGGGTCAAGATCGATCGATCCGTCTCCTTCCGGTTTGTCATGTCTTGTTTTTGATACTCAAAATCGATCGATCCAAGGGTGGGACCGATCGATCGTAGTTTTAAATCTTGAGCTTTTGTTTGTGTGTTTTATTTGTTAGGTAGCTTGCTTGAGTGTTAAGTAAAGATTAATTAATAATATTTAATGATTATGTTGAATTAGTTAAAAAGGATAAACACCGGTTTAAACAAATTAAAATTTTTAAAAATCTCGGTTTTTATCGTCTTCCGCGCACATTAGTTTTCGTACTCGAGATAGGGTGTTTTAATTTGGTATCAAAGCAGAAGCGGTTCTAGGATTTGTGTGATTTCTTGCTTGTTTTGTGATTAAGTGTTGTTGATGCTTGTGTTATTTAATTGTTGGGTTGGGTTAGAATCTTCCTCTTCCGCCAAGTAAAAAGTTCCACGGTAAGACTTCTTTCATGGTTCCGTTTTGTTAAGTTTTGGGAAGTTGAGTATCTGTTGTTTGTGTAGATGGCAAGAAACATAAGTAGTGGTAGAGGTAGAGGAAAGATGGCAAGGAGCGAGTCAGTTGAGAGTGTGGAGAATGTGAACCCCATTGGTGAAGATCAAGCCGGGGTTGAGAATGTTGATGGCGGTGAGGATGTTGGAGCTGCTAGTGATGCGGCTCCAGCGGTTGGGGTTGAACCGCAAGTTGAGGCTTAGCAACAGAAGGGTCAGAATCAGATGGGGCATGTGTTGGATTTATTGACTCAGTTTTTGGATAGGTTACCAAGGGATGAATTGCTTCTTGAGTTGATCCCCATTATTGAAAGTTTGTCTTAAGCTAAACCCACTTTAGCTTGTCTTTCGGCTTGTTCTTCTTCATCGCCTGAAGAATCTTTAGTGTCAAGATAACTTCATCCTTATTTGGTATCTGATCATCATAACTTTTTTTATAAATTATAATTCGCTTTAATTTAAAAATTTTTGAATGAAGTTGGAAAGTAGATTTTGTGAAGATTTTGTTTCTAAGTAAATCGATTTTTAAATAAAATTATAATTGTTTAGATATTTTTATTCTTAATGATTTTTTTTTTTTTTAACACGAATTGTAGTATATGTAATTTTTCACAACTTTAATGTTGTTTTTAAATTTGTCTTTTCCAATTAATAATAATGGATTTCCATGAAAGTCACTTGTGGAATAAGTAATATAACATATTTATTTTATTTTTTCCCTTTAATACAGTTTGATTATGATTATTTTAATATATAGAAACTTTGTATTTTAGACCATTTTATTATCTTCTAGTCTATAATTGTTTATTTTAGTGTCAGTTATAATCTCATACAATTTTGATAGAAATCACTATAATAATACCAATGATAAAATTTCATAAAGAGTTTAATTACATATAGGTTTTGGTTCGGGTTTGGTTTATCCAATTTTTTTGTATGTTTTAGTTTAAGAAAAATAGTAACCAAGGTAAAGTTTCATTTTTACTTTGGATTTGGTAGAAATATAATATGTTTTGGTCAATAGGTTGATTATCTCTACCATAGTATTCTATTTTTTCTTAGTGAAAAAACCACCACAAATGACTGCATAATTAATTAACTAAATTAGGTCCATGAAAAATGTGGTGTGGTTGGATGAATTTGTCCCTGGCAAACAAACCTAAGTGTTTATCTATAAAAGAAGAAGTAACAATTATAGAAAAGTTGAAGTAGCTTGACTGACTTATAGTGGTAATCTATCGTTTTCCATGTCAAAGTCCATACATTAGGCAGCACATACGTTTTTATATACTTAATTTCGATGTTTTTTTTTAATATAGTTAATTTCGATGTTAACGTATGATTCATCTATAGAAACACCACAAAAACATCTTCTAAAGACCAAGCCGCATATAAAAGTATTTGCTTGACTTTACTATGCAAAAATGGTTTCTCTCAAAACCCTCCCAATAATCTCTTCTTTGCATTTGTGATCCCATGCTTTACGTTCCCAGCTGATGTGGCTACGATCACAGTGAAGAATAATTATCTACTCACTCGGTGGTTTTCTTATGATGAAGTAAACATTGGTCCAAAAATCAATTAAGGACATATCAAATAATGGGATGTGATTATTCTTCCGAAGGAAAAGCATATAGTGTAATCTTAGAATATCCGTAATATATTTCCTCTAGTTTTAAAAATTAGGAAACTTTTTTTTTGTTAAAAATTTACGTACATCCATTTCTTGTATGATTTTTTAGGGGCATGGCTATAACTATTTAGAGTGGATATTCTTCGGTTTACTTTTGTAAGTCAAGGTATACTTAGATGTTTTACCCAATTCGATATTTTGCTAATTTGCTTTGCACCCTCTTACGGTCTCATAGGCAGTTCCTACGGACCACCTGAAAGACTCCATCCCAAATTTGTCTAAGTCTGTGAGGTTCTCTCGTCCGGATCATGACTTGATCCGCACATCTAGCAAATTCTATGTTCATTTCCTTAATTATTTTCTTCATTTTATTTTGTGATTCGATACTAGAGTCGATATGCAAATAATAGAGTAAATAAACAGAAACAAGGACTTTATTAATTATGTAAAGGATTCTGTACAACTTAAGAGTTTGCAATAGGGTATGAAAGTACATTCGATCCTAAAACTACCCTGATTCCACCACCACCCATCTTCCCAACCATGAGTCTCTCGCGCCTAAGCCAAATCCTTCTCGCGATCACCATCTTTCCCTGAAACACCCACAGAACATAAGTATTCGATTGTACTTAGTGAATGATGCACATTTATATGCTTATGCTTGCTAAGTCCCTTATAATTTACCCAGTCCGGTGTCGCGTTCGGATCTGAGGGCAACCGCATGGATTCCGGCCAAGTCTCGGTGGATTCGTTATGATCCCCAAGCCGCTCGCCCATCCTCGCTCCGATCATGCAGACCGTCGAACGTGTTTGCGCTGTTCCCTTCCCCGCCGATGAACTGCTCGGCAATCTCCCGATGATATCACGAATTCTCTCGATGAATACTTAGAGTTCCTCGATGATTTTAGTTGGGATTTTTCTCTTTGCTCTCTGTGTGCGTGAAAACTGGCCAAGTGCCTTTATTTATAGTGTTTTTGGCCGAGAATTAACTGTCCAGAACCGCTTTCCCGTAAGCATCCCTTCGGCCCCATACGTCCGTTCGAACACACGAAGTAACCGTTCGATAACTGCCGATGATAACCGTCCGCCACTCGAGTCCATCACCGAGCTAGCTGACAGTCGCCGAGGTGACTTAGCTCGGTCAGCTGCCCATAGTTCACCGAGCTTAACTGAGCTTCCGGCAGCTGATCCAGCTAGTTACAATACTTACACAATTGGGGTATGAAATTTAAAATAATAACTATTTTGGGTATGTTGTCATATACTTAGGAGTATAAATCAAAGATTTGTAAATTCTGAGGGTATGAAAAAGCCAACTTAGCTTCTAAATTCATATATGAGAAATATCAGCTATCGAATACAAGTCTCGTTCGTTCAATTGTCTTCTGCTGACTTTTCCAAATTGCATCTAATAAAGTATATCCACTGATAAATGAATAAAATTATTGAAAAGAACAATGAAAAAGATGAAGAACTGAACTTTTATTTATTTTATTTCATCTTTCTTAAATTGTCAATACAACGAAAGCAGAGGTTATATAGAGATAAGAGATGATTCTAGCACGACTGATTTTGCCACCTGTCCCTAATTACAGCTCAATTCAAGACAGAGAGAATAATGACTTTGAGAGTAATAATTCAAACCTTATTTGTCCGTTGAAGACTTTCGTCCGACTTTCCTTTGCTTAAACCGGTTTCTAATTCCTCCTCTCTTCTCCGTAATTTAATCTCCTTGTGGCACTTGTTGTTCGAGCATCTTCTTTTTCTTCCATCTCTGTTCTGCATTTTGCTTGCTTCAGATTCGCAGAGTTTTTGGAGGTTGAGGTAACAATTATATCCACGGATAATATCACAAGGACCCAACAACTAGATCTGAATCAGTCTTGTTGGCTTCTCTCCATGGCGGGATTCTACTCTTGAATGGACTGGTAAAGTCAACCCATCGAAAATTCAACTTTTCCTACGAAGCATCTAATAAAGAAGGACCCAACAACTAGATCTCCATGGCGGCATCGTCCTCCTCTCCCACAATGGAAAAAGTGCCGTCTCTTAGGGGACTTGATAGCGAACAACATTAACGCCACCTGGCACTACGTCAGAGACGAAGACGAAGACCTAGAAGTAGACTTAAAGAGGAGCATAGAAGAGTCGAGTATCGCTGTGGTTATCTTCTCCCAGAAGTACACAAAAAATGGATGGTGCTTGAGAGAGCTCGCAAAGATCGGGGATCTTGTGGAGGAAGGTAGAGTGATGGTTGTTCCCGTCAAATAGGACTTTGACATGTTGACCGTGAAGGGAGAGTTCTTACATGTTCAAAAATATTGAAGCAATTGTGGAGGAGGTTAAAAGAAAGCTCAAGAAAATTACATCGGAGGGAAGCCCAAAAGCTTATGTGGATCCAACAGAGGGAACAGAGAATCCAAGAGACAAAGATAATGAATTTCCCACATGTAAATTTGAATCCGAGAGTTCTTCTTCAGACGCTAAAACGAATTTGTGAAGATTAAAGAACGTGTGCACCAAGGCCTGCTCAAGGTGTGATCGATGATCTCTCTCTCTCTCTCTATATATATATATAATGTATCTAGGGAAATAAAGTGCGTTAGATCTAGACCAATGTTATGAACTTATTATTTGCTATGGAAGGTTTAGATTATACATTTTTGACATATATTACTAACTTTGGGGTTACTCTTTCACAAGGTGCTTCCCATCTACTACAAGGTGACTCCAACCAATGTAAAAAAACTTAAGGGAGAGTTTGGTGACTATTTCAGAGATCAAGAGTACAAGTACGCGTCTGATGAATCTAAGATAAAGCAATGGAAAGAGGCAATTGAGTTTGTGTCCCATAAGTTTGCCCTGACTTCCGATAAGAAAAGGTACTAATGGTCTAAAACCTAACCAAATCTTCATGTCAATACATACTTTTAATTATATGTCTTGTTGAGAAGAGAAAGAAGCCTCTACTCTCTAAAAAATAATTTGACATATTTTAACATATCTATACTTAAATAGTTCCTCGGTAATGACTTAATGTATCAAATAGGTATTGTATTATTTTTGGTTAGATTTGATAAAATTCACTGAAGTCCTAATTTATATTTGCAACTTTTTTATGTATGTATGCACGCTCTTGTCTGAACTTTAAAAGAATTCATCTCGACCTTTTTCTGTGTAGCAGCACAGCGGAGATTAATTTCGTTGAAACTATCGTAAAGGAGGTCTTGAGAATGCTACAAGCTATTTCTAGAGTGGAAAGCGGCCAATCCTCTTGCTAACCTTTGTCGTGCTCAGTTTTGTTTGTAAACAAAACAGTGAAATTGAAATTATTTTTTCACTAAAATTCTCTCGAAAAATTATACGAAAATTGGTTCTTTACGACACCTAGAAAATTGGCTCTACAAGTCTACAAAAATAATTAAAGATTACAGCTAAGAAGAAAAATACTAATCAACCATAGATAGATTGGAGAGTCTTTGCCAAGTTCCTTTAATTCCGCGGAAATTGATAAAAACTTGAATTTTCGATGGCTTGACATTACTGTCCATTCCAGAGTTGGAATGGACAGTAATGTCAAGCCATCGAAAATTCAAGTTTTTATCAATTTCCGCGGAATTCAGCTGCGCAACAATTTCATCGGCTATCTCGTGGATGCACTTCGGAAAAGTGAGATCAACGTCTTCATAGACAATCAGGAGCAAAGAAGCGAAGACCTCAACACTCTATTCAAGAGGATCGAGGATTCTGGGATTGCCATATTTGTTTTTTCGAGCAGGTACACAGAATCAAAATGGTGGTTGGACGAGCTTGTGAAGATTAAAGAACGTGTGCACCAAGGCCTGACATAAAGTTGAATTTTCGATGGCTTGACATTACTGTCCATTCCCTATATATTATTTGGGAGTACATTTATAAATAAACATTAAAAAATGTAAATATTTACATCACATTGCCATTACATCAAAAAACAAATTTTAATATCTCACTAAGGGTATTGTAGTCGTTAGTTATTATGAGATTATTTAAGAAAATTAAATCAAATATATCAAGATTTACCTAAATATCCTTAAATATTAATATTTCTTTAAATATCTCATTACTTATTTACCTAAACCACTTACTGAATCTTCTATAATTATTATCAAGATTTTAGAGAAAAAAATCACTTCTCATAAATAAAAAATTTCAAAATAACATGTAAGACATAAATTTTTAAATATCTTTCTGTTTGTTGTTTTTAAAATTAATCAAAATCTTTCTACAAAAAAAAATATTATAATCGATAATGTCAATAAACATGTAAATATTGTCAAAATTTCTATTTTACAAAACCTAAAACCTACATTACATGTTTATCTTTTTTTTTAAACATAAAAAAAAACCAAAATAAAACCTAAAATACACGATTTTAAATTATAACCACTAATAAAAAAAACTAGATTACGATTTTGTTCTTTTATTGATTTATAGATCACGAGTATAAACCTTATATGTCATCAATATTTTTTATACTCTAGATAACTATTACTTAATCTTAACAAAAGAATATATTCTCTCATTATAATAAAATCTTAACGAAAACTCATCTTAGCGTGTATAAAATTTCAGAATAAATATAAATATAAATTTATAATTCCAAATTTTAAAAGATACATTAATCCGTGCTGTAGCACGGGACTAATTCTAGTATATATATATAGTTTACGTAATACGGTTTTCCATCTTGACCCGTGTTTGTTTTTTATTAGTGAAATTATTTTTGTTTAAAACCAATACGTTTCATTGATTTTTAACAGTTTCATAGTTATTCTCCTAAAAATGTTATCCAAATAGTAATATAGATCTTATGTGAAAAGAAGATTGCAGGTTTGGGTGTAATTGTTCAATTGCAGGATCCACCACAGCTGCTGGAATTTTCGTATGTATGCGAACATATACCATTACCGATTCAGGCTAAATCTTTAGCCATTCTAGAAGCGATTCAAAAGGCACTCTCCTTGAATCTAAAAACTATCCAAATTGTTTATGATTCAATCCGATCAAAATAAGACCACCGCAAAATCTATGGAGTCCTCCAAGACATCCACTACTTCTCAAATCAGATCGAGCATATCTCGTTCAAATCTATCTGTAGGAATTTAAATGTTTTTGCTGATTCTGTAGCAAAACGATCTCTTTCAGAGAACTTTCGCTTTAGAGAGATGGATGATACTCTGTTTTATATAATTATTTTATTAAATTTTTATATTATTTATGTAAGACTTTTAGTTTCATTTATATAGATCAATTTTATTTATTGGTAAAATATGATAATATATTTTAGATGAAATGATAGTTTTTTTGTATGTAAAGAAAAAATATATATTTTTTCTTATTTTACAAATTATAAATTAAAAAAATCGGAAAGTCCTCTACAATTTTTTTTCTATACACGGAAACTTAAAATTTATTAAAAAATCGAAAGTTCGGGGCTTGAATTGTAAAACAAAACTGTCCGGGTTTAAAAATAGATTCGATTAAACTTGAAGGTCTTTTCTGTTAAAATCTCTTTCTTCTTTCAAAAACCTAATTTTTGTTTGTGCTCTCAACATTTTTTTGTTTTGTTTATCTTCTCCGTCCAATTCCCCATGGATCGCTCTGTGAATCTCCTCGATTTAGCTTTAGGGTTTGATGAGAAGCTAGCTAATCCATCACCACTAAATGGGAAGGTAGTACTTATCGAAGACTGTGTAGAGACCAGTGGTTCGTTTGTGCTTCACCAGCTGATGAAACGTGTTCTTTCTCCTCATTCCTCTGACGCCCTTATCTTTCTCGCTTTTGCTCGCCCTTTCTCTCATTATGATCGAATCTTGCGTAAACTGGTAAATGTTTCAATCTTTTTTACTGTTTTGTATCCGTTTTCATGGCTTTCTACAAGGATTCTCAGTGTCTACCATTGTTCAGGGATGTAATTTAGCTACCCAAAAGACGAACAATCGATTGGTTTTCTTCGACATGCTCATGATGAAGTGTTCAGGTGAGACTTATCAGGTAAACAGTTGATTTGATTCTTCCTCGAAATTGTATCCCAGAAGGAATTATAACTGTGGATGTGATAATTCTTTATAAAGGAAGATAGAAGTAGAGTTTAGCTAATACTTAATGTCACATCAGCTTAGTTAGTCTCTGATCAAGCATACTTAGAGAGTTAAACAGACTTATTGGGTGATTTTGGGTGGTTTGGGAGTGCCTTGGCTTTAGAGAGAGTTAGGATAGCTCTAGAACAAATCTTCTTACTGATGGTTTCGGTTTTGGTGATCTCGATTGTTTGATCATCGGTTCTTCCATGTAAGTGACGAGTTCTCTGCAAATCAGATTCTGAACCAGGAAGTTGTATTTTGAACACAAATGATGATTTTTTTTTCGTGGGGCAAGCTTAGATTCTACCTCCAGATGTGACTTATATTATTTAAACAAAATTTGATTTCATCTACTTGTGGGAGTTTCATTGTTTCATTGTCATCTTTAAACCTTTTCGGTAAGGTGCCAATAAATCTGTTTTTCAGATAAGAAAAAACTTTCTTTTACGGAAATCCTTTTAGCAGATGGTGATCAAATGGAAGAGAATGTGAGTGCAGTTGCAAAACTATTTCGGGAGATACAAGAAACCGTTCGAAAGCTACACAGTGTAACTAATGGTAACATAACCGTTATGGTGGATGACATGTCTCTCCTGGAAATTGCTACTACCGGCTGCAATTCAGATCACGTCTTGAACTTCCTGCACTACTGCCACACCTTAAGTTCTGAAAGCGTAAGCCAGAGGCTCTAACCCCTTCTGAAGTACATTATAGGGTTTTTCTTCTTTTTGAGTCTTTTAACGGGCAATCTTTATTTTTCTCTGAAGACAGAATTGTTCATTGGTAATTCTCAATCATGAAGATATATATGCAAGCATGGAGAGACCTGCATTTCTGCTACAGATGGTGTGCCTTGCAGATGTTGTGATAAAGGCAGAGCCTCTAGCCTCTGGTTTAGCAAATGATGTACATGGCCAAGTAATCACAATACTCTTTTTCCTCAAAATCATTAATTGAACCTTTTGTTTAACAATTTCTTGTTGTCTTAATGAATTTGCTGACTTATTGCACATACAGTTGACTGTTCTGAACAAGGGGATCAGCAACTCAGGGCGTGGAATATCGAGGAACAAGTTGCAGAATTTTCAGTTCATGATCAAAGAAAACGGTATCCACTATTTCTATCCCGGTTGCAGAAGCTGAGGATTCGAGACCCTTTTTGAGGGTTATCATGGTATGGTAGTGAGATTCATCTAGACATTTTGTTTTAGTTTTTGTAAGGAAGCTATTGCATTTAGGTTAAAAGATTCTGTACTCTGCTCAACAGTTTTTCCAAGCTAAGTTTATGAATTTACTTAGCTTTAGCTATTTCTCTGAGTACCCCGGAAAAATTTCTAGACATGCTAAATTAGTAACATACTATATCTTTAGTAATTGACTCTGGATAGAGGTAAAACGCTATTATGATCACTCGGCATGTCTCCCATGACAGAGACAATACTTACAAAAGTGATTGCATGATATGGTAAACTACCATGTATCGGAATGACGCAAACACATGTAACTCTAATATTTTGGTACATAGATGATAAATTGTATGATCGGCTTCTCATCTAAGGCTCAAAACTGGACATGCACAAGGAGATGGCAGGGCAGGACGGATCACAGGGACCCTTCTTACCTCTGTGAACATTTCATTGAGTCTAGAGGCCTGATTCATCACCCGTGATACCTTCTGCATAGATTATAAACAACCCAAGTCGTGATAATCATAGAATTATTGTTCGCACTCCTGCTTTAAAGTCTTTCGCAGAGTGCTTTTGAGGAATCCTTATTTGGAAGAAAACTTTTTATCATAATCACATATGCTACAAGTAGTTAAATATAAAAAAAAATGTTGACTTTTGGTGGGCTTAATTTTGCGTAGTCATTGTAGTAGTCGACGTAAATTGGGTAATTAATTACACCCCAAAAAGTTTATGATTTATTCCGCGATATAGGAAAAGTTTGGGACTTTTTTGATAATTTCCCCATGATTGATTTAGCCACAAATCTAAAAATCGTCGTTGACTCAGAGCCTGTGTGGTTGGTTAAGCGATTTCTACCTCTCTCACCGGAAAACTCCGGCTAGTTTCCTCCGCTGATCGACTCTTACGGTTCCGCGTAATCAGCCTTCCGGTATACTATTTGTTCCATGTATAGCTCCGAGATTTAGAGAAATTTCATCTTTTTTAGAAGCATACGTGATTCGCCTAGTTCGGAAATCAAATCCTTGTTTAGGCAGCTCAGAGCTCGTAGAAATCGAAGCATCGCTTAGATCAATTTTAAGCCTTGGTTCATTTTGATTCAATTGCTCTATGGCTTTTTCCTTTTACAAAGCAAAGTCTCAGTTTGTGTCTTCAGTATTTGTATTTCTTCGTGCATTCTATAGCTCTAATAATCTCTTTATACAATGTTCTTCTTAGACTATAAAACAATTCATACTTGGAGTCTCTGCTTTTTTTTTTTCCTTTTGTGTTAAGACTCAATCCTTGTGTGTTTTCAGGTGCTTTGGCCATGGACAAAGAGGTTACAAAGATTGAAAGTGATGGCACTTCATCAGTGGAGATCAAAGTGTTGTTATTTGCCAGAGCACGCGAGCTCACAGGCGTACCTGATCTAACACTGAAGATGCCATCAGGTAGTACAACACAGAAATGCATGGATGAGTTGGTGCTCAAGTTTCCTAGCTTGGAAGAGGTTCGTGGCTGTGTAGTTCTAGCTTTAAACGAGGAATATACAACTGATTCTGCGATTGTTAATCACAGAGATGAGTTAGCTATCATACCTCCAATAAGTGGTGGCTAATGCATTTGCAGATGTAAATCCCTAAATTCGGGTTTGTACTTTCATTGGCAATAATCAAACATGTAACAGTTAAGGTACTTCTGTCATAAACAACATCAGAAATATTTGTTTTTTAAGGAAAAAAAAGGTTACATCAGTTCTACTAAAGATCCAGTTTGCTGTGTTACTCTTCTTTCCGTGGATCATGGAAATCACGACTTCTTCATCTTGATATCGCTAAATCATTCGAACAAACATAAAAGCAAGTGTTATCACTAGTTCAGTAGCGACGTGGTCTTGAATGGTTGATACTATCTAGTGCCGAACCCAGAAGCCTTCTACTAGACTCCAAACTGGCTCCATTCGATACTCCTGGTGGAGGTGGCTCTGCAAAAATGCACAAAAAAGAAAAGAAAAGAGACCAGAGTACCTTAAGTCTCATACTTAAAAAGGCAAATTAGAATAAGCAGAAGCAGCTAAGTTCTCATAACCTAGAAGCCAAACAAGTGATGCATTGAAATCACAAAGTTTATGTATTCGTTATTTAGTTTACAGTCATCTACATTTTGGCTTACTTGTGTCAAATGTCAATGCTTATAGCTTTCGTTTCTAAGAAAGCTTTCGATCTTTCTATTTGTTGCATGACTCAAGCAAGAGAGATAAGTAAAATAAATGAACCTTGAGACAGCCAAACTAATGATACATTAAGACACCCATCTAGATTTTGGCTTACATGTGTTGTGTCAATGCTCTAAACGAAAGCTTTCGATCTATTTGTTTGTTCGATAAATCAAGAGGGACAATTAAGCAAAACAAATGAACAAACCTTGTGTGTAATCCAGAGGCAGAGGGGAAGGTGGAGAAATCAATTGCGACGAATATCTCTCCGAGTGGTGATGATGATGAGCTCTATCCGAATGCTCGAAAGCCAAAGACTGAGGTCTAATTCTATGACCAGAATTTGCCTGTAATTTGTCCTGTCCAGATATCTAATCCACAAAGCAAAAATCAAGAACCATAAACAATAAACATGATTATCATTCAAAGATTAAAAGACAGAGACAAGACTCACAGCGAACTTAAGAGTTCTATTGTAGAGAGAAACAAGTCCAGAGAAAAGCTTGACGGCGTAATCGGCGATTTCTTCAGTCTCATACTCAGCGAACGCAAAGCCTTTGGGTTTATCAGTTTCTTTATCACGAGGTATGTGTAGATCGATTACTCTACCAGCTTGAATCATTATATCATACAAAACCCTGTCGCTTACTCTCTCGTCTACGTTCCCTGATTTTCAAATCCATTCAGTTGTTTCGAGAAGCTTTAACAGTCAGATCAATGGAGATGTTGGACGAGAAACTTACCTATGTAGACAGTGCAATTGGAATTCCCAGACATGGAAGCTACTTGTTGATCAGAACAGTGGAAACCCTAAAGCTGAGAAGAAGATGAATGAGAAATCAAAAGCTGAGTTTTGTAAATAAATTGAAATTGAGAAGAAGAAGAAGATTCGAGAGGGTCGAATTGTAATTTCCAAGAAACTGAGAAAAATGGTTGTCCAATACGGAAATGACTAAAATAACCTCTACGTAAAGTATTCAAATAATACCTGTAGTAATTTTATGTTTCTTCTAGAAACATAAAATTGTGGGGAAAATCATTTGCATACCTTCGTATTGTACCACCGAGACGGTTGACACCGCTCGTGGATAATAACAGATTTTATATCAAATCTTAAATATTTTTTAGGATACGAATGTTTCAAGTGTTTCATAATATAACACTCCAAAATGTAGAAATCTGGTGGTGCATGAAGAAGAGAGTTTTAAAAAATTGATTTGATTACCTATATTATCAAAATGCACTTATATTTTCGGTTAATCATCCTGAAAAAACTCCAGAATTAAAGCGTACTTGAGCTGAAGCAATTGAAGGATCGATGACCTATTAGAAAGTGATTTTCGGTACCATGTGAGTGAGGACAAAACATAGGAAATGATCACGTGGTGATTTGTAGGATCGGTAAACAAGTCTTTAAAACCTCCAGAAATAATGAACCGACTATCGGATGAGCGTGGACCCCATGGGCAAGTGTGGGCGTGGGACCACGGATGGAGGCGGTTGGAGCGTTACACATCTGGATTTTGTCACCATTCATCTGGATTTTTCACTTTTTTACTTTAGAATAAAAAATAAAATAAAATGAAGATAAAGCTATGTACGGGATAAATAAACCAGATCCGCATATTAGGATTAAAAGCAATGGAAGAGATGTGTTTACCTACTGTAGATGATTGACGCTATATATTTTGATATAAAAAAACAAAATATTCTCATAATCTTCTCACAATTCACCAATAAAACATTCTCTTTTATATAAAAACACTCTTCTATCAAGTTATTTTCTATCCGTTTGCACAAGTAAGAGTTTTTTTTTAATATATGTTTGATTGCATAGGAATTATCATACTTTTAAATTTAAAATAAAATAAAAATAAAAAGTTTTATATGTTTAATTATTATACTTTTATATATATATATGTTTGATTAATTGATTGCATATATCTTATGTAGATGCTGTAAATTTGTTATATAATTTTGTAAACACTCTGTCGTTACACAAGTATAAATTAGTAGATTTAGTTTTTAGGTTTCAATAATTCTCTTATCACTAATTTTGGTTTATTAATTATTGTATCTTTAAATATTAAAGCCAATGAAACTAATTCTTATTAGAGATAATATTATGGAAAGTAATATTGATTTTTAAAGTTTTTTGTAGTTAAAACCCTTAAATTTATGTAGTTATAACAAATTTGATATTTTCTAACATTTGATTGAAGTTATGAAAGTTAGAATTAATTGTATCGTGAAAATATGCATGCATCTTTTTTTTTTCAAAATATAAGCATGCATCTTTTTCAGTAAAGAATAAAAAATGTTAGAAATAATTTGTATAAGTTTGTTTGGGAAATATCCCAACAGTTCATAGAGAGAAAAAAATTAAGTTATCAAATTTTTAACCAAAAGATAAAATTTAGTAAATATTATTTTAAGATTTGCATTATATGTTCTTTATAAATCTTGTTAAAAATGCAATCATTATGTTTTTTTGGGTATGAAAAACATGTGACTATAACATTTTAATACTTTAACTATAATTTCTATTATGTTGCTACATGCAGATATGTCCTCTAGATGTCGTTCAAACAAAAATTCTTCCAGGGAGAGAGACACAAATGCTCCCAATGAAACAACATCGAGAGAAAGTAAAATATTTTGTTTATGTGTTAAAAGAAAATTTCATAGTAGGTATTTTTTTTAATAGTTTATAGAAGAAAACTAAAACTAATTTTTAAAAATTTTAAAATTTGTAGTCCAGACAGAGGCATAAATGGCCTCCTGAACAAGAAAAAACTTTGATTGAATTGTTTGATCATGTAATTTCCATGACTAATTACACTCTTAAGGATCCTATGCCTATTTGTCGAGAATACATGGTTAAGAAATTTAACCTAGCATTCAACATGAATATAAATTATGGATTTTTCAAAAACAAACTTGATGAGTTCAAAAAAGTGTACAAGAGGTGGAAAGATCTAATGAAATGCACTAGTATCTCGGTTGATCCTGAGACATCCATGATTTATGCATTTGAGGAGTGGTGGAATGCTCGAGAATTGGTAATAAATGATAATATTTCTATTTATATTTACTAATATAAACACACATACAAATTATAATATATATACGTTTAATAGGGATGCAAAATAACAACTAGGTTCAAACGACAGCCGCTAGAGTATTGGGATGTAATGCAGCGATGTTTCGTATTACATGATGTTTCGTCGCAACCACAAAATTTCTCGCGACAAAGAAGAGAAGAAATGATGAACAAGGTGTTAGAAATAGAGGATGCAAATCAATCACTTCCAAACAAACGTTACGTCTTACTCAAATCAGATAAGAAATATTTATACAAATAGATATTCAATGTAGAAATTTACGTTTATATTTCCCTTGATATGATTAATGATAATGTGTAGAATGATAGAGGCTTGCTTGTAGCAATCTCCTAAGACAGAATTTCGTCTCTACTACTATGTACGTAGATTCGTAGACGTCTATCTTGCAAGGTACAACTATCAAACTCCGTATAGCACACCTTACGGAGCTTCTCGCAAACTATACTTTGTGTTTCTCAGAAGAAGAGAGGGAAGTTAGAAAAATTTGTCTGATAATGAATCAGACAATTTCTATATATAATAACCCAAGAGGTATATTTCCCAACCAATACATGTGTTAGAAGAAGGTGTCTTTCCAAACCAAGTGATGCCTTCTCCAAACAACACATATGTTAGAACATATCGTGTCTCTCAAAAGTGTCAGTTAATGTTTTTATTAATTAATAAATAACATTAACTGAAATAGATAAAACTCCAACACAAGGGACTGGATGATGATGCAATACATTGTTACCCAGACAACGATGGTGGTGAGATGCATCAAACTCAAGTGCTTGAGACCCAAATGCATGAAGAAGAATATCGTGTTAGCGTTAATGATGATACACATCCTTCGAATGAGTTTGTTCGTGATACATTTCGAGTCCCTGATAGAAGAGTTGAGCAAAGAAACAGAGTAAACTCTTAGTCTACTGTTAGGCATGAGAATAGTTCACATAGATCTGGTGGAAGCTCAGGAACAAATGTTGGAAGTGGTTCAAGAGGAAATCTTAAAAGATAATCCTTTGAGACAATTATACAATATATTATCACTAGCTATAGAGTTCCAACGACAAAGTTTGTAACAACTTCGGCCGGGTAGTTTTGACCAAGAAGATTATGATAAATTCAAAAAGGCAAAAGCAATATTTCTTGCCCTGCAACATCCAAAGAAAACTAAATTCTATTGGCGGAGGTATTTCATTGATATATCTGGAGGAACCGACGAAGGTAAGAAAGAATTGTTAGAAGATATGACTAGTGTTTCACGGAACGACCAAGATTTACCAAAAAGTTGGTCATGCCACTCTTATGGGAGTCCACATTTAACAAGTCCTGGTTATCAACATTCGGGCACACCACCAAACCCACCACAATGGGAAACATCACCAAACCCTCCACAATGGGAAACGCCACCAAACCCTCCACAATGGAGAACACCACCAAACGCTCCTCAATGTAGTTCACCACAAAATGCTCCACAATGGGGTTCATGACCAAATGCTTCACATTGGGGTCTTCCACCAAACTTTCAACCTTGGGGTTCGCCATCAAACTTTCATCCATGGGGTCAAACACCAAATTTTCAACTAGGCGGCTCATCAGGAACGACTCCAACAAATGTTCAATACAGATTTTCAGTGGGAGGTCAAGAAGAAAGTATGAGGAATACTCCACACGAAGTTTCACATGGTGCAGCTATGGAGACTTCACCAAACGTTCAACATGAATCATCATCAGGTCTTGGTTTCACAAATTATTTTGATACTGCACAAATATCACGAACACCTAGACCAGGAGGTCTATTCAATATTTAGGGAGCCACGCAAGGACCAACTGCAAGCACTAATGAAGATCACCAGAGTGATTCAGGAGACAAAGATTAGTATCACATGGTTAATTCTGCTTTATGTTTTTAAATATTGTCTATCTTTAATAGTCTATTTATGTAATTTTTTAGTAATCCATTTATGTGTCATCTATAACTGTTCATTGTAAATTATTTATGGCTAATGATATTTTTATTTCATGTTTATAAAATTTTAGGCTTTTCGTATATGCCAATTACGATCACAAGACATCCACAATTTAAGTTACGAAGAGAGAATTGAAATGTGGAATTTGGAAAACGAATAATTTAAGGAGTTAATAATTCAACCAACTTTGAGTTATTATGATCGGTATTTCCAAAGAGCACCTGGCCGAACCGATGGAGGTTTGGGATAGAGTAATATTTGGCATCGGTTACAAAAAGACGAAACTGCTTGTCTTCAGTTAATACGAATGTCATTTGCAGCTTTCACAATATTGTGTGATACACTACAGACAAATTATGGTCTACAACCAACACTAAATATAAGCATTGAAGAAAGTGTAGCTATGTTTCTTCGAATATGTGGGCACAATGAAGTTCAAAGAGATGTTGGTTTGAGATTTGGGCGAAATCAGGAGACTGTGAAGAGAAAATTTGGTGAGGTTCTTACGGTGACTGAATGACTTGCATGTGATTATATTAGAACTCCAACAACTCAAGAATTACATCGAATTCCTGAAAGACTTCATGTAGATCTAAGATATTGGCCAAATTTTAGTGGATTCGTTGAAGCTATGGATGGGACTTATGTCTGCGTAAAAGTGAAACCTGAGTTACAAAGAATGTATTGGAATCGACACGATAATGCATCTTTGAACATCATGGCAATATGTGATTTGAATATGCTATTCACATATATTTAGAATGGACCACCCAGATCATGTCATGATACAGTTGTTCTCGCAATGGCACAACGAAGTAATTCTGAGTTTCCTTTGCCTCCATCAGAGAAGTATTACATCAAGGATTTTTGACTCCTTACAGATCATCAAGAAATGGAGTTGTGAGTATCATATGTCGTCGTTCCACTCTGGTCCACCTCCGAGGAATAAAAAGGAAATGTTTAATCGATGTCATGCGTCACTATGTTCTACTATCGAGAGAACTTCTGTAGTTTGGAAGAAGAATTGGAGGATTCTTAGTGATTTTCCGTGATATAGTATTCAAGTACAAAAGAGAGTGGTGATGGCTACAATAGGATTACACAATTTTATCAAAATTTCAAATTTCTCAGATGCAGATTTTGCAGAAGTAATGATGGATACAAATATAAACAACACAAATTGGGAACCTGATTTAGATGATATGGAAGCATCAGAGGTAGCAGATGGAGAATATTTGGCACAAATAAAAGATAATATTGTAGATATGTAATGGAAAAATTAACGAACACGCTAATCTTGTTTTGTATTGTATTATTTTACTTGATTCTTTTTTATTTATTGTTTTACTTGATTCTAGCAACATATATATTTTTTTATTAAATTCACAATATATCTTTTAAATTTTAATAAATTTTGTTACATAACAATGCTTTGCTCATTAATTAAACATCAAATTAACATTTAAAATTTTTAACTACAATAAAATCATTAATCTAATTTTATTTATAAATTATTTATCTAAAATATATATTCCTCACCGCGTGTTACATTTTTCACTATTCAAACATTCGTACAGCACCGCAAGTTGTTTTTTCACTATTGATATATTTTCCCGTACCGCTTGATACGCAGTAACCGTACTTGTTTTGCATAATGCGTTTTTTTCAACCGTACCGCAGTAAAACCGCACCACACCTCTGTAATCGCGCAAACCGCTATCACCATTCGAAGCCTTAGTGAAATGAATTTGTTATGGTGAAAAAAAAAATTGTAGTTTTTGGTGTTATTCGGTCCTAAATCAAGTTTTCTGGACTTTCGATGTAATTACAATTTTAATCTGGTTAAGTACAAGATTTTATGGAAAAACAGATAAAACTCGAATTTTAAATTCAGTAGAAGTATACATTGTCAACTTTCAAATGTGTAGCTACAGTTAAAGATTTAAGTTTGATGGAATTGTGTTAAGCAATTAAATTTTGCGTGGACTGTCCAACCTTTAAAATTCTATCAGATTCACTTTAGAATTCTATGAATTTAACTTTAAAGTTTGAATACTGAAAACTTGAAATCATGGAGATAGATTTATACTATTATATTTGAATTATCAATAGTTTTATAATGAATTATAGAGCACTATATATGGTACTTGGAATCAAATATTACATTAATGAATGGCAGGATCGCTAAAATAATTTCCATTTTTAAATTTTATTATTAAACCGACCTTAATATTTGGATATACTGAAACGACCTAATTTTGTTTTAAATGACCGTTTTGCCCTCCATTCGTTTGTTGACAAAAAACGTAATTACGAAAATGCCATTAATAAATTTCTGCCACGTAAGCGCGCCAGAACTTAAGTTTATCAGAGCTTTGACGGTAGACTTAATAGCTCAGACGGTAAACTCTACCAGAGCTAAGACGGTAAACTTCTGTTTCGTATGGTGTGGTAGACTCTACCAACTTTGACGGTAGAATTCTATTAAACGAAACGGTAGATTTTAGTTGAAATGTTACGGTGGATTTAGTTTTCTCATTTATGGTAGATTTATGGGGAGAAGTCTACCATTGTGACGGTAGACCTTAACAGGAATACATGGTAGACTTACGTTTTGATTTTACAGTAGATATTATTTTCTACGTAGTGGTAGATTTACGGGGAGAAGTTTACCTTTGTGATAGTAGATTTGTCTACTAGTATTGACTTGTTGACTTTTTTCCGGTAAACTTCCGAAATTTTGGTAGATTTAACTCACTCGACGGTAGATTTTGTAACCCGTGGTAGATTTATCTCGTTGTTGATGGTAGAATTCCCGGGTGAGTTGGTTATGATAGACTTTTTCTCACACGATAGATTTATTGAGTTTTGGTAGACTTTGGTTATATAGTAGAAGACTTTAGTTGGTCGACTTTCAGAATTTTGGTAGATTTTATATTTTCGATGGGGTAGATTTTAATGTTAATTGTGGTAGACTTTTTATACTTCCAATGGTGGTAGACTTTTTAACCTCCCATGGTGGTAGACTTTTTAACCTCCCATTATGGTAGACATTTTTACCTCCCATGGTGGTAGACTTTTTGTCGCCCATGGTGGTATACTCTTTTGTACCTTTAGTATTTTTCACCAGCTTTGAATCCAAGATTTGCTTTCCTTACAAATCATGTATGAAAAATCATTTCAAGACCAAGATTTACCTCCTTAGTTACTAAGATTTTGTAGATACACGGAGTGAATAGAAGTCAGTCAGTCTCATTAGGAAGATTTCTGTAAGATTTAGGAGCTAGGAGAAACTTATTCGTGACTATGAGTCAGAGGAGAAAAAAGTGGAATCAACGGGAAGACTCCATTGCGAGAATTTATTGTGTGTTTACTTGACCTTTGTTCCTTTAGTAGTCATTAACATTCCTTACATAGAATAGAAATGCCGACAACAAAAACCAACAAACATAACATAACAACATACTTATCTACTTAACAAACAAATAGACAAGGACGACCACAACAATCACAGCAATAGCAAGACTGAACATAAGCTTCATCTAATTGTCATTGCCTTCACGTTTTGTGGCAACAATCGCCTTAAGCTCATTGTGGTTTTCATCAAGCCCCTAGTACAATTCTTTGAGATGATATATCTCGAGTCGATGACTTGCGACATTGTGCCACATCATTGTCGGATCAACCAACTCGTCATTGTCTCCAAGAGTGAAGTATCTCATCCGATCCTCTAGTTCCAAAATTTCATGCTTCAAGTCATGGAACTCTTCCATCATTGCCTCATCCCACCATTTCCATATATGGCGACCACCATAACATATAGTTATCCTCGCTCTTCCTATCACTGCTGTCGTCGCTCATCCTCGCTCAAAAAGAGAGACATGTAAGTCTACTATAACATATAGTTAAGTCTACCATAATATGCTATAAAGTCTACCATCACATACAGTTAAGTCTACCATAATATACAATAAAGACTACCATCTCATACAGTTAAGTCTACCAAATCTACCATAATATGCAATAAAGTCTACCATACAGTTAAGTCTACCATAATATGCAATAAAATCTACCATCTCATACAGTTAAGTCTACCAAATATACCAGAAATCAAGCGAGAAAGAGAGAGAGAGTTACAGACGAACAAAACGATAGGAGATCTTACGTGAGAGTCGCGAATGTCATAGAGGAAAAAATGATAAGAGATCGGGATGTAAAAAAGACAAAGAACACTAAGAAGACGAAGAATAATCATGGAGAAGACGAAGAGATATCCTATTATTGAAAGACGCATCCTATTAAGTCTAGCAAAGTTTACCACTTCGTTACGTTACCGTTGCTTTTAAACTCTACCGTAACTTTGTAAACTCTACAGATATGGTAGATTTTTGTCAATAGATACGGTCGACTTATTCGTTATGACAGTACAAAATGATCGTTTTGTCCTAACCAAACTGGTATCATAATTATGTCTTTCGGCGGCCACTGTAGTCTCGTTGATCCCCTTTCTTTTCTCCGATATAGTGACAGAATGGTTACAACTAAGCTCTCTCAAATTTTTTTCATTTTCTTTCCTTTCTCCGAAATTTTGTTCATTCTCTTCTTCATGGAGCAAATTATATTAGTCTGTGGTAGTTGGAGAAGGAAAAAAAATCTGTAGATTTTCAGTGTTGACAACTCTAGAAGGTGTAAAATAGTAGGACCTCAAATTGAGCTATATGTTATCGAAGAAGAGTTTCCCAAATTTGCCAAAAGATACACCGCCAGATTTAGTTGGTAGTTATCATCAATTGGAAAGTTTTTTGATGCAATCAAAGACAAGCACAATGCGTCTCTGTGTGGAGCTTACAGAGAAAAGAGGAGCAATTCAACAAATCAAACAAGAGAAGGATACGAAGGCGAAGGGTGAACAAGTCAACCAAGAAAAAGTTATAGAAGATGATGAATACAGATTTGATTACTGCGATTACACGAATGGGGCAAGCTATGATGATGACTACAGTATGGGTAAAAACAATATAGATGAGGAGGATGACAAGCATATTCTCCCACCCAAAAAAAGAAATTAGAAAAGGAAACTCAGTCTTGGCAATTGGATTTGTCTTCAGTAGAGCTAGATATTGGGCAGGTTTACGCCACAAAGGAGGAGTTGTTGAAGAAATTGAAGATTCTTTCAGTTATACAGAAATTTGACTTCGATGTGGTAAGGTGTTGGGTTAAAGAATGTACATGGTCGGTTAGGGCTACGACCGTTGGAGATAGTTCTCAATTTCATATTAAGGTTTACGTGCCGAAGCACACATGTTCTGTCACTGAGCATTCTGGCCGTTGTCGACAAGTTACTCATGAGATACTTGGACGCCTATACGCAGATTTTGTAGGTTCTGTTGGACAGATGGTGGTTCCTAATTTTGTCGCTGATGCTCTGACAAGATGATACGGACTAAGGATTGGGTACTGGAAGGCACATCGTACTTTAAAATTTGTGCGAGAATTAGTCACGGAAAGTTCAGAATATGGATATGAACAACTGCCAAGTTACTTATACATGATTATATGAGCTAATCCTAAGACAGTTATTAAGCTTGATGTTGACCAAGATGACAGGTTTAAGTTTTTTTCATTGTACTTGGAGCCAGCATAGTAGGGTTTATCTATATGAGAAAAGTTGTTGTTGTTGATGGTACGTTTTTGCTTACTTTCCCGGGAATAGGTACAATTTTACAACTTCCAACATAGCAGAATCGATCAATAAAGTGATATCCCCAGCAAGAGGGGAACCAATTGTCCCACTTTTCAAAGCAATAAGGTCGATGTTAATAAGATAGTTCGCAAAGAGAAGAAAAAAAGCAAGTCGAGTTAGTACAGTGCTTACAGAAGCAGTTGAAAAACTTCTCCAGGTTAGTAGTAGAACAGTTGAGTTTATGATATGGTAGATTTTGGGTAATGTAATGGTAGATTTAGGTTATCTGATGGTAGACTTACTTTATCTGATGGTAAACTTTAGGTTATCTGATGGTAGACTTTAGGTAATCTGATGTTAGACTTTACTTAATCTGATGGTAGACTTTGGGTGATTTGATGGTAGACTTACTTTATCTGACTTTAGATAATATGATGGTAGATTTTTACTACTTGAACCAGGTTAGAATCGAGAATGCAAAGAAATTTGGTGTACAAGAGATAGATGCGCATCACTTAGAAGTGTCAAACGGAACATCCTTGCATATTATTAACTTGACAGAGAAACATGTACTTGCCATAGGTCTAATTTGGATAAAATTCCTTGTGTACATGTCATAACAGCTACGAAGACATGTAAGATATCACGTATCTCCCTTTGCCACTCGTACTATCACAATAACAATTTGGCTTATGCATATAATATGAGTGTAATGCCAAGAGATGTTGCACTACTTATTCCGGATGAAGTGGTTATGAAAGTTTGCAAGCCTCCTCGTGTTGATGAGCACCAAAGGGCAGGTCGACCAAAGAAGTCAAGAATTAAAGCTGCAATTGAAGTTGCTACGACAAAAAAACTTTAGAAAAAAGAACATTTGTGTTCAAAATACAATCAAGCTGGTCACAATAGTAGAACATGTGTTGCATAATTGTTTTCATAATTGTTTTTGTATTTCGAACTAGAGTTTAATCCTTGGTGTTTGTTAATGTATCTTTCTTGTGTATCCTTATTGTTTGTTAATGTATCGCTCTGTTTTTGGACTGCAATGAATTCTTCAATACGTGCTGAGACACAAACCAAATTCTTCAATAATTAATTCTGCCATAACATATCCTCAAAGTCTATCATTACATAAGAAAAAAAATAAAAACAACCCGACTTTTTTACAATTATACCATCAAATGCCAAAAGTCTACCACAATCATAAACATCTACAAAACAATTCTACCATCAAATGCCAAAAGTCTACCACAAATACACCGTTCAAGCTAGACGTTGCGAACTTGTTATCATTGCATCTTTACTGCCCTCTACAACCCTAGGGTTGGGATCACTGAAAGAAAAATATTGGTCGTCTGCTTTCTTGGCCCAGATATCAGCTGCATATTTCTGGCGTATACCTCCAATGTAGCATCAGAGAAGCCTTCAAAACTCCGACCAAGAGCTAGACATTCAATATACTTTAAAGCATATATCCCACAGTCGCTACTTTGAACGTTCTGAGGTAATTGTTTCCTCCTGTACATTGTGAAGACAGCCACCGAGTATTTTTTTTTCTGGTTCGCGGGTGCTAGCTGCTTAATAAAAAGTGGAATCATACAGGCGTATGCACGACAGTTCTCGAACACTTCGGCTTCACCGTAAGCAGAGTATATAGAATTATATATGCTTATCTTCATCTTCGGTATGTCCACCTCTAAAGCAATCCAATGACAGTTATTGATATTGTGGCAGATGTAAAAGGTGTCGACATCCTCTATACATTTTTTTTTGGCCCCGGTGCCACCATTGTACATATTTATATATCTATCTGGGACTTGGAAGAAAGTCGCTAACGAATTCTCTAGCCCACATAGCTGAAAACATTGGTCGATGAAAGCAATCCTAGAACGATAAGGACTAGGATTTTCCATAACTCTTCCTTTAAAGAAAAACATCCCTATTGCCATATGCTGCAGCAGGAAGAAGAAGGTTTAAATGGTAGTTCAATACAATAGGTAAACAACACATTTAATTTAAAATTGTAAAATACATTTACCTCAATGCTCAGCCAACCGTACCTCTCCTCTTTCCTATTTTCTTTAGGTGTCATTAGTCGTAAGAATAAGTCAACTCTTGGATCATATTCATCGAGAGGGGCGTAGCTGCGTCACAACAAACTTTTAATAAGTCTACCATTACATACGTCTACTCTACCACTACATAACAAAAAGTCTACCACAAATCTACCATCACACATCCATAAAGTCTACCATCACATTGCAATAAAGTCTACCATCTCATATCGATAAAGTCTTTCATCACATTGTAATAAAGTCTACCATATAATAAACACTTACACTTCTTTCTCAATGTAGTCCATGAGTTGCTGCAGCCGAACAGGTTCAACTAGTTCAAAAGGGTCATACGACTTTGTTAGCATGCGCTTCACTACTGAGCATCCGATATAAGGAGAGACCTGATTGGGCGTAGGTAATCTTTCTCTTTCTTTTAATACATGTTTATCACCACGCTTTAGTCTCTCAACTATAGAATACTTCGTCAATACCATGTCCAAATTTCGATTCATCATGTCTGAGCGCGTGTTTTTCAAATATGGAACATCTTTTGGCTGTTGTTTAGCTGGTTTTTCCTGGGGGTGTGACCTGGTGACTGATGTCTACATACGCAACAAGAGTCACTGCTTTCGGAGGCTGGTTGTGCTCTCTTCTCTGTAGATTTCTTCTGAGGCTGGTGCTCTCCCTTATCTGCAGATTTCTTCTGCCTCTTTGTTGCAGTACCAAACATTTTCAACCACGACTGTATACATTGGTGATTATATTTGTAAAGAATTATTAGCAAAGTATACCATTAAAAAAAAAAAGATAAAAATTTTCACCATAAAATCTACCATCAAGAATAATATAACGTCTACGGACGATTATAAAAAATCTACCATAAAGAATAACAAGAGTCTACGGTGATGATAAAAAGTCTACCATTAAAGTCAACCTGAAAAATGAGAAAAATCCCTTAAAGTACCCAACAACTCTACCATTGTAGCCTTATACAACGCTAATATGATGTTGCTCAAACTCAAATGTGTACAAGTACAATATGTAGTAACAATGTGATTCTTTTTTCACACTCAAGTAACTTAAGGAAGTTACTTTTACTAGAATAGAGACTTACGCACCGCATCACTGACAGTCTTCTCAACGGGTTTACTAACTTCAACTTCTTCTCTAGCATTCCCACTAGATGCGTGTTTGGAAGATGCATCTTTAGTAGATGCATCTTTGGTATAAGCATCTTTGGTATATGCTTGTTTGGTACCATCTTCTTCTTGAACTTTGGCAAGAGCCTCTTCTAGTTGAGTAATTCGAAGGCGGTCAGAACTCGAATTTTCTTCCATTCTTGCCAGTCTTGCAGAAATCTTCCTAAGCTAGCTAGAAGGGATTTTTCAATCCCACTCCTCTCCTCTTGCTGAGCCTATGGGACTGTGTCAATGGGTTTTTTCAATTCCCTCTTCTCCCGTTCAACCTCATTCTCTCTTGTCTTCCTTTTTACTTGGTTTTAAGAAATAACCTCTACTCCCCATTTGGTTACATCTAATCTTTCTTGTAAGATATCACGAAGCATATTATGTAGCTTCTCATCACCCTTTTCCACTTCTTCTGAGAAGTCCGGATAAATTTCCTCCAAACACTTATGCACGAGTAAGTGCAACACTCGTACCTACACCAAAAAACAAATAACATAAACTAAGTCTATCATAACATAACATTCAATTCTAGCATAATATGCAGTAATGTCTACCATATGATCAAGTAAGTCTACCGTATCACTACCATAATATAAAGTAAGTCTACCGTAACTCTAAAAAAACATAAAAGTAAAGTCTACCATAATATGCAGTAAAGTCTATGATACCATAACATAAAGTCAGAGCCGTGGGAACGTTGACGAATAACATAAGCGATTAAAAAAAAGTGCCCTAATTCAAATAAAATAAAAAAATAAACAAAAATAAACATCATCATCGTTAACAAAAACAAATAACAAACACAAACTAGTAAATAAAATACTGGTTCTTAAACATATGTCTTCTATTTTTCTCCACAAAATCATTAACCAAGCTTTCAAAATCAATATTTCTAACTAATTCACTTTCGATGGATAATATAATCAAGTCACTCAATCTTTCTTGTGACATACTCGAACGAAGATACGATTTGATCAGTTTCAGCTTTGAAAAACTTCTTTCAGCAGATGCAACCGAAACTGGAATCATCAACAGTATTCGGTAAGCGATACATGAGTTTAGATAACAATCTTCAACTGTTTTCAAAAAGTCTAATACTTCAATAGTCTTTTAACTTGTTTTGGTAAAGCTTCTCTTAGAACTTTAAGTTCAAAGAAAAGATCATTACCAACAACATCTGAACCCTTTCCATGGGTTAGGGAATCTTCAAGATTGGCACAAGAAGCCATCAAACTATCATCACTCGCTGATTGTAATTTTTCAAATCAAACAAAAAACCAAATATTTGTTCATACCTCTGAAATTGCTCAAATCTCGTCTCAAGTGAAAAGAGAGCTTGATCCATGATTTGGATGAAGTAGTCAACCCTAAAGCTCTCCTCGGGTGATAATGTCACACTTTTCTTGACAGTCTCTGATTCTTCACCATAATGTATTTTTCTTCTAATCACCCGTTTTGCTTTTTTGGAAAATACAGGATTGATTTCCATAGATTCAGCAACTATTTTAGCTTCTACTTTTGCTTTCTCAAAGCCCAAATCTCTATATTTTTGAAAATAAGAAACCAACCCTTTCAGTTACGAAATAGCTACATCAATTTTCATGTCTGCTGACTGCAAACTCTTACTCACGATGTTAACAACAGATTGAAGATTATACCAAATAACCATGGAAACCAAGAACACAAAATTTCCAATGCCATGTGTTTCACTTGTTGCAAGACATTCAACGTCGCTCTGCTCTTTCAGATCATCACTATTTTCAGCAATGTACACTAACGCATTCATGATTTTAGGAGCCTGAAATCGTATTGCCTTGACAATTTCAACATGACTCTCCCAGCGAGTGTGTGATAAAGGCTTAAGTGTTAAATCATCCACATGATCTTCAAATATTTTCCACCGCTTATTTGATGAAAAGAAGCAATAAGTACGCTGAATAATCCCAAAAAATGAGATTGCCTTTGAAGAAGTGGTTGCCATATCACAAAGTGCACGATTCAAACTGTGATAGCTACATGGTGTATAAAACGCCCTCGGATTTATCTCAAGAAATCTTTTTTGTACTCCCTTATGTTTTCCCTTCATATTAGAGCCTTATCATAACCTTGCCCCCTTATATCATCAATTTTAAAATCAAAAGCAGTCACAACATCTTGAAGCTCATGAAAAAATCCTTCACCAGATGTATCATCAACTTTCAAGAACGTTAGAAAAAATTCTTTGATCTTCGTTGAAGTTGTTGAAACATCTACACACCGAATGATAACATTCATTTGTTCATGATGGCTAATATCTGGAGTGCAGTCAAGAATCACAGAGAAGTACTTTGCACCTTGAATTTTCTTGACAATCATACCTTTTATCTCATTTGCTAACAAAGCTATTAACTCATTCTGAATTCTGTTGCTGAGATAATGAGAACGAGATTGACCTTCTTTATATCTTCTAATATGTTCTATCATCACATGATCAAAATCAGCAATCATATCTATAAAGCTTAAAAAATTTCTACAACCTTCTTCTCCAAATTTTTCGTTGCTTCCACGAAACGCTAAATTTTGTTTAGAAAAAGATTTTACCACAGAAATAATCCTAAGCAATACATGCCTCCAGTGAATTTTTTGTTTGTTGATTTCATCTTGAGCATATTTGTCAATTGTCTGATTCTTCTGCAGCCTAAGATCTAGTTCCGCCCACTGTTTCATACACAAAATGTGTTCACGACTAGATTCGTGTTCTTTAAGCCTCCTCAAAACATTCCTCCAATCACAAAACCATGTAGATGCCAACTGACTATTGTCATTTTGATTGAACAATTTACAACAAAAACAAAAGATCTTGTTTACTGCCTTTGAGTAAACTAGCCAACGCCGATCTTGTTTTGTTCCATCGCCCATCTCTCTTGTATAATACAAATGTGAAAAATGTCTCTTAAGACTATCCTTCAGAAAGTTGTAACCAAGTAGTAATTTTTTTGTTGGACCTTGTACAACCATAAAATCCCTCCATTCATTCCATCATTTTTTAATGTTTTCCCAGTTTTTAGGATCATATATATCCAAAAATTCAAAAGACTCCTTCAAATCATCACTTTTCTCACGGTCATTCTTATTCGCATCATTTTTTTCATTAAACTCTTCTTCATTCACTCCATTTATATTTTTTGGTTCAACATATGCTTCTTCTCTTAGACAATCATTTATATCTTCATCCACTCCATCTCCAAGAGTGTCATGTTCTTTATCATTATTTTCCACAAATTTATCAAAAGTTTCAGGTTTTTAAAGTACCTGAATAATGCATTCTCTTGAGATTTCGCTTGTTCGTCTTCTTCTTTTTTTTGTTGATGACATTTTTCGGCCACAGAAAAAATAAAGTTACATTCATGATTATTGATTCATACAATGATTAATTGCAATTTTTGAAAAATAATTGATTAATAATCAATTGATTATGTGGATGGCTTAACACTTAAGCCTTTATCACACGAACCTTTAACAATTGCAATATTAGAAAAAAATAAATGATTAACACGATTACACGAACCTTAAGAGTGGAGATTTTGGTGCTAGTCTCCTAGAGTGACTACAATTAGGTTTTTTTGGGTCGTAAGAGAGATAGAAAGAGAGGAAAACTTTTTAATTGAATTAATAGGGTAAAAATTTAGAAAAAAAAAATTAGATCATGAGTTCATGACTAATGACGTTTTCGTTGTGTTTTCAGACTTTCAGTTCTCAAAACTGATTTAAGAAGAAGATGCACATTACATTAGGTTTTATATTTAATTAAATTGGTAGGACTCCTTACCTCTTATGGATTTATTTTTAATTAAATTGGTTGGGCTCTGTATGGATTCCATGAATAAAATAATTGACTTCTTATTTAGAAACCCATTAAAAATATACTATATGTCTATACATGTAATCCAACAAATTTATGTCCTTAATTGTTTTCCAAATTTTGATGCTACAGGCCAATGTTTATTTTTTTCTCACCTTTGTACGACCCTGCATAAAGTCTACCATAGTATGCAGTCAAATCTACCATAACATAAAGTAAAGCCTACCATAATGTGCAGTCAAATCTACCATAACATAAAGTGAAGTCTACCATAACATAAAGTAAAGTCTATTATACCTTGTTGTTGTTTTTTTCCTTATCTGACTCGATAAGGGCCTCAATATTGGAACGTGTTCGTCCGTCTTTCCACTGTATGAGAGGAACTCCAGCAAACTTCGAGTCATCTTTTCTCCTTATGGATTTCCCAAGTATTGAAACAGCCATGTAAGCTCATATTTGCATTGCATGCACACATCCATGAATTGACATTGACTTTCTACTCAAATCCAAAGTTTTAATGGAGTGTATAAGTCTCTTATATGACAGCCGATCCCAGGGTACTTTCTCGAAGGCTTCATCATCAATGACAAGTTTCGCATATTCCAAAGGAAGTCTGCTACCACGATGCAGACCATAAATGCCTACTTTGAGCACATACAACAGTCCCACCTTTCTCTTGGTCGAAAAATCTCAATTTCTACATTTATCTAAAACAACATTAATCTCCTCCCATGAGGGTCCATGATGAGGTAGAACATCCAGTTTCGCCACAACTCGGTGTGATACCCTTGAAAAGAATCTTTAGGGTCAATGGGATCACATTTGAGGTCTGTAATCGCCTCGAACTCATACAGGAAGAACCTGACCAGTTGACCTGCAATTAATGACCAAAATTTGTATGGGCTATTAACAGCTAGTTGGCGGGTTATGAAATGATGGACAACCTTGCCGCACCATTGGTATTTCCCTATAGTCAGCTTCAGGATGACTCCGAATTGGGAGTTGATCATTATGTCATTGAAAACAGTGGGACCAATTGCATTTTGAAGCTCCGCTAAGTCTAATAAATAACTTTGGTGCGAAATACATCTTTTTAGGAAAGGTGATTTGCCCGGTGCATAGTGTCTAGGAGTGTACTCTTCTGTGGACTTTTCTATTGTCAGGTCTGTAAAGAAAAAAGGAACAACAAAATCAAATAAATCTACCAAAACAGACTTGTAAAGTCTACCCATACATTGCGGAATGTCTGCCACAACATACAGTAAAAGCTACGATTACATAAAGTTAAGTCTACCAAAATTGAATCATTAAGTTTACCAAGACAAACAGTAAGTCTACGATAACATAAAGTTAAATCTATTAAAAATTGAATCATTAAGTCTACCAAGACAAACAGTAAAGTCTACTAAGACAAACAGTAAGTCTACGATAACATAAAGTTAAGTGTATCAAAATTGAATAATTAAGTCTACCAAGCCAAACAGTAAGTCTACGATAACATAAAGTTAAATCTACCAAAACTGAATCATTAAGTCTACCAAGACAAACAGTAAGTCTACGATAACCGGGAAAGTTAGGTCAATCAAAATTGAATCATTAAGTCTACCAAAATATACAGAAAGTCTACCAAAAATAAAGTAAAGTCTACCAATACATAAAGTTAAGTCTACCATAGCAACTATTACAATCATTTTCATTTTCCTCGGTGTGTTTCTATTCTCGATTACTACCAAAATCTACCGACGAAATTCATATCCAATATCAAAATTTATAACCAGAGAGAGACGAAGATACGACAAGAGAGCTTACGGGATTATTTTACACTCTATTACCGAAGAAGACGCCGGAAAAGACGAATGGAGAAAATGAATAAGACGCCGGAGAAGACGAGAATACGCCGGTGAAGAGGACAAGACCTCGGAGAAGACGAGAATACGCCGGCGAAGAGGAGAAGACGCCGGAAAAGACTAGAAAACGCCGGCGAAGACGGAGACAGAGAAGACGGAGAAGACTGCGAAAACGGAGAAGACGGTGAAGACGGAGAGAATTTCAGAAGAATCGGTTTTTTGATTTTGAGAACCTAATGCTAAGACGAAGAGGCCCTATTAATTTCTCCCCAAAATCAGTAACTGTAACAGTAACCATAATTAGTCTACGATTTCGTTGTTAAAACTCTACTGTTTCTTTATGAAACTCTACCGTTTCTTTAATAAAACTCTAGTAAACTAACCAGGAAAATTGAACCGATTTTATTCGTTTTCCCTCCAAACATCACATAAACTCTACCGTAACTATATATTATAGTCTACCGTATCGACATCTTCTAAAGTCTACCGTTATATTAACTGTCAAAGTCTACTGCTATTACATCCCAAAAGTCTACCGTATCCGTATATTATCCTTAAGTCTACCGTATCCGTATATTATCTTTAAGTCTACCATCTCGCTATCTCCTATGTCTACCGTTTATGTATCTCCTAAAGTCTACCGTCTAGAAATTATCAACTATATGCCCAACGACGCAGACAAAGGTTCAACTGCATCTTCCTCCTCAAACTTTCCATTCAATGGTCTTTCGTGGTCATCCTCCACCGTCGGTATCGTCGTCGGCGACGTCTTCGTCAATGGTAGTGTCGCCGATATTATCACCTATTGTCACGTCGACGCAGATGAAGGTTCCAATTCATCTCTATCAATCTTTCCTTTAACTTATCTTTCGCGGTCGTCCTCTAACGTCGACATCCTCGTCGATAGGAGCATCGACGTCCTCGTCGACAGGAGCATCGGCATCCTCGTCGACATGAGCGTCGGCGACGTCGTCGATCTTCGTCGTCGGTGGAAGAAAGATTTGTGTAAAAAAAAAGTTAAATCATTCATGGCAATTCTGTCATTATACAATCAGGGACTGATTTTTATGTCTTTTTACCAAATCATCTAACGCATATCACAACACAAGGTTGGTTTATTAATAAGAAGAAACATGTAGGTTGTTTGATGCAATTGTCTCTAAAAATTTGAAATTCGGTTTAAAGAAAAAAATTACAGAAAAAGTCAAAATTTTAATTAATATAATTTATTGTTTTGTTACTTTACAAATAAAATATTAGCACAATCATTATTAACTTTAAATTTAAGGGTTTGAGCCTTTTTTTTTTTTTCAGTAAATATTTGGCTAGTAAATGTGCTGCTAAAACAGAAAAAACAAACACCAAACAATGAAAAGATTGATTATTATGATACTCATACAACATGTTGAATGTCGACCAAAAAAAAAACAAATTACATGTTGAATATTATTATTATTATTATTATTTTTTTAATCTAGGATAAAAGAATATATATATATATAATATATATCTTTTAAAATAGACCAATATATATGTCTTCCATATAAACACCAAAATATCTTTTAACTTCAAACTTAGCTAGTGGTGTAATAGTCCTGGAAAAATTAATCGAACTGATAGTATCGAAACGAAACCAAACCATGAGGAACCGATCGAAATCGAACCAAAATCCTAAAATATTTGAATGGATCTTAAACTTCATAGCCGAAACAATAGGAATTGAATCGATAATCAAAATATTTCAGATATCCGAAATACAATTATATATCCAAAAATATTAGTTTTTTAGACCGAATAACCAAAACTATCTTTAATATCAAAAATATCTAAAAATTCCCAAAATATCTGCAACAAATATCCAAATATCCAAAAAAAACTTGAATTGTTCATAAACTCCAAAACCAAAAGAACCGGAACCGAACCAAAATTTTTTAGATACCTATATGGATCTTAAACTTTAGAACCTAAAGAACCAAAATTTAATGAAACTGAACCGGAATCGACTTGAATACCAGAATGCCGAAACCTACGTGCAAGGAAAGCCTTGGTTCGTATAACACGTGCACTGATGTTTGTCCATGTTTCCTTGTTTATAGTCTCTACTAGCCATGGGCGTTCGGTTCTTCGGTTCGGTTCGGGCCGATTCTTTAGGTTCTTAAAAACTGATAACTATTTAGAACCGATTAAAATTCGGTTTGGTTCTTGTTCGGTTCGGTTCAGGTCGGTTACTTAATTTTTGGAACCGAAAATACCCAAAAATATCCGGATTTTCTGGTTTTTTTCGGTTCTCGGATATTAACCGAACCGAACCGAGAACCAATTGGTTATCAAATTTAGAACCGAGCGGTTACTATGCAGGAACTAAAACCGAATCGAATTCCTTATTTTGTTTCAGTTTGGTTTAGTTATTCGGTTCCGGTTTAAAGGCCCAAGTCTACTCTCTACACTACAGCGAGTAACAGTTTTAGACGTGTTTCTAGAAAATTGGTAACTCCGTTCAAGGTCACTAAAACGCAACTTAGCTCCCCCAGGCCAACAATTTTCGTTTGACGTCAGTCCAAGAGGGCATGGCTTTTTCATCTGCCCTATTTTCAGTCAACTAAAAAAATGAAGATAAGGTTTTTAGTTAAACATTTGATGATACAAAAATTGAAAGCTTTGTTTTTAACACCACTTTTTTTATAGATATAATCGTTTTCATATCTTTTGAATAAGGTATTAAAATCTAGATGGGAATAATATATTACCTTTAACATTGTTCATAAGGAGGAAAATGAAGTAGCATTTCTCATGATTCAGTTTTTTAATAATGGTTGTATGTCTTACTTGAAAGAAACTTCGTTTTTTTTTAATAAATATACTTAACACACACTAAAGATATATTTTTATTTAATTAGAGAAATATAAAGAAAACTAAAAATTAAAAAGAAATATAGCAGGGTAAAGTCAACGAGATAGAAAAGATTTGTGTGTGTTGTACAAATTGACGATATTTAGAAAATTTAAGTTGAATGTATCAATATAAATAAGAAAAATTAATTGCATCGAAAATATGTCGTTATCAATGAGAGTTTTTTTCTTCTATTTAATTTTAGTTTTACTTCAAGTTTCTTGATTACTGCATATATAATTATATCATCGTCTCCCACGTAGGGGTTATATTGCTTGTTAACAAATTACTCAGAATACTTAGTTCTATGCATATCATACTTAGTTCGAACCTACGCAAGATAGATATACACAAAAAAGGAGCCAGAGAATAACCTAGCATAATTCATACACAGAGTTTTAACCCAAAAACATAATTGTCAGTGCATAACAAGCACAATATAATAGGAGTCGAATCACGAGCAAGGCGGATCCATGTACATCAATAAGGATTCAATTGAACCCCTTTCTTTAAAAAAAAAAAAAAAATTAGTATAATATTTTTTTTGTATTAAAATTTTATACTATTATTTATTGGGTTCGAATCCCTATCTTTTTATAGAAAAATCTAGCCCATGAACCCCTATTTTTTTTTGGAAAAAATTCCAGCCCATTAAATACATATTTAATAACAAAAAATTATTATACCTATAAAAAAAAATAAAAAGTTATTAGACCTAAAAAATAGAAACTATCCTCTTTCTTCATATCTCTCTCTCTCATAGAACTAGAAAAAAAGAGAAAAAAAAAATTTATTCTCCTACTCCATCTCTCTCTCCGTAGAATTAGAAAAAAAAAGGAAAAAAATTTCTTCTCCTTCTCCATCTCTCTCTCTCGTCGATTAGAAAAAAATTTCAGCATTTTGCCTTTGTTGTTATTTTTTCAGAGATGATGTTGGTAAGGCAGGAAAAAATGATATCTGGAGCACTCAAGGTTTCACTAGTTGGCATAAATTCAGCAAAGTACGAGGCCATGTAGGAAGAGTTGATATTCATAACCATGCAGACATGAAATGTAAAAACTTAATAAAACAAGACTAGTCGATCAAGCATGTTTTCCATAAACAAGATGATATTATGAAGAATGAGTATCGAATTCGGTTAAATGCTTCAATTGATGCTTCAAGATAATTATTGCATCAAGGGTTACCTTTTCGTGGCCATGATGAGACAGAAGGATCTCTTCATAGGGGAAATTTTGTGGAACTCCTCAAATACACTGCTGAACAAAATGAGGTTGTGAGCAAAGTTGCTTTAGAAAATGCTCCGGAAAATAATCAGATGATATCTCCAACAATTCAGAAAGATATTGTGCATTGTTTTGCAGAAGCGGTAATCAAGTCTATCATTGAAGAAATTGATCACGATATTTTTGGTTTGTTGGTGGATGAATCTGCTGATGTTTCTGACAAGGAACAAATGGCTGTAGTGTTGCGGTTTGTTGATAAAAATGGGATAGTCAAAAAGAGATTCATAAGTATTACTCATGTAAGACGTTTTCAGCAACTCTGAAACAAGCCATTGATTCGTTGTTAGCTAAATGTGGACTGAGCATCAAAAAAATAAAAGGCCAAGGTTACGATGGAGAAAGTAATATTAAAGGTGAGTTTAATAGATTAAGATCACTAATTTTAAAAGAAAATGCATCAGCATATTATGTCCACTGTTTTGCTCATCAACTTCAACTAGTTATTGTGGCAGTGGCAAAAAAATATTTTGATGTTGGATATTTTTTTGACATGATTTCTCTATTGTTAAATGTGGTGGGAAGATCATGCAAGAGAAAATATATGATTATCGAGAGTCATAGGAAAATGATTGAGAAAAGAAATAATGATGGTGATATCAACACTGGGACAAGATTAAATGAAGAAGTTAGTCTTCAAAGACCAGGAAATACTCGTTGGGGTTCTCATTTCAAAACTCTCTTGCGTTTGGTTGAATTATTTTCTTCCATTGTTATTGTACTTGAGTATATAAAAACCGAAGGCGGATGACTTGAAAAGACGTCAATCACATGGTTTTCTCAGGTACATTCACAGCTTTGATTTTGCATTTTACTTGCAAGTGATGATACATCTTTTAGGAGTTGCAGACAACTTGTCCATGGCTTTGCAAAGAAGAGATCAAGATCTTTTGAATGTTATGTCATTGATGAAATCAACTAAGAGACAATTACAAAAGTTTAGGGATGATGGATGGGATTCTCTCATATTAAAAGTCTATTCTTTTTGTGAGAAACATGATATTGACAAGCTTGACATGGAAGAAGATTTTGTTGACTCAAGGAAGGCCAAGAAAAAAACCAGGAGTTACAAATATGCATCAATATAAGGTCAATTGCTTATATGCTGCATTGGATTTGCAGCTTCAGGAGTTTGATGATTGTTTCGATGAGGTGAACACTGAACTACTTATTTGTGCTGCTTTTTTATCTCCTATTGATTTATTTTCTCAGTTTGACCATTCGAAGTTGATAAGGCTATCTAAGTTCTCAGATGATTTTAGTCATGGAGAATATATATCTTTTGAACAACAATTGCATATCTACATTGATAATGTTCGAATGGATGAAAGATTTACTCATCTAAAGAGTCTTGGAGAACTTGCTCGTATGCTGGTAGAAACACGAAAACATATATCACATCCTTTGGTTTATAGGCTTTTGAAGTTGGTTTTGATTTTGTCAGTTGCTACTGCAACCGTTGAGAGATGTTTTTCAGCAATGAAGATCGTGAAAACAGATCGTCGTAATCGGATTAAAGATCAATTTCTGAATGATTGTTTAGTTTGTTTCGTTAAAAAATATGTATTTAAAACTATTACAAATGAGATTGTGAAAAGCTTTCAGGACATGAAAGATTGTAGGATGGTTTTGTAAAACATTTAAAAGTTTTATTATATTTTAATATTTTTATATTTAGTAGTGATCTTAACCACTTTTAAAATATTTCTGGATCCACCACTGATCACGAAAGACCAAGTAGTTATATACCAAGTTGCAAATATGTTAGAATGAAGTCATGTTAAAGATGTACAATATGAGTGTGGATTTTTGTGATGTAATATCTAAACTAAAATGACGTAAAATAATAAGATAAAAACATTAGGCAATAGGGACAATCGCAGGAAAATATAGAGTACAAATCATGAAAACTTATTAAGAATCGAATTATTAATCATTCTAGAACTCAAATCACAATTATATAGTTATTCTACTCTCGCAAAAATAATTACTATGAATAATAACCTTATATTCTAAACTCTCATTTGACGATTAAACACAAATTAAAGATAAGTGTGATATGTTCAAAAAGTGCTTTACCGCCAACTTTTATTGTAATAAAAACTGTGAAGATAGATCTCACATCGGAAAGGTGGAAAGACCTTGAGTAGTATATAAAGGATATAGACCAGTTCACTCATTGCCAATTAGTTTTGAGTTGGAAGTCCATTAACTTTAACATGGTATCAGAGCCCTGAATTCACACTGCCCCATTAACCAAAATTGATTGGGTCCGAAAGTGACACAATCGATCTGAATTGAAATTAGAACGATCCAAAAATAATTCAGCCGATTTCACCCGAAATAATCCTAGATTGGGATTTGTCGAGATTAATGGCTAGATGGACCATTATCTCGAGGGAGATTGTGAAAAAATATTTCACATCGGAAAGATGGAAGAACCTTGAGTAGTATATAAGGAATATAGACCAATCCACTTATTGCCAATTGGTTTTGGAGTTGAAAACCCATTAACTTTAACAAAAACACCTGCCCATTTATGTCTTTTAGACATTTCAACAAACACTTTTGATGTGAACAAGAATCTAGGGAACATCTTACAATATACAACTAAGAAAAACCCATGATTCAAAGCTCCTGACTTATTAAAAGCTTTGAAATCATACGAAAGGTAATGTGGAAGATATGAATTATCATAAATCAGAGCTAAAAGAACAGTTGATAACATCAACGTCGGCAAGCGTTTATTCTTTCCCTTAGTAGCACCGGAAGAAACACAAGTACGTAGTATCTCTTACAAGATGTTGGTTGTTAAACGTAACTAGTTATGCCAACAGAGGAGAAATTTCAGAGGGACTAGTTGAAAATATTTAATTACTGTGTATAAAGTTAAGTGCACGCTGTTATCAATAATAACTAGTTTCATAAAATAATTGTTAAAACTGAAATAAATATTCATTTTGAGATAGTAAAATACATCAAGTTTTTACTAATGAACAGAAAAATTTTAAAAATAATCAAACAACTTTTTGAATATGAATTTATTTAATTTTTACTAGGATAAAAGAAAATACATTTCTTTCCAAAGAAAACACCAAAATATCTTTGAACTTCTCTATTAGTCGTCAACGCAATTAGGAGGGCGTACGTTTCTATGACATGTGCAAAAATTATTTAATGGCCATTTTTTCTTCCCGACAAATCGTTCGTACAGTCGCAACGGGTAACAGTTTTAATCACATCTTCAGAAAGTTGACCCTTAATCAGAGTCATGCAGAATCTAGTTCGACTAGTTGGGTTTCTATACGGCGTACAACGTCCGCTGTGATGAGATCTAAGTGTACATGAAGCAACCTGTCCTGTTTTCAGTCAATAAAGAAAAGAAAAAAAACAATTGTCAATAAGATTTTAGTTAAACAACTATTAAACAAAAAAAATTAAAAGCTTTATTTTGACATTACTTCTCTGATAGAAATAAGCAATATTTTCATATCTCGCGAATAAGTTATTAAAATCTAAATAAGAATAATATATTACAGTTAACATGGTTTATAACCAAAAACATAAGAAAACAGAAAACTGTAAAAGAAGCAGCATGTCTCATGATGCATATTTTTTTTAAAATAAAAAGTTATGTATCTTACTTACAAAAAAACTTGATGTTTTCTTAATAAATATACATAATACGCACTAATAATAGATTTTTATTAAAATAGAGAAAACTAAAAATAGAAAAGGAATTGTGGCACGGTAAACTCGATGAGATAAAAAAAAGAGCGGAGGTTTATATTTAGATCAATTCTTCTTGACAAAGTTCACTTGTTTATTTTTAAACTTTTTGGTGTGTGTACATACGAATTGAATATATTTAACAGTGTTCAAGTAAGCGTTAGGCGCTAACCGGACGGTAATCCAACGCCTAATGTCTAAAATATCTAATTGGGGTCTAAACGATTTTAGAAGGTTTAGCAGTTTACAACATAAAATATTATAAATATGATATCATAGATGAACATTAGACAAAAATATCCAATTTATAAAACAAAAATAAAAATAAAAAAAGAATAAGAATTAGACAAAAAAAAATTACTTAATTCATATCAAACAATATATAAACGTTTATAACCATGTATATGAAATTAAAATATATAACTTTAAATCTATGTAGTTAGAAATTAGAAAAATACATTTAAACAAACAAAAAAGTTTAATTAGATGATAATTTATTAAAGATTTTGTAGGACCGTCTAGAGGCACCTAAGAGCGCCTAAAACCGCTTAAGTTCTTTTAATTACAAAAACGAGCACCTAATGTCTAGACGACCACCTAGACCAAATATTATTTATAAACTTTTTGTTGAATGTGTCAATATAAATAAGAAAAAATTGATTGTAGCGAAAATATGTGGTTAGTAGGTTAGGCCTGGACACGGAGCGGATATCCGCCATTTTTGCCTGTTTTGGTACTTGACCTACCCCGTACGAGTAATAGCTTTACCCGCCTTGGTACTTGACCCGCCCAAAAAAATTCCGCCTTGATACTTGATCCGTTTCAAAAATGAGTATCCGCCTTGATATTTGATCCGTCCTGTACGAGTAATAACGAATATTTTTTTGCAGGTAACGAGTATTTTTTTTGCGGGTAACAGATATATTTTGCAGGTAACGGGTATTATTTGCGGGTAACGAGTATTATTTACGGGTAACGAGTATTATTTGCGGATAACATATATTTTTTTGCGGGTAACAGATATTTTCTGTGGAAAAATGAGTTTTACACATTTTATAGCTCTTGTTAGATTTAAGTGAGCATAAACTCTAAGGAGATGCTCACTTGAATCTAACAATTCGGATAAAGAAGACTTTAGGCCGCGGATGATGGAAGTATTACTTGTTTTTAGGATACATCATAGAATATCCTATCAACGGTTAATAATAATATCAGCCCAAATATTAATAACACATCCTTAACTATTAACTACTGATTGGTTGAAATTGAAACCATTTAGGTTGAATGGATTACATTACTGATTGTACTAATATATTTTTTATAATGTAACAAAATAAAACACTTATATTAACTAATATTACCTGGCCACCGTCCTGTTCGATGTCATTATATCGTAATGGCCACTGCCGATGCTATGGCCAGACCACCGCCGTAAATTTTGTTAAACGAAAAAGAATTATATATTAAAAACAAAACTCTTACGACAAAGATTTCATATCAAATTTTATAATTTATAAACTCTAATATATGTGGCCAAAAACGTTTTTTTATTTTTCAAATTCACGTAGTCAATTAAGATTATTGGATTTTTTTTAAAAACATTTGGCCTCCTAAATTCAGATTTTGTCTCAATTATTCCAGATTTACTCCGAGAATTTAATTTTAAAATTTGAGAACCAAAAAACTTCATAATAAAAATTATGCTAGCTTAGTTGAAGTCATGAGAGAGATTGATACCATTAGATTTGAATTCTCAATAGCTTTCTAATAATTTTAATAGAAACATTTTAATAGAAAAATAAGATAAGATAATTATAATATAAATAATATTTTTAAAGTATTATTTTGAATTGAAAAAAAAATCTTTAAAAATAATATTTTTTTTAAAAGTAAAAAAGCCGCCCATTTGGAAAAACAAAACGATCGTAAACTTATTTGTTATAATGCGGTCCACAACCACTTCATTTAAACTTCTAACCATCTCTTTTAACTATCTATTTGAACTAATTTTTCAACTGTTTACTTTATCTGCTCGTCCGGTTTTAACCAAATGAGTTGTTGAATCTCCAACCGCCTATGGCTACCAATCAAAGCAATTATCAACTTTTTGAGTGTAGATAATTTTCATTGAGTTTAAGACTCTTGAAGAAAAAAAGGATTGATATATAAACAAAACAATCAATACATATTTTTTTCACCGCAAAACTGAAAAACAAATTATCAAAAATACTTCTTGCAAATTTCCTTTATTTTTCAAAGTATCATCCATCAATAAACTGAAAATAATGACCCCTATATATTAATCAGATTTACCTAAATAAAATATCTGAAAAATCTAAAATATCTAAATGGATGCTAAGAGTCTCTTTCGGTGGGCATTGTATCAATGCCAACAAATAAAAAATAAGGGTGGCAAGTGGACGTTACCCTAAATTTGTGAATAATGGGTGTGAAAGCTTTACCTAAGAACTAGAATCGTAGAAAGAGTTGAATGTACGGGTGGACAAAATATCCAGGATCCGAGATCCGATCCGCGGATATTCGGACGAAACGGATTCGGATCCGAATAGTGAAATCTCAAAAAGGATCCGGATCCGGATATCCTGATTTTAGGATCCGGATATCCGGATCCGTTATATATATATATATATATATATATATTTTTTTTTTTTTTAATTATATTAATAAAATTTCAAATATATTAAAATATATATATATATAAATTTAATGAAATAAATTTAAATATTATTATAATATCATTTTTATAAAAATAAAATATATATAAATATATATTATTTTTATTATTATTTTAAATATTTTATTTATTTTTAATTATTTTTTTCAAGAATCCGGATCCGAATCCGGATATCCTTAAAACCCCCGGATATCTGGATCGGTCCACCCTAGTCGAATGGTCACAAAGCTTCTACCCGTTTTTGGATATTCCTTGACATATTCATTATGGGGCTTGTGTAGTGATGCATTTCTTTTTGTCTTTTAAATATAATACGAGTATCAAATATCAAAGTCCAATATAGACAGAAGATTGTAACTATAATTTGCACATTTTGTCATTTAGCTGGTAGTTTTGGAATTTTAGGTTTTGGTGATAGTTTTAGAAAACAACATAAATTAATGTGATATCTTTTAAAAATTGCCCAACTTGGAGGAATATAGGTTACATAAATTACCCTAAAATTTATAAGTCAAAATCAAATGTCCAAATATTATAAAAAATACTATTTAAAACAAAAAAAATATTTCACCTTAAAGAGATGGATTTAAGAGGAATTATATAGTTTCAGGCTTTTTGGGGTGGTAGAGCAATCATATATTGTCACTCATTAGAAGAAATGAACGAAACTACGGAAGAGAAATGAGAAATAATTGGCTATAGTATAAGTATTTATAACAAAAGAAAGTACATATTTTTGGGAGATAGAAGTAGAACAATAAAAAAAATATCTATGCTTTTGTCATTTGTTGTTCATTCGAATAATATATTCCATATTTAGTGCTATATTACAATTTTGGGTTTGGATTTTTTCCGTATGAAAGAACATGTACATATACATTCGGGAAAAAAATATAGCTTTTTTTTCTAGAAACAGGTGGATAAATTATTGTGCAAACGAGCATCAACATGATTTATATAGACTTTCAAGTCCATACCATTTCAGTTAATATTTTACCATTTCCTACTCAGATTCTTCTTCAACTATAGAGGCCATTCACATTAGTTTTCGGGATTAAAGTGGCTTAAAGGTTTTGTGAAAGCCTGGAATATGCTGTTACATTACTTCACATGCCAAACAGAGCTAACAACATACTTATACGACTTTAAATCCCTTTTCTTCACGTCTCTACCTGCAAATAAACAACAACATACATCATTAGATTGAACCCATCTTTCTCTATCCCAGTCATATTCACACAAAACAAAAGCATACTATACTTCCAACTGAAATAAACTTGGGTTACCGTAGAATTCAAAGTCGAAAACAGGTTTTACAGGGTTTAATCGGGTTAGTAAAAGTCGAAAACAGGTTTTACAGGGTTTAATCGTGTTAGTATTTAGAGGTTTTGGTCCCAAACAACGACGTTGAAGTTCAGTGAGAGATGGACAAGGCAGAGTCAAGAAAACATGAGGCTATAGAAACAAGTCTAATGGGAACAAATAGAGAAAAAGCCTTGTGCCACTCATTATTCTCTATCTCTACATATAATAAAAAGAGACAAACTTGAAAAAGGAAATGGGTGATTCTTATTCTTTTAGAGAATCTGATAATGCAAAAAAAACTTACTAAAAAGAAGATTCTCTTTGAGATTAGGACAGAATATTTGTCTTTCCAGAGTTTAACGGTTATACATGACGTTGTAATATATGCCCGTCTGCGAGATAATACAGAGAACCAGAACCACACCAGAGTTAAACAAAGTTTGAAAATTAAATATCAGGAAATAAAAAGAAAAGAGAAAAAGGAGAGACCTTTTGTATGAGATTATAAAATGGCAAGCTAAGCTGATATCAAAAACTAGGCTTCTCTCCACCCTATAGCTGAAGGAGATTCGGTATGTAAAATGCCGGAAAATCGAATTTGTTCCTTTTCTCTATTGTTGTGTTTATAGATGTTTATGTAACTTTTGTCAAAAGAGTTTTCAGTGCAACAATCAGAGAGATGGCAAGAAATGATTGGATCAACAGTTACCTGGAAGCTATTCTTGATGTTGGAACCAGCAACAAAAAGAGGTTTGAGAGCAACTCCAAGATCGTCCAGAAGCTTGGAGATATGAACAGGAAGGATCATCAAGACAAGGTGTTTGGAGATATGAATAGAAAGGATCATCAAGAGAAGGTGTTTAGTCCCATCAAATACTTTGTGGAAGAGGTCGTCAACAGTTTCGATGAGTCTGACCTGTATAAAACATGGATTAAGGTTTGTTACTCAACCTGTATCCTTATATCTGGAAGATGGTTAGAACAACGTCCAAAACCCAAAATGATTTACGTAAAACCAAAGCAAATACATATGTACATAAATTCAAATACCCGCGAGTGATGGTGGAGGGATCTTTTCACTTCTTGTGGCAGGTGATAGCAACAAGGAATACTCGTGAACGCAGTAACAGGCTAGAGAATATATGCTGGCGCATTTGGCATCTCGCACGCAAGAAAAAGCAGGTTTGTATCCCTTTAGTGATTCAACTTTTTCACCTCTGCATCCCTTATAAGCCTAAATTCTAATACATCTGAAATACAGAAAAGGATAGTTCTCGCCTTTCTGAACTGAATCCCTTTTCCGTGTTTTGGCTTTCTTCCACAGATTGTGTGGGATGACGGGATAAGACTTTCCAAACGGAGAATTGAACGTGAACAAGGCCGCAATGATGCAGAAGAGGATCTTCTTTCTGAGCTTTCTGAAGGAGAGAAGGAGAAGAATGAAGTTGTTACAACTCTCGAACCTCCCCAAGATCACATGCCCCGTATCCGATCTGAAATGCAAATTTGGTCAGAAGATGATAAATCAAGTCGAAACCTTTACATTGTCTTAATCAGGCAAGTAGAGATTGGTTTATCTGACTTTTTTGTAATTGTCAATATGCTCATGGGACTTACACGGTGCCTCTATTTGCTTCCATACTTTGCTAACTGCAGTATGCATGGACTCGTGCGTGGAGAAAATATGGAGCTTGGAAGAGACTCTGATACTGGTGGGCAGGTATCTAGCCATCTTCTAGTAGACTTCTTTGTAAAGCTTAAATTCTTTACGGGGTGACTCCTTTAGCTTTCTTAACTTTTTATCAATCTGAAGGGTCTTGTTAATGGACGAATAGGTGAAATATGTTGTTGAGCTTGCTCGTGCCTTGGCCAACACTGAAGGTGTCCACAGGGTCGATCTTTTAACACGGCAGATCAGTTCACCAGAGGTTGACTACAGCTATGGCGAACCAGTTGAGATGTTATCATGCCCTCCAGAAGGTAGCCATAGCTGTGGCTCCTACATTATCCGCATCCCCTGCGGCTCTCGGGAAAAGTACTATCACATAAGACTCCTTGGAATTTATGTATTCAAATTCCTGCTTTGAAAAAGAAACAGTTAGTTTCTCTATACTCATGTTTGTCAAATGCAGGTACATACCAAAGGAGTCACTCTGGCCCCATATTCCCGAGTTTGTTGATGGGGCGCTAAATCACATAGTGAGCATAGCAAGGTCTCTGGGAGAGCACGTGAATGGAGGGAAACCATTATGGCCTTATGTAATTCATGGCCATTATGCTGATGCAGGAGAAGTAGCTGCACATTTGGCAGGTGCGTTAAATGTGCCAATGGTGCTAACTGGTCACTCTTTGGGAAGGAATAAGTTTGAGCAGTTGCTTCAACAAGGGAGACTTACCAGAGAGGATATTGACAGAACATATAAGATCATGAGGAGAATAGAAGCTGAAGAACAGAGCCTAGATGCAGCCGAGATGGTAGTGACAAGCACACGGCAAGAGATTGACGCGCAGTGGGGGCTGTATGATGGTTTTGATATCAAACTGGAGAGGAAGCTCAGGGTTAGAAGGCGGCGTGGAGTCAGCTGCCTTGGCCGATACATGCCACGAATGGTGGTATAAGTCCATTTCCACCTCCCACAGCATCTGATAAATGACACAATGATTATCAAAATAAACTATAATCAAGTATACCCTGCAATTGACTGGTGCCAGCTAATTGAACAGCAAACTGAAATAAAAGTAGAGTCATTCACCAATCTGATATGTCTTTGTGGCATCAGGTTATACCGCCAGGCATGGATTTCAGCTACGTCTTGACACAAGATTCACAGGAACCTGATGGTGATCTTAAGTCGCTTATTGGCCCTGACCGAAACCAGATAAAAAAGCCTGTACCTCCAATATGGTCGGAGGTACTCTTTTTTTCATTATTGTGCTATAATACCAACAGAGTCATATCCAATCTCCTGCAAGAAAGGTTGCAGTCTTTTTTATTAGCAAATAACTGAATGAACGTATTTTACCTGCAGATAATGCGATTTTTCACAAATCCTCATAAGCCAACCATACTTGCGTTGTCTCGTCCTGACCACAAGAAAAATGTCACCACATTGGTCAAAGCTTTTGGTGAATGTCAGCCTCTTCGAGAACTAGCCAACCTGGTAAGTATCTCAGCATTTATTACACATGTGTTATCCAGTGAACTCACAAATTTATATGAACGAGCATACTGCTAATCCATCTGGATTGTTCCAGGTACTTATACTAGGTAACAGAGATGACATCGAAGAGATGCCTAATAGCAGTTCAGTTGTTCTCATGAATGTACTAAAGCTGATAGACCAGTACGACTTGTACGGCCAAGTAGCTTATCCCAAGCATCACAAACAATCTGAAGTTCCAGATATATATCGCTTAGCAGCCAAAACAAAGGTACGTAACAGGAAAATACTATTAAACAATATGACTCTCATCGTTCACTACTTCCTTGATTCCAGTAGAACATACATCAGAGATTTTTACAATGCAGTATCTACAATTTGCTAGTTCCCATCTGCTTAGACCTGTGGTAGTTTCTCCTGAGTTTACATGGTACAAAAAAATGTTATCATAAGCAGTTTACCAGAACTCTTAGCTCCTCTCTCTGCAACATGAATACCATAATTATAAGGTGGTTTTCTCTCTTGAAGGGGGTTTTCATTAATCCAGCTCTGGTGGAGCCGTTTGGTCTCACGCTTATTGAGGTAACGAGTAAATATGTCAATGTGCTTCTATACTTATTATACACAACCTATGAGATCTTCATGCCGCACCATTTTGTTGTGCTTATGACAGGCAGCTGCTTATGGTCTGCCCATTGTTGCTACCAGAAATGGAGGGCCTGTTGATATCGTGAAGGTGGTCAAATCTATTACAAAGCTCATTGTATAAAGACATAGTCACACCTCACCGATCCCAGATAGCTAATTAACAGTGCATATGTTGTGTTGCAGGCACTAAATAATGGTCTCCTAGTCGACCCCCATGATCAACAAGCCATTTCTGATGCCCTTCTAAAGCTAGTTGCTAACAAACATCTCTGGGCTGAGTGCAGAAAAAACGGACTCAAGAACATCCACCGTTTTTCATGGCCAGAGCACTGCCGTAACTACCTATCCCATGTCGAACACTGCAGAAACCGTCACCCCACCAGTAGTCTTGACATCATGAAAGTTCCAGAAGAGCTCACAAGTGATTCTCTAAGAGATGTCGATGACATATCTTTGAGATTCTCCACAGAAGGAGATTTCACGTTCAACGGGGAACTAGATGCAGGTACTAGACAGAGGAAACTAGTCGATGCCATAAGTCAAATGAATTCTATGAAAGGTCGCCCATCTGTTATCTACACCCCTGGTAGAAGGCAAATGCTCTTTGTGGTTGCTGTTGATTCCTATGATGACAACGGAAACATCAAAGCGAATTTGGACGATATCATCAAGAATGTGATGAAAGCTGCAGATTTGACATCAGACAAAGGAAAAATAGGTTTTGTGCTGGCATCAGGTTCAAGCTTACAAGAAGTTGTGGAGATTACACAGAAAAACCTGATTAATTTGGAAGATTTTGATGCAATAGTTTGCAACAGCGGAAGTGAGATCTACTATCCATGGAGAGATATGATGGTTGATGCAGACTATGAAACTCATGTGGAATACAAATGGCCTGGTGAAAGTATAAGGTCGGTGATTCTGAGACTTGCATGTACGGAACCTGCAACAGAGGATGACATCACAGAGTATGCTAGTGCATGCAGTACAAGATGCTATGCAATTTCTGTGAAACAAGGAGTCAAGGTAACTCTTTCAAAGAATATTTCTCTCATCAAGTGGACAGCTTAAATCAAATGCATACATACTACCCTTGAAGTCATGAAATTAGTATTGATGTGTATATATGTGTGAATGGCAGACTCGAAGAGTTGATGACCTTAGGCAGAGGCTTCGGATGCGAGGTTTAAGGTGCAATATTGTCTATACGCATGCGGCAACTAGGCTAAATGTTATACCACTATGTGCATCAAGAATACAAGCACTCAGGTTAGAAACTGCTAAGACTAAATAGTTTCTTCAACCATATACGCTATGTGTAAGATATCTACAGTGAAGATGACATGACTTGGTGGCTTTATGTAGGTATCTTTCTATAAGGTGGGGAATTGACATGTCGAAGACTATTTTCTTTTTGGGAGAAAAGGGAGACACAGACTATGAGGACTTGCTGGGTGGCCTCCACAAAACCATCATTCTAAAAGGTGCAGTGGGATCTGACAGTGAGAAACTTCTTCGCAGTGAAGAAAATTTCAAAAGAGAAGACGCAGTTCCACAAGATAACCCTAACATTTCCTATGTCAAAGAGAATGGCGGACCTCAGGAAATTCTGTCCACTTTAGAGGCCTGTGGGATCAAGTAATGATTTTCAATTTCAGCATATTATCTCAGATCATACACTTCAATGGGTTGGTAAACAGTGAAAAATAACAAGACTACATAATTTCATATATTGTATACTGCAATAAAAAAAAAAGTTGAATATTAACTTTAGCACAGATTTCATAGAATAAGTATGCACAGCTTCGTCTTAGTTCTTTAGATGTTCACACTTAGAAAGATTGATACCTGAAGGATCATGGTACTCTATCTAGTGTGCTATTGCCCCTCCCCTGGCCTACCACAGACCAACAATGTGTTCTCGTCACATCCATATTTTGCAGTGTAAAAAAAATCCCTGCCACAAGTGGAAGTAGTTGTGACAGCAAGATTGACAATCAAATTGAGCCTGAAGTCCAATTTTACAATCAATTGTTCGCAAACTGTGGATTCTTAAACCAAAATATGCTCAATCAGCACAAGATTCTACCAAAACACAAGGAGATACCTCAACTGCCAAGCCTTTTGAATCGTGCATGCCAATAGCAAAACTAAATCCATAAACTATGATAGAAAATTAACCCTGATCTAGGTCTTTCAACAAGGTCAGGAATGCAGTAATCTGTATCAGTCCCTACAGAAATCATCACCACTTGGTTCTCTACATCTAACCTCAATCAATTTTACCGTAAATATCAGATAAGGGAAGATATTACCACATATATGTAGAAAATGGAAATTTATGGTGGCGAAGAAGAAATACCATTCTTTTGAGAAAGCAGATGTACTACTGCAAGTACACTTTCATCACTTCTTCTCGGTCAGGTTCTTATTCGCAAACGTAACTACGTAAGCACAATGGAAGTTAAAGAAGGTTTGGAATCACATATTTGCAAGAACGCAAAAAAAAAAAAAACAAGATAATCATGTGAATATTCAGCTTCCAGCAAATTTAAAAGGAGAGGATTGAAACTAGAGAGGATAAAAACGAGTAGCAAAACCAAAGGGCCCTTTTGTTTCCCATTATAATTAAGTTTCTTATAGAACTAAATGTTCTTCAACAAGCATAACAATTGAGTACAAAAGTCACAACAGAAAAAGCTTGCAGGAGAATTTCCTATTCTGAATCAACCCAGATCCCATTGGTCACAACAAATCATCTCCAGCCATACTTTTCCTAAATGAATCTATCCACCCAGTCACAAATAATCATCCTCAAGCAGAACTCCTCCTGTCCGAACCTGACCATGACGATCACTTCAGTCTTAAGAAATCACCTTGAATAAAGATTTCTCAACTCTGAACCAACCTAAACATGAGCAAAGGATCATCCTGAACCAAACCAGACCACCACATTGCTCACAATTGATCATCTTGAAGAGAAATCTTCATATCCGAATCAACCCAAACTCGGATATTCAAAGAACAAGATCCACAAGGAAGAACAACAGACGCCACAAAAGCACCCAATCTCCTGACTTGAACACAATCACCATCTCTCAGTAATCCAAACCCCATAGTTCCTAACTCACTGGAATCAACACAAAAGTGATCACCACACCTACACTGATGAAAAAGCTCAATAACTTCACCTTCTTCTCCAGTAATCTCAACTGACATATCCTCAATACTAATCTCATCAGCAGTGATTCCATCGTGTCTTGAAGATCTAAGATCATTATCGTAAACTACACGTAGCTCTGCATCACTTAAAACTTCCCAAGCCTTTTGAATCTTCAGAAACCTTTCATCGTCTGAGCTACAACGAGAACTGTTAAGTAGCTTATCTGGATGAGAGTGAAGGATCGCAGAACGATAGCTATTACGGATTTCTTCATAGCTCGCATCTTCTTTCACGGAGAGAATCTCGTAGTATGTCTCGTGAACACAATTCTCACCGAGAAGCATGATTGTTGTTCAATCCTTAATCCACGACGGTGCTAGGGCTCGAAATTCACCGGCGACGGCGAGAAAATTCGGGGGTTTATAGGGGAGGAGAGAAGTTGTCGGGTGGACCCGCTTAAATCGTTTCGGATCTTAATTGTTTGGGCTTGGGCCTGGTTTAAAAAATCAATACTTGACCCGATTACCCGAACCCGGTTCTGGAAACACCCATCTTCAACTGGTTCCGTGGGGAGAGACACGCAAAAGCCGATCAACGTGCATTTGTGAATCTGGGGAAATTGAAGATTTTGTAGAATCGTGATGGGTTTATCGAAAGGTAGATTGAAAGCATGGTTCAATAAGAAAATTACCGATCCTTTTCTCCAGATCTTGCGTAGGTTTGTCTTCTTTGACTCTCTGTCTCTTTCTCTCTACGCGTTTGTATGATAATATCGCCATATGGATCTGAAATTAGGACTAGTTTTGGTTACTCCGATTCTGCTTCTCATTGTGGAATCAGATAGATCTCATGTGCTATTTTGTTGATTGTTAGTCTTAAAAAGCTGGACTTATGGCATTTTGCTTCTTGTTGGTTTCTTAATTGGAACATCAGAGAGACTATAGAACAGGTAAAGGTAGAGTCTTTATCCTTGTATCTTCATGTAGCTCCTAAAGGATCTTTAGGGCATCTCTTTCTCTGTTATTGGAAAACAAGAGAGACCATTTAGAACAGTAAAGGCAGAATCTTTATCCTTGTATCTTCATGTAGCTCCTAAAGTATCTTTTGGGCATCTGTTAGAGATAGATGTATCAGCATCTCTGTCTCTGTTGCAGAAATGTTGATGTTGTAAAGTAATTTGAGTTTGATTTTGTTTTCGTTTTCAATTTTCGTAGAGGTACTGAGCCAAAGCAACTTGCTTTCTCTGCCGCACTTGGTATTACCTTGGGAATATTTCCCATATGTGGTGCGTATCTCTCGCCATTTTATATTTCCTGATGCTTTGTTACGTTTTCAGATTGCAATGTATCTTATTTGGGGGTTTTTTTTGCTATAAAACAGGTGTTCCTGTGTTTCTATGTGGAGTAGCTTTTGCGTTGCTCGGATCTGCTTGTCATGCTCCTACCGTGATGTTGGCTAATATTGCTGCCACTCCAGTAGAACTAGCGTAAACCTTTATGCTATGCATATCCTTTTGATCTTTTGAAGTTTACTACTTTTATCAAAAGACGATCCATATCAGTTGTATTCCTGACCTGGATTTTGGTTTTCCCTTTCATGTCTTTCTTATTGAAGTCTCGTGGTGCCTTTCCTAAGACTTGGTGAAAAAGTCACTGGTGGACCTCATTTTCCTTTGACATCAGATGCTCTAAAGAAGGTTTTCACTGGTCAAGCCTCTCAGGAAGTCTTTTTAAGCATTGGTAATGCGGTAAGTAGCTAAAATGAGTCTTTTTTCTTAGCTTATTGGTGAAAAATGCCGAACCTCTTGGTGCATATCCTAGCCTAGTCTTTATGATCTTATCCTTAGTAGCTTGCAAGTCTGATTTCCACTCGTAAATTGCCAATGTTCTCATATCTGAAAGATAAGTTGTTTATTTAACCCCTATGATTATTGGTATTGCAGTTATTAGGGTGGCTCGTAGCAACTCCATTTTTCTTCATTTCGCTATACGTTGTGTTGCTTCCATGTTTCAAAATACTGGTCCGCAAGTTTGGCGCCATTGCTTCGACCCCAAAGATACCTACAAGTATGGAGACAGAGCTCAACCCAAAGCCAAGAGACGCTTAAATTCAACAAGAGTTAGAAACCTCACTGTTCTTCTTATCAACACGAAGCCCTTGAATTGTAACATGGATATGCATAGACTAATGTATAGAGTATACACACTTGAATTGTCAAATGCTCACACTCTTGTTTGTAAACTCTTTTGAAAATGTCAGTAACCAAAAATATTGGTGGTTACATTTGAACGCCTAAACTCGACATCCTCAAATAAGCATGAAGTCAATTTTTATGGGTTTGTTCTTGGAATTGAGATCGAATTTGATCGAATAACGAATAAGATACTTGTGTTTCTTCTAGGGGTGAGCATTTTATCTAAGCCGATCCAAACCAAACTAAAATATATCTACAAACCGTTAGCTTCAACTTTTCTTCAACCTGAACGGTTCAGTTTGGTTTGAAACCAGTAACCTAATCTGCATATGTTGACTAAATAAGATGATGACTAATTAGTAAATTAGTATTTTTAGTGTTGTTTAACCTTTTTATTTCATACTTTAAAATTAGTACCACTAGCCCTACATAGATTTAGGAGTTTCTAATCACCAGAATAACAAGAAGATTCTTAGGTGTCTTGTCTAACTCTAAATAATTCAATTTGCATCTCTTTATTTCTTATTTTATATCAATTATTAAATAACGATGAAGTTGGTTTAGTATTCTCTTTTTGATTTGTTTCGTTATTTTCTAATCAAATTAAAACCGAACCAAACTAATACCGAATCAAACCGAAAAAAAAAGCTAATCGAAATACCACTTCGAGTTTCTCTGCAATTCATCATTGGCCTCATTATTGTTATGGAAAAAAAAAAGATATATATATATATATATATATATATCTAACTTTGAGGTTAAAAACGGTCCTCTTGAGAACGCTTCTAACTTGGATATATCAATTTGGAGAGAACATAACAAAAGCCATTGACTTTTGAAGTTGACAATGACGATGTCAAAAAAAAAAAAGAATCTGGAAAAGTGTCTCTTGGTTCGTACCAATAAGGTACGGGAAGCGTTGACAAAACTAAAAAGCAGAGCGAGAAGGCAAATCTGCGAATCTCCGCGTCCGTGGGAGTGATCAAAGCTGATGTGTTCATCATCCATATCTGAACATTCTGTATATTTTTGTTTATAGAATGAATCATATTGTCATTAAAATATTATAACTTTGGATGAGTCTGTCTACGTATGGCTTTTTTGAGATGTTGGTGGCATTATCATAATAAATACGAAAGTGCAATGCAGTTCAGTCGCATTAGCCGCATTTTGTCACTAGTGAGGGAAATTTAATATATTATTTTTGTGAAATTAGGTGAAAAACTGCATGAGGTGAAAAAAAAAAGGAAAAGAATTTAGATTTCACAACTTCATCTGAACTACTGAAGTGGTTGACATTGTTTTTAAAAAAGTTTAGAAAATTTGGAAATAATCTTGAGAATTGAGCTTTCAAAAAATTTAGAAATAATTAATTTTGGATGATTTTCCGTCTACTAATAAGGTAGACAACAATTCGTGGATAAAGCGAAAAGTTTCTCCGTCTTTCAGAAGTTTTAGACTGGTATCACTTCTCGGACGATCCGGATGACAAACCACTGACTGAACACGTCATAGCTGACAAGGCATTTAATGTAAATTGTTCACGTTACTTACATTCGAAATACGTTCTTCCGACTAGGAAGTCATCAATACAAAGATAAAGGGACTGCACGAGACAATCCAATCACCTCGCCACCGCCAGAAGCGTACAACACTCACTTTTTAACCCGTACGACATGGAATACTCGACCTAGTCTTATAAACTCGGTCTTTGACCTGGGTGAGGTACCACTCCTATAAATAATCCTTGCACTCTCCAATAAAGAGGAGGAGAGAGGGTGGTACTTCACAAGTTCGGACCTTCAGAGAAAACATTAATTGTTATCTCTGATCCATACACACCACGCCGGTTCAATCTTGAGGAGGAGAACAGTTCGCGAATCATCCGGCTGGTCCTTTCTCATTACTTCTATTGATCTACCGTACACTGTGAGTTCCTATTAAATTATGAGAATATTACGGTAGAGATTGACAAAGCGAGTGAGAGAAAAAAAAAAAAAAAAGCCAACAAGCACTAGCGGTCTAAGTTTTCTTAATCATGTAATCTAGTCTAGTTACACTTACGGAAATAAAGGTTTCTAAAAAGATCCATACAACTTGGGAAATTTGGTGAAATTCTTACAAACTTGAACTTTCATGCGATAATAGAGTTTCAAATACTTTCGATATGAGAGATCTTTCTCCATATCTTGTGGATGAAGAGTTGATGGATTTGAGGACAAATTCTTTTAAACCCAAAGGACTAATGCGGGAGAGGAGTTGCAAACAAATGAATTAGCATAAGTAATGAAGAAGAGTAACATGTTGGATTTGGCCATGTTATTTATGGTCCAAATCAACTCTTAATACAAGCTTTACAATCTCACAGGCTGAAGTATCTTGGTTGCTTGTTGTCATTTGAAAAGATAATTTTGTCACCAAAAAAAGAATGCATTTATTTTGGTCAATTTTTCTCTCATTCATGCATGTTTAAGTCTGCTAAGGTTGTTCTCAAGTGTTTTTCATGTAGACTACCTTTTATGATGATTTTTACTATATTTCCTCCTATACAAAGACTTATTTTCATCAAATAAAAGTAGAAAACAAGTTTGAGAATTTTGAGTCTTTGTGATCCCTTCTATCTATTTAGATAATTTAGGTTTGGAAAAATAATTGGTGGTGGATTCGAAAGTCTTTATCACTTGGTATTGGTAACTTTATCTAGACGTTTTTATTGGTTATTTTTGGCTCAGGCTTTACAAATTGTGGTGGTCTCGTATCTTCTTATCTATCTAATAACTTATGGTTGTTTCAGAGATTAGAAAGACAACACGCATTAGTTTGGTATTACAGTTTTCTTGTTACTGTCTCTTTTTCATTCACTCATTTACGCATCATGCTACACACATCAACAAGCTGATACAAACTACCAGAGTCAACAAACCTGGCATACTAACAAAGTTAATGGTTTTACAAAATTAACATGCAAAGTCAATGGACCTCACCCGGATATTCCAAATTGGCGTAACAATGGATTTGGGTTCTATAAAACACGTGTTCGTTGGAATGGTAAAATATTTATCAATCAATGATGCATTTTTGCAATTAATTGCGTAGTTATTTCTTGGGATCTGGACCAAAATTTATGTTCGGACGTTATATTTGAGATGTTTGAATTCTAATTTATATAAAGTGAATCACGACAAGAAAAAAATTTGGAATATCGATCCCTAACCTAAAACTTATAAGTTTCTATTTTAAAATGGACCCGAATATTCCAAATTAACATAACAATGGATTTGGATTTTATAAAGCACGTATTCATTGGAAATGGTAAAATATTTATCAATTAATAATGCATTTTCGCAGTTAATAGCGTAATTATTTTTTGACATATGCGCCGAGATTCTTGCTCAGACGTTATATTCGAGATGTTTGGATTGTTATTTATGTAAAGTGAATCACGAATGGATAAATTTAAAACATCGATCACTAACATAATACTTTGTCGCTACATCGAATAACTTTGTTTTATTTTGGATTTTGTCAATTCTTTTATGGAACATCGATCACTAACCTAAAATATAAAGTGAGTCCCGATAAGAAAAAAATTTGGAACATTAATCACTAACCTAAAACTAATAAGTTTTCATTTTAAAATGGACCCAGATATTCCAAATTAGCATAACAATGGATTTGAGTTTTATAAAGCACGTGTTCGTTGGAAATGGTAGAATACTTATCAATTAATGATGCATTTTCGCAGTTAATAGCGTAATTATTTTTTGAGATTTGCGCCAAAATTCTCGTTCAAACGTTATATTCAAGATGTTTGGATTATTATTTATGTAAAGTGAATCACGACAAAATAAATTTAAAACATAGATCACTAACCTAAAACAAAATATTTTATTTTGAATCTGTCGTTACATCGAATAACTTTGTTTTATTTTGGATTTTGTCAAATGATAAAATTTGATATATTTTGTTTTCTTCAACCACAATTTGATACCCAAAAAAATATTTATTTATTTTAATTATTATATTAGAATTACCTAGAACATAAAATCTAATTATTTATATTAGTATCATTTAAAAAATATATAATTATGTAAAAATTGGGAGACACAAAAGGAGAAACTATTGTTATTGTAATATTTTTTATATTATAAGGAAAAAGTTAAGTTATTATAAATTTATTATTTCTTTCGAGCATCTTACCTAGTTCCAGCTAAATCATTAAATTCCTTTAATTAGCAAATTAAAAAAAAAAAATCATATAAAGGCAAAAAAAAACATAAAATATTTGTTTTAGCAAAGATAAAAACAAGTAAAAAACAAAAAAAAAAAAACAACCGAACATGTGTCTATTGTTTCCAGCAGAGTGCAATACCCGTGTCCGTGTGAATGGTAATTGGTGAATTTAAAACATCTATTTAAGAGTATGACTCAGTTTCAAAGTACCCAACGGTTTCAATACATGTTAACCTTGTTTTTTTTTTTCAAAAACTCCTATTAATTACCACTTAATTATTAATATTAAGAAAATATTACTTTTAAAGCTATATCTCATATTTTGTAGCTATCCTATTTGGTATATTAATATATTTTGTTGTGACATGTCTCTAAAAATAAATAAATACACCTATTTGTTGTAACACAAATATATGTATTTTACTAATAAACAACACCTGAATACTTCACCTGAAACTTTCCCCACCTCTCTCTCTCTCTCTCTCTTTCTCTGTTTCTCATCTTATCACCATTACTTCGTCATTTTTTTGTTTTTAGGTGTGGAACATTGATTGAGTTTGTGTTGTGTTGTTGTCAATTATTACAAACAGTGGTGAGATGTCTTACAGTGACCCAAACCAAAACCCAATTCCAGAAACTTACATTCCATCGAACTCGAATGAAGGCGAGAAACTGAAACTTTACCAAGCTTTTATCTTCTCTGTTCCCATTTGTTTCACATTCATTGTTCTCTTCGTTCTTTACGTCATTTACCTCCGTCGAAACAGCAACACCAGCGTTGATTGGTCTTCTCTTGGAATGCGTGGTGGTACCTTCGTCCCCACCAACAACAATCTATCAACGGTATAACTCAATCTGTGAAAGATTTTGTGGTTTTTGAAACATTTGTTGGGTTTGGTTCTGTAATGGTTTCTTGACTGACTCATATATATATGAACAGGCTGAATTAGGGCTGAGCAAAGATTTGAGAGAGATGCTTCCCATTGTTATCTTCAAGGAGAGTTTCTCAGTCAAAGATTCACAGTGAGTTCTCATATTTATCTCCCAAAGATATTATCTTCTTTTTTTAATCTTTTTCTTGATTCATGACCTTGAGTCAGATCTTTATGAGGCTTATTTCATAAAAGTAACTTTTTGCGATAGAAAAGTTCAAAGCTATGTTGCGTGATATAAATTAAACCAAAGTGAGAGATGGAAACAAGAAAGAGAAATGACCATTTTGCTTTGCGTAATAAATTTGGTCTTTCCAATGTTTGATGATTAATTGTGATTGGGGTAAGTGGATAATGTTTCTTGTGAATAAAATTGCATTGAAACCGTTACCTAATCTGCCTTTGGCTGAGAAAAATGTCATCATTTTTTCGGATTGGATTTAAGCGATATAACGATCTCATTCGACTGGACGCATATGTAACGCCCAAGAACTCAATTGGTGCAATTTTGGTTTGCTCATTGAGTGATTTAGAGTAGTCATATGAGTTTGTGGTTTGTATAACTTCTGCAGAATATGCTTGTGTGATTTGAAAGAATCTTTATTCTTAGATAATTATTGGCCTCATGTTCAGTGTGACTTGACTTTGACTTGAAAACAGATGTTCAGTGTGTCTTGGGGACTACCAGGCAGATGAGAAGCTTCAACAAATGCCAGCATGTGGGCACACTTTTCACATGGAATGCATTGATCTATGGCTCACATCGCACACAACTTGCCCTCTTTGTCGTCTCTCTCTTATCCCCAAAGCGTCCCTAGACCGGTCCCATCAAGGCCCAGAGATTGTCTCTTCCATGGAAATCTCTAATGGAGAAGGAGCTTCGGCTCAACCAGAGTCCCAGTCAACAACCGAAGCAATAAGTCACATCGATGATGGCCAAGAAGGTAAGCGAGATAGTGAAGAGGCCTCTAAGGAAACGGAAGAGAATGACCGAAACAGCATAGGGACATCGGATGGTTGTTGTAATTGCAGACTTGGTTAAAAAGCAAAAAAGCTTTAATTGTCTTGTCTTTTGATGACCTTTTGGTAAGATTTAAAGTATGTTTTTATTATTATGCATGATCCATAAGAAGAAAATGGTGATTTTGGAAATATTTTGTATTATGTCTCAACTTTTAAAAAAGTTATCAGACTTTCTCGGGAAATGTTCTGATGAAAGGATTGGTGGGGTTATCTCAACAAACTTAACTTACTTCATAATTGTTTTATGGACTGTAAGAAGGGCTGCTCAGAGTGTTGGTTTGGGCTGACTATATGTCGGGCCAGATGTTTGTACGTGTATCACAACAAGGAAACAAAAAAAAACCAAAGACGCTATTTAGCCTTAGATAAGTTATTAGATACGAAAACCTTAAACAAAGTCACCTAACTATATTAAATACTAAATGAGTCGGTCAATCTCACCTCTCACCTTCAATCACTATTTTTGAAGTAGACAATGTTGTAAAAATTCATGACAGTACAAACATAATCATTAATAATGGACATATATTGGCTAAATGGCGTTTCGTTTGCATAATGATGTGTTTTCCAAGACATTTACATACTTAAATTACTTAATGTATTATCGAAATATTTTACTAATGATTCAGAGTTTTAATCTAATGGTATTCATTAATTATCAATATGAATACTGCGACTAAGATTATATATTAATTGCAAATTAAGAATTATATCAAATTTTATGATTGAATATCTAACAGTAATACTTATAGTATTTAATATTAAGCAAGAAAAAAGAGAAAATATAAATTTGATCAATAAAAATAACCAGAAACCTTTGAATTAAGTTTCTCTTGAATTCTCTAATAACTTTAAATCATCCTAATAAAAATATTGATACACACTATAAGACCATTCAATGGACAAGATTGAGAGTAGATTAATCGTTGCTGATTGAAGTGTAACCCAAAATTGAGAGTAGATTGGTCAAAGTATCTTTGAGAGAGCATCGTTAGCTCTACAAGTACAAAACCAAATGAGTGAAAAGGATAAAGAAACTTGGAGAAGTAAGAGAAAGGTCAGGCATATCTCTAAAAGAGTTCATAAAACTCTACAAGTACAGATCTCATATGGTTTTGAAGATTAAATGAAGATTATGTCTCTACAATGAAGTTTTTCTACATCTCCTTATGATCTGCTAATGTTTCTGTCCAGCCTACTAGGTGGTTACCTATAGGTTTGACAAGCCTAATATTCGCTAAAACTCTAATGTTGATCTTTCTTTATGCATACAAACTTAGCATCGTTGTTTTCACACCTGCTGCTAATTTTGTAGGGGAGTATAAGTCTAATGTGTTATTGTAAGTCCATGTGTGTTAGGGTTTGTTTGCAAAATGTTATGTGGGCAAGAGATGTAACTTTGAGAGTTGTTTTGAGACAACTCTCCTCTACACATTTATGAAATATTAATCCACAATCTCTTTGTTCTTGGTGGCAATTTAAGTCCTTACTCTCTTTACATTTTTGCACAATAAAGCTCTAGTGAGCTATTTTAAAATATGTCTTTTTCTATTTCATTAGCTTCAATAAATCCTTTCTGGGATTCTCCCACGCAATATACGCTTTGTACTGTGAGTTATATATAATGATATTACCAATTCTTAACCTCTCTCATTAAGGTGGATGAAATCAGCGTTGGTCATCCTGAAAATATATACATAAATTACCATAATTTAAATAGTTGTAAATTGAGATGTATACGTTACACTTTTGAGAATCCAATTAGTAAAACTTAAAGCGTTTAGTTACACTTCAATCAACAGCGACTGAATATAATCATACTGACAGAGTTTTACTACGATAAATAAATTCAAGAATCGAAATTTGTTAGTTTAAGTGTCCTATTAATGCCGACAAAAAAAATTGTGCCCGTTGATATATACACACAATAGATAATATTTTGTGTGCAACAAGCTAGATATACTAGGATAGGTTCTCGTAGTACAAAGATAGATACAATTCCAGTTGTAGGGCTGAAAACAGAGCCGATCGGACGGCTAAAGCTTCCGCTGCCAGCGGAGAAGACACATGCTCACAAGTAGCAGAATGTTTAGAAGGTTCTCTAGAGACATGAGAGGAGAAGGTCCATCCCAGACCCGCAATCTTAGAAGCCTTACTACTCCAAGCTGAATCTGAGTTGATAACCAGCACACCACGAGGATCAGAGGAAGGGTTCAACACGATCTGTGGAGGAGACAAAGACTTGCCTTTAAGGATGAGAGCTTGGGCTTCCTGCCATTCCTTGGCATCCTTTATTGCTTTAAGGATAGTTTCCTTCTCGGTAAAGCAAAACTTTCTTTTCGCCCATTCTAGACCATCTTTTTATCTATAGAGACACGGGAAACTGGTCCACAACTTGTAAGGGCATGAAGGTTCAATAGAAATATGTCTGGAAACCAGCTGGGATCCAGTTGGGAAGGCTCCATTGAGGACTTTCCAGAGGAAAAGCTAAATCTTAGGAGACGTGTGAAGAGACCAAACCTCAAAAAGCCAGTTGAAAGGTCTTGGTGACTGAATGGAGGAGAGGGAAGACTGAGAGCTCCTGACCACTGAGTATCCTGACTTTGTGTTATAAAATCTATCAGAGGAAGGCAGCCAGATTCTCCTATCCGCGGTTCCTTTTCTACTAGGCTTAATGGTCAAAATTTCTTCTCTATGGTTAGGAAAGAGCAACTGAATTTTCTCTTCATTCCAATCGCATTAGGAAGGAAAAGTTCTTTAACCACACAGTCTCTGGCTTCTTTTGGGGCTAGTCCCATTGGTTGAGCCAGATGTGACAAAGACAACCATGGATCATTCCAAACTTTGACTGAGCTTCCATTGCCAATGGTCCATCCTAGTTGCTTCTTAAGAAGGTCCCTGCTAATCAAGATGCTTTTCCATCCATGTGAAGCCGCACTTGCACATTTTGTATTAAAAAATCAGAGGAATTGCACTATTTTCCAAGTAAAACTCTGGCTAGAAGTCCTCTTGGGGCATTTACGACTCTCCAGCTTAGTTTTGCAAGCAAGGCTTCACTAAAACCATATACAATGCACACCCATAAATTTGTGTCTTAACATTCTTTTAATATTAAATTTAAGTAAAGACAATGTCTTCCCCAAGACATTGTCTCTTCATTTTTTTAATTTTTATTTTTTTTTTAAATTGAGAGACACATGGATATATGTCCAATGTGTGTGCTCTAAAGGTCTGGATATCTCTAAAGCCAAGTCTCCGATCTTGTTTATTTTTTTTGTCATCTTTTCCCAAGAGACCCAACACATTTTCTTTTTTGAGAGTTAAAAATGGTGGACTCAACTTTTTTTTGAGAGATATGCAATGTTTTTTTTTATTTTTTTATTTTATTATTATTTTTTTTTAAAATTTAGAGAAATATAGTTAATTGTTAGAATATAGTCTCTACTACATTAAACTTTTTATAAATTATACTTGATAAATTAATAATCACTATAAATTAATAAATTTTCTTCGGTCCTGAGTTACGCCAGTATAATATTTAACACAATTCGATAAGATAATAAGATTATAATTATTTTGAAACTCATATGTAAATATATGGTCCTATCAATATTATAAATTAATAATTATATAAATTTACCAAAATATATATATCATTTTTGGTGTTATCTTTTCGAATTGCATTAAAAATTTGTGAAGGATGGACATGATAATTGTTTCCATACGCTATAATTGGTTTAAAGTTTTTTAAAATAAATAATTAAATTAGGCAAATCTCTCTATAAATTATAATTAGCTATAAATCTCTCTATAAATTATTAATGATTATTAATTTATAGGTGATATTATTAATTTATAGAAGTTTTATTGTATATGTTTTTAAGAATATTTGATTCATTTATTAGCTAGATCTTTAATTTTTGACTTAAAATCATGCTATAGTTTTATCAATTTCCCCTAATTTATTTGCGTGTTACATATATTTTTATATATATAGAAATTAATCATTTTTATAGTGTTGTGGACCACGTCCTCTTGTTTGGTCGTCGAGTTCTGACTTTTTCTTCGCTAAGATAGACTCATCTCAAAGCTTACACATGACCCAAGAACCCTAGAGAAGAGGAATGAGAGAATTCATCCTCGATTTTGAATACATCGCCGAAGGATTTTGTTGGTACTTTCTTCTTCTCTTTGACTTGCTCTCTGACTTCTTCATCTCAATATCTCTCTTCTTCTTTGCTCTAATCACAGACTTCTCTTCTTTCCTCTTCTGTCTCAATCTGATTGCTTGAAAAAAGACAAACTTTTTCCAATGGGTTTAATCAAGAACACAGTTCATTACTGTTGTGTCTCAAGAGACAATCAGATTCTTTACGCTTACAACGGTGGAGACCATAGTAACGAGAGTCTTGCTGCCTTGTGTTTAGAAAAGTTTCCGCCTTTTCATAATTGGTACTTCGAAACCATTGGGAAGAGGAGATTTGGGTTTCTAATTGGAGATGGGTTTGTGTATTTTGCCATTGTTGATGAGATTTTGAGGAGATCTAGTGTTCTTAAGTTTCTTGAACATTTAAGAGATGAATTCAAGAAAGCTGCGAGGAAGAATTGTCGAGGAAGTTTTACTGCTATGATTGGTTCTATTAATGTTGAAGATCAGCTTGTTCCTGTTGTTTCTAGACTCATAGCTTCACTTGAATGTGTTGCTGAGACTACTAAGGACGAATTGAAGAGTAATAATGGTAATCTTGGTGAACAAAGCGAAGGTTCGAATTCGACTAAAGCTCCGCTTTTGGGGAAGTCAAGCAAGCAAGAGAAGAAGAAAGGGAAAGATCATGTGATTTCACTTAGAGGCACTGAGCTTGAAGAACACAGGAAGTCTGATGATAGAGCGAAAAGAACCGATGCTTCGGCGGGAGCAGGAACGTCGTTGCAGAAGGAGTGTGTGTCGAGTAGGGGACGTTCTGTTTCTCAAAGCATTGAGTGGAAATGGCGGCGCTTAGTTCAGATTGTTCTCGCTATTGATGCAGCGATTTGCTTGACACTCTTTGGTATTTGGTTAGCTATTTGTCGGGGCATCGAGTGTACACGTTCATGATCTACAAATTCTGTTTCTGATTGTGCAGACAAAACTCGGATATACATGAATTCTTTACATTCCCTTGTGCAATTCCAGTAGGCAAAATATGCAGCATTGTTGATTGTATGTGAAGCCTTAATTTCCAATTTGGCTTATGTGTTGCTTTAGTCACAGCTTTGTTCAAATATGTACAGTTGGATCTACTTTCTCTTCAGTGTTCTTTGTGATTTCACGATAACTGTTTGAGCTCTAAACTTGGAACCCAATCCTCTTTCAAGTTAAATCCCAATGTGATGTGTATGATGATGGTCCAAGTTAAATCCCTATGTGAGGCTTAACTCTAAATTAAGGTCCCTTGCCTTTTTGAATAAGGAGAATAAGGGAAATAGGCAACCATGGTTAGGCCTCACTGTCTATGTGGAAATTGAGTGGCATATGGATCAGAGAAGTAACGAAGCTTGTCTTGAGAGGCAGAAGGCGTCACCAATAAACATATTGATCGTTAGATTTGATCCTTGCTCTCATAGTTTCGACGATTGAAAATTGCGCCTTGAGCTTCATAGACTCCGATCCAAATCTAGCTCCAGCAATTCTCAATATCCAGTACTCTTCTAGCACCAACTCAAACCTAAATGCTCCATCTGCTCTTCGGCTTCTCCCTCTGCACTCAACTTGCAGAAATGGTCCGACTTCTCCGTAAACTCGAGAAACCAATGGTAAAATGTTAATGCTATCGTTAATGAATTAGTTACTTGTTCTCTATCTCTTATCAAGTTTAAATTTGTAATATGGGATCTTATCATTAAACACTATAACATTTGATGAGCTTGTAACCAAAACCTTTATTATAATAGTAGAAAACAGAAATATAATGTAACAAGCGTAAAACTCCCCAAAGAAGCTATGTTCTCTTCCCTTGGCCTAACCGTATAGAAACTTCCTAAGCTTTCTCTAGCTTCGATGAGTCTTACAACCAAATAGGAAGTAAAAGCGGTAAAGGAAACAAAGCCGGACAACGCAAAGCGGTACAACGAGAGAAATTGTACAAAGAGAGTAGTACGTTCCGTTATCTCTTACCGCTTCTCTTTACCTCTTTTAACTATTCGGTAGTAATCATCAATCGGGCCCAATAAGTGCCAATGACCCAATATTGCAGCTTTTGGGCCATTTTCAAACACCAGTCTCACGACCAGAGTATGCCTGATCTAAACCAAACTCGCAAAACAGAAACAAGCCACAGTTTCTGACATTCTGTCCCATTCGTCTTCTCCATTTCACCGGTGAACCAGAAAAAAACACACAAAAAAAAAAAGCTTCCCTTATTGTGCCCTCTGGGCAAACAAATGTTCACAAGCGGTAACGTCACCGCTAGGGTTTTCGAACGTCAGATTCGAACTCCTCCTCCCAGTGCTTCCGTCAGTCCCAAATCTCTCTCTCTCTCAATCTCAATCTCAATCTCAATCTCTCTTCTCTTATCTCTTTGTAATCTTCTTCAATGGCAGGTGAATCGCGCAAGACACTTCTACGAAAACCTAGTCCCAAACTTCACACTCTACGATGTCGAATCACCCGATCACTGTTTCCGCAAATTCACAGAAGATGGACTCTTCCTCATAAGCTTCAGCCGTAATCACCAAGAACTCATAGTCTATCGTCCTTCTTGGCTCACATACTCCACAAACTCCTCCGACGTTGATTCCACCACCACCGTACCTCCTCTACCTCGCCGTGCTTCGAGATTCGATAGCTTCTTCACTCAACTCTACTCAATTAATCTCGCTTCAGCTAATGAACTCATCTGTAAAGACTTCTTCCTCTATCACCACACTCGTCGTTTCGGTCTTTTCGCTACTTCTACAGCTCAGATCCATGATTCAGCTCCTTCTCTTGACGCTGTTCCTGGTGTTCCTTCGATTGATAAAATCACTTTCATACTTCTTCGATTAGATGATGGTGTGATTCTTGATGAAAGAGTTTTTCATCATGATTTCGTCAATTTGGCTCATAACATGGGTGTCTTTCTCTATGATGATCTTCTCGCGATTTTATCGTTGCGTTATCAGAAAATTCATCTTCTTCAGATTAGGGATTCTGGTCATCTTGTTGATGCTCGTGCTATTGGCTACTTTTGTCGTGAAGATGATGAGCTTTTTCTTAATTCGAGTTCTCAGGTAAGTGAGGATTATAGTATCTTTCACTTTTGTGATCTTGAGGAGTATACGATTTTTGAGGTTTGTAAAGTTTTGATTGTTAGGCAATGATGAGTCAAGATAAGAGCAAACATCAAAGTTTATCTGGGAATAAGGAAGACGATTCTGCGGAGAATGGGTTGCATCATATTCAACCAAGTTCTTCGAATTCGTTTCTTAGTGGTATCAAGCAACGGTTACTTTCTTTCATCTTCAGAGAGATTTCGAATGAAGAATCAGATAACATTCTGGTTTGTTGTTCTTGAACTTCGCTATGCCTTAATGAAATTGTTCTGAATTTTTGCAATCTTATACTTTAAATGCATTATGTTTGTGTTTGTGTCTGATGATCTGTTACTGCTTCCTCTCTTAGATGTTGAATAGGAAAATACTGTAGTTGTTAGATTATACAAGAGGATAACGGAAGTTTAAGGTTTAGGATTGATGCAGTTGACAGTGACATCTTAAGTTGATGCAGCTATCTTATAAGTTCTTTGTATTTTCCACCTTTCTTCGTAGGTTGCAATGTATGTTGTATATCAGTCAACTACATCTTGGATTGAACTAATCGAAAGACACAATTTTTTATTTGTCAGAGGGTTCAAAGTCTTAAGAAGAAGTTCTATTTCCATTACCAGGATTATGTCGACTTGATTATTTGGAAGGTAAATCAATCATGTGTTCCTGCAACTGGAATCTGTGTCAAGTGTTTTGCATTTGATGAAGAAAAAACCTAACCTTTTGGGTATTCGTGATGCCCAGGTTCAGTTTTTGGATCGACAACACCTGCTACTTAAATTTGGCAGTGTAGATGGTGGGGTAAGCAGCTCTCTCTATAATACAAATTCTAGATTACATTGAACTGATATTGTCATTTTCAGAATTTACAATTTGTTTGATTAGATTTATAATGTTGATGGATAACTCAGGTAACAAGAAGTGCTGATCATCATCCAGCTTTCTTTGCAGTGTATAATATGGAAACAACTGACATTGTAGCATTCTATCAGGTAAGTTGATGTGATTTTGGCCAGTTAATTTGTTGGAAATTGCAATTACTTGTAACTTGAGTTAGTACATTGATTTATGCAGAACTCTGCAGAAGATCTTTACCAATTATTTGAGCAATTCAGTGATCACTTTACGGTATCAAGCAGTACACCATTCATGAACTTTGTAACATCGCATTCTAACAGCATCCATGCTCTTGAACAACTAAAGTACATGAAGAACAAAGCAAACAGTTTTTCTCAGGTTAGTACATCTCTGTAGTTCGATATGTTGGTTTTGATGAGAGAGAGATAGAGAGTTGAATCTAATCAATTTTTCTACACAGTTTGTGAAGAAGATGTTGCTCTCTTTGCCTTTCAGTTGTCAGTCACAGAGTCCCTCCCCATATTTCGACCAATCTCTCTTCCGGTTCGATGAAAAGGTGATCATTATAAACCCTTGGTTCTCTTCTACTTCAGGATTGAGTATATCCAGTTAACTAAATTTCGGATATGGTTACAGTTAATTTCCGCAGCAGATAGGCATAGGCAATCCTCAGACAATCCAATTAAGTTTATATCTCGAAGGCAACCGCAAACGCTGAAATTCAAGATAAAACCAGGTTGGTTGGTTTAGTTGTTTAGGTATTGAGATGAGAAAACATAACCAAACATGATTTTAACTTTGGGATTGTCTATTAAATGTTGAACAGGACCAGAGTGTGGAAGTGCAGATGGTCGGAGCAAGAAGATATGTTCATTTCTCTTCCATCCTCATTTACCACTTGCCATCTCTATTCAGCAAACACTTTTCATGCCGCCTGCTGTTGTCAATATCCATTTTCGGCGATGACTCTTGCTGGTTTCCATCAGTGTAGTCTACATGTTGTATGTAATCTATTGTTTGTAATAGAAAATCTCTCAAACACACATAATACTGTATTATGAAAATATCTTAAACACAAAAAAAAAATCACACATAAGGTATTTGTATCTATCCTAAAAAGGAAGAAACAAGTATAAATTTTCACAACGAAGAAATAACTTTTTTTTGTTTGCTTAACGGGTTAATTTTATTAAAACAAAAAGAGAAGTTTACAAATGAAAGAATAAAAGAATAAGATATATAAGGTAGAAAACAGAGAAAGAAAGGAGAAAGAGTAGCTGCTTTGTAAACCAATGGTATAAAACCGCAGCGAAGAAAAAAGATTACAGCTACTAGGAAGTGTGAGTGGCGGTGTAAATGGATGGGTTGGAGGTAATGATGGCCATGCTGGTGCTGGTGCTGGGGGTGGACTGATTATGGAACCAGACTTGAAGAAATAATTGGGATTTTATGATCTACGTTATGGGTGAGAAGAGCTGTCATCATCCAGCTTTTTTCGCTGTGTTATAGTATGGAAACAACTGACATTGTACGTAGCATTCTAATGAATGAGATTTTAGCCAGTTAATTTGTGGGAAATTTTCTTTTACATAAAACTTACCTTAGTACATTGACTTATGCAGAACTCAGCAGAAGATATTTGCTAATTATTTTGAGCAATTCAGTGATCACGTTACAGTATCAAGTAGTACACCAATCATGAACCTTGTAGCATCGCATTCTAACAGCTTACATGACCTTGCACAACTAAAGTACATAAAGAACAAAGCAAACAGTTTTTCTCAGGTTAGTTCATCTTTGTATTATATCCTTTTGTATGTAATTTTTCTCAATATGTTTATTTTGAAGAAACTAATCAATTTTCTACACAGTTTGTGAAGAAGATGTTGGTCTCTTTTCCTTTCAGTTTTCAGTCACAAAGTCCCTCCCCATATTTTAACCAATCTCTCTTCCGGTTCGATGAAAAGGTAACCATATAAATCTTCATTCTCTTCCATTTCAAGATTGAATTTTGCCGGTTAACTTAATTTCGGATATGGTTACAGTTAATCTCCGCAGCAGATAGGCATAGGCGATTTTCAGACAATCCAATTAAGTTTATATCTCGAAGGCGACCGCAAACATTGAAATTCAAGATAAAACCAGGTTGGTTGTTTTAGTTGTTTAGATATTAAAAACACGAAATTAACAATTACACATCCCTTATATATTATTTGGAGAGTACATTTATAAATAAATATTAAAAAGTGTTAATATTTACATCACATTTACATTATTTCAAAGAACAAATTTTAATTTCTCATTAAGGATATTTTAGTCATTAGTTATTATGTGATCATTTAATTAATTAATTAATTATAATTTTGTTTTAATTAATTAATTTATTTTAAATTTTTTGGAAATAGTTAAAAAATAGTTAAAAATAGATTTTATGAAGATTTTGTTGATTTAATTAAACACACTAACTAAATTAAATTAAATGTTAATTTAATTTTTCAAAAATAATAGATTTGATGTAGATTGCGAGTTTTTTCTTTTTTATAGATTATAATTTTCGTTTTAATTTTTTTTTTTTTTTGAAAAATAGTTAAAAGTAGATTTTGTGAAGATTTTGTTGATTTAATTAAACACATTAATTAAATAAAATTAAAGGTTGATTTAGTTTTTCAAAAATAAGAGATTTGATGTAGATTGCACTTTTTTTTTTTACATGTTAATGTTAATGTTAGTTTCTCTTTATAATATCGAATCTAATAATAGACTTTAGTATATTTAAAAATGTTAGTTCATATTTGACTTAGATTAACATGGTGTATAATTTAACATAACAATGTAACATTGTAATTTAATTTTTAAATCTATTTAAATTGTAAAATTTGGTATTTAAAACAGAACAAGATATAATTAAAATTCAAATAAAAAATATCTGAAAATTTTCTGTTGAGAACAGTATATCGCAATATCCAATATTGCTAATAAACATATTATCTTTCAACATAAAATATATTATACGAAATCAATCTTAGAATATCCTGGGTTAATATTTTTTACAATATCTTAATTAATATCTTAGAATGTCAATCTTCCATAACTTTAATTCTTTTTTCGGTTAAATCAAAGAAAATATCTTGATTTTATATATAATATTTCTAACATAAAATTTTCAATATCATCGAGTATGAAAGATTGGTTTTATATTTCTGATTACAAAATGTTTACGCGAATATTACAAAGATTCGATATTATAAAAACTGATATAATAATTTTCGTAAAGTTTTAGAAGAATTACAAATTTCTAATATCCTGATTTTATAATTTCAAATATTTTTTTATAATTAAAGAGTAATTAGATGTGATTAAATTTTTAGGTCTCATAACTCTCATCTCCTTCTCATCTTGCAACCCTGGTTTCTTTGGAAGCAAGTTATCATAAAAACAGTCTGTTTAAAGATGATGACGAAGAGAAACATAGTAGATCTTCCCGAGGATTTGGTAGTGGAGATACTCTCTAGCTAGGAATCCGGCGGTATCTTTGGTCCGATTACGATCTACATCCAAAAGATGGACCGTTCTGATCAAAGATGGGAGACTTGCTAAGAAACACTATGCTAATGCACCAAGGCACTCTCTGATTATATATCATGTTGATTGCTTTTAGGGTTTATTTGGTGAGCGTCGATCTTCATGGAAATCACATCAACAAGGTAAAGATAACAAGTCAATTAAGCCTAAAAGATCCTCTTTCTGATTCTTTAGAAGAAGCTGATATACGCAACGTCTTTCATTGCGACGGCTTATTGCTATGCACCACCATAGACAATAGACTGGTTCTTTGGAATCCTTGTTCACGTGAAATTAAGTGGATCCAACCAAGAAATTCCCACAAGAAATACGATATATTTGCTCTCGGTAAATCCTCCTCCAACAAGTACAAAATCTTGAAGATGCATGAAGCTGTTCATACTAGTCGAGTCTTATTTGAGTATGAAATATATGACTTTACCTCTAATTCGTAGAGAGTTGTTGGTGAGGCTAGCGACTGGTTCATACCAGGGTGGAAGGGCCATGGTATGTCTGTGAACGGAAATACTTACTGGCTTGCTTCTACTCAAGACTTGACAAGTGGGGATTGTTTTACTTAGTTTTGATTTTTCAACAGAGAGATTTGCAAGTGTTTCTCTTCCAGGTGATCATCTTTCTTCTTATCATCTTATCGCTTTATCAGTGACTAAAGAAGATCAAAAACTTTGTATCTTAGCTACTCGGGGCATGCAGGTAGGTATTCATTACAGATATGTCTTTTTTTTCTTCTGTATTCACTCACTCACACACAACACAAACAGGAAACAAAACAAAACAAGAAATCAAACTCGTTGAGATCGATTGTGATCATATCTTGGCGTAATCGACTGTTTTCTTTCCGTCGTGTGCCTTCCTGAAGAAATACCTGACGTAATCAGAGTACACGACGTCTCTGTAAATCGGTTCCTCTCCGTTTGCAATCACCTCATGTAGAGGACCAATCACGGACTCTGGTTTTGGATTCACAAAGATAGGAACAGAGATTCTGTTATTGTTACCATTGGCTAAGACACGATGCTCCACGCTCTTGTACCGACCATTGCTCAAGATCTGCATCGCATCTCCGATGTTGATCACAAAAGATCCAGGAACCGGTGGCACGTGAACCCAGTTCCCTGACGCCAGAGAACGAACGTGTAGACCACCGATCTGGTCTTGTAAGAGAATGGTGAGAGAAGAGACGTCTGAGTGGCGACCAACACCGACGGTTAGGTCCGGATTAGGGCAGATCGGATAGTAGTTGAGGTTGACTCGAATCGAACCCATGAAGAGTGATTCTTTCGTCTCGTCGAGCTCTTTAACGTTGAGATTCTTCCCCAAATACTCTATAAGCTTCCTCACCATCTTCTTTGACTTGTTCATGTACTCTAACGTTTCATTCCTGTAAACAAAAATAATAATCAAGAATTATATATGAATCAATGATTACAACCTAAGAAAAGATTTGATTTTGAAATAGTGAAACTCACCTGCAAATATCAGGCCAGAACTGTTCAGCTTCAGCTTCAGAGACGAAGAAGAGACTAAGATAATCTTTCCACTCAAGAGCTTTCTCTGCACGAGGACTAAAACTCGTCCCAAACCTAACAGTCGTGGACAAAGAATTCTCCTTTGTGAATTTGCTCTTCTCCTCCACAGGGAGATTAAAGAATCTGTGAGTCGCAGCCTTGACGTTATCAAGAACTTCCAAAGGAACTCCATGATTGACCACCTGAAAGAAACCCCATTTCTCAGCAGCATCACAGACAGCTTTAGCGACTCTGTTCTCATCAGGGTTGGACATATCGATCACCGGAATCGCTTCGTCTGTTTCGTTGACGAATTTGTTGATGAGTCGTTCTTCAAATGGCTGAATGTATTGATCTGGAAGAGCTTTGATTCCTGTTTCTGATAAACCCTTTACACCATTTCCTTTGTTGACTACGAAGTCGGTTACTTCAGCTGGGTTTGAGAATTGGGCTGTAGAGAGTGTTGGAGCCATTGGATTAAAAAGATTAATTAAAGCTTTTTGGTTTGTTTGCTTAAAAATTGAGACTTTTGGTTTTTGATTGTGTTGTGAAGATTAGTTATAGAGAGCAGAGAGTATTTATAAGAGAAGATTGAAGAAGAGAATGCAATCAGCTGATGACCGAACAACCTCTATGGCCCTCACCATGCTTCCGCCGTATTTTTTCTTTTCTTCCCGCGTTTAAACATATCCATTTGTATTAATTAATATTGGCTTTCAAAAAATTATTTGGGTATAGTCAACTATTATTACTAAAATACTTTAAATACATCAAAATAGTACATGTTATTACTTAACGTAGACAACAACAAGTGATTACACAAGTATATGTAACCTAATAACGAGAATTAGTCCAAGCTTATTGGTTGATCAATGGTTTATTTAATGATTTTACATTAATTATATTGGATGTTTGATTTTTGGAGTGCGACTTATACAAATAAATGAAAGCAAACCTACCAAAAAATTTCATGATAATAGAGGTAAAACCGTTTGTCGTGTTAAAGATAAAAAATGTATATTATGAATGTGGTATAATTATAACTATTTGTTGGGAAATCATTTGTGAAATTGTATTTCCAAATATTGCATAGAAGTACATTAGCTCATCGTCAATGGTATATTCAAATTAGAGATGATCTTAGAAATCAAAATCAAAAGACATCTAGGGATGATAATTGTTTTAGGTTCAATTACTGTTTTTGGATGAATAACTCGATCCAATCAAAAACAATTTGGAAAAGGACATAAAACCACAAAGATGAAGTTAAAAAGCTAAGCTAACTATTACTAATTAAGTTGATTTGACTATACTATATTAGTATTACTAACACTGTACGTCTTCTTAGTGAACATATATGTTTTATACTTTTATGTCTAAATTTTGTCCTCGAAATCGATTCCAATATTTTTGTAAGTGCCATTTGTCTTAAATATCGACCAAAATCTAGGTGCATGTGCAGATATTTTAATGCATTCAACAACCAAACACTAATAATATTTGGTAATTTGAGCAGGCGGACACTATTAAAATTGATTACAAAATGCATATTATTGCGATAATTAATACTAACTATGCAATATAATACTACTTATTATACATGACTCAAATGAGTGAAATACCAACGGTCATCGATTGATTCGCTAGGTTATTTTTGGATTGGATTGGTTGGTGGCTTCATATAACAATACTACTGTTACTCTTTCTATTTTCCTTTTTATTTTGTATACTAATTAGAGTCATGAAACAAATATTTTAGAAATCCAATAGTCATACATCAAATATATATTGGACTTTTGTATGTAAAAGAATAGTTAGTGAGTTGTTACTTGTTACTTAGTAATGAAAATTGCAAAATCAAATCTCATATATTGACGTCATAAGTAACTATTATATCTAACTTCTTCAGTTACATAACTTACATCCCTTAAATATCTTTTTTTCGGTAAAGAGTACGTAGCCGTTCACATTACAATCGTCGGAAAAGATAAGTTATTTTATCGTGACGTATATATAATAGCAAAAGCTTTACACAAGATACTTGAAACTTCTTTTATATATAATAAACTTGATTATAAGCAATTTAGCAGCCTAGGCATGGTTCTTGTTGCGGCCAGCAATATATATATTGCCTTTTTCTTCACCTACATAAAAATGGGCCTTTTAAAAGCCCAAACTTTTCGTCTGCATTGACAAAATAACTCATGTGAGACGCACGTGCCACCACTAAAGTAATGGTACGGAAAAAGAAGAGAATCATGAAAAACTATTGTGTATTGTATTAAAGGCTTTTGTCAAAACAAAAAAAACCGATAAAATAATTTTATGTTCACACGAATATTACATCAGTGTCATGCTTACGTATCGTCGTCAGAGTGATTCTCAGGAAATATATTTTATAGAACATTAATTACATAATATGTCATTAGATCAATCTTATCTAAATAAGTTTTATTTATTTATGAAAAATCGAATAAGTAAATATTGCATAAAATTATAGCTGATTTATTCTTTCTTAAATTTGATTAAATCGAGTTAGTAAATATTTCATAAGATTATAGCTAATTTTATTGTTTCCTAAATTTGGTTTTAAAAATTTTATTTAAAAAAAAGATATTTGTTTTTAACTAATTAATTAATTAGTAAAATAAATATGTTTGAATAAACCTTAATTTTAAATTTTAATTATTTATACAATAATATACTACTAAAATATTTAGAAATGTTTATTTAATTTATTAATTTTATAAAAAATATTATAAACATCTTATCCCGCGTATAACGCGGAAATCACCAGTCTAACACTATTTCTTTTGTAATTTCTTGTTAAACAAGAAACCAAATAAACAAATGAAATGTTGCTCTGTTACAGTAAAAAGGGGGAAAAAATAATACAAAAGAATTTCTAAGTCATCATCTTCTCTATTCACACAAAAAGAATAGATCAGATCGAGAAAAAAAAACCTTATGAATGTGGATCAGTTATGAATTTGTGAGTTTGATATCTGCAGGTAGTGACATTCCTCGCCATAACGGTGACATTTGAGGCGTTTGCATTTACGATGACGATGAGAAACAGAAGCACTTCTAGGAGATAAGTTCACTTGTTCTAGTGCTTGAAACTGAAGCTCTGATGGATAATCTCTAACACAACGGATCCTTGGTCCTGCACCTGTAGTCCATTTGCAAGATAGTTATTTCCCGAGTTGGAAAGATTTTGTTTCCTTCTTTGAATTGATCCTTTTTAGGATTATAGTTAGTTATCTTTTGGTAGGTTGAACCATTCATTACAGATGTATGGATTGCAACTAAGATTGGGAGTACTGGAGCCGCGTCATGGAGCAAGTTTCGATCAGTCGATTTGTTTTACAAGCCTTTTTTGCTTTGCTAGTGGGATGAATTTCTGGTCGACCAGGAGAAAAAAGTTTTAGTGTGTCGCCGTAAACATGGGGTCTCCAAAATTTTCTTACACGTTGTGGGAGAGGATAAATGTATACAAGTGGATCATCATGATGCAGAATCTAGATGCTCACTTGTCGTCAATTATGTTCCAACTTTGGTTCAAATCCAACAAGGTTTATAGTTCTTGGAGTGAGGCAAAAGGGAAGTAGCCAGAAGAGCTAGTAATCTTTGATTGTTACACTAGCTAGGGCCATGTTCGGCATGTGGTCGCAACGACCACTTTCTGCGATGCCATGACCACTCCTCTCTGACTTTATATATATTTGCTATAAGTCCGTTAAGTTGTAACAAAAATATTTAATTCCTCAACCAGAATTTTCTTCTGAATGAAATAATATATACATATGTATGTTTGTAGACTTCATTAATTACAGAAACCTTTATTTTAAGACATCAATGGATCCAGAAACATAATGTTGTGTATCTCTAAGGACTTAAGATTACAGAAGGATTCTTGAGTGTCTCACCTGAGTTTCCGGCTTCAGTTTCCTCACTGGAGTACTGACTATTCAGAGAAGCTTTTGAGTGAATCTGATAAGCTTCAGAGCTAAAACTAGTGCTGCATCCGGAGTTTTCAGTCAAAGACTGATCAGAAACTTGGACTCCAGAAAGTAAGAATCTTTGGTGAGAATTGCAAGTGTGAATGGCTCCATCACAATCATTGCACAGCAATGCTCTGTCCTCCAAGCAGAAGAAGTACCCTTTTCTCTCCTGCGTGCATATACATTCTTATGAGGTATAATGGTAAAGAACTCAGCGAGTGTTGAAAGAGAGAATAGAATCGAACAAACCTGGCAGATATCACATAGAGGAGCTCCAGAGGCTGTGGTGGCTGAGGCTGCATCTTTTTGTAGGGAGACTCTGTGATGTCTCTGGAAAAGTTTATTAGCTTCATGAACCTTAATGTCACATGGCTTGCAAAGAACAGCTTCATCTGAACAGCAAAGTACTTCTGCTTCAGCCTTCTCGCACACTTCACATTGTATCTTCATCCTTCAAACTGTTTTTTTTGTGTTCACCTTTGTAATCCAAATCAACGTAAATTTCCAATACAAAGACAGAGAAAATGTTCATTGACATTAATGAGAGAAGCAGAACAAAGAGTGGACAGAGGAATATGTAAGAACAAGCTTGAATATAGAGGTTCACATGCGTGGTGGGCTCATAAGCTATATCAAAACCTGGCTCTGATACCAAGCGGAATCGATGATCTTTGTTCAGAAAAGAGATAACTATATATAGATACAAGAATTAGGTGGAAGACGAAATCTTTAACTCAATATGGGGTTAGACCAACTTTGGCTAGCATTTAAATCAATAAAATGTTCTCCTACCAAAATCTCCATGACAAGATCTTTTTCAGAAGCTTGTTTATTGTTTTACTTTCTTTTGAAACATAAATTGACAGACAAAGCGACAAGCTTCTCCTAAGACACAAGCATGGCAAGCCAAAAGTAATGGGAGGAGGACCACAATATGCATAAAGAACTGTGGAATTAAAGTAACTAGCCATATGGCAATAGAGGTCAAAAACGCTGAAATGCCAGAAACTGAAATGGAGAATGGCGTCATACACAATATCCCCCATCCCTTTCACATGCAGCAGCCAAAGCTCATAAAAAAAAAAAAAAAAAAAAAAAAAAAACAGTTTCGTCCTAATTATATAATGGGCCAGTGAAAAAGTAGGCCTGCATATAAGCTAATATCATGGGCTAGTCCAATCCCATTTTTTTGGCTCACCATAGTTATTACATGAAGTCTCTGGAACTTGAGAGAAGACCCTTAAAGGCACAACAAACTTATCCAACGTGTAATAACATAATTAGTACAAGTCACATAGCCAAAAGCTAGAACAATCCCAATGTATCTGCAAAAGTCTACCAAAAGATAGTTCAAGAAACTTCTTCATTCTTCATACAATCTGTATATATATACACAAGAGAATTGGGACTTACATTCATAGAAAACAACAAGAAAGTGAAGTTAAAAAGCCTAACACTTTGATTACAACCTTCTTTCTACAAGAAAGCCAAATCACCAACCATGATGAAGCACTTGCTAAGCCTTTTCATAGGAGCTTTGTTACTTGGAAACATCAAAACAAGTGAAGGGACTTTGTCTTCTGCACTTGAAACTACTCCAGGCAGCTTGCTATCCGATCTCTGGCTAGACCGGTTTCCCGATCCATTCAAAATCTTGGAGAGTATCCCGTTAGAACTCGAGAGGGACACGAGCGTGGCTCTGTCCCCAGCGAGAGTGGACTGGAAAGAAACAGCAGAAGGGCATGAGATAATGCTCGATGTCCCCGGTTTAAAGAAGGATGAAGTAAAGATAGAAGTGGAGGAGAACCGGGTTTTGCGAGTGAGTGGAGAGAGGAAAAGAGAAGAAGAGAAGAAAGGAGATCAGTGGCATAGAGTAGAGAGATCATATGGAAAGTTTTGGAGACAGTTCAAGCTACCTGATAATGTGGATATGGAATCTGTCAAGGCCAAGCTTGAGAACGGTGTGCTTACTATTAACCTCACTAAGCTGTCCCCCGAAAAGGTCAAGGGTCCAAGGGTTGTTAACATTGCAGCTGAAGAAGACCAAACTGCCAAAATCAGCTCTTCTGAGTCCAAAGAACTCTGATTAAATAAACTACATACTACTTTCTAAGTGTGAAGAGAGTTATAAATCCAAGAGTTTTGAGTTTCATATTGTGTGAGCTAAATGGAGTGTGATGTTTTGTAACCTATCTACCAAAATTGTGTAACCTTTCTATATGCAATAAAATTTTCACGTCTTTGTATTGTAGAGTCTCTTGATTATTTGTTACAGAACATCATTCATGAAATGTAAAGCATTTGATCCATATTCAAGAAAATGTAGCTTCAGATTCGAAAGTAATAAAGATCAGGTAATGTTGATTTGTTTGGAATCGATTTTGGCAGCAACTTGAAGTTAGATTTATTCAGCTAACAGAGAAAATACTCTTGAGACAAACCGGGAAAGTGACCAAATTCAATACAAAAAGTGAAGAAACAGAAGTAGGGCAGAACAAGAGTGAAACTATTTGGACTTAGATTTCATGAGTTGATGAGCATCAGATGGAGTTGGAAGTGCTGGAATAGCTCCTTTCTGAGTTGTACACACAGCTCCACATGCGTTTGCAAAGGCAAGAGCTTCCTTCAGCTTCCCTTCATCCTGCAACATTCACATTACTCAATCACCCAAACTCAATATCCATATGCCTAATCTAAAACCTGAAAATGTCATCAAAATGTTTGCGGTTATACGTACATCGAGTATGGAGCCATCTTTTCCCAGTGAGACAAGAAATGCACCAACAAAAGAATGACCGGCTCCAGTTGTATCAACTGCTTTCACAGCGTATCCGGGAACTCTCCCTTTAAATTTCTGTGTGTTTTGGCAGTCAAAAACTTTGTTTAGATCACTCTAAAAAAGCAGAGTCATATCGAATTTGGTTCCTTTTTGTTACCTTTGTGTAGTATCTGCAACCTTTCTCTCCATCAGTTACAATAAGCAGCTTGAGCTTATCATGCATGAGAGACAAAACAACATCATCCTTCTCCGCATCTCCACGGGTGAGGAATGTTACCTCATCATCACTTACCTAAACACGCCAAACTCAACACTAAGATCATCTAAACAGAAAACATCAGGACTCCGGTTTTACAACAAAACAAACATACCTTGATAATATCAGCCTCATTCCATATACTTTTGATGCCTTCTATGGCAGCCTCAGTGGAAGGCCAAAGAGGTAACCGAACATTCGGGTCATAAGAGAGTAAAACTCCTGCCTCCTTTGCGGTTTTCATAGCAGCCATGTGAGCCGCTCTACATGGCTCAGAGATCAAGCTAATAGAACCGTAATGGAAAATCTTGGCTTTCTTGATGAGATCCTTGTTGAGTTCAGATTCTTTCAGGAGCATATCCGCACTCGGGTTCCTGTAAAACATGAACTCTCTCTCACCATCCTTCTTCAATGTCACAAAGGCCAACGCAGTTCTTGCATTGGTGTCGAAGCAAACACCTTCGCTATTCACACCGTTCTTCTTCAATATGTTCACCAACATGTGTCCAAACTCATCGTCACCAAACTAAAAAAAAATACATCACAAAATCACACATCACTCTACACCATCAATCATAATAGATTCCAACATAAGAAAATACAAACCTTGCCGATGAAAGCGGATTTGCCACCGAGTTTGGTGATGGCACAAGCAACATTAGCCGGAGCACCACCAGGGGCTTTGAGAAAACCTGTGGACTCAGCCAAAGATACACCAGAAGTGTCTGGGACAAAGTCGATAAGCATTTCACCAAAGGAAACAATCAATGGAGTAGCCATCTTTTTGTGATAAAAAATCCAAGTTAACACACAAAAACAAGAAACTTCTCTTTATTAAGCTGGAGAATGTGCAACAGAAAGGCTTGAAAAATGGGATAAGCATTAACAAAATCCCTAATTTGTAGCAAAAACTCAGTCCAAACTTTGACTGTAATAAAAAAAACCCTTCAATTTAGTACCAAACTATCTCAGTTCTGTGTCATCTTAAATCGAGTAAAGAACTAAAGATCAATAAATCTTGGTTTGATCACACACAACGTACCAAATTCTCTGTTACAGAGGTTTATATTATTCTCAAAGTATTAGTCTTTTTAGTTAGTTGCAATAACTTGAAATATTATTTGAACAAATCTAATGAAATGAGATGAATCATTAGTTAAAGAGTCACTATACAGAGCAAATTCTATACATTTCTAAGGGTTTTAAACCCCAAAAGAGCCATCCCTGATTAGGGTTTTCAAATCTCTCGGATTCTATCAACAAGGGCTCCAACAGCTCAAGTACATGACTGTCCTCAACGATTCTTCAGCTTGCTTCGTCTTGTTGGTAAAATCGAATGATGATGAAGAGAACTTCTTAGCTTGAGAAACGGATCTTAGATTGTTGCGAATATACTGATTCGCAGATCGGATCACGTAGTTACATCGACACACGCCTAATTGATCTTTTAATGCTTCAACGGCTCCGATGCTAGCGGCCACTATCCATGTTCTGCTTGTAGAACTCATTTCTCTTTTTTCTTTATTGTTTTCGTTCGTTGTTGAGTGATTTTGATTTGGTTTTTGTATTTGTTGACGATGAAAGAGAAGTGAACTGAAATGGGTTTGTTTTTAAAGAGATGAGAAGCAGACACAAAAAGTGCTGCGAGTTTGGAGTTGAAAACAGAGGACGTTGTAGCCAATGGTTTATCTTGGTTTCTGCTGTCTGAGAGTATAAACCGTCAAACGTGTCTAGTTGAAATAACACTTTTGGTCTTCGTAACTCTTTTATCTTTACTGTGGGCTTCGATACCATATTTTTTTGAGTTTTTGCAAAAAAAAAAAAAAAAAATCTCTAACTAACCATAATTTTACCTTTCATTTAAAAAAAAATGCAGATTAATCATACAAAATCAAAAATAATATGCAGTATAACTTTTATAGGTATCTCTTAAATATTTTTAATGTCGTATATATTAGATTATTAAAATTCTAAAAGTATATTTGGACTCTTCGTCGTGAGGACTTCGATTTGATATATTATATATCAAAATTTTACAAACTTGATCTCAACAAAAACGTGTTATATTACGTATTATTTTTGATTTCGCAGGATTAACCTGTATTTTTTAGAAATAAAGAGTAAAGCTGCAAAAATGACGATTTTGAGATTTTTTTTCCTTTCAGAAAACTCTATTTCTAAGGAGAATTTTAAAACTAAACCAAAATTTATAGATAAATTTAAAAAATGGCTAAATTTTTGTTCGAATAATTTTGATTTTTTTTAAAAAATTTATTCATGATCAAATTTTATTTTGGTACGATTTGGATTTTAGACAAAAACTTATAATAAAAATAAACATAATTAACAGAAGGGTTTTTAAGCAAGTGGTTAAAATCCATCTCTGTGACTTTTTTCGCCGGAGTTCGACTCTATGTAACTGCATATTTATATTTGTTAATAAAAAAAATAAAATAAACATAACTAACTAATTTTAACTAATACTATAATTTTTTAATATATTTAAATGTATCAAGTTTAAATATATTAATCCGAGTTTCATATCATCCGCATTTGGTTCAGCTTATTTGTTCTTGAAAGAAATGTCTAATAAATTTCCACTAATTTGCCAACAATATATGTATAAATATATATATATATATATAAATAATATAACTGATGATGGGGCATGGTGCAGAACACGAGATCCAAACAATCCCCAAACCAGGTGCGCATAGTTAGCAAAATCCCAATATTACCACTTATCCAATTTGTTCCTAAGAGGATAAAACCGTCATTTACAATATCCAGACAGTAGTATCGAACGAAACCAACGGCCAAAGCTTTTGTGGTTTTAACTCCAACTTCACAGCAATATTGTTGGCTTCTTGTCTCTTATATAAACACACCAATTCACTTCACTTTCTAAACTTAATCAAAACAACTCACAAAACAATTCTCAAAACGCAAAGAAGTTTAAGTCTGAAGAAAAATGAGTTCTACTAGCAAAGCATGGACTGTGGCAGTGAGCATCGGAGCCGTAGAGGCATTAAAAGACCAATTAGGTCTTTGTCGTTGGAACTACATACTCCGGTCGGTGAGTCATCATCTCCGTAACAACGTTAGATCCGTTTCTCAAGGGAAAAGGTTTTCGTCGTCTGTCTCTGCCGCGGTTTACTCCTCCGGTGAGAGTGAGAAGGCGAAGAAGGCTGAAGAATCTCTTAGAACAGTCATGTACTTAAGCTGTTGGGGTCCTAATTGAATTGTGTACAATAAATACTTCTTTACTTCTATTATTTCTTGAAACATGAAATTTCAAATTCATTTTTGGTTTCAATGAATGAGAGAGCTTTTAGTTCAACATGAAAATGTTCATTTGCTAACTCGTTCATTAAAATTCATCAATACATTGACTCGCGGTCGGATCAACGGTTTGGGTTTGGAAACATTGGTCATGAATATTTCTTCACAGCTTCAGTTATCTTCCAAACACAATTCATGTCTTTAGGGAAAATAACAACGTCTCCTTTCCCTATTTCAAAGGCTTCTTCTTCTTTTTCGTGTCCTACATTCACTTTCACCTTCCCCTCCACGAAATACATTCTCTGTCTTCTCAAACGTCCATGGAAATGTGCTTGGATCACCTTCCCACCTGCTCAATGTACATGACTCAGTCATCACAATTTAGGCTCCGGGAATAAGAATGTAAAAATGTCTAAAATGTTAACAATAATGCCGTTTCTCAGGTTTTATGAAATCGGAGAGACCGAGAGAGTATAAAACATAACTAAATGAATGTTAAGCAGATTCTTGCAGCAGGAACTCAGAAGGATATAAATCCTCAGGTTGGATCAAGACTAATTGGTTCTGCTTGTTAATTTCGATGAATTCAAAACATCGAGGAAACCCTAGTTCTGTATCTCTGCCATTAAAGCAAACAGGCAGCGACATATTATCTGAAGGGCCAGATAAAAAAGAGTCAAGAGAGGAATAAAGGAACTGACTTGGTCCAAGAAGTGTAGTCTAGTTGAGCAAGTTTAGTATCCAAAACTTGACGCAGGATCTTAACTCCGTGAATTTCAGTGGGAATCTCAGAATTCAAGGGAGATAAGATTGCTTCTTTCGCGTTTCCCATTAGATTACTCAGCAATGAGTCTTGAATGGATGAAAGAGAAGCCAAAGAGATGTTCTCTTCGTACTTTCAAATGGATAAGGTACTTATGGATGGCTTTTGCATGTGAAGTCGTTTTCACTATTTGTAAGACAATTACAACTACGGCCCTTTCCATTACTTACACCACATGCCACCTAATAAAATCTCCCAACGTGTCAAAACGTGAGAGCTATAATCATAATCCCCATCAACATTGCAATACCATAGATAGGCTTAGTTCAAATTAGCAACCAAATACAACAAACAAACATCAATGTGACTCAAATTCACTCTACAAACTAAAGTCACTACTCCTCTAAGCTATAATGTTTCTTCACAGCTTCAGTTATCTCCCAAACAACTTTCATGCCTTTAGGGAAAACAACCACATCTCCTTTCCCTATCTCGAACGTTTCTTCTTCTTTATCGTATCCGTCTACCTTCACTTTGATCTTCCCTTCCACAAAATACATTGTCTCTGTTTTCTTAAAATCCCATGGAAACTTGCTTGGAACACCTTCCCACCTACTCAGTGTACAACACAATTCAGTCTAAAATAGTGATGTTACCACATTAATGCATATACCCTTCCTCGGTTTTTTCGTCTATTTCAAGATTAAACCAACCTATTAGCCAACCATTTGTAAAGACAACACAAAATTACATTTTTCAGACACAAGTGAACTTGTCAGTTTCAGACACAAGTATATGTAAACAGATTCTTGCAGAAGGAAATCAAAATGTCCTGAGCTAAGAGAGGTGAGATTCGGTAAAACTGATAATGCAGATCCTCAGGTTGGATCAACATTAACAAGTAAAGCTACTGATTCTGCTCGTTAATTTCGATGAATTCTACATATTGAGGAAACCCTAGTTCTGTATCAACGCCATTGAAGCAAAAAGAGACAGAGATAGAGAAAGTTACAGACTTGGGCCAAGAGGCAACGCCTAGTTGAGCAAGTTTGGTATCAGAAGCTTGACGCAAGATCTTGACTCGGTGAATTTCAGTGGGAATCTCAGAATCGGAGGAGACAGAGACGATTGCTTCTCTAGGGTTAAGCTTTGTGGTGATGAGGGAAACGCAAAAGCAGACTGTTACGAGAAGCAGAGACAAAGTTAGAAAATGATTACCCATTTGGATTTTCACAATCGGTGAGTTTGGAATTGATGTAAGAGTTTCCAAAGATTCAAGCTTTTTCAAGCGATGTTCTCTTCGAATTCTTAAAAGTTGGTAACTTTACTAAATCTGAGAGCAGAAAAGAAGTTTTTTTTTTAATGGGGTTTTTGGAGGAAAAAAAAACTGAAATCGGTGGAATCTGGCAAAATGTTGACTTTCTTCTTAACGGACATCAGCGAGCTTTAAGACGAATTGCATAAAGTTAGTGAATATGGTATCATCACCCGAAGAATGGTCATCAACCTTCTTGGTATACCTGGATGATTTCAAGAAGTTCAAAAATTTGTTCAGTTTATTTTCACTATCTTTTATTCCTCGTTTCCTAAACTCTAAACTTAATATGATAGCTCGTAGCGTCAGACTTCAGTCAGTTGTAGTTATTTATGTAAACTCTACTCCTCCGCATTGGCTTTCTACGCCTTTCTAGTTTAAATAATATAAACGGTTGACAAAAAAAAAAGATTTAGAATTATTAATTGAATAACAACAGATCGAAGTTGGATTCAGTCTATATCTATACTAATAAAAGAAAAGTTTAGAGGCTCAAGAGAGCATCCACATCAGCAAAAGTGAGAGCTTCTAAGAATGACACATCAACAACTAATTAAATTAATAAATTAAATAACCACAAATCAAAATAATAAAATTCATCAGAACTCAAATTAATAAAATAATTAATCATATATATATATATTTATATCTCATTATTAGGCTTTACTTATAATCAAGGCTCTCTTCACCTTCATACGAAAGAAATAAAACAATGTTTGCCAAGAAAATAATGTATGGTTTAACAATTATCGGTTCAAATAAATTAATAGATTATCTTTGAGAAAACATCAGAAAATTAATAAATTAAATAATCACAAATCAAAATAATAAAATTCATTAGAAATCAAATTAATAAAATAATTAATTATATATATATATATATATATTCATATCTCATTATTAGGCTTTACTTATAATCAAGGCTCTCTTCACCTTCATACGGAAGAAATAAAAGAATGTTTGCCAAAAAAATAATATATGTTTTAATAATTATAGGTTCAAATAAATTAATAAATTTTCTTTGAAAAAATGTCAGAAAAAATTCCAATAATATTTTTTTGGAGAAAAAATGAAACTAAAATTATACCAAGACATATATATATATATATATATGATTTTTTTTAGATGTTTTATTATATTGAAATTGTAAAATTAAATATGGAGTTTTGCATACCAAAAATTGACTTATTTAATTTTTGATGAAACTATATATAGATATATATAATACATATTTTAGTTTCATAAAAAATGATAAATAAAATGATGTCGACCATATTTTTCTCTATTACATAATTAGATAGTACTAATTAATAGGATTCTGTATCTGACAAAAGGATGTGTTATATATCTATATATAGTTTCATCAAAACTTAAATAAGTCATTTTTTTATATGTAAAACTCTATATTTAATTTTCGCGTTAAAATCCTAAGCTAATTTCAGTAATTAGTTGAAAAACCATTTTCAAGAAAATTATTCTTCATTTGGGCCTGAAAGTGAAACACAAGAATTGTGTCTTAGTTTTTCACATATTTAAGGTTTTTTTTTGTTTAAGTAGATAAAATTTTATTGTTGGTAAATAAATACAAAACAAAATGGTTAAGTTTCCTCATGATTTATGTGAACTCTAAATATGTCTATGTTGCTTAACTAAATAAAAATTATTTTAGTAAAAACAGTTACAGAATTATATTTTCTAATAACGTTGACTATCTTCTCCTCCATTGCCAGCTTCTTTTAAAAAAATCCTTATTTAAACATTCCAAAAGGAAAACGTAACAACAACAAATTTCTATTATTCATTCAAATAAATTTAAAACCGTACCAAAAAAACACTATCATGAATAAACCATTTACTCACCATCATTACCATAAATCATTAGTTGTTGGACTTAAATACAAAGCTTCATCAAAACAATTCTAATGTTTCATTTGCAACCTCCACCAAAGATTTAATATGAAAGCATAAAATTAAAATAAATTAAATAATAGACAATAATTACACTAATAATTGACATTCTATATTGCCATATATATATATAACAAGCATTCTCATATTCCTACAAAACAAGCATTCATATCTCATTATTAGGTTTTACTTATAATCAAAGTTCTCTTCACCTTCCTACGGAAGAAATAAAAAATGTTTGACAAGAAAATATTGTATGCTTCAATAATTATCGCCCATTAGTTTCAGTTTTATCCTATTATATTTTTACATCCACTAACTTTTTCACAGTTAAATACATCACTAATTATTTTATAATAAAAACTTACAACTAATGCAGCTGAGTTAAAATATAAATTTAATTATATTTTAATTATTTTTATTTATCTATATATATTTAAAAATATATTAGGAGTTCACATTATCTTTATATTTCTTGATTTCAGTCTTTATTATTAACTATTTATTTAACTAATATCTATTTAAAATATTTTAAAGTAATAATCTAAATGTTGAAGCCTATATATTTAGATACCTATAACGCTAATTCAAAATATATAAACAACTCGCATGTGTGCGGGCCAGTACCTGGTTCTATTAAAATCAATGATTGAATAACACCCCCTTATTTTTGTGGATAAAATAAGTAGAAATGGTACGAAGAAATAGTTAAAATTATTGGACAATAATCAGCATGTTAGTCCAAAATTTATACACTTTTCCATTATTTATAATTATTTTTATTAAATAATTTGGTTAATATGTTGACAAAAAATAATAATTCTACTAAACCAATTATAAAATAAAATTTGACAAAATTTAAATGTAATTATGGGTTTTAAATAGAAGATATTTGGGTTGACCGAAAGGTCAGAGACAAGTCTCTTATTCGATATTGCATTATACATTGGAAAAGATATGATTACAAGATATAATAGATCCAAAGTTACTTATAGACTCTAGTAGCCTTATGAAGATAATAGGAGAATAAAATATTGAATCCCTTAATATATGCTTATTAAGGTAATTCAGATTCTACAATCTCTTGACTCTCTCCTCTATAATAACGTTTCTTCACAGCTTCAGTTACATCCACAAAAACTTTCATGTCTTTAGGAAACACAACCAAATCCCCTGCCATTATTTCTAAGGCTTCTCCTTCTTTGTGATGCTCTTCTACCTTCACTTTTAACTTCCCCTCGACGAAGTACATCGTTTCTGTATTCTTAAACTGCAATGGAAATTTGCGTGGAATGCTTTCCCATCTGCTTAAGTTTGATCTCGCAGTTAGGCAAACCATACATGTACGTATGACTCATGACTTCGATTTACACTTATTTCAAGGTTGGTCGGTGTTTCAGTTTCTTTTCCTAAACTAATGAACCAAAAACCATTCGAGCACTTAGGCTTAAGACCCACCATATATAGAACGAGATCATATCTTTCTTTGAATATTTTCTGTTTTGTAACGACTAACACAATTTCATAGGTTTACGGCATAATCAATTTAGGTGGTTTCATTTGATTTATGGGAAACTTGTAACTCTTACCCGATGACTCTTTCTGACAAAAGGTGGTCATCGATCTTAAACATTTTCAAAGAAAGTTTGACTTTTTTTACGGACCACAATTTATCAGTACTCCATCGAAAATTACGAATAAATTATCGAAAATTTATTTTCTCAGAATTTTTCGACGGATTCTATAGATGGATTTTTCGTCTATCGAATATCCATAAAAAAAGTTTCCAACAAATGAATCCGTAAATCTGTAAAAAATTCCGTCGACATGTTATTTTGCTGTAAGACCTAACTAAATGACTGTCAATAGATTATTGCGACAAGACGTCAAGATTTTGTTGGAATGCTCTCACTGTGATTTTTATCATTATTTACCTACATGGATTTAAATGACAAGAATACCGATTCTTCAGGTTATGTCGGAACTTCGGTTTAAATCTCATGGTTATCAAAAACAAAATGAAATCAAGTAATCCTAAAATAATAGAAAATGATGTGACTTGCCAGGTTAGATGAACATTAACATGCCACGACTCTCGACCTCTGTGGGAATAGTAAAGCAATTGGTTCCCCATGTTAATTATGATGTACTTTCAAGCGTTAAAGGATAAAAAAAAACCCTATTAAAAGCCTAGTTCTATAAATATATGCCATTGAAATGTTATAAAAAAATCAAAAGAGTATAGGAAAGAAAACCTACAAAGGCCAAGAGGCAACCCCGAGTTCAGCAAGCTTAGCATCCGAAGTTTGTCTCAAGAGCTTGATTCCATGAATTTCAGTGGGAACCGCAGGAGCGAATATCGAATCACGGTTAAGTTGCATAGTTGAAACTTAAACTAAATGAAGAAGAAAAAAGAGATGAATGTGTGCTGTTTAGAGAATGCTTGATCACAAAACATGTGGTCGTATTTTAAAACCATTGCGTAGGGTACATCCTGATAAATAACACAACGACCCACAGGACCAACAGAGAAAAAGTTGTTGTCGCTAATTCTGGTCTTCGTGAATAATGCCGTCCATATTTTTGGTTGTTAGATAAAAGGACGAGAATTCATTGAGACTCCCACTTGACACATGAAAGATTATGAACTTTGATGTTGTCGTTATCAGATTTTGATAAAATATAAGATTATATCATTTATTAACTTTGTTAAATATGTAATGTAAATAGATGATAAATTCTCAAAAATGTTATGAATCCTGTACTTAAACTACGTTAGGACTTATACTTAAACTACGATAGGAATAAGACATAAGATTATACTATATATAAAGACGTGAGTAGTCCATTCAATGTGGATTGATTTTTGATTCAAAAGTCCGTAAAACTTAAATTAACATCAGTCTAACCCGAACCAAAAAAAAAGATAAGTTTTATATAAACTAACCGTAAGATGATAGCAATCACACACTTAAGAAAGATAAGATTGATTCCGGTCATTAAATTATTTTTGGGGTTGAATTTGCAACTACCAACCTTTTAGTGACACGTGGACTGAAAACAGGAAAAACAAAGACCAAGTCAAGAAGGGAGCTTTCGAAAAAACGCTACCTCTCCGGAGATATACACATATTAGGAGCTAGCCGTAGGTTAGGTGCTACCTGCCACATATGACAGTCCACTCTATGATACTCAAATGCTCCGTAGCACTTGAAAAGCGAATGCGGCACACTTCCAATTGATTCTTCAACGACTGTGGACAGAAGAGTAGTCATTTCATTCATGACACACGGCAACAATGACATGGCAAAACCTAGGCAGATCAATTTCCCGAGTTGACCCGACCCAAAGCTGGATGAAAGTAGTCCTTATAAAACCTCTCATCTTGGAAAAGTGATAAGCGAAATAGGAAGAAAGGAGAATACAATAGGCAAATGAAAGAGAACATAAGCAAACAACTCGAAGCTAGAAATTTAGATCCCTATCAACCGACTACGACGCTCATATGATCTCCTTCTTTAGTCTCCTTCCAGAGGACAATAAAGAAGATCTCGTTAAACCATCGACATGACTTATTATTCAGAACGCGATTATGTTATATGACCAACTGTAACATCCGTGTTCCTTAGTCATCCTCTCGAGTTGTAATTGTATTTGATGTTTGTTGTAATGGACCCTCGGGATTGTTGTATTTGACGAAAAATTACTAATATGTGGATGTTCATCGACTTGTTGAGAATGATTAATACATGATGCGGTATTTCATGTATTAGGGATGTCGAGTACATGATGTGGTATTTCATGTATCGGCGGGTTTGACACATGATGTGGTTTTTTTCATGTGTTGCAGAGTGGGGAGCAGTGTCTGTTCCATCTTGGTTCGGGATATTTGGGTTTATGTCATCAGATCTTACTACGTGGTTGGGATCGATAGGATTGTGTTATATTTAATCCTATTGACGGGTCATTGGGGTTGTGTGATATAACCCCAATGAGGAGTCATTAGAGTTATATGATATTTAACTCTAATGATGCCGGTTAGGATTACCTGATAATCCTAACAGGATAGGTTTTTACTAATTAGGATATGCGGTATCCTAGATCGGTAGCCCAGGGTGAGATCTTATGATCTCAGAGGATTTTTACTGATTAGGAATATGTGATATCCTAGATCGGTAGCCCGGGGTGGGGTCCTACGATATTGGATCTCACGGGAACTTAATATATTAGGGTCCTGTGGTATTGGATTCTAATATGCTAGGTTGTTTGACGACTTACTCGTTCGAATCCGGGGATATTGGATTTTGATGAGTTAGCCGTTGGGTGACCACGTAGGATCTTGTGATGTTAGACCCGGGAGTGTTATTGGACCGAGCATAGAGCAATACCGAGCTTGATTGATGGCCCTAGGGGCGGTGAGCGGGTTGATTCGATCAAATGGTTGATCGTTGAGATGTAATCCCGAGTGGTTCGGTTTGAACGGAATTAGCGGTAATTCCGAGGTTTAACGGGAGTAAAAGAAATATTTCGGGGCGGGAAGATGTCTCAAATATATTGGGAAAGTAAATGGAATCACTAAACCGAGCGGGAGGAATCAAGTGGAGAATTAATCGTTGCGGTTTAGTGGATTTGGTTTGGTTTGGTTTAATTTTGATTAAACCAACAAGCATATACATACATGTATATGCCTCTCCTTCTTAAGATTTCTACACTCTTCTTCTCATTTCTTCTTTTGAACAAGAAATATCTAGAATTAGAGAGAGAAGAAGAGAGAAGAAGAGAGAGAGAGAGAGAGAGAGCTAGAGAAGAGGAGGGAAGAAGGAGAAGAAGAGAACAGAGAAGCGCTTGAGAAAAACAGAGTTTTTGAGTTGGATTGTGAGCTTCGATCGGGGTAACAAAAGGGCACGGATTGAGCTGAGATTTTGTGGGTAAGTTCTTCAATCTCTTGCCTAGTTATCTACCAAATTTCGTGGGATTATGTCGAGTGGTTTGAGAGATATGATTTTTCTCCCAAAACCGCTCTAAACAGAACAGTTTCGGGGTTGAGTAGAGTGAGTGTTTGGACATACAATTCTCGTTCTTTTGAGCTGAAATTTGGTAGATAGGTTGTTGAGAGTTTGATCTTGAAGTTCACCGAAGGAATTTCTAAAATTTGAGCTAGGGTAAAAGTTATGATCGGTTAAAGGAGGCCCTGGTTTTGAGAAGAAGAATCCGATTTGGGGGTTTGAGTAATCCGAGTTTGATTACTTGTTATCACCCTTTGAGAAGTGTTTTGGTGACCTTTTGTTAGGTATTTTGGTGATATCTTGGTGTTGAGTTGAGTAAGAGCCAAGAAGAAGTAAGCTTAAAGCTTGGAAATCGTCAAAGTATTCTTGTACAAACCGTGGAGCAAAGGTGAGTGCGTGACCGTAGCTTAGTCATACAATTATTAGACTCTTCGTGATTAATGTGTGATGTAGGGTTTGACCATATGGATGTGATTTATGGCTAGTCCATGTGTGTGTTGTATGTGTGACGATAAAGCTCTATCATGTTATGGTTTGATTGTTTGCATTGCATGTTGATTGCGGTAAGTTTGGTAATTGTATGTTCGTGTCACGGTGGAGACGGAAGGACCGCCTCACTAAGCATTATTAATGCTTACGCGCCTCTTTTGGTGCAGGTAAGGAGAAGTCTTAAGTAGCAGAGCTCGTGGAACCGAGGCCGAGAAGGAAGACGGATGATCTAGGCATAACAGGTTTCCTTTTTTTGTATCTTTGGTGTTGTTATAAACTCATGTGTTTAGGTTGCTAATGTATTGGATTTGTTATGATGCATTTGGTATGTTAAGGTCGTTTTGAATGCTTAAGTAATGTCATGGTTATGGTTGGATGTTATTGTGTGTTGCTTGAGTGAAGTTGTTTTGGGCGCAGGACAAGGGAGAAATCGATCGATCCAAGTAGGATCGATCGATCCTGTAGGTTGTTTTCGAAGCAGAAGATTTCTGGCCAGTTTTTAGGGGTTAGGATCGACCGATCTCGGGGTGAGATCGATCGATCCAGGCGGGTTATTTTGGCCAGAACGATCGGGTTATTTTTGGTGGAGGTTAAGAGATCGACCGATCAAGGTATGATCGATCGATCCGTTTTGACATAAAAATTTCCGGACCATTTTAGGGCGTGAAGATCGATCGGTCCACGGGTGATCGATCAATCCGTTTTTCTTTAATTTTTCCTCCGGGTCCTTTTTGGTGTTGAAGATCGATCGATCAAGCGGAGGATCGATCGATCCTTAAAAAAAAAAAAAAAAAATTAAAATTGCTCTTTTCATTTCCGCGCATCGGGGTGGGTCTTTCTAATTTGGTATCAGAGCATAGCGGTTCTAGGATGCTGTGTATGCGTGTGTTGCTCTTGATTGCGTGATGTTAATGTATGATTACTTGATACGTGTTTGTGGGTGGGGTTAGAGATCATCCTCTTCGGCCAAGTAAAAGGTTCCACGGTAAGACTTCTCTTGTGTTTATGTCATTGAGTTTTGAGTATTGAATCCTTTGTTGCTTTTGTAGTATGGTGAGAAGTACAAGAAGTGGTAGAAGTAGAAGAGGAGTGGCGCGGGAGCCGGCTGAGCCTAGGGAACAAATGGACCCCCGGGGTGAAGACCAAGTGATGGTTGAGGATGTTGCTGAGTCGGGCAATGGGGGAGCTGCGGGTGATGTGGCTCAAGTGGCTGAGAGAATGCCGCAAGTACAGGTTCAGCAACAAGAGGGTCCGAATCAAATGGGGCAAATGTTGGGATTGCTGGCTCAGATTTTAGAGAGGTTACCAGGAGCGGTCCCGGCTCCAGCTCCCGTAGCGCCACCTGAGATTATTGAGCCGCCGAGAGTGGCGAATCCTGAAGTTAGGGGAGATGTTGTAGGTCCTGTAATTCCACCATATCTTACGGTGCTAGATCATATGCAACAACTTGGCACCAAATTCTTTTCGGGAGGTGCTAAACCGGTGGAGGCGGATGAGTGGAAGTCAAGGTTAGAGAGAAACTTCCTCTCGGTGAGGTGTCTGGAGGAATATAAGATTGATCTAGCGGTGCATTACCTGGAGGGAGATGCACATATGTGGTGGAGAAGTGTGTTGGCTAGGAAAACCAATGGTGTAGATACCTGGACGGGTTTTTGTGGAGAGTTTAACCTCAAATACTTTCCGCAAGAAGCTATGGATCGAATGGAGACGGAGTTCTTAGAATTGTCTCAAGGGACGAGGTCGGTACGAGAGTATGAAGTGGAGTTTAACCGACTTCGAAGGTTTGTGAGAAGGGGTCTTGAGGATGAACAAGCCCAAGTAAGAAGATTTCTAAGGGGGAATGCGGTTGGAATTGAGGAATAGATGCATTGTGAAATCGTATGCATCGGTGGCCGAGTTAGTGGAGAGGGCGGCCATGACTGAGGAGGGTATGAAAGAGGAGGCTAAAGCGGCTAAGCCTCAGACTCAAGGGAAGAAGTCTTTTACTTCTGATTCAGAGAGAGGTGGCAAGTTCATGGGTGGGCAGAAGAGAAAGTGGGAGGGCTCTTCTCAGAGTGCTTCTAGCACTCAATCGGGATGCTTCAAATGTGGAGGCAAAGGCCATAAAGCGGTTAACTGCCCTAATAAGGATACCAGGACTTGCTTCCATTGTAAAGAGGTGGGACATATCAAGACTTCATGAACTACAACAAGGTGGAGGAAGTTCTGGAGCTCCACCAGCTAAGAGGACGGCAGTGACTCCTCGAGTTTATTCTTTGAGCATTGAGTCCGGAGAGGAGAGCAACACCAAGCCGATCACTGGGACCTTGAACGTGGGAGGGGTTACATCTCACGTGTTGTTTGATTCTGGAGCATCTCATTGCTTTGTTACTCCGGAATTAGTGAGAGAGGAAAGGCTCCGAGAAGAGCCTAGTGATTGTTTGAGGAAGGTGAAGGTGGCTGGGGGCCAGACCTTTGAGACTCATAGTCTAGTAAGAGATGTCGAGGTCCATATTGCTGGAGAAGTGAAGCCAGCTGATTTGATTGTGTGGCCAGTGGAGTTATATGATGTGATATTGGGAATGGATTGGCTTGGGAAGTATAAAGCAAATTTGGATTGTCATAGAGGACGAGTAGTGTTCGAGACGGATCGGGAAAAGGTGGTGTATCAAGGAGTGAGACCTACCACGGGATGTTTGGTGATTTCCGCTATTCAAGCGGAGAAGATGATTGGAAATGGGTGTGAAGCGTATCTCGCCACCATTTCGATATCCGAAGATGGTGGAGAGATAAGGTTTCAAGACATTCTGGTGGTGAGGGAATTCGAGGATGTGTTTCAACTGTTTAAGGGATTACCGCCACCGAGATCGGATCCCTTCACGATTGAGTTAGAACCGGGGACGGCTCCTATTTCTAAGGCTCCATACCGTATGGCACCAGCGGAGATGGCGGAGCTTAAGAAATAGTTGGAGGAGTTGTTGGATAAGGGTTTCATAAGACCAAGTAGTTCGCCATGGGGAGCACCCGTCTTGTTTGTGAAGAAGAAGGATGGGAGTTTCCGATTATGCATTGATTATCGGAGTTTTAATCGGGTGACGATAAAGAACAAGTACCCTCTTCCCAGGATTGATGAGTTGTTGGATCAGTTGAGAGGTGCTACTTGGTTCTAAAAAATTGACTTAGCTTCTGGGTATCATCAGATTCCTATTAAGGAGTCGGACATTCAGAAGACGACGTTCCGAACGAGATATGGGCATTATGAGTTTGTGGTGATGCCTTTTGGGTTGACGAATGCACCAGCGGCGTTTATGAGGTTAATGAATGATGTATTCCGGGAATATTTGGATGAGTTTGTGATCATCTTTATTGATGATATATTGGTGTATTCGAAGAGTTCGACGAGCACGGTGATCACTTGAGGAAGGCGTTGGAAAAGCTAAGAGAGCAGAAGCTTTTTGCCAAGCTAAGTAAGTGTAGCTTCTGGCAAAAGAAGATTGGATTTTTGGGTCACGTGGTTTCTGAGAGTGGAGTTTCCGTTGACCCAGAGAAGATTAAGGCCATCAGGGAATGACCGAGACCCGAAAATGCTACGGAGATAAGAAATTTTCTCGGACTATCGGGTTATTATAGGAGATTCGTCAAAGGTTTTGCGAGTATCGCTCAGCCTATGATGAGATTGACGGGGAAGGATGTTCCCTATGTTTGGTCTCAGAAGTGTGGGGGAGTTTCGTAAGACTTAAAGAGATGTTGACTACCGCTCCAGTGTTAGCTCTACCGGATCCTAAGGAGGCATATGTGGTTTATACGGATGCATCTAGATTGGGATTGGGTTGTGTTTTGATGCAGCATGGGAAATTTATCGTTTATGCTTCGAGGCAGTTGAGGAAGCATGAGGTCAATTACCCTACTCATGATCTAGAGTTGGTTGCGGTGGTGTTTGCGTTGAAGATATGGAGATCATATCTGTATGGTGGTAAGGTGCAGGTGTTTACGGATCATAAGAGTCTCAAGTATGTGTTCACTCAGCCTGAGTTGAACTTGAGACAGAGGAGGTGGATGGAGCTTATGGCGGATTACGATCTTGAGATAGCTAATCTCGTTGCGGATGCATTGAGCAGGAAGCGGATAGCTGCAAGTACGGAGAAGGATGCCGAAGAATTGATAGACATGATTAGTACTTTGCAGCTGTGTGTCATTTCTGATGAGTTAGAGCCGTTGGGGTTAGAGGCAGCTAACCACGCTGATATTTTGAGTAGAGTTCGAGCGGCTCAAGAGAAGGATGAGGCTTTGATTACGGCTTTTAGATATGAGAAGTCTGAGTATCAAGTCTCGAATAATGGAACCATTCTAGTTTATGGTCGAGTTTGTGTGCCTAATGATGAGGAGTTGAGGAGAGATATTCTTAGAGAAGCACACCAGAGCCAGTTTTTTATTCATCCCGGGGAGACTAAGATGTACCGAGACTTGAAGCGGTATTATCATTGGGTCAGGATGAAGAGAGATGTAGCCAAGTGGGTGGCTAGCTGTGAGACTTGTCAGTTAGTAAAAGCCGAGCATCAGGTTCCTAGCGGATTGTTGCAGAGTTTACCCATTCCTGAGTGGAAATGGGATATGGTGATGATGGATTTCGTGGTTGGGTTACCGAATTCTCGAGGCAGAGATGCGATTTGGGTGATTGTTGATCGATTGACTAAGTCTGCTCACTTCCTAGCCATAAGGAAGACAGATGGGGCTCGAGTTTTGGCGAGAAAGTACATCAATGAGATTGTGAGGTTACATGGTGTATCTGCGAGCATTGTATCGGACCGTGACAGTAAGTTCACATATGTTTTCTGGCGAGAGTTCCAGAAGGAGATGGGTACTAAGGTACATATGAGTACATCATATCATCCTCAGACGGACGGACAGTCGGAGAGAACCATTCAAACTCTTGAGGATCTATTGAGGATGTGTGTGCTGGATTGGGGTGGTCATTGGGCCGACTACCTGAGCTTGGCGGAGTTCACATATAATAACAGTTATCAGGCGAGTATTGGGATGACACCATATGAGGCTTTGTATGGCAGGCCTTGCAGGACGCCATTATGCTGGACTGAAGTGGGGAAGCGAAGCATGTTTGGCGAGAATTTGGTGCAGGAGACTACAGAGAAGATTCGAGTCTTGAAGTTGAATATGAAAGAAGCTCAGGATCGTCAAAAGAGTTATGCAGATAACCGCATGAAGGAGTTGGAGTTCGCCGTAGGAGATAAGGTTTATCTCAAGATGGCGATGCTTAAGGGTTCTAACAGGTCTTTTTCTGAGGGCAAGCTGAGTCCGAGGTATTTGGGACCGTTCCGAGTGGTGGAACGGGTCAGACTTGTTGCTTATAGGCTGGAGTTGCTAAGTTGAAGAAGTGCTTGCAGAGGGATGATCGGGTGTTACAGGAGGTTCCACCTGAGTTGTCCCCGAGTTTGAGGGTCGAGGCGAGACCCCTGAGGATTCTAGATCGTAGAATCAAGGTGGACGGGAGGAGAACTCCCGAGATTAAGGTCTTGTGGGATTGTGACGGGATTGAAGAAGAGACTTGGGAACCGGAAAGAAGGATAAAGGCAAAATTCTCCAAGTGGTTTAGAGAACAAGTTGAGACGTGAGATTCGAGGATGAATCTAATTAGTGGGGGAGAATTGTAACATCCGTGTTCCTTAGTCATCCTCTCGAGTTGTAATTGTATTTGATGTTTGTTGTAATGGACCCTCGGGATTGTTGTATTTGACGAGAAATTACTAATATGTGGATGTTTATCGACTTGTTGAGAATGATTAATACATGATGCGGTATTTCATGTACTAGAGATGTCGAGTACATGATGTGGTATTTTATGTATCGGCAGGTTTGACACATGATGTGGTTTTTTTTATGTGTTGCGGAGTGGGAAACAGTGTTTGTTCCATCTTGGTTCGGGATTTTTGGGTTTATGTCATCAGATCTTACTACGTGGTTGGGGTCGATAGGATTGTGTGATATTTAATCCTATTGACGGGTCATTGGGGTTGTGTGATATAACCCCAATGAGGAGTCATTAGAGTTATATGATATTTAACTCTAATGATGCCGGTTAGGATTACCTGATAATCCTAACAGGGTTGGTTTTTACTGATTAGGATATGCGATATCTTAGATCGGTAGCCCAGGGTGAGATCTTATGATCTTAGAGGGTTTTTACTGATTAGGATTATGTGATATCCTAGATCGGTAGCCCGGGGTGGGGTCCTACGATATTGGATCTCACGGGAACTTAGTATATTAGGGTCCTGTGGTATTGGATTCTAATATGCTAGGTCGTTTGACGACTTACTCGTTCGAATCCGGGGATATTGGATTTTGATGAGTTAGCCGTTGGGTGACCACGTAGGATCTTGTGATGTTAGACCCGAGAGTGTTATTGGACTGAGTATAGAGCAATACCGAGCTTGATTGATGGCCCTAGGGGCGGTGAACGGGTTGATTCGATCAAATGGTTGATCGTTGAGATGTAATCCCGAGTGGTTCGGTTTGAGCAGAATTAGCGGTAATTTCGAGGTTTAACGGGAGTAAAAGAAATATTTCGGGGCGGGAAGATGTCTCAAATATATTGGGAAAGTAAACGGAATCACTAAACCGAGCGGAAGGAATCAAGTGGAGAATTAATTGTTGCGTTTAGTGGATTTGGTTTGGTTTGGTTTAATTTTGATTAAACCAACAAGCATATACATACATGTATATGCCTCTCCTTCTTAAGATTTCTACACTCTTGTTGGGTTACGCTTCAGTTTAACGTAATGGGCCAGATGGGCCTTTTGTGTTGGTTTAGAAATTAAGAAGACATAAAGTGTTGGGCTTCAATATTGGGTTTACGACTTGAGTTTATAACTCAATCGTAAGTTTGTTTGGAATGAAGATATACGTAACGGAATAGAGAGAGAGAGTCATCTTCTTCACGGGTTAGAGAGAGAAGAAGACTTGCAGAGATAGATCCAAGCGATTCCTTGAGCTGCAATAGAGTGAAATTGCAGAGTCAATTGATCTGCTATTATAGTTCATAGGTGAGAGATCGTAACATTGGGTAGAAGGTGAGAGTTACCTTGTGTCTCTGTTTTTCATCGTAAGTTCTTCTTTCTATTTGCTGTATCGGATTCAAAGCATGATATAGTAGATTGAGGATCACAGTATCCTCCCCAGACGTACCTGAGAAAGGGAATTGGGTTACCAAAGCTTCTTTGTTCATTTTTCTTTACAAGCTTAAGCCATTAGAAATCTGAAATCGATCGGATTAAGTTGTGATTAGGATTAAAAAGTCAATAATTGGTATCAGAGCATCGAGGATCTATTTGCGACAAAGAGATCAAGTTTCTTGAGTACTTATCTGTAGAAAGAGGAGTCCACTGCGAGAAAGTTATCTTGATTCTTCTTGTAACCTGAAAAGCTTCATCAAGATAAGTTAGACATGGATCCTATGAGCTGCAGATTTGAAATGAAAGAGTTTGATGGAAAAGGAGACTTTAACCTCTGGAAGTACAAGCTACTTGGTCAGCTTGAGATATTAGGTCTCATATCTGTCTTAGAAGAGCCAGATGATGAAGTAACAGAAGAAACAGAAATTGAGTCCTCCTCTGAGAAAAAACCTGACAAGGATAAAAAATCTACAGTGGAGAAGAAGAGAAGAGGAGAGATGGACAGAAGAGTTAAAAGCCTTCTAGGTACCTGTCTAAGTGATAACATACTAAGAAAAATCATGCATGAACCCACATCTCTTGGTATGTGGAAGGCACTAGAAAGAGAATATCAACACAAGTCCTTGCCTAATAGGATATACTTGAAGAAAAAGTTTTCTTATTACAAGATGGAAGAGGACAAGTCCATAGAAGAAAATGTTGATATTTTTTAAAATTAATTGCTGATCTTGCCAGTCTGAAAGTGATCATCTCAGATGAGGATCAGGCCATTCAGATCCTTTCAGGTTTACCACCTCTATATGATCCACTAGTGTACACTTTGCAGTATGGTTCAGGTAAAGAAACATTGACAGTAAGTGAAGTTGTGACAGCAGCCTATTCTAAGGAAGCAGAACTGAAACAGAAGGGCTTGATAGGCAAGAAAGGTCAAGGCTCTGGTCTGGTGGTTGAAACCAGAGGTAGATCAGAAACCAGAGGATATCAGAACAATAATGGAAAAAGAGGAAAGAGTAAGCACAGGTCTAAGTCTAGAGGAAAGGATCAAAAAAGTAAAACAGCTTGTTTTGTGTGTGGAAAGGAAGGACATTGGAAGCGTGATTGTTGGTCAAGAGGAAAGAAAAAAAAGGAGGATCAAGCTAACACTGCTCAAGTAGTTAAGGAACCTATGGTTCTAACAGCCAGTGAAGGAAATCCTGAAGAAAGATGGATCTTAGATTCAGGTTGTTCATTCCACATAACACCAAACAAGAAGGTACTATTTGATTTTCAGGAAGTAACAGGAGGCAGAGTTCTTATGGCTAACAATACTCAAAGTGAAGTCAAGGGTATTGGTAAGATAAGGGTCATAAACACAGACGGTTCTATTGTTATACTAACTGATGTTAGATATGTGCCAGGTATCAGTAGGAATTTGATATCATATGGTATGCTTGAGAAAGCAGGTTGCAGATATGAAGGGAAAGACTATATGATACATTTCTATAAAGATGGAGAGAAGGTCATATCAGGGAAATTTGACAGTGGTCTATATCACTTACAAGGGACAGTACAATACTCCAACTCACAAGGTGAAGTGCATCATATAATTCATAAGGATAAGATGACTGACATATGGCACTCCAGATTGGGGCACATGTGTGCAAGAAACATGAAGCTTTTGGTAGATCGGGGATATCTACCTAAAGGTGAGATTGGTACACTAGGCTTTTGTGAAGAATGCATACTAGGGAAATCTCACAGACAAAGCTTTGGTAAAGCTAAACATCATACAAATGAAATCCTAGAATATGTTCATTCAGATCTGTGGAGTTCTCCTCAAAATCAAGAGAGTTTGGGTGGATGCAAATATTTTCTCAGCATAATTGATGATTATTCAAGGAAAGTTTGGGTGTTCTTTCTGAAAAACAAGAGTGAAGCGTTTCAGAATTTTAAAGACTGGAAAGTGGCAGTAGAAACTCAGACAGGAAAGAGAGTCAAATGTCTCAGAACAGATAATGGGCTAGAATTTTGTAATTCACAGTTTGATCAGTTAAGCAAGGAGACTGGGATGAAGAGACATAGAACATGTGCCTATACCCCACAACAGAATGGGATTGCAGAAAGGATGAATAAAACTATTATGGACAAGGTCAAGTGTATGCTGGTAGAAAGTGGTTTGAGAAAGGAATTCTGGGCAGAGGCTGTGAATACAGCCACAAGAATCATAAATGTCACTCCTAACTCGTCCATTGGATTCAAACTACCAGAAGAAGTGTGGTCTGGAAGAAAACCAGAATTGACAGGATTAAGAAAGTTTGCTTGCTCAGCCTATGTTCATGTCACGCAGGAAAAGACAAGTCCTAGAGCACTGAAGGGAATCTTTGTGGGATATCCTATGGGAACTAAAGGATATAGAGTGTGGTTAGAAGAAGAAGGTAAATGTGTAACAAGTAGAGATGTAGTTTTCAGAGAAGATGAAATGTTTAAGAGTTGGGGGTTTGAGTAATCCGAGTTTGATTACTTGTTATCACCCTTTGAGAAGTGTTTTGGTGACCTTTTGTTAGGTATTTTGGTGATATCTTGGTGTTGAGTTGAGTAAGAGCCAAGAAGAAGTAGCTTAAAGCTTGGAAATCGTCAAAGTATTCTTGTACAAACCGTGGAGCAAAGGTGAGTGCGTGACCGTAGCGTAGTCATACAATTATTAGACTTTTCGTGATTAATGTGTTAGGGTTTGACCATATGGGTGTGATTTATGGCTAGTCCATGTGTGTGTTGTATGTGTGACGATAGAGCTCTATCATGTTATGGTTTGATTGTTTGCATTGCATGTTGATTGCGGTAAGTTTGGTAATTGTATGTTCGTGTCGCGGTGGGGATGGGAGGACCGCCTCACTGAGCATTATCAATGCTTACGCACCTCTTTTGGTGTAGGTAAGGAGAAGTCTTAAGTAGCGGAGCTCGTGGAACCGAGGCCGAGAAGGAAGACGGATGATCTAGGCATAACGGGTTTCCTTTTTTTGCATCTTTGGTGTTGTTATAAACTCGTGTGTTTAGGTTGCTAATGTATTGGATTTGTTATGATGCATTTGGTATGTTAAGGTCGTTTTGAATGCTTAAGTAATGTCATGGTTATGGTTGGATGTTATTGTGTGTTGCTTGAGTGAAGTTGTTTTGGGCGCAGGACAAGGGAGAAATCGATCGATCCAAGTAGGATCGATCGATCCTGTAGGTTATTTTCGAAGGAGAAGATTTTTGGCCAGTTTTTAGGGGTTAGGATCGACCGATCTCGGGGTGAGATCGATTGATCCCGGCGGGTTATTTTGGCCAGAACGATCGGGTTATTTTTGGTGGAGGTTAAGAGATCGACCGATCAAGGTATGATCGATCGATCCTTTTTGACATAAAAATTTCCGGACCGTTTTAGGGAGTGAAGATCGATCGGTCCACGGGTGATCGATCGATCCATTTTTCTTTGGTTTTTCCTCCGGGTCCTTTTTGGTGTTGAAGATCGATCGATCAAGCGGAGGATCGATCGATCCTTAAAAAAAAAAAAAAAAAAAATTAAAATTGCTCTTTTCCTTTCCGCGCATCGGGGTGGATCTTTTCACCAACCGAGCCTATCACCTTGTGCGGACCCTACACCAGCCGGAATGGCTCAAACCCTATTTATACCTCGAGTTTCTTCCATGTCTGGCAAGTAATATTGCTCTCCCTTGAATTCGGATTCCCAATGGTCCACGCCTACGGTGGAGAGCTCCAACCACCCTCCACCGAAAGGTCTTTCCCTCTTCAAAACTTTTTCACCAAATATCAGACTGGACCCCACATAAATTCCAGCTGAGGTCCAGAACTTAACCCCTTTCATTTTCTAGAAACCCAAATATCATATTATAATCTTCGTCCAGTCATGTTGCTCTTGTTGACTTGAGTATTAGAGAGTGCTCGGGAAGATAAACCATGTTTTTGTCTTCTCAATTACTCATGACCATGGTGTTAAGTGCAAGTACAGTAGTTTGAGGGCAAAGATGGATTCATGCTCAAATGAGCTTATTAAGAGAGAAATATAAAACTTGAGAATGAAATAGCTCATAAGGAGCTTTATCGTACAAAGAAACTAAAAGAGGAAAGATTATTTGAAGAACACCAAGATCAAATGATTCCTATTTTGATTTCATAAAAGGGTAAAGGAAGAGAGTGATGTTCATATATATATATATACACTAGATACTGATCCGTGCTTAAGCACGGATTAAAGGTTTTTTATATGAAAAAAAAATTTGATTATTATAACGTGATTTTGTTGCAGAACATTAATCCGTATGGTTATGTACGGTATAATCTGGTTTATAATTGAATTTTCTATGACCCTATTTTATAGTATTTTGCTATTGAGCCTACGACCTACTATTCAAATTTAATTTATTTTTTTAAAAAAAAATAGAGAGAGGAAAGTTTATCCATCCATTCGGACATCGAACCAACAAAAGAAAAAAAAAACAAAAGATGAAATATATTGATCTCTATTTCCTAATTTTCTTTCAACATCAGTTTAATCGATTCTTAGACATGTTTGATTTTGCTTTACAAAATCAATGTTATTGAATTGTAAAAGTTACCGTATCCACATGCGCCACCTGCATATATACGTAAAGTTATTATGCTCATGTTCCAGAATTAAGTGGTAGCCCAAAACCTGCTTTAAAAAACTTAAAATGATACGCAAATTATAATATAAACTATTTATAGAGGTTTTACCTTTCATGAAAAACAAATCTTCAACATCTTAACTCAATTATAGCATAAACATAACCTGTAGATCATGAAAACATATAAATTTTTATGTGCTATAGTTAATTTTACGTGGATGATTTCTATACGTCATCATTTTTTTTATTAGCTAATCACCCAATGATAATTTAATTTTGTCAGCTAAATTTCGCAATGAGATATACCCTATAATTAGTGTATATATTTGTAGAAAGACATTATACATTGACATTAGTGTATATATCATGTATTTCGAAATGAATAATTAACGTATTATATATCCTATATATATATATATATTGACCCTTCTAAGATAAACTCGTTCCAAATATAGGTTATATCCCAATATATTTTATTATCGGCTGAGTAGTATAATTTCAATGGACATAAAACAGTTCTCAAAATTCAGCCAACAAAGTGAAGAATAATTGAGGTATCTGCATAATTTTATTGTAATTTTGAGATTTAGTGATCGACCACAATTAAGCAAAGAATAGAAAGGCTGACAAACACTAAACAAATAATAGAATTACCAAATCGACCACAATTTATAGTAAAATCTCAAATCCAATAAAATGTATGATTAAAACCAAAGAAAAGACCCTAAGTAGCATAACTTGAAATTTAAAAAAAATTTCTTCACCATGTGAATAAACATCCAACAACAGTGACTTGCAAATCTTTCTCTTATTTTTCAACCTTAACCTTCTTCAAAAGAATCTTCTTCTTCAACTCAGTTTTCATATTTTCTGTTTAAAAAATTCATATTTTTCAGTTAAAATAAAATAAAATAATAACTTATATATTGCATGATTTCTTAAATATTAATAATAACATGCTGACCAAATTAGGTAGTCTTATACATATCTTTGTATAGTCTTAACTTGCCCCACCTTATCAAATATATAACCATCTGACCAACATATTTTTCTGAAACTTGATTAATTTGATCAGCAAATTTTCTCCAAAGTGTAGTGGACGGTTATCACTGGAAAAAAGAAATTATTAATCTAATTTTTATAACCAATATATTAAAAATGCATGGTGACATAATTTTTTATGAAATAATAATTAGACCCGTACTAAACTTACTAAAGGCTAGAATTAAATTATTTGTTTTTAATTTAATGAACTAATAATTTAAAACTAATAATAATTAGACAAGCAAATTAGTAAACTTAATAATTATTATTCATTATATAATAATTAAAAACTAATAAACACTTACTGAGAGTCTGTACCTCAAAATTAATTTTCTTCGTAGCCTTGCCTTGAACATCTATGGTACAAATTTTTCCAACATTCAACAGTTGACCAAGCACATCTGTATTAAAAAATAAATTAAACTATAGTACATAAAAGAATGGAGTATTTTAACTCTAATACACCAAGAAGATTTAAACGGTTTTAAATTTTTCACAGAAGTGTATTTCGCTGAGATTGAAATTTTTTTTGGGTTGTCGATATGAAGCTTTTAAAAACGTTTATTGCTTGATGAGGTGAGATGACAAAGGATAATATATATAGAAGTTAACATTAGGTCGTAGAAACTATAAATTTCCTTATTTAAAAAATATATATAGAATATCTCGACAAATTATAAACATCGTGCTCTTTTTAAATAAGGAAATTATTTAATGAGAAAAATTTAAACATTTATAATTTAAACAATAGCATCACGATGATATTCTACCGGATAGTATCACGATGTTTAAATAATTTCTTTATTTAAATTTCCTTATTTTAAAAATATATATAAAACCACGATAATTTAGTATATTCCAATTTTTAGGATATAAGAATTTTTATTTCCATTATTTTTTAACAATTACTTTATTTTAAACAAATCATGATTTTTTAACAATTATCTTAATATTTCCCTTACTTAAAACAATATCGAAAATATCTTAAAATTTCCCTTATCGAATTTCGAACAGGTATTTTTGTTACCAAATTTTTAAAAAATTCCATTTAAAAAGAACAATATTCCAAAATTTTAGGATCTTTAATAAGTTACGATTAGTGGAATTTAAAAATATGGATACTTAATAATATCCGATTTAAGTATTTAACATAAAAACACATAAATTCGGTTGTTACCAAATTTTAAAAACCTCCATTTTTTAAATTGTAGATAGTCCGAATTTTAGGTATATTAATATTTAAGTATTTATTGTGAATATGTATATATTTAATAATATCATATACTTAATAATATCATATACTTGACATATCCGATTTAAGTACTTAACATAAAAACACATAAATTCGGTTGTTACCAAATTTTTAAAACTTCCATCTTTAAAATTGTAGATATTCTGATTTTTAGGTAAGTTAATATTTAAGTATATATTCAATTTAAGTATTTATTATCATATCTGATATTAAAAGTTGTAGATAGTCCGAATTTTAGGATTATTAATATTTAATTATTTATTGTGAATATGTATATATTTAATAATATCATATACTTGACATATCTGATTTAAGTATTTAACATAAAAACACATAAATTCGGTTGTTACCAAATTTTTAAAACTTCCATTTTTAAATTTGTAGATATTCCAATTTTTAGGTATATTAATATATAAGTATATATCCGATTTAAGTATTTATTATTATATTCCGATATTAAAAGTTGTAGATATTCCGAATTTTAGGGTTATTAATAAAATCGGTTGGTACCAAATTAAAAAAAAAAACCAATATTCTGAAATTTTAGGATATTTAATAAATTACGATTAGTGGGATTTTAGAGTATGGATACTTAAGTATTTAACATAGAAACACATAAATTCGGTTGTTACCAAATCTTTAAAACTTCCATTTTTAAAATTGTATATATTCTGAATTTTAGGTATATTAATATTTAAGTATTTATTGTGAATAAATTTATATATTTAATAATATCATATACTTAATAATATCCGATTTAAGTATTTAACATAAAAACACATAAATTTGGTTGTTACCAAATCTTTAAAATTTCCATTTTTAAAATTGTAGATATTCCAAAATTTAGGTTTATTAATATTTAAGTATATATCCGATTTAAGTATTTAACATAAAAACACATAAATTCGGTTGTTACCAAAACTTTATAAACTTCCATTTTTAAAATTGTAGATATTCCGAATTTTAGGTATATTAATATTTAAGTATATATCCGATTTAAGTATTTATTATAATGTTTTAGGATCTTTAATAAATTCCGAATTGTTTCCAAATTCCGAATTTTAGGAATGGACACTAAGACACCAGATTTCGATAGATTGCATTCCGAATTTAAGGATCTTTAATAAATTTTGATTGTTACCAAATTCAAAAAAATATATAATGTTTCTAAAATTTGTTTATTCCGAATTTATGGATTTTCTCATATTTGTTATTATATCCTAAAGGTAATCATAAATATTAACAAATCTTTTAATGCAATCATAAATGTAGAGATTATGTATTAGATTTTAAAAGATAATGATTTTTTTTCTATGAGATAGTAAATCCTACTTAAAATCGGAATATATTGGTAATTAAAAGATTGGTGTATTCTAAGATAATCGGAATATATTTATTTAATTTTCTAAATTTTGTAAGTTTTTAGATAACTAACTTTCCTTACTCTATCTTAGTTAAAGAAAAAACATTAATGAAGATCAAATAAAACTACGATTTCAGAATATAAAACTTTATTATGGAATAACGCATTTACATAATTATTATGGGATAACCAATTTACAAAATAACTATAATTTTACAAATAGCGCATTTAAGATGGAATAACGCATTATATAAAAAATTATTATGGAATTATTATATAATCATTTATTACAAAATAACTATAATTTTACAATTAATGCATTTACAAATAATAAAACTCTTTTTTATTCTTTTAAAAAATGTTACAAATTTATGGACAACATAAATGATTATATTTCTGACACTTGCCATGAAAGAAACGATGACCATTGAGAGCTTGTAGAAGGCTGAAAACTTGCAGCAGAGGTATCATCGGAGCCGCCGTGATTCCTAAACTAATATATCCAATTGGAAACTTTAGAAAAGAATTATAAAACTTATATGTATTAGTTTTTCTTGAAAAATAGGTAAGGTAAAGAAAACTCGATAGAATCGATATATAAAAAAAAATAATTGACATCAAATGAAAGTAATGATGATTAGTCTATATAATTTCACGAGAAAAAACTGAAAAATTAAACGTTTAAACTCGATAGAATGAATTAAAAAAAGATACCTTCTTAGTCGTCATAGGTTTAATAGTTCTTCTTATACGTATTAGTTTTTTCCTGAAAAAAAATTTAGAGAATAATTGGTATCTCAAAGTAAACAAAGCTCAATAAAATCAATATTAAAAAAAAAAAAATTAAAAACGTTGATGATGAGAACGTATAGATATGATTCTATGACGATATTGAAGTTACAATAAGTTTCTTCTCATGATGGATGATGAGAACGTTTAGGAACATAGGTTTAGCAAGTTTTTTTTTTCCAATGATGTTGTTACCAACGTGGAAGAAAGTAGGTTTAGGTTTAGTTGACATAGGTTTTTATAGGAAATGGTGTTCAATCGAATTAGGTTTAGGTTTTAAAGAATCGATGGCCATGATTTGTGAAAACTAAATCGATGACCATGATCTAATTAAATGATTAGATAATAAAAATGACTAAAATAACCTTAATGAAAGATTTATTAATTTATTCTTAAATGTAATGGCAATGTGATGTAAATATTTACACTTTATGAGGTTTATTTTATAAATGTACTTCTCAAATAATATATAGAGGATGAATCATACTTGCAAAGAAACCGTAAACACATGGGCTAATTGACATTACATTGGGCTTTTCATGAGACAATATTTAGGCTTCGTATGAATGCTCTAATACAAGTCTAAGAGGTTCGAGTCGGATCCTCGACACTAGGCGGAAGATCCCGTCGAGCAAAGTTTCGTTCTCTATTGGACATAGCTCACATCCTAAGCTCTCTGTTTATTCTATGCATCTGAAGTTTTGCATCGACGAATAAATTACACCGTTCGTGAGGACCCACAATTTTTAATCGGACATATTTATCGTGTGATATATCTCATTCCTATATTTTACTCCAAATTATTCAATTTTTAATTAAAAAATAGTTAAGTTTAAGTTTTATTCTTTTATTAGTATTCAAATTTAAATTTCAAAGTTTATTAATTTTCGAAATTTAATAATAATCGTTTAGTTTTTTAAGATTTTTCTGATTAGTTTTGTGTTTTTTGGTAAAATTTTAGACATATATATATAAATTATTATTTCTATTAAAAATTTAAAAATTCTAAAAGGTTAAAAGAGTTAACATTCCATTTAAGTCGATGTTGTTAAAAGTTTGTGTATTGTAGCAGAAAAAATAATACTTTAAGTGTATTTTTTTGGTTAAAATGTTAAATTTCTTGTTCAATTAGAAAATAGTTATTTACAAAGAGTGAGAAAAAACGAGTGATTACCACATGTAATTGAACAAAACAGAAATAATCAATTAATTTTTAAAGCGTAAAATAATATGTGCTGGAGACCTTCAAGTTTGCTTGTCTCCTGCCAATGCAGCGAGTTAATACAGTTTCGTATCGGACGGACAATGAGGCGGATCAGAAAGGTCGTCGCCTGGGACACTTGCTGATGACACCGGCTATTATGTTCTCGCCATAAGTGATAAATTGTGGTTTGAATGGGTAGATAATTAGCACAAAATCTAGAGTGTCAAAAGTGTTTTTTTAGATTAAAAAAATAAAGAAACTAACCAAAGGATCATGTCAGATGACTAAAACACCCCTCAGAAGTAAACACACGCATGGCAAAGAGACAAGACCAGTTTACTTTTTCTTTTTTCTTTTTTAATATTTTTTTAGATAAATCATTTTTACACCTTTTACATTTTTGGTAACATATTTTTCCAAAAAAGTTAATTCGAAATCTCAAATACATTTAAGAAAAATGTAGGTTTTTTTGTTCAGCATTCAATATAGTTGAATTTTTAAAATCAAACAAAGGACACATCATTCTATATAGACACATATATAATATAAATAATATACTATATACTATTTACGGCGGTGGTGGTTGTGGTAGTGGTGATGTTGAAGATAGTGGCGATAGTGATACACAAAATGTCGAATTTAACGTACGACGAAGAATGAAAAAGAATCCAAACGAAAAAGTTAAATGCATGTCCAAAAAAATATTAAACCATAAATCCAAATTTTAAGCATATGTTTAAAAACGGTATAAATAAAGTTCAAACTTGAGAATAATGAATTTATTTTTTAAAAATATAAGAGATTGTTGTTGTGTTCTATATAATACGAATAACTTGATCATTTTAGTTACATATTAGTTTTTTGATTCAAATTTGTTTGTTTTAAAAACTTTAAATCACAACATAAGTAGAAAAAAAAATCTATGTTTTTAAGTGAGATTGCAAAATCTAACAATTTTCGTGTGGAAAAGTTATAAATGAAAGAGGAGAAAGGAAAGAAGAAGGAAAGAAAGAGAAAAAGAGTGAGGAGAGAGAGTGGTCAATTTTGATTTGTTACTTGTTACTCATGCAACATGGGCAAAAATGTCAATATAACAGATTATACAGAGAATAATAATGAACTAGGTGATTCCCGTGTTATATGCAGGATAAAATGTTTATAATATTAATAAATTAAATAAATATTTCTAAATATGTTAATAGTATATTATTGTATAAATAATTAAAATTTAAAATTAAAGTTTTTACATATTTATGTTACTAATTAATTATTTAGTTAAAACAATATCTTTTTAAAATAAAATTTTTAAAAAACTAAATTTAGTAAACAATAAAATCATCTATAATTTTATAGAATATTTACTTACTCGATTTAATCAAATTTATAAAACAATAAATCAGCTATAATTTTATGGAATATTTACTTATTCGATTTTTCATAAATAAATAAAGCTAATTTAGATAAGATTATAATCTTTAAAATAAAGACAGTTTATATATGATTGATCTAATGACATATTATGTAATTAGTCTAGTAATTAATGTCCTATAAAATATATTTTCTGAAAATCACTCTGGCGACGACACGTGAGCATGACACTGATGTAATATTCCATGTAAACATAAGGTTATTTTGTTAAAATGATTTTCAATTAATATATAGGGGATATTCTATGATAATGGTTAGAGTAGTTAGTTTTTTGGTTACTTTTAGTCTTTTACCAATTTTTCTTAATTTATCTTTCGATCTTTAAATTAAAAAAAAATCTGGTAAACAAAAAACAAATTAAGAATACATCCAACCAGCAGAAGAGATAAGACATGAATGGATCATATGTTATTACCATAATATTGGTCCACAAAACACGTATAAAATGGAGTTTCTGTTGCAGTTGTAACTTGTAAGCAGAGAACATTTATATATTAAGGACAAAAAAAAAGTGAGAGGTGTAATATATTGAGGAAGCAAAATGGGCTGCATTGGTCTTGTGAATTTAACAAGCATCAATCCACATCGGTTTGCGCTCACAAGAACATCAAACAAACCCTACAACTCAAGAAGACCATCCATGGCTACGATTAGAGCCGAGTCAGTGGCTACTGAGAAATTAGGGATCACAATTGAGAAGAATCCACCTGAGTCCAAACTCACCCAACTCGGTGTTCGTAATTGGCCCAAGTATGCCCTTCAAACTCTCCATTCAAATCCATCTGTATACAATCATCAATTGATCTATATGTATTCATTTGTTGCCGCTGGATAAGAAAGTTTTAGCCTTTTTCTTTCCCGGAGAAGAAAAGCCTTTAGCTTTGTTTGTTGCTGCTGCTGCTAAATAAGTCATCTGCAATTTGCTCTAGTTTCTTTTTTGTTGTGGGTGTATTGGACAATCTTTACATCAATTGATCAATCTGATATTGAAAGGTTCAGCCTTTTTTATTGCCCGGAGAAAAAAGCCTTTAGCTTTATTTGTTTTGTCGAATTCAATATCCATGATAATGTCATATGTAGAAGCCATATAGCTACAGTTTCTCAGTGTCGACTTTCATGGCATAAAGTCATTTGCAATTGCTCTGGTTTATAATTTGTGTATTCATCAATTGATCCATCTGATCTTTAAAGTTTAAACCTTTTTTCTTGCCCGGATAGGATAGCTTTTTCTTTATTGTTGTCGAATTCGGTCTCTACGATAATGCCATATGCAAAAGCCAGAAAGCTGCAGTTTCTCAGTATCGTTTTTCATTGCACAGGTGGGGTTGTCCTCCAAGCAAGTTTCCATGGACTTACAGTGCAAAGGAGACTTGTTATTTGCTAGAGGGGAAAGTGAAAGTGTATCCTGATGGATCTGAAGAAGGCGTAGAGATCGAAGGAGGTGACTTTGTTGTTTTCCCTAAAGGAATGAGTTGCACTTGGGATGTCTCTGTTGCTGTTGATAAACACTACCAATTCGAGTGAATGGCTCTCAATCTCTGCTCTGCATATTCGTGTATTCAATAAGACTTGACAATCCTTTTATGTTGATGGATATTTAGTTTGTCTGTCATATATCAGTCTAAGTTTTTGGGATCTGTTTGCTTCGATATCTGAGAAGATTTCGCGTAGTGTATTGTCCCGCTGCTCAATCCTCGTCAACCAAGTTAAGGTTGAAGTCTCAAAGGACCATGTGTTTAATTGTATTGGTATGAGAGTGCAACTTTTGTATCACCCCCATTTGGCAAATTTTTAAAATTTTTCTTACTATGTGCTACTTCTCGAATTACTAATCAGATTACTACACAAACGGAAGACTTAACCCATTTAACTTCAAAACCCACATCAATTAATTAATTAAAATCCAAAAAAGCTCTAAACAATTCTTACAAATAATTCTCAAAATTACTTAACTCCAAATTCGATCAAAAACTCCAAATAATTTATTTAAACAATTAAATTAATTAAATTCCAAAATTAATCTCAATTTAAATAATTCCTCAAATTATTCTAATAATATTCTCAAATATTCTCAACAATATTCAACACTCAAAATCACTCATATCATGCTCAAATAATTTATCTAAAATAAATTAATCTCAAACGCAACAAAATAACGACAACCAAATAACCATCCATCCATCCACAACACCGCCATGTCCCGCGAGCTCCTCAATCATGATTACCTGCATTCGTAAGTGTGAATGCGTAAGAAAAAGAATTGCTTAGTGAGGTGGTCATCCCGTCTCACCAGGCTTAGTACATAAACGATCAAATACAAAAGAGCGAGATATATCAAGTATGATTAATGTAATGCAACGGTTCCACAAACGGGAATGCAATGAAACAAATTCAGAGCAAACACCAACCTCAAACGGAACCCAAACTTGTCATGACACTCAACAAACGCATACACTTAATCAAACAAGATAATCAAAGCACAATACTCAAAACGCAACTAATATATAGCCACAATCACACACTCACCTCAAATGCTACTGGCCTGAACTCAAAAGCACACCTAAATATGCCAACAACAAACGCCAATAGCGTAACAACACAAACGAACCGAGTTACACTCGATTCCAAAGTTCTATACGAAATATCAGTCAAATGGACCCTAAAGAGAGCCCCTTACCAAACGATTATAGAACTGAGGTTACACGCTCAGTCCTAACTTCCTACAGCAACCACAATACACCATGTACACAAAATAGCGCACAAAAATCGATTACAAATCGATTCCACAAAATGACACCAAAACGATCTCAAAATGACCTTAAAGGATCCTTACCCCAAACGATCACTTAACCAACACCAAAGCAAGCTTAACAACACCTCGAAAGCTCCACCAACACACGCTGAAGTTTCTGGACAGAAACAACAAACACAACTCAACTCAAACGATTTTACCACAAAGTATCCGAAATGACCAGAATTGGTATTCCTTACCAAACGGATGCTAGGGCCAACAACACAACCACACACGATCACTCTCAGCCACAGTAGCACACAGACCAGCTTCTGTCCAGAAGCACCACAAAAATTCAGACATGTCTCATGCATCAAAAACAAACCAAAAAGGCTCAAAATCGAAGGTTCCTTACCAACGATTGGAGAACCAACACCACAGCAACCAAACAAGTTCTTCTCAGCTCAGGAACAATCCATCAAGCTCGCAAAAACTCCCCAACAAAAACACAAAAAAACCCAAAGAGAATCCGCTTACCAATTCGCGACTTCTCAAAGAACCAAAGGGCAAAACTTCTCAAAACTGAAGGGCTTTGATTCTCTACAGCAAGGGTGACGAACACAGTCACAAACCACCCAGAAACACAGCCACAACAACCGCAACAAGAAAGGAGGATCGCTTACCACACAAGGAGACCCATAGCCAAGCTTCTCTCTCATGCAACCAAGCTCTTCTCCTTTCTCTCTCAAACGACGGCTGTTCTCTCTAGAGATCGAGCTCTCTCTGTTTGCAAAGGGCGAAAACGTGGCTAGGGTTGCAAAGGAGGAGCTTATATAGGGGACCTTAGGGTTAGGGACCACGGGCCTAGTCCTTTTACAAAAAGCCCCAACTTTTTCTTTAAGTTTTCCAGCCCATTAGATCAATTCCGACCAGCCTTAGGTGACTAGACAACTTGCCAAAAACAACGGATTCAAATAAGGAAAGTTTGCCAAGTCACCAACCATCGTCCGTTGATATGCTCAAATTAATACCCTAAAAGTACTAAAGCAGTTGCTGCAGTATATCAGGGGTCGAACACAAGAACTCAAGAAAACTCACGCAGTAGATAAAAGATGCAGATTGTGCTAAGCAAACAATATTTGATGAGAAAACAAATGATTGAATTAAACTTCGGTTGATTTATATGGGAGGAAACTAGGCTCAGGGAAATTCTCAGGAAATCAATGATAGATAACAATTAATCAATTAAGGTTCAATTCAATTAAGCGCCGTTCTTGAACTCAAACACGATAGTATAGTTAACCAACTGTCGTTGTGAAAACTAACTAAGTCTAAAATCTAGAATTCCAAATCTCTTTGCAAATCCTACACAGTAAACCAGCAATTAATTCAAGTTTGATATGTTCACAATTCGATTAAACCAAATCTCTTTGTAGATAATAGAATTGCTCACCCTAGGTTTTATGAGATTACTCAATTGCACTGTCGTGCCTAATCGATTAATCTAAGTTCTATGTTCTAGGTGATCAGACTAGAAATAGCTTTGAGAACAACCTATGGTGAAGAACTATTCAGATTTTGAACCCTAACAAAACAATCATCATGAATCAGAGAAATCCATATGAGAAAACCCTAAACCTAAAAAGAGACTACTCAGACATGATTGATGAGAAACAAAGCATAACTGAATAAATCATGAAATTAAACAAAAGAATAAAAACAAGGGTTCGGGATCTTCTCTATGATGAACAGAGTCTTGGATCCGTCTCCCTCACAAAAGCTCTCAAATCTCAATGGTGGCTCAAAAATAAAAGTGAAAAGTAAAGTCTGCCCTTCCCTCGATCTAAACCCTAAAACTTGCTTAAATCCCTCCAAAACACGAGCTGGGCTTCTTCTGTAAATATTGGGATGATTGGGCTTTTGTGGGCTTCCTTGAAAATCTCTCCTGCGTCTCGAGTGCGTGGGTATCGATCGATACCAGGGTGAGTGTCGATCGATACCAGGCCTTCAAAACGGGTACTTTCTTCGGTTTGCTCCAAAAAGGCTCCTAATGTCCCCAAAATCTCCAATTTCGTCCCAAACGTGCTAAAACCTGAAAAGAACCTAAAATGATAGAAAAAGCACTAGAAAGACTCGATAAAACAACTTATATCATGGATAAAAATGGGTAAAATCCATGATATATCAACTCTCCCAGACTTAGCCTTTTGCTTGCCCTCAAGCAAAACAGAAAAACTAAGTGAGGGAAAGAGGTTTGAAAAACCTTAGAGATCCTGACCTGTTACCGAAATCGCTGTAATGACCCTTTTTCCCAAGCGCCCACTGCTGCCTGATCAGCTCCAGATCTAACCACCATGTACTTCTCCGTAGGAATCCCAACTTCCCAGGACTTCACTTATTATCTCACACCAATATTCATCTAAGCTCTCATCGCCAGTTTCATCACTGCAATCAGTGTTCAAGAACTTTCTAGATTCTTGCCCATACAATATCATAGCTAAGGAACCATTTATTCAACAACATTTATTGCTCTCCGGTATTCTTTATCTCCCCCAGACTTATTTCATAATCAGTTCTCATTAGATTTCAACAGCGCAGGTTTATCTGAACAGCATATACAAATCAAGGTCCGACACGTGAGTATTGATAGTGTTTGCTACCGAATCCCCGGTTCTTACCCTCTCAATGTATCAAAAGTCTTAGGTGAATAATGGGGTCATAGGAAATTTTCCTACCCCTCACTTCAGGCCTTTGTGTGATCATTCCTTATCCAACTTTCTGTAGTCAATACACATCCTGTGACCAGTGATAGTCCTTGTCGGGATCAACTCGTTCTTTTCATTCTTCACCACTGTGATACCGCCTTTCTTAGGCACAACATGAACAGGACTGACCCAAGAACTATCTGAGATTGCATAAATGATCCCAGCTTCCAGCAGTTTCATCACCTCTTTCCTGACAACCTCCTTCAAGTTCGGATTCAATCTTCTCTGACACTCAATTGATGACTTCGACTCATCTTCCAGGTAGATCCTGTGCATGCATAGGTCGGGAGAGATACCTGCAATATCATCAAGAGAATAGCCGAGAGCCTTGCGATACTTGCGCAGCTTGCTCAGCAGTAAAGTGACCTCCGCGTTGTTCAAAGAAGAATTGACTATAACAGGATATGTCGAATTAGGGCCAATGAAAACGTACCGTAGCTCGGCTGGAAGTGGTTTGAGCTCAATCTTTGGTGCCTTTTCCTCACTCCAATCCCCGAAACACTGACTTGTTTAGGAATTTCGCTAAACTTTTCACTGCACACGTGGTGTCGATCGATACCTCCCGTGGTATCGATCGATCTTAACTTCTACTGCACTGTCGAGGATTCTAACATAACCAGCAGCATCATCATCAAAACCCAACTCGACCCTTCGGTATGAACCGGTGCTCGCTAGTGGATCCTCGGGATGTTTCCCCAGAAAATACTCTTCTGCAATGTCACCTGAATGTATCGACACGGAAAGGTTTGCCCGTCGATGGTTGGTCGTTTCATGATTTTCTCCATCTTTGAAGGACATTACCAAATCACCAACGTTCGAGTAATCTGTCCATTCTTGCGGTCTATCGAGCACCAGCAGTAGCAAGGAATGGTCTGCCTTTAGGATAAGAGGATCCTTAGGCTCGGCATCGTACTCCAACACGATGAAATCGGTCGGAATCAAGCAATTTTCAATCTTAACGGGTACATCTTCGAAGCCCCTGCGGTAGACGTGCGAACGATCAGCAAGGACCAATGAAATCCGTGTAGGCTGGTAATCACTCATTCCCATTCTCTTAGCAACAGAGTGCGGCATAAGATTCACACTTGATCCAATATCACAAAGAGAGCGCGCAAAACGCTCTGTGAAAACAGTGCAATCCAACACAAAGCTACCTGGATCTGGAAGTTTCTTAGGAATCGTGTTGGTTAGAATAGCACTGCACTCGGCTGAAAGCATAGCGACACCTTCACTGAGACTGAAATTGCTGGATACCATCCGCTTCACGTATCTTCTGAATGCAGGAGAAGTTTTGATAGCATCAACAAAAGGAAGCTCAACTACCAGCTTGTCCAACATAACCTTGCATCTAGCATCTTCCCACTCCTTTTTGGTCAGCTTAGGAATGATAGGATAAGGCAACTTCGGCTTGTAAACCCTTTCCTTGACAGGTTCAGCGTTTTCCTTGGGTGTCGTCTCGGTATCGATCGATACTGGGGGAGTGTCGATCGATACCCTGGGATTTTCAGCATCCCACTCGTCGTTTCCAGCAAGATCGACGGAATTTTCAGCTATTGGAGCTTGCTCAACTCCTGATTCTACCACTTTACCACTTCTCAGACTTATGGCATTGATGTGGGCTCTTGGATCTTCAGTCTTTCCTGGTAGAAACCCCTCTTGTCTTTTCACAGCAGCTGCGGTCTGAGCAATCTGAGTTTCGAGCTTCTTCTGCGACAGATTCAACGCCTTAATCTTGCCATTCAGGTCGATATACATGTTATCCAGCTTCCTATTAAACTCTCCATTCATCCTTTGTTGTCCCTGCAGTATCTGTTCCAAAAGGATATGCGTCTTACTCTCTGTAGACCTCGGAGAATGCGGTTGGTAAGATGAATTACCGTATTGGCGAGTAAAGTCATTGCTCTGAAGTGGTTTTTGGGCAAATTGTGTGGCACCAAACCAGATTGGTTACCACCAGATTTGTAACCACCTTGCTGATTGTTGTTGAAGCTTCGGTTGTTGTTGTAACCAAATCGCTGACCCTGAAAACCAGAACCACCAATGTAGTTAACATCCTCTGCTTCATCTTCAATGTTCTCTACTTCCTCAGCAAAATGTACAGCCTTCTTCGTCTTTCCCACTAAGAGGTTGTGCATCGTGTCCAGTTTCGCCTGAACCTCAGCAATCTGCGAACCGTCGGCAACACTAGCGAGCCTCTTCCGCTCGAAATCAGCATTCTTGGTGCTATTGCTAGACGCCAAGTTCTCAATCAGCTTCACAGCATCGGTTGGAATCCTTGTGTTGAAGTTCCCGTTGCTTGCAGAATCCAGTGCCATCTGATACCGCCAATCAATCCCTCTGTAAAAAATTCCGAGCAGCTGAACTTGACTGAAGCCGTAATGAGGACAGTCTCTCTGGTAGGATATGAATCGCACCCAAGCAGCCTTGAGTGCTTCTGTTGGACCCTGAGAAAATTGAGATATCTTGTTCCTGAGTTCCTCTGATCTCGCATCGTCATAGAAATTGTTCAGGAATGCGTTCTTGGTCTCGTTCCAAGTAGTGAGAGATCCGGGAGGTAGCTGCTTCAGCCAGTAAGCTGCTTCTCCACCAAGAGAGTATGGGAAGAGCTTACAAAAGAGATATTCCTGTGGCACTCCATTGTACTTCATGCTAGTGACCAAATCTTCAAATTTCTCAATGTGATCCATAGGGTGTTCATGAGAAAGGCCTGTGAAGGGGTGCTGTCCCACAAGAGCGAAGTAAGCAGGCTTCAGCTCAAAGTCATTTCTCTGGAAAGTCGGAATACGGATCGCCGCACGATTGGCATAGAATTGATCCGGTCGGTTGTAATCGCCAAGTGTCCGTTCAACAACAGCTTGGGGTTGTGGTGGAGGAGGTAGTTGTCCACCTTCCTCAAGCTCTGCTAGCTCTGAGTTCTTTTCCTTGTTCGACTCGTGCGCTCAAGCTCTGCTAGCTCTGAGTTGGAGAGATTAATCAGTGGTGTGTTCTTCGTTCTCCTGGTGGTACGCTGATGCATACACCTGAAAATCAAAAGAAAACGAGAAGATAAGTAACCAAAATTTAAAAACAGACGTTCAGTGTCGATCGATACCAATGGAGTATCGATCGATACTGACGACGAACTTAGACAAAATCGACAGCTAAATTCTAATGGTGAATTTTTAGAGTCCCCGGCAACGGCGCCAAATTTGATATGCTCAAATTAATACCCTAAAAGTACTAAAGCAGTTGCTGCAGTATATCAGGGGTCGAACACAAGAACTCAAGAAAACTCACGCAGTAGATAAAAGATGCAGATTGTGCTAAGCAAACAATATTTGATGAGAAAACAAATGATTGAATTAAACTTCGGTTGATTTATATGGGAGGAAACTAGGCTCAGGGAAATTCTCAGGAAATCAATGATAGATAACAATTAATCAATTAAGGTTCAATTCAATTAAGCGCCGTTCTTGAACTCAAACACGATAGTATAGTTAACCAACTGTCGTTGTGAAAACTAACTAAGTCTAAAATCTAGAATTCCAAATCTCTTTGCAAATCCTACACAGTAAACCAGCAATTAATTCAAGTTTGATATGTTCACAATTCGATTAAACCAAATCTCTTTGTAGATAATAGAATTGCTCACCCTAGGTTTTATCAGATTACTCAATTGCACTGTCGTGCCTAATCGATTAATCTAAGTTCTATGTTCTAGGTGATCAGACTAGAAATAGCTTTGAGAACAACCTATGGTGAAGAACTATTCAGATTTTGAACCCTAACAAAACAATCATCAAAATAACATATGAGAAAACCCTAAACCTAAAAAGAGACTACTCAGACATGATTGATGAGAAACAAAGCATAACTGAATAAATCATGAAATTAAACAAAAGAATAAAACAAGGGTTCGGGATCTTCTCTATGATGAACAGAGTCTTGGATCCGTCTCCCTCACAAAAGCTCTCAAATCTCAATGGTGGCTCAAAAATAAAAGTGAAAAGTAAAGTCTGCCCTTCCCTCGATCTAAACCCTAAAACTTGCTTAAATCCCTCCAAAACACGAGCTGGGCTTCTTCTGTAAATATTGGGATGATTGGGCTTTTGTGGGCTTCCTTGAAAATCTCTCCTGCGTCTCGAGTGCGTGGGTATCGATCGATACCAGGGTGAGTGTCGATCGATACCAGGCCTTAAAAACGGGTACTTTCTTCGGTTTGCTCCAAAAAGGCTCCTAATGTCCCCAAAATCTCCAATTTCGTCCCAAACGGGCTAAAACCTGAAAAGAACCTAAAATGATAGAAAAAACACTAGAAAGACTCGATAAAACAACTTATATCATGGATAAAAATGGGTAAAATCCATGATATATCATCCGTATCGCGTCCGTACGGATGTTGTCCGTTCGCCCGCAGGACGCAGTCCACGTCCCTATCGTCCGCCCGCAGGACGACATCCGTACGTCCGCAGGACGACATCCGTACGTCCGCAGGACGACATCCGTACGTCCGCAGGATAGCCTCAAGACATCCTGTTCGTACGTCCGCAGACACCATCCGGACGTACTGTCCGTAGGTCCGCAGACACCATCCGGACGTCCTGTCCGTACGTCCGTACCGTCTGTTCGTAACCTCTCATCCGGACTTTCATCTCGGCCATCCGGACGTAATGCGGTACACAATCCTCGGCCATAACCGACAGCCCAAACACCGACGATAACGGATCTGTCCGTATGTTCGGCTTGCACAAAACACCGATGATAGCGGTTCTGTTCGCTCGTCCGGCTCGACCCAAAAAATCCGACGATAGGCACTCGGTAATCTTAACCGGTCCATCGATGATCCGATGATGTCATCGATGAATTCTCGACCATGCAACACCGACTGCTCGGCCAGCCCTAGCATCAGTAAATCCGATCTCACACGTACGTCCAGTATATGAAACACCGATGATTCGGGACCTGCCCGATAAACTGATCGAGTCGACAAAATGGTTGTTCGAAGGACGAGTCTTACAATTCTCCCCCACTACAAAAGGATTCGTCCTTGAATCTAAGCTCTCGGCTTATAAGCAACTTGCTTCTCATACCATTTCTTGAAGTTAGCTTTCATAACTTTCTCGGGTTCCCACGTGATTTCTTCCTCATCATCACGATCCCAAACAACATGAATCCAAGACACGACCTTTTTCTTAACCGTCTGAAATTTCGTACCAATGATCCTTACAGGTATTTCCGCGATACTCATGTTACTCTGTAGGTCTTCCAGTACCACAGGTAACACCACGTCTTGAGGGGTTATGCACTTCTTTAGCATAGAGATGTGAAACACCTTATGAAAGATGAACATAGACTGCGGCAACTCCAACTTATAGGCTACCGGTCCGATCCTCTCCAAAATCTTATACGATCCTATGTACCTCGGAGACAACTTAATCTGCATCTTTGCTGGATCTTTACCCTTATACGTGATCATCTTAAGATACACTAGATCCCCGACGACAAACTCTAACTCTCTGCGATGCTTATCAGCATAACTTTTCTGTCGATCCTAAGCTTCTCTAATCTTAGCTCCCACAACTCTAATCCGATCTAACGTCTCCAAGACAAAATCCCTGTCCAAAATGCTACACTCCCCCACCTGAGTCCAACAGATAGTTATACGACAAGGCCGTCCGTACAGAGCCTCAAAAGGAGATATACCGATACTCGCATAATAACTGTTGTTGTACGCGAATTCTGCCAAGCTAAGGAGATCTATCTACTGATCACCCCAATCCAGGACGCAAGCTCTCAGCAAATCCTCTAATGTCTGGACTGTCCTCTCCGACTGCCCATCTGTCTGAGGATGATGAGCCGTGCTCATCAGTACTCTCATACCAAACTTCTTCTGAAGCTCTTTCTAATACTTACCAGCAAACTTAGAATCTCTGTCAGACACAATACTAGCCGGCGCTACATGCAAACGTACGATCTCCTTAACGTACAACTCAACTAGTTTCTCTGAATCATCTTTCTTGTTAATCGCAAGAAAATGAGCTAACTTGGTCAATCGGTCCACGATGACCCAAATTGCATCCTTCTTGTCACGGGTTGGCAATCCCGTGACAAAATCCATAGTGATCATATCTCACTTCCACTCGGAGATAGGTAAACTCCTCAACAACAAACAAAAACTTTAACAAATTCTCAAGAACCTTAATCCTTCTTTCAGAATATCCAACTCATTCTCAGATTTTTACAAAAATCCTCTACTACTTAGTTATCCCAACCAACAAAAATGATTTACCCACGTAAATCCCAAGTCCGATCCACACACTACCATACCACCTATGGCATATATCGGCCAATTGGACTACAATTACTTCCTAAAAATCCACGACAAAGAATCTCGCACCAACGAATTGCTGACAACCCATGCCAGTAAACCGATAACGATTTCATAGCATTTCTTCAATGCCCAACCCATGATAACATTCATTGTCCAACATCTCTTGATTACCACTACAACAACAATCTAGCTTCCTTCTGAGCAGTCACTTAACACAATCTACCATAAGTAATCCAGCGACAGCACAACCAGTCTAAGAAGTTAACTCAAATGCAGCGTAGTCATGATAACAAACATATAAGACTTAAACAATCCGCGTCCAGAAATCTAACCAAATGCAACCACAAATGCAAAAGCCTTAACCAACCAGACCAACTGTCTAGGTAGGTTAATCAAATGCAACCACAAACGCACAAGCCTTAAACAACCAGACCAACTGTCTCGGTAGGTTAATTAAATGCAACCAATTCTATAGCCCTGATACAACACACAAGGCATATAGACTCGCAAACAGTCATGATCACTCACTACAAACATCGTAACCCTTCAAAGACTATTGCCACTACACCAGAAAACCGGCTCTAGACCAGCCATGCACTAATTTAACAAGCACACTTTTGTGAACCCACTAATTCCCAATAACTCCAACAAATCATAGTGGATAGGTTCTATTGGCCAAACAACAACACGCTTTAGCAAAACCTCCGGTTTCCAAAGACGCAATCACCAAAACAAAACACCTTATCATGCTAACTTGCTTCAAGGACGCCAACAAATTCACACCTAAGTAAACTCAACTAGTTTACTAGGACATGACAACAAACGGTCTCAAACTCCCACCACCACCAACAATACTTCTTAGTCTCAAAACAACGTTCTATTGAGCAGCATCGCTATCTCAACTTTAGATTGGATATCTCTCACCCCACAATCTCAATCCACACTCCTGATTTCCTATTCTATTTGAACTCAATTCTCAAAATACATCTTATCCCAATCTTTTAGCTCAGCTAAAGAGTGCTAACAAATAGTTCCTCACTAAATTCCAAATTCTCCAAATTCCACTTGATCAACCTTGATCTTTCTATTAGGCATATTCTTACCCGAGTTAACAGCACCAAGATCCAACGGTTCTACCTTATTAGTTAAAGCGTTCAGCCTCAAAGTACTAAACATACCAATAAGACATTCCATGTCCTTCTCTGTATCAAGAACAACCCGTTTCCTACCTTGTGCACCTGTGTACCCAATGTACAGTTCACCCAGCTCATGTAACGCTAACATCCGAGTACTAGTAAGCATTTCCTTCAGCTTACATAAACTCTTCTCACACTTTTCAGTCCAAACAAATGGGACATATTTCCCTGTTAACTTGGTCAACGAGTTGGCCTTACTCGTAAAATCCTACACAAAAATGTCGGTAATAACCGGCCAATCCCATGAAACTTTAGACCTCTATCGCGTTCCTCGGTCTCGGCCAATCCGCAATGGCACTATTCTTTTTCGAGTCAACGGACACTCCCTTATCGGAGACTACATGACCCAAGGAACCGATATCACGCTGCCAAAAGCTACACTTACTCAACTTAGCAAATAACTTATGCTCCCAAAGTTTACTCATCACAGCCCTCAAATGATCCTCGTGGTCCTTACGAGTCTTAGAATGCACCAAAATATCATCAATAAAGATAATCACAAATTCGTCCAGGAACTCTCTGAAGAGTGTATTCATCAATTTCCTAAATGCTGCAAGAGCATTAGTCAACCCAAACGGCATAACCACAAACTCAAAATGCCTATAACGAGTCTTGAATATAGTCTTACAAATATCCGTCTCATCTATCGGGATTTGATGATATCCCGAACCCAAATCGATCTTAGAAAACTAAGTAGCTTCTCGGAGCTGATCCAATGACTTGTCTATCCTCGGTAAAAGATACTTATTCTTAACCGTTACTCGGTTCAAACTTCTGTAACCGATACAAAGCCTGAAGGATCAGTCCTTCTTCTTGACAAATAACACCGGTGCTCCCCACGGTGAACTACTGGTCCTTATGAACCCTTTATCCATAAGCTCACCCAATTGCCTTTTCAGTTCAGCCATCTCAGCAGGTGTCATTCTATACGGCGCTTTCAAAATCAGAGCCGTACCGGACTCTAACTCAATAGTGAACGAATCACACTCCGACGGTGGCAATCTTGTCACCTAACGGAACACATCCTTAAATTCATGGATCACCAAGATGTTGCCACTATCCGTGTCACTACGCTCATCCATCGTAGTGATAGTAGCCAAATAGGCCTCACAGCCCTTCTCCAACAAACGCTCAACCTAAATAGCCGACACGATCATATTTCCTGAAGTCGGTCAAACTCCCTGATAGACCAGCATTTTCTTGCCCCTCTCAAAATTCACACGTCCTCTGTGACAGTCCAAGTGGGCTCTATGCTTCCCGAGCCAATCTATCCCAAGGATTACATCATAGGTCTCAACGGGCTGATTACCAAATTGGCTCTCAAATCCTCACCACGGATCCATGTGGACACATTATTGACCCTTTCCAAAGCCTCCATAAGCTGTCCACCAGCGGCTCTAACCAGTCCCTGATGATTCCCAGGTTCCTTCTAGAATTCACCATTTCCGATCATTCCCGATGATCTTACTCATGTTACAATACACTAACTTCTCCACTCTTTAAAGGTTACTTACCAGACAAACCTGAACTCGACATATAGTCAATCTACAAACTTGCTGCTAACATTTTTCGTATGTTAGTTTACTATAAGCAAGTTTATTTCCATCCAGAACTTGTCATAAATACCACTGTCTGCCAACCAGACTCCCAAGTCTGTAACAACGCACCAACTATCGTCCCTTGCAACTCCTTTTGCCATGACTACTTCATAAAATTTCCATCAAACACAACTGCTCTCCTCTAGCGGAAACTAATTTATCCATCTACAATGACTCAAACAAACACTAAGTTCACACGAACTTAGCCAACCACGACAAACAGCTTCATAAACCATACATCACAAATTTTTACGACAAATTTACAGAAACAAATGAGACTTACCGCGAGACTGGTGTTGGGAGGATGGTTTTACTACAAAAATACTCAAAATAATTCATAAAAATTCTAATAATCCTAGAACCGACCGCGCTCTGATACCAAACTGTTACACCCCCATTTCGCAAATTTTTAAAAAATTTCCTACTATGTGTTACTTCTCGAATTACTAATCAGATTACTACACAAGCGGAAGATTTAACCCATTTAACTTCAAAACCCACACCAATTGGTTAATTAAAATCCAACAAAACTCTAAACAATTCTTACAAATAATTCTCAAAATTACTTAACTCCAAATTCGATCAAAAACTCTAAATAATTTATTTAAACAATTAAATTAATTAAACTCCAAAATTAATCTCAACTTAAATAATTCCTCAAATTATTCTAACAATATTCTCAAATATTCTTAACAATATTCAACACTCAAAATCACTCAAATCTTGCTCAAATAATTTATCTAAAATAAATCAATCTCAAACGCAACAAAATAACGACAACCAAATAACCATCCATCCGTCCACAACACCACCATGTCCCGCGAGCTCCTCAATCATGATTACCTGCATTCATAAGTCTGAATGCGTAAGCAAAAAAATTGCTTAGTGAGGTGGTCATCCCGTCTCATCAGGCTTAGTACATAAACGATCAAATACAAAAGTGCGAGATATATCAAGTATGATTAATGTAATACAACGGTTCCACAAACGGGAATGCAATGAAACAAATTCAGAGCAAACACCAACCTCAAACGGAACCCAAACTTGTCATGACACTCAACAAACGCATATCCTTAATCAAACAAGACAATCAAAGCACAATACTCAAAACGCAACTAATACATAGCCACGATCACACACTCACCTCAAATGCTACTGGCCTAAACTCAAAAGCACACCTAAATATGCCAACAACAAACGCCAATAGCCTAACAACACAAACGAACCGAGTTACACTCGATTCCAAAATTCTATACGAAATATCACTCAAACGGACCCTAAAGAGAGCCCCTTACCAAACGATTATAGAACTGAAGTTACACGCTCAGTCCTAACTTCCCACAACAACCACAATACACCCTGTACACAACATAGCACACAAAAATTGATTACAAATCGATTCCACAAAATGACACCAAAACGATCTCAAAATGACCTTAAAGGGTCCTTACCCCAAACGATCACTTAACCAACACCAAAGCAAGCTTAACAACACCTCGAAAGCTCCACCAACACACGCTTTTACCATAAAGTACCTGAAATGACCAAACAACGAACACAACTCAACTCAAACGATTTTACCACAAAGTACCTGAAATGACCAAAATTGGTATTCCTTACCAAACGGATGCTAGGGCCAACAACCACAGCCACACACAATCACTCTCAGCCACAGCAGCACACGGACGACCTTCTGTCCAGAAGCACCACAAAAATTCAAACATGTCCCATGCATCAAACACAAACCGAAAAGGCTCAAAATCGAAGGTTCCTGACCAACGATTGGAGAACCAACACCACAACAGCCAAACAAGTTCTTCTCAGCTCAGGAACAATGCTCAACAGCCTACAAAAACACGCCCAGCAAACTCGCAAAAACTTCCCAACAAAAATACAACAAAACCCAAAGAGAATCCGCTTACCAATTCGCGACTTCTCAAGGAACTAAAGGGCAAAACTTCTCAAAACTGAAGGGACTTCTCAAGGAACTAAAGGGCAAAACTTCTCAAAACCTCTCACGCAACCAAGCTCTTCTCCTTTCTCTGACAAGCTCGAGCTCTCTCTCTGTTTGCAAACGGCAAAAACGTGGCTAGGGTTGCAAAGGAGGAGCTTATATAGGGGACCTTAGGGTTAGGACCATGGGCCTAGTCCTTTTACAAAAAGCCCCAACTTTTTTCTTAAGTTTTCCAGCCCGTTAGGTCAATTCCGACCAGCCTTAGGTGACTAGACAACTTGCCAAAAAACAACGGATTCAAATAAGGAAAGTTTGCCAAGTCACCAACCATCGTCCGTATCGCATCCGTACGGACGTTTTCCGTCCGCCCGCAGGACGCAGTCCACCTCCGTATCGTCCGTCTTTAGGACGACATCCGTACGTCCGCATGCCGTTCGCAGGACAACATCAGGACGTCCTGTCCGTATGTCCGCAGATACCATCCGGATGTCCTATCCGTATGTCCGCAGACACCATCCGGACGTCCTGTCCGTATGTCCACAGACACCATCCGGACTTCCTGTCCGTACGTCCGCAGACACCATCCGGACGTCCTGTCCGTACGTCCGCAGACACAATCCGGACGTCCTGTCCATACGTCCGCAGACATAATCCGGACGTCCTGTCCGTATGTCTGCACCGTCCGTCCGTAACCTCTCATCCGGACATTCGTCTAAGCCATCCGGACGTAATGCGGTACACAATCCTCGCCATAGCCGACAGCTCAAACACAGACGATAGCAGATCCGTCTGCACGTCCGGCTCGCACAAAACACCGATGATAGCGGATCCGTCCGCTCGTCCGGCTCGACCCAAAAAAATCCATCGATAGGCACTCGGTAACCTCGACCGGTTCATCGATGATCCGACGATGTCATCGATGAATCCTCGACCATTCAACACCGATTGCTCGGCTAGGCCAAGCATCGGTAAATCTGATCTCACACGTACGTCCAATACACAAAACACCGATGATTCGGGATCTGTCCGATAAACTAACCGAGTCGACAAAATGGCTGTTCGAAAGACTGTTCTTACAACTTTCCTTCGAATTTTTGGTGGTCTACTATTGAGTATAGACATTCGAAATGACATTTCATAGAATAATTACCTGAGAAAGTGAGATATTTAACTACTTAAGTAGACTTATTCAATATGAATCTAGCTGATTCTAAGCTTAAGTTTACTCATATCAGTCCATCTAAACAAATCTGAACAATCTAACAATGTTTAATCGTAAATAGAAAACAAAACACCATCGTTTTATCACTTGTAATTTGGGGTGCAAATGGTTGTTAGTGACAAATTGGGATGAAAAAAACAGTGGAATAAATTGAGAGGAATAACACATTATTCATCTCCAAAAAAAATTAGTGTGGTTTTAAAACGAGACTTCGTTGCTTCGTGCTCGGACATATTTGTCTTCAAATATTCTCAAATCTCTATTGACTAAATCCGCAACAAACCCAATAGAATAGTTCATTGAGAGTAAGAACGGGTAACTAGAACGGTGTTAATGATATGGTTTACTATTTAATATTATTTGGAACCTCCCTTTCCATGATTAAGGTCTCAAAAATATATTTTGGAGGCATTGTCAAATGATCTATGATACTATCTTTTATTATGTGTATTTTAATCAGAAAATGAGAAGCAAAGTAATTAAACCACATAATAAATGATTGCATTATGTTTTTACTTTTTATAGACGAATTAACATCGATGATGCCAAAAAAATATTGACGAATTAATATCGTTAGCTTATTATAGAATTTTATTTGCTTCTTTAAAATATGTTGTTTTTATTCGCTTTATTGAAATATGTTAAGACTTTTTGATTCACACCTCAAATTTGGTCTAAGTTTTTTTTTAGGTGAATTTTAAATAACCTATATTTTGTTTTGCAATTTTCCCGGAGTGTTAGCTTTAGTGGAAACTGGAGAGTGATATATATCGACGCAGTATCATATATGATATCAATGCCAATCGAAGTTCAATACAAAAAAAATAGTTCGTATTATTGAAAGTTTAGTTGATAATTTTTTATTTTGTTAAAAGTGGTATTCACGTAATATTCCATAAATCGAATTGGATAATGAAGAAACACTAGACTTTCACGATATCCCTCGTGGGTTTTGATTTTTGAATGAAGAGAACAGTCAGTGGTTGAAGAATGTAGCATCCGATTTGTGATGGACCACTAATCTCCAAAGTTAGTGGGAAAAGACAGAGAACAAATTACACATTAGAAACCACAAGTAGGCATTTATCTTTGATTAGAGACACGTTCACGTCTTCACGATATGATGTTGCTCTGCCTTAATTTGTTTTTTAAAATACCATGTGCGAGAAGACGCCTTAAAGGAGATAAAAAGGGTAAGTTGATTAATATTGCACTTGTGGATGATGTTTATATTTTTGTAGTCTTTGAACATTTAAAATAACAAAAGAGTTTAAAAGAGATACTAATGTTTAGTATACTAAGAATGTCTAAACCCACACTATAAAACCTAAGATAAAAATGTTTGGGAAGAAATTTCCCAACGAACTACTAATCGACTGAACTCCTTCCTTGTGCATCCTAGCTACCCAATCGCGTTGTCTAGTCACTACCAGGCTCATTTCCAATAAGCCTGGACATGGAGACCCGTTATCCGCTGGACCCGTCCTGTACTCGATCCATAAAAACGGGTACCCGTCTCGTATCAAGCCAAGTATAAGGTATGTTTTTAAAATACTTGCAAGTAACGGGAGTCCGAAATTTTTTCCCACTACTTGCTCCGTTTTTACCCGTTATCCGCCTTGAAACCCATTGTCCATCCCGTTATTCGTTATCCGCAACAAAAATACCCGTTACCCATAAATAATATTTGTTACCCACAAAATAATACTCGTATCCGCAAAATGTACCTGTTATCCGTCAAAAAAATACTCGTTATCCGCAAAAATACCCATTACCCAAAAAATTATCCGTTATTCGCTGGTCCAAGTATCTCGTAAATAATGGATTTTGGAGCGGATACTCGTTTTGGACGGGTCTAAGTACGGGTCTAAATTTCCATTACTTGTGCGAAACAGATCACGTACCAAGTAGTCCAAAAAAAGCGGGTACCCATCCCGTGTCATGGTTAATTTCCAATGTGTATATATTTGTGTAAAAAACTCAGTAAAACAATTTAAACGAGCAACACAACAAGCACACATCACATCCGCATACACATTTGTCAATTCACATCATCTTTAACCTATGTTTAATTTCGCACTGTACCTAAAACTTTGTTTTACTCAATTTAATCATTATCCAAAGTCAACAACTCATGGCACCTAATTTATCATAAACACATTTTAAATTTATTATGCTTTACGCATTACTCATATCTCCCTTGTCCGTGAGACACACGACCCTTACTTATGCTTTAGTCACCAAAATTTTTACCCCAATCGATCACATTGGCTTTTCAAAAAGAGCATGCATACTTCGAGATCAATTCAGAGATAGTTCAAGTTATTGTGCTTATCCATACATCAAGCGCAATATAAGCTAGATTAGATTTTTGAAAGGTTTCAATCAAGGAAAAAAGTTGGATAACTTAGGTGGATCGATCAGTGTATCGAAAACCACTCCACAGCTTTTCTCATGAACTTGTTTAGCCTATGTGGCTACAAGTGTTCCAGGTCATATTAAGTGTTATGAAAGAAGACATGCACTACAATAAAATATGCCAATTTCCAAATAATTCTGACGGATTCATCAAAAATATTTTTAACTTATATTTAATTGATTTTTAACGGATTTCAAAATCCATCGAAAATCAGTTACAAATTCTCAATGCTAACAATAGTCGGAAATCCATCAAAAATTTCAGAATAAATAAATTTTGGAATAAGGATTCATCGGAAATTTCCGACTTCATCAATTTTTATTTAAAAACAAAGAAGTTCAACAAGTCATATTAGAGATTGATCAGGATATTGCTGCTAAATTATTTTTTATCTAAGTTAGTGTAGACTATGATTTTTTCTTTATTTTTATTTTTCTGTTTTAAATTTTTTTGATCGTTATTAATCGTTAAAATTACACGTGCACATCCACACACATAAGTTGATGTCACACATTCGTCTCATGACTTATACTCTTCACATTATATATGTGATCACACGTAGTACTTAGCAAGTGAAGGGATGATTCTAGATTAAGTGTGCAGTATTAGATTGTTCACCCCTCTCCCTTTATCTCATTTTTGGTTTATATTTTATAAGATCTCTGGGGATGGATTAGGATCCACATGAGCAGGAACTGTTTTTTAATCTTTAAAAAACTTATTTTGTGTTGTGTCCCTGATCGTATATGGGTTTTATGTATATATTCTATTCACGCAATTCAATTATTATGTACATAATGATATATACCTAGTATGGGCGAACTAACCGATTTTCACAATTAAATATCCAGGTTTTGAAATTGTTAATTCTCCGAGGTGATCACCTTACTAGTTATAGGTCGGGCTGACGCATTTGTTTTGAATGTCTAGTCTAACACATATCAGAGATACCAAGAAAATGGTCACTAAAACTAGTACTATACATAAGTACACGTTTACACGGTCTGGCCTACTGAAATTTTCTCATCGTTAAATCTGATATCAAGACAGCTAGGCGAATCTAAAGACGACACTAAAAGAGAGGTCACTTAAAATGGTTCTATTTACAACTAAGTGACCTTTCGTCTTTTTATTTTTCCATTAGTGTATATTGTAACTTTTACCTTTCTTCGATTCTAAAGGTTAATCTACAAACATATGGTGGCTCCGAATAATATTATCTCTAAGAAGATCTCCTAAATTTTTCGTATAGAAATAAATTCACTTACAGCTAGCAGAAGATAACATTTTCTATATATATAAAGGAAAGGGTTTTTAGTGCCAAACGCATTTGAGCTGGATGAACATATTATGTTCGTCCTATATTGTCAACATCTACATCTAGTTTCGAATTTAATTCCCTTTTAAAAGAGATTTAAATATGTTAACGATTTATTAGTGGCCACCTAGCAAGTGATTGATACATCACGATTTAAATATTATATTGTATCACTTCCTAGATTTTACCAATGGTCCCCTTTCCTAGTCTCCTATCATACAACAACAGTTTACTCCTCGTGCGCATAACTCTCTCATAAAGTATTTTAAAAATTTTAAATAATTACGCAAGATGGTACGTCTCTGTTTATGTTTCCCTTGTTAATTTAGAATTTTCCAGCATTTGAGATTCAAGTAACCCTAATAGAAGTTTGCCGAACCCATACTCAACACGATTTTTTAAAAATTTGAATAGAAAGTTTTCGAAAACTTTTTAATGATAAATAAGGCTTTATTAAGCACTCATATTAATTATGTTTTACGTGAGTCAGAGATAGAAATCCAAATTTTCTGCATAGCAATAAATCATTTTTTTTTTTTTTTTGCGTTGTTGAGGTAAAATCGGATATAATCCTACGAAAACGGTTTATTATTAAAACTAACATGCATCCCCATTTTAAAAATCTAAAGTTATGTGATTTTTTTCTTAAACCAGTTTCGTTTTTAAAAATTATTGTCACTACAACATCTTTTTTTTGCCTTTAGACTTTGATTTTGACTTTGATCTTTTTTGCTTGAATCCTCTTCCATCTTTCAGTTATGTACGAGCAAATGTAACATATTATGTTGATTCTTTCCATCTATTACCTTGTTCCTTCTACTATAGTTCCTTTGAATTACTTTATCCATTGTCAAAGTCTTTTTGCTATATTGCAGTGCGTTTCCGAGTAGGTCATACTAGTGGGTTAATGAATTCAAATATAAAACTTCTAGACAGCCGACCAAAAAAAAAAAAAATATGGCAACATTCACTAAAGTTATTCAAAACTAATTTCAAGAATATTTTTTAAAGATAAAACTGAAAACTTACTCCAACTCAAATTCCTTACTTCCGTGACGAGCAAAAAGAGGATGAGAACTCCCTCCAAGACGTGGCTCTATGGGCTTCCATCCAAAGTTAACGCTTTTTCTTTCAGAATAATAGTTAACGAACCAACATATATTACCTCCGGTCTTCCCCAGTGCAACCACAGGTGGGAGACAACAGTTGGGGTGAATTTATGGCTGCCAAAAAGAAAAAGAACGAGACTTAACACGATATACGGAAGACACATCGCTAGAAGGTCTCTCGGAGATAGGAATGTCATATCATCTCTTCTGGATATCTCTGATGCATCAAATAGCTTCTTTTTTACTAGGAACCCAAGAGTCAAGCTTATGAGAACCCATACATTAATCAATGATTTGAACATGCATGTTCATTAAATCCGGACCCGACAAAGCCGATAAACACCATATATTGTTGAACTTCATAGTCTAAGCAACATTAAATGGCTTTAGTAATTGCAGGGCATGTCTACCATAAGCAGTTGACCTTGGAAAGCACATTATAGACATTACCAAACGAATGTAATGTTATGAGTACCCAACAAGGGATGCCTGTGGAAGCCTTTCGACTACCAAACGCATGTGACAACCGATATAACACATTAGACCTAGGCATAAAATCCGAATCCGATCCGAACCTGATCCGAAATAGGTTCAGATTCTATATGATCATATTCGAATAATCCGAAATCCGAATAACCTGATCCGAATCCAAAAAAATCCCAAAAATCCCAAAAAACCCGAAAAAATCCAAAAAAACTTGGAAAAATCGGAATAACCCGATCCGAATCCGACAAAAATCTGATCCGAATCCGATCCAAAATAGCTTTGGATTCTATTCGGATTCTATATGACCATATCCAAATAATCCGAATAATACGATCCGAATCCAATCCAAAAAATTCGAATGCCTAGGCCTACTACACATCTTAGAAGTACAGTAACCTGGTCTACCAAGTTGAGTCATGCATTGTCATAAACCCCCTTCATTGCATATAATGAACGTATCTGAAATATTTATCTGAAGCTCAACATACTTGATACGCTAAGCATTCTTGCCTTCGATTAATTGTTCTTCCAACAATTTTTCTCTCAAGAATTAGCTAAATTTTTTCTCGACATTTTTATTTCACTATCGCTAAAACCGAACGAATTTTTGACGACCTCTAATCCGTCGATAGTTTTCGACGAATTTTCGAGAATATATCAGGTAAAATGATTCCGTCGAAAATCCGTCGAAAATAATATATCGAGAATATATCGAGCAATTGCTCTCTACATAGAATAAAGTAATTACAAAAAGCTGAATACCCATTTTTTATTTATTAGTTTTCTTTATACTGTTAGAATAGAATCTCAAATGTTGAAAAATAAAATCCACAAAATCAGCAAAAGAATTATTTTGAACAAACAAATAATAAAGAAGAATTCTTTTCATTCCAATTAAGTAAGAGAATTTTTCCACGTCGACTAAAATAATCATTTCAATATTTGAAGTTATTTCTCTTATAGAATTAGTTTTACCTTTCCTCTCATTCCGTATAGAATTTCTGTATCTTATTCCTCTTACCAATACCCTTCGAAACTGGAAAGAAAACGACGTGAAGTGGAAAATGCTATATTGCTATCATGTCAGTAATAGCAATCATATTATATGTGGCTGACAATGTTCATGTACGTGTAATCTGTAATATATAAACACACCTTATGGCCAATAATAATGGGTAGACCGACTCGAGAAATAAAATGGAGACAGTTGCAGCAAAATTAGCTAAAATCCGCTCGCAGCTTACTAAATCTCGTTCTCTATTGTTCCTCTACTTCATCTACTTCTTATTCTTCTCCGTTTTGGGGTTCTTGGCACTCAAAATCACAAAGCCAAGAACCACTTCACGTCCTCATGATTTGGACCTCTTCTTCACTTCTGTCTCTGCCATCACCGTCTCTTCCATGTCCACCATCGACATGGAAGTCTTCTCCAACACCCAACTTATCTTTCTCACTATCCTCATGTTCCTCGGAGGCGAAATCTTCACCTCCTTTCTCAGCCTCTACTTTTCCCATTTCACCAATTTCGTCTCCCCTCATAACAAGATTAGACATCTTATGGGCTCTTTTAATTTGGACCGTCCGATCGAGGATGGCCACAGTGACCTTGAGACTGTAGTAGATCATTGCGAGGGTCTTAGCAAGATCAATGAAAGGGCATCTAAGTGCTTGTACTTGGTGGTTTTTAGTTACCATTTTGTATCAAACCTAGCTGGCTCTGTGTTGCTTCTTGTGTACGTAAACTTTGTTAAATCGGCGAGAGATGTTCTTAATTCCAAAGAAATCTCACCTCTCACCTTCTCCGTCTTCACAACTGTCTCCACGTTTGCAAACTGCGGATTTGTCCCCACGAATGAGAACATGATCATCTTTCGCAAGAACTCTGGTCTCATCTGGCTCTTAATCCCTCAAGTACTGATGGGAAACACTTTGTTCCCTTGCTTCTTGGTTTTGCTCATATGGGGACTTTATAAGATCACAAAGCGCGACGAGTTTGGTTACATTCTCAAGAACCACAAAAAGATGGGATACTCTCATCTACTCTCAGTTCGTCTATGTGTTCTTCTTGGATTGACGGTGTTAGGGTTTATAATCATACAGCTTCTTCTCTTTTGCGCCTTTGAGTGGAGCTCCGAATCTCTTGAAGGAATGAGTTCGTACGAGAAGTTGGTTGGATCGTTGTTTCAAGTGGTCAATTCGAGACACACCGGGGAAACTATTGTCGACCTCTCTACACTTTCCCCAGCTATCTTGATACTCTTCATCCTTATGATGTGAGTTGCTTTCAATCCTATCCTCATATACCGATGCATTTGCATGGACTCAAATTATGTAGATCGAAAAGTGCACTAATGTCGACATATTTTTCAGCTGTAAAAAGTTGACATGCATCACATAGGTGAAGTTTCTCATAGTACGTGCAAGTTGAGGCATCTTGCGTTTTTTTACGAATAAATTAAACAAAAACAATTGAGATAGTGCTTTTTAATACGATTCAATACAACAAAAGGTCACCACATGAAAGTTGGCTGACTTTTCACTACAGAAACACCAAACATATCCTCTGCATGCGCATATTGTCTCACATAGTTTGGAAAATTATTAAATCATTGGCCTAACTTTTATATAAAGTAATTTTATTTCCTAGCAATTATTCTTTATTGTTTACCAAAACAAACATTTGTTGTCTTATTTAAAGATTCTTTAGCACGTAACACCAATCATGCACTTATGAGTAGGTGGTAGAACCAAAGATTTGCATTAGTTTTAGTGCTATTTCTTTTGCTGAATCCACCAATTAATTAGCTTAGAAAATGAAAACCTATTTTATCAACTAAAAATTAAGTTTAGTCAACGCGGTCCATTTAGTTAAAGTATTCACTCCTATGGATTGAGGAAGTAAGATTCGAGATTAACCATGGTTGGAAAATATAAATAGTTTGAATACCTAGATAATTTATATTTTCGAGATTAGTATTGATTTCTGTAGATCGTCCGTTTATGAAAAAGTAGTAATAGCAATATAAAAATTTACGCTCTTTAGAAAGAAAAAAAATATCAGTGAGCTTGTCAAATTTTCCACAAAAAAAACTTTAAAAGCGCCGGAAAACTGAAAACAAAGTTATTGTCATAATATATAAGTTGAAAAAGTTCTCCATTACTTAAAAGTAAATTTTTTGAAGGTGTTTTCACTTAGAAGTTTTTGGAATATTTTATAATAACCAAATAGGAACCTCCAAGAACATGTGGTAGACAAGATTTGATGGAGTGAACTAGAATATGTCCATGGTTTTAGATTCAGTAAAATAAATAAATAAATGTCCCTTCGAGGTAGTGGAGAATGTCTCAGTCTCCAATTCATCGTATTCACAAAAGCACTATTCTTTGTTTTTCTATAAATAATTCTTGGGACTAATTAATAAAATATAATTGCGTTGACAAGGTATCTTCCTCCATACACATTATTTATGCCGTTGACAGAACAAAAGACGATAAAGAAAGAAGGAGATGATGATTCCGGAAATAGAAAGGAAGTGACAAAGAGTGGGCTGTTCGTATCACAACTTTCCTTTTTGACGATATGCATAATTCTCATTTCAATCACCGAAAAGCAAAAACTACGACGTGATCCACTCAATTTCAACGTCCTTAACATCACTCTCGAAGTTATCAGGTATGTTTCTATATATCTATATATTACATATTCTGCATCCATATTATATACATCACGAAAAATTCAAAAAAATTTCTGAAAGTTCTCCTAAGAATAAGAGGGCGTTGATAGGTTAACCTCCTAATTAACTTGGTGCATAAACATATTAAAACCGTTTTAATATTATATTAAACATATAATACGTTTTATTAAAACGTATGAATCTTGACAAGTTATCCAGCATACATACGTAATATTTCCTTATACATTTCAAGTAAGTGAGAGTTATTTAGTGAGCTTTTTTTCTAACATCAAGAGAAAATAGTGGAACTCTAGTTCGAAGTGATTATGAAATAATTATCCGTGTTTAAAACATTAGCACCCTAATTCAGCTTGTAAATTACTTGCATATCTAATAATAAAGATTAGTTCATTTCATGAAAGCTAAACAGTCTATGCTTGATAGTAATTAAAATAACAAATTAATTATTGTAACGACAGTGGATATGGAAACGTTGGTTTCACGACCGGGTATAGCTGTGAGCGGCGTCTGAACGTCAGCGATGGTGGCTGCAAAGACGCAGGTTATGGATTTGTAGGACGATGGAGTCCATCCGGGAAATTCGTACTAATAATAGTAATGTTTTATGGTAGGTTTAAGCAGTTCACAGCAAAATCTGGCCGAGCATGGATACTTTATCCCTCCTCTCCCTAAAGTATCATATATAAATGTATAATAAACATTAGTCTCGTATGTCACGTTAGTATTTCTTCTTTTTGTGTGTGATGTACTATAAGTTTGTATGTAGTTTGCATCTATCGTTAATATTATAACAGTTTATGATCGGAGTCTATTGCCATCTTGTCTTTCCTGTTGTAATTCTAATAATAAAGTTTATCTGTATGATGTATCATATAAATAGTAACCAACCAGTAACATATATTTGTAAAAAATATGTGAGTTACACGAAATATAACCCATAGTCATATGCACGAACTAACATAAATTATGTGGCTAATATCATATATATAATTTATTGTGTCTCAATTTAACGTGAACATTATGTCACTCACAAGTGATGTGTTTTTTTTTTACATAATGACTGTTTTTTCTTTTCTTTTTCTTTATCTTATTGAGTGGATAAAAATTCATGTGACAATTGATTGGATTGGTTAGATTTTAAAAAAATTTCAACAGTTTCGTCTTCTAGACTTATTTTTGTATTAATGTTTGGAATGGAGAAAATTATCAAGTCAAATAAAAAAACAGTAAATGATAGTTATAGTGTTTCACATAATTTATGTTAGTTCGTGCATATCACCATACAAATTCAATATTTCGTGCATGTAGAGATACATTAATTTAGTTTAAATGTGTAATTATATGGTGGACTATATTTCATGTACTCTACGATAATTTTTCCTATATATTTCTATATACAGAAAAGTTATGTAAGTAATAAAAACGTTTGAAAATGGTTTCTAAAAAGCCATCACTATTTGTTTAGGTGGTGATTGTTTTTATTTCTTTTTTTGGTCAACGCTTAATTTATAAATTAAAGTTCAAGTGTCCAATAGACTATACAAACTCTTAAACAGATTTGCAGAAGATAGAGCAGAGAGCTTGCAGGCTCCGTAATTACAAATGCCAATAAAAAAATGAAATGGACTGGGCCACAACCGGCCCAATCGGAATTACAACTGAAGTTTGGCCATAACCCAATTAAAAATGAGTTCGCCCTAGAATAAAGCTTCTGTCGTCGGCGGCTGCGATCCCTAGGCAGCGACGGTGAGAGACTTTCAGCGGTGCGACGAAGCTTTCTTCTTGGAAGATCACGATGAGATGAAGACTCGCGGGGAGATTGGCTTTCACAGGATCAAGTCTTGGTGAAGATTTCAAAGAAATTCCTATTACACTTGGTCGTTTAATGACCGGTAGATAGGAGCAACGGTGTCGCCCGGTGGGTCTTCGTGGCCGTGACCCGAGACTGTTGTTACGGTTACATGCCTTCGAAGCATGGTTGGTTCTTCATCGACTTTAGAGGCCGTGAGATGGTGTTCCAGTGGTTTTCCATCAGCTCCTCCGAAGAGCAAGTTGCGGGAAAGTTCTAGCGGCTTTAAGATCCGGAGATTTCCTAAGAGTTTTATCAGATCTGGTCAGAAAATTTCAGTATATGTTCTTCTTCGGTCTAAAACCGAGAGAGGCTTGAAAGCAGCAGTTTCTGACCGAGGGGTGCAGGCGGAACGATCACCCGACGAGCTCCGGCCGAGAATGGAGACAGAGTTCTTCCTCCGGCGATGCAAGGGCTGCCGTGGCGCACAACCACTGGGGAGAGACGCCAAAACGAAGACAGACACAAAAGGAGAAGCAGCGAACAAACCTTAAAGAAAGTCTCGGGGTGACGACAGCGGTGGCCGCCGCCGCCCAAGGCCGGTGGTGATTGTTTAAACATCGTATAGAGAATGATATGTGACATAGTGCACTATTTTTTAATCGGTAAAGGGATAATGGTACAATTAGAGGCGGTAACATATAATAGGATCAAATTCTGGTATGGCCTTCCTGGTGAATTTTAATGCTCGAACAACCCACCCTATTTTACAATTTCTTTTATGTTTTTTTTAAACCGAAACTCAGGTAAAAGACTAAATAACCTTAAGTGTTTAACTTATTTACAGATCCAACCATAGATCCATCTCAAAACCGAATTCAGTTGGATTATCCACCCGATTCGACTTAGTTCTCTCACCACAACACTTCCAGGCATCGTTGAATCTGAAGTTGCTTCTCAGGATTTAGAAGCCTAAGCTGAACCTGACCCACCTTTTATTCTGGTATCTCACCGGAGGAGTGGCCGAAAGGCCGCGTCACTACATTAACTACCCACCATGTATTTTGTATGGAACATCAGAGGGCTGAATAGCAGCACTAGACAGACGATGGCTAAGATGTGGATTAATATCTACAAGCTGCTTTTTGGAGCATTTTTGGAAACGCATATACGAGAAGTAAATTCAAGGAGAGTTGCTAATGTTATACCTATAGGATGGAAATCCTTTGGTAATTTTGGACATCATAATTCTGCAAGGATTGTGGTGGTTTGGGATCCAAGTATGTCTATGGTTTTCTACAAAGTCTCGGCGCAACAAATAACATGTGGAGTCTTTTTGCCTAGTGACAATGTGAGTCTCAGTGAGGTGGATCACACACGAAGCGTAGTAGTCATCTTCCTCCTCCTTCTCATGAATCAGTTTTCCATGGTCATAGTTTGGATTCTCCGCGAGCCCTCCTACGGAAGAGAACCCAGTCTCAGTTACCTACGGATGAGATCCCAATCTCGTCAGCCGCAGAACTTACCCTTGAAAAATCGAATTTTTCCGATTTGGGTATTGCAGAAAGTGGTGATTTTGGTGTAAATGGTGGTACTTCCGTGGAAGCCGTTGGTGGTGTGAAGATGGAGATTCAGAGATTGTTTCAATTGAAGCTTCTGACGATGGATCCGCTGTAGAAAACGGGGATCAGCTTATTCCAGATGCATCACTTAGCCGAGTTGAAAATGCTCGTATTCAACCTTTTGTTCTAGATGAACTTAAGGAGGCTTTTGAGCTTAATGATACAGCCCCTGTTGAATTGCCTCCAGTGAGAATCTTCATCTCTCTATTTTTGATTTTTTTTTTTTTACTTTTCTTCCTCTCAAGTGTTGATATCTAATTCTGTTGGTACTGAAATTGAATTAGAAAATGGACTCTGTGATGCTAGTCTAATCTCCTGTATAAGTTGAATTACTTCCAAGTATCTTGTGATGGTTGAGCTATGTAAGAGAATATGAGATCTTCGGTTTCTGCTTTCAGGCAGAGAAGGGAGCTGCTACCATTGCGTCAAAATCAAAAACTGAGTCAAAAGACAAGGACAGGAAGCATAGAAAACATAGAGACAAGAACAAGGAGAAAGATAGGGAACATAAGAAGCACAAGCATAAAGATAGGAGCAAAGATAAGGATAAAGACAAGGATCGAGACAGAAAGAAGGAAAAATGTGGACACCATGATAGGGTAAGAGCTTGTTGGTGCCTTTCTTTCCTACGAATATCTTAATGGCAAAGTGTTTCTCCATTTCTTTGAGCTGGGATACTTTTTTGGAGATTGAATGAATCCATTGTTCAATTCATCAAAGTTAGCAGATCCATGCCGTCTAGTTTTATATATTGGATTCTCAAATTCTATAGAAGTTACATGGTACGCTATCACTCAACTTTCAGAAAAGGAAAAACAATGGGGATGAAGATCTTGATGACGTTCAGAGGCATTGTGGGGAAAGGAGGGACGAAGCAACAAAAGTTTGCCGGGAAGAATCACACTTGTATTATAATTTGATTTGGTGGCAAGCTTTGTACATTTTGTTATAAACAAGTTATGATTTTGTGTTAAAGGGTTTAGGGTAAGTTTGTTGCAAGTGGAGTGGATACTGTAAGATGGTTTCACTATGGTTATGCGATCCAAAAAAGAATTTGTGTATTGATCTGACCTTAGTCATTGTATGTGCAGAGGGCTGGTTATGTAAAATTAAAATCAGTTTGAAGTTATTCAGGTGCCATTTTCATTTTATCCTAAACAAAAATGAAAAATCAAGAGTTAAGTCATGTATGTAATGTCTTGTTATAATATAAAATGAATTTATATTATAACGATTTTTCAGTGTAATTAACCAAAAAAATATTTTTAGTACAAACAAATTTTCTATGGTTTAACTAGAATTTTATATGGTTTAAATAGAATTTTTTCCGGTTTAACTAGAATTTTCTCAGAGATCTTGAGAAGGTCATCTGAGATCTAAAAAAAATCATCTGAGATCGCCAATACAACTAGAATTATCGCCGGTACAACTAGAATTCTCGACGGTTTAACTATAATTTTCTCAGAGATCTTGAGAAGGTCATCTTAGATCTTGAAAAGGTTGTCTGAGATCTTCAAGCAATTGTCTCTAGTCATGGGATGTTGGTGCTCAAGTTCACATTAGGTTGTGACTTTTGATTAGTATGAAATATAATTGGTTTCAATCAAAATACATAATTTAAGAGAACACAAATATATTTGTTGAACAAAAAAAAAAGGAACACAAACAAATTTAAATATGAGTGGATTGTTCGCAATGCTCTATGTGTCTTACCTTTAGATTTTGGTACAATCATATTCTTATTTTGGTTTAATTTGTTTTAAAAAATATTTTATAACGATTTTTCAATTTTATTAACCAAAGATATATATATATATATATATATATTTTTAAGAAAAATAATATTTTAAGTACAATATAACATTTAATAAACATGCATGTCATAATTACCAATACAAAGAAAAAATGTAATTTTTTTTAAAAAATTAGTTGGTTTCAATCAACATTTTACAACATCTACTATATACTCTTATGGTTATTTTGTGAATTTTGACAAGCTATTTATGCAAAACATTCATACTACACAATTTGATACATATAATTATATAAATATGTTTTGAATGTAAATCAAGTGACTATAATCGTAAGTTCAACTAAAAAAAAGAATTTAAATGACGGTATTATTATTTTTTACTAATTATATCGTAAATCCTAAAAAAGTTCAACTACTCATTTTTGGGTCAACTGGTAACTTATAGCCGCCATTTGATACAACTATCATATTTATTCAATATTTTATCACGAATTACGGCTCTAAAGACAGTAAAATAATATTATTTTGCAAGAAACGGCGCCATGTGGACATCGAAAAAATATTATTTAAAAAATGACAGCGCCATGTGGACATGACTATATTATTATTTTATAAATGACGGCGCCATGTGGACATTATAATAATAATATACCGGATAAAATTCTAGTTGTACCGTCGAAAATTCGAGTTGTACAGGCAAAAATTTTAGTTGTACCGACGAGAATTCTAGTTGTACCGACGAGAATTCTAGTTGTACCGTCGAGAATTCTAGTTAAACAGTCGAGAATTCTAGTTGCACCGTCGAGAATTCTAGTTAAACCGGCGAGAATTCTAGTTGTACCGATGAGAATTCTCGTGTACCGACATAAATACTAGTTGTACCAACGTAAATACTAGTTATACTGACGTAAATACTAGTTACACCGACGTAAATACTAGTTATACCAATATAAATACTACACAATTTTAAAATTTATTGAAATATATTTAAATAGTACCAAAATATAGTCTTAATCGATTTTAAAACCAATTTTAGAAATTTACTTTGACACCCTATTTTGCATCATCTACCATTCTACTATTATGGTTAGTTTTTAAATTTTTTCATATTATTAAAATCAAACATATAGCTTATTTTTCGACATATTCTCATATAACTATGTGAAAAATATATTTTACGTATGTATTTTAAAAAATACAGCTAGTAAAATTTAATTTAGATTTAAGATGTACTAATTATATGCTTAAAATTAGATGTTTATAAATAAATATGATGTACACAGACTTAAATCCAGTTGTACCGGTGTTGATTTCAATTGTACCGGCGTTGATTCCTGTTGTACTTAACCAAAAATTGTGACTTTTCTATATACAAAACGACGCATCTACTAAAATAACTGCATCGAGAAACCGCTATATCTAAAAAAAAGTAAGTATTAAATATAATTAAAAAAATCAGGTTTCAAGGAGTTTTAGGTGTGGCTACATATCTCAGAATTCAAATCTGAAAGATGTTTTGAAAACTTGAAAGTGAGATCTTTCCAGGAATATAAAGATCGTCTTATGGTTGGATAGAAAATTGCTCTCAAAGTTGGCTGCTTACAATACTATTGTTTTCGGATCTGTTTCTGTAATTTGATCATAATTTTTGAACCACAACACCAAATCGTGATCTGCTTTTTCCTGTGGTTTCGTATGGATGTTGTTAATATTTTCACCAAATTTCATAATTGTCTAGGTTGGTTTGATATTATGTTTCAGAAGAGAGAGAAACGAAACTAAAAGATAAAGAAGAAGAAAAAAGAGAAACTGGTCAGGGAAGAAGAAGATGAAAGAGGGTTCCACTTCAGTTAATTGTCATCTCACCTGTTATTTTCTTTTATTTTTCCTATTAATTTTAATTTGTTTAAAATAGTAATATTTTATTGAGATTTTATTAAAGGAAGTGTAGGGTTTTTATTAAAAAAAAAAAAGGTATAGGTTATATAGAATTGACAGTGTTATAGAAGAATAACTTTTCTCCAATCTAAAGTCATCTCAGCATTTGATCTCATATAATAATAAGATTTTTGTACGTTGTAAGATCTAAGAGAAGGAGATACTATTAAAAAAAACTATAAAAAATTTAAAATTTTTAAATTTTTAAAAAATGTTTTTAAAAAGAAATAAGTAAAATTTATTTAGTTATTTATTTTTTACTAAACAAGTAAAAATAAAAAACAATATAAATTAATTAAACATATTCTCACTATCTCCTTACCACTTCAAAATAATTTTTCCCATAGATCTCCTATATATTAATTGAGAATCATTTTAACAAAATAACCTTATGTTTACGTGGAATATTATATCAGTGTCATGCTTACGTGTTGTCGCCAGAGTGATTCTCAGGAAATATATTTTATAGGACATTAATTGCTAGACTAATTACATAATATGTCATTAGATCAATCATATATAAACTGTATTTAAAACGATTATAATCTTACCTAAATTAGCCGTATTTATTGATGGAAAATCGAATAAATAAATATTGCTTAAAATTATACCTGATTTTATTGTTTCATAAATCTGATTAAATCGAATAAGTAAATATTTCATAAAATTATAGCTGATTTTATTGTTTCCTAAATTTGGTTTTTAAAATTTATTTTAAAAAGATATTATTTTAACTGAATAATTAGTTAGTAACATAAATATGTAAAAACTTTAATTTTAAATTTCAATTATTTATACAATAATATACTATTGAAATATTATTTAATTTATTAATTTAAAAAAAAAATATTATAAACATCTTATCCTGCGTACGGGAAACACCTAGTAATTATTAAATTGCCACCTTGTTTGTACAAGAGGTGTACAAGAGTTACTCATATTTTTTGTACGTTATTCATACATGGTAACAAATAAATGGGCCAAAGTGCTGTCACAAAATGATTAAAACTCATGGAATCGAGTTTTATAAGCCGGTCGTTTACTAACCCACAAACGCATAATAAAGCGTTGGTGAAAAAATAACGAAATGGAATCCACCAAAAAATAATGTTCTCACACTAAAGATCTATGAAATGAATCTAAATGAATATAGATTGTTGTTTTTGGGTTTTCCCTAGCTAAGGTTTTCCATAAACAACAATAAAAGGAATATTGGAATTGAATAAAGAAATATATGTGATTGCTAATTAATATGGGAGGATACAACACAAAGAAGACATTTAACTCTATGATCTTCACTCATTTCCCACTCTCAGTCTGGATCACATGTCTTCTTTTATACATGTTAAGATCTAGGTAAGAACATCATGTTTTGATGATGAAACTGCAAATCTCCTTCCATTCTATGTCTCATCCACAACTTTCTCTCTTTTTAGGTAAAGGAGCATTGTATCTCAAGTGTAGGATATGATCCTAAAAGTGGAAGCTTGTGCTCACGGATCCTCTTCATTTCACACCATCCGTGCATTGTTCCTTACTTTTGTGTCGTGATGAAAAAGATTGGTTGATAACCTAGTCAAGTAAATCAATCTTTCTCAAATAGTTGCATACCTTTTTCAGACCCATCACACAACTATTTAAGCTTTGACACTTGATAAAACGTTTTATCACAATGGTAAGAATTACTTAATACATATCACATAACATTAATATTTGTAGCGTAATCCCCAGATGGGAGAGTTTCCTGATATGGTGTCGTTCATGGAAGAAACATACAAGTGGAAGAGTGACGGGGAGTTCATCGATAAAAAGCCGAATCAATTGCTCGAGGATGCAGAGAGCTCGAACAACAGATTCTGACTCAAATGAGTCAGACTCAAGATACTACGGCCAATCTCGAGCTAACTCAAGCTCAGAAAGACGACATCTTCTGCTCGGTAAGTTCTGAAATTTTTATATACTTTATAAGTGTTCTTTTGTTTATGTATTTCACTAACCATATCATTTTTATTGTTTCAACAAGTAGAAGTCAGGAAGGGACAACGGTTTGGTATGGCTCAATTCCTTTCGACGCTGCAGGGGGTCAAGGAGAATCTTCATCCAAATTTCAGGACGTTTATACCAGCCCTTAGGAGAGTGAATCAAATTTCTGGGAGGCCACCCAGAAGATTCAGGAGCAGTATGATGGCAAAGTTGCATCCCTAACTCGTCCCACCGACCTTCCCACCGGCTCAAGGAAACCCATCTGTCCCAAGCTCTTCGAATCCGCCTGCTCCCGAAAATTATTTCGGTTCTCTTTCGGGATTTGATTTAAATTTTCATGATTTGTAATTTCAGAACAATTTTTCTCGTTTTTAATGGTTTTGTATATATATTTATTATTTAAGAATTTTAATTTTTTAAACTATTTACGAATTTTGCAAATATTTTTTTTTTTTAAAAATATTTAATTATTTTCCGACTACTTTATGAAGACTGTCCGGGAAGTCGCCAGGAAAATTTCCGACAAGCTCCCGACTACATCCTAGAAGATAGTCGGAAATTCGTTGAAAAATATGCCGACGACTTTTCCGACCAACTTTCCCGATCTACTTCCGGTTACCCGTATATTTTTTTTGACTATTTCCCGACCACCTTACCGACGCTTGTATTTGTCGGACTGTCGTCGAAAAAAAAAATTGACTTCTTCCGACGGTATTTTTTAATTAAATTTCCGACCACACGTTCCTACTATTTCCCAACGACTCCTGTTTCCCGGCCAGCGTATACCAAAGACTTCGTGGTCGTCGAATATACTTTTTCTGATGAACTTCCGATGAATACAGACGTCGGAATTGGACGTATTTTCTTGGAGTGAATTATACAATAAAATACGTAAATTTAATTGAAATTTATATCATTATTCAGTTTTTTTAATAAATAAAAAGCCCTATGATCTTGACTAGGTCTCTTAAGAACTTCTATGATCTTGATTAGGTCTCTAAGATCATAGAGTTAAATGCCTCTCAGATAGAGTCTCCTGAGTTAAATGTGCTACTATACTAAAGAAAGAGTTTAGGTAACAAACCGGGGAAGCTGAGAACGAGATCAAATACTATGTCATTAACAGTCTGCATTTACATTCATAACACATGGTAAATAAGATAAAATCAAAGAAAGAATGAAAACAGGCCAATAATTCTAATCAATTATTGATATAGTATTCTAATCAATATTTCAAACAAAAGAGAAAATGCAAAGACAGAGACTTTTTCAATGAAAATATATTGGTTTATGGAGTTCATTGGCTTTTTGTTATATAGATCCAAAGTTTGATGATGTAGTACGTATATCAATTAGGTATTGGTGTTTGGGGTCCTATTCAGGTTTGGTTCGGATTTTTTTGGTTTTTCGGGATTTTGAGTTTAGGCTTCTAGACAACATTCAGGTACTTTATATATGCGGATCGGGTTCGGTTCGGGTTTAGTATATTTTTTAGTATGATTTTTCGGGTTCGGTTTGACTTTTTCGGGTTTTCGGATTTTCGGGTTTAAGCCTCTAAACCCATTCGAATATTATCTCAATAACGGGTTCGGATCAATATCGGGTTTTTCAGTTCGGATTTTGGGTTCAGGTTTTTGCCCACCTCTAAATTATCAATATTATCACCTTTGCTTTTACATTGAAGTCGGCACTATTTGAAAGAAAGAAAGAATGAAAACAGATTATTAAAAACAACTCTAGTAACGAAGTCAGAGAAAGGTGGCCAATAATTATAATCAATTAAAAGTCTAATCAATATACTCTAATCAATTAAAATTCTTTAGATCAAATTTGAACTCAATAATTTTAAATAAATTAAATTTCTAAGATTTAGATGGACCTAGAATTCGTTGACTAATTAACCTTAATCGAATAATGACCTAAAAAGTACTATTAATCATGATGATTCCAATTGTTTAGAAAAAATTTGAACTCAATAATTCTACAGAAATAATAAGTTAAAGATATAGATGGAATTTTGCGTCATTGGCTAACCTTGATCAAATTAAGAGGACAGAAATAATCCAAATCATGATTTAATATTTAATCAAATTTTAATTTTACTTCTGGTGAACCAAAATTATTATCGAATGATTACTCAAATTGAACAGCTCATAAATTAGCATTATATATACATATATATTAACTAAAAATCAACATATATAACCTGACATTCAAAACCCTATATAAATCACTACATATGATTCAAAAGTCCTTCAAATTACGTGACAATATACACAACGTCGGAAATTTAGATCAAACTATGATAACTAACATGTTCAAATAAATCTAATTGTGTTATATTCTGGTTAAATGTATAAGATAGATAGATACAATTATAGAATTGATTTCATGCAGGTTATGATACTACTGATTTGATAAAGATATGTAGAGGACTGGACAGATTTTTGGTAGTTCTAATCGGGAAGCATCTTAGGGTTCTTTAGGGTGAAGTTGACTAGTTTTTCAAAGAGCATGTCCTAAAAATAAATATTTATATTATTTGTATCGATAATTAAACAAAATTCATTTCAATTAAACTATAATAATGATAACAGTTTTTAAGAAAAAAAATACAACTCTAAAAATAAGCGGTCCACTTGAATGTGATAAAAACGCTCATGTATGCATGCATATACACATATATATGTGCAGTTTCTCATATAGATACTCAGTTATATGATATCTATTATATAGGTCGTCTTTAGTCAATGTATACATGCAAACTGAGTCGTCCGTTATTTCTTTTACCGACGTTTTCATCTAAAGAAAACGTAAGATTAGTGTTGCGTTAATACAATTTAATACAATATATGAATTATAAAGAGAAACGTACAAGATAATTTTTTTTTATTTTTTCGTCAGAAACTTACAAGAGATTATTGCAGACAAAATTCGATTGAGTAAATCAGATTATACCCATGGTTTTAGTTCAGTAAAACAAATAGAATATGCCCCTTCGAGGTAGTGGGGAGTCTCCTCGTCCCCGAGGACCTCGGCACTAATTATCATACTCACAAAGCATTATTTGCTATTTCTATAAAATAATTCTAGGGAATAATAAGTTAATTCATATAATTGCGTTGACAAGGTATCTTCCTCCATACACATTGTTTATGCCATTGACCGAACAAAAAGAGAAGAAGAAGAAGAGTGGGCTCTTCGTGTCACAACTTTCCTTTTTGGTGATATGCATCTTTCTCATTTCCATCACCGAAAGGCAAACACTACGAAGAGATCCACTCAACTTCAACGTCCTTAACATCACTCTCGAAGTTAATCAGGTATGCTTATATTTTTATGTAACATTCTGCTTCACGAAAAAGTTTATAAAAAATTGGACATCCATCATAACTATGTGAGATAATTCTAATTAAAAATATGTATACTGTTTTTAAACTTGACAACCCATGTATTGGTAATTTCATGATAAATAAGAGGGCCGTGAGTCTACCAACTAATTAAGTAGGTGGCCAAAATACATTGAACGTATGTTAACAGTTTTTATGTGATATTATCAATCAATGCCCGGATGCAGAAAAATTATTCAGAAGGGTCAAAATTATTATTTAATAAAAATTGCATAAACTTTATTAAAAATAAAATATGGATATATATTTTAAAAACATATATTTACTCATATTTTTTAACTGTTATATCATCTCCTATATATTATTTGGGGAGTATATTTATAAATAAACATTAAAAAGTGTTAATATTTACATCACATTGCCATTACTTCAAAGAACAAATTTTAATCTCTCATTAAAGGTATTTTAGTCATTAGTTATTATGTGATCATTTAATTAATTAATTAATTATACTTTTATTTTAATTAATTAATTAATTTTAATTTTTTTGAAAAGTAGTTATTAATAGATTTTATGAAGATTTTGTTGATTTAATTAAATACACTAATTAAATTAAATTAAATGTTGATTTAATTTTTCAAAAATAAGAGATTTTATGTACATTGTGATTTTTTTGAAAATATTAAGTAAAATTTTATGTAAATTGTCGATTTTTTTTACTTCTTTATAAATTATAATTTTTGTTTTAATTAATTAATTTATTTTAAAACTTTTGGAAAGTAGTTAATTTTAAATTAAATTAGCCAACTAATATGTTACATAATTTTTTAATAATTACAATTTGTCCGTGCTATATCACGGAATACATTCTAGTTATTTTGTTTATTACAGTATTAAGTATATGTTTTTAATAAAAACAAACTAGACAATCGATCGAAAAAATATCACTGATACGATTAAAAGATATTGACTTCACAAATATTTATTGTACATAAACCTTTTTTAGTGGTTGTGCCTGTAATGGGAAGTCTTACATAAATTTTTTTAATTCGATAAACAAAAAATGAGATAGATGTCTATTTGTCTCTACCATTACACGATAAAAATCACCAAATTTTTTAACCTAAAAATTAAAAATATATAAATTATTACCTAACATTTTAAATTTAATTGATTTAATACACAATTGTGATTTTTTAAAAATGTGGATGGAGAAGAAAAGCAAAACATATGGAGAGAATATAGATAATTTTAAGTTTTACTCATTTTAATGAGCATATTTTTATCTAATATATATTTACAATGAGTTTTATTGAGCTAATATATTTTAGTATATAAATATTTAATGGGTTGCACTTAAATTAAAATTTGATAGGGGTCAATTTTTATTGGGGAATAGGTCATTTTAGAATACTTAATCATAATTTGACTAGCTTCAAAAGTTTTATGAGTGTCAATTGACCCATATGCTGTACACTACCTCCGCATTTTTATCATGCTGTATCATACTATTTGAGGGCTCGTTTAAAAAATTTGATTAAAATATATTTAGTATGGTAAAATAACATTTTTAATTACAGACTCCTGTTTCTATGCATATTTATAAAAATTCTAAAGAAATTTCTACTTTTAAATTGATTCGACTGCTCCACTTAGAAATCTAAAGGATGGTCGTCCTAGATATTTTGTACCGGTTATAAGCATTAAGCAGGATAAAATAAAGTTAGCATTAATAAAAGATAAGAACGATACTTGAAGTAAGAATTTCAGTAAGCCTTACACTTTCTTTGTAAAAGACACTTTCATATCTAATTAACTAAGGTTAGTTCTTTCCACGGAAACTACACTTTTTTATAACAAAACAAAAAAAAAAAAGACAAAGTAAAGGCCTTTTTTCCCCATGCAAACTATACTTATTACTGATTTATTATTGTAACGACAGTGCATATGGAAATGTGGGGTTTACGACCGGATACAGCTCTAAACGGCGGCTGAACATCAACGATGGTGGCTGCAAAGACGCGAGTTATGGGTTTGTGGGACGGTGGAGTCCCACTGGGAAAGTTATACTAATATTAGTAATGTTTTATGGTAGGTTTAAGCAGTTCACAGCTAAATCTGGCCGAGCTTGGATTCTTTATCCCTCCTCTTTCTGATATATCATGTAGTAGTATTGTATCTCTCTGTATAATATCATGTTTGCATCTTTTTACTGAAGTATTCCAACAATGTGACAAAACATTGTATTAAAAAAAAAAAAAAAATTATGAAAACATATTATAAGGAGTCTATTTTCATATTGTCAAACAAAGCTCAATGCAATAAACATGGTTGGAGGATGGATCTCCCATGAACTAATATGATCAGGTTTTTTTTTATTGTTACTTGACTGAGACATCTGTTTAAACCTAGTTTCTAAGATTTCACTTTTCACTAAAACAACAAAAAGCTGTTGTGTTAAAGAATGCTAGTCTCACTACTTTTAATGATATAATCTGGATACTTCAAAGGGACAACTATAGTACATGTTACGAACAAATACCTCGAAACTCAAAACTTGTTTGAGAAGCTGGCATCAATTTTGGTTAAAGGCAATTTTAGATTTCCACATGTGACATGCAAGTGTCTTCTTTGTACTAATTTCCATGTTCAACTTTGGTCACTGGACTCATCAGATATCTCTCCCACCATAAAATTGGGATGAGTTTAGTATTGTACAAATAGAATACAGAGTCTCAACACTGATGTGCAACTTTTTTGCAACAATCTAAAGAAACACTTAAAGGTAAGAAATGGAAGAAGAAAAATATGAGAATTTAACACTTGAAATAAATCCCGAGTTACCACAATCAATCAAACAAAACCCGAGGGAGGGCTCATGCGTTCCTCTTGCTTAACAAGTTGTCGCCGACACTCAAATGCAGATGTTCTCCAAGAACCAGAGTCACAGCTGGCAGGTTTTCAATGCAGCTTACAGTTATCTGCCATACAAGATACATGAAAGTGAATAAAGTAACAATTTGGGTTATCAAAAAGCTTAACAACGATCAGCATTTTGCGTGGCACAAACAAACCTTCCCATCTCCAGCTTGGAACTCTGATTTTAAATTAAAATGATCCCTCGATAACAAGTACGTTTGGAGCCCGGTTGCAGATTTCACATCTCCTGGAACCATAGTTAGACTTGTTAAAGCGAGAAAGAGAGAATTGATGGTGGGCATCCATTGTGATGAGATGGTGACTCACCTGAGTATAAAGCAAGAACAGCCTCTTCATTGAACTTCAAAGCCGGTCTGGCCAAACTTATCTTATATGACAACTTTGGAACCTTTTTGACACTCTCATCGGATGTTTCTTTTGGGGTAAATATCTCATCGGCTATTATGACCTGTTATATAAAAGATAGGAGGGTAAACATTAAGCTTCTGCTGTGCAAAAATATAAGTAGATGTGGCAGTGTTGATGACTTACTGCATGTGATGGCATTAAAGTAGACAGAAGCAAAGGGGAGCCAATTGAATCCTTAATGTTTTGTTCCTGTCCAACAAACAAGAATGACAGAGACAGAATTAAGGCATGTGGTTGAGAATATTCATGTTGGAAACATAAATTTTCGTTTGATCCATAGCTAAGCAAATTTCAAGTAGAACTTAAGTTAACATGAATTGAGTAACAAACCAAAACCATTACCTGAGAGTAAATAACTTGTTTCGCAACAGAGTCATCCTCGTCCAATGATTCAAAGTACACTTCCACAAAGTCTGTTGGTTCCAGACCTGACTTTTTCCGTAGTTTCTGGATCCTGTTGACAATCTATAACACAGGGAAAGAAAGCTCATGAGCACAACAATCGGAAAACAGCTGCTTTATATACAGAAAAAAAGAAACCCAAAGAAAATATACAAGTTATACGAAACTGTATTGCTTTTGTTTCATCTAGGACTAGTACAGTATTAGACGTTATATATTTACCTCACGGGCAACACCTGCTTCAACCAAAGAATCATCTGCTCGTAGATCCAGAATCACCAAAACATCACCTGCATCATGAACGAAAGCAAATATTATATATATCCTTACCAATAGAGTACCGATAATCAATCAAGATTCACATAAAATTGACCACAGAGAAGTGGTAGTTAATTATGATTCTTACCATCTCCAGCTGCATCAATCTCATTATCTTTCAAACCTTCTGGGCGTTTGAAAACCCTGACAATCTGAACAACATATGAAAGATGTGTCATAATTTAGCTAGTAACAACATATTCTTCATGCTATCTCACAGGAAAACACCATAGCATGAGAGACCTTGATATCTGTTAGCTTTAGCGAGTGGTTAGCAATAGTAACTTCCCCAGCCCCCTCAAATGTTAAGATATCTTTTTGAGACATTTCTTTAACTTCCTTTGCAACAAGCCCCATTGACTTTCCAAGTCGCTTTCCCAATATACTGCAGGAATGAACACGTAAAATTTCACTCTACATTTCTTTCGGAAAGGCTAAAGCACATTGAGCTCAACATTTAAAAGAAAAACACAGGAAGAAACCTTAACCAACCTGAAATCTGGTTCTGCTTTTAGAGATGCATACTTCAGAGTATCATTGCATGGTACAAGAGATCTTACGTTAAGTTCTTCCAAGACATACTGCAATGCAAATTCAAACGGGATAAATTCTACGTATCGGTTCCTTGAATGTAAAGAGAAACAATAGTTGATGTGCAAAGCCTAGCATGCACTCAGGACTCGTTGACCATTGAGCATTTCTCTTCCACATAGCTATCATTTACTGATTTCAAATGGTCCTCAACAACAACCTCAAAAAATTTCATATATATATACTATTAATTAAAACTTCCAGAAGATAAACTACTGTTCCATTACACCACAGACCTCTCTTAGTACTCCAGTTATGTCATTTAAGAATTCTGCATCTGGATGGACTACAATCATTTCCCTGATACAACAAGGATAAGCATGTATGAAGTTTTTTTCATGCTTTAGGCTAACAAAGCAGAAACTGAAAACGATAAAGTACCAAAACTCACTTTAGAGGAGTTTTCAAGGGTAGTTTGTTACGCTCACGAATGTTCCGAGCAAGATCAATGATTGTCATCATCCTTGTAACACTTTGCTCAATCCTCTCCCCGGTCTGTTTAAACACGAGAAGAAAATATAAATAAGCAAAAATTCAGAAAATTTATATTTTATCCTTGGATATAGAGATGTGGTGAGTCTCTTACCGTTCCTTCCTCTGGTGGAATACTGCAGTAATGAATGCTTTCCTCAGAACCTTTACACGCTTTCCGCAGATTCTGGTATAAAGTTTCAGTGAAGAAAGGTGTAAAAGGGGCCATCACTTTGCAAGAAGTAAGGAGCACCTGAAAATAGACAATTATTAGTTATAACAAGTGTTCAAATGATGGTGACCATGCAAACACAAGTATCCCTGCAACTATTTTTACTATACATTGTATAGAGTTGAAAGAGCAGTGTGACAATCATCTTCTCCTGTACGGCCTTTTAACCTTTTGCGGTTGAATCTAACATATATGTTAGTGAGATTGTCGAGGAACTTCAAGAGATAAGGAACCACCTAAAAAAGAGAAAGAAAAACAAAGATGTGATAAATACCACGAGACAGTGATAACGTTTCTTTAATACGAACACCATATCACGCTGAAAATGATATGTAAAAACCTTACAGTGTAAAGCCGATATCCATCCATCTCCTGACGGACAAAACGGACAAGACTCTGCGTAGCTGAGTGAATCCACTGATCAAGAACGTTTGCTGACAGTAAAGTTGCCAGATCAATAGGAACAAAGGGCCCACCACCCTCAGTCTCAAGTCTTTTTGCATTCTGAATAAGGAACCGATATGCATTGTACCATGGAAGGAAAACATCTTTGACCTAGTGAATCCCAATAAAGGACCAGAATAATTCAGACAAACAACTAATCTACTCCAAAAAGCAGCAATAAAATTAACCACCAAAATCACTCACAACACCAAGTACTCCTTCTTTTTTGAAGCGTAGTGGCTCAGCACGTACAACCGGAGAATTAATCAGGTACAATCGCACAGCATCCTGTCAAGGTTTACATAAAGTCACTAAGCTATGACGTACACAAGCTGCCACGATTTTCATAGCTAGAGAACATTTGGACAAAAAAAAAAAAAAGAGCAGCTCAATACGCAGCATAAGAGCAGATTATAGCGAAAACTTACAGCCCCATATTCATCTATGACTTCCAAAGGTGGTGGATAATTCTGTAATTTCTTACTCATCTTTTTTCCATCCTCAGCAAGCACAAGACCATTGCAAATCAGATTTTTAAATGCTGGTTTTCCAAATAATGCAGTAGACAACACCATAAGAGTATAAAACCTGTAGATATCAAACCACAAGTTTAGATACTATTAACTGCCTACTTAGCAGAAAAAATTATTGCTTATTATGCCCTTTTCAAATCAGTTTTAGAATCACACTACACAATTAACTGATCTTAATTCAGGGTAATTAAGATCCAGATCATCCCATACAGTAGAGGGACAGAACAAAGCAAGAGATAATTTGTCAGAAGAGCTTAAAGGATATGTCAATGTAGAATTCCCTTCTCGAAAACATATGAGAACTGAAACGATAATATGATATGGGTTCTTAGCACAATAAACACCAACTAAGATTTGCAATACGAGAAGGTAAAGGTTAAATTCCATTCTCAAAGACCTTAATCAAAAGTAACACTTTTCAACCATGTTACCACCATCCACCATAATATCGATTAAATAATTTTAAATGCTAAAGCTTAACTAATATAATGGCTTATATTTCTTGCCACAGTCAAGATTTGGAATGACATACCATCCACGAGTTTGATCAAGCCCTTCAGCCACAAAATGGCCAGGAAAGTTCTTCTCAAATAGCTCCTTGTTTTCAAATGGATAATGTATATACGCATAAGGCATTGACCCACTCTCAAACCAACAATCAAAAACCTGAAAAAGCGTGATATAATCGTAAGCATGGGATAACACCCCAAACAATCATGGATTATTGATAACTGAAAGAAATTGGATTCATCTTACATCTTCTACACGACGGAGCACACCAAACTCATGGCCACGACTTGATGGGATTGTAATTTGATCAATATGGTGACGATGCAGATCAAAGACCTGCACCATAAATCATTAGAAAAACAAATGAGCATCAGACTTTTTAGCAACTACATAGTCCAGCAAGAAGAAAAGAACAAAACCCCCATATGATGTCATTAAAGTTGAACAGAACATATATAGAAGACTTCAAAAAAAATCTAGTCAGATATCGAATGAAATTTTGAGTAATCCAACAGTTGAGTAGTAGCAAATATCCACTACAACAATTGTTGCATATAGAGGAACCCAGATCGTGACAGTAGACTTTCCCAAAGCATCAGTGAGCTATTTGCTGATATATTGACGTTTGTTTTTTTAACCAATCTATCTTCCAATAGTGCATGACAAGTAGTTGCAGCAGAAAGAGAGACGGAAATAAAACAAACATATGCAAAAAACCAAAGAAGAGACCTTGACACCAGAGAGCTTTTCAAGCTTCTCAACGGAATCCATGACCACAACTTCCTCCCCATCATCACTGATCCATATCGGAAGAGGCGTGCCCCAAAATCTACTTCGGCTGATAGCCCAATCCCTCGCATTTTCGAGCCAATTGTGAAAACGTTTATCCTGAATTGCAGATTAATCGAGAAAATTTATTCATATCAGAAAATTATCTAAACGAACTAGAAATATATACTCAAGAGTACATATCCGTTCTTCTACCAACCTTCACATAATCAGGTACCCATTTTGTCTGTTCATTGCTTTTTAACAACTGTTCTTTCAACTGCTCCACGCGCACAAACCTAACAGATCAACCACAAACAAACTTTAAAGTCCTAACCACACATGAAAATGACAGAATAAGGTTCATATCATCTTTTTGATCATTTCTACGTGCCATTTAGGTCAGATACTCACTACATATGAAATCTAAAATACATAAATGAAAACATGGGAAATCAAAATATCATAAACAGTTTGGGGATTATTCTGCCAAAAAAATATACACAAAGATAGCTTATATAGCTCCGAAAAGGGGATGCCTGATATAATCATATGAAAATAGGATCATCATTTAAGCCAACAGGACTTGTACAGGACAAAATCCTACATCTTTTAAGCCAAAGTTCAAGATGAGGACTAGAGAAACAAAGTGCCTCACTGGAACTAGCTCTAAATGATCCAACTATAAGACCTTAACTCAAGCTCATATTAAACATGAAGCATACCAACTCGGAACTGCTCTATATATGAGAGGGGTGTCTGATCTCCAGCAAAATGGATATGAGTGAGTAAAGCTCCCTGTTTTAAGAAGCCTGCCTTTGGCCTGAAATAACAAAATAATATTACTTCATGAAAAAAATCACCTACAGTAAAACAATCCAATGGTCCAAAATGCACTAATATTCTCTAAGAAACATCAAACATGACAAATCATTATGATCTTAACCAACTAATTGTGGCCTATTACAAACGTTAGGAATCAGTAATCACCTTAACAGCTTCAATTATATCCTTGTCTGCATCTTTGACATAACGGCCACTGAAGTGGGTAATTCTCTCAGTAAACAACCCATCATCATCAACAGCAACAACTAGATTCTCACCCTGCAAGGAATAAAACCATATATAGAACATTTAACACAATGAGATAAAGTAAGATTAGTAGAGTAGACAAGCATGGGTTCTTGAAGATACTGTAAGCCTAAACAAGAGAAAAAGTAACATTAAATGACCATCTCGTCCTAAACAATAAATCATACAGTGTAATCCCTTAAACCCTCTACGAAATCCCCAGGAATTATCAACCCAAAATCTAAGATCAACTAAACCCCAACTGAATGACATTACATGGTATTTTCTAGTCATGTGATCAGAAATCGAAAACAAAAAAGAAAAGAAAAATAGAATAAAAATCTGAACACCCAGCCCATGACTGAAGTTAATGGGGTGATAAGGAGGATATAGTCAAATCTAACCTTTTTAATTATATTGTTCTGAAGACAAACACGATAATCATCTTCACCAAAGGCAGGAGCACAGTGGACAATACCAGTACCACTGTCATCAGTGACATAATCATCTGCTACTACTCGAAAGGCCTCACTTGAGAAATCGCTAAAGTAATCAAACAAAGGTTCATACTTCTTCCCAACCAGGGAAGCTCCATTTTTTTTTTCCAAAACTTCATACGAATCAGCTGCACTTTCAGGTTTAGCACCTTTCGCTTTAGGATTTGCTTTCTTGGTATCACCAGCAGGTCCATTACTTAACTTGGCCTTGGGCTTATCAGTGGGAAGAGCTGACAACCGAGATTCAGCAACAACGTAGACTTTTCCAGTGTTCTTGTTACGAACCTTCACATACACAAACTTTGCATTGACACACAAAGCAAGATTGCTTGGAAGAGTCCACGGAGTAGTAGTCCATGCCACAAAAGCAGCATTATCTTGATCCCCAATAACCGGGAAAGTCACCATGATTTCTGGATCAGGGACTTCCTGTACACCCATTCTACCAATATTAGAGATCAAATTATACAACAGAAGAAAATTTAACATTAGCAACAGCTGAAGCACACACCTTGTAGTTCTGACCAGCTTCAAAATTAGATAAAGGTGTCTTACAACCAGTACTATACGGCATAACCTGAAAACCCAGAAATGAGTCAGTAAGATAAAAATCAATTCACCAAATTCAGACCACAGAAATAATGCAAGGAAGAAGAAGGCAAAACAAACCTTGAATCCTCTGTAAACAAGATTCTTATCAAAAAGCTGAGCAAAAACCCACCAAACACTTTCCATAAAAGGCAAATCCATAGTCTTATAGTCATTACTAAAATCAATCCAACGACCAGTCCTAGTAATAACCTTCTCCCACTCAGTAACATAACGAGTCACAATACTCCTACACTCTTCATTATACTTATCAATCCCCATCTTAATAACTTCATCTCTCCTCTTAATATTCAACTTCCGATCAATCTCGTTCTCAACAGGTAAGCCATGACAATCCCACCCAAACCGACGAGTGACATGGTGACCAGTCATGGACTGATACCGAGTCACGATATCTTTAATCGTACCGGCGAGAATGTGTCCGTAGTGTGGAAGTCCGGTGGCGAAAGGAGGTCCGTCGTAGAATATGTACTCAGGGAGATTCTCAGTGCGTTGGAGCTGAGTCTTGAAAGCATCAATTTGAGTCCAGAATGAGAGTACGTTTTCTTCTTGATGAGGGAATGAGAATTCTTTTCCTTCGCATACTTCTTCCATGGCGGATCAATCCTCACGAAATTAGGGTTTCTGCAGATTTCTTGTTCGGCGCAGATGAAAAAACATCAATCAAGTCCTGGCGTTTGAAGTTTTGTTCGTATTTCTTTTCATTTTTTTCTCTCTTTTACTGGGCCGTGGTGAAGCTTTTTAGAGCTTGTAAGCCCATAACTATCTCTCTCTACTCTCTAGTCTAGTAGTCTCTCCACTTGTTGGTTTTAAAAATTGATTTAAGTCAGGAAAACATTTTTGACAGTAGTATGGTGGTGGACCGGTGGTTAACAAACTAAACCAGCTAAATAAATTGAATAATCGTGAAATGAATAAAAATGAATGAAATTATGAAAATAAGATGTATAAACTGCAGAAAAATTAAATAGTTATATTAATGGATGATTATTTAGATGAATAGCTGAATATAGAGGGATATATAATTTAATATTATTAATATATGAAATAATATCCAAAATTTATATAATTAAATATTTAGATTTCATAATTATTAGAAAATTTAACAAAGAAATAAAAATACTAATAATATACTAATTCTTCTTAGAATATAAATTGTTTATTACAGTTAACAAAAAATTTCTTATTTAAAATTAAAAAATTTAACATCGCTAACGAAAACCACGTCGACTTGACGACTTGTTAGCCATATTTAGGGGCGTTAAGTTGGATAAACCAACTCAAACCAACTCATATTCACATAGATTTAGTTTTTAATGGATAATGAATTAACCAAACTTATTTAGCAAATGGTTTGGATAAATCCATAAACCATCTAAATTAATGGATTAATGGTTAAATGGGTTGACCCTTTAAAAATTTTGTTATAATTTAAAAATTAATAATTAACTTAAATAATCATTATGATCATCATCATCATCCTTATCATCATAACCATAACAAGATATACTAAAAGGACAAAAAATCCATAACAAGATAAACCACTCTGTTTCCATGGTGTTCTTATCAACAAAATCCATAACAAGATAAACCAAAAAGACAAAAAAACCAGAGTCATATTCAGATGCCTTATCCTGCGACAACCTGAACTCGTTTTCGAGCTTCTTCTTCGTTTTCATGGACACCATGCTCTATCTCTGTTTCACGACATCTTCACTTATCCTAAACCTCGCAATTGCTCTTACAAGAGAAGAATTTACAAAGCAATCTTCATCAAAACGATATGCAAAACCAAAAAAAATTACAATGAAATCTAATATGTTTACCTAAAATATATGGATGATACTACAAAGATCTCATTTATTCTCTTTTTCTATAGAATGTGCTTCCACACAATTTGGTGCTGATCGAATAATAATCATCTCGGCATTGTTATCTATAATTTCAGAAAAAAAAATATTAATAAATGTATAAACTAATCTAAGTAAAGCAAATCAATCAATAAACAATAGTATTATACCTTCATCATCAACCATGTAACCATGTATCCAAGAACGAGTACAAAGTAACGTGTGGACGTTACTAGGAAGAAGTCGACTCCGGTATTTATTTATCACATGGGATTATATGCTGAAAGAAGATTCAAACGCCACAGTTGTGATGGAAATGCTAAGCACGTCATTGCCATGTATGTTAACGCGTCAAAACAATATCTGTTTTCTTTCCAGTTATACAAAACATTCAAATTAGGATGGCTTTCATCTCTAACTTTGGATCCTCCAAATACATATCCAAAACCAATTTTCCATCTTCCATATTGTCTAGGCTTTGTCAGAATTTTTATCACGAATGATTTTCGTATAATTCTCATATGTTGTTTCTTTTTGTATTCTTGATCATCATTCGTATCATCGCTCACATTTTGTTGCCCAATTGAAACAAATATGAGATTACATAAAAGAAATAATAAAACAAAAATAATACAAAATGTGTGATGTAAAGTCAACGTGTTTGAATGTTATGAAAATGGTACCGATGTCAAGAAACAGTAATACAAATTAAGTAAATAATAGTATCTTATTATTATAGTTCTCCATATTCAAGTTGGTTTTCTGTACATTGGCTCTTTTTTTTTCGTCTGTTTCTAATATTTTTATGTGTCGAGGTTGGCATCATATGGTTTGTGTTTGATCGAGACTTTGTAAGTTCTGTCTTATAGGCGTTAATCGCTCTCTCTGTTTCTTTTCTAATGTTCTCGATTTCAATGTAGTTTTGATTAGGGGATTGAAATTTCTGATATGTCATACTAAATTGCAGAGGCTAATCAAAGAGCGAGGATAAAAGCTGAAGAAGAAGCAAAGGCCGACAGAAGATACATACATCTTGAGCTGACTCGTTGTTTACTTATCTTGAAAACCACGCCCAACAGTTCGAGCTTCCGGTGTCTACGTCTTCTAGGATGTCGACAGCAAGTCGAAAGAGTTCCTAAAAATATTTCAAATGCATAAACTTAGAGGAAAGATGCAATAAGTGTTGCGTCAGAAATTTGATTTTCGATATGTGATCAAGCCATGTATTTGGTATTGGCAATATTTCTCGTACTTTTACATTCAGTGAAATATCTTGTCTTCGAGGCCATATTTCGAAGTACATGCTCACAAAAACTACTTCGACTTGCCGGCCATATTTGGTCAGAATTTTGATCACTGACAATCTTCATATAATTCTCATATGTTGTATTTTTGTACTCGAACACTCAGTATCACTTTTTTTTTAATGGAGCCAAGTATCCATTTCAGTAAGCATAACCAGAATCTACAAGATAATATTTATCTTTAGGGGAGCGTAAGAAACATAGGAGTTAAACACGCGTCCTACAGCTTGTGATAAATATCATTAGAGCTCGATATGTTCATTGATTTATCCGGTTGTTATCCTATGACTCAACATTTTCATTCCATCGCAGAAACCTGCACGCACCACAAACTATCTCGTTTCCACTAAAGTGTAGTTGTGAAAAGTCAATCCACAATGAATCTTTGAAGTGTTCTTGATAGAGATATCTGTGTAGAAATCCGGAAGCTTAATGAGATCTCGATGCCTTCTTAGCAAATTAACCTGCCATTGAAAGTTGTCATCACATAGCTTTTGACTCAAGGGTTCTTGAGATCTCAAAGTTGCATCGACATAAGCTTCATGATTGGAGTTTTGTCGGCAATATTTTTGATGGAGATATTGGTTCCAGTATTTCAGAGCATCTCAATAACAACAAGGTCATTCATCCTCACTGCAAATGCATAATTGTTTCACCCATTCTTATATGTTTGTATATGATGTGATTGATGGCTTATATCAGATTTCAAGCATTTATGAGTACAAAGGCGGGATAGAACTCTCAGTTCGTCGCTTAAATTGAAAAAAAATTATGAAAATATATTAAAAAAAAGAAACTATAAAACAAAAATAATATAAAAAATGTGTGATGTGATGTCAATACGTGTTTGAATGCAATGAAAGAATGCATAAAGTACTAATATAATGTAACACAGCAATACGAACTAAGTAATAATTAGTATATGATTATTACAATTCTGAACCATTGTTAGATTCCACAAGCGAGTTGTGTATGTCCACAACATATTTCTTTCGAATATCTTCAACATCTTTGTCTTTTGGTGCTCTCATTTCCTTGCCTTTACTACTGAATCTGTGCATTTTGATAAAGACCAAGACAAAGACCAACACTTCAGGCCCATCTGAAAGGAGGTAAAAGTTTAGATACTTCTCCATCTTTATTTCACAAATTGGCTATAAATGTAAAGCAGTATTTCCGCAACAAGCTCCATGAAAACAACTGCTTTTGAATCAAGTGTACACCCAATGAATGTATCAAGAACTTTAATAAAACTAATTTTAAGATAAAGTAACAAGGCCAACCAAATGCTTTTATTCCCAGTTCATTGGACAATGAAGTAACTTTTAAAATGATACTAGTAATTTTAATAATAGTTATTTAATTTGATTCAATCTATTTAAGATTCAAAATTTCAAATAAATCGATGACTAACCAAAACTCCAAGCGGTTCGGTTCGGTTTGATTATTTTGTTCTGATTTATTTGCCCATCCCTAAGCTGCACAATCAGTCCCCATCACCTCAATCTACCTTTTGTTGGTAATTTTGTAAAGATAGCCAACCAAGTAACAAAAGAGAATCGAAGCCATGACAAAAGATTAAAATAAATAAAAAACGAAGACATAACAAATATCGTTTGTGAAATGAGATCTAAAGAAGACATGGTTCTAGTTGATTTTTCTACGGGACAACAATAATTCTTCTACGCTAGCTTCAGATATAATTGGGCCTCTAACAATAAATTTGGGGCTGATTAATGAAAGCGAAATCCACGGAGAAAGAGCTAGAGAGAGAGGTGACGACGATGAGCAACAGAAGAAGAAACGGAGACGATGACAAGGGATTGCTCTGGAAACTTCCTCAGGTTAGGATCAAAGACATCGGCAAAGTTGGTCCGGCCTTTGGACTCGGTGTTGGTTGCGGATTTGGTTTCGGCGCCGGTCTTATCGGTGGTAAATTTCTAATTTCTCCCAATTTTGAGCGACCACGAATCGCTCGAATCTGTTTTTAGATAGTTGTATAACTTGAGTAGAGATTGATGGAAACAGGTGTAGGATTTGGACCAGGAGTTCCTGGATTACAGTTTGGTTTAGGATTTGGAGCTGGTTGTGGAATTGGTGTAGGTTTTGGCTATGGCGTTGGAAGAGGAGCTGCTTATGATCACTCTCGTTCTTATTATAACGTTGGAAAACCATCTCTGTGAGTAAAAAACTTACGTCTTTTTTTTTTTTTTTTGGTTTCTGCAGTTTGAATTCTAGTGATTTATGACTGAAGAAGAAGATGATTTTAGTGGACATGTTGATTTCTTGACAGGAATGAAGTTGATTCTCTCATTGATGAACTTGTTGTTAGTACCAAGAAGCTTGTGAAAGCTACTACGAATGAAATCGACAAGTGGATAAAATGATGAAACATTAGCATTTTTAGCTTCTTGCAGCTGCCAAGTAAATGTGTTGTTGTTGCTATGTTCTTAGATCAAGGAATGTAGGACCGGGTTAGTGCATCTCGTTTCGTTTTGTACAATTATTTATGGTATAAAGACGGATTCACGTAATCTTACATGGCAGATTTATCATTCTGGTAATGTGTATATTGTGAGTTCTGATTTCTATTAAGTTGTTGTTTAGGGTTCAGCTTGAATCACACACGCCAATGTGAAATGTGAGTTTGAGCTTTTGGTAAAACCCAATTTTAAAAAGGTAGAACCTGCTTAGTGGCACAGTGATCTCATCTCTAGGGCCAATGACATAAATTCGTTATGCTTCGATTCCACCGGGTGTGAACACTGCGCTACGTCAGTAGAGATCACTTGAGTTTTGATCCAAATGCCTTACTTGTGGTAGATTTGCGGGGAGTACTTTCCAAAAGGGTTTTGTTCATTTTCGGGACTTGTCGGATGCTTCGGTGAAATCCAGATGTCCCATGCTCCAATTCCTTTTTTTTTGGGTGTAAAGGTGTAGTCCCAACTATTGATCCCATGCTAAAATATAATCGTTGAGTTTATAGCAAATTCCGAATGAGATTCTTGTAATAAAGAGGACCACAATGGTTCTAAATGTCCTAAGAAAATTTACTGAAACCCCAACTAAGACTGAAAAAGGATTGTGGACGACAATTAACAGTTAAGATTTCATGTGTTTGAGATACTTGTAACAGTTGGCAGTATAGGTGAAAGCTTAGCCACACAAATGGAGAAACAGAGGATATGGATAATATAGATTATCCAACTAAAACCCATCTTCGAGCCACATCAGCATCCACAACCAATCAGAGCACACAATCATATTTCACGTTTACAATTCAGACCAATCAAAATCCTGAACGAATCCTACTCTCCACCTTATAGTAGCAGTTTCGTCTCTTCCTTCTTTCACTTAGCTCCTCCTAGTGTTAAACCAGAGTAAAGCTTGAAACTTTGGGCTAAAAGATGGCGTCTTTGGGTGTGTCGGAAATGCTTGGTACTCCCCTTAACTTCAGGGCAGTGTCAAGATCGTCTGCTCCGTTGGCATCGAGCCCGGCCACGTTCAAGACAGTTGCTCTGTTCTCTAAGAAAAAGCCAGCTCCTGCTAAGTCCAAGGTCGTCTCTGAGACTAGCGACGAGCTCGCCAAGTGGTATGGTATGTGTCTTCTACTTCACTTTCAAAATCATTTTGGTTCTCTATCAAGTGTGTCTCTCTGCTTATGAATGTGTTTGCAATTGGGACTCTGTTTTCAGGTCCTGACAGGAGAATTTTCTTGCCGGATGGTCTTTTGGACAGATCAGAGATCCCAGAGTACTTAAACGGTGAAGTTGCTGGAGAGTAAGACACTTCTTCATGTCTCTCTTTGTATGCTTACATTTGGTTTCTGTGCTTAAGGTTTATTGGTCTGAATTGCAGTTATGGTTATGACCCATTTGGTCTTGGCAAGAAGCCTGAGAACTTTGCTAAGTAAGCAGCTTCTTTTATCCTAAACCTGGTTTCTTTGCTTCCATCTCTATCTATCGAATCGTCATTAAGATTGGTTGTATAATGAATGTGGTTGCAGATACCAAGCCTTTGAATTGATCCACGCGAGATGGGCTATGTTGGGAGCTGCTGGTTTCATCATCCCTGAAGCTTTAAACAAATACGGCGCTAACTGTGGCCCCGAAGCTGTCTGGTTTAAGGTTCTTGCTTACTTCTCATCTTCATGAACATTCAGTTGACTTGGATTCTATATAGCAAAGCAAGAATTTGGATGTGATGGGATGAATCTTTTTGGTATAACAATGCAGACTGGTGCTTTGCTTCTTGATGGAAACACATTGAACTACTTTGGCAAGAACATCCCAATCAACCTTGTTCTCGCCGTAGTTGCTGAAGTTGTTCTCCTCGGTGGAGCCGAGTACTACAGAATCACCAACGGATTGGTACATCACTCTACGTTTTAGCTATTACACGTTCATTTCTAAGTGGCAAAATGACTAAACTCGAAATGCAAATATTGGGCAGGATTTTGAGGACAAGCTTCACCCAGGAGGTCCATTCGATCCTCTGGGGCTCGCTAAGGACCCTGAGCAGGGAGCACTTCTCAAGGTTAAAGAGATCAAGAACGGGAGATTAGCCATGTTTGCGATGCTCGGTTTCTTCATCCAAGCTTATGTTACTGGTGAAGGTCCTGTTGAGAACCTTGCAAAGCATCTCAGTGATCCTTTTGGAAACAATTTGCTTACCGTTATCGCTGGAACTGCCGAGAGAGCTCCCACTCTCTAAACCATTTCTATTTTCAAGAGCTTCCAAAATGTACACTTTGTTCGACTGGAACTTCTTTTGACAATGTTAAAAACTTCCATCCGAATCTCCTTGATATATTTCAATGGTGTTTTATCATGCTTCTAAGGATAGCTGTCTAATGGTGCGTTTGCGTTTGCGGTTAGATATACATAGTCATAGTTGGCATTTGGTTTTATATTTAATCATTTGTTGTTACCAAGAAAGTTCTGTCACAAGTTAGTCATACATATGCGATTTTTATCACAACTATTGGCAATTCGAGTAGGGTAAAAAGTGCCACAAACAATCAAATATTGTGATCGAATTTGGGACAATAAGGTAGTCGAGAGTTGTGATCCGGTTTTGGCCATTGTTACTTTTCGAATTGTCACTAAGTATGATTGTCCCAAGGTTATGTCACAATAGTAATCGTCATGACTCATGATAGGCTCAAGTTCTTGTAGCATATTATTAGTTTTGCATTGCATTGCAAAACTAAAAGAAAACAACCATATATGAGTAGAATAAAGTTAGGGATAAACTAATCAATCATCTTCTTATCCATTCCAACAGCAGATATAATATTTGGGTTTTGTGAAGCAATTTGCTTCCAACCAACAAATAAAAGTTATAAAACATGTAATCAATAATAACACACACAAACACATACCAACACTTAATATAGTCAGACTCATAACACATATAAACATCTATTTAGAATAACCCCAGAAATCCATCTCACTTCGCAATGTAAGCTGGTTTGTCGCGGGAACTGGCTGGACAACAGAAGAAGAATTGTTGTTACCATCCTCAAACCTAATCCCTCTAGAGGAATCTTCATTTCCCATGTGACAAGTCACAAGCCTATCCATCATTGCCCATTCACCTAAACCTTGTTGATGATTATGACTAGCCACTGTCTCACAAGTACCGACCTCTAAACCCGGCTCACACGCTTGCTGGTATTGTAACCCTTCACTAGCCGCACTCTCACAGTCCCTTGCAAGTCCTGAAGAGTAGTCAAATCCAAGGGTGGGTGGCTTGTGGAAGATTGGTGGGTATTGATGAAGAGCAAGGTCAGGCTTGTTGAGTTCGAATGTCGTAGCTCCGTGATTACGTACTAGCTGGTATGGACTGTCTCGGTGCATAAAGCTACGAGCTTGAAGCGTGTGGTTGTTGTTGGATGCATCGTAGATGTGTTGGTCCGATGAGTTAATGCTAGAGCCACCTTCATTCACTACCTTGAACAAATTCTTCTTCATGAACACCCTACAAACCACCCATCCATCTTCCTACAATATCATAAAATATAATGTAGCAAATGGATTAAATAAAATAGACCGTCTTCATAACCAAGATGTTGAATATAACTCATGATAATATATTTGCAAATTTTATAGTTACAAATGTCATTTTCTTTTAAAAGTTACCACAATTACAAGACCAATTATATACAAAACTTATCAATCATTTCCACTGAATTCTTTTAGAACTCCAATTTTATTTTAATTTGAAAAATTTAGAACTCCATTGTTTTCAATGAATTAAGTAAGGTTAAATTTAAGAAATATGGATTCAAAAACTTATACAAACAGTATTCTATAAATATTTCAAAAAAAAAAACTATATTGGCTAAAAGAATTGCATTTCCTTCGATCTCATACCAATCTACAAATAAAATTTATTTTTATGCAAAAGATTTATCCACAGTGTTTAAGTTAATATAAAATGTTGACAAAAAGATTTATCCAAGGTGTGAATAATTTTGGTATTGTATAAAGAATTTTGAAGAAATCAAAAGCCTTTTAGTTATTTTTTTTAAACCCATTAAAAAACATAGTCTAGAAATCAAACACTTTGTGCAATTGCACTTGTTCATTGCTCAAAAGATGTTGTTGGTGATAATGATCTATATTATTTAAAGATTTGTAAAGATTGCCCAAATAAAAGACATACACTAGGGTTGGTTTGAGGATCATCAGCGTCTTCAAGACGGTACTCATGCATGATCCAATCAGTCTTTTGGCCATGAGGAGCTCTTCCTTTGTAGAACACAAGTGTCTTCCTCATTCCTATCTTCTTGTAAGAATTCCTTATGCACTTGTCACGACCCGTCGCCTTCCAGAATCCTGCGTGAGTAGCACGGTTTGTCCTTGATCCTGTCGGATATTTCCTGTCCTTGTGGCTGAAGAAATACCATTCGTTCTGCGGTGTTGATCCTATTTTGCATCTCTCTACAAAACAAATAGCATAAAAATTAGAGGATTGCATCACAATTACTGTTCATGTAAGAGAGATCAAGATTTATGAGTTTTTATCTCAAAAAATCAATTAACAATTAGTGAAACCGATGTGAGATTCATAACAAACAATGAACTGTTATATGTTCTTGATCAATAAGTTGTATAAGTAAAAGGGTACCTTGTAAATCCCAAGGCTCAAGCTTGTTTAAGTCAACCTCTCTGATGACTTCCATCTCAAACTTGTGGTAAGAGATTTTCTTCTTCAAGTAGTAATGGAGAAGCTCTTCATCCGTCGGATGAAACCGAAAACCAGGTGGCACTCCTCCGTTCGACGACGAACCCATTTCGATTTACGTTTTCCCTCTCTTGTCTCCAATTGAAGACAGCTTCTTAAAACATTTAACCACTGCCTTTCTTTCTAAGCAGCTACAAGTTCTTGATTATATATATATATTTATACACACACACGTAATTGTCAACGGAGTTAATTAAATGGGTATATGAATGTACGATGAGTCGATGATGATGCATGTTGATGATGATGATGGTGAAGTTGACGGCCGGTGATCACGCCGACGGAGATGCTCAAAAAGCTATCGTAAAAAGCAAGACGCCGGAGATTAATATGACTTTTATCTTAATATAATGTCTCTACGCGCCTTGTGTTGCACCTTGTGGTACACTTGCGTAAATTCGACTGCTCCATGTGTCTCTAAGCCATGTTGACTTATACATCATTTATGAACGATCCCGAGACAAAATTTAAACACTATATTATTAGCATTATTAACCCCGTATTCAATTTTTGATTGCTCCGTAAGCAAGGGTTTTTTTTTGGAGAAAGAAAATGTTAGAGAAAAAAAGACCCATATGGATATGGGGATCTTCAACTTGGATCATACGGTCCATGTTTACGTATACACCTAGTTAACAATTAAGATGAATATTAAAGACTAACAATATACAGAGGGATATGAAATTAAATAGAATGAATCATGGAGGGTCATTATATGAATATGCCATGCATTGGCCAATGGCCAAGGCTAGGGCTTTTTTCCCGCACATGTGGCTACCTATGACCTCCGATTCTTTCTGATTTATTTCGTTTCTCTAATTCTCAAGCTTCCTATCTGTTTTGTTAACTTGATACATTGATTCAAGCAATCAATAAATACATACATATATAGGTGAGATATAGTATTTGTTTATGAATGAACTAAATGATTACGGAATTTGATATTTGAAATAATCAACATAACATTATGAATATGGAAGGATAAATAATGAAATCTAGACAAGTATGGTTAGTGAAAAAACAAAATGGATCTAGCACCATATTCTCTAAATACTCGACCACGTAAAGTATCACTTTTATTAGAAATCACAAGAGGCTTTACACAACACTAAAGAATTCTCTCTTAGTTTGTATCCAAACCAATTTCTCTCTCAACGAAAAGCAAAGACAATACTTGATCTTAATCTACCTATTTCTCTATTTTTGTTCTTCAAAAATGGATGATCTTTACGAACTCCTCTAAGCCCCTTTTATATTCATTGGGCTTCAGGGGATTTTTGGATTCGATAGATCTTAAATCTTAGTAAAAGATTACATCAAATCGTATCACCATCTTGATCTTGTTATACTTCAAATCTTCGATGGATACTTCCTTTAAACGATAAGTTCAAGCGGTTATTGTATCCACGTCACCTACTCAACAAGCCTTGATGTCCACGTCAGCTTCTCTTTTGCTGACTCTCAACCTGGAACAATTTGTAATTTGTTCCAGCAACATATGCAGTTTTTTCTCTGTCAAAGATGCACTTACAATTTTTCCCTTTTTGTTTCAATTTGTCAAATCAAGCTCACCTGCAAAGGTACCTTTCCAGACTTCACAAGTATACATCATATCACAGAAGATTAAGTTTTGCATCAAAAACACTTCATGCTTCAACCAATTCATAACATCATGTTTTTTGTTTTTCCAAAAAAAAACTGAAGGTCTTGACAATAAGATCCGAAAGACATGGAAAAAAAATACAACCGAATGTCATAGAAAAGAAAATTGATAGCTACTCCCCCAAATCTATAGCTACTCCCCCTGATACTAAACTTCCCCAGAATTCTAAACTTCATTTGCATTTTCATATCCTTCATCAGCATTGTACTCATGTTCATGGTATTCTCTTTCAACACGAAAGCGCTTATCACAAATATAATCAGGTTCAGCTCGAGCTGTAGTTTCATCAGCTTCAGGCACATAGTCTTCGGCCTCATTTTCAACATTCCGAGACTGAGCATTCCCGAGACCGTAATCTCCCCCTGTTTGATAGACATAATTGAATCAAAAATTCTACCTTCAATGCGGGTGGCCATATCAAGGAGCAAAGATGCAGTGTGCCTCAAGTCATCAGTCAAGAACCTCCCAAACACAAAGTCTCCAGGTCGTCTATGTACACGGTGAACTCCTCTGACTTCTAGATCAAAACGCTTGGGCTTGGGATCAGGTTTCTCATAGTCATAAAGTTGGATATCCCTCTGGAAGTAAAGAACCCGATAGATGAGATTCGGAAATGGCAGAATGTTCTGACGTTGTCCAGGATTCCTTGCTGCTTTTTCAACTTGATCATACACAAGTTTGCCAAAGTTGAAATGAATGCGCTTATCTAGAAGATAAAGAAGCTTGGCACGACCCACTGTCACATTGGAGTTATTTTTGGATGGGATCCAGTTTAAGCAACAGATCAGATACAATGCAGCTAAGTAAGGTGGCATAGAGGATGTCTTCAAATCCTTCCAATCGAGGACTTTCTCTTCGAACAAATACTTGGCCAAACCATGTTTGGTGAGATTAGCACGATGAACCTCAAATTTTTCATGCCACTCGATAGCTGGAGTCTGAAACACTTTGTTGATCATTTAGGGTGAGAATTCATACATCTTGTTGCAAACATAGACTTTGGATAGCTTTAACTCATCATCATAGGTGTGAAAATTTGAGTAAAACTCCAAAACAATCTCCTTCACATACAGATCAATGTTGGTAACAGTATCCATCATGTGATTCTCCTTGATAACTTTCATTATATCATCATAATCAATTGGACCATAAGGAACGTATCTCTGATCAAACAACTCACGCAGCTTAAATTCCTTGTACCTGAGAATTCCCTGAGATGTTAAAAATTGTAAATTCATGGCTTTGAACGGAGGCTTCCAAATTGATGGATCTTCAGCATCCCTCTTGGATTGATGATGACGATGAATGCTACTTCAATCGGAAGGATCATATGGGCGACAGCCTACGGTTCTCCACATATGTTTAATGAGATCGGGAGTGGGATTCTTGATTGGGGGCTGCGAAGAAGAGACAATGTGATTTGGATGAATCATTGAGTGATAAAAGGTATGCTCCATAAATTGAGATGAGTCGGAGCTATCACTGGCCGTGTGCAGAGCGTCGGAGTCAGCAGCAGCGGTCGAAGGCGGTGATTTTGCCTGAGGAACGCGCGGGACAGAGGGAGAAGTACATGGCGATAGATTCGCCGGAGACATGCGCGAGGTAGCACGGGTAGGACGCGGCGATGGCTTCGTCGGAGGTATGCGCGAGGAAGATGGAGCAGCATGCGGCGGCAGAACGGATGGAGAGGGTGCAGACATAATCTCCTCCACAGAGCTGTCAGAGTGGTAAAGCTCTAGTCGGTCTGAAAGACGACTCTTGGCTCGGCTGCGTGTTGTCGGCATGATGAGCGGAGCGGCAGGACTACGGTAATTTGGCGGAAGCAGACGAAAGCCTGTGGCAGAGAGGAAAAAAAATAGGATTTTCCTAAAAAAAACCTTTCTCTCCTCGTTTTCTATTTCTGTTGGGTTTTGTATTGTTGGGCCTAGCCTGCAATTTCTTAATAAAAACTCAAAACCAAAAATCAAACCCATATGGTCCATGACCGACATAAATGTGGAAACAAAAAATTGCAGATTAAGTTAGCATCATCATCGTGTCAAACAATCATCTTCTGCAAAAATTAATTCACTAATATCAACAAGATAAAAAAACAAAAACCTGTGAGTTCAGCTCAAATTTCCTCACCCTTTATATGGACCATAATTCATGGAAATACCTTCAAATTGTCTCAGTTTTCTCTCCTTGGCGTGAGTGAAGAACAACCATCTCTTCTATTTGAGGTTTGAGAAGATCCAGAAGTAATTGCACAGTACTCAATATCGAAATTTTGGTAGACTGAGATTTAAAAACACCATCTTGCTGGTCCAACACCGTGTTTATGTTGATTTTTCATGAGTAGTCTTCACTCCGTCATATCCCGGATGGCAAATCAGTCCTTAAAAAGGAGTATGACAGACTGTGTAGCAAGGCCAAAGATATTATCAACAAAGCTAGTAAGTTTTTTTAGACCTTGAAAGTGTGCTTCTTACTGCTCCTTTCTGCACTGGAAAGAGTAGATTATGATATGCTTTGTTTCTCAAGAAATTTGATTATGGTATCTCTTATTTGTTGTTATTTTTTTTTTGTCTTCTCTTTTTGTCAATTAACTCCTTCCATAGATTGGTAAACAGGATTTCTCTTCTGTTCCCTCGGGTTAGTGACAGGATTACTCTTCCGTCCTCCGTGACTTAGAGAAGCTCATGCTTCCTCTTATGAAGTGAAATGTATCTTACTGCCCCTTTCTGCATTTCACCCTTTCCTTAGCCATCTACACACTTTTGCCTGGCATCTGTTTACCCATTTCAACTCCAAGCCATGAAGGGTAGCTCTTTCTCATGCCGAATTTTACAGCTAGAAATTTTGTCAAAACAACTCTTTTTCTTTTAATCAGCCCTTCAAAAAAAATATTTGAAAAAGAATACTTTGCACTGTACAATCACCCCTATTTTTTAGCACAAAAACACTCATCAAGAAGATAGTCAGAGTTTACAAATACCCAGAGATTTTTGCAAATTAACAAATATTGTATGGTCCAAGGGTTTAGTGAAAATATCAGCAAGCTGAAACTTAGTAGACACATGTTCTATCACTACTTGTTTTTGTTGAGCTAGCTCTTTAACAAAGTGATGTCTAATATCAATATGCTTAGTTCTAGAGTGTTGCACAAGATTCTTAGAGATGTCAATTGCACTTTTGTTATCATATTTAACTTAAAGGTTCAAGAGGAATTGTACCATAATCGATTGCCATTTGTCTCATCTGCAGGAGTTGTGTGCAGCAGCTTCCCAAGGCAATGTATTCAGCTTTGGTAGTTGACAGTGATATGCAGTTTTGTTTCTTGTTATGCCAAGAGATGAGATTGTTGCCAAAAAAGAAACAACCTCCGGTGATACTTTTTTTGTCATCCACACTACCAGCCCAATCAGCATCACAGTAACCAGCAAGGTTCAGGTTTGTATCCTTTGTATAGTGAAGTCCAAAGTTAATTGTCCCTTTCACATACTTAATGATTCGCTTAACAGCTACCAGATGAGATGCCTTTGGATTAGCTTGATATTGAGCACACAACCCCACACTTAAACATAGATCTGGTCTGCTAGCTATCAGATAGAAAAGGCTTCTAATCATTCTCCGGTACAGTTTTTCATCAACCTTTTCTCCTGCATCATCCTTGGAAAGTTTCAGAGTAGTGCTCATATGCGTTTTTGTTGTTTTGCTGGAACAAAGACCAAATCGTTTTATCAAATTCTGAGCATAGTTACTTTGAGAAATTGATTTTCCTTCATCTGTTTGTGTTACTTGTAATCCCAGAAAGTATTTCAGCTCCCCCACCATACTTATTCTGAATTCAGTTGTTATTTCTTTCACAAATGCCTTGACTAATTTGTTAGAAGTTCCTCCGAACACAATATCATCTACATAGATTTGTATGATGATTATCCCACTTATGTCTTCATTGACATATAGAGTTTGATCCACACCTCCTCTGGTGTACCCTTGATTGATCAAGAATGTAGTTAGTCTCTCATACCAAGCATGTGGAGCTTGCTTCAGTCCATACAGTGCTTTTTCAAGCTTGTAGACATGGTCCGGAAACTTTTGATTCTCGAAACCCTTAAGTTGTTCTACATATACCTCTTCTTTTATGTATCCATTCAGAAATGCACTCTTCACATCTATTTGTGACAACTTGAATTTCATGGCACATGCAATTTCCAATAGGAAGCGAATACACTCTAACCTTGCAACTGGTGCGAATGTTTCTTCAAAATCTAGCCCTTCAACTTGTGTGTACCCTTGAGCGACCAGTCTTGCCTTGTTTCTAGTGATGTTTCCAGCTTCATCACTTTTGTACTTGAAGATCCTTGGTGCCAATGACATTCATATCAGCTGGACGTTTCACCAGGTTCCAAACACTATTTCGTTCAAACTCTTCTAACTCTTCTTGCATAGCATTTATCCAAAAATAATCATCCAATGCTTCTTTCACATTATTTGGTTCTGTCAGAGATACAAAACACGAGAACATGACTTCTTCAAAACATGCAATTCCTGCAAACTGTTTGTGACCTGCTAATTGTTTGAAATCAATATTTTTTCTTCTTGTTTTCCTATTTTCATCAATTCCACCAATTACATCTTGTGATGAGTGATTTTTGTGAACTTGTTGTGTCTTTGAGATGTCCTCTGACTCTTCTTCTAAATTATTGTCATCTTGCTCCCTTTGACTTCTTGAAATTGAATTGTCTTGATTCATCGGATTGCCACTCAATTCTGTTATGTCATTTACTGGTATAACATCTAAAATTGGTGTACTTTCATCATCAAATACAACATTCATGGACTCTTCAATTCTTCCCCTTGTCTTATTGTAGACTCGATATGCTACACTGTTTGGAGAGTAACCCAAGAAGAACCCTTCTTCACTTCGAGAATCAAACTTTCCAAGCTGTTCCTTATCATTCAGGATGTAGCATACACATTTGAAAACTCTAAAGTAACTAAGATTGGGCTTCTTCCCTTTCCATATCTCATATAGTGTTTTCTCTATTCTCATCCTCAAGTATACTAGATTAATCACATAGCATGCAATATTGATAGCCTCAGCCCAAAATCTTTCTGGGACACCATTTCCATGAATCATAGCACGAACCATCTTTTGAAGAGTTCTGTTTTTCTTTCAACAACACCATTTGATTGTGGTGTCCTGGGGGCTGAATACTGATGAACGATACCTTGAGGTTCATTAAAAAGCATTGAACATTGCATTTTGAAATTTTCCTCCATGATCACTTTTGATTTGTTTGATTCCCATCTTCTTCTCGTTTTTCAGCTGGAGTGCAAGGATCTTGAAGCTGTCCACCGTCTCATATTTTTCTCTAATAAAACAAACCCAGCTGAAACGAGAGAAATCATCGACTAAGACAAAAACATACCGCTTTCCAGCAATGCTTTCAGTTTGCATTGGTCCCATCAGTCCATGTGTATGAGATCCAATACGTAAGTAGTCTAGATTTCGTCTACTATTATGTGTTGAACTTTGATTTATTTTCCTTGGTTGCATGCTCCACACACAGTTTTGTCAACATGTTTCAAATCAGGAACTCCTCTGACGGCTTCTTTGTTCACAAGTTTTGACAGGCTTCGCGCATTCATGTTTCCAAAACGTTGATATCACAACACTGGATCATCCTTTTCAGCTCTCAGACACGTTGTTGGTTCTTCCCACATATAGCAGTTGTTGCATGTACGTATACCTGACATGGTGGTATGATTTCTGTCATCATTTGCCCAACATTTCATTTTATTGAAGCTCACTGTCAACCCTTCGTCACACAACTGACTCACACTGATCAGATTTGCTGTAGTCCTTTAATAAAGTACACACTTGTTAGCTTAGGTTTTTCTGCTTCTGTCAAGTCACTTTTACCTTTTATTTTACCCTTTGCTTCTCCATCAAAAGTAACTTTGCTCTCTTTAACTTTTGTGTAGTTGTTCAGATTATCCTGACTCCCTGTCATATGACGAGAAGCACCACTGTCAAAGTACCAAGGTTTAGAGATGACACAGACTCAGCAGAAGTGTAGGCAACGTGATAGTACAACTCTGACTTTGCTACGTACACATGAGAGTCTTGTTTCTGATTTACATAAAATCTTCATTGTCTGAGAAGTTTGTTCACACGATCAGCATACCTGTAGCAATACTTTTTGATGTGTCCATGACGTCCACAATAATAACATTCATATCCACTCATAGTTCTGAAAAAATTGTTCTGACGTCTTGCTAGAACAGGTCTTGTGTTGTTCCTCTGTAAAATCTGAACCTCGTCTGAAATTCATGTCTTCCCTTTAACAAAACTTGTCTTTCCACTGGTTTGTCATCCATTATAGCCAAAACCAAAGTTTGACTGTCCTACTCTTCCAGAAGCCAGAATACTTTCCAAATCTTTTGTACCATTATTCAGCATGTAGATCTTCTTCCTTGTTTCTGTCAATTCCTAAGTAAGTTTTCTATTTTTCTCAACTTCTCCTACCAGTTCCTCCTTCACCTTCTCATTCATGTGCTAAAATTGAGTAAGTTCTTTGTTCTTCTCAATCACTCCTGTCAGTTTGTCATTCATCTCTTGAAGATCCAGTTTTTCTTTTATAAGTGATACTTTTTCTTTACTAAGTAACAGACAGTTGTCATACAAGGTACAAAATTCACTATCAACATCAATTTCTTTCTCATCACTTGATTCTTCTGATTCGTCGCTATCGGTTGTGTTATCATCCTCTTCGATGATGCCCATGAATGCCACAAACCTTGTCAGTTCATCCTCAGAATCATCGTCATCTGAATCACTTTCACTTTCGGCGATGTAAGACTTATCTTTTCTGATAGGGTTGCTTGTGCATTCAGCTTTTGTCTGTCTGATACCTTTGCACCCTAAAATTTGAGTTGATCCCTTTTCTTGAAATTTGGACAGTCAGCCTTTATATGACCATATCCTTGACATTTGTGACACTGAATTTCAGCTTTCTTTCCTCCTCTGTCTCGTTCGCTCACTTGTCCCTTCACAAAGTTTCTGTTGCTTCCTTTTTCAACCTTCTTTAACACCTTATTAAAATTCTTTGCGATCAACCTCATCTGATTTTCCAGTTCCTGAATTTTAAGTCTGTCTTCTGAGACTGTAAGAGCTACACTTTTTGTCTCAACATTCTTTACAGGTGCAATCTCCATCTCAAGTGCTTGCAGCATTCCTACGACTTCTTCTAACTCAACCGTATCTGTATATAGTGATGTATCCATGGCTGTTCTCTTGCTTTCAAACCTTGGTGGAAGACATCTGAGGAGCTTCTTCACAAGTTTCTTGTCTTTGTACCTTTTCCCAAAGTTTTCACTCTCACTAGCAATTGCACTGAGTTTTCCACTGAATTCTTCAATTGATTTTGTTTATTCCATGGTGATGTTCTCAAATTTTGACGCTAGCATATCAAGTCTAGATCTCTTCACATTTGTTGTTCTTTCATATGCTTTAGCAAGTTTGTCCCACGCCTCTTTAGCTGATTCATAATTTTGGACCCTTTCGAATTGATTCTCATTGATAGAGTTAAAAATTGCTGAGAGTGCCTTTGAGTTGGCAATTGATTAAACTTTCTATGTATCTGTCCATTGATTTGCAGTGGACATCCTTTCCGTTTTCACCTCTTGCAACTGGAGGTGTCCATCCGTCGCTCATAGCCATCCACGCTTCCACGCTCTCATCTTCACTTTCTAGTGTCCGTAGCTTTTTTTTTCAACATGATAGGTCGAGTCACAGCGTACAACTCCTTAGAGTAGTCCATCCCTTCCGCAAGATCCTTACCTGTTGTAAAGATACATTTTGGTTCAGATGCCTGCTCTGATACCAATTGAAAAAACAAGATGGATCTAGAACCGTATTCTCCAAATACTCAACCACGTCAAGTATAGTTTTTATTAGAAATCACAATAGGTTTTACATAACACTAAAAAATTCTCTCTTAGTTTGTATCCTAACTAATTTCTCTCTCAACAAAAGCAAAAACAATATTTGATCTCAATCTAGCTATTTCTCTCTTTTTGTTCTTAAAAAACGGATGATCTTTACGAACTCCTCAAAACCCCTTTTATATTCATTGGGCTTCTTGGATTCGATAGATCCTAAATCTTAGTAAAAGATTACATCAAATCTTATCACCATATTGATCTTGTTATAATTCAAATCTTCGATGGATATTTCCTTTAAACGATAAGTTTAAGCGGTTATTGTATCCACGTCACCTACTCAACAAGCCTTGATGTCCACATTAGCTTCTCTTTTGCTGACTCTCAACCTAGAAGAGTTTGCAACTTGTTCTAGCAACATGTGCAGTTTTTCCTCTGTAAAAACTGCACTTACAGTTAGTTCAGCTGTTGCGAATATAACTTTAATTTATCAACCCAATATATTTGTGAGCGTAATGAGTTTGAGATTATGTGTAAATACCCTGAACAAAATCAAAGAAATTCCTAGTATCAAAAGAATTGATTCACGCCATGCACAGGCATAGAAGAATATTGCATTATAGTTGAATCACAAAACGTAATATATGACTCATCGTCAACCTGTTTATAATTTTTTTTTTTTAAACTAAAATACACTATTAGACCAAGCTTATCATGTATGTCTTTCACTTTGTTTCTTATTAGCATTATTGGCTTAAGATAGGCTAATTTTCTAGAAACAAAGAGATCAATAATTGGTGTATGTATGTTTAATGTAGTTTCTTTTGTTTCTTCTAAATCCAAGAAATCCTACTGTGTTTTGAAGTCAGGTTGAAGCATAATATAAACCTGTGAATTTTGGTACTTATGAAATAGATTGGATTTCTAAAATATTTATTTTTTATACATAACTTTTCATTTAATAAAATGTAAAATTTATTCCAAAAAAAACCTTTTTACAATAAATACAGCATTTGTTCTAAACTTTTTAAGGAGAACTTTTAAACAAAAAATTTAGATGATAAACTAGTAATTTGAAAAAGTAGTAAGGTGCAAGTGTATGCTATCATATTTTGTGAAAGAAAAAATGGTTTGCGTCAAACAAATTTTTTTTTTTTTGTCGGCAGTTGTGTAAAACTTAAAACGGTTTAGAAATCCAAAGCGGTGGGATCAAGTTTACATAGCTCACGTCCTGCGATAAAACTCTTGCACTTACCGCTAAGTTATCCGTTTGTTCATTAAAACGACGTGGTGATGCAGAGATTTTCTTTTGATTATCCCGTTCTCAGGTTTCACCCAAGTCTACCCATAGAGTATTCTCGAGAGTTTAACCCATAAGACCACAAGTGCACATTCATGCAGTTGTAGTAATTATGGGATTGATCCACAGGGACAGAGAATAATACACAGAGAGTACAAATCTAAATATAATCTAAGAAAAACAGAATTATGTGGGTTTTTCTAATCTACCAAGCATGAAATTAAGTGAAACAATAAATAAGAAAACATTAAATCTAAACTAAGAAAACAGTAAATGAACTAAGTTACGCATTGAAATTAAAGAACATAAACTAATTAAACATTAAACGAAATCTAAACTAATATTTACAGGGAATCGGGTGACAATCAGATTTCAGGGATTCTAGATCTAGGATTCATGTTCTACATAACACGTCTATGTTTGTCATTCTAGGGATTTTCCATGTCTCACTAGTCCATTCTCGTGGTATGCTAGACTCTATATTCAAACCCACTCTCGTGGCGAATGAATATGCATTTCATATAATCCCATCATCGAATACTAAGTATTCCTAGACTTTTGGAAAAGGAACACAAAGTGAATGATAGATCTATTTCCAGAATACAGCCCACTCTCGTGGCGAAGCATCCCTAAGATCTTAATCTAACTTGATCAGGGCTAGATCAATATTTACTCTATCAGACAACAAACTCAACACTAGTTATGACTCTCTAGTTTGCAGATCTGAAGGTTTAACCCACTCTCGTGGCATCAAACACTTCTAAACATACAACCACACCTACTGGATTCAGTTGTACTCTTAAGTATCTCCCATGAGAAAATACTCAACATTAAAGTGCATACTAGAGTAGCTAGATCGATTAAAAACAAACAAACATATAATAAACCCTAAAAAATAGATCCCATCATCGACCACCACCCTATTGGTCTAAAAGATCTACTCTAAAAACAAAACAAGAAGAAGTAAAAAGAAGAACTCTTTATTAGGTTTAAAAGTGGTGGCTACAAAGTCTAGAATAATTCATGGATGAATATTAATGAGATTACAAATGTTTATATAGTACTAGGGTTTCTTAGAACTCTATATTTCATCCTTATCTTGTTTCTGGAGGCTTAAAACTCGAGATGACAAGTTTGCTCAAGTCATATCTTGTCACGTAGGAAATTTTCCAGCTTTTTTGGAAGCCAGAATCGACCCTGATAGGTCAATTCTAGGGTCGATTTTGTGCCTGCTTTTGACTGGTCGATGCATCCTTCAAAATTTCTCTCTAGAAATTCTTCAGACTCAATATCGACCCCCACAGGTCGATTCTGGGTCGATTCTGCCTTTTTCGGACTCTGTGAAATCCTTCATCGAATGTGCATGATCCAAGTGGCAGTGCCAACTCTCCTATAGGTTCTAGCAGGCTACCGAAACATTCTAAATATCAACTTTTAGCTCCAAGTACCTAGAAACATATAAACACATGCAAACACACACTAAAACTATACTAAATGTTAGTTATAAAGGTTAAAACTAACTTATTCTAAAGCATAAAAGCATGTAAATATGAGTCCTATCACGTGGTATATAGGATACCGTGAATACTACAAAACCATCCTTGAGTTTCTTATAGTCGTCTAAATACATCTCGAACGCTGGCCATTCTGTTGGAGCATGCACCATCTTCACTAGTTCCGAGCAATCTGTATAAAAATTAACTTTGAATCTTTGACAGGCCAACAAGCATTCCACTGCCCAAAGTAGTGCATTCAACTCCGCATGTAGTGGTGATAAAGTCTTGTATGTGCTTCTAGAGCTCAATAGGATGTCTTGAGTGTTGTCTTGTGTGCAAATCCATCCCAAGCCTGATAGGAGCTCTGAGTCCTTCCATGATCCATCAATAAAATAATTAAAGCCTACAAACGACAAATGCTCATGTTATGTAGCCTTGTCATGTGAATCGTTACCCTCGGGGATACATGAGCCCCATTTCAAACCTTCGCTTCGCTTTCCGCCAATTGCAAAGTATTTATGGGATCAAAAACCTCACTCCTAAACACCATGCTATTTCTAGCTTTCCAAATGTACCAAATAATCCACAGGAAACTGTTTTCCAAATTTTTCGGCCCATGAAAATGAAAGAGGTAATCCAAATTAGCAAATAGGAGGGTGTTGGAAATATTTCTGGACCGGATGGTATAATAGATATGGTCCAAATTTGAAGAGCCGGTGGGCCCTCAAAAAGGCATGATTGATTGTTTCGACTTCTGCTCCACATCTAGCACAATGAATATCACAGTCGATACCTCTTGAAATTAAGTTATACATTACCGGGAGACATCCAGATAGTACTTGCCATATAAAGTGTTTAATCTTGCGGGGACAATTAAGTTTCCAGCAATTAGCTTGTAAGGGATAAATATTCAGGCTGTTTTTATCACCAAATTGGCTTTTGAGAAAAATTCTCTCATCACTGCATACCCAGATTTCACTGTATATTTACCAGATTTTGTAAAATGCCAACCTAGTTTATCTTCCTTGTAAAGACTGCTAACTGGTACACTCTAATAAAAGAGACATCAGAAGGCTCCACAATGGCCTTGAGTAAAGATAATATTCCAAATTTGTGTTGATTGGTCAACCAGGTGGTTAACTTTGAAGGAGGAAAAGTAATTTATTCCTTTACATGTTGCTGCTCTCGGGTAGTCATGTGCAAAATAACCAAACCAAATAGACCAAACCGCAACCGAACCAGAATCGAACCGAAATCGAACCGAAATGACAAAAGAACAGAATGAATCTTAAATTAGAACCGAAAGAACCAGAACCGAACCAAGAACCAAATGGATACCCGAAATACCCAAAATATAATTATATACATAAAATATTAATTATATTTAGACTTGATAGAACCGATACCAACCGGAACCGAACAGAACCCGAACCTAAATTCTAAAATACCCGAATATATCCTAAATTCCTCTACCCGAAATACCCAGAACCGAATACTCAAATGCCCAGGTTTTTTTGTTTTTATCTCGGTTATTTCCGGTTATTTTCGGCTTAATTGGATATATTTTGGGTATTTTGGAACCGAATGGGACAATTCGAATATTTTGGAACCGAATGGAATCGAACCAAAAATATTTGAAAAGATTCGGTTCTTCCTCGGTTCTTAAGTTTGTTATCCGAACCTACCCGAACCGAATAGGATCCAAACCAGAACCGGTTCCCATATGAATACTAAAGATTAGAACCGAATGGAACCAAAACCGAATAGAACCGATCTGGAACCAAACCGAATATCCAAATGCACATGACTACTCTCGAGCACTGGGCAGGGATCCATAGATCATTCCATACTGAGATCAAATGTATAGAACCAACCCGTTTAATGAGCCTTTTTCTACCAAAGAGCGAGCCAAAATTATAAGTTTACAACCATAGGATGGAGAGTAACTTCTAATATTTTCTATAGGATATCTGGAATGGTAATATCTACCTCTGAGAACTCTTGCCAACAAAGATTCTTCTGCCTCTATTAAACGTCGTAATTGCTTAGCTAGTAAAGCTGTATTAAAATCCTCAATCAACCTAAAACCTAGCCCTCCCTCATTTTTTGGGACACACAATTTTGTCCACGAAATTTGCCACTAGTAAATCTCTCACCGCCTTTCGGATATTTGCCACTAGTGCCTCTGTACATAATATGAATAAATATGGTGAGAGATGATCCCCTTGTCAGAAACCTCTCTAGGGGATTATTTGTTCTTGTGGACAACCATTGATCAAAACTCTGTATTGAACCGTCCGAATGCACCACATCAGCCAAAAAATCCATTGTTCAGCAAAACCCATTTTCCTAAGAATACTTTCAATGAAAGGCGATCATATGCCTTACTCATATCTGTCATGATAGCCATATACTTGCTCTTATAAGATTTATTTGTTCGGAGTCCATAAAACATTTCTTGCGCAATTAGAATATTATCCGTAATCATCCGACCCGACACAAATGCCGATTGTGTCTCTGAAATCAGCTCGGGTATGATCTTTTTCAACAGTTGGCATAAAACCTTAGAGATAATTTTGTACCCTACATTACAAAGACTTATTGGACGAAACTGAAGCATACGTGTAGGTCTTCCCTGCTTTGGGATGAGATAAATATTCGTCGAATTTAATCTTTCATCAAAACGTCAGTCGCAAAGAAAATTATTAACTAGATACACCAATTCTCCTTTTATTTTAGACCATGATTTCTGGTAGAACAGAGCTGTAATACCATCCGAACCAGGTGCTTTCCCTGGATTCATCATTAATAAAGTCCGTCAGACTTTTTCTTCTAATGCTTTTGTCGTTAGAGCCGAATTCATGTTACCCGTTACTAAAGCTGGAATATCATCGAAAACTTCTTCAATCCCCGAAGGGCTCGATGATGTAAATAACTCTTGAAAATAATCAACGGTTACCTCTTCAATTTGTTAATCCGTTGTGACCCATTCATCTGAGCTAGTATATAAGCCCATAATCTCATTTTGTGCTCTCCGTTGTTTAACTTGAGCATGAAAGAATTTTGTGTTTCTTTCTCCTTCTGCCATCCATTGATTTTTACTTTTTTGTTGCCAAAATATTTCTTCATCTCTATAGGTTTCCTTAAGAGCTTTTGTTATTTCCATAAGTTCTGTTGGTGTACTATTGCATCAAACATTTTGTTTAAGTTTGCAAAATGCAGTTGCAAATGTGTGTTTGTAGGTAGTTGATGGAAAGAAACAGAGACAAGACAACTGCATAAGTCGACATTAGTGATTTATTATTAATATTATTATATTTTTGTTTCTTGGGATCGCTACAAAGAAACGCGCTGGTTTCCAACTGCCGTTTCCGACCACTGTTTTCCGTTTTATTTACGACCAATTTCTGACGACCTAATTTTTGGTCAGAAATTGGTCGGAAATATTTTGAATTTTCCGACTAAGCTGCTGTCGTCGGAAATGGGTCGAAATTACGAAAAATTCTTTGAATAAAAAGGTTGGTCGGAGATTATGTTTTTGACAAAATTCGACCATGGTGGTTGGAAATCAAAATGCGTTTTCTTACGAATCTCTGACCACAGTGGTAGGAAATGTGTCTTTGTTGTTTCGATTCAGTGATTCAAACATAGTTTCAATGAATTTATGTTTCCGTCAAAATTAAGACCACGGTGGTCGGAAATTCGTCGAAAATGTTCCTTTGTTGTTTTGATTCAATGATTCAAACATAGTTTCAATGAATTTATGTTTCGACCACCGTGGTCGGAAATTCGTTGGAATTTTTTCTATATAAGCGTTCATATTTCTAAGCCTGGGAATAAGGACTTGTTACTCGCCGGACTCGTTGGACTCTCCCCGGACCCGCCCCGTAAAAGCGGGGACTCGCCTCGTTCCAAGCCAAGTACAATGTTAGATTTTATATTACTTGCAAGTCCAAGTCCAAGTCCAAATTTTTTTCACGATACTTGCCCTGTTATCCGCCTTGAAACCTGTTACCTGCCTTGCTACTTGATACCCGCTCACGTACCCGTTTGATTTTAAACTGCATTTATAGGCGACTGGGCCTTGGCCTTCTTTGCCTTTTATTTGCCTAAGGCCCATTAGATTATCGGCCCATTGTTAAACCTAAACCTAAATGACGCCTAACCCTCACACTCTCACTCTCACAATCGCGCAGCCACACTTCATCTCTCACAGAGGCGAAATCGCAAACCCTAATCTTCTCATCTATTTTTCTTCTTCGCCTCTCAATCTCTCATCTCTTAGCCGCCTCGCCTTTCTTCTCTGCTTCGCCACCTCGCCTCTCTTCTTTGCTTCGCCGCCTCACCTCTTTGTCTCTCGGCCTAGATCTTAATGTTTTGAGGTCATCTTCTTTGCCGCTTTATGGTTCGTGCTATGTATTACACATTTACCTCATTTAAAAATCGCCTCTCACATCTCACTTGATCTCTTGTTGTTCTTCTTCTTATTGTTCGATCTCTTGTTCTTATTGTTTGGTTATGGTTTGATAACTTGTGTTTATACCTATTTTCAGAAAAGATTTTACTCAAAGGAGACAACATAACTCTGATGATGAACACGTAAGTCACACAGTATCTACTTTGTCGTCTCTCTTTATAATCTAGCAACTTGAGTTGTCAGATAAGAAGAAATTGAAACACTATCTGAAACAGTATCTTTTCTATGTAAACATTATCTTAAGGTTCTCTGTTTTTTTATCTTTTTCTCATTGTTGTTATGTTGTTTAGATCGTTATTTTGGGTTTAAAGGTTATCAATTCTTCGCTCTTAGTGTTAGTCTATGCTACGATCGTAACAAAAATAAGATTTTTCATGTTGATTTATTGAATTTATGTTTTAAGATCTTGGAGATCTTATATTCCTGGTTGAATCTTTGGGTTTATTTTAGATCAATCTTGCAATGAACCTGTTTGTTTTATATACATCAATTGGCGCAAAGTTTAACTTCTTTATTCATCTTTCTTATGTAATTGTAATTGTTTTTTGTTGTTTATGTTTGTTTTATCTGTCACTAAATGTTGATTTATATTTGTTTCAGGTGGATGATAAGGAGGTGTTGCTACCTTGTGTTCAACTAGGAATAATAGCTGGACAGGTTTTGACAATAATCTATTTTTAATTTTTTAGCTCTTGTATGTTACAAATGTGACTATTTTTTAGGTATGTTTAACTTTTCTGGACCAATATTTTCTCTTTATACATGTGTGTGTGTATGAAAGAGACTCTCATTTGGCTTAACTGGAAAAATAGGAATATAATTGATAGTGCTAGTGTTGACAAAAGAGTGAAGGTTTGGGATGTGGCTAAGGGACAATGCAGCTCACTATGGAGCTTCACAAAAAGAGGGAATGAAGGTCAAACTCTGTTTCCATGCTCTTCCGTAACCTGTGGCATGCTAATGGTTTCTTGTATGTTAGTAAACAGGTTCAAGCGGTCGCATGGAACCATTATGCTCCACAAGTACTTTTTAGTGGGTCATGTGACCGAACTACAGTATTGTTAACTGTTTTGTTCCTTTTGTTTTATTCATTCAGGTGTAGAGTCCAAACAATCTATCATTATGTTGAGTCTTCATATATATATATATATATATTGCAGAAAGATGGAAGAGACCCTTCACACTCGGGTTTGAAATGGTATACCAAAGCCAAAGTTGAAAACGTTGCCTGGAATGGAAGCAAACGCGGGCATGTCTATAAGTAGATAACATCTCAAGGGTTCAAATCATCAAGGGTTCTGATGGTGTGATGTGTGTTTACTTCTACGTTGAACTTTGAAGATTTAGCAACTTGTAATATTAAGATTTAATTAAGACTTAGACAATTTTTCATTTTGGTTGTTTTGAATACAAGGCAGGTAAGAAATAAAACAAGGCAAATAATTGCATTACTTGTTGAGCGGGTACTTGGACTTGCAAGTCCTAGTACGGGTCAAGGTACCCGCAAGTATCTGGACGGGTACCTTGATTCAGCGGGTACCCGATTGGACGGGTCCAAGTCCGAGTCCAAAATTTCATTACTTGGCGGAACGGGTCTAAGTATCAAGTATTCCAAACATAGCGGATATCCGCCCCGTGCCCAGGGTTACATATTCCTCACAAATCACAAATCAACGAGTCGCCGGAAAAAAAAAATGAACAATATGAATTTCCGAAGATCTCGGTTTTGATTTGTAGTTTTTATTTTCAAAATAATATGAACATTTTTAATTTGTAGTTTAAAAAAAATATATTTTTAGTTTTTAATCCTAAAATATAATTAGTTTTTTAATTATAATTTATATTTTTTTTTTGTTTTTTAATATTTAGTCGGAAATTGGTCGGAAATGTTTTTCCGACCAATTTCCGTCGATATTTACTCCGATGATTTTCTGACAGTTGTTGCCGACTACTTCTCCGACGAATCATCCCGACCACTCACTTCGTCGGCAAAACTCCAACCAATTTCTGACCAAAATCAAATTCTGACCAAGGATTTCCGTCGACTAATTTGAGTTAGTCGAAATTTGGTAGGAAAATACGATTTTCGACTAAATTCCGACGAAACCGGCAGTCGGAAACCGGCTTGTTTTCTTGCAGTGGATGTTGTATTTCTTGTATCAGTATCCCAAATTCTCTTGAGTACTCCGACATTATTTTTTATGAGCATAATTAATGAAATATATGCTCACAATTCATGAACAAAAACAATGAGAAGTGGATTAAGGAAAAGGTCATCAAGAATGTGTGAAATATACTTGCCTTCACGACTTTGTCAGCATACCGTACATGTGTCTTCTGTATCTACTTCAAGAATTATATTTTTCGTATTCTATTACAATCTATGTTACTTGTGAAACTGTTTTAGCTAAATACATAGATATTCTTATGGCGGTAACAATAAATGGTGAACTTATAAGTTATGAAAAGTCGGTTAAACATCGAGAATGACAGGAAGTGATAGCTAGTGAAATTGAAGCTCTTGGCAGCGACAGCGCCCACTACTTCTGAAGGTGAGTAGACCCTCTTGCCAGAGGTTTTAGCAAACCCACTACAAGTTAAGCATCAGTGCCAAAGCCCAGAAGTCTAAATGGTCTAAGTAAACAATATTGTTTCTAATAGAAATCGAATTCATGCATAGTATGGTTAGAACGGTGCAATCTCCTTCTCACAGTGTTCGATCTCGTAGGTCGAACACGTTAATATCTTGTTTTTGTCGACTCAAGATATACTAAAATGTTGTTTGGCTAGTTTTTAAGCTTTCTTTTACTCTCCAATTTTCAGTAAAATCGTAAGCATATGATGTAAAAACGTTTTTTTTTTGTTTTTGAATATAATTTAACATTCATTAAAGAAAAAAAAAAAAACTTGTTTTTGAAAAGGTCAGACGATTCTGCTAGTTCTTAGAAGAAGAAATCAGGGATATACGCTTACGCTGTTATAGTCACTACTCGTTTTGGCGACAAAAAATTATGCTTCGACGTTGCCGTAATCAGACGTCATTACATACTTGGGAGTTGGGTTTCAGATAACTTCTACTTATAGCTTTCTTCTGTAGAGCTAATTCAATCAAACTTATAATTTTGGAAACAAACAATATTGCGGAGACAAAATTTAAACCTGTTATCTCGTTTACTTCCTTTGGTTTATGAGTTTTAAATACAAAACTCCATGTTTGATTTCATCAAACAACATGTACATGTACTCACTCTACCTCACATAAACCTACCCACACGAAACTCATCCTTCAAACGCAACAATAAAATTGAGAGAATCTTTTGGTTCAGTTGGTTAGTCAACATCATCAATATTTCCATTTGTACATTTTCTTAGTTTTAGAGTGGTAACAAAAAAAATGGTACCTTTTTTTATTTATGTCCAATTCGTACCTTTTTATTTATTTATGTCCAATTCAACCAACCCAATACAATAGCCACGTCTGTATTTAACCAAACGATCCACTTCTTTTTGGTACACAATAAATGCTTCTTTTCAAAAATTCCCAACTTCCTCCAAATTTTCACATGAAAATTAGAACTTTCGTGCTACAAAGCATTTAATCACCAAAACCCAAAATACAGTAAAACAATTTTGATTCGCCCATAAGATAACAGAGTGAGAGAGAGAAGCTTGAAACTTTGACAATTTGACAATCTGAGATTGTAATTGAGCGGGACCAGTATCGAACGAAGCAAACAGAGATTGATTCTTTCTCCTTCCTCATCTTGTTCCTCAGGTTTAGTCCCTTGACCCCATTTCTAGGTTTTCGAATTTGGGATACCAGAAAGGTTTCACTTTTTCGATTCTTTGTGACCCATATATTAGATTTTGATTCTGGGCTTTGGTCTTTGTATTCAGTTAGCTCTGTTTGACTCATTAATCCAATCAAAGCAAGAATCTTTAAATGACGAACCAATTTGATGATGCGTTCGTCTCTTCAAGACAACTCCTTTTGCTTGCATCGATATTTTCCGGTGCTCTCATGTGCAAAATCGTAAGTCTTTTGGGTCTTCCTGTATGGTTCTCTTGTTTAGGTTTACGATGATGCAATAATCTTGATTTTGTTGTAACTTCTGGTTTGCTCAATTTTTGTGTTTGGTTGTTTTGAAGGTTTATGACTTGACTCGTTTCATAAGTCCATTGCTCTTCAGTGTTTATGGAAAACTCGACAGCAAAGTTAGAATGGAATGGAACAATAGGTTTAGATTCCTTATTCCCTGATTTGAGTTTTATCTTCTTTTGTGGATTGTGTTTTGAGCAAGATTAGAGATGTTTTTTGTTTGATTTTTCTCACAGGGGATTCTCAACTTTTCATGCTGTTTTTACTTCTGTGGCTTCAATCTATCTCTTGGTGATATCAGATCAATTTGATGAGAATGTTCATGGTGATGCAGTCATCAATAGCACAACGAGGTTATCGGAATCTGTAATGGGGGTAGTTCTGAGGAAGCTCTCTAGAATTTCAACAACTGCTAGTGAGATTCACCGATGAGATCGTCTCTTATATCTTCGGTCTTTTTGCAGATCTCCTTAGGCTATTTTCTATCAGACTTGGCAATGATCTTTTGGCATTTTCCTACTCTTGGTGGTATTGAATACGTAAGTATTGACTAAGGCATTATATAATATTTTCCATATTTGTTAATGAACGTTGATAAGAGTTGGCATTTAATTCCGGTTTGGCTGAATGGATTGGTATTAGCTAATAGTGTTTTCTTTTGTTACCTGTTTAAGGTTTTTCATCACTTCTTATCAATGTTCGCCATCATTCTTTCTGTCACAAGTGGGCAAAGTCAGTTCTACATCTTCATAGTTCTCTTATCAGAGGCCACAACTCCGTTTGTTAATCTACGGTGGTAAGTTTTTGGATTTAGAACGTCCCTTCACAAATCTCTGTTATTGGTTGTTAAAAATATGCACCGCCTCTAAACATCAAGTGTGGTAATGGCAGGTATTTGGATACCAGTGGTCAGAAAGGCTCTAAGGCTTACATGCTGAACGGAATTGCCCTGTTCTTGGGTTGGCTGGTACTGCTAAATAGACCAAAACAAATATCTGTGTTCTAGCATTGGAGAAAAATAAACCGAATGTTTCTGCTTCTTTTCCAGGTTGCGAGGATCCTATTGTTTATCTACTTCTTTGTTCACATGTACCTCCATTTCCATCAGGTAAGTTCAATCCTGAGCTTGATGAGTAAAACAAACCAGAGAGGAAGATACAGTTTTTAGAGACGTCAATCTAAAATGTTGGTATTGCGCTGCAGGTGAAGCAAGTGTTTCCACTTGGATTTTACAGCCTTCTTACGATACCACCGGCTCTAGCAGTGATGAATCTCATTTGGTTCTGGAAAATCACCAAAGGAATGATCAAAACACTCTCCAAGGCGAAAACATCAGGAATGAAGAAACAGTGATGGTTGGAAAGCTCTGCCTGCCCTGAAAAAGATTTTCGATTGCATTCACTTTAATCTTGTCCATGAAATTGATTTATATTCATGTTGTGATCGTCTTTGATGCCTTTTGGGATTTATCATGGGATTTGTATATTCAAACCTTTCAGCTGTTTCTTAGGTATTCAACTTGTAAAGTTAGAACCAGAATCAGTGTTTCACGTCACTCACATTTTTCATATTTTAATGTTACCAAATCGCAGAACGGTTTAGGTTCTGTTTGGTGTAAATCGGCTAGTACCGAATTAGCTTAGTACTTAGTAGTCATCGTCGAAGCCTCTTATAACAACACTTATCTTATCATATTGCTATCTTCATCATCACTACTTTATTTACTGACTTTGTGCGGTGTTTCTCTGCTGTATGCACTCATTAGACTATACGGTTCATCATTTTGACATAATGTTCTTATACGCTTCCAACTTTCAAGGCTTCTCATACCATATTTAAATATTTTGTTTAGCTTTTATGATTTGATTTCGAGTACACACATTTATATAAGATACAAAACATAAAACTATGAATCATTTTGATAAATAATCGAGAATATTCTCAGTTTGGATGATTGTCTATTCTAGTTCTTGTTGGGCTTACTAAAATATCTTCATGGGCTTATTTGAAGAATATCTTTAGTGAAATTCATGTCCAATATCTTTAGTGAAATTCATGTCCACTTTAACTTGACCCTTACCTTGTGTATTTTTTTTTTTTTTTTAAATGCTTTTTGAACCCAATCTTGAGATCGATATTTCACAAAATCTCGACACAATAAATTGTTCAATCAATACTGTAACTATGTTTTGAACAGAAAAGCTTACACACACACAATATATTTTATTAATAAAACCAGACTCGTCTCCGAGGTAACATACAACAGCAAACCAACAACGAAACACAAACCACACATAAAAGTGTATTATTACACAGACACAATATGACAAGGACACGACAAGTTCGCATCAGATTTATATAAACCGATGCCGAGCGTGGACTTATAGTCACATCGCCTTTTATTCATCACACAAGCTTCCAAAGCTTTTCATATCGTTACATAATCATACAGTAACAGTATCATGGAAAAGACTTGTAAACAAGTCTCTCCCTTAACGACGAAAGCTCCTAACCTGACGAGGCGGGTCGGTCTCGCTATCGTTAAGCTTGACAGCTGTATAGACGGCTGCACCGGATACGCCACCGAGTATAGGAGCCACCAGATAAAGCCAAAGTGACCTGTAGTTTCCTGATGCAATGGCTGGTCCTAGAGTTCTTACTGGGTTCATGGATGCACCAGTCGATGGCCTGTCAAAAACTCGAATAAGTGTTTTAGAAACTTTTTTTGATGCAATGATTCTTAAAAATATGAAGCTTTAAAAGGCCTTTAATATGGACATACCCTGCGACAAGAATGTTGAGCATAACAGCGGCTCCAACAGCTATACCGGCCAACTCTCCAACCTGCTCATTAAACCCAATCAAGAAAAGAGAATTCCATTAAGGTTAGCTACATAAATCATTTTCACTTAAGCTATATAGGCTTTGGTTTATTTGATTGTATGTATATTCGTATTTACGTTTAGATGTTATAATGAACACCATCTAATATAGGGCTCCCATAACAAAGTTATGTTTTCCTAAAACTGTTTTTGGATATGTATAAAAGCCAAAACCCTAATTTTTAAAGAAACATTTACAACGTAAATTTAAGTGAGATATAACATTTGCATTTGACATCCATATAGTTTGAGACCGTTCTAATTATAATAGTATGCCTTCTTTAAAATGTATCCACAACTCTTGAGTGTTTATAGTAAAAACAATTTATGTAAATTTTCAACGCAAAAAAACAAAAGCAAACGAATGGTGAAACTTTGTTTCCTATTCAATTTGCGTTTATAATCTGAAAAAATCATGAAATTAGTATTTATAATAAAGAATATGATATATTGAACCAAAAATGTAATTTTTTTTTTTTTATAAAATTTGGACCGAAACGTAAACATGCAAAAAGTTTTAGAGAAAGAGACTTACGGCACGAGTGTCGGTGGCGACGGCAGTGACAACAAAGAGGAGAATGAAAGTGATGATGAACTCAAGAGCAAAGGCTTGTCCGAGGCTAACAGATGGAACAGTGACACCTCCCGACATGAAAGGATGGAACGCTCCTTTGAGTGCGAATGAAGCGCAAATGGAAGCTGAGACTTGAGCCGCTATGTAAGCTGGCACGTGAATCCAAGGGAAATGCCTTAGAGCTGCGAATGCTATGGTCAGTGCTGGGTTTAGATGAGCCCCTGAGATGTGACCCGTTGATAGTATTATGATCATAACTGCGAGTCCAGCGCATGCTGCGTTACCGATTAGGGTTTCTGCTCCGTCGTATTTCTGGTTAACGATTGGACCAGCCGTTGCGGTGAATATCAAGATAAATGTCCCCACGAACTCGGCTCCAACCTGCATCACACACACAAAATAGCAATGATGAACATGTACTAGAGAGAAAGATAGCTGTTTCTTGTGTTACAAGAATACGCTTTTTGTTTTTCTTGAAAATGAATTTATTCATCTCTTGATAACCGGAGGCTTTTGAGTCGAAGCCAGACTAATCATCGTCGGAGTATATGGAATAATGGAAATGACGAATTTAAGATGCTAGTCGATAGATATTCTTGACATTTAATGTGTTTACAGATGATTACAACTTAACTATAATCGAAATCACATTGAAAAGATTTGAACCAAAATATAGAACATTGTGAAATTTTCGACCATGAGACCATGAATTAGTTCAATATATTCTGTATCTTTATTGTTTTGTAATCTATGAAAATCAATGTATATAATGAAGAAGATACAAAGTAAATACTTATCCAAGGGATCAAAGTTTGCGTCAGAGAAGACTATCAAAGATATATTATGTTACTGGCCAAATTTCCTAATTTCAAGTAAATACCCATAGTGAATAGAAGCCCATTAAATTAGTTTCATATCTGGTTTCCAATTTTTTAAAATTCATCATACTTGATTAGTAAAATACAGTCAACGGTTAGTATATAGCGTATGATCTGTCCATATATGCGCCCACGTTAACGAACGAGCATCAACCAATCAAAATATTAATCATAGGTTATATAAGGAACAAAAATCATAAATAATTAACACTAATCATATAGTAGTGTTGGATTGCGCTAAAAAAAAAAGTCCATCCCGTGGCTGCTTCCGTCATGGACAAACCCAAAAGAATATGCTTACAACAATTAAATGAATCAAAAGACCTAACCAAAACCATACGTAACATAAAAGTCTTTCACAAAAACAAAAGTAAATTAAAACTGATGTGAAATTTAACTAATATGTATTCGTCATTTTTATCAAAAAAAAATATGTATTTTTCGTTACAAAACAAAACCCATTAAATCTAATTATTTGTGTGACCCTTTTTTCGTCAAAAGATAAAAAACCATTATATCTATGCACAACTTGCGTATTTAATTTCAATTAACCAATTTAATGTCATCGCAGTCAAGACTATTAATTAATTAGCTCATTGTCACAAAAACAATATACTAACATATATACAATCCATAAAATTCAAAGATGAGGAGAGTCGGTGTCAATTGAATAAATAAAGTTGAGTTCGAGTGGGCCTTCATTAGAGTTATACTATTATCTTATCTTAATTTTTAGACTTATTTGTGTTTACATTTATTTCACCCTCTTTCTATTTGCCACTGATAAAATTTTCGGTTGCGACTGCTAGTTCATGTCGTGTTACAATCTCCTCCAAGTGTAACTGACGTAAACCCCTTAATAAAAATCGGTTACAAGAATAAAGAAATATTATATTTTGGTGACTACTACTCTCCATTTCAGAGCTTACCAAAAATCATAAATTTACGATCGATTTGTGAGTTTCCCTATATTACATATCATTTTTTTATTGTCCCCATCTTCATTTTCCCCCCCCCCCCCCCCACACACAATTGATCTAAACTCGTTTATTCATTATTTTCCCAACCGTGGATCCCGGTGTTTTTTAATAGACGCACCAAATATTTAGATTTTTTTTTGTTACAATAAAGTAAAATATGAGAATATCTTTACTTTATTAAAAGTTCTATAACTATTATAAATTTTAGGCTTACAAAGGTTTCTTAGGAATTTAATTAAGGTTTACAACTTATTCAGATTTTCTTCATAACACTTTCTAGTAATATTTATGATTTTGATGATACTTCATCTTCTTTTTTTGTTTGCCAACAATATAAAATATGCGACTATGAATTAGAATGGTGATATAACAACATTACTAGCACAAACCACTGGTCGATATGTTTTACGGTCATTTGGATAAAAAAATATATATATATATATATATATATATACTAAGAATTATAAGTTAAAAAAAAAAAAGAGGAAGATGGCTAACCTTGCGAGTGAGGGAGACATCAGGAGAGGGAAAATCGGTGAAGCATGTGTCATGTTGACCCCAAGTTGATCCCATCACCGGCAAGCATTTGGATCGAGGCACTGGTTTCCGATGATCGAACGACATTGAATCCACTCTCATTCCCGTTATCAACGGCCCTCCCGGCGTTCCCGGCGTCGTAGGAGCCGGCGTAGGAGGAGCCGTCACTACCGGCCCCATCTCATCCTCCGGTGGAGCCATTTCCAACGTTTTTGTTTTGGTTTTTTTTTTTTTTTTTTTTTTTTTTTTTCATTTAATTTTTTAATTCTAATTTTTTTTGGTTTTTTTTTTGGGGTGGGGAAATATATTGATGGAGGCAAAATTTACATGATTTGAAGTTTTTATAAATTTGGGTTTACACTTGTGTTTTAAACTTCGCCAGGACCAGTTTGACCAAACACAAGTTGAAACTAGAGAGATCAATAAATGAGAAAACTCATCAATCGATCAAAAACTTTTTTTTTTGTTTTTTTTTTTTGGGACGAAAATGGATCTAGGACTTAAATTTACATGCTTTCAAGGATTTTTATAAAGCTGTTACTACGTTTTAAGAAGAAGTAGAATGAAGATAGCCACCTCACAAAAACAAAAAAAAACTCAGAAACCGAATCTTATAAAAAGCAAAGACAACAACAACACATAGAGATGCGTACGTTAGCACTGAACAAATACTGGTTCTTGAAACTGAGGTTCTAAAGAAAGATATAGAGAGAAGTTGTAAGAAGATGATGATGGGTTTGGTTAGTTTTTGAGCTTATGTTATATTTATATGTGTTTTTGTTCGAGACTATTATGCATTGAACCCAAAAAATTCATACATCAAAAAGTCAACTCCAATATTTTATTGCTTTTATATAACAGCTTCATTCATCTACTGACTCCCTTTTTCAGATTTTGATGATCTGCTAGAGTCACCGGTGCCTTTGTCACAGGCATATTCGTTACCGTTTGATCTAAGCAATCTCTCCGTTTGTGACGGTTAGGAATCGCACATGGGCCGTGACGGTATCACTCATTCGCCACCCCACGACCCTCCAATAATTGAATATAAAATTTATATTAAGTCTAGGGAAGAGCGATTGATTCGTGTAAACAATATTAAAATAGAACCAATTTCATTTTTTTAGTTTAAGTGTAACATAAATTTAATTATAACATTCTTGTTGTAAGATATTTTCTCTTTAACTAACCAGATATTAAATTTGAACATGATGATAACAAATCGACAATATTAACAGAAACAACTAAACTATAGTCGTAATATATGAATAAAAAGATGGGTTATATAAGTTTTTTGGTAAAATGGGTTATATAAGTTATAAGTGAACATGCATGCATCAATGGAGAAACATAATCAAGGTTTTTCTTACGAACGACTCTGATAGATTAAAAGAGTATATCAAAATTTTGCTTTCGTTTTTCCATTCATGCTTGTTTATATATAGTTATATATCTTGCACCAATAAATTATCTTAAGAAGCTAAACAATTACGAGTCAAGGATAACATTTACTATTATGGAAAAAAAGTCGTTGAAGAAGGCAGATTAAAAATAATATTTATTTGGTATATTCCGATCGCAAATATTTTCAATGTAATAGTATAAGATTATATGACAAACAATACAATAAATAAATCAAATCAACCGGTTTAGTTCGTGAATTTGGCATTCGATGACATAAATCTATATATGCTCCTTCAAATTTCCTACCAATTAAGAAGTTTTTTTTTTTTTTACGCCCTACCAATTAAGATTTTCTTATTTGGCCGTATTTTTCAGAAACCTATTTAGAAAATAAAAGCCTTATTAGTTTAGTGGTTCACCAAAAGGTTAATTAATGTTTTTACACCATTCTATTTTAAAAGATGGTTAATTATTACAGATTAATAAAAGCAAACTTATTGGAGATTTTTAACGTGGTGCGGATAGAGCTGTTCGTTATAGTTTCGTTTGTCAAAAAGTAATGTTGTCTATCGCGAGCATGGTGCATAGAGAACCATCTAACGTGGAAAATTTTGGTACAAGTAGAATTGTCAGTTGTGGAGTCATCTGTGAAATCGCTCGCTATGAAAAACTTCATGAATGATTTGCTAATCGTGAAATTAAGTTGATCATGTGCAATATCTTCAAATAATAATGTATGAGACGACAAAAAAATCTTTAGAAAACTATTAATTTTTATAGTCCCCTATTTTCTCGACTCCTCGACCAATCACATGAACTTTTAGGACTTGATCGTCGAAAAGTTTATGTATGCTCGAATTTTACCACGTCAGCTATTATCAGAAGGTTTCAAGGACCCTAAGAAACTTATAGTAACATGTCTCGGGTGCGGGAACACCCGCTTCTGTCTCCTCTATAATTCTTTCATAATCAACCATTGTAGAGTGATGGTGACAATACATACCAAAGCTTCTTGTATTCCAAATGTGTCATAACCCAAGAAGTAGCCCGTAAAGACTCGGTGGATCTCGATATTTCGTTTGTATCTTGGATATTCGTTCCAAGAGCAGCAATCTTCTTCAAGTTGTCCATGAGGTTTCTTATGACCTTGGCGGGCTCACGTCCTTCGTTCTCCTCGACCATATAGGCATTTTCCTTTCAGTGATTTGCTTTGGCGACCACAGCGCGAGCCCTTGCCTCCACCACTTTCCCTTGAGTTACCTTAAACTCGACTTATGGTGCATTTGTACGACCAAACTTTTTGTCAAACAAATTTTGGACAACTTAAAGTTCTTATCAACTGGTGACCCCTACCTCCATGATCCACTAGCATGAAAATTGGCTGACTTTAGACTGCCTTTTGGCCCATATAGCTTCATTCGAAGATAATATATTAATATGCTTTGACAACTCTTGCCTCGGTAACGGACCACAACGTTCCATAATCCTACGAGATCATTTTAAACTAAAATCAAAATACCCAAAAACCTGATCTATGTTTTTACATTAATAAATTATCTATATTATCCAAAAAATCATAAAATTACCAATATTATTTAAACATGAATATGACTTTTATATGTTCGGTTAGGGATTTGATATATCTGAATTATTCATATTTTATCCGTATTAACCGATTGTTTTTAAAATATATATTTTGGATGTAAAATTTGATAATCCTAAATATTTTTATTCAATCCGCGTATTTGCTATTATCCGATTTTTTTATATTTAATCTGCGTATTTGCTATTATCCAATTTTTTTTATCCGAAATGATCATACCTATACGTATAAGATGGTATTAGAAAAATTGAAATGGAATTGGAGAAATTGGTGAATCTAGCTTAATTTAACTGATTTTTTCTTAACACCATTTATACTATATTGTGAATATTTGTGTCAAAAATTTGCAAAAAAACCCATATTGCTTTTTCTCGTCTGAATTTCTTTTCTTTTTGCTATGACTTATGACTCTAATTTTTATTATTTTTTCTGCTGGTTTTGACGTAGCACCCGAATAGTGCTGCTTATGCAATTTATCCATTTTTCCAAAATAATGAAAGATATTTTGATTATTTTCCTTTAGTTTATTCGAGTGACTTTAGTCGTAGGTTCTTGAGTTTTCTTTTTGTAGTGTACAAAATCATACCGTACATTAACAAAGTGAATGATTATTGCGAAACGTGGGGAGGAGCTTAATGAGTTGTATTATGTCAATAAAAAAAAGGAGATTAGTCAAAGTGATTATTGCTTTGTTCTTTGGAATTAAATACAAATAATTAATTAAGGGTTTAAGTACTTTAGTTACTTTAACTAGACATACTAAAAGAGATTCCTCCGACCGTCCAAATTAGCCTATTTTAGGGTAATTTACAGACAATTGGAAATATGTAATTAGTGGCAGAGAATGCTTGCTTTCTCATTCACGTCTTGATTGATGTAATTTCTTCTTCGTTTCTATTCATTCATTGCCAAAAAGGAATCATCCTCCACAAACTTTAAATTTTCTTTTTTGATTCCGTTCACATATAGAGGTGAAAACTAAACCAATGGAGTCGCTATACGGAGGTCAATACCGGTTAAAATGGGTGGGCTAATCTGGTTCTGTAGCTAATGAGTTAAAGTTATAAATTTTTAACTACGATACCAAATGGATTTTGCGAGCTAACTCTAAAACATTTATGTGCTTGACATATTCAAGAAAACTCTATGCGCTAAGCGAGCGGTGACCCAACTCCTAGAGCCTAAAACGCTTAATTGAAGATAAGGCGATTTTAGACGGTTTAAATGTTTACAACAAAAAGTATTATGAATAAGATATTATAGATAAACATGTAAGAAACATCGATTAGAAAAATAGAAATATTAAATCGTAACAAAAATTAGACAGAAACATACATTTAATTCATATTACACAACATATGAACTTTTATAACCATGTATATCGAGCTAAATTTTATAAATTTAAATATACATACTTAGAAATTGAAAAATACACCGAAAAAAAATAATAATAATTGATTAAAGATTTTGTAAGACCGCCTAAAAACACTTAAAATTGCTTAAATCCGTTTAGTAACCAAAATGCATAATTTTAATGCGTAAAAAGCAACTTCGACGGTTTAGGCAGTCGTCTAAGCGTTGCCTAAGTTTCTAGCATCTAAACGGGACCTAAGCGACCATCTAAACTGGCTTTTTAAACACTCATAAACCTGATGGATTATGACCCATTTTATTATTATACAAATTAATTAGTTTATAAAAAAAATAGTTGAGAAAACTTTTCATATATGTAAATGTTTTTTATATGTATACGTACCATAAAACCTTTCTAACTAATACTCGAAAACTTTATAAATCTTTTAAGACATTTTTTTTCTGTCTCTTAACCTAGATACAAATTAACAAAGTTTATCATGAATAAATATTAGCTCATATTGGAAACTTTTTTTTTTTTTTTTCAAAGCTCATATCGGAAACCTATAATTTGACTCGTCCAATATTTTAAACAAGTATCTTCGCCGACCTGTGTCCGCTCATTCGCATATAGTCCGCTACCATGACCACTTGCCACTTCCTGCCATTTTTGATGACCACCATTGACAATTATAGTAGTCGTTAGCCGAAACTATTGACAATTATGCCATCAATGGCTATAATTTATATATAACTAATCCGGGTTGGTTAGAAATCAATCTAATGTGTTCAATAAGTCTTTTGCTGTTTTAGGCAGAGAAGAACTCATATCCCTAGATTAGAGAATAGAATCGCTGATTCTCTTGTAAAAAGAGGTCTGAATTTGTTTTTGTCGAATACAGATGTAAACAATTCGGATGTGGCTGTATCAGCCTTTGTTTAATGGAAATGGAAGACTCTGTTGACCAAAAAAAAAAAGCACATAAGAATTCATCTTTATATGAAATTTCTCTTGTCCTTGTACATTTTTGGCCATTTGCAAGATAAAAAAAAAATGCTAATAAGTTGGATGAAGGTATAATTCAATGCGTAGGTCATACAATAATGGCATGATACTATTATTGAATATCCATGTGTTATCAAAATGCCTTGGACAATACTTTAATTTATGCTAAAAAATTAATTGAATAATGGAAATAAATTTCATGATCTTAGTTTTGGGTATTGTTTTATACTATAGTGATAATTTACATTACTTTGGAGATTAATAAAAACAAATTTATGAATTATGGAAATAATGCATGATCTCTGTTTAGGTGTTGTTTTACAGTAATAATTTACTATTAGTATTTTTTCGTAACTTGCTGTTGGCTTTGTTTTCGTTCTAGGTGATTTGGAGATATATATACATGTAAATCATGTTCTCCAACTTAACATTTAAAGAACTAGTTTTTACAAGTATTAGAATATGACTAAAATCTATCCCAAAAAAAAAAAAAAAAAAAGATGACTAAAGAAACCTTTCAAGAAATTTTTATTTTTCCTGTTATTTTATCCAAAAATGGCTTTTACATGTTGTAGTCATACAGGTGCTAAAGTCCGGAGAGACTAAGTATCAAGAGAAGTACTCGAAGAATGGTTACTTAAAGCAAATTATATCTATACCATAATTATGATAGTCTTTCTTTTTTAACTTAATCTAGATATTATTTCTCACTGATTATACTAGTCTAGTGGTTGAAAAACATCAATCGATTTTTTTTTTTTTAACAACCAAACTCATTCACATTAATCACTTAAAGAAAACAAGTACAAGATGAAAAAGCGAAAAACAAACTTAAGACTGAAGTAAATAGCAGATAAGATACTTTTCCAATGCGACAACGTCAGCAGTTCGGTAGATTTTGCGGAGATCGGAAAGTGCGAAGGTTGGAGAATCAACACTGAGTGAGATTCAAACCGCAAATAGAATGTTAACCAAAAAGTTTAGTTCTTTAAATTGGGTGAAGATATCCATGATGCCAAAGATTTCTCCTTCGAGAGGGAGAAAGTGGTCTAACACCGTTGATGGAGTGAAATGTGCAATTGATCCAACGACCGGTTAATGCGGGTGTTCGCTTGCTTAACAAATGATTCGTTAAGGAAGAAGTTAAAAGATTCCGGAAATGCGGAAAGGATCTCTCCCGATTAGAGGAGGAGGTTTGGATGAAATTCTCAAGGAAAAACATCAGAGATTTGGGTTTTGGTACATGACACTTACGTAACAAATAGTCAAATGCAATATCATAGCAGATTGTCTTATTTTAGAAAATATTTTAATTAATAAGCAGTGTTACAAAAATGGTAACCACGAGTGGAAAATTTATAAATGAGAAGCACACGGAATTACAATAATAATGTCACTTCACTCTTATTTGAGAAAATATTTGTGGTTTATATGCACTCTTACAAATGGTATCCACGAGTGGAACAAAATTAGAATGAGAAGAACATGAGAGTACAGTAGAATGAATTTTTTTTTTCTTTTTTTTCTTGGAGTGATATATCACTTGAATTTGAAGAAAAAAAACTTCATTCTTATGATTGAAATCCAAAATATCTAAAAAGAAAAGAATACTCATAATCCCAAAGGAAGTTTCAGTAGCTTTATTTGATGTTTTTAGAATCGGAGGATCTCAAACTAAATTCAGACTATTCTCCAAAAATAATAATTTAAAATATTCACAATAGAAAACTATGATTGAATCGTAGTATGAGTATTTGAATTTTGGTATTCATAGGTTTTTAAACTATTGTATCAGCTGGTGGTTTTAGACCGATATTTGTATTATTAGATTTTCCACTGTTACATAAATTATGCAGTGATAAAAAATTGCATCCAACATATTTTTTCGGAAAACTAATATCGATTGAGGTTCATGCTTGATTTCACTTAACTAAACCTTTGCAAATGTGAAATTTGAATTAGTGATGTACTATATCCCGTGATTAAACTGTATTTTGTTGCGGTCCATAAAATTATTAAAAAAACATTATATATAAAAAAAGTAATCCAAAAGCCAAGTTTCCCATACCAAAAAGTTCAAAAACACAAAAGTCACTTCAGACATAATGATGTGATGTTTGTCTATTTTCTCAACCATCCAAAATGGCCGTGGGAATTGAGACTCCTTTTGACCTTATATCACATTCATTCACTATTTAGTCCAACTCCATTCAAGAAGATTCTCAGTTCAATTATTCAACTCTTCGTTCCTTTTCCCTATTCGCATGCATCTCTGTTTCTGACTTAGAGCCAACCTATTGGCGTTCTTATAATATTTAGCAAATCATACTTTTTGGATTAAGTACATCGAATTCTATTATTTTCGCCATTTTAGCATCACAAAAATGTGCAATTGATTTGGTGTGATATATGAGCTAATTATTCTTAAACCATTGATTAATTAAGTTAAGAAATGAGCCTGTCATATGGTTTGAGCCGTTGTCTTAGAGAACACAACTAAAAAACTACTTTCAAATACTTGCCAATGTTTTAAAATATGTTATACGCCAACCGAACATAAGATTATTGTATAGTACATAAACCTATACGGGCTATACGTGGATGTTTATGTAGGAATTATTAAATATACACAAAAAAACTTGATTAATATAATGCTTATATAACTAAAAAAAAATTATGGTAAAAAGATATAAGAATAATATTCATAATTGACACTAGAAGGATATCAAATTAGTAAAAAATTGAAATAATAGTCACAAAGTTACTAAATTTTGTAGAACTATATGTTTCATTGGAAAAATTCTTTACAAAACAACAGTATACATGGCACTTAAATGTCGTATATGCGAGGTTCAAAAAGCCAGTGCTTCAATACCATACTCTCATTTTCCCGTATAATTGTTAAGTATAGCATTAAAAAAGAATATAGTTTCTTACCATACATCGTGTATATATACCACCAGATGTAGGATCACACATACCATCAGAACATTGGTTGTCCATATGAACCCGTTTTTTTTTAGGGCTAAATCAGAACCATGGTTCTAGAAATCTGGAAGGTTTTATAAGCCCATATTTACATCTCCCAAGGCGAAATCAATCAGGTACATTGCCGTGCATATGTGGCATTACCAAAAAGGGCATCATTTCGACGGAGACGAGTGGGACCTGGTTTTGGGTAAGATTCCAAATGCAATCCCGCGAGAAAGTCGTCAAAAAGAACAGAAACATCGACCAATGAGAAGACATTAGACATATATGCACACATCTACTCAAGATTGATGTGTCCAAATTATTGAGTCTATACAATATAACTAATTTGAGTTTTCAAAGTAAAACAGCTTACTCTCTACTTATGCGTCAAGAATAGAGTTTGGCAAACGAAGAATCATTTCAACTGTTGATCAATAAGATAAAAGGTTTAAAATCAAGACCACCAAATTGGAATTCTAATCATCTACAGAAAAAAATGACAGAGACGCAATTGGAAATGACTAATAGCAGACTTATAAACAATTGCGCATAAGTAGAGAGACTTATAAACAATAATCTTATGCTCAATCCGGGTTTGATATGGTTTAGGTTTTAGTTAGTAATCGTATTTTATCTAGTTAGTAATCGGATTTTAATCAAATATATTAATTAAATGATTCTTTGTCTTTTATTTTATGGTTCGATTCAGATTCAAATTTCGATTTGTCGAATTGAAATAATTTTCATTTAAACCATATTACAATATAGTTTGGTTTTTAAGATTGGGTTGGATCGGATCATATCGATTTGTCCGTATTAAACACCCTAAACACTATAATCCGAAGATAGTGTCCTACTCTTGCTTCAAGAGACAAAGCACCCTGTTCACAGGAAACTGGAAAAAAAAACTCTCTTAAAACAAGCCCATAGCTCACTTTCAAGGAAAATTCGTAATGGTGTTTTGGGCTTTCTCTTCCTCTGAACTTAATTTCATAACTTCAGGTATTTTAGTTTATTAGTTAGTTATTTCTCCTAGAAAGGCCTTTGATTGCTATGTTACTGTATCTTGAAGAAATTGAGAATCAGAGCCTTTGAAAGCACACTACAAGTCATAAACTTTGTTTCATTTTTACAGTGTCATGCTTCTGCTTTAAGCTTGACTTTACATTACATTGACATGAATACAAGTTCTCTTTCTCTGTAAGATTTTCAGACAAAACATCAATCAAAGTATCAAACAACGGATCAAAAACATTGATAAATGATAATTACACGAAATGTTATTTGCTGCTGCTATTCACAAAAACAAAACAGAGTATTTACATGGTTTTTCTTCTTGCTGGTTTTCCAAGGAACTCCTAAATGCATACCAACTGTATAGTGTTGTTCACGCAGCCCTAGCACACAGAAAATCTCAACTACATAGAAAACCGTGGATGCCTTTAGCTCACACTCCTTTACCACAACTGAGGAAACTCAAAGATGGGATTTTCTGTACAAGAGTTTCCGCTACTTGAGCAGCCGAAGGTCTTAGAGATTGTGGGCTACTGATACAAAGTGCAGCCACACTCAGCATTGTCTTTACCTCATCGATATCAAGATTGTCCCTTGATAACCTCGGATCCAAGAACTGTCTCACCTTGTCTTCTGCGATGTCTACACTCGAATCCAGAACCTCACGGATCAGTGGAGCGGCTATATGCACCAGCATCTCGCCTCTCTCAGCAGAAAACGCTTCTTTTCCTGAAACCAACTCAAGAACAACAACACCAAACCCATACATATCCATCTTCTTCGAAGCAATCCCGGTTTTTAAGTAGTGAGGGTCCGTATAACCCGGAGATCCCACCATTCTCACTTGTCTGGATCTAGGTGACATCATAGGAGGCTGAACCATCGAAGAGAACCCGACTTTAGCTGATCCAAAATCGCAGAGCTTGCAATCGAAGTTTTTGTCTAGGAGCACGTTGGATGATTTGATGTCCCCGTGCACAATCTGCGGGGTACATTTGTCGTGAATGTGTTCAATAGCTTGAACTAGCTGAAACGCAATCGCTATACGGTTCCTCCATGGCAAGACTTGCTTGCTATTGCAATGAAGCTTCTCTTGTAGATTTCCTTGAGGAAGATATTCAAGAAGAAGAGCACCATTCTCCTCTGAAATACAAAGACGAAGCCCATCAATTCATATGCAAATATGTCAAACCACTTGCTAAAACCAATAAAGATCAAGACTTTGATTCTAAGACACACTTAATCACTAATAAATTTGATCAAAAGCTCCAAATTTTGCAGAATCCAACTAAATTATCTACGAATTAGCTTAATCAAGACGACAACACAATTGATCAAAGTCTAAAATTTGCAGAATCTATGAGATATCAGAAGCAGTACCTGAATCATCGAAATAGCCGAGAAGCTTGACAATGTTAGGATGTTCAAGACGGAGCAAGATATCAAGCTCAAGTCTAAAGACCTGATAGAGACGGTGGCTACTAACGTGAACCTTGAGAGCCGCTTTGTCAGAGCCAGAGAAGCGAGCCATGTAGATACTACTATAACCACCAGAACCAATCAATCTAGAGAAATTGGAAGTGAGAGTTTCAACATCATCCCAGCTGTAACACGTCACACCAGATCCTTTGCTTGTGGGTTTGTCGGTGATCGTCTTCGATACATCAAATCGAACACAATTCAAGAAACAAGTCATTGGAAAAACAGAGCAGAACAGAGCAAAACAGAGAAAAATTGAGTCTTTCTTTGATTTTAGAGTGTAGATGAATAGAAGAAGATGTTTTGGTTAAGGTTTTGTAAATTGTAACTACAGACAGAGGAAGAACAAGAGGATCGAAGAAAGTTATGGATTTGGAGACAATGAGATTGTTGGATTTGTAAAGAAAGAAGAAGGAAAAGGTTTGGACTTTGGATTGGGAGGCAGACTTTGACCGATTATTAATAAATCTGCCATTTTCGATGAATGAAACCTTCCTTCGAGGTAGCTAGCTCTCTGACGTTCTAACTACTACTCTTCTTTCAACTTGTGTTTCTTTACTTTTTGGGGTTAAGCAAAACATTTAGCACATTTTTCTTTTCTTTTTGGACATTTTGTTAGTAGGAAAAGTAGTGGAGTATAAAAAACGATTAAAGTCTTTGTCCTTCATATGTATATGACATCTTCTTCTTCTTTTTTTTCCAATAACTAATACTCCCTCATTTCAAAATAAAAGATGTTTTATGTTTAAGATTCAAGATCATTTACTCTTCCATTGAGAATGCTTTTATTTTGAAATCTTAGACATTTTTTAAAAAAAAAATTTTGAAAAAAAAAAAGTATTAGGACATCTCCGACAAGTACATTCATTTTGAATTCTCATTTTCAAGGTGACACATCTTCAAAATAAGAGTTCTATGGTCACTTGGTCTAATAGTACACCATTACATCTATTTTTAATATTTTTTTGCATTTTACATTATAGTTATCAATATTAACAATAATTAGTTATAATGATAAAACTTTTTATAAATAAATATAAAACATACATTAGAAAACAATTGCGTGAAATAATATTTTTTAAAAATATGTTAGATGATTATATGACAATATAAAATTACATATAAATAATTACAAAAGAAACATAAATTCATAAAATTACATGTAAAAATCCAAATTACTCAATAGAATTATTTCCATAATTTTCCCATAATTTTTCTCAATGTAATATTGTTGTGTGTAATATTTTGTTTAAATATTGTTTTTGTAATATTTTTATATATTACTCTTTATGTTTCACAAAAAGTGTCATTTTGACATGTTTCATACAAATTAAGAAAACTATATAAATTTTTATTATACTCTTTATAAATGCATTAAAAATCTCTTTCTAATTAATAAGGTGAAATAATATAGATAAAAAAAGATTTAGTCTTCAAACTGTATTGAATATACAAAACGAAACTCTTTGTGAAACAAAAATAAAACCTTAAAACGATATTTTTTGTAAAAAATATATAAGTTGTAAGAGACTAACAAAAAAATATGAGAAAGAATTTGAGGTTTTGAATAGTGCACGCTCAATTTGAGAGTGGGCATTTAAAAACTTAAAAAATAAGAGGTTCATGATTTGTTGGTGTTAAAAAAACCTCAAAATTTAAGAGTTTACGGGGTTGTTGGAAATGCCCTTAGTTATATAAAAAAAACAATTTTATATATAAAAGATGTGATGTGATCGCTATATATATATTTAACTCTTTCATACATACAACATGTCTATCATATTCATGTGAAGCTTTTTGATCATGTGACTATTTTTTATCAAGACACCTATGCCAATATTTCTTGGAATGTTAGACGTTTGAATGTGTTGTAATGTCTTCTTCATTAGATGTTTCAGTTAAAAATTAAAAATATATAGAGAATTTCCATTAGATGTTTAAACTAAAAATAAAGGAAAAACGAGGAATTTCCATAAAGTACTTTTCCAGGTTTTTTTTGACAACCTTCTAAATCTTAGCGTACAATGTTTAAAATTTTACAGAGTCGGAGAAGAATCATTATCCCAATGTTCTTCTTTTCTCTTTTAAAAATATATTATTTTTGGCTCCAATATTTAATAATGTCGTCAAAACAAAAGATTAGATCTTCTGTCGCTTTCTTTGTCTTTCTCCAGAGAAAACGTGAAAGATGCTATTGTAGACTAAGTAACATACTCCATAAACCCAACCAAACACCGACAGTCTACTCTTAAATTTAATCACACATATGTATATAGTAAACAAATAGGTTTGATGCCAAAAATAAATAGATAAAGAGGTTATTGTGACTGGGTCAGTAACGTATTAGGCTTAATAATTGTGGGTCTACGTGTTATTTTCTTTTAAAAGTATATAAGGTTGGACCTGGTCCGATTTGTGATGTGAAATAAGCAAATTTTGTTTTTGACCTTGCATCCAACATTTAATGCACTATCTTCCATATGAGAAACCTTAGCTTAATGCAACATATGCATAAAGATTTCGAATTGGACAAAAACATATAAGAGCAAAATACTTAAACTCAACGTCCAATTCCATAAAACGAACTACCAAAGATTGACAACAAAAACAACCTCATGGTGGTTAAAGTGAAGGGTTTATCCAAGGGTTGGAGATCAAGGTTTAAGTCCTCCCATTTCGATATCGACATGTTTGACAATCGCCATGGCATATGATGAGGCAATAGATGTTGGATAGTGTATATTCTCATATCCAATCATATTAAAGAGTATTCCTTATGTATACGAAACGGTGCCTATGATTTAGGAAACTGATTGATGTGGTATTAGAATATATGTCAATGACAATGAATGGAATAGACACAAAACATTTTTCCAAGAACTCGATTTCTCTCCTCTGTTTGTCAAGGTATCAGAGCTATGGATCAACATTTTTTCTAATTTTTTTTAAATTTTTCTAAGAACAGAAGAAAATAGAGGTTTCTTCTCGATCTATCTCTCGTGTGAGTGATTGACTGAATACGTGAACTTGTCTATTGCGTATTCTGAACCAAGATTCTTCACAAACTGAAGATTCTTGACCTGATTTCAAATTGATTTGAAGTCTGAAAATCAGCAACCTAATCGAAGATGTCTTCGTCTGACTCTACGGTTCACGGATGAACAGTGGCAGCAAGTTCGTCGTCTCCTCAATACTGGAAATGCAAACTCCACGGAACACTCTACTGGTACGTACTCGTCTAATTGGATTCTTGATGTGGGTGCATCGCACCATATGACTGGGATATTTCGAAAAATTGTCAAGTGTCCGTGATATTGAGCCGGTCTTAGTAATATTAGGATATTTCTATCCTGTGTTTGTCAATAGAGAATCTAGTTATTCACTCTAACTATGATGTCACCAATTCAACGATTGATTCAGCGTATTCTGAAGATATGCCAACAAACAAAACCGAAATGTGTAGTTTGGTTGTCAAGCCTACACCCAACAGTAACGACTAGTTCTCATAGATGGTCACCATAGCCATCTTAAATGACATTCAAAATGGATAATTTAAATCAATAGAAGATAGTCCTCATTTGCTAAGTGCAAAGAACGAAATATGCCGAAATAGATCTATTTTGGAGAAGTAAGTAACCAACGGAATAATGAGATGAATCAGCAGCATATAGAATAAATAAGCGAGAGAGAGATGAGGACACCCAAATATCTAAACGGCCTTACGAGCAACGCATATGCTTGGTGAATATAGAACCTAAGATCCACTTTTAGCATGACAAAACACTCTTAGAAACAGAACATTTTCAAGACTTTAAGTTATCTCATATGTCTTCATTAAACAACACATGTGCTTAGTGAGCATATGACCTTTTAACTTCAACATATATTTTTCTCTTTTTGAACAGCTTCCAAAAACTACACAAATAATGAAATAAAGAACATTCTGAGAAAACTAACATACACCTAGTTTACGAAAATTTAATAAATATATTACTTGTGATTGTGTAAAAGATGGCAAGGAACCTCTGCAATATATCTTTGACACATTGTATGATACAAACTGTATCATAGAGCCTTAGACCCTTGCAAGCTACAAGCATCGAAGAATAAGGTTAACCTTAACTTGTCAAATTCATGAACTAATAGTGTATGAGAGAATCTTTTGAGTGCAAGGAGACGGATGTTCCAAAACAGAGCTAGTTCTCTTTTCTTATTCACAAAGCATCTCCACTATATGTATATATCCATACACCTTACGAAAGGTTCAAAACTTATCATGTAACTTAGCTCTAGACAACAAAAATAGTATCTCCGTTATATATAAACAAGGTTTTTGCCAAAATAAAGTTTTCAGAGATGGAAGAGAAACCATACGAGCAGTAGAGTAGAAGAACAAGACATTCGTTATACGATCTTTGTTGGACAACAGACAGGTCTAGATGGAAATTAGAATCCTATTATATCAATGAAACATCTGACGATTCAAATCCTCAATAAAAGTTAAGTTCGCATGTTGTTGAAGCTCGGGAAGAACGTGCCAACTCCTTTATCATCTCGAGTTTTGGAACCAAACATGTATCAGACAAGATTGTTGCAGTCCTTAAGCGACAAGCATAATATAGGAGAAAACAGATAACAGAACGAACTACAAAAGATAGACAACAAAGCCAAACAACTTTTTATTTCTACTTTGTGGAGATGTCCAAATCGGAATCCAAACTAATGTGTCAAGCTCAAAACTAAAGATTTAAGGATGCAGTCTTATTTATAACACTATCATCTTCAAGATCTGACACTTAGAATCCTACAAATTGTCAGTCGAAATTGTACAAATACAGCATAAATTATCAAATATCAACTGCCACTTCCATTTACACAGAAAAAACGATGTTTTTAGTATCCAAAATCCCAGGATGTGACTTTTGTGGCCTAAGAAGACAAAAATTTATGAACTGCAAAAAAAAAAAAAGAAAGACAGAGATTTTAACAGATGAGACCTGTGAAGTCTAGTTAAGATCTGCTCTGCTTTTACTTCTCTTCATCTTTGCCTTAACTCTTGACTTTGCCATCAGTGTCTCTACTGTGTTTATGAAGTTCCCAACTGCCATCACTACCAGAAGAATGCCACAAACCATCACCTGAAAATGACAACATCGACAAAGTTTTCAACATTTATGTTACTTTTACTTCCTTTTTTTTTTTAATCTCTATATTCTCTATTGAATTAGGATTTGTCGGCTCATACCGGGAATAGACCCATTGGAAAATGCCACATGAATGAAAATAATACCTGCCATTCAGTAACAACTCCAGTTACTGTTTTTCTTAGCAACAGGAGTCCAACGTATGCTTCAAACACCTGAGTTTTAGCAAAAGTTACAAACATTGTTAAGCCCAATAAATTAAACAGAAAACCTCAAAAGTACCAGCATGAACCGTGCAAAGTTTCTTTTGGATTGTTGTGGAAAAAGCAAAGAGGTTCTACTGTACAAGCCATCTAAAAGATCTTATTAATATCAGAAATTCTATTAAATATATGAAATATTTTGAATGAGATATTTTGACTTCCAAATTTATACTTGCGACAATACAGAATCTATAGTTTTGAATGAGTTTCTTTGGATCTCCATAGCCATGGAAATGTTCACAGTAGTTAAAAAGAATGAAGGCATTAAAAGAACCACTAAACCACTCTAGCGTGGTGCACGGTGGAGCAAATGAAAAGCTTTAAAATGTTTTCGCAAAAACTTGATTCATACATTTACAGAAAAATGCTCACCTGTAAAATGAACAGTATCGGACATAACAGCCATAGTTGTCCATCAACGCCAGCTGTTTCTCCCCATACGACATCCATTCTCTTAGCCTGAATATTAATCACAAGGCACACTTTAGAGCTCTTTTACAAAAGTGGATAAAATTTTGGACTGAAGAAAAAATGTGTACATAATTAGGCACCTTTCCTAGTGCAATGCGAGTGTATAATCTTTGGCGTTGGTATCTGTTTTGCAGAAGCATGGCAACACCTTGCATCATAGCCCATTGCAGGAAGAGATGGACTCCTCTCTGTGAAGGATTGAACTCAGTCATGACATTTACTTTGTGAACTTTTAGTCTGCACAAAAAGAATAACTCTAAGCATTACTTGTTTCTGGACACAGTTTGGTTGACCTTTGATTTCCCACGTGAGGCTGACAAGGGCCATAGCCATGGCACAATAGTGATGATATAACCACCTGCAAAACCAAATCAAGTTCAGAGTTTAATTCACTCCCAACCCATGGGATAAGCCAATAGAAACACCACTACATGAATACATATAAAGAGATCCACTGCATAATAGCAATACTAAACCCCCACCCATTGAGGACTCCATGGAAGCTAAAGTTCTCTATCTCTATTTCTAATCATGAAATATTTACTTGACAATACCATATAAGCTACTACTTACTGTACACATGTCTATGCTTCAATACCATATAATCCGCATGTTTGCCAATCACCATGCCACATGATGAGGAACGTGTAGTTCTCTTCGATGATCATGATAGCCATCTTAAATGACATTCAAAATAAATATTTTACAACATTCAAAGATAGGTATCATTTGCTAACTGCAAAGAACGAAACACACCAAAAAAGATCTATTTTGGAGAAATAAATAAACAATAGAATAAAGAGATAAATCAGCGCATGTGCTTGGTGAATATAGAACTCAGGATCAACACAACACTCTTAGAAACATAATATTTTCTAGACTTAGTTATGTCCTATGACTTTTATCAAAGTACACATGTGCTTGGTTGAGCACCGCATAGGACCTATGTTCAACATATAGCATAACACATCACTCTGAGATGACACATTACTGTCTCCGGAATTAAAATTTCTGTTCGACGATAACTAACATTCTAACAACGCATGACACAAAGAACGCTCCAAATTCAAAGAACTTGGCAGCAAGAGCAAAGACAAACTTAAGGGATCATAACACTCATAATTGAACGCATAAGAGTACCATGGACGAATATCGCTCCCATTTGCTCTTAATATGTTCTCTCGCATAGCCAACCCAGCATAGAGAAACAACAGCCAAGCCTGGTAAAAAAAAAAAAATTTACACTTTAATCTCTTACACATACAATGTTAAAGCAACCCAAAATAAAACTCTAAAATTACCTCGTAGAGCTGGACAGGAAACGCAGGCAAACATCCATCCCAATAATAAGATCTAAGGATTAAAAGTGTTGCAGGGAAAAAAAGAAAAAGAAGAGCAGTCTTGTCCTGTTCCATTGACAAAAAAAACAACCACGCTAAGAAAAATCCGAAATCGACGTTGAAGGAACCATGCAAGCAAAAAAATACTAACTCTGTAGCTATTGTATTCTTCTTTAACTTTGAGCTGAACATCTTTACGCAATGCTCGAACATTCAAAGGCCCCAAAAACATTCTCACGAACCGTCCTGCTAAACTCAATTTAGGTCAATCGAAACCAAAATTGAATCCAAAGATTAGACAATTTTAAGTGATCATAGAGAAAGAGAGAAGAAACCTTGAGGTTTGGATGGGAGAAATGAAGATGTCTCTCCATCAACAAGCATGCATCTAGCGCGATGCAGATCCTCTTCAAGCTACAAAATAGAGGATCAATTTCAATAACCGAGAAAAAACAAATCAAAAGGGAGAGATTTTTAAGAAGAAAAAATGCCTTGTCGACGAGCTTAGGATCGAGATTTTTGTTGGAGACGAGAGAAGAGTGGAGGCGACGGATTGAGGAATCAACGGCGGAGGCTTTTTCACGGAGAGAAAGCTCTTGTTGAGAAGAAGATGAGATGAAAGAAGCGGCTGAATCATGAAGCTCCTTTACCTCATCTATGATTCGTTTAACTTCTTCTTCAACTTCCATGGATGTTTGATGATGGCGAAGATGTGATCGGATTACGTCTTCTTCTGAGAAAAATCTCAGGATTTGATTGAAATTGGTTTGTTCTGGAGAACGCAAGAAGATGAAATGTTTGAATCTGTTTTTTGTTTGTTAGTGTTTGCGTTTGAGTGTGATTAACGAAAATAGCATCAATCACACGCCTGTTCACACCCACACCTTTTTCTTCTTTTATCTTTGTGTTTTTTTTTTCTTTTTTTTATAACTAATTAAACAAAAATAAAAAATATAATTAAGCATCAAATAAATTGAAATAATATTTTGCCTTCACTGTAGTACTAGGCTTTAAATTCTTGATAGATTTCAATTATCAACACTGACAAATAATATGGTTTCGGGAAGGAAACTGATATTTTTGCACGGATGGACTGGCTTCAAAACGGTAGTGACGGGATAATTATGGGCTCAAAGAATACGCACAAGAGCCTATTCCCACTATACTCGGAATTGGAGTTTCTCACCTGGGTCATGCAGTGTATGCTATTGCAACAGATAACATTTGTAAGTTTCCTCACAGACGACATTGAACTAGTGAAGATGGTAGCAGCATCAGAAAACTGGCATGTGTTAGCGTTAGCCTTAAAAGAGATGAAGAAGACAACTGAGCGTTTCGAAGTTTTTTTTTATTTCTCTTATTTTTCATTCTTTAAACGGTAAGGCAGACAACCTAGCTCGTAGTGCTCGGTTATATGCTCAGATTTTTAGTTATGTAAACTATGTTCCTCCGGTTTGGATTACTAAGCCTCTTTAATTTATAAATTGCTGATAAAAAAAGATTAAAAAAAACAGATTTTATGACAAAACATCAATCTTTGTTTATAGGATAAGGCTCATTTTTATAGGATTATAGACTTAAAGGATTTTAGTTGTTTGGGCACATATTGTCTCCCTCAATATTTTTCATGATTTTTATTTATATACTTTAAATGCAGAAAAAACCTTTGAAAAGAAAAACAAAGTAGAATACAAATTACAAAATTGATCTAACAAGAAAACTGTCGGAGTCAAGTGGTACAATGATGGCAACTTCTGAAAATTCATCATATTAAGTTGCAGGTTCGAGATTTAAACCATGCTCCTTACTGCATTAAGAGATTATTATAGCCACTAGGCTAGTTGAAAAAAAAAATTATCTAACAAAAAAAAATTGATTCAAGAATATGGCTGAAGCATGGACCAATTAGTTCTGTCAAACGGGCTGATCTGCAACCCACAATCCGCCAATCCGTGGGTTTTGACAATATTTTACTAACCCGAACCCGTTCTGCATAAGTGTCGGATTTTTTTCAACAAACCCGCACCCGCCCCGCATAAACCCACCGGACCTGCGGATTACCTGCGAAAACAAAAAATGAGTGAAAAATCAACAAACCCGTGAAAAAACCCACAAACCTGATGCAGAGATTTTCTTTCGATTATCCCATTCTCAGGTTTCACCCCACACTTATTTCACAACGTCCTCGTTATGATGTAAGATAGTAAAGGAGAAAAGCAAGAGAAATACTTACCGTAGTTCTCTTATCGGGTTATGGGTTTGCAGCTTCCATGTGTGCAAGTCCTGAATATTTTTTTAAAAAAATTTTTTTGGTGATCATCTGAAATTCAAAGAAATAAACAATTAATAAAAATAAAATAAAAGGCTTAGTCTAAGATTCATACCAAATCTCTATGGCTATTGCGTCAATCCCCGGCAACGGCGCCAAAAACTTGATGCAGAGATTTTCTTTCGATTATCTCATTCTCAGGTTTCACCCAAGTCTACCCCTAGGGTATTCTCGAGAGTTTAACCCATAAGACTGCAAGTGCACATTCATGCAGTTGTAGTAATTATTGGGTCGATCCACAGAGACCGAGAAAAACATACAGAGAGTACAAATATAAATCTAATATAAGCAAAACAGAATTATGGGTTTTTCCTAATCTACCATGCATGAAATTAAGTGAAATAATAAATAAGAAAACATTAAATCTAAACTAAGAAAACAGTAAATGAACTAAGCTACGCATTGAAATTAAAGAACATAAACTAATTAAACATTAAACGAAATCTAAACTAATATTTACAGGGAATCGGGTGACAGTCAGATTTCAGGGATTCTAGATCTAGGATTCATGTTCTACATAACACGTCTATGTTTGTCATTCTAGGGATTTTTCATGTCTCCTTAGTCCACTCTCGTGGTATCCTAGACTCTATATTCAAACCCACTCTCGTGGCGAATGAATATGCATTTCATACAATCCTATCATCGAATACTAAGTATTCCTAGACTTTTGAAAAAGAAACACAAAGTGAATGATAGATCTATTTCCAGAATACAGCCCACTCTCGTGGCAAAGCATCACTAAGATCTTAATCTAACTTGATTTGGGCTAGATTAATATTTACTCTATCAAACAACAAACTCAACACTAGCTATGACTCTCTAGTATGCAAATCTGAAGGTTTAACCCACTCTCGTGGCATCAAACACTTTTAAACATACAACCACACCTACTGGATTCAGTTGTACTCTTAAGTATCTCCCATGAGAGAATACCCAGCATTAAAGTGCATACTAGAGTAGCTAGATCGATTAAGAACAAACAAACATATAATAAATCCTAAAAATAGATCCCATCATCGACCACCACCCTAGTGGTCTAAAAGATCTACTCTAAAAGCAAAAGAAGAAGAAGTAAAGAGAATAACTCTTTATTAGATATGAAAGGTGGCTACAAAGGATAAGAGATGTGCATCTAGGGTGTGAAAAATTGTTTATCTGCCTAGTGAGATTACAAGTGATTATATAGTATTAGGATTTCTTAGATCTCTCCATTTTGTCCTTATCTTGTTCTTGGAAGCCTAAAACTCGAAATGACAAGTTGCCCAAATCATATCTCACCACGTCATCGAAGTTTCCTTATTTTTTGGCCTAGCATCGACCTTGATAGGTCGATGTGCCTGGTCGATTCTGCTCTTTCGTCTGCTGCATCGATCGTGACTAGCTGGTGCTTCGTCCAAGAGACTTCCCATGAATTCACATCGACCTTGATAGGTCGATGTGGGGGTCGATGCTCTGCTTCTCAGGCTTGACTGGTCGATACATCCTTCGGAAATTCTCTCTGGAAAATCTTTGGACTCAATATCGACCCCTACAGGTCGATATTAGGGTCAATTCTGCCTTCTTCGGATTCTGTGAAATCTTTCTCCAAATGTGCACGATCTAGGCGATGTCACCAGTCTTCATGTAGGGTTCAGTAAGCTCCAAAAACATTTATACTACTCATATTTAGCTCCAAGTACCTAAAAACATATAACCACATGCAAAAACACTAATAGCACACTAAATATTAGTTATAAAGACTAAAACTAACTTATTCTAAAACATAAAAGCATGTAAAATATGATGCTATCAAAACCCGCATAAACCCGCATAAACCAGCAAAATTTCTATGGACTTTTTATGTTTTGAGCCTTTTTTAAAAAAATTAAATGGACCTAAATCCAAAAAAAAAAACTTATGCGGTGATCCGCGGGGTTCAACCCGCTAACCCGCAAAATTTCTCAACCCATCCCGCGAGACCCGCAAAAAAATGGTTTCATTTTGGTGAGCCCGAACCCGTCTTGCAGCGGATCAAAACCCGTGGGATCCGCAGCTGCGGGTCAAAATTGATAGACCTAGGACCAATATACGAGGTGATGTTTTGTTTTTTATTATCGTCGTACGTTCTTACTTCTTCTTACTCGATTATTTTTGTTGGGGTTTTTTAACGTCGGGTCAACTTATAATTCTAAAATAGAGAAAAAAATAGGATAGAATTTGGATGCTGATATCTATAGAAAGTAATAACTAGTAAGTAAGCTACTAGACTATATAACGTTGAATATTTGGTGTTTGAGTTGCAGGTGCATGCCTTTGAATGACAAGTTTGGTTTATATATGTAGAATTCTGTTCAATCCAAGTTTTAGTTTTGTTACGGTTTGAATTTTTCATTTTCTTTTTAGAATAATAGTAATCAAAATTAAAGAAAAATTATTATGGATTGTAATATACATTTTGATTTTGGTTTAGGATATGAGTTTTATACTAATGTTTTAGGATTTTTTTTTTTTTTTTTTAAATCATCTATAACTCACACACCCGCATAGAAATACTAAAATCAACTACTAAATACAAATTCAGGTGATTAAGGTTCGATTCAATTTTACTGCTGTTGACAAAAAAGTAAATAAATTAAGGTTCGGTTCAATTTCAAAATTTCAGATGATGTATAAATAATTTAAACTAAATACAATTATCAAAACTATGCAAAAATTATAATATATAAATTACGTAAAGTTACTTCTTCTTAAAAATGTTTGAGTCTAAACCTAATAGTCATTAAACATGATTTTTTTTTAAAAAACAAAAAAACAAACAAAAAAACAGAGAATTTTCGTAAAGAAAGACAACAACAACAACAACAGAAAAGGAGAGTGAAGAGTTCCAAGAGAGTTGGAACACTAGTTGTTGTTGTTGTTGTTAGAAGGTTGACCAGTCCAATATGATTTAACAGCAACAAGTATCTTCTCAGGATTAAACGGACCTTTCTCATTATCCAGTATTTGACTCTTCCACTTCATTCCCTTCACTATCTTCTCTACCTTGTTCAACGTCTCCACATTATCTCTCAACACAACCGTTCCTTCTGGTCTCAATATTCGGTCCATCTCCAACAATATCAAAGTCAAATCACACCTTACAACACAAAACATTCGATTAAATTGTGTTTTACGGATATGGGTTTGAGTTGCAAGTCCATAAAACCGTTACCTGCGTTCGTATAAGCTGAACAATCCTCCTGCATGAATCATATCATAAGTTCTTGGATACGTTGAGAATCCTTCACACCAATCTTGATATGTTCCGATCAATCCACGCTCGTAGATCACACCTAATGTTTGTTTCTCTGAATGGACCGGGACAACGTTCATGACCCATGAAGGATATTTCAGCATGGAAGCAGCGAATCCGCCGAGAAAAGCGTTCATGTCCATTATGTTCCTGAATCTTCCATGTGAAAGATCTGGGATTATCTTCTTGTAATGTGCTATTCTCTCTTTCCAAACCTCGTTGTCCTCTCTAAATTTCTCTGCGTTCGTGTCTGGTATTGTTCCTCTGATGATTCTAGGAGGAACCGCGAATGCTCGGTCTGGCCAATCCTCCAGCGCACCGCCTGTAGATTCATCTGGATTGCTTGTATCTGGTAATGGTGTTATGCAAGATTCCAAGTCTTTGTACCTAAAAACAGAGAGATACGTTTTGTAACCTTGTCCTATCACAAAGTCAAGACTACATTTAGAGATGGGAATTAGTATTACCAAGCGAAATCGGGGTTATCTGAGCTGCATATCGGAGGTGACTTATTGTTTTGTTTGAGCTTTTTACACTCAATGTGATTGAGAGGCTTTTGCCAAATGGATAAGTCACCTTTTTCAGTCACTTTCTTCCAACAAAGACTCTTTGCTACATTTTCTATTGAATCTTGTTCTTTCTTCAAATCCTCCTCTGTTCTCTCCCAGCCTCTCCAGTACTGTTTCCAGTTAATCGGTGGTCCCGAGAGGATCCAGTAACCGCCCGGTCTTAAAACTCGGTCAACCTCCATTAGGTACAAACCATCTACAAAAGGTTTTGATGTTATGTTCTTCCTCAGCTATGAACAGAAAAAGAGTCAAAATTAGCAGCAGAGACTGAAGTTTTCATTACCGTTTTTAAACCAAGGGATTAAACAACGAGAACAATGAGCAAGATCAAAAGCTCTAGCTGGATAAGGAAGCCGTCTTGATCCCATAATCCCGATTATCGCAGGAACTCCGCGTTCTAAAGCAAACTGGACCTGAGCTTCATGAGTGTCTCTTGGAGCAAAAGACACAGCCATAATGTCTCTCTTCAAGAGGAAAGCACCAAAACTCGCAACCTAATTGAAAAAAGATTGAATTAACCAATGAACAAAGGAGAGCGTACACTCTTAAATTAAAAAACTTACACCACATCCAGTGTCAATAGCTGTTCTGACTCCACCATCAGTAAGAGGAATGAGCCTAGCAATGTCATCAATATAAGCATCGGCTCCACGGGGAAACATAGTTCCACCACCAGGGAATCTAAAGCGGTCGCCTTCTACTTGAATCCAGTTTTGAACTGCTTTCTCAACACTGAGCTCCTTGTGAGGGATGTTGTCATACCAAGCATAGTCTCTGCTTTGAGGCCATTTGAATGGAATCTTGTAGTTTGGTGGAGGAGGAATCAAACAATAGAGAAGCTCATCTTTTGAAGGACAATGTCTTTCTCTATATTTCATCATGTTCCTATCAAATCTCCTTCCTCTTTGACGATCTTCGCAAGGAGTGTACTCACTGAGGGATAAGTCACATGGTTCGAAGTACTTGATGGTTTGGTTTGTTTCCTTGAGGTCAATCTGATTATGGCTTTTGAAATCTAATTCAGCTGACTCTGAAGATGAGGAAGAGGAAGAGGAAGAGGAAGAGGACGAAGATGAAGAAGGATTTGATTGAGTCTCGCATCCCATTTTCGAGTAAGAAGATGGGACGGTATTGGCTTGCCATGCGCCTAAAACATAGAACAAAATGCAGAGTCCACTTACACCAAGAATCAAAGTTAGTTTCTTTCTTCTTGCTTCAGTTTGCTGATGATGACCACTGTTCTCTTTCGCCATTCTTGAGTGCAAAGACTGAAACTTTATCTGAGGCAGAGATTGAGATTGAGACAGAAACAGAGAATAAAAGGCAAAATCAAATTCCTCTTAAAATGTTGTAAAAGTTACAAATTATGATTAAAGAAGAAGAAGAAGAAGATGGAGAAGGGGAAGGCCATAGTGGATTTTGTGTTAAGGAATGTCAAATGTGAATCATCATCATAGAAAGTAATGTGATAAGATTGTTGAACAAGAAAGAGACACAAAGGTAAAAAAAAAAAAAGGAGAGATTTATCTCTTTTCTATAGCAAAAAAAGAGCTAAGAACAGTTAATTAGAGAGAAAATAGGAGGTTGACCAAGAACAACCTCATTTTCTTCTATAGCCTCCTTTAATCTCGTTTTACCATATGTATATACAAACAAACATTGCATGTTGTATTGAATGAAACATTATGTATATGCAATTACATAAATGCATGGATATCCATTCTGAAACAATCACAAGATTTTCACCTTTTTCGATGTTGTGATTGATAGAATAATAAATGGGCTACATTTTTCTAGAGAAAATAACTGTACTCTTAACAAAAACTTCTGTCACACTAAAGGAATGTTGGTTAATAATATTGAGGCCCTTTAAAACCGACGTTTTATGGACTGTTCAAACCATTTCCTTATGTAACAGATAACTCCACGCATTACATACATATGGATATATAGAAATGGAAGCATCAAAATTATGGAGTGTAGTAGTGTTTACCTTTGGAGGCAAGGGCGGTTTTTGGAGACTTTGGAGTAATATTGGATATCTATATAGTCTATGGATCCAAACCCATCAAACAATATATTTACGTTGCTCGTTTCTTGGTTCCCATTTATTAGGGTTTCTCTGTGTAGAGTCCGTACAAATCTCTTTGCGTCTTCTGCTTCTCCTTATAAACAAAACCATCCCTAGACGTGTAGAGCAAATCTTGTTGGAGAAAATCAAGGTAAAGATGCTGAATGAAATATTCTAGAAATTGGTTTCTCATATTTTATGGCTAAGTTATCTAATGTCTTCTCTTAGATTTGTTTCTTGTCAGTAGAATGTTTAGGCTGTGGGCTTTTCTACTAAAGAGTTCAGATATCACCTAATTACATCTTACAAGCGTAAGTAGAATCAATTTGATTCTCCGACTTTGACAACTTGGAACCAGTGAAAAACTGAAAATATGGTTTTTAAGGAAGCACAAAAACAAGCCAACCAAGCAACATTTTCACTATGTCACTCACAAATCTGCAAACCCAATTGAAGAATATAGGAAATATAGACATTCTTTCAAGGTCAATCAAATAGCATATAGCACAAAGCAGTTCACAACAGAGTATAAAAGATGTCTCCAAAACCTCTGTAAGTAGAGAATAAATAAAAAAACAAACATAAGGGATAAAGAGTTTGCATCATCAATGATTCAAAAAGAAAAACAAAACTACAAATCCAATAGAGAGATGTAAACAAAAGCTACAATGATATCACTTTTCCACCATATAAAATCTAATATAGCATTTTCAATAGCAAACTTCATTCCTCGACGGCAATTTTGCCCTTCTCGCTCACATAGATACCATCAAGAAACTTCCTAATATCCTTCTTTTTCACATGACATTTCTGCTCAAAGATCAAAACCATTATCAAAAAGAGAGTATTAACAAAGGTAAAAGTCTGCAGCTTTATTATGCATAACATGACAATACAATCAAACCCATCACAGATTTGCACAATGCCAACAACAATTAAAAAAAAACCATCTGTACATTTACAATACTTTCTATCTCAGTTCAAGATTTCATAACATTTTAAGGCAAAGTCTGAAGCTTTACAACTAATAAAGGCAAAGTCTACAGCTTTACAATTGCAAAACATGACAATACGATCAAACCCATCACAGATTAGCACCATGGCAACAGCATTTTCAAGAAACCCATCTAACATTCACCATTTTTTCATTCTCAATGCAAGATTTCATAACATTGAAGGCTTAAAACAGACCAAGGACTAAAGAAAGTACCTGATTGATCAAAGCGCAAGACCGTGAAACTAGCTCAATATCATTTCCCTCAAGAACAATCTCATCCTTAACCTTCTCAGATCGAACAATCTTAACACCATCTAACATCTCAACCTTCCTCACCTGTTAATTCACAACAAATGTATCACTCTCAAATTCATCAACAGAACACCAAAATTGAATTAATTCAGATACACAAGGAATCAAGCACGAACCTTCTTCTCACCAAGGAAGTTACGAATCTCAATAGATTTGTTGTTACCATCAATTGAAGCATTAATTGGAAAATGAGCATACACAAACCTCATTTTATAAAGGAAACCTTGAGTAACACCAGCAATGAGATTGTTAACATGGCTTAGAGCAGTTCGAATCGAAGCACTTGTCTTACGCGTACCGAACCAAGAATCAATCTTAAGCTGACGTTTTCCAGTAACTTCGTCTTTGATTAACTGGAAATCGAGATTGAGATGCTTGAAGTCACGAGTGAGCTTACCTCGTGGACCTTCAACCTCAATGACCTTGGCGTTAACTTTAATGGCGATGCCGTCGGGAATGTCCATCGTCTCAGATGACAAAATGGTCTTCATTTTTACGTCTCTGAGGGGGAAACTCGGAGATGACGGCTTGAGGTTTAGGATAATGGAGGTTTGGGTACAGAGAAACCCTAACGCATATATATAGGTCGTCCCTAGGTTTTGTTTTTGGTTTTGGGGTTTAATTTGAAATAGTTTGAACTAATTTTGTTTTTATTTTATTTGTATTCATTAAAATAGTAAAATATCAATTTACTCTTATTTTTTCTTCAAACTTAACTTTACTAATTCAAATCAAAAATAGAAAGTCATTAAACAAAACTTTTGGAAAATAAATTATTACATAAGCAAAAATATGTCAAAGACGATAAAACAAATTACACGAAAGCAACCAATTTACAAAAAAAGAAAAACAATAATCCATCGAAAATTTACGACGAAATTGCGTGGTATTTGCGACAAATATCTGTTCCTTCGCAAATTTATAAAAGAAATAGTCCTCGCAAATATGCAAAAGAATTTTTTTATTCACATCCCGCATATTTGCGAGAAAAATAGTAGTAAAATATATTATTGTACACTAGATTAGGACCCGTGTATAGGTTGGTTTATAATTTAAGATTTTATAACCCGTATAAAAGAAACCAAAAACAAAAAAAGTAGAAAACCAAATCAGATGACATGTGAGAAAAAATGAAAATTAATTATTTTGATTATCTTATTTATTTATTAATTAATTTCTAAATCAAATTTTCTCCTATATTTTCAAACATTTAGGTTTTATTATTCATATACGAATGAGATTATATTGAATGTGATAAAAAAACTATAAAATTACATTAAATAGCCAACAATTTAGTAATAGATTATTCTTAGATTAAGAACTATGTGATACATGGGTTAACCAACCATAAATTTAAGCATGAAAAGTTTGGATATGAAATCTCAAAATATGCTTTTAAAGATTCACTTTGATATAAAAAAATTAGCCTAAAGGTTTAAAGTATATTATAGAACTGAGGATGGAGAATTCTTGTTGAGCTATAGACAATTCATTTGCTTCTAAGAAGAAAAAGTTAGCGTATTTTGGAGAATTTTCCCTTAACAACAATAGTGTAAATGTAAACCCTAAATTAAAAAATTTGAATACAAAAATATGAGTCTCTAAACCCAAAATTCTAAATCCTAACCCAAAATATTAAGTTAGAAACCCTAAAAATTAACTCTAAATCCGTAATTTATATTTTCTTAAAAGTATAGATTACAAAAGAAAATTTCAGAAAATACGTGGAGTTTTATTTTCTTTAGAAAAAAGATAGAGACAATTGCATAAAACAACTTTCATCATATTTGATATTACTAAACCAACCTATTCTTTTAAAGAGTTGGTAAAAAGACATAAAAATCAATACTTTGATTTTTTTATTACAGAAATGCCATTAATTTTGTTTTTCACAACAAAAACAATCGTCTCTTTAGACCTCTCAGTCTCGTTTAATTATTCTCCTTATCTCCGTCTCTTTTTAGGGTTTCTCTCAAACCCAAATTCTTCAAACATGGCAGACGAATCCTTCTTGTTCGTTCTTAAAATCTCTTAAACTTTTTGTTTTTTAGTTGTGTTTATGGAATTAGGGTTAAGATTAAAATTAGGGTTTTGTTTTTTTTGTTCAGGTGGAGGCAAGTGTAGCTAGGCTTCTCCTCTGAACTCCGTAGATCTTCTGCTCCTTGATGGCGGATTTTCTTTTTCTCAGCCGATTTTGTCTGTTGCTCTCCTTCTCATCGGAGCCATGGCTGGCTCGCCGACTCTTCTGGTTCAGCTACAAGAATCCTTCGCCGCCGTAGCGGACGCTAATGCCGGAGATTCTGCGACAACAAAAACTAACTCACCGGCAAAGGAATCTGACCATGACGGAGACTTCCGGAGGACCTGCATCTTCTCCGAAAACGGTTTCATTTTCTCATTTTGCATACCTAAAACTTGTACGAGTTATTTACACGAATTGATTAGACAAAGGTGACTGAAGAATGGGCTCATAAGCACTAAGCACTTTATTGATGCTAGAATGCTGGAATGCTGATTTTGTTGTATATTATGGTAGACTTTACTGTACGTTATGATAGACTTTACTGTATATTATGGTAGACTTTTACTGTATGTTATGGTAGACTTTATTGTATATTATGGTAGACTTTACAGGTATATTGGTAGACTTTTTAAGCGAGAACGAGCGACGACAGTGACAACTCATCTTCGAACAAAAGTGTATGATCTATAGAATGACAATGAGATGAAACTTATGTACGGTCTTGGTATTGCAGTGATTGTTGTGGTCGTCCTTTATTTGTTTGTTTAAGTAGATAAGTATGTTGTTATGTTATGTTTGTTGTTTTTTGTTGTTAGTATTTCTATGCTTTGTAAGGAACCTTTTATGAATTTTTGAGTGAAAAAGTTCTAAGTACAAGACTACTAAAAGTACAAAGTTATAGTAAACACCCAATAAGTTCTCGCAATGAAGTCTTCCCGTTGATTCCACTTCTTTCTCCTCTGAATCAGTCTAGCAAGACCACCCACTTGTAGTCATCACTACCGCGAGTCTTTGCTCATAGTCACAAATAAGCTTCTTCTATGTCATCTCAGCAATTCAAAGATGAGATTGACTGACTTCTATTAAGTAATCGGATAAGATTGATGGACAACATGATAGTAAAACACACAAACAAGTTTGCTGAGGAGAGGCTTGGACGATTCATAAGTTGTAAGGAAATCAAATCTTGGATTCAAAGCTGAAAAGTACTAAAGGTACAAAAAGTCTACCACCATGGAAGGTAAAGAAGTCTACCACCATGGGAAGTAAAGAAGTCTACCACCATGGGAGGTACAAAAATCTACCACCATGGGAGGTAAAAAAAGTCTATCACCATGGGAGGTAACAAAGTCTACCACCATGGAGATGTATACAAGTCTACCGTAACACAAATTAAAATCTACCCCATCGAGAATATAAAGTCTACCAAAATTCTGGAAATCTACCAAATTAAGTTTTCCACTATATGAACAAAGTCTACCAAAACAGAATAAATCTACCGTGTGAGGCAAAAGTCTACCATAACCAACTGACCAGAAAGTCTACCATAAATAACGAGATAAATCTACCACGAGTTATAAAATCTACCATCGAAGTCACTTAAGTCTACCAGAAAACCTTAAGTCAACCAAAAAAAAGTCAACAAATCAACGCTGGTTAAAAAATCTACCGTTAAACAACATATAAGTCTACCGTTACATAGAAAATAATATCTACCGTAACATGAAAATGTAAGTCTACTATGTCTTCCAATTAAACTCTACAGTAACTATGGTAGACTTATCCGCGTAAATCTACCATAACTGACAAATCCAAAGTCTACCGTTACATTTCAAGTAAAATCTACCGTTTCGTTTAATATAAATCTACCGTAAAAGCTGGTAGACTTTTCCAAGTAAGTCTACCACTTCATACAAAACAGAAGTCTATCGTCATTCTCTGGTAGATTTTACCGTCCGAGCTCTTAAGTCTACCATCATAGCTCTGGTAGACTTAAGTTTTCGCGCGCTGACGTGGCAGAAATTCATTAATGGCATTTTCGTTATTACGTTTTTGTCACCAAATGAATTAAGGGTAAAACGGCCATTTAAAATAGAATTAGGTCGTTTCAGTAATATCCAAATATTAAGGTCATTTAAATAATAAAAATTAAAAATATAGGTTGTTTTAGCTAACTATCCTAAAAATATACCTACGGATGAAAGTGTGTTATTTAATACTCAAAGATTTACATGTCGTTGTTTTTATACCCACGATTTCACACAAAACAAAATATTCCAATTTTACCCATAACCATCTCTATTAATTATTAATATATATATATATTTAAAGGAAAATATATATTTAAAAAAAAATAATTATAAATCCTTTTTCTTTAAAATATATAATACTTAGAAAATATTAAGATTTTACAAAAAAAACCATCTAACTCGCTAATTTTTGGAGAAAACGGCCAAAATCAATCCAGACTATTTGCGATATGCTTTTCCATACCTGAACTATGATATCCGGCATTTTCATACCTAAACTATCAATTATTTTAAATTCACTACCTGAACTATGTTAATTTAGCCGATTCATACACATCACTTAACGATCGTTTAACAGTGCGGACTCAGCCGCTAATGTGGCAGGGAAAACAGCCAAAATCAACCCAAACTATTTGGGATACGCTTTTTCGTACCTGAACTATGACACTCGACTTTTTTATACCTGAACGAACAATTATTTCAAATTTTAATCCTGAACTATGTTAATTTAGCCGATTCATATAAATTACTTAATGATGTTAATTAGTCGTCTAACGGTGCTTAAATTTTTAGAAAAATTAAATACCCTTAAATTTTTTGCTCTATCTCAAATACGCTTAAATTTTTGGCGAAAATTTTCAATTTAGGGAAAAAATAGTTCAAAAAAAAATAAATACGCTAAAAATTTAGCTCTAGTTTAGACATCTTTCTAGTTTCAAAACATAAGTTTTCTACTGTTTTAATGCATTTTAATGCATTTTTTCCAAATTATTTTTCCCCAAATTAGCTACAAATTATTTTTGTTATTAACTTGTAATTTTTCGCTAAAAATTTAAGCGTATTTGAGATAAAACAAAAATTTAAGTGTATTTATTTTTTCTAAAAATTTAAGCAACGTTAGACTACTAATTAATTTCGTTAAGTAATTTATATGAATCGGCTAAATTAACATAGTTCATGATTAAAATTTGAAATAATTGATGGTTTAGGTATGAAAAAGCCGAGTGTCATAGTTCAGGTATGAAAAAGCCAGGCGTCATAGTTCAAGTATGAAAAAGCATATCACAAATAGTTTTGGTTGATTTTGACCATTTTTCCTGTCACGTTGGTAGCTAAGTCAGCACCGTTAGACGATCGTTAAGTGATTTGTATGAATCGGCTAAATTAACATAGTTCACGTAGTAAATTTGAAATAATTGATGGTTCAGGTATGAAAATGCCGGATATCATAGTTTAGATATGAAAAAACGTATCGCAAAAAGTCTGAGTTGATTTTACCTGTTTTCCCCTAATTTTTTTTATGGTTTTTGGCCTTTGTAACAAGAAGAACAAACTAACAATTCTTCGGGCATGCATATGTAATATATACATATGTATAATTATTTTTCTTTGATTGTATCAAAAATTAGTTAATTATATTTCTGAACGTGTACATATACTTTTCCTTGTCACAAGGCCAAAATCCTGCTTCTAACTAAAACAACTTAACAACATTAATTAATAGGGAAATAAAACAGAAGTGTGCATGAGCGTCGACGTGTCTAAGAGATCACGAGACTTGACAACAAAAAAGCTGCTTACTTTGCTTACATAACATCATCATCTCAATTTCTACATATTCCTTTCCGTAATTAAGCTAGTCTCTTGTTTACTCATGTCGCATTGTGTCTCTTCTCCTATCTCTAAAGCTTTCACCTATCTCTTTCTATATATATATATATTCCCATCATGTATATATTGAATCTAATAATTCTATGTTCTTTTCCAAAATCTTCGATCGTATATGTCTTCCTTGATAGTGAAAAGTCTGGGGTCCATTTTCTCTATCATTACAAGAATTTTCTCCTTTCGACGCCGTCCTGTGTCTAATCCAAGAACCACCACACATATAAGCTACTTCAGGATGTCTAAGAAACGTCCAGTCTCTTTGCAGGTTATTTTTTTCTTTCTTTGAATATCCACCGCCGTTGTCGCCTAACCGCAACCACAATCATAGGCATGATCATTTGGTTTTTTGGGTTTTTTTTTTTAATTTTTTTTTTCCAAATCCAGTCGATATACAAATAATAAATAAATATAATTTTAAATTTTATGGCGATTTGTTTATAGTCAAAGGTATCTTACATCATATTTAAAGAATATATATAGGTGATGATCAGCATTGTGCGTGTGAATAATCAATAGTTAAGAATATTGAAACAAAAATTACTGAAATATTTACTGTTATTATATGACATATAATGCATTATGAAATAAAATAGTAAAATGTGTTTATAGTAAGGATATATGAATGTGGAAAATTCGTCAAAAACTGTTGTTCCAAAAATGTCCTTCAGGTTACGTAAAAGTGGGGTGGCCATTTTTGTTTAATATCGGGTTCGGTTGGGTTCAGTTATTTTGGTTATAGAAAAGTTTCAACTATAATCAACCAAATTTAATCCAATTTGGTTTTAGTTCGGATCGATTTATGTTCGGTTCGGTTCAGTTTGGTTTGATTTTATAGCCCAAAATTTTAAAGCAAAAAATACCCAACAATTTAAAGCAAAACATAATTTGATTTTTGAAAATAAGTAATATAAAAATATCAACAACGTTAGATGGCAATATCGTCCACTGATGTCATTAAGAAGAACCTATATCAAGTCAATAACTTGCATATAAATTAGACATAAACTCAAACAATAAACTATTATTTTATATTAAAGAGAATTAAATTAATTCAAATTTATTTTATATTAATTAACTAATTTAAAAAAGAAAAAATAACTAAATGTGTTGTGTCATAGAATTATATTTAGCAATTTACAATATCACTAATAATTTAATAAAAAATAGATTGGTTTACCGGCTCGGTTTGGTTTCAAATTGAATCGAACCGAACCGTTCGGGTTGAGAAGAACCTAATCGAATGGTTTGGGTGTAGGCGCTGATTTGGTTTGGGTCAGTTTAAGTTCGGTTGGTTTGGTTTGGTTAAAATTCTCACCCCTAAGCAAAACAATGTTTATTTCATATATCCAATTAATTACGGCGTTTCTCTAAGAAAACTAATGTTTTTAATTTTGACAAATGTGGCACATGGACTACTAGACGGTTGAGCTTAAGGTAAGAATGTGTTGCACTGGTTGCGTTAGGATCGTTAAGAACGCAATCTCCAAGCTCCGAGGTAAGTTATATACTTATATATCTATTGACATCAATATATACATATATATATGATCAATAATTGTTCTGGTTAACGACAAGTTTATATTTAATGATCTTGATTATTATTACAGGAGTTGATTCAGTGGAGGTGGAAAGAGAGCTAGGAAGAGTGAGAGTGGTGGGTTACGTTGACAGAAACAAAGTGCTCAAGGCCGTGAGGCGAGCTGGGAAGAGAGCTGAGTTTTGGCCATACCCTGAGCCTCCACTTTACTTCACATCTACTCAAAACTATTTTGTAGATCCTTCGAAAGAGTTTAAAGAGAGTTATAATTACTACAGACATGGCTACAATGGTACGGAGCAACATGGTAATATCCCCGTAGGTTCTCGTGGAGACGACAGAGTTAGTAATATGTTCAATGACGATAACGTCAATGCATGCCGTCTCATGTAACTACGTAACATAACGACTGAAAACATGGGGAAAAGTAGGTACCAATTATATCATACTATATATGGTTATACTTTCAAAGAATAAACTAAGAGAATTCCGATGTTCTCGATCTACTTGTATTATTACAAATGTCACTTTATAGTGGTTTAAAAAAAAAAAAAAATTCACTGTTTCTTATATATATCGTATTCGCTATTACAAATGTTATTTCATGGTAGTTGTTTTTCAGTTTGTAATATTTTATATGTTTTAATTAACTTAGGAATTGAAGTTCCATTATATTATGTCCTCGCTTATGCCTACTGCTTTTTATTGTAAAGACGGTCGTTGAGCGCAAGAGAGAAAGAGATCGGAAGCAAAAAGACGAATTTATATTCGAAATCGAGAAGTGAAGAAAGAAAGCAAATAACAAGTAAAAACTAATGAAACTTTAAATATGTTTTCTTGTTCGAATTAAATTTACTAGGTAATCAAGGGAACTGTTTCTTTGTGGTCGACTGGTCGTCGGAGACATGATTCCAATTTCAGTTGACAAAAATATAGTTCCAAAAAACACTATATTTCAGTAAAATTGTTGTGCTTTTCAAAAGGTTATTAGCATTTACCACATGGTACACCGTGAGATAAAATTTTAATTCATTGTTTTATATATAATGATTTACTATTTAATTTCTTATTCACAAAATATGTTTCTTCTTTTTGTTTTTTTTTTTATTATGAGTAACATAGTTGAAAGTTATAAATATCGTTGTTCGGCACTTCGGTTTTTGTATATATAATTTTTAACGTATACAATTATCTATCGTATAAGATATATGATTACCATATGATTTTTAGTCATATTTTCAATATCTAGTATTTTTGGTCTCTGAATCGTTAGTTTGTTTTTAATATGTTAGTCCAGTTAGATCATAATTGAATATGTATATGTGTATATTCAATTTATTATACACATCTCTTTTTTTTTTTGCCGACAATTGTTTAAAACTTAAAACAACTTGGAAATGTAAACCGGGGGACCGAGTGTACATAACTCACCTCCTGCGATATTACTCGTGCACTTACCGATAAGTTATCCGATTGTATATTAAAACGACGTGGTATATATACATATCTCTATATATTGAAGATAATTTACTTAAGTTATTCTACATTTAATATTAATTTTTAATTGTAAACTATGATTAAAATATAGTACTTTTTAATTAATAATAAATATTCATAGTAACATGGTTAATTTATGTATCATGATACAAAAAATTGATTATTTATCCCGATTACAAATTTCATGGCATACGGATTTTTATGACCCAATGCAGTTTTTTACAATATTATTCTCAAGTGCTTATTTATTATTTTTAATTGATTTTTTTTTCATTTAGATTTTTGTTCAAAAAATAAAAAATGCTTTTTCAAAATTTTAACTTAGTAAAAACTGATTAAATTTGGTTACTTTCAAAAAAAAAAATATAAACCAAGATATATATATATATATATATGTTTATGAGGGTTAGAGAAAAAAAATATTGACATAATCGAAGATTTCTTATATTTAAATAAAATACTTATGAATATTTATAACTTTTTGATAACTTATACTGTTTAACAATGAAACTAAATTAAACCGAATAAAAATTATAAAAATTTGGACTTCTGTTAAATCAAGTTTTCTACTCATTCAAATTAGAAATAATTTTAATATCTTTAATAATATGTCTTTGAACTACCATCCAAAATGTTTAGCCGATATGAGACGTTCATTTCATACTTTTTTTCTTTACTAATTGTGTAAATTATATATGTTTAAAAAAATTTGAATCACAACATTTGCGAAAAAAAATTAGATTTTTATTTATTATATGAATTATGTATTGATTCAAATATTTTAAAAATATGATCAAACAAATATGAGAGGAGAATTTTAATAAAATCTTCAAAAAATCTCTAAATTAATTAAAGGAAATAATTTTGTTGACAAAGTCAGAGGAGATTTTTTTTTTTCAATATTTCTTTAAACAAATGGATCAATTGAAATCGAATTGCAGGTGATTTTGATTTCAATTATTTTAATTTCAAATTACTTTTTCTAATTGCAATTAAATATTTTCTACTTGTAGTTACAATGGTAATTGAAGTAAATAATTTTTTTTGATGATGAAATGTAATTTTCAATTAAAAAAGAGGGTATTTACAAGTGGGTGAAGGGAAAAAAAGAGAGTTTAAAAAACAGAAGACTAAGAGAGTAAAAAACATGGAAAGAAGGCTTATTCATGCCCCGACAATTCAACTATGTTGAATTTATGCTCCGACTTTACCACGGTGCTAAAACATACACGATCTAAACAGAAATTTGAATTTCACTAGCCGACTTAAAGTTTTGTGCGTAATCATACAAATCGCCTAACTTCGTCAACGGAAGCTAACGTGGATTCCGACATGGCTTAGATGACATCGTTTTATGCAAAACTCAAAGTCCATATGTCTCCAAAACAACGTCGTTTTATGCTAAATTAGAATCCTCATGTGGCAGCCAAAAACGACGCTGTTCTATCCTTCTTCTTTGTTTCATTTTTTTTCCCAAATCGAAACCTAACTTCTTCCCCAATTCTTAAACCTTCTCCTCCTCCTTATGAATTAGAAATTGTAAAGAATTGTGAACCTGAATTGTAACTCAATTCTCCTTATCCTTCTTCTTCAGAGCCAGCAGCTTCTGCATAAATCACTTCATTTTCATGCTCTTTTTAACGTTGTAAAGCTGTAGAAGAGAGAATTCTCTATGAGAGAAGCGTTTAATTACAATGCCTTTGTCTTTTTGTATTGTGAAGATATTGTACATTTTGTTAATTAAGAGGTTATCATCAGGAAGATTTGTAAACGGTATAAATTATTGGACATTTTTTCCTTCAATAGTCGAAGCTTTTTTCAATCTCCAAATAATTTTTACAGAATAAGGTTTCACGAGTGGGGTTATTACGACGTCTTCGGGTTCCAGACTTGTTCATCAGAGGATTGATTATTTTCCTCATCTCTAGATGATGTTCCTGGTATTACCTTCATAGCTCTCTCCCCAAAGTCTTGAAGGTCTTCTTCTCCCACCTATCTGTGACCTAGCTCTAGATGCACCTGACCAGCTACTACTCCTTGAGCCACTTGACTCTGGTCTAAACACGCGGATGAGAAAGAACACTGTAGCCAGCCACCATCGTCAAACAGAATCCCATCGTCGTTACTTCATTCTTCTTTCATGCTTTAAGTTTGAATTCTTCCTTCTCACATGAAGAATTGAATTGAAGAAGAAGAATAAGGAGAATCGAGTTACAATTCAGATTCACAATTCATTTCAATTTCTAATTCAGCAGGAGAAGGAGAAGGTTTCAGAATTAGGGAAGACGTTAGGTTTCGATTTGGGGAACAAATGAAAGAAAAAAGAAGGATGGAACAGCGTCGTTTTTGGCTGCCACTTAAGGATTCCCATTTAGCATAAAACGACGTCGTCTAAGCCACGTCTGAATCCACGTTAGCTTCCGTTAACGGTCCGTTGATGGAGTTAGGCGATTTGTAAGATTACGCGCAAAACTTTAAGTCGAATAGTGAAATTCAAATTTCTGTTTAGATCGTGTATGTTTTAGCACCGTGGTAAAGTCGGGGCATAAATTCAAAATAATTGAATTGTTGGGGCATGAATACGCTTTCTTTCCTAAAAAACACAGTACTGAAATTTTGAAAAGTGGAAAAAACAAGGAGGAGACCATAAAAACAGAGTAAAGCAGAGTAGTTCTAAGATTGTGTTATTTGAAGCCATCGTTCTTGTAGTGCGGCGGACTCTTCTTGGTTCTTTCTATGTCTTGATCGTATACGATCAGAGATTGTCTTCTTAATGAGCATAGCTAGTCCACTTTGGGGAAGGCCAGCCTTAGAGTGAAGCCGATTGTTTTGTTCTCTCCAAACAATATAGACAGTTGTTTGGAAGAGCATTCGGTATATTGTGTTGTCGAGTCTACCTTTCTTGTTCTTGAGCATTGATTCAATTGTATATGTCCAATCCGGAGTAAGCGTTCTTCCTAAAAGTTTGGAGCAGAAGTTAGACCAAATTGTGAAGACGTATGGACAAGCGAAGAAGAGGTGATCCCTTGTCTCATTTCGTTCTCCACAAAGTTGACATGGATGAGCGGAACCCCATAGAGCAATTTTATTACCAGTTGTCAGCTTGTCTTGGATAGCAAGTCACGTGATGAAGGTGAAGCGTGGGACTGCATAGGGGAACCAAATAAGCTTTGACCATGTCGCAACGTGGTTCTGAATTCGTACCTGGTTCCAAGTTGATTTCGCCGCGAAGAAAGATTTATACTCTCCTGGTTTGCATCGCCACTTCGTGATGTCGGGACCAGCGTCGAGACATGGCAGGTTTAGTAGCTGAATTTGTTGAATGACTGACCTCAGGAGTGGGTCTCTGCATCTTCTGAAAACGATTGTTCTTTGAGCTTGACTCCAAATTTTAGTCTCTCTACAGACAAAATGTAAATGGTTTTATTTTAGGTAAATTTTCAAAACAACCCTCAAATTAACTAAAACATTACAAAGTAACCCAAACATATAATGTGTTGTCTTAATCAACCGATACAAAAAAAAGAAAAAAAGAAAAGAATTAATTAGTTAGATGCTTATTTTTGTATTTTGTCATAAATAGAAGATTATTATGAAAACTTTGATTAGTCTGTGGGTTGTTTTGCAATTTTCTTTTCTGAATTTGGGTTCCTGAAACCTTCTGATGAAACTAGAGTGTTTTGGTTTGTCGTGTAACAAAAAACCATGAGGATTTTTCGTGTTCGCCGGCGGAGATATCGCGCGCAGAAACGTTGACACTCTCTCTCGACCGCGAATTTTTCCTCGGAGACCAGAAATATGGCGACGGAGCTGGAAGAGCTTGTTGAATTTTTGACATCTCCTCCGCCGGTAAGCTTTTACATTTGGTTTCATCTGTTTCTAAGCTATGAGGATGCGCCGACAAATTTAGACCCTAGGGTTTTTGTGACCGGTGATTCTGATTGAATGAAGAAACAAACATGTAGGTGAAGAAAGCTGCGGTGGAGATTGTTAGTGGATTAACTGGTTCGGAGGAGGGTTTACAATCTCTATCCAAGTATTCTGAGATTCTTCTTCCAGAACGGTCTTCCATCTCCCTGACAATACAATGAAAGATGTTTTAATACAATGGCTTACAGTAACGATCAAAGATGAATCTGTTACAAAGAGAGATTGGCTCATTCATCCAGGGACCTGATAACGCAACTTCTGAGGCCAAGGAGCAGAAAAAGCTCTCTTGAAACCTTGCTTAATCTCAGCTGGAGTTCTCTTGAGCCCTGAACTTGAAACAGAAAACAACTTGAGAACATATGAAATTGGTTTTTGAACGGATCCAACTAAGATTTTCATGATGTTCCATATACAGAAAAAAGCCAAATAAAATGAAAGATTTAAATACATTTTACTGGAGATTGAGCCCATTATTAACCATCATTTTTCTAATCCTTTGCCCATTGGTTTATAAAGCATGCTTTGATGAAAACACATTATCTTTTTCTGGTTCTATGAGATCACGAAATTCGGATATATTAATTTGTAACAATCCCAAATTAGTATTACTTGGTCTTGAATTCTATTAAAAGTGGTTTACAGGAATGCTAATATTTTATATTTCTCAAGTTGAACTATAAGATTCCATCCATTCTCATAACTAAACAAATTAAAATAAAATTCGCAGACTCTTCAATATTAATTTAAATCTCCACATCCTTATTTGATGATTTTGTGTTGTTTTTAGGGTTTAAGGCATGTGTAACATGTATTTATATTTAATCTGGTATGATTTTTTTTTGTCAACAATGTAATATTATGAGTTTATTATTTAAGGTTTAAATTATAGAGTTTGATTAGGGTTTAGTGTTTGATCATCGATTATGATCGATGACTACTACTTCTCATCAACGAGATGGCATAATTTAGTTCATAATTTCATATGTTACAACTATTTTAATAGTTATAATTTAAGGCTATACCTAATTTAATAGTATGACTTTTGTTGTTTCAGAACTTGGGAACCACAGTGAGAGACGTGCTTAAAATATTGCATCTACAACTTTTTTTGTTACAGTCATTTTAAAATGTCTAACATGAAAAACAATTTACTTTATTTGCTGGAAACATATGATCATTGATAAAGACTTTTAGCCACAATATATAGGCGTAGTACAGCCATAGCTATCGTGTTAAAATCGGAGTATTTGTAGCTTAGTAGCTAGCGTAACATCATTTTTGATTTCTTAATTTGAATTGAATGTTAACTGAGCTTCTGCGAGCCTCACAACAAGCATCAAATCTTATTTTCAAACTTAGGAATTACAATCCTGACCTCTTTCTCGCTGCACCAATATGGATTTGAGATCTTGGAGACATTTTAACCAGCCACGCAAGAGAGAACAATAGACAAGGAAACAGACAGAATTTCAGTCGAAAACAAAGAATAAACTTTAGAAGGAAATCCAAAAAAAAAAAAAAGACAAATTCCATATATTTTTAAGAAAAGGGTTATGGGCTCTAAGTCCAAATGAAATGAAAGCCCAAAAAAGAAAAGACAAAGGAGAGGAAGAATAATACGGTTGCAAAATTAAAGAGGTGCAAGTAAAAGTAAACCTGGTATGAGTTTCCGATGAGTTTCTCTATCTCTCTCCTCCGCATCGATTCCTGAGGATTGGTAAATCCCTGAGCAGGAAGGAAGGATTTGACGTGATCATTTCATGAGGTACTCACTGTAATTATCTTTTTTTTTTTTGTGAATTTGATCTGATGAAATCTATAATATTGTGTATAAATTTTTGGGTTTTGATTATTTTTTAAAAAATATAAAAAAATTAAATCAGTGTAATTATTACTAGGTGATTACGCGAGATTAAATATTTATAATATTTTTTTTTGAAAAATTAATAAATTAAATAAACATTTCTAAATATTTTATTTTTAATAGTATACTATTGGATAAATAATTAAAGTCTAAAATTAAGGTTTTTACATATTTATGTTAATAATTAATTATCTAATTAAAAAAATATCTTTTAAAAATTGAATTTAAGAAACAATAAAACAATTTTTCATAAATAAATAAAGATAATTTAGGTAACAGTTTATATATGATTGATTTAATGACATATTATGTAATTAGTCTAGTAGTTAATGTCTTATAAGATATATTCGGGTGTGCCATGGAAAAATATTTCTCATGTGGAATATTACTCTGGCGACGCCACATCAGCGTGGCAATGCTATAATATTCATTTTATTTTGTTAAAATGATTCTCAAATTAATATATAGGAGATTGTTATTTTTTTTGTCATCCTCTATATATTATTTGGGAAGTACATTTATAAAATTAACCTTAGAAAATGATAATATTTACATCACATTGCCATTACAAGAAAGAACAAATCATCATTTCTTATTAAAGGTAGATTAGTCATTAACTATTTTGTTAATCAATTTTTTAATTTCTTTCTAGATTATAATTTTCGTTTTAATTAATTAATTAATTTAATTTTTTTTTTAAAAGCAGTTAAAAATAGATTTTATGAAGATTTTGTTGATTTAGTTTAAACATACTAATTATATCAATTAATTTAATTTTATAAAAATAATATATTTTAATCTTTTATGTAGATTCTTATTTTTTTGGAAACTTTTAAGGAATAATTTATGTGGATTGTCAATTTTGTTTTTTACTTCATTCTAGATTACAATTTTTGTTTTATTTAATTAAATTATTTTAATTTTTAAAGTAGTTTAAAATAGATTTTATGAAGATTTTGTTGATTTAATTAAACACACTAATTAAATTAAATTAAATGTTGATTTAATTTTTAAAAATAAGAGATTTTATGTAGATTCTGACTTTTTTTTAAAAACATTTTTTAAAGAAAAATTTATGTAGATTGTCGATTTTTTATTTTATTACATTCTACCTTATAATTTTTGTTTTAATTTATTTATTTTTTTAATTTTTTTTGAAAAGTAGTGAAAAATAGATATTATTTTTATTTCTAGAAATATTTTTCGCTTTAAATAATTAATTCATTTTTAAATTTTTAAAGCATAGTTAAAAACAGATTTTATTTACTTCTTTCTATATTATAATTTTTGTTTTAACTAATTAATTTATCTTAAAGTTTTTGAAAAGTAGTTAAAATAGATTTTATGAAGATTTTGTTGATTTAATTAATCATACTAATTAAATTAAATTAAATATTGATTTAATCTTCTGTTTGATTTGACGAAATCTGTAATCTTCTGTTTTAAAGATTTTTTTTTGGTTTTGATTAGTTTTATAAATATAAAAAATAAAAACCACAATGATAGCAAAGATATATTTAAGTGTTGAAATTTCCTTTTCTTGCCTTAATCTAATAGAAACAAATTTTTTTCCGATTGCTAGCAAAGACTCGGATGCTCAGCCCGTGTATAATAATAATAAGATTTAAAGCCCTCAGAGATCGTCTTTGTTGATCAAATTAGAGAGACAAAGAAGACAGATGTTGAAAAGACATGGCTCCCGTAAAAACCAAACAAAGAACAGATATCGCTTGAGTCTGGAATTCCTACCACACGATGTTGTAGAGCTCATCCTCGAGAGACTTCCTGTGAAGTCTCTGTTGAGATTCAAGTCTGTATCCCAGAATTGGAAATCGACAATCGAGTCCCGACGGTTCCCAGAAGGACACTTGATCTGTCGTAGGCGAGCCCGAGGTCCAGATGTTCTTTTGGTGTCTCTTTGTGATAAAGGTGATGATGGTCTGAGCCTACATGCCCGAACATTTAAGTTCAGTTTAGCAGTAGCTGTTAAGGTAAGGTTCCCTATTTCGGGCAGCATGATCTGCTATGGTCATTGTGACGGTCTAGTATGTCTCTACTGTGTCAATACACGTAGCATCGTGGTGAATCCCGCCACTCAATGGTATCGAAGTTTTCCTTTTTCCACATATCAACTGTACACCATCGAGAAGTATCAGAGAAAAGATTTTTACTGCTCAGTTTATGAGCTTGGACTAGGTAGAGACAAATTCAGGGGCACTTTCAAGCCCGTTTGGTTATATAATTCATCCGACTACGGACTAGACAACGTTACCACTTGTGAGCTTTTCGATTTTAGTACCAACGCTTGGAGGTACTTTCTCCCTGCTTCTCCTTATAGAATATGTTCTTACCGTAAACCCGTGTATTTAGATGGGTCACTTTATTGGCTCACCGAGTGTGAAGAACCCAAGGTTTTGTCTTTCGATCTTCATACCGAAACTTTTCACGTCCTCTGCAAAGCTCCCTTTGCTCATCTATCTAACCCTCGCAACCCTGCCATGTGCATCCTTAACGACCGCTTGTGCGTATCTTTGAACAACTTTCCTACCCAAGTATTATGGTCGTTCGATTCTTCAGGCGGCAGCAAGACATGGAACAAAATGTGTTCGATGGATCTCACCAACATTATTTCTTGGTTTATGACGAAACCCGAAGTCGCGCTGTTACCAATAGCAGTTCTGGAGAAGCATAAGTTATTGCTTCAAGGTCGTGAGTCCATCGATCCACTGGTGATATATAATCTCCATAGCAAATCTTTTAGATTATTCTACAAACCTACCAAACCCGTTGGTCCTGTTTATTATTACCGAAGTTTATTCTCTGATTTATAAAATTAATCTGTCTTCTTCTTTGTTCCAATGAACCATTGTCATTTAACACTTTCTGCATTTTATTTGAAAGATGATTTTATTTTTCTGTTTGGCTTCTTGTTGTATCCACCTTTCTTGGCTTTTTTTCTTTCTAGTATTAAATTTGTTTCATATGTTTCTACCCCTGGGATCGTCTTAGTGATTTTATTGTTGTTTCGTTGTAAACAATTTCTGAATTTTTGTGTGTTTTTTTAATTTCCAAACATTTTTATTATTTAAATTATATTTTATTTTACATAAAATTTCCGTTTTTATATTATTTAAAAAAATTTAAAAACTTCGATTAATATAATTTTTTTTTGGCAAAATAAAAAAGTATGTCAGAAACTCATATAAAATTATCGACAACTATTGAAAATTTGGTTTTGGAATTTTATCGAAAATAATTGGTCAATCGGCTAACATTTGCCGTCAAAAATTGCATATTGGTCGTAACGACGTCAAATTTGTGTCTTCACAACATCGTCGAAAATGTGCTGTCGAAAAGCTATCAAAAATTTTCGACGGTATTTTGACCGGTGAATAATATCGACCCTTCAAACCAACAGATTTATTCCGGTCGGAAAACCGTCGAAAGAAACCGTTGTAATGGCCCTCTTTCGACAGTTTCCCGACGGATTTTGCCATTGGTTATAGCAGTTTTTCTTGTAGCCTCTATGATTGCCACAAGTTAAACATTGTTTTTAATCCCCACTCGATGGTATCGACATTTTCTTCTCTCCAGGTTGCAATAACTCTGTCTCGAGAAGCATAATAGAAGAGGTTTTCATCATGTTCTCCCACTCCCTAACTTTAGGGGAACATGATGAAAATCAGTGGCACATACAAACCGGTCAGGTTATGTAACTCTTCCGAACTTGGCCTAGAAAACGCTACTATATGTGAAGTTTTTGATTTTAGCACCAACACTTGGAGTTATATGAAAGCTTCGTAAAAGCTTAAGATAAAACTTGGAGAAGATGAACTTTTGATATTATTTTCAACGCAAGTTTTTATAAGTACAGTCCATTTGATATTTGAAGAGAAAGCTTTTCAAATGGTGATATGACAGGTGTCCTAAAACCGGAGCTTGCTCAAAAAAAAAAAACAGAATTTTGGTGGTTGGTGTAAGGTCCGATCGACCTAGTAAACGAGCACGGATTGAGCTGAAATTTTGTAGATAAGTTCTTCAATCTCTTTCCTAATTATCTACCAAATTTTGTCGAGTTTAGTTGAGTATTTTGGGAGATATGAAGTTTCTCTCAAAACCGCTCAAAACAGAACAATCCCGACGGGTTAGGATTGAGAGAATGATTGGGCGCTTGAATCTTAAGGGAATGAGCTAAACTTGGTAGGTAGGTTCTTGAGAGTCTTGTCTTGATATCCACCGAAGGAATTGCTCAAATATTGTCTAGAATAGGAGTTATGATCGGATCAATAAGGCTCTGTTTTTGGGAAAAAGAATCCGAGTTTGGGGTTTAAGCTTTTGAACTCAAGGCTTGTGAAACTAATCTCTTAAGGGCTTATTGTGCTATATCTTGATAGGAAATTAGTAGGCTATCTTGGTGGTGTGTTGTAATAAAAGAAGAAGCAAGCTTTAAGGTTCAAAACCAAGGAACGGTTGTATTTCTTTTCATTGGTTCAACCGTTTAATCAAAGGTGAGTGCGCGACCCTGGCTAATCTATGTGATCATTGATTTGTTGTAATTGATATGTGTGTTAGGACTTGACCATATGGGTGTGATTTATGGCTTGTCCAAGTTGTTTGTGTTGTGTGTATGTTGGAGCTCTATCACTTTCTTGCTTGATTGCTTGTGTATGTGTATATTGATTTCGGTAAGTCTTTGATCATATGTGTGTATGGCCGTGGGACGGGAGGACCGCCTCTAAGCATTATCAATGCTTATGCGCCTCTTTTGGTGCAGATAAAGAGAAGTCTTAGGTTGCGGAGCTCGTGGAACCAAGGCCGAATGAAAAGGGATGATTAGGCGGAGTATATCGGGTTTTTCCGTCTCTTTTGTTTAGTTTATATGACTTTCCTTGATTGTTGATTTTTTGGACTCCTAAGTATGCTCATTAGTGATGTTAGTAAGTTAATTATGTATTATATACGTGTTGTTTATGCTTGGATTGGAAATGATTTTGTGTTGGCTTGTTGTGATTGTTCTCGGGTTGCAGGTCAAGGGGGTGGATCGATCGATCCACGGTAAGATCGATCGATCCAGTAGGTCAGTTTAGTCACCGAGATTTGTTTTGAGGAACCAAGTTCGATCGATCAAGAGACAGATCGATCGATCCTTGGGGGCCATTTTGGTCCTGAGGTTTACGAAGGATTAAGATCGATCGATCACATGGGGGACCGATCGATCCTTACATGTCATTTTCATTTAGAATTTCTCGGGATCGATCCCAAGGGGGACCAATCGATCCTTAGGGGTCATTTTTTGTCCGGGTTTTAGTGAGGATTTGAGATCGACCTATCCCGGGGGGGAGGGGGTTGATCGATCCTAAAGGGCCAATTTCTGGCTGGTCGATTTTGAGGGTTCGAGATCAATCGATCCTGTTGAGGATCGATCGATCCTTAGTGCAGACTGATCGATCCATGGGTGGGATCGATCGATCATGTTATTCCTTTTTAGCCATGGAGTATAAGTCTATTAGGTTGCTTGGGATTTAAGTAAGGATTAGTTGTTTAATGTTTTAAGGGCTTTTAGGAAGTAATTAGATCACCTAGAGCGGTAAAAATTAAAAATTTTTAAAAACCCGAGTTTTATTGTTTTTCTGCGCGTAATTTGTTTTCGTACTCGGGATGGGATCTTTTCGATTTGGCATCAGAGCATAAGCGGTTCTAGGATTTGTGGAAGTTTTGCTTGTTGCCTTGTGATTGTATGCTTGTTGATGTTTGTTGTTTGATTGTGGGGTTCGGTTAGAATCATCCTCTTCGGCCAAGTAAAGGTTCCACGGTAAGACTTCTTTTGTGTTTTTGTTTTGTTAAGTTTTGGAAAATTGAAGATCTTACTAGTTGTGTGGATGGTGAGAAGTTTAAGAAGAGATAGAGGTAGAGGAAGAGGAAGGGTGGCAAGGAGCGAATCAGTTTGGAGTGTGGAGGATATGAACCCCATAGGTGAGGACCAAGCCGAGATTGATGAAGTTGCTGGCAGTGAGAATGTTGGAGCTGCTGGTAATGCGGTTCAAGCGGTTGGTGTTGAACCACGAATTGAGGCTTAGGAACAGGCGGATCATAACCAAATGGGGCAGATATTGGGTTTATTGGCTCAGATCTTGGAGCGGTTACCAGGGATGGTACCAGCTCCAGCTCCTGAAATGCCACCTAGAGTTGATGTTGAGCCACCGAGAGTGGCGAATCCCGAGGTTAGGGGAGAGATTGTAGAACCGATGAATTTCGTCGTATCTCACCGTTTTGGATCATATACAAAGGCTTGACATTAAGTTCTTTCCGGGAGATGCAAAGCCGGTTGAGGCGGATGAGTGGAGGTTGAGATTGGAAAGAAATTTTCCTTCGGTGAGATGTCCTGAGGAGTATGAGGTTGATGAATGATGTGTTTTGTGAGTATTTGGACGAGTTTGTGATCATCTTTGTTGATGATATCATGGTGTATTCGAAGAGTTCTGAAAAGCATGGTGATCACCTGAGAAAGGTGTTAGAAAAGCTAAGGGAGCAGGAGTTATTTGCTAAGCTAAGTAAGTATAGCTTCTGGCAAAGAGAGTGATAGCTAGAGTTTTCACTCGGGTCTATGCAAATAACCCTAGCACGTTGTAGTACTTAGGGATCGAATCCACGAGAATCAAGTGTTGCACAACAGATTACAGAGAATGATTGAGAAGCTAAGACAAAATAAAAGAGTTGTTTATTAGTGAACAAGAGAATAAAATAAAGACTTGTAAACAATGAATTAAAAGACGCTAGATTTCAGAGAAATTCGCAGGAAGTCATAAATCAGGAATCAGACAATTATTCAGGGAATGAATTAAACACCAATCTCGAACTCAAACAGAATTGTATAATCAATACACTGTCGTGGCACCAATTACTTTGTCTAGCAACCTAAGATTCTAAACTGTCGTTTGAACTCAGTATTACAGACAAGCATTCAACAGGCAGGTTCAATCTGTTCACGAATTGCCTTAACATCAGCTTTCATTGGTTAAGGATAATTCGCTCTCCTAATGTTCTATCAAACAACCTATAAGCTTTTGGAGAATAGGTTAAACCCTAAATCAGAGACTAAGTGATCAATTTAGTATAAGCTATGAGAACAACAATAGGAGAAGATTAACAATGATAAATCCCTATCTATGTCTAATTCAGTGATTCATGAAATCCTTTGAAACCCTAAAACCTAACTAGGAGATTACTCAGACATGACAAGAGATGAACAAGCAATGAATAAATGAAACTCCATAGCGATTGAATTGAAATAAGAAAAGAGTATAAGAAATCTTCTCTGAGAGATGAGGTATGAAAAATTGGAATGGAGATGAAAGCATAGCCTAAACAATGACTTAAAAACCCTTATTTATAGTTCTAAACAGGTTTTGGTCGAAACCTAAAGAGATAAGAATAATCTGGGGCAAATCTGGAAATTTTCCTCTTGTATTTTCTCGTTTTTGGACTGGATCGATCGATCTGAGTTGGATTGGTCGATCAGGGTTAGATCGATCGATCCAGAGTGCCGTGGTCGATCTTACAATGTCATGCAAAAGTGGATCGATCGATCTAATAGTGGATCGATCGATCGGAGGTCTCACTCTGCATCTGCTTCAGCTGCTGGCCAGATCGACCTATCTTCGGTAAAACAGGCATAACATTTGAACCACTGATGATAATAACATGAAACCGGTCCCAAATGAAAGCTAACTCAAAGGACTATCTTGTATCCAAAAACATTAAAATCCGACATCGGAAAGATGTTCATTGAATGGCAAACTTCTGACCCTTCTGCACTGTCCTGCATCTCGAAAACTGCATTTTCGCTCCAAAATTTCAAATTCTCTTCCAAATCAAGCTAAAACCTGTAAAAACTTTGTAAAGGAATAACGGACTCTAAATAAGTATAAAAGACTCAAAAAGACTCGAAAAAGAATGGTTAAAAGACGTAAAATATGGAATATATCAACTCTCCCAGACTTAGTCTTTTGCTTGTCCTCAAGCAAACTACAGGGAAAATTGTCGAGGTTTGAAAACAGAAACTCATCATATCTCAGAACTCCTCATCTACCAGCACCTTTGAATCCACATACCACAAAGCCAAAATTAGAAAATATGTCAGCATTATAATCATAGGCTTAGCAACCCACCAGATACAGTTTAAACTCCTTAGAGAAATCTGAGATCTCCATTGTTGACTCCTGTAATTCATTAAGCGTGTAGACTCATCGAGGGAGTATCGATCAAAAAACTTATGGACTATTTCCCTTCCAATCATATGTAATCTCTCTCTTCATTTCACTTTTTTTTTTAGCATTTATATCGTATGATGAACTAGAGTTAGTCACTATCGTGTTCTTTGTGAGGAGACGCGTATGTAAAATCACTCTTGAACAACCCTATCTTGGATTCAAGAATCGGAGCTAATCACTGTCGTGTTCCTTGTGAGGAGACGCGTATGTGAACTCACTATCGTGTTCCTTGTGAGGAGACACGTATGTGAGGCTTGCCGTCATAGTTCTTTTGAAGGAACTCAAGCTGTTGTTCATAAAATAGGATCTTATTATCATTACATAGAGAGAGATTGCACTATACTTATCTTGAAAAGAGTCGTGTTCGATGTATACCAAGCCCCAAGATGAGAAGTTAATTGATGTTTGGCCTTTAGCCTAAAACCTAAAACCTGTAAAGACTTTGTAAAGGACTAACGGACTCTAAATAAGTATAAAAGACTCAAAAAGACTCGAAAAACAATGGTTAAAAGACGTAAAATATGGAATATATCAGAGAGATTAGATTTTTGGGTCATGTGGTTTCTGAGAGTAGAATTTCTGTTGACCCGGAGAAGATTAAGGCTATTAGAGAATGGCCTAGACCACAGAATGCAACCGAGATAAGAAGCTTTCTCGGTTTAACTGGGTATTACAGGAGATTTATCCAGAGTTTTATGAGTATTGCTCAGCCTATGATAAAGTTGACGGGGAAGGATGTTCCCTTTGTGTGGTCTCCGAAGTGTGAGGAGAGTTTCTTGAGACTTTGAGAGTTATTGACTACTGCATCGGTGTTGGTGTTACCTAATCCTAAGGAACCATATGTGATTTATACGGATGCTTCTAGGTTGGGATTGGGTTGTGTATTGATGTAGCCTGGGATGAGGAATTACACAAGTTTCAGTGAACTCTGTTTTCAGAACAGAGGTTATCGATCAATCCACGAGATAGATCAATCGACCATTAAGTCGGTTATGTGATCGGGGATATTTTTAGGAAAGGATCGACCAATCCCAAGAGGGGATCGATCGATCGGCAGGAGTGTCAGACTGTTCATGATCGATTATGATAAGTAAGAACGATCGAGTTGTGAAGGATCGATCGAACCTTGGGAAGGACTGATCGATCCGGTAAGATGCTCTGTTTTGGTTTGTTTTTGGTAGTTGAGATCGATCGATTTGGGGCAGGATCGATCAATCTGGGGCAGTATCGATCGATCCGGTCTCTAAAAAATTAGTTTTTGAGTAGTATACGGTTGGATGACGAGGTAATTGCCGATGAAATTCTTTGGGGGTTGATTGTGATTACTAGATCGTATGATCTAGGTTGATTACTGATGAAATTGTCATATGGAGTGAGGACATGTCCTGGTTGAGTATTATTACAATTTAAGGGTATATTAGATCGTAGAATATGATGGGTTTGGCATATGGCATGAGGTTATATTATGACCAAATGCTGTTACGATCTAAGAGTATATTAGATCGAAAAACATAATGGCATGAATTGATACATGATGTGTGTGGTGTTATGATTCAAATTTTTAATATTGTAGAGCCTGAAATCGACTTGGTCATGTGTATTTTGAAGATTGAATCACTTGGTTTAGCTGGTTTAACGACTTGGTTTGAGTGGAAGAGCCGGTTTGCTGAAGAATCAAAAGGAAGCTCAAAGACTCTATAGTTTAGAGGGTTTCTCAAAACTGTTTATAAATATTTTGTTTCCTTCTCTGTTTCGCGGTTGTAAATATTTCGAGCTGCCATTGTTGAAGCTCGAGATCGATCCTTAAGTTTTTGATAGTGAATTGCTGGGTAGAATCCAGCTACAGACGTAGATATCACCACATCGATGTATCGAACTTGGTAACAAATCTCTTGTCTTCATTCCTTTACTCTGATCTTGCTTTCTTTTTCAAATCATTCAAAGTTTGAGTTCATAGATTCTCAACTTGATCTGTAACAAAGTGGTATCTGAGCCAAAAGTTCTCAGAATCATGGCGAATCCTAGAGTTGATATTCCGATCTTCAATGGATGCACCAATTTTTCATTGTGGAAGATCCGAATGATGGCTCATCTAGGGGTTCTCGGCTTGAAGGAAGTAATCACAGATTTCGAGTTGACGAAGACGGTCATAATTGCTAAGAGTGAAAGCAAGCAAAGTTCTAATGAAGATGCTACTGCATCCGATGTGTCTGCAACAAGAATCATACCAGATCAATCCAAGATTGATAAGTCAGAACACGCCAAGAATCTGATAATTCTACATGTAGGAGATGCTGTACTACGAAAGATCAATCATTGTACAATTGTGGCAGAGATGTGGGCTTTGTTGAATAAGCTTTACATGGAAACTTCTCTGCCAAATAGGATTTACATCCAACTCAAGTTTTACTCATTCAAGATGGTTGAATCCAAGACTATCGATGAAAACATTGATGATTTCTTGAAGATAGTATCTGAATTGGGAAGTCTTCAAATTGAGGTTACAGAAGAGGTACAAGCAATTCTTGTTTTGAATTCTCTACCATCTAGTTATGCTCAATTGAAACACACGCTCAAATATGGAAATAAGGCATTGTCAGTGCAAGATTTTGTGTCTTCTGCAAAATCCATTGAGAGAGAATTAGCAGAGTTGAAAGATTCACAGAAGGTTGCCTCTGCAGTGCTGTATACATCGGAAAGAGGTTGGCCAACTCAGAAGAAAGAGAACCAAAGCAGGGGCAAAAGTAGGTCAAGATCAAAGACTAAGGTCACTTGTTGGTTTTGCAAGAAAGAGGGACATGTAAAGAAAGATTATTTTACGAGAAAGAAAAAGTTTGATACAGAAAATCAAGGTGAAGCAGGGGTAATCACAGAGAAATTAGTGTTCTCAGAAGCCTTGATTGTTGATAACAAGATGGTGAAAGATCTGTGGGAGTTAGACTCACGCTGTACATCACATATGACTTCAAGAAGGGATTGGTTCTGTTCCTTCCAAGAAGATGAAGCCACTAAGATACTTCTTGGTGACAATCATGCTGTAGACTCACAAGGACAAGGATCAATCAGGCTAAATACCCACGGCGGCTCTATCAAGATTTTGAACAATGTCATATATGTTCCTAATCTGAGGAGAAATCTTATATTTACTAGAACTCTGGACAAATTGGGGTTTCAGCATGAAGGAAGAGCTGGCAAGGTGAGATACTTCAAGAATAATGTCACAACATTATCAGGAAATTTGATAAATGGTCTCTATATACTTGATGGTGAGACAGAGACAACAGAAGTATGTAATGTTGAGCAGTCAAAGGACATGACTTCACTATAGCACAGTAGATTAGGCCATTTAAGCTTCAACAGTCTGAAGGTTTTATCCGAAAAAGGATTACTTGACAAGAAGGAAATTAAAGAGCTTAAATTCTATGAAAGTTGTGTCATGGGAAAGGCTAAGAAGCTAAGCTTCAATGTAGGAAAGCATGACTTAACAGAAGCACTGAGCTATGTGCATGCAAATCTCTAGGGATCTCTTAATGTGACATCATCACTGTCAGGGAAGCAATACTTTCTCTCTATCATTGATGATATGACTAGAAAGGTCTGGCTATTCTTTTTGAAAACTAAAGATGAAACTTTTGACAGGTTCTGTGAATGGAAGGAACTAGTGGAGAGTCAAGTAAGCAAAAGAGTGAAGTGTTTGAGAACAGATAATGGCTTAGAGTTCTCTAATTTGAGATTTGATGAGTATTGTAAGATTCATGGGATTGAAAGACACATGACTTGTACCTATACCCCCAGCAGAATGGTGTAGCAGAGAGAATGAATAGGATAATCATAGAAAAGGTAAGATGCATGCTCAATGAATCTGGCTTAGAAGAAAAGTTTTGGGCTGAGGCAGCATCTACTACAACATACATCATAAACAGATCACCCTCTTCTGCAATAGATCATAATGTCCCTGACGAGCTTTGGTTGAATAGAAAGCCTGGTTATAAGCACATGAGACGTTTTGGATCCATTGCATATGTTCATCATGACCAGGGCAAGCTTAAGCCGAGAGCTTTAAAAGGGGTATTCTTAGGCTATCCCACTGGGACTAAAGGTTACAAGGTGTGGCTGCTAAATGAGAAGAAATGTGTCATCAGTAGAAATGTCATTTTTCAAGAGAATATGGTCTATAAGGATATGCAGAGCAAGACATAAGATGAACAACAAAAGGCAGATGAAGTCTCTGCATTAGGGTCAGGTAAAATTACAGAAATTGAGCAGAAAAGGCTTAGTATTGCAGGAAATTCTGATCCAGGTGGAGCAGTCTCAGAAATAGAAATGTTAAGTGACTCTAAATCATATGAAGAAATATAAAGAATTGCAGGAACATCTACAGAAGGAAACTTATCAGGTTATAAGCTAGCCAGAGGCAGAGAAAGAAGGGTAATAGTCCCTCCAGTGAAGTTTCAGGATTATACTCATTTTGCTTTTGAACTGCTTACGTGTGAAGTCATGAATTTAGAAGATGAGCCTCAGTGTTATCATGATGCTCTAAATGACAAAGAGTGGCATAAGTGGAATGCAGCTATGAGTGATGAAATGGACTCACTGAATAAGAACAACACATGGACATTGGTTGATAAGCCAAAGGAGAAAAAGATCATTAGCTGCAGATGGTTATACAAACTAAAGCCAGGGATACCAGGGGTAGAACCTCAGAGGTACAAAGTTAGGCTTGTTGCAAGAGGTTTTACACAAAAAGAAGGAATTGATTATCAAGAGATATTTGCACCTGTTGTCAAGCATACATCTCTCAGGATCCTCATGTCAACTGTAGTGAATCAAGACCTCGAGCTACATCAAATGGATGTTAAGACAACATTTTTACATGGAGAGCTTGAAGAAGAGCTATATATGGAACAACCTGAGGGTTTTGAGTCAAAAAGAGGTAAGAACAAGGTTTGTCTCTTGAAAAAATCTCTATATGGGCTAAAACAGGCTCCAAGGCAATGGAATAAGAGATTTGACAGGTTTATGTCAGAAGAGAGTTTCATAAGAAGTGAGCATGATCAGTGTGTTTATGTGAAAAGAGTAAGTGGGAGAGATAGCGTATATCTACTGCTGTATGTAGATGATATACTTATTGCTGCCAAACACATGTCAGAGATTGATAAATTGAAGTCAAGACTCAGTGAAGAGTTTGAGATGAAAGATATGGGTGCAGCTAGCAAAATCTTAGGCATTGAGATCACCAGAGATAGAAAACAAGGTAATCTCTGCTTATCTCAGTCAGGATACTTAAAGAAAGTCTTAGAAAGGTTCAATATGAGCAATGCTAAATCTGCTAATACACCAGTAGGAGCACATTTCAAGTTGTCATCTGTAACAAATGTAAGTGAGTGTGTTGATACAGAGAAAATTCCATACTCTAGTGTCATTGGAAGTGTAATGTACTCTATGATAGGAACCAGAGTGGATATTGCTTATGGTGTTGGTCTGGTAAGTAGGTTTATGAGTAAACCTGATGAGATTCATTGGGAAGCATTGAAGTGGTTAGTCAGGTACATAAAGAGATCACAGAATCTAAAACTTATTTACACTAAAAGCAAGGATTTCAGTATTGTTGGCTACTGTGACTCAGATTTTGCTGCAGATTTAGATCAGAGAAGGTCTATTAGTGGCTATGTGTTCACAGTGGGAGGCAATACAGTCAGTTTGGAAGTCTTGTTTACAACATGTAGTAGCTTTGACAACCACTGAAGCCGAATATATAGCTCTTACTGAGGCAGTGAAAGAAGTTATATGGATTAGAGGTCTGTTATCAGATTTTGGTTTCGAGCAGAAGAAGTCTCAAGTTTGGTGTGATTCTCAGTCAGCTATTTGTTTGTCAAAGAACAATGTGTATCATGAGAGAACTAAACACATTGCAGTGAAAATATCATTTCTCAAGGACATCACAGATGGAGATGAAGTAGAAGTTCTGAAAATCCATACTTCAAGGAATCCAGCAGATGTTTTGACAAAATATGTGACAGTAAGCAAGTTTGATTTAGCTTTAAAGCTTCTAAGGCTGATCAATTTGGAGTAAGTGCCATTGTTGCATAATGCTGGAGGTTATACCCATGTATAGCAATTCACTTAGAAGGTAAATTTTGAATCAAGGTGGAGATTGTGGTGTTATGATTTAAATTTTCAATATTGCAGAGCCTGAAGTCGACTTGGTCATGTGTATTTTGAAGATTGAATCACTTGGTTTAGCTGGTTTAACGACTTGGTTTGAGTGGAAGAGCCGGTTTGCTGAAGAATCAAAAGGAAGCTCAAAGACTCTACACGGTTTAACGGGTTTCTCAAAACTGTTTATAAATACTTTGTTTTCTTCTCTATTTTGCGGTTGTAACGAACTTCATTTCTTGTAACTGATCTTGAGAGCTGCCATTGTTAAAGCTCGAGATCGATCCTTAAGCTTTTGATAGTGAATTGCTGGGTAGAATCCAGATCTAGACGTAGATATCACCACATCGGTTTATCGAACTGGGTAACAAATCTCTTGCCTTCATTCCTTTACTCTGATCTTGCTTTCTTCTTCAAATCATTCAAAGTTTGAGTTCATAGATTCTCAACTTGATCCGTAATAATGTGGTACTTCATGTATCGGTGATGATCGAACATATGATGAGGTACTTCATGTGTAGTTGAGGTTGTACGAATACATGATGTGGTATTTCATGTATTCGTACTGGATAGACACATGATGAGGTATTCCGTGTGTTGTGGAGGTTGAGAGCGGTGTGTTGTTCCGTCACTTGGTTTAGTGAGTTATGGATCTATGTCATTATATCCTAATACGTGGTTGGGGTCAATAGGATTATGTGGTATTTAATCCTACTGACGGGTCATTAGGGTTATGTGGTATTTAGCCCTAATGATGAGTAATTAGAGTTATGTGGTATTTAACTCTAATGATGTTGGTTAGGACTATGTATTATTTAATCCTAATGGGGCGGTTTACTGATTAGGATTATGTGGTATTTAATTCTAATAGATTGGTAAACCGAGTGAGAGCCTGTGGTATTGGATCTCACGGAGACTTATTATATTAGGGTCCTATGGTATTGGATTCTAATGTTCTAGGTCGTTTGAAGGACTTAACTCATTTGAATCTTGTGGTATTGGATTTCGATGGGTTAGCCATTGGGTGACCGCGTAGGATCTTGTGGTATTAGATCCGAGGGTGTTATTGAACCAAGTACAGGACAACATCGAGCTCGACTGATAACCCTACGGTAGAGTTGGACTGTAGTACGGGTGTTGTTGCAGTCGTTGTTGAGTTGTACCAAGTATAGTCATGACTACCGTTAGGTCATCGCGGGAGTACTGCTACATCGGCGAGGGATTATGATTATTGTACTGCGATCGGTTTGGAGTTATAGATATGATGCTACTACCATGTTGGATTATGATCAGTTGGGTGTTGTTGTTGTGGTACCACGACTGCCGTGAGGTTTTATCTGTAGTGCTACAACAGTTGTTAAGGGTAGCAGGTGCACTTTGAGATGGATCTGAGCGAACGATCTAAATCCTTGAGTTATGCTGAGAACTTGGTGAGTATGATCAATGCCTTGCAGTGGTGTGTTGCCTCTGATGAGTTAGAGCCGTTAGGGCTATAAGCGGCTGACCAAGTTGATATTTTGAGTAAAGTGCAGGCTGCACAGGAAAAAGATAATGAGACCATTCTAGTCAATGGTCGAGTTTGTGTGCCTAATGATGAGAAGCTGAGAAGAGACATTCTTCGTGAAGCACATCAGAGTCGATTTTTGATTCATCCCGGGGCGACCAAGATGTATCAAGACTTGAAGCGGTATTATCATTGGGTTGGGATGAAGAGAGATGTAGCCAAGTGGGTGGCTAGTTGTGGGACTTGTCAGTTAGAGAAAGCTGAGCATCAGATTCCGAGTGGATTGTTACAGAGTTTACCTATTCCTGAGTGGAAATGAAATATGATTACGATAGATTTCATGGTTGGATTACCGAGTTCTTGGGGCAAGGATGCTATTTGGGTTATAGTTGATCGCTTAACCAAGTAAGCTTATTTCCTAGCGATAAGTAAATCAAATGGGGATTGAGTTTTGGCGAGGAGGTACATTAATGAGATAGTGCGGTTACATGTGTACCTGTGAGTATTGTATTGGATTGGGGTGGTCATTGGGTGGACTACTTGAACTTGGTCGAGTTTACTTATAATAATAGCTATCAAGCTAGTATCGGGATGACACCATATGAGGCTCTTTATGATAGGCCTTGTCGGATGCCATTATGTTGGACTCAAGTGGGGGAGCGAAGCATGTTTGGCGAGAGTCTGGTGCAGTAGACTACGGAGAAGATCCGAGTCTTGAAGCTAAACATGAAAGAAGCTCAGGATCTTCAAGAGAGTTATGCGGATAACCGTAGGAAATAGTTGGAGTTCGCTGTAGGAGATATGGTTTATCTCAAGATGGCGATGTTAAGGGTTCTAACAGGTCGATCTCCGAGAGTAAGTTGAGTCCGAGGTATTTGGGACCGTTTCGAGTGATGGAACGAGTGGACCTGTTGCGTATAGGCTTGAGCTGCCAGCGGCTGTGTGAGTATTTCACGATTTTTTCATGTTTCGAAGTTGAAAAAATACTTGCATAGAGACAATCAGGTGTTACCGGAGATTCCACCTGAGTTGTCACCGAGTTTGAGGGTTGAGGCAAGACCTGTGAGAATTCTAGATCATAGAATCAAGATTGACGAGAGGAAAAGAACTCCAAGATTAAGGTCTTGTGGAATTATGACGGGATGGAAGAAGAGACATGGGAACCGGAGAGAAGAATAAATGCGAAATTCTCCAAGTGGTTCAAGGAACAAGTCGAGATTTGAGATTCGAGGACGAATCTAATTAGTGAGGGAGAATTATAACATTCGTGTTCCCGTCGTTCTCTTGTAATGTATTTATTTGACTTTTGTTGTAAAAAATATGAATCATCGGGTCGTTGTATTTGGACGGAGATTCAATAATAAGAAGTTATTATTGAATTAAGTTATTGTTGATTTGATATACGATGTGGATTTCGTGTATCGGCTGTAATTAATACATGATGCGGATTTCATGTATTAGAGACGATTTGACACATCATGTGTGGTGATGATGATGGGCGAGGTGTTGTTCCGTTACTTGATTTGGTAGATTAAGATCTTGTGTCGTTTGATCCGGTGACGTGGTTGACGGTAGGATTATGTGGATTTAATCCTACGCCAACTAGGATTATGTGGATTTAATACTAGGATGATTAGGATTATGTGGATTTAATCCTAATGAGACATGTTTAGGATTATGTGGATTTAATCCTAAACGGATAAGGGTTATGTGGATTTAGCCCTTATCGGAGGATTATGCGGATTTAATCCTCGGTTGGTCGGGATTATGTGGATTTAATTCTGAAGGGTGGGTTTATCGATTAGGACTATGTGGAGAAGGAAGAAGAAAGAGAAGAAGAAGGAGAAGAAGAATAAGGAGAAGAAGAAGGAGAAGGAAAGAGAAGAGAGGAGGAGCTTGCTCTATTTACCTACCAAATTTCGTCGAGTTTAGTTGAGTAGTTTGGGAGATATGAATTTTCTCTCAAAACCGCTCAAAACAGAACAATCCCGACGGGTTAGGATTGAGAGAATGATTGGGCACATGAATGTTAAGGGAATGAGCTGAAACTTGGTAGGTAGGTTCTTGAGAGTCTTGACTTGAGATCCACCGAAGGAATTGATCAAATATTGTCTAGAATAAGAGTTATGATCGGATCAATAAGGCTCTGTTTTTGGGAAAAAGAATCCGATTTTGGGGTTTAAGCTTTTGAACTCAAGGCTTGTGAGACTAATCTCTTGAGGGCTTATTTTACTATATCTTGACAGGAAATTAGTAGGCTATCTTGGTGGTGTGTTGTACTAAAAGAAGAAGCAATCTTTAAGGTTCAAAACCAAGGAACGGTTGTATTTCTTTTCATTGGTTCATCCGTTTAATCAAAGGTGAGTGCGCGACCGTGGCTAATCTATGTGATCATTGATTTGTCGTGATTGATATGTGTGTTAGGACATGACCATATGGGTGTGATTTATGGCTTGTCCAAGTTTGTGTTGTGTGTATGATGGAGCTCTATCACTTTCTTGCTTGATTGCTTGTGTGTGTGCATATTGATTTCGGTAAGTCTTTGATCATATGTGTGTATGGCCATGGGACAGGAGGACAGCCTCACTAAGCATTATCAATGCTTACGCGCCTCTTTTGGTGCAGGTAAAGAGAAGTCTTAGGTTGCGGAGCTCGTGGAACTAAGGCCGAATGAAGAGAGATGATTAGGCGGAGTATATCGGGTTTTTCCGTCTCTTTTGTTTTGTTTATATGACTTGCCTTGGTTGTTGATGTTTAGGACTCCTAAGTATGCTCATTAGTGATGTTAGTAAGTTAATTATGTATGCTATAAGTGTTGTTTATGCTTGGATTGGAAATGATTTTGTGTTGGCTTGTTGTGGTTGTTCTCGGGTTGCAAGACAAGGGGTGGATCGATTGATCCAGTAAATCGGTTTAGTAATGAGGACTTGTGATCGATCAAGAGGCAGATCGATCGTTCCTTGGGGGCCATTTTGATCCGGAGGTTTTCGAGGGATTAAGATCGATCGATCCCATGGGGAACCGATCAATCCTTACATGTCGCTTTCATCCAGAATTTCTCGGGATCGATCTAAGGGGTCGAGATCGATCGATCCCAAGGGGGACCGATCTATCCTTAGGGGTCATTTTTGGCCTGGGTTTTAGTGTGGAGTTGAGATCCTGAAGGGCCAATTTCTGGCTGGTCGATTTTGAGGGTTCGAGATAGATCGGTCCTCAACAGGATCGATCGATCTTTAGTGCAGACCGATCGATCCATGGGTGGGATCGATCGATCCTGTTATTCCTTTTTAGCCATGGAGTATAAGTCTATTAAGTTGCTTTGTTTTAAGTATGGATTAGTTGTTTAATGTTTTAAGGGCTTTTAGGAAGTAATTAGATCACCTAGAGCGGTACAAATTAAAAAATTTAAAAATTTCAAGTTTTATTATTTTTCCGCGCGTAATTTGTTTTCGTACTCGGAACTGGCATCAGGTGAAGAAGCTGACAAAAAAATGTATATGAGTATATTCAATTTATTATACATATCTGTGTATATTGAAGATAATTTACTTAATTTATTCTACATTTAATAAAATATTAAATAGTAAACTATGATTAAAGTATAGTACTTTTTAATTAATAATAAATATTCATAGTAACATGGTTAATTGTATCATAATACAAAAAAATGATTATATACTCAATTATAAATTGTATTGATTTTGGAATTTGTATATTTTGTGGTAATTGTGTTGAGTATTGTCCAACAAATTGTTTGTCAATCCGACTCGCGCATCTTTTTGATCCAATACGATTTTTAAAACATTTTAGTAAGTTTATATTTATCAATTTTTGATTGACTTTTTTTTATCTTTACTTCTTTGCTCCAAAAAAATGTTCTTTCAAATTTTCAATTATTAATAATTGACTAAATTTTGGTTACTTTTTAATAATTGACTAAATTTTGGTTACTTTCTAAAATATATATATCAAAATGTTTAATTGATATGAGACATCCATTTCTTACTCTTTTGTACTGATTGAGTAAATTACGTCCGTTTTCAAAAATCTGAATCACAACATATGCAAAAAAATAGATATTTATTTATTGTATGAATTATGTATTTACTCAATTGTTTTAAAAATATGATCAAGCAAAGATCGGAGAATAATTTTTAAGAAAATCTTCGATATTCTATAAATTAATTAAAGGAAATAATTTTGTTGACAAAATAAGAGGAAGGACAAAATTTTAATATTTCCTTAAACCAATGGATTAATTGAAATCGAAATGCAATTGATTTTGATTTCAATTAATTTTAATTCTAAAATTACCCTATCTAATTGCAATTAAATATTTTCTACACATAATTTCAGTGGCAATTGAAGTAAATAAATGATTGATTTTGAACATTGTTCAAACTGTACTTCTCTTTTAATAATATGAAGACATTAACGTAAATCGAACAAGATGATGTAATGTAGAGTGTAGTTTAGATGGTATAAAAGTAAAAAACCTCCAATAAAAATGTTTTTAAATTGAGAAATATATCACAGTTTTATACTTAGTAAAAAAAAGTGTGTCATAAGATAAAACAAACCTTTTAATTACCCGCTTGTCACACGCATTGTTGACAACTCAACTCGTCTTCTCTGCAAAAACCCTTCCCTCGTTCGTTTTAATCCACAAATTTCGAATCCATAGAGAAGAAACATGAAGCAATGTGATCGTACTCTATCTCCTTTCACCATAGGTTCTTCTTCGTTATCATCATTCGTTGCTTCTGAATCTGATCCTGAAGATTCTTTATGGGGTGCTTTCACTTTTGATTTCTCATTTTTAACATCCGAAGACCAGAAGATTTGTCCCAATGATGATGATGATGATGATGATTCTCTTCCTCATTTGTCACGCCATGCCGATGCGACTACTGTTCTCAAAGGTGAATTTGTTTTTTTTTTTTTTTAATCAAATGATATGGTTTTGTTCTTGCTATGTGTTGTTTAAGAGTTTATTGAATCCTTAGGAGAGACTCGTAACCAATCCTTAGGAGATTACTGTAATGTGCTCTTCAATGACACTTGTGAATGTTTTCTTTGGAATTCTTGTAGCGGAACTGTACGGGTTAACTGCTTATGCAAAGCGAGATTTGGAGTGTGTGGATTCTCAGCCTTTTAACATCATTAGCTTTGGTTTCTACAACCCGTTTTGATTCAAATGTGACCATGGGAGAGGGACGGTCTCAGCGTTTTGCACCAGCAGCATCGGTTCTTGGAGTTACCAGTATAATAACTCCGGTGGTAGCTAATGATAACGCTGGTAACAATATAGCAAAGGGACAGTTTCCTTGCGCCAAGGATCAGGAAGCTTTTTCGGAAAAGTTTCTGGTGAGAAAAGATATCAGTAAAAGCAATGGTAGTCCACTCTTCTCTAAAATGTCAGCGCCGCAGATTAAATGTACCAACGGTTCTGGTATTAACAAGCTGAATCTGTGCAGCACCAACAGAACTGCAGTGTCCGAGAAATCTTCTTTACGCATTGACGAAGAGGACACAGAAGTGGATTCTCCTTGCTGGAGAGGAACACGGTCTCATTACACTGCAGCATCAGGTATCAAATCTTTGAATTTCAGGCGTTCTAGGGATGATCTAAATGGTCTTTATGGATTGAATCCTTTGGCACCTCAATTTATACCATCTAATGCTAAGAAGAACCTAAACAAGAATGGGAGAGAAGTTGAAGAAAACAGTTCTTCTTCTTTGAAAAAGTCTCTGTCTTCAACCGTTCCACCATCATCGGAAGGGTTCAGCATAACTGATACTTATGAATCTGGGATTGAACAATGTTCTGACCAAAACGCTAGAATAGGCGTCCTGATCCATGATGCAAATGAAAGTTTGGGTTTAGTATCTCAAGATAGTCTTTTCAACACTATGAGTATGTTAGATATTAGCAACGAGTTCCAAACGTATAAAAAGCTGGATCCTTTGGCCCCTGTTTTTGTTCCTGCTTGTGCAAAACTAAGTGCCGTCATTAATGAGAAGCATGGTTGGTAAATATGTTGAGACAAATGTTCACTCAACCTCAGCTGTAAGTTCTTCAGCCAATATGTTGCTAAATAATGTAAAGCTTGAGACAAATTCTTCAGAGGCCGACCATAGTTTAAGGAATCGATACTCTAATAATGTTCATGAATGGGAAACAACATATTCATTCAACCCTCAGCTTCGATCTCAAGTTCAGGTTTCTGAGAAAACAAGAAACCTGAGCTTGGATAGGTCCAGCAACAAGTCTCATGGTCGGAAGAAACTAAATCCTCTGGCCCCTCAGTTCTCACTTGCAGATAATAAACGAAAAGTATATGGCCGTCTTGAAAACCAAGCTGCAAATGATTTACCGCCCATGGTGAATAGTTCCCGTTTTGGTGTCTCCAATTGGCTATAGGAACCATAAAGAGCTACATGCAGGCTTAGCACGATCCTCAGTGCATGTGGAGCCATCTTTTAATGGAGTTCGTACAAAGGAGATGGAACGTCTTGCTCCCCACATATTACATGGAAATTCTTCTCTAAAGTCTCAACCTACTAAAGTAGAAGATAGTTTTGATCATCTTCTGCCTTTTCATATGTTAGAAACTGCAGTGAGCTCATCTTCAAGCAATGTGAAAGCTCTATCTGAATTTGGCGATAGACATGGCTGTTCCACATCATCACCATCTCCAAAAATAGATGTTAAGAAACTCCTTATGACGATTCATGGACTGTCAGAGTTGCTAACACATGTACACAGTTCAGAAACTTCAGATTCACCAAGTGAGCAATATCTTGATCTCATTAACTGTACTGTGCAGAATCTCGACTCGTACATCAATAACAGAGTTCAAGAGCATACTGGGAATTATGCAAGCGCTGTACACAGTTCATGTGATTTATATTCGTTGTCTAATATGCGTAAGGTATGTTCTCTTGACAACTTTAAGGATCATCGAAGCATTCTTATATTTCTAAAGCATCAGGGAATTCAGGGCACATCTATAGACTATAGGAATCCAAATTTTTGTTACCTTCCCTTAAAAACATTCAACTAACTGTTTCGTTACATTCAACTAACTGTTTCGTTTTAACAATGTTTGCTTCCACCATATTTCTCTAAGATTCCAAATGTTCTCTATAGCGATCGCTTAGAGACCATCAGCTACCAAAAGCAAAAAATACGAGTGCCAAAGTTGATGTTAATAAGAAAGAAAAGTACTTTATGGTCTCAGGGGATATGGTACCAGATTCTCATTTTCAATTGGGTGTGAACAAAGATAATGGCTTTGGCAAGGTAGAAATAGTCTGTACTTATATGCTTACAGACATGATATTGTGGCGTTTCTCAATACTATCGGTTTGACAATGTGCAGGTTATAGGGAATCATCATCAAACAGAAGAGCAAATCAATCCACAGGTGCTCTTTTATAAAAGCTTATGGCTCAAGGCTAACGCAGATAGGTCTGCTACCAAGCTATAGAAATTTTGCTGGCAAGTGTTTGTAGATAGAAAAGAGTTTCTCTGTCAGATAGTGAAAGACTTGAATCCGATTTTAGTGTTGTTGAAACGCTTAATATAAAATCAAGCTTTGTTTTTTTCATCCAGATGTACAATCAAATCTTCGGTTCTTGAACCAAATTTTGTATCCTGAAGCTTCGATGATTATATGTAAAAACATTACTAGTATAACAATCTTAATAAACAGTCTACAACATTAGAGATAAATGTCTCAAATTATAGATGTGAAGCAAACATTGTTTATGGCTCAGAGGGGGCAAAAAATAGCCTTTAAAAGTGGAGAAACACAGATAATGTTCGAGAAGATTGCTAACCGAATCAGAAATGAAGCAACAAAAAAGAACCATCACAAGTCTCTGCAACCCAACCTATGTAGTGAGTTCCATAATGGCCGAAACAATATCTCCGTCACTGGCTTTAAGAGCCTTAACAGCTTTGGTCTTCGAGACACCAGCTTGAGTCATCACAAGATCAATGTCCTTGGCTTCAACACCAGTGTCATCAACATCTTCGTCTTCGTCCTCCTCTTGTGGAACCGAAGCTGCTTCAGAAGCATCAGTGTTAGGGATCATAGATGCTACATCGGGCATCTTGAACCTCTGAGCAGCTTGTGCTTGTAGCTGAGAGCTCATGTCATCAATCTTAGCCTCACCAAATATCACATAGGTCTCAGAATTGGGACTTTTGAAAACATCCGGCTTGGAGATGACAAACAACACCTAAAAAGAATGCAAACAACTTCCAGAATCAAACATAGCTATACAATAACCAAAATCGATTAGAGAATTACAGTCAATTAGGTCATTTTCTTACATTCTTTGATCTCTTGATAGTGACTCTGCTAACATCTGTAACAGGTTTCATTCCCAGTTTCAGCATGGCCTTTCGGCTTTTCTTCTCACTTCTACTTTGCTTGGAACTCTCATTCTCACCAGCTCCTTCACATAAACACAGACACAACAAAAACATCAAAACCCTAAAATTGTTAAAATCCAAACAAATGTGATACATAGCAATTAAAAACCCAGGAAACCTAATGAAGCATTGCATCATCAGCAGCAATATTGTAACAGATTCGTGTTTCTGAAACAAATTGATTTAATCACAGAACCTACAAAATGATTCCGGAAACATCTCTAAATCATCTCAGTGTCCATTAAACAAGACCATCAAATCGAGAAAAACAGTGTAACATACCATCAACGTTCTCATCGTCGTCGTCATCAACATCATCATCATCTTCATCTCCATCTTTCACATCCTCAACAACAACATCGTTCTCCTTCTGCTCCTCAACACAAACCAAACAAAATTAATCGTCAAATCGAAACCTACTTCGACTCGCTCAAAGAACAAAAACATAGAAAGAGAGAAAGAAACCTGGAGATTCATCTGCTCTTTGATGGCATCCATAAGCTCTGCCTCATTCACTTCCTCAATAACTGGACCTGGCATCTTCTTCTTCAATCTTTTATCTTCTTCTTCGGAAACAACAAAAAAAAAAAACGAAAACCCTTAAAACAGCGCAGCGAAACTAACCCTTTTATCAGTTTCAGTGGCGATGTATAAATATAAAGAGGGCGTAAGATAGTGCTTGGGGCTTAACCTATAATTTATTGGGCCTAAAAAATAGCCCGTTTATGTTTGATCAATTAGCCCATTGGACTAAAATACATTAGCCCACATAATTCGGATTGGAGAGAATCATGCCCAAAAAGATGTACGCATCATTGGATCTCTCTTTTGTGTCTCAGGCATTATGATGCGGGAGCAGTTGCACAAGCAAAGGAAATGGATAAGAATAACTGGCTGGTTGTGACTATGTTGTTTCTAGTCCAATCCAATACTTAATACATGGGCTACAACATCTCTAAAAGAGGATTTCATGGGCTGAAATGTCTTGGGCTATTTTCTATCACCAAACCCAAAAGAAGAGACTTCAAGAGTTATTTTTGTCATCACGGAAGACCACATTTATTCTAGTCAATTTATCTTTTATTCAAGCATTTAGAAGACTGTTTTGGGAACTCTTAAGGTTATGTATGCATGTAGACTAGCTTTTAATGCTATTTGGTTGTATTTCCTCTATATAATGAGGCTTATATTCATCTAATAAAGGGAAAAAAAAGCGAGTTTTAAGCGAAAGAAGTGTCTTTGTGACCTCTTGGATCTGTTTAGATCATTTACTTTATCCTTTGGATTTGGAAGAACTATTGGTCTGGTAGGCATGGGCGTTCGGGTCGGGTAATTCGGATTTCGGATAATTTGGGTATCTCAATCTAATACCCGTTCGGGTGTTTGTAAAAATCAGGTCGGGTTCGGGTTTTTATTTCTCGGGTTCGAGTCGGGTTCAATATTTTTTACCCATATGTATCCAAATCTACTCGAAAATATCCGAAATACTCCAGAAAACTTAAACATTAGTTACGTTTTATCCAAATCTATCCAAATTACCTAAATTACCCAAAAATATCTAATATATTTGAGTTTTTATAATTGTAATTTGGGTATTTGAATCATTCCAAGTATAAGTACAACTAATATTTTTTGCTATATACTTGTATTTCATATACTTTCGGATACTTTTGGGTTTCGGGTTCGGGTCGGGTTTTTCGGGTATAGAAATTTAGGGACCATTCAAATATTTTTAAAAATTGGATCGGGTCGGATTCAGATATTTTTGCATCGGGTCGGATTCAGATATTTTTGCATCGGGTCGGGTCGGATCAGGTTTTCAGATCCGGGCTAAAATGTCCAGGCCTAGGTGCTGGATTCGAGCATCTTGGTGGTAGCAACTTTATCCAAGTGTGGTGTTAGCTCAACCGATTTCTTTATCATTTTGTGGTGGCAATTTTATCAAAGTGTGATGATTCGTATTTTCTTATCTATCTAGTTACGTTTTCATTCATCATTTTGTTCAGGCTTCCGGTTACACGCATCACATTGTTCAGCGCAAGGCTTCTACTTGTGGTAAAACCCTTTCGATTCAATGATTACAATCTCCTCATTTTTAAATATATTTTTGAAAATAAGGATTTTAAAAAAATGTTTTTAGTAGAAGAATTTTTTTTAAAAATTCTACTATTATCCAAAACTCTCAAAATTTTACTGTAAATATATATATATATATATACATATATATATATATATATTTACCTATCCTTAATCCGTACCATTGATGCTAGATAGCATATCAACTCCGATACGTTGATGTAATGTGGTCACCCCCAACTTTATCGTTGACCCCAAAAACAAAACAATGCAAAATCATTAATACCATTTCAAATTCATAATGCTGACGTTGTCTCGCTTGACGTAGGGTGGCTGACGCCATCTCTTGATTTGCTTAGATACTTGTCTCTTTCCCATATGTGGTCTTTTTGTTTATTTTCTAAACGCGTTTCTTATTTTGTCACATGTATTACGTCTTCAAATGCTGTCGGTAGTCTTAAAAAAAACCAGTTAATTCTGAATATTGGGAGTTTTAGAAATTTATTTTTATTTTAAAATATATATTTTTAAGTTTCATACAATTTTATTAATTATTTCTTAAATATATATAGACAAAATTTTCAAAATAAATAGTCAACATTAATATTTAATGTTTTAGAAACTTTTGTAGTCATCTCATCTCTTTTTCATTTTGTTTATTTTTTTTTAATAAATCATGTTTTATAAAAAAGAATTGTAAAAATAAATTTCTTAAGACACATGTTTTTTTTTTATTCCTCCATATTCTGAAACAGAGAGATTATTACCTACACGGCTACCGGCAAACCTATATTTCAATAGATTCACCTTTTTTTTTTTTTAATTATAAATTTTGCTGAGAGTTATAACTTAAAATGTGTCTTCAGGGATGAAAAAGTTTATTTAGAGATAGTAAATCTGTGTCCAGATAACAACTAAATAACAGAAAACTCTATATCGGTCCAACTCATTAAGCATTTTGAATTAATTAGACTTGAGTTTAATGCTGGTTTGATTTAATGATTGCAAACGAAAGTTTAAAAATCATTGATTTTTGGTTTAAAGTATAATACCTCGTGTGAGGAATAATCTATTATAGCATTCCATGTTATAGAACAGTTTTCATTTAATTCCCGTCAAGTCACTTACTTCTCTTAAGACCAAATATTTTAATCTTATTCAATCGATCATTTTCTCATTGCTCGTTTTCTTGAATTTTTTTTTCTTTTAGTTTACTTTTAGTGATTTATAATCTGAAAACCAACCAATTTAGTTATGTCTTAGCTACTTTTGACTTTTGGAATCATATTATGTGATTCTCTAGGTTTATAGTGGTTCGACCTTGCATTTACAACCGTGACACACTAACCGTAAACTTACAGGTTAAAAATCGAGTAAAAATTCACCGATTTCCATATGGAAACTCACGGGACATCTATTATTTAGCGATTACTTGGGTGCCTTTCTTTGAGATCTCCTATCAGAAGCTTCATCCGTATAAGGTACCATCGAAAGATGTTGCATTGCTTGGAGTCAATATATATCAAGTCATATATCTTTCTTTATCTTAGGATTACCAGATTATGTCCATAACTACATATAAAGGTGGGTGATTGAGAGAAAACACATGTTCAATGATAAAAAACCGTTACATCTACTTGGGTTCTTTTGATAATTTGTATTTTGTAACTAATATGGCCCGCCGAATAGGCGATTAGTCTCGGTCATTCTCATTACAGTATAAACCCAGCCAAACCTCTTTTGTCGTGTAACCCAACACAAAAGCGTTCTTAGAAAAAAAAATTCCGATTTACCCTAAAAAAAATTCGACCAATGAAAAAAGTCCTCTGCGGCACGCCTTTGGGCATGAATATGGCCATCATCGGTTCTCTTTTGACTCTGACACAGAATCTCCTCCCCATCTAACACCAAATAAGGCCCAAGAGGGAGAGAGCCATCGAGCTTCCTTTGTGGTATTTCAATATAAAACACATCATACTACTAGCACATTTGCAAACACACTACGCTAACTAATTTTGCAAGTCTCACTCTCATATCTTGACAAGCGAAACAAATAAGTGAACCAGGGGGAGGAAGGGGAGGTAAATTGTTAGGTATAAACTTAAGCTATTATAGAATTTGGCGAATCAGTGCGCGGATGCTCTCTCAAAAAATGTAAGGGTTTACCCAATTTATCATGCCCATGTTATACCACCAGTTTGGCTTGCTCCACTGGTTGGTAATGACCTTATTTGTATTGAGATTACAAGTACCTTTTAATGGAAGTAGATTTCAGAGTTTAAAAAAAAAAAAAAAAAAAACCTGACATTTGGTATCATGAATTGGAAAGGAAACTCGCATAAGGGGTCTCCCACATCAACATAAGAAGTGGATTCCCTTATCAATCCATTGGAAAAACACACAATCGAATAAGCACATAATATATCAGGCCATTTTGCGCGTAAACAGCTAACGATAAGCACATTTCATAAAGAGAGTATGAAAGAAATCTTTGTGTTAACCTACTCACGTATAATTGGTTAATAAGTTTAGACCAATTTGCGTCAGATATTTTCACCAAATTTTGTTTACTAATTCTCAACCAAAATTTTAATTATAGAGAAATAATCAGAAATTTCTAACTGTTTATCAACCAAATATATTAGTATAAAAGGTATGACCAATTTCTGATCATTTCAAATTTTCATCATAATTTTGTCGAAAGTTTCACTGAAATTCGACATATTTTTTTTGTAGTAGTAGGTACATTGGTGACGTTTAACAAATTTCTAACGCACCTAATTTACCTAACATGTGACTCTTATGGGATGGAGACATTTAGACTACCCTTTCCGGAATTTTGATAGTTCGTTCATTGACACATTTTTATTTACTTTTTAATGATCAAATCACAACAATTTTGAAAACTTTCCGCAAGATAGGTAACCCAAAATTTTATACGAACATTACTCTATTTTACATAAATAAAATTTAAATCTGTTGTAAACTGATCCATCTTATTAATGAGATAAGAGAATATATATATATGAGTCTCGGGATACAAGAGAAAGATAAAACCCTAATGGGCCTAATGGGGCCGGTTAATGAGTCCACAAGATGTTTTATAACACTCCCCCTTGGACGAAATAACCGTGCCTGATACTCAACCGGGATCTCTATAATGCGCTGGGGAATGTTGCCTCATTAAAACCTTACCAGGAAAACCCAGTGGGAAAAAAACCATGGTGAAGAAAAAAGAGTACAACACGCATTACTCCCCCTGATTTGAGCATCACTGTAGATCCTTAAGTCTACGCATCCCAATCTGATAAATGAGCTTCCGGAGTATTGAAGTCGGCAATGATTTGGTGAATAGGTCGGCTGAATTCTCACTTGATCGGACCTGCTGAACTTTGACCTGACCATCCTTCTGTAATTCATGAGTGAAGAAGAATTTGGGCGTAATATGCTTCGTCCGATCCCCTTGATATAACCGTCCTTGAGCTGAGCAATGCAAGCCGCGTTGTCTTCAAACATAACCGTTGGCTCCTTATCTTCGTTCATACCACAATTTGATCGGATGTGCTGAGTCATGGACCGCAACCAGACACACTCTCTACTAGCTTCGTGAATGGCCAAGATTTCCGCATGGTTAGATGAGGTGGCAACGATTGTCTGCTTCATAGATCTCCATGAGATAGCTGTTCCTCCATGCGTGAAAACATAACCAGTCTGAGACCTGGCACAGTGCGGATCCGATAGATATCCTGCATCAGCAAAACCAACTAGCCCATCCTTGTGTTGGTTAGTGTAAAACAATCCTAAGTCTTTAGTCCCTTGTAGGTACCTTAGGGTGTGTTTAATACCGTTCCAGTGCCTTTTAGTTGGACATGAGCTAAAGCGAGCTAGGAGACTCACGGTAAAACAGATGTCTAGTCTAGTGTGACTAGCCAAGTACATTAATGCTCCTATGGCACTGAGGTATGGCATTTCAGGACCGAGAACTTCTTCATCGTCCTTCTTTGGACCGAATGGATCACTGTCCAATCTGAGGCTCCTCACAACCATCGGGTTGGTCAATGGGTGGGCCTGGTCCATATTGAATCTCTTGAGTACCTTTTCAATGTATGCTGATTGATGCACAAGGATTCCATCTTTGATGTACTCAAGTTGTAGCCCCAAACAGAATTTAGTTTTGCCCAGGTCTTTCATTTCAAATTCTGCTTTTAAGCATTCTACTGTTTGGGCGATTTCACCAGATGTTCTGAGGATGTTTAAATCATCCACGTATACTACTATGATCAAAAATCCTTTGTTTTCGTATTTCTTGATAAAGATGCATGGACTGATCGGATCGTTTTTGTAGCCTTCTCTGATGAGATATTCACTTAACCGGTTATACCACATACGTCCGCTTTGTTTCAGTCCATATAAAGATTTGTTCAGCCTAATGCAGTGCTGATCTCGAGATGCATGCTTATCTTTAAGCTCGATGCCATCTGGTAATCTCATATAGATTTCATTGTCCAGTGGTCCATAGAGATAGGCGGTTACAACATCCATTAACCGCAAATCTAAATTTTCTTTTATGGCCAGACTTATGAGGAATCGAAAAATAGTTGCATCCACCACAGGAGAATAAGTCTCTTCATAATCGATTCCGGGTCTCTGTGAGAATCCTTGTGCTACAAGCCGTGCCTTGTATCTAACGACTTCACCGAGTTCGTTTCTTTTACGCACAAAGACCCATTTGTGGCCCATTGGTTTAGTATCGAATGGTGTCCTTATGATCGGACCAAACACATTCCTTTTCTTTAGACTGTTTAACTCCACGTTTATGGCTTCTTTCCATTTTAGCCAGTCTGATCTACGAGTGCACTCAATTATAGACGTGGGTTCTAGATCCTCTTGCGTGTGCGCAACCTCAAGTGCTACCTTGTATGCAAAGATTGCATCTATGTCGACATCTTTTCTGTTCCATTGAGTTCTAGACATGCTATAATTGATAGAGATTTCATTATTATTGATCCCTTCGGAACCTTGAGATTTGGCGTCCCAAACCTCTTGTATCGGTTCACTAGAGTGAATCTCAACCGCGGCTATGTCTGTTATTTTAGGAATCCCGGTTTTAACTGTTGCACCTCTCTTTGGTTTTCGGGGATTCTTATCTTTGGAACCTAATGTTCTGCCACGTTTATTACGTGATGCAGACTCTGTAGCAACTTGAGTCTGTCCTTTTTGGACATCTATTCGTACTGGTGCATTACAAGCTGGTATGTACGATTTGGTTACTTTGTTCGGGTCAGCAAAGGAATCTGGCAATTGATTAGCTAGCTTTTGTAAGTGTATAATCTTTTGGACCTCTGAATCACATTCTAGAGTCCGAGGATCTTGCCATTGTAAGGATGTTTGATTCCATGAAATTTCCTTTACCAGCTTGTGTGTCTCTCCACCTAAGACAGGATATACCGATTCATCAAATTGGCAATCCGCATATCTGGCCTTAAATAGGTCTCCTGTGGTCGGCTCAAGATATTTGATAATGGTGGGAGAATCAAAACCAACATATATTCCCATCTTCCTCTGAGGTCCCATTTTAGTTATCTGTGGTGGTGCAATGGGTACATAGACTGAACACCCAAATGTCTTAATATGGGAGATGTCTGGCTCATGACCCGTTAGCAATTGGGATGGTGAATATCTATGCTCACTAGATGGCCGAATGCGTATTACTTCAGCAGCATGTAAGACTGCATGTCCCCAAGCTGAGACCGGGAGCTGCGACCTCATGAGTAATGGTCGAGCAATCCATTGAATTCGTTTAATGAATGATTCAGCCAATCCATTCTGTGTATGGACATGTGCCACGGGATGTTCAACCCTTACCCCCATGGCCATACAATACTCATTAAACGTTTGGGAAGTGAATTCACCAGCATTATTAAGATGTATAGTCTTAAGTGGGAAATCTGGAAAATGGGCTCGCAATCTGATGATTTGGGCCAATAACCTAGCAAATGCTTGGTTTCGAGAAGACAATAGACAAACATGCGACCAGCGGGTCGATGCATCAATTAGAACCATGAAATACCGAAATGTCCCATAAGGTGGGTGGATCGGACCACATATGTCTCCTTGGATTCGTTCCAGAAAATTCAAGGTCTCTTTAGACACTTTGACTGGTGAAGGCCGAGTGATCAACTTCCCTTGTGAACAAGCTGTGCACGTGAGGTGCTGAGGGAAAAATCGGTTTTCTTTAAGGGTGTGCCCTTTAGAACTTTGAATCAATTTACGCATCATATTCGTACCGGGATGACCAAGCCGGTCGTGCCAAATAGTGTGATATTTGAATCGTGCTTTAATAGCAACATTAGCCTCAATCATACTGACTCTAGCATAGTAAAGGCCAGTAGATAGTGCGGGTATAGTCTTAAGGACTTGTTTATGGCCGTGTGAGATCTTAGTAATCAGTAGGGATTCTTTGTTCCCTTCACCTTGGGTTTCGATGTGGAAACCATTTAGTCTTATATCTTTGAAGCTCAATAGATTTCTCTTTGAACTGGGTGAGTATAGTGCATCTAGTATTTCTAGATGTGTGCCGTTTGATAACAACACATGGGCTTGGCCGTGGCCTTCTATTAGGCTCGAGGTACCCGCTATTGTGCTAATGTTTGCGGTTTTTATTATGAGATTTATGAAGTATCTCTTGTCTTTTAGTATGGTATGGCTGGATCCACTGTCCACCACAATGATGTGTTTGAGCTCGTTCATAAATTTAATAGACAAGAGGTACGATTTAAATAAGTAATTAAATAAACCATTGAATAAAATAATGTGTGCATAAAAAAAAAAAACACAAATCAAAATCAAACAAAGCCCAAATAAATATTGTCAATATAAAGCAAATATCTAAATGTCGAAATCAATCAAGAAGGTCCATTGCCACGTCCACGGCCACGATCAGAGGATCTGTCACGCTGGACGTAGTTGGATTCTCTTTTGCTCCTTCGATTTGATGGGCCTCTGGTAGTGGAGCTGATCCCGGGGGCCTTTGAGCACTGTTTCTCATCAACAACTCATTATTTTTCTCTGCTAGGAGTAAGCAAGAGATCAAATCTTCATATGTCGCGTATTTCATCGCGCGGTATTGTTGCTGAAGCACAATATTCTGAGTATGAAATGTTGACAATGTCTTTTCCAGCAGCTCATTGTCAAACACTTCATCGCCACATAGTTTCATGATTGAAACGATCCGAAATAACTCGGAGTTGTAGGCGTCAACGGATTTGAAATCTTGGAACCGTAGGTTCTTCCACTCGAACTTGGCTTGGGGCAATATGACCGTTTTCTGATGGTCATACCTCTTTTTCAGTGCCACCCAAAGGTCGAGTGGATTCTCAATCGTGAGATATTGATTTTTTTTTTGAGGCTCTCGGCCAGGTGATGGCGGATATGAAATATCGCCTGGAACCGATCTTTGAGAGATGCGGTGTTACCATCGATGATGCATTTACCTAGGCCTTTGGAGTTGAGGAAAATTTTAGTGTCAAGGGCCCACTGGAGATAGTTATCTCCTGAGACAGTGGGTGCCTCGAATTCAATCTTTTGAATGTTCGACATCTGAAAACATGCAATTGATTTCATTAAGTGATCATTCATTTCGGAAAAATAGCTTTGATGAATCTAGGATTCTTGGGTTATGGGATTGAAAAATAAACTTTCCTTAAATGAAAAATTGCTATTTATGGAAACTTTCTATTTTGGGGAAACTTTCTATTTTGGAAAAATTTCTATTTTATAAGGTTTTCCTGTCTTGAATAGGATTCGAAATTTCCCAATTTAATTAGGATTTAGGATTTGATAATTTCTTCTTTTTATTTAGGTTTTCCTTTTATTGATTATGATTAAACTTTTCCTATTTAGAATAGGATTTAGGGTTTTTAGGATTTTCCTATTTACAATAGGATTCTTACTTTTCTAGGTTTCTAGGGTTCATGCGATTTTAGGTTTTGATTTCTGGCAATTTTAGCATGTAACCAATCATAGAAACAATCAATTTAAAACAACCTAGACAACCTCAATCAATCGGATTATACTTTAGGGATTTTGGATTTGATCCGATTTAGGTTTTAGGTTTTTAAAGTTTCGGTCATGGCTAAGTGTTTTTGAATTTGCGACTTTGTTTTAAGCAATAATAACTTTTCTAGCAACTTAAACGAGTCAAGCAATCAGATCACACAAGCAATAACAATCGCTTAATCAATCAAGATTCGTTTTAATGGTTACACTTTCTGTAGTCCGAATTCGATGGTTGGTTCTTAGCTTTTTAGGGTTTCGGATTTACCTTTCACCTTAAGGGGTTGTACGGACTAGAACCGGGAGCTAAAGACCTCGGTTTTGAACAGTAACGCCGGATGAACAGTAACCGCGTTTTGTGTTTTTAGGGTTTTAGGGAGCAACTCGTGCTGATAACGTGTTGTAAACTGATCCATCTTATTAATGAGATAAGGGAATATATATATATGAGTCTCGGGATACAAGGGAAAGATAAAACCCTAATGGGCCTAATGGGACCGGTTAATGAGTCCACAAGATGTTTTATAACAAAATCCACAATTTTTTTTATCAACTATTATAGCGTTATTAAATAAAAAATGTAAATAAATTATTTAATTAAATAATTCTTTCATATGTTACCATCAAAGACTTATTTATTCAAATATATATATATATATATATATATATATTATTAACATGCAAAAGTTGTTTTTCGTTCTTTTAACTTTTAGTAGTAATACATGGTACACATAAAGCTAAACGTTACAAATGGCCAAAAAAGTAAAAAATAAATAAAGTTACCACTTCTATATTAATTTCTTTGTCTCTTTGTTATATGTAACTATCCACATGCAAAACCTGTTTTTCTTCTTTTAACTTCTAGTTATACTATACATGTATACACAAAGATAAAACTTAAAAATGGCAAAAGAAAGAAAAAAGAGAATGTAAACGTTACAATTTCTATATTAATTACTTTGTTTATTTTTTATATAACTATGAACATACAAAACCTGTTTTCCCTTTTTAACTTCTAGTAATACATCATCTACACACAACAATAACAGTTACAAATGGCAAAGAACAAAAAAAAAAGAGAAAAAAGAAGATAAACTTTACAATTTATATATTAATTCATTTTTTCCTTCTTTAAACTTTACAATTTATATATTAATTCATTTTTTCCTTCTTTCTTTTCTTTACAGTTAAATCCTCTCCGTAGACTAAAGAATCATTTGTTTATGTCCGTAGATAACACATGTCACCAGTTTCTTACTTGAAAAGGTAAGAGGATGTCACAAAATCAAATTCATATTAGCCGACTGGTAAACATTTTCTTTCTTGAAAAGGTAAGAGGATGTCACAAAATCAAATTCATATTAATTAGCCGACGTGGTAAACATCGTGCGGTGTGCGTGTCCTTATATAACACATCTATGACTCATGTGGATTATGTACGATAAATGTTAACATATCTCTCTCTCTCGCTTCAGCTTTCACACCAATCATGGCAGCTTCTCCAACATCAAAGCTCCTCGTATCTGACATCGCCTCCGTCGTTGATCACGTGCCTTCAAACTACGTACGACCAACCTCTGACCGTCCAAACCTGCCCAACGTTGAAACTTCTGGCGATTCTATACCCTTAATCGATCTCCAGGACCTTCATGGACCCAATCGAGCCGACGTTATCCATAAGTTTGCTCATGCATGCTCCTCTTATGGCTTCTTCCAGGCAAGTTCTATTCACTTTCAATCTCCTTACCAATTTACTCTGTTGTATCGCAATACACTTCAGTTTTCAACTAGATTTACTCTGTTTTATTGAGTCACACTCTTATATTTTCTCGAGTTTACACTCTTTTAATTGCAATACACTCTGTTTTCAATCAAATTTACTCTGTTTTTATTGCATGACATCGTGTTTGCTCTGTCTTATTACAAAAGAGACTCTGTTATGTTCAATCAAAATGTTACTATTGCATGTTCCAGATCAAGAACCATGGAGTACCAGAAGAAACAATCAAGAAAATGATGAATGTAGCAAGAGAGTTTTTCCGGCAGTCAGAGAGCGAAAGAGCGAAGCATTACTCAGCAGATACCAAAAAGACAACGAGACTCTCCACAAGTTTCAACATTTGCACAGAGAAAGTCTCTAACTGGAGAGACTTCCTTCGACTCCATTGTTATCCTATCGAAGATTTCATCAACGAATGGCCCTCAACTCCAATCTCTTTCAGAGAAGTAACAGCTGAATATTCCACGAGTGTTAGAGCCTTGGTCTTGACACTTCTTGAGGCAATCTCAGAGAGCTTAGGCCTTTCGAAAGACCGTGTAAGCAATACATTAGGCAAACATGGTCAACACATGGCCATAAACTACTATCCGCCGTGTCCACAACCGGAGCTAACTTACGGACTTCCGGGACATAAAGATGCAAACTTGATCACTGTTCTTCTTCAAGACAAAGTCTCTGGTTTACAGGTGTTTAAAGATGGTAAATGGGTCGCTGTTCATCCTGTTCCCAATACTTTTATAGTCAACCTTGGTGACCAAATGCAGGTAATTAGGACACAAACTGAAAAATTCCTCTGTTTTGTTCACTCTCTTTTTGCTAAATTAATGAGGTTGTTTCTCCTCTCAGGTGATAAGCAATGACAGATACAAGAGTGTTCTCCACAGAGCGGTTGTGAACAGCGACAAGGAGAGGATATCGATACCGACATTCTACTGTCCTTCTGAAGATGCTGTGGTTGGTCCAGCACAAGAGCTGATCAATAAGGAAGAAGACTCTCCTGCTATTTACAGAAACTTTACATATGCTGAGTATTTTGAAAAGTTTTGGGACACAGCATTTGCAACTGAGAGCTGTATTGACTCGTTCAAAGCTTCCACCAACTAACATAGTATACTTTAGAATCAATCAGTCATGACTGAGGCCGTTCCTTAGTTCTTGAACCCATTTGTGTTGCCAATTCAAGATCAGTAATTTTCTTTAATTAACAAGTCTGCTTGGACAATAAAGCAAACTGTTCTTGCAACATTGTGAACTCATTGTGTTATAAATTTACACTTACACATGTAGAAGATATTCAAGGAGCGACAGTAGAATTGTGGTAAGTCATTACATGTCTACTTCAGAAAGAAAAAGAAGCGTGAAACAGAGAAGCAGAGCAAAATAGGGAAATTAGCAAGAAGAAAGCATGTATGAGTGATGATGTGGATGTTGAGGTGGATGAATTAATGATGATGAAGCAAGATGATGCAGCAATTTTAGATATTTCTAAGGACCAGTTGATGATAAAGGTTGGCCGCAACGGTCACATGGGACCACTGTGACTTGGCAGTACGATAAAAAGCAGAAAATCAGAGTTTTTTTTTTGGTGTCTCCTCCTTGTCTATAAATAATCGTGCAAGGATTCTGTTTAGGGCAGGTTGTTTTGTGAGGTTTGTAAGGGTAAGCCTGGTGGCTGTATCCAGAGTAGCTTGATGGTATTTCAGTAAGAATTGGGGCTTGCTGAGTGCTTCAAGGGGTAGCTAGTCAATTCATCAAGGAGATAGTTAACCACCATGGATTCCAGCTTCTACTGTGTCTGACAGGGATAAAATATTCTTAAGCTCCTTTTGAAAGGAATTGTTCAAACTGTGAGGTACTAAACTCAAATACAATACAACTTTTCATCCACAAACAGATGGATAGACTGAACTGAACAGATGCTTGGAAACTTATTTGAGATGCTTTGCTTCTAACCACCCTTGCACTTGGGCAAAGTTTTTACCTTGGGCTGAATTGTGGTATAACTTTGCTTACCATACTTCTCTGAGAACAACTCCATTCATAGCTCTGTATGGTAGAGATCCTCCACCACTGATCAGATTTGAGACGGACTCCACCAAAAATACGGATTTGGAACAAGCTTTACGGGAAAGAGATGCTATGATGGTTCATATCAAAGTTTACCTACAATGAGCTCAAGCTACTATGAAGCATAATGCAGACAAACATCGACGTGAGGTTCAGTTTACAGTGGGTACATAGGTATTTTTTAAAATTAAGCCTTATCGTCAGTCTTCTGTCACCAAAAGGCTTTGTCAGAAACTAGCTTCCTGGTATTCTGGTCCCTTCAAGATCACATAACAGATTGGTAAAGTGGCTTACATACTACAATTACCTCCTTCTTCCAAGATACACAATGTGTTTCATGTATCTGAGTTGAAAGAGGCTATTGGCAAGCATGAACTTCAGCCTCTACCCACTGAGTTCTCTGAGAAGGATGAATACGTCGTTGAACCAGAAGAGATTGTCACAACAAGATAGGTGCCTTGGAAGTTCTAATCAAATGGCGTGGCTTACAAAAAGAAGATAACACTTGGGTGCTCGCAAGGGATCTCCTCCACCAGTTTCCATCCTTCAAGCTTGAGGACAAGCTTAATCTCATGGAGGGGAGTATTGGTAAGCCATTACATGTCTACTTCAGAAAGAAAAAGAAGCGTGAAACAGAGAAGCAGAGCAAAACAGGGGAAATTAGCAAGAAGAAAGCATGTATGAGTGATGATGTGGATGCTGAGGTAGATGAATTAATGATGATGAAGTAAGATGATGCAGCAATTTCAGATATTTCTAAGGACAAGTTGATGATAAAGGTTGGCCGCAACGGTCATATGGGACCAATGTGACTTGGCAGTACGGTAAAAAGCAGAAAATCAGGGTTTTCTTTTGGTGTCTCCTCCTTTTGTCTATAAATAATCGTGCAAGGTTTCTGTTTAGGGCAGGTTGTTTTGTGAGGTTTGTAAGGATAAGCCTGGTGGCTGTATCCAGAGTAGCTTGATGGTATTTCAGTAAGCATTGAGGCTTGCTGAGTGCTTCAAGAGGTATCTTAGGTTCTTTATCTTGTGTTCTTGCTTATCCGGGGTGGTGAGTGGGGATTATTATCTTGTAAACCGTCTTTACAAGATATATCTAAGTATTTTCATAAAAGTTTGCAACTTTCTTCATTTTTACTGTGTTTTCATATCAAAGATTGCAACTTTATTCCAATTCAGGTCTTTACAAGTTTGGGCAGTAGGATAAGTTTATTCTTATCAAATTGATACATAAACCAGGTTTATTCGCCGCAAGCAAGCTATTTCCATGTTATATGCTCATTTGAAACTAAATGAACCCCTTGAATCTCTTAAGATCAGGTTTATTCGCAGCAAGCTATGCCGCATGGTCAGCGGTACCAGGACTCTATTTCAGAGCAATTCCTTAGGCCAAGGAGGTTTTCAGCGAAGGTCGCAGTTACGCAACAGCTACCACAACATATTAACGGTCCATTTGCGGATTAGTAGATCGGGAGTAAAACCTGGTTGTATTGTATCATTAGTCAGCCGACAACACGCCATTAATTTGGTGTCGAATATGACATGTCACCGTCTCTATCTCATTTACTATGTTAAACTTCCGGTTACACTTAAACCCATCACAAGTCATCATTAGTATAAAAAGAATTAACAAAATGAATTGATATTCTCTACTATGAAATCATACACGCAAAAGATTTAAGCCATTTAAGTTAGTTAAAATTAGCTATTTTCTGTTACCATGCAAAAGTGTCAGATGTCAATCGTCTAGGCTATAACCTATGTTATGTAAGACAACAACACATAAAATCTAAGATCAAATAGCATGCAGTGGGTTAGTTCCTATGTGATATCCTGACTCATTTCAAAGGTGGTTGGTCTAGTTTACGCATTGATCACATCGTTTCTTTGAAATTGTTTTGATCGTGTACCAAAAATTTATTCCGTTGGAGTGTACGTATGTTATACTTTGTACATTAGATATGTTTCTGTAGGGCTTTACGAAAGCTCTTGGAATCGTGGAGCATCTCGACAATACATCTCACCAAGAAAGGGTTTAATTGATTCCCCTGTTCTTGTTATTGTTGTCGCCATTGCTCAAGAACCGTAGTTATTGCTGATTTACAGCCCCTTCGATCCGGCTCTGCAGAGTACAGTTCGTCGGAGACAATAGCGTTCTGGTTCTATAGGACCAGAAGAATCTAGACCTGGTACTGTAAGCGAGGATTCACTTTGCATGTTTGATCATGAAACTTAGGGTTTTTGCTTCACTTTTTCAATTTAAATCGATCTAGTTTAATATTAAAATATTTCGATTTATAAAGAGTCAAAAGATTCAAAACTTGAAAAAAAGTATTAGGTTTCTTAGCTAAATAATTGCGATTTTAAATTTGAAAAGATTACGACGTAAATGGGTTTAATAAACGAGCCCGGTACCGGTTTTCTCATTTTTATAGAGTATTTGCACCTAGAAGTATCACAAATCCCCTATATATTATTTGAAAAGTACATTTATAAATTTATAAATAAATATTAAAAAGTAAATATTTACATCACATTACCATTATATCAAAGAATAAATTTTAATCTTTCATTAAGAATATTTTAGTCATTAGTTATTATGTGATCATTTAATTAAAATCAAAGATTATTTAAGGAAATAAAATCAAATATATCGATATTTACCTAAATATCCTTAAATATCGTTATTTTCTTAAATATCTCATTACTTATTTACCTAAACCACTTATCAAGATTTTAGGAAAAAAGTCACTTCTAATAAATAACAAATTTCAAAATAACATGTAATGCATAAATTTTTAAATATCTTTCTGTTTTTTGTTTTCAAAATTTATTAAAATCTTTCTACAAAAAAATATATTATAATCGATAATATCAACAAACATGTAAATATTGTCAAAGATTTTATTTTGCAAAACCTAAAACCTAAAACCTACATTACATGTTTACCTTTTTTTTAAAAAAAAAAAAACATAAAACACACGATTTTAAATTCTAACTACTAATAATAGAAACTAGATTACGATTTTGTTCATTTATTGATTTATAGATCACGAGTATAAAGGGTGATTGATTGTTGCTTTGAAACTTTCCTACTGCCATATTTGAATCTAAAGCTCTAAATTCAAAGAAATCACGCTTTACATATTTTTTTTTCAAAGGTAAAACCACTTTTATTTTTATTTCTTTTTTGTTTAGTTTTTTGGCTGTAGAAAGCTAAAAACCTAAAGCCATAAATTTTGTTCTTTGGAAAATTATGGAATGTTGGCTCTGCAAACTATTTATTATAGAAAGTTAATTCTACAGCCTAAATTCTAAAGGTACAACAAAAAAATCCACAGATCAAATTCTATAGCAAAAATTCTAAATCTACAGGTACAACCAATCAGGGTCTAAACCTTATATGTCATCAATATTCTTTATACTCTAGATTACAATTTCTTAATCTTAACAAAAGAATATATTCTATCATTATAATAAAATCTTAACGAAAACTAATCTTAGCATATATAAGATTTCAGAATAAATATAAATATAAATTTATAATTCTGAATTTTGAAAGATACATTAACCCGTGCTATAACACGAGACTAATTCTAATTCGTTGAATAAGAAGAGTCCAAAGAACTCTTCAAGTGCTTGAAATAACCTAATCTGAACGTTTAAAAAAAAAAACAGAATTACATGGTTAAAAGAAAAGTTTGGAAAACTTTTAAGTATTTTCATATGATGAAAAAACAATTTTGGGCGAAAAATCGAATAATTGGACTTCAAAACTTATTATTTTCAAGAGAATAGTACTAAACTCACTCGTCGAGCTTCATAAGAGAAGTGAAGAATGCTTTCTTTGCAATGTATCCATAAAAGGCACCAGTACCAGATAGAATGACGACTCTTTTTATCAAAATACTAGGATGCCCTAAAATTGGATTTAGTGCAACTTGTCAGCGATTTTCTTCTTTATGGGGAATTCAACATATCATTTACAAACTGTATACTCTAATACAGTATAATATATGGTATACGGTATACGGTATTATTTACAAAGTGTATACTCTAATACGACACAAGTCTTAGTGAAACAAATATATGTTTAAACCCCAAGAGAGATACACCAAGATTAATAGCAAAGTTTCGATCAATATATAAGTTTGTTTAATGTGAGCTACAAGATTATATCTAAACTTTATACAATACATATATCCCATTTACTAAATCCCTATAGTATGGTAGATCAATTCATCCCATTTACTAGATCTTATGAAACAAGAAATCGACATAACCTCTCTAATGATATAAAACATCATTCGTCATGTGATTTCGAAGCTATAAAACAGATGAATTAGGTTTGTGCACAAAATAAGCAAGAGAGAGAGAGAGAGAGAGAGGTCTTTGTATATCATTAAACCTGTAAAAATTTCCTCTTTTTTTAATTGGACTATTGTGCAACTCATAGTCGAACTATAGGCTGAAAAAGTCGTCTAAAATATATTTTACGTTATCGTATCGTATCGCTAGTAGATTCCACGCCAGTGCTTGCTGATGCTATGTAATAAAATTATTGTTTTTCATATTATAACTTTCCAATTCATGTGTATGTGTCTCTCTATGTATGTATAACACTTCTTTTGGATTTTCTTCTCTTTAAAAATAAATTATTTCCACTACACGACGAATAAAACACTTACTAATTGTATATATATTGAAAATTTACAATATTTCTCGTACGAATGATACTTTCTGACGTATATATTCCATCTCAAGAGAAAGAGAAGGTCCTAAAAGAATAATATTTCTTTTGTTGAAAACTTTGATGTTACTTGAGATTTAAACCTCAAATTTCATAAATATATTCTACAATATTTTTAGGAATCAGTTCCACAGAAGATAACTACTTAACATAATACAATTATATACGTATGAGTATTCAACTAAAATAAAACAAACAATGTAGCATGACTTGTATGTGGCCTAGTGGTAGTTGGATATGGGATGAAACATGAGAATTTGATTTTTCCTGAGATAGATTTCTACTATGAACAAAATCACATGCATGTTAGAAAACAGAGACTTAGACCATTTGTCTTGTCGGTTGATTGTGTTATACGTTCTTTTTCAATGCAAAATCGATCCTGGTCTCTTTAATCCAGTGTCAAAATATAGTTAATAATCAGACGATATAAGTCGTTTGTGGTTGGACATGTTTTAATCATAATACCCACTTCGATGCTGATCCACCGGATCACTTGAAAAAAAAAACGATGTATGGCTGCATGAGTAACAAAAAAAGAAAAACAAGAGAGAGAAAAGCATCGTTCAAGAGTTTAAAGGTTTTTATACCAAAGTCTGAAATTGGATTATTAAAAAGTGCTTTTTTTGCAAATTAATGGTGCAAGACTAATCGGAAGATCTAGAGTGATGCATGTAGAGCCGTCTGTGTAATCTCAAGTATAAAGGATAAAAATGTTCATCCTTAATTGGTATGACGCATCTAAAAATCGTCAATAGAAAATTCAAATGTTGCGGAGAAAGTTGTACATTCTGGAATTGTTTGTGGAGTTAGTTCATCATAATTACATGTGTTGCATATAATTAGAGATCTATTGATCATTATTTATAATAGGATTAGATCATAATTTCTATAATGATAACGAAACAAATGAAAAAAACAAAGAGAGCCAGACAAATATTGATGGATATGTTCAATCGATGTAAATACTTTTCTGGATTTTAATCTATTTTTTCTATGGTAATAACTATTTATATGCAACTAATTTATCGTGTTTTCCACTACGGGTTATTTTAATTTATCAGTTTAGTTGACCAAAAACATACAACTTTTATCGTGGTTTTAATCGTTTGATTTATTCACTTTCAAATTGATTGATCAGAATTTGGATCCTTTATATGTGATTTCAATCATATTTGTCCATTTATTAAATGTTTTAAATATCAAGAATATCCATTTTATTATCAAATAAAAAGAATATCCATTTTTAATAGTTTTCAAAGATTTGTATGAGCTTCAATTTGGAAGACCTTAGTTATGAACACATAAAGGAACAAAAACACTATTTATAAATTAATTTACTAATTTTGTGAATTTTAAAGATGAAAGAAGATGGATCACAAATCCTAGATCTAAAAAAAAAAAAAACGAATTTTGATCATTAAGATTTTTGCTTTGATGTATGTAGTAGGTATGATTTAACAACTCAATTGGCAGGTCAACGAACCAAACCAATCGTGCTTCAAAAGTTGTATATTTTTTCAACTTTAGTTAAGTCTTCAAATCAATTAAAAAAAAGTAAGAAATCATACAGTCATTGTTTTTTGTGTGTTATACACTCATACAAAGCATTAATTTTTTGTATTTTTTTTTGTTTAGATCTTACGATACTTGCACACCGATTGATTACAACTAAATAATACAATTATGCAAGTGTTAACTAAACTAATGTTGCCGTAAGTACAAGACGATGATTGATTAATGTAGGTTTTTAGGTGAGTTTTTTAAATATTTTATTGATTAAATTTTTTTTTTTAAGAATCAGTTCTTAAATCTTTTATTTAAAAACGTTATATAGATGCTATAACGGCTAAGAATATACGCGAATGACATCATCATTGCCGACGTCACACATACGTGTTCGTTTACACTATATATCTTTCCCATAAACACGTTAAATGTACACTTGTGTATATTATATAGAGCATCTTTTGTCCCTTTATATTTTATCTCTTGACTTTACCAAATTACCAAATTACCTAATCATGGCAGCTTCTGCAACATCCAAGCTCTTATTAGTGTCTGATTTCGCCTCTTCCGTTAGTCATATCCCTTCAAACTACGTCCGACCCATCTCCGACCGTCCAAACTTGTCTGACGTCGAGAGTTCCGGCGATTCCATCCCTCTGATCGATCTCCGAGAACTCCATGGACCTAATCGATCCGAGATTGTCCATCAACTTGCTGATGCTTGTTCCACTTATGGTTTTTTCCAGGTAACTCCACGTTTAGTATTGCTCTGTTTTAAATTCATTCTGTTTTCATTGCAATACATTATGTTTACTCTGTTTTATTACTCTGTTTCAAATTTACTCTGTTTCCATTTAACGTTTACTCTGTTTCAAAATTTTCATGTTGATAATGTTACAGATCAAGAATCACGGAGTACCGGATACAACCGTCGATAAAATGCTAACGGTCGCTAGAGAGTTTTTCCATCAACCAGAGAGCGAAAGAGTCAAACACTACTCGGCAGATCCAACAAAGACAACGAGAGTCTCCACCAGTTTCAATGTCGGCGCAGACAAAATCTTGAACTGGAGAGACTTTCTTAGACTCCACTGCTTTCCCATCGAAGATTTCATCCAAGAATGGCCTTCTAGTCCCGTCTCCTTCAGAGAAGTCACAGCTGAATACGCCACGAGCGTAAGAGCTTTGATCCTGAGACTTCTTGAGGCCATCTCAGAGAGCTTAGGCCTTGAAAGCGACCATATAAGCAGAACATTAGGCCAACACGCTCAACACATGGCCTTTAACTACTATCCGCCGTGTCCCGAGCCCGAGTTAACATACGGACTTCCTGGACATAAAGACCCAACTGTTATCACTGTCCTTCTTCAAGACCAAGTCTCTGGTTTGCAAGTCTTTAAGGATGATAAGTGGGTCTCTGTTAAACCAATTCCCAACACTTTCATCGTCAACATCGGAGACCAAATGCAGGTTTGGTAATCCAAACAAATCAGACTCCTTTGTTTAATTTTTTAATAATATTTTTGTGTTAAAATTCCTCTGTTTTCTGGTTGTGTCTCCTCGTTTCAGGTCATAAGCAATGACAAATACAAGAGTGTACTCCACAGAGCCGTAGTAAACACCGAGAAGGAGCGATTATCGGTTCCGACATTCTATTTCCCTTCGACAGATGCAGTGATTGGTCCTGCACATGAGCTGATCAATGAACAAGATTCTCTTGCTGTTTACAGAACCTTCCCATTTGTTGAGTATTGGGATAAGTTTTGGAACAGATCACTCGCTACTGCGAGCTGTCTCGACGCCTTCAAAGCTTCAACGACCTAAAGATTATCTTGAACTGGCTCTTTAGTTATTGTACGGAATCCAAAAAAAACCCCTCTCTGTTCGATCTATTTAATAAGGCAGGTTCAAGATCAGTTTGTTTCTTATGAATGTTAGCAAACTTTCTTTAAAAATACAGTAAGAAAAAATTTTCACCACTACACATGTCTTTTCAACCTATAAATAAACGTGCCAGAGAATCTTAGCTTTAAAAGTTATAAAAGCCTGAGTTCCACAGCTTTTCACAAAGCCTTCTAATTTCTATGCTCAGAAATTGTTTTTACACAAGTGGCCCGTTTAAGTGTACGGCCTTTGCCTCCACCACAACAACATTATTTATAATTGGGTTGGCCAAAATCTATGAGGGTCCCAAGTCGGAATCAGTGGGATGAAGAGAGATGTGTTGATAGAGTTAAATGAATGCTTAAGATTTGCCAGAGGTCGGTAACGTGAATTTGGGATCAAAGTGGGGGCAAAGAAGTGGTGTGGAATGTGGATGATTGATTGGTTCGGCTCATATTGGGATGAGTTCGTACTTTGTACTTTGTATTCAGAGTTGCATTACGTGACCACATAAGCTAATCGCAATTGGTATTGAAGTTAAACTTGATTTTGGGTTAAGCTTAATTATGGGTTTATAATCCAATATCCTATATTGCACTAAACCCAAAGTTAAGCCCAAGTTCTAGAATTTCTCTAGAAGCATCATAAAAAATCATCACCTCTTCTAAGTGTTATAAATAATTCTATTAATTAAATATTTAGATATTTTTATAGAATAATGTAGAAATTTGTAAGATAAAAATCTATATATTTTAGTAAAATTATAGAGATGATGGTAGAATAATCTATAACCTTTGTAAGCTATTCTTGGAGAATATAAATACCTCTTTACCTCTCATTTGTAATAAACTTGAATAAGTAAAATAAATGGTCTATTGCTGATATACTTTTAAAGATCAAACCCTACAATACTAATATCATTTCCCAATACTCTCAAAAACCCACAAAATACGTTTACATTCTTCACACATCCCACATGTATTTCCTTCTCTTCTAATTAAATAATAGAATTAAATAAAACACACAAGCAGTGAGACCCACACTCAACCACCTTATCTTTTTCTTCATTAACAACCTCGTACTACTGATATAACTGATATTACTAAGAAAATCTGTATTACTGATATAACTGATATTACTAAGAAATTGTCTAATGTTAATTTTATTATTTTCAAGCTAGGTACAATGAATAAAAAGCAGCGGATTATCATATATTTTGATTATGAGGAATATTATTTAAGGAAGAAAGATGAAGTAGTATGAATTTAAAAGAAGATGTTCATCACACGCTTTTGATGAAAAAATCAAGTAAGGAGGTCACTTATACATTGGTTGAAAATATATGCAGGAAAATTGGGGTGGATGAAGTTAGGACTGAGATGAAATTTAGTTACATTCCACTTTCAGAAGATCCAAAGAAACTAGTATATATCTTTGATGATGATGATCTTTTGTTTTTTTGGAGATGTATGAAGATCATACGAAAAGTGTGTTGCATGTGGAGATTGTCAATAATCAGGGGTGTGATAAACTTCCAAGAAAAGATCTAGTAAGTCAAGTTGGTGCAACTAATGAGGACATGATTTCTAGCGCCAGAGCAAATTATCGAGTTGATTATGGCAATATGAATCAATCTACAAGTGAACCGTCCAAACATTATGCCGTGGTTGTCCACGATGAAGAACGAAGTGCTAGATGTTAAAGAAAAAAAGGACAAAATATTATTTTCCGGGAGAAAAGTACAACATATATACCACAAATGCTGTTGAATCTATTAATGGTGTTTTCATGGACACAAGTAAATACTTGTTTTTACCAATGATTGATGCGATTGTTGTGAAACTAGTTGAATGGTATAATAAACATCTGAAGAGTTCTGCCGAAGCGCTGATGTTGGTGTCTTTTATTGAGACCGAATTGCATCCTTTGTGCTCCGACACGAAATTGTTAACGGTGACTGTGTTAAATAGTTTCATCATTCATTTCAACGTGATTCATGCAAGCGCTTTGATATTGACATGTATCCATGTGTGCATGCAATAGTTTGTCTAAGGTTAATATGAAACCAGATATTACTAATACAACTATATATTAAAATACAACTAGATATTATTGATACAACTATATATTGCAATACAACTAGGTATTACCGATAAAACTATATATTGAAATACAACTGGGTATTACTGATACAACTATTACAAAGGTATCTTACACTCATATGATTACTTTTTATATCGAAGTTACTGATATATATGGTTATTGCTACTACGTACTATGATCGATGTAAATATTATATCTAATTTATTACCAAAAAAAATTTAAAATATTTTTTTTATTGTAAAATATTTTAAACATGTATGACTATTTCCTCAATACTTAGGTTAGTCATAGAAAATTTATAATTTGACAAATATTTTTTTGTGAAAGTTTAATAACCTTAATTTTATTATCTATTGTAAGGTGTATAACTAAAAGAAGTGATTAAAATCACAATACAACTAGTTAAACCTTAAAACAGCAAATTTACAACTATGTATAAGTGAATACTACTGCAAAACTGATTAAAACTATCGTGTGAACGCAGTAGTGTGAACTAAGTGTGAACGCATGTGTTTAATAATATTTAAATATTTTTTTAATATTTGCTTTTTAAAAAAAATTTTAGTTTAATAATTTTTTTTAAAATCTTTTAGTTTACTAATATTTTAATTTTTAAAAATTTATTTTCAAAAATATTTTTTGTTGTACGTAATAATCCTACGATCATAGTTGTACGTAGTTGTACATGATAATACAACGTCAGAAAAAAAAAATGCAAGTACCCCCTAAACCCAACAACACAAATAGTTGAAAATGTTATGATAGCAATGTTATATGTCTCAATCTGACGAGATGATCATTGAAAAACAAATTGTAGATGACACGGTAAAAGGAGATTCGTTCCAATAGACACGACTGATGTTATTATTGCAACATATATTAACAAGAGGAATTAAAACGAAACAGTGAGACAACTACTTTTCTTGTACCTTTTTGTCGTACTGTTCTACGAGGAATTACAACGCTGTTTATCAATGCACCCAGCATAAATAGTGTACAAGATAGAAGTTATAAAGAGGACAACATTAGATTAATAAAAGATAAGCGGGATGATCTCCTAATCTTTCTCTTCTTGTTATGCTTCTCTAGCTGCAACTCCTCTTCCCTGTAGTTTAGAAACAAAGTCGATCAAGCTTAATCCAGAAAAACAACATCAATAAATATGAAGAATTGACTTAAAAAAACCAAAACTCACTCTTGCTGTAGCTTCTGCAGTTTCTCTTTCTCTTCTTCCTCAAACTTATTACGAATATTAACCCTCTACAGACACGGACACAGTTAATACCATAATCTAGATAACTATTAAAATTGAAGGATAAAGTCCATGACTCCAATTACCTTCTCCACATATTCCTCTCTTGTAACTAAACCGGTTGATTCTTTCTTGAAAGCAGTTTCAAGAATCCAAAGAAAAAGAAGCAAACATGTTAAACAACCAAGTAGTCACAGCCCAAAATATCACATTAAGAAACCATTGGGATTCTTAAATTGTTCAGACACCAAAGCTGCAATTTCTTAAGTAATGATTATCTAATTTTGTTCTGTAAATCGTCATGATACTTTAATTAATTTTCCATATAAATAGGTCACCTCTCGTTAGGGTTTTGGATCTAGAAAAGTAGACATCATAGCCTAAGTTAAGATTCTCTTTGTAAGATCAAAGCCTTAAGTGGTGTTCTTGTATTCACTAAAATTTCTAGTGCAAATTGTAGGAGACGGTTCCTATCCGAGACTTACTTGTTAGAGGCCAGAAACCGGTGATCAATTCTCTTATGTCAAATTCTAGCAAAGGCAATCATAAGCTTCCCAACGCGAATTTTCTTACAAGTGGTATCAGAGCAATCAACATGGGGGTACTTTTCACGGTGGGTACTGTTCACAATAGGTACTATTCACGGCGGATCATGAAAAATTCAGCAAGTATGGAGCCAATACTAGGGAGGTTTGAGCCGAAGAAGATGAGCTCGGCGAAACCTGGGCCAAAGTCTGATTATTGCTGCGATCCTTTGAATCTGGCTTGAGAGGCCAGGGCAGCTTCAAGGTAACCCCACTGTGGAATGGGATCTCGCAGTAATAAGAGAAACTGTGTCAGTGAAGGGATAACAATTATCTGATGGAAAGCAATGGGAGGACTATGGAGCTGAAGAGGAGCTGCGGTGGTTAGCTTCAAGTGGAGTTAAAACGAGATTAGTTGTACATTTAAAAAAAGTTGTGATGAGTCAGAGACTGTTTCAAGGAAGTGAAGCATAAGTTACTTAGAAATTTGTTCAGTTGTACATTCAAGACAAGTTGTGATGAGTCAAAGACTGTTTCAAGGAAGTGAAACATGAGTGACTTAGGGATTTGTTTAGGTGATTCTGAAGAGGAGTTGCCGTGGTTAGCTTTAGGTGGGGTTAAAGCAAGATCGGTTGTACATGCAAGAAAGTTAAGTACAAAACTTAGACTTGAGCATAAGGGTTCTTAAAACTAATGAGATTAGTGAAAAGCATAGGAAGATGGGCCAGAAGGTGTAGCTGGGCATATAATGCACATGGGCCAGGATCTGTAGCTTGGCGGTCATGGGGTTGTCGGACGATCGTGAGCTCGGCAAAGAGAAAGACAAAATGAGAAGAGCTGGACTTTGGTAGGCCAGAGGAAGAAATTCGGCCCAAAAACCAAGTGGACAACAATATTGGCCCAATGTGGAGTTTTTGAGATTATGAGCCATATTGTTGTCCAGCCCATTAAGAACCTACAAGGGTCAAGGAAAAAAGAAAATTAGGAGGTTAATTTTCTATATAAGTAGGTTATCTCTCATTAGGGTTTTGGATCCAGAAAAGTAGACATCACAAGATAGCCTAGGTTAAGATTTTTTTGTAAGATCTAAGGCTTGAGTGGTGTTCTTGTTGATAGCATCGTATTTTACATGCTTTCTTGCATACATTTAGCTTAGTTTTATATGTTTCTAACTTGCATTTATGATAGTTTTAGTGCATTTGTATTTGTTTATGTGTTTATAGGTATTTGGAGGAAATCATACACTTTTAGAGCATTTTGGGATCCTTAGAAGCTATAGGGACTTTGGAGCTAAGGGGAAGAAACGGAAAAGCTAGGATATAGGTATTAAAGAAGTGAACCGGGTGTTGGAAGCTACCACTTTTAACATTCGCGTCTCATGGAAACCTGTCATAAGGGAAAGTAAAGAGCTGAAAAGAAAAAGGGATCGATTGACCTAGAAGTGAGAAAAAGAAAGGAAAAGGAATTGCAATAGAAAAATAAAATGATACCCTAGAAAAGTAGGGAAAAATCGATTGACCTTGAAGTGAGAAAAAGAAAGAAAAATGAATTGCACTAAGACGGTCTTGAGCTTACAGAAATCCGAAAGTGTAAGTGTTCATATCCTTTGATCGATATTTCCAAGTTGAGAACTCATGCTTAGAATAAAAAGAGGAGTCAACAATGGGGAGTCTAGGATCAAAGGAGGAGTGGTTCAAACTAAGGTGAGTTGCTATGCTTATGGCAAAGTACATAAGTACGGTAAAGATCATTCCACTTCCACAAGGTCAAAAAGCATTAAGCACAACAATGTCACAAGGTACAAGTTCAGTCTCCTTATCTTTATTGTTTTTATCATTTCTTCACCATACTTGGTTTTTGTTTGCTTGAGAACAAGCAAAAAGGTAAGTGTGGGGGAGTTGATAGCATCGTATTTTATATGCTTTCTTTCATACATTTAGGTTAGTTTTATATGTTTCTAACTTGCATTTATGATAGTTTTAGTGAATTTGCATTTGTTTATGTGTTTATAAGTACTTGAAGGAAATCATACACTTTCAGAGTATTTTGGGACCATTAGAAGCTATAGAGACTTTGGAGCTACTTGTTGAGGCCTAGAACGTCATGAAGAAACATCTCAAGAGCGTCACAAAGGAAGCAGCGGCCTTAGCATCGACCAGGAGTGGTCGATGCTCTCCTAAAAGAGACCATCAACAACCAGCATCGACCCAGGGTGGTCGATGCTCTTCCTCGAACCCGAACTTGAAGCCGAAGATGAAGACCATCGACGCAAGCATCGATCAGTAGTGGTCGATGCTCATCCTGGAGAAGCCCATCGACCACAAGCATCGACTTAGGGCCGTCGATGCTGAGTCACTGTGCAGAAAAAGAAACTTTGGTTAATGCGAACTTGCAAGTTATGGAAGCTTAGGATCTTGAGTTATGACCTTCCAGAAGCTTCTAAGGATGCCCTAAACTCCCCCAAGCCACCTAAACTCTATAAAAACTCATGTATTCTCATTAGACAAGAGAGAGACTCTCTAGCCACTTTTTGTCTCAATTTCAATAAAGAGTTCTTCTTTTAGGTTTACTTCTTTCTTATGCTTTTGTTTATGTTTATGTTTTGATTTCGATTTCTGTTCTTGTTATTTAGTTTCTTATTTACTGTTTTATGAACCTATTCCTTGTTTTTGTCGTCACCCTCGGAAAGACAAGAGAGTAGATTCTTTAGACCACTAGGGTGGTGGTCGATGATAGGATTGAAGATTTAGGATTCAACATGTCCAATTGTTCTTGACCGATCTAACTATACTAATATGCACTCTTAATACTAAGTCATGTCCTATAGGATGTGCTTAAGGTTATAACCAAATCAGTAGATGCGATTATACGAATAGAAGCCCTTAGCACCACGAGAGTGGGTTAAAACTTCAGACTTGCATATTAGGGAGTATTAGTTAGCATCAAGTTTGTTGTTTGATGGAGTATCTTAAAGCTAATCTAATTGTGGCCAAAGTTAGATTATGATCTCAGGAACACATCACCACGAGAGTGGGATTGTACTCTAGAAATAGATCTGTCATTCACTCTTCGTCTTAGACACACTCTAACGCAAGCTAAACACTTGGTTAATCGGTTGGTAGTGTGACAACGCCAATCGATATATCTCTCACACATAAGAGTAATCGATGATGGAATGCGTTAAATGCGTGAAGGTCGTCACGAGAGTGGGTCTGACACAATGTCTAGCATATCACGAGAGTGGACTAGCCTACTTCGAATATCCCTAAATTGACAACATAAACTAAAAAGGTAGAACATGGATCCTATAATCTGAAATCCTTGATAAATCGACTATCACCCAATTAACTGTAAATATTTAATTAAGTATTTTAATTTTTGTTTATTTATTTATGTTATTTATATTTATGTAATTTAATTTATACAATTTACTTTTCCGCAATTTACATTTTTACAATTTAATTTATGCACTTTTATTTCCGCAATTTAATTTCTATAATTTAATTTATGCAATTTACGTTTCTGCAATTTACATTTCTGCAATTTACTTTATGCACTTTATTTTCAGTAATTTATTTTATGCAATTTAATTTATGTTATTTATTTTATGTTATTTAATTTATGTCTTTTACTTTTAAGTCTTTTATTTTTTTATTTTAATTGCACCATATGACTTATGACACAACCCCCTGTTTTATTATTCCACCTAGATTAGATTTGCATTTGCATTCTCTGTGTAGTTATTCTATTCTCTCTGTGGATAGATCCCGTATGTACTACAATTGCATGACTATGCACTTGCGGTCCTATGGGTTAAACTCTCGAGACTACTCTTTAGTAGCACTCGAGTGAAACCTGCGTTGGAAATAACAGTGGTGAAAACCATACAATTTCCTGATGACCACTTGTATTCACTAAAAGTTCTAGTGGAAGTTACGGGAGACGGTTCCCACCCGAGATGTACCGGTTAGAGGCCAGAAACTCAGTGATCAATTCTCTTGTGTCAAATTCTAGTAAAAAAATCATAAGTTTCCGCACGCGAATTTTCTTACAAATCTAAACCCTAAATATTGCATAAGCTCCTAATTCAGAGTCAGAACAAGTTTTTAAATCTAGTTTCAACAACAATCCACCGTTTAAACTCTCGAACCCTAGAAATCAGAAAGAAGTGTATATAGTTAGTGATCAGATCGGATCTTGATTGGTCGAACCTCGCAAGAACTGGTGCCGAATTGGAGAAAACCATATTGGTCTTTGCCGGAGGCAGTCTTGCTCTTCAGCTCTTGGATTTTTTTTTGCGTTTGGCTTCTCTTTGAATCTGAAGCCACCGTATCCTCACCGCATCTTGAGCCGTACCAACGTAGCCGTCACCCATACCTGGCATCTTTCTTCTTCTGCTTCCTTTCGCTCAAAATCGAAATGGAAATCACAAGATTCTTCCGTCGCCATTTCTGAGAGAGAGACAAAGAGCTCCTCTTTCAGTTTCAGATTTGAAATCGAGTAACGGAAGTGATGGAGGAAGAAGAAGCTTAGTAGGTCCGAATTTATGGCATGATCCGGTTCAGTGTTTGGGTTAACCTAATTTTGTTGGGTTTACCCGATTGGATCTTGGTTGGGTCGTAATTATTTTAAAATGGCTTTGATATTTATGTCATTTACATGTTTTACATTTAAAAAAAAATACAAAAGAAATTTGAGAAATTGAAATATAGGTGAGGAGCAAACGAGCAATACCTTTGATATTTGAGAGTATTTCAGCAATAGATTCGAAATAAAAAACAAGTTCAAAGAAAGAGTGTTCTTCATAAATTTTCTTCTCTAAAGTCTTTTTAGTATTCTCTAATTGTTCTTCCAAATTTTTTTATCATACTTAGAGGGGTTTTTAATCTTAGTTTTTTTGAGTTTCTCGGGATATTACGGTTTGGGTTAGTGCTAAGCATTATTGGGGTTTCTTTACAATTGGAGCATTGCCCTTGTTTTTTACTAATTATTATTCTTCCAATTTACTAAACCCTATTTTTCTCAGTTCCTTGGGAACCAAGAAATGGACACATACGTTCTTTTATCCCTTAGCGTGACTTTCATGTTACTTTGACTAGGACTGATGATATATATCTTGTATTTAATTTAATTAGATATGATTAGGTTGGGAAAACGACCGATTTCTCCACTAATTATGTTACTTTGGCGTATTCATACATGAACTTATGTGTTGTGCGTTAAACTACATGAACTTACCTAAAATTTGAATTTACTACACGAACTATTCAAAAACGGCTAAAACCCACAAATCGATTAACGGTGTTAATATTCCGTTAATATATGCCACATGGATGCCACGTGGTGTCCACACATATGTCACATAGTCTATGATGCCATGTGGCATCCACGTGGAGATTTTTTTTTTCTTTTTTAAATTGAGATAAAATAATACTAATCTTACTCGAGCCGGTGAATCCAGAAACAACAGATTTGAGGCTACTTCACAATGATTAAGTTAACAACACAAACTTTCTCATCGTTAAAAACAATTAACAAATTTTAGTATAAGAAAAAACTATTAGAAGAGAGGGTGAGAGATCTGTGTTCCAAGATTTGGAATTTCTGCGGAGGCCACGACCATTTCCAGTGGGATAAAATAGATCTAACTCTGTGAAAGTTATTCCTTCTGTAGAACACTATTCATTCAGTAGAAAACTATTTCTTCTGTAGAATACTATTCTTTCTGTAGAATACTATTCCTTCTGTATAATATTATTCTTTCTGTAGAACATTATTCTTTCCGTAGAATATAGCGCCCACACATGTAGAATGTAATCTTCTAGAAACAAACGAATAGCTTTTTTATACGGAAGAAATAATGTTCTACATAATGAATAGTATTCTACAGAATGAATAGTTTTCACAGAGTTGGAATAATGAATAGATATACGGAACGAATAATGTTCCAACTCTGTGAAAGCTATTCATTATGTAGAATACTATTTATTCTGTAGAACATTATTCTTTCCGTATAATGTAGCTATTCGTTTATTTCTAGAACACTACATTCTACAGGTGTGGACGCTATATTCTACGGAAGGAATAATGTTCTACAGAAGGAATAATATTATACAGAAGGAATACTATTCTACTGAAAGAATAGTATTCTACATAAGGAATAGTTTTCTACTGAATGAATAGTGTTCTACAAAAAGAATAACTTTCACAGAGTTGGATCCATTTTACCCCACTGAAAATGGTCGTGGCCTCCGCAGAAATTCCAAATCTTGGAATACATATCTCTCACCCTCTCTTATAGTATTTTTTTCTTACACTGAAATTTGTTAATTGTTTTTAACGATGAGAAAGTTTGTGTTGTTAACTTAGGGGGTGTTATTAGATCTCTATTTAGATAGATTTTTGATGACTTTAAAAATTATAAAAAGTAACTATTTTAAAAGATTTTAAGAGATTGCAAAAAAGTATCTCCAAAATACTGCATAATATTTTCAAAAATTACAAAAGAGTATCTCTAAAGTATCTCAAATTTTTATAGATTATTGTCCAAAGTATAGAGTCATCAAGACATATTTCTCCAAAGTATCTTTAAAGTATCTCAAATTTTTATGGAAATGTGCTTGTACTTTGGAAGTTTGCTTTGATGGTTAAACAAATGTTTTTGATGGTTAAATGTTTTATTTTGGTCCATGTTGAAATGATTATCGTGCTTGATTAGGTTAAAGCCTACAAGAGTTTGTTTTCTTTTGTTGGATGAGACTAGATATATTAAACTCAAGCGAATTTTCATGATTCAGCTTCTTTTCTTTTGGATAGTGTGTTCTTCTTGCTGGGGTGGAGTTCCATTCTTCTGGGTTTGTTTCCAGTGATCTTGCAAGTTTCCCACAGAGCTATCTCATAGTTTTGACAAGTATGTTATTATTCTTAGATTGAATACTTGGAGTTTTGTATGTAGGTTCACCATTTTATAAGAGAGAAACGAGGTGATATAATGCATATATGAGTATATTAATATATTATATTGATGAAATTATGGAGAGATAAAGTTCTGTTTAGTCATGATAGTTTTTGGCATGTGTGCAATAATTTCAAGTGTTAACCATTGCAAATCTTTTTTCTTTTGAATCTAGCTGTTCCGTATTTTTTCTTGCTTTTAATCTCTTACGAATTGGTCAATTCTCATGGTCACTTACATTAGACATCAGTGGTATAGTTTGTTTGTTTTTATGGACCAACAAAGGAGACGTATTATAAGATGTATGGTTGGGGAAGAGGAGAATACGGAAGGCTCAGATTTGGTGGCAATGACAAAAGCAGTAAAATACTTCCACAAAAAAAAAAAAATCCTACGAGAATATTTTGAGAAACCCTTATTAGGTACAATATTTTTGATGATTATATCTTGTGAAGCAAAAAAATATGTAGAATCAATAAACCAATAACACAATATTTTAATTCAATGACAAAATGAGTTACTTTCATATTATTTGAATAACACAAGACTTTTATTGACTTTATAAAATCATGAATCCAATACCTCTAGATTTATAAAGATTTTAGATTACTTTTTACAAATACACAAACTAATAACACTAAAATTTAATAAAATTTTGAAAAATCTTAAATGAATAACAATAGAATCTTTATAACATTTAAATCTTTAAAATTCCATCTAAATACACAAGCCAATAACACCCCCTTAATCATTGCGAAGTACCCTCAAATTTGTTGTTTCTGGATTCACGAGCTCGAGTAAGATTAATAATATTTTATCTCAGTTAAAAAAAAAAAAATCTCCATGTGGATGCCATGTGGCATCATAGACTATGTGACATCTGTGTGGACGCCACGTGACATCCACGTGGCATATATTAACAGAATATTAACACCGTTAATCGATTTATAGGTTTTAGCAGTTTTTGAATAGTTCGTGTAGTAAATTCAAATTTTAGATAAGTTCATGTAATTTAAGGCACAACACATAAGTTCATGTATGAATACGCCAAAGCAACATAGTTGGTGGGAGAATCGGCCGTTTTCCCTGAATAGGTTATATGTACCCATGTACGATGCAACTTCTGCGAGGAAAGCCATGTTTGGGATTTTTCCAGTAGCAGCGATTGAGGTGTTAGAGAGATTTGAGGTTGTGGAGGAGGAAGGAGAGAGGATGATTTGTGATGTGTGTACAGATGCAATGGTGATGGGTGAAATTCGGAAGAAGCTTCCATGTGGACACTTGTGCTCTCTGTAGATTCCAGCTTCAAACTGATGATGCCAAATATGAGAGGAAGAGAGGAAGAAAAGAACCACCTTTGAAGAGAAGCCGATCAATTAGAAAGAGAAAACCAAACAGAAGGTTTAGGGATTAAGTCTTCTTCTTCGGTTCGTCGGTTCATGTTGGGATGGGTCGGGATTCGGAATTGCATTGCATGACCTCATGGGCTGATTGCAATTAGAGCATTTAACATTACCTTTTTTGTGCCTAGTGTATTCATCACATTTACAAAAAAAACCTAGTTTTTAGTTGCTTCGGAACCAAGAAATTGACACGTACGCCTTTTTTTTTTAATTATCCATTATATTAGGATCAATTTTTCAAATTCTCATGCACTTCAAAAGTATTTCTCAAATACTTTTCACCTTTTTTCCTTCTTTTTTTCTATTTTTTTTAAACTCGAAAATGTTTAAATGACAAAACTATCCAACCTTTTTAAAATATTTATAACCCAACCTAAGATCCAATCGGATAAATCCAAAGATTTTGGGTGACCCAATTCTGAATCGGGTCAGGTCATTAATCCCATTAAAATCCCATAAATTGGCCCCCACTGTCTTCCTTCTTCCTCCAGCTTCGCGGTTGAACTTGAAACTGAAAAAAAAACGGCAAAAATCGAAACTACCTCCCCACTAAGTCCTTGAAATCGAACTACATTGCACCACTAATCCGTCATTTACTTTTTGTTATCTCTCCCTCTATCTTTTTTATATCTCGAATTTCTCCCAATTTCGAAATCCCCAAAACGAAACCCTAGACCCATAAAAAATGCCTAAAACTCGAGGTGGCGGGAGCTCGAAGAAGACTGACCGTGGGACGAGGAGCACGGGGAGAGAAGCAACGCCTCCTCCGGCGAGAGAAACGACGCCTCCTCCGGCGAGAGAAGCAACTCCTCCTCCGGCGGCGAAAGCAACGCCCCCTTCTCCTCCGCCACCAAGAACACAAGCACAGGTTAGAATTGGTTAATTTTTTGGAGAAAATTACGAATTTGAAGGGAAAATAAATATGTACAACTAATTGTATATAATATAACTATCCGATTTTTATATAATTGGGTATAACTGGGTTTGATTTGCAGGAACAACAAAAGTGGAACAGTCGGTAGAGGAATGTGGTATGGTACTGTCCGCAGCAGAAAAGACAGAAGAAGACTCAAGAACAGATCCCTTCTCCTCCTTCGGCCCGAGAACATAGCCATCCTCCTTCGCCTCAAGAACAGATCTCTCCCCCATGAAGAACAGAGGCCGGATCCTCATCTGATCCACAAGTAATTTTCATCCGCTTTTGTTATCCCATTTGAATTGTAAATGTATGCAGTTATGTAGTAGTATCAGTACAATTGGGTATCACTAGACTAGTAGTATTAGTACAACTGGATATCTATAGATACAACTATTCCGTTTTTGTACAACTGGGTTTGATTGCTACAACTATTTATTACATATATGTTTGGATTGTAGGATGTTTGGGAGGACACGGAGGTACTTTCACCTGCGAAGTTATTCTTCAAACACACCGAGTATGGTAAGAGCTGCAAGATAGCATCAAAGTGTGAAGATTCCAATACGATGGAGGATATAAACGCTCTTCTGGGAGGAGAAAAAAAGGATTGGTTTAGGAACCACACTCAGTTCCAGCACCTGTGGCACATGCACATACACAAAAACCACAAACTGATGGGTATGTGGATGCTCCTTTTACGCACAGTCTCTATGGAAAAGGATAAGACTTGTTGGTTTACGGTGAATGGCGTGCCCGTGAGGTATTCATTGAAAGAACATGCTCTCCTTAGCGGATTAAATTGCCAAATATATCCACCCAACTATGAAAAATTGGGGAACATTCGATTTGTTAAAAGACATTTTGGTCGAGCTGAAAATATTATAGTTGGTGAGGTGAGAGGGATGGTTAAGAAGATGAAAGGAGATGTAGAGCGGCTGAAAATGGCGGTGCTCTTGTTTTTAAGCACCGTCATCAAAGGATCGAGCAGGTATGGATACATTGATCCTTTAATTCTCCGAATTGTCGACAATCTTGAGGCGTATAAAACATTTATGTGGGGGAGATACACGTTTGAAGATTGTATGCACCAAATTTTCAATATGATGGATAAATTCAACGGGTGAACTAAAGCTACATGGTGCTTTCCAGGTTTTATTATTCTGATAGAGGTAAATCTCATTCATCACTATGTGTAGTTCCTTCATCATTTGGCCTAATGTAAGTTATTTGCAGATTTTGGCGTGTGAAAGTATCCCGGTTTTGCAGAAAAAGTTTCAGGAAGATGTCCCAACCGCTGACCGTGGATGTCCGCGAATGTGCAAGCAAAAATGGTAAAAAAGTTATATGAAAGGATTTTCGTTGGAAGATATAAACGCAACACTTGGAAATACGAAGGTACGAAATTATACATAGTTGTAGTAATTATACATAGTTGTAGCAGTTTTAGAAGTTATACATAGTTATATCAGTGATACCTAGTTTTAGCAGTATGCGTTATTCTGTACAACTGACTATTGGATGTTATGATATATGCGCAGGATACAATAAGCGTCATGGAACCCAAGATGCATGAGCTTGATCTCCTGTCACGCATCTTGGAAGATGGTTTAGATGATGAAAGAGATGACCTAATATCTATGAACTGGAACAAGTTTTTAGTTGATGAAAACAAGAAGATCTTCTGGGAGGAGTTCTTCGAATTAGATAAAGCTGGTCGGGCGTTGCATGTGGGAAGAGAGAAAAAATAATCTGGAAATATCCCAGCGGAGGTTCCTAACAATGAACTAGAGGTTCTTGTTAAAGCGATGCAAGAAGAGATTGATGACTTGAAGAAAAGGGTTACAACTCTTGAAAATGGTGATGTTGCTGCGAAGAATAAATCTGCTTTTGGTAATAGTAGAGAGGATGAAGAGTTTCAGGGTCACGGTTATAGTGGAGATGGAGAAGTTAATGTGGAGGTTGCTTAGGAAGAAGAAGACGATGAAGGAGAATCTGAGGATGAAGCTGAGGATGAAGATGAGGATGCTGAGGATGAAGATGAGGGAGAAGTTAAGGATGAAGACAAGGATGAAGAGATGCATCCAGCTGAACAAGGACAAGAGAAAGAGCAAGAAGGAGAAGTACATAACCGTCCATCTCCTCCAGCTGAACCAGTTGCACCATCTCCTCTAGCTGAACCAGTTGCACCATCTCCTCCAGCTGAGCCAGTTGCACCATCGCCTCCAGCTGAACTAGTTGCACCATCTCCTCCGGTTTCACCATCTCCTCCGGTTGCACCATCTCATCCGGTTGCACCATGTCCTCTAGTTGCACCATCTTCTCAAAAACATAGGCCCAAGGTATTAATTAATCGGCAAAAGACACCAGCTCCGAAGAGGAGAGGACAACCTTCAAAGTTCAAGAAGAGTCCATATATTTGAACATTTTCATGCTTTTTTAGGTTCTCTATATCTTTCTAGTTTATGTGACTGTTTTCAGAACATTTTCATGTCTTTCAGTTGTTGGGTTTGTGAACTTTGAAAACTCTTTCTGTTTAGGATGTATTTGCATATTTTTCCTGCCAAGTATTACTAGATACAACTATGTATTACTATGTGGTTGGATTATTAGGATAAACTGAATTAAAAAAATTAAAATATTAGTAAACTTAAAATTGAAAAATATTAATAAAATATTATTTAAATATTATTAAAACAGTAAAATATTATTAAACATATGCGTTCACACTTGTTCATACTACCAAAAAATATTATTAAATACATGCGTTCACACCGTAATTGTACTCAGTTTTACAGTAGTATCCACTTACACATAGTTGTAAAATTGGTGATTTAAGGTCTAACTAGTTGTATCGGTAATTTTATGCACCTTTTTTAGTTGTAAAACGTACAATAGATAAATAAATAAAAGCTGGTAAACTTTCATAGAGAAACATTTGTCAAATTACAAATTTTATATGACTCACTTTATAATGGTCTAAGTATTTAGGAAATACACATATACATATCTAAGATATTTTAAGATCACAACAAAACATTTTTATTTTTTTTGGTAATAAATTATATATCCTCCTTACATCGATAATAGTGGTTTCAGTAACCCTATGAGTGTAATATATCTTTAAAAGTAACCATATAAGTGTAATATACATAATACATAGTTGTACTAGTAATATCAGTTGTATCAGTAATACATAGTTGTATCAGTGATACATAGTTGTATCAGTAACACATAGTTATATCAGTAATACACAGTTGTAGCAGAAATACATAGTTGTAGAAGTAATACAGTTGTAGGAGAAAAACAAATTTATCCTTATCCTTGGTTACTACTACTATTACACTCAAACCACGAATACAAACTTCCCCTAGAATAATTGCTTCTCCTTCGCCTATGTTCTCCATCTGATGGAAACCTTGTTACTTGGGGTCTTCCTCTTTTGCTGACATAACACAGAGGAAGGGCAACTATATCGCGTACATGGTCAGGAATTATCCACTGAGACATATGAAGAACTGGATATATCGTACTGTAATAGGCCAATACCCAATGCGCCATCAAATAATACTTAGAACACAAATCATGTATTTCCATATTTGTGTATTCGTTCTTCCTTGCTTCAATAAGGGTCGCTATTACATGGACACACGGATACTTGTCAATATCAAAGCGCTTGCATGTGCAAGTTTTCATTTTCAGATCAACCAAATAACTATTTTCATTGCGTCCGCGCACTTGGAAATTAAGGAAGAAACTGTTTAACACCGTCACTTTCAAACGATGTGCATCGGTGCACAAATAGTGCAACACTTTCTCAATAAAAGGCACCAAAATCCTCCTTTCGGTATATTCCTGCCGATGTAAGTTAAACCACTCAGCAACCTTCGCAACAATCACATCGATCATCGGTAAAAGAGAGTATTTTCTTGCTTCTCTTAAAACACTGTTAATAGATTCACATGCATTACTGGTGTAGATGTTGTACCTCTCTCTCGGAAAATAACATCTTGCCCATTTCCGGGTTTCTTTACAACTTTTATCAAGATACGCCCGTGCTGCAGGATACTTTTTACTAAAATCGTCGTAGCAGTTTTTAAACTCACACTCCGTGAACACTTCCGCTATTGCCCTGAACGTTTTCGCAAGTGTTTCTTTATGGACGTGGGGACAGTTTTTCTTCACATTCTCAGATAAGTGATATGTACAATACGCATGCAAAGCTAGCGGGTACACCTCAACTATTGAGTTGATAAGACTCGGATTTCTATCCGTTACTAATACTAGATCACCACTATCCGGTACTATTGTTTTCAACTTACTGAAAAACTAAACAAGACTCAAGTCTTTCTCACCATCAACAACACCAAAAGCAATCAGATAGTGGTGATGATCAGGATATTGCGTCGTCGCAACTATTAACACTCCACCAATCACATGTTTAAGGTGAGTTCCATCCACAACGATCACTTTCCTCATCACTGCAAAGCCTTCAATGCTTGCTCCCAACGCGAAGAATAGGTACTTAAACTTTTGATCTTCATCTAATTCCACATCCGTAACTGTACCTGGATTCATCTTCTCTAACATGTACATATAAGAAAACAACATCTTATAGCTATCCTCTAGACTACCGCGTATATTTTCATAAGCTTTCTTTTTCCCTCTCCACGCGGTACAGTGTGATACTTTAACGCCAACTCTTCCTTGTACCAAATCAATGATATTCTTTGAACATGGGGTTTCAAGTGTACCTGGAAAATTTTCATGCAAAACAGATGCAACTAACCGTGCTGTGGCATATCTTCTTTTTGTAGTTGTATTTGAAGATGCACGAAAACACATATGAATCTTGTTGTACGTTCTAATCGAGAAGCAATTCGAATCCTTTAGCATCATAGCTCGTAAATACCACTTGCAACCTTTTTTTGCTCCGCTACATTTTACTACGTACCCTTTGTATTGGTATTCACAATATCATACTGAAAACAGTTCACATGTTCGACTTTTTCTACTAGTATTTGCACGTCTGCCTTGCTTGCAAATTCTTGGCCTAATTTCACATCCATACCAGCTTCCCATTCCAGATTCGCAGGAGGCTCTCCTTCTACAAAAGGTGCGACCTCAATATTATCTTCATTCATAAACAAGCCTCCTCGTTCTTCACATCCAATATTATCCAAGTATCTTCGTTTTTCACATCCAATATTATTCAAGTCTCCTCGTTGTTCATCCTGTATAACCACTGCATAATGTTCGGATGGTTCACTTGCAACTTGATTCATGTTGCCATAATCAACTCGATAATTTTCTCTCGCAATAAAAATCATGTCTTCATTACTTGCACCAAATTGACTTACTACATCATATCTTGGAAGTTTGTCACACCCCTGAATTTGCTCATAACTCTGATTATTGACAACCTCCATATGCAACACACTTTTTGTATGATCTTCATGCAACTCTAAATAACACAAAAGATCATCATCATTGACGATATAGATTGGTTTCTTAGGATCTACTACAAGTGGAATGTAACTAATTTTCATCACATACCTAACTTCATCCACCCCCATCTTTTTGCACATACCTTCAACCAATAGCGTATAAGTGACCTCCGCCTTCGATTTTTTCATCACAAGAGTGTGATTAACATCTTCTCTTGAAATCCATACAACATCAGCTCCCTTCCTTAGATAATGTCCCCCATAACCAAAGTGTATGAGAGTCCGCTGCTTTTTTTTCATTATACCCTGAAAATAAAAAAATTTAACATTACTCTATCTCTTAGTAATATCAGTTATATCAGTTGTACATATTTATATAGTAATACTAGTTGTATCAGTTTTGCACAATATCTTAATAATATCAGTTGTATCAGTAATATCCATTTTCTGAGTAATACAAAATATCGAGCTACAATTCACCAATTCCATCACTAACCCATTACGATATACCCAAAATGATGATGCACATTACCTGAAACGAGCTTCAATCAAGCTCTAGATCCATCCAAGCTCAAATCTTTCTCACCGTCTTCAAACATAGCAACCAAATGCAAAAAGCACCTTCAATGGCGGAAACTCAGCTCCTTCTGGTAGCTCCAATGGCGGACAGCAGACAGAGGATGAGAGAGGACAAGAGCGGACGAGAGCGGACGAGATGAGAGAAGCTCGAAATTCGTTTTTTCTTCAAATTTTTGTACGAGGTTGTTTTAATGAAGAAGAAGGTGGTTGATGTGGATCCCACATATGGTGTGTTTCATTTAAAGAAACAATTATTATTTATTAGAATTATAGAGGGGGATGGGTGGAATGTGTTCGGGCGCGTGGGAGATACGTGAGGGGTAGTTTATGGATTTCTTAGGATAATTTGTTGTGGGTCCCATAGGAGAGTGTTTTAGAAATGGAAGAAGTAAAATAGAAATGGATATAAACTTGATGAGCATTTGAGAAATTGCTCCAATATATTAGTGTTATTTTCTTGTTTTTAGTTGAGGCTAGGAGTGGACATCAGAAACCAAACTAAATCGAACTGAAATTCATCAATTTGAGTTTGCACCGAATCTTATTACAACTCAAACCATATATAAATTATGTTCGAATTATTGGAATCAAATTCGAATGGAAACTAAATTTTGTGCAATCGAACTGAATTAATCAGAAAAAAACTTAATTAAATATATAAAAATACATTTACGTTATTTTCTTTTAAAATTTGCATAATTCGAAGTTGAAGTTAGAATATAGGGATTCAAAGACGATAATACAAAAATCTATAGTATACAAGTTATTTTGTTTTTTATTCTTGAATTATATGTGTTAACTGTTATTTTGTCTCATTGTAAAAAAGTAAGATTACAGCGCGTAGAAATATCACACGTCCAGGCTTAACCGGAACAAGAAAATTAATTACAACTTCTGAAGAAAATGGAAAATGTTGTCAAAAAAATAAATAAAAGGAAAAAAAGTTGTGGAACTTAGATTGTACAGTTACCTTATATGACACTAATACGGCAAAGTTTGTTCTCTCTATATAAACAAACTTATTTTCTTCTCTCCTTCATTTCAAAAATCCACAAAGCTTTCCGAGTTTATACGGATCTCTCTTTTCAAGTCGTCGAGTTTGATTATAGAATCATGAATTGTTTGTTCAGTATGTTTCATTCCTTTTGCGCAGAGATTATGAGGAACAAAGTTACATCTAATGCATCCTCTCATGGATCCTCTACTTCTTCCTCCGGTGTTCAAGCCGTGTTGACGGATAAGACACCAAACAAGCTCTTGGTGGAGAAAGCACAGAGGTTTGCGCCGGAGTTTGACGGGCTTCATTGCTTCGAAACCATAATCACTTCTTGATTATTCAACTACGGTTGTCCACTTTTTTTTGGGTACGTCTTGTGTTTGATATATTTTGTCATTAAATAGTTATGAATGTTTGCTTAAAATAAGAACAAGAGTAATTGATTGACTGGTTGATCACAAGTTTCTTTATTTGCTCCTAAATCTTCGTTATTTTTTATTTATAATTTCATATTGGTGACGATGTTGTTCGTCCGGATTAATTTACATGCTTTTATGCAAGAATCGATTCACGATAATCATTTAAACGCGAAACTAGTTACTATATTTTAGGGAAAAATGTCAAAAAAAACTTCAACTTTCAAATTTACGTAATTTAAGTCCTCAATTTTGACGAGCACGATTAAAATCCTTAACTTATTGATGTACCAATACAAATCACGAACTTTATAAAAAAAAAGTCGATCTAAACACGTCGTTTACTCGCATTTAGCAGCGTTAACAGAAAGTTATAACACTGTTAAAAATATATTAAAATGAAACGGTGCGTTTGGTTTTTTTTCTCTATCTCTCTGCTTTGTACTATTCATCTTCTTCTTCATTGTGTTTGGACTAAGTATTAAACCCCAGTTTATTCATACTTTTTTCATGGCCATGGATCAAACCACAAAACACAATAACATAGAAAGCATTAACAGACCATACATCAAAAAAAGAACGCTGTCTCAGTTTCCGGATTCCTGAAATCTTTTGCGTCACTTCCTCCGTCGTACCAGTGAGCCAAGAAGTAACAGCTCCTCTCAGCTTCTCCACCATCCCTCCTTCGCCTTCCTCCGCATATGCTTCGCCGTGTTTCATAACTGCTTCTGAGCTCAGATCCTTAAATCCTCCTAGCCTTTTCTCCACCTCCTCCGATTGTGTCACTGTCCCCTTCTTCATCGGCTACGTTTCGCCGCCGCCTCCTCCAAGATGAAGCTTTACGGCAACCACATCTGAATCGAAACCTTAAAACCAAAATTAATCGAACGCTATAGACTCACCGGAAATCTGGAATCGGCAACTTGGATATTGAATCGGAGGAGGGCATTAGCCCTAAATCTAATTCGCCAAAGTGAAAGAGGTTATGTGATGGAATTGGAGTCCCAATGATTTGGATTTTAGTCGGAAAGGTTGAGGAAAGATAATGATTTGGATTTGGTTTTTTGATTTGGATTTGGGCTTTTTCTCCATGAATTTCAATTAGAGAGGAAGACGAGCCAACCCTCTATATGACTCCTATCATAGCCATTGTTTCAATTTCTATCGATGTTTGAAGATTACGAAAAGGAAGAAGAAGAAGCCATAGTTGAGGAAAGAGGACACGTAGGCTTTTGATAACTCTTACCAATTTGAGTTTGAATTTGAATTAGAATTACATAAAGATCAAAACTTTGAAACCCATATAGAAATCTAATCATGATACGAAAAGACCCAGTAATGGATAAACCTATAACAATCATACAGTCTGAGATTTTCTAATTTTCTTTGTCTCCTTCTTCCTGTGTGTCATCGTACAGAGCATAGAGATAGAGAGAGAAAAAAACAAAACGCACAGTTTTATTTTAATACATTTTTAACGGTGTTATAGTTTTCTGTTAACGCTGCTAAATGCGAGTAAACGACGTGTCTAGATCGACCTTTTTTTATAAAGTTCATGATTTATATTCGGTAGGTCAATAAGTTAAGGATTTAAATCGCGCTCGTCAAAATTGAAGACTTAAATTACCCAAATTTGAAAGTTGAAGTTATTTTTGCCATTTTTGCCATTTTACCAAAATTCAAAGTGAGTTTTAAAGAGATTAGAAACTTTACTAGGGCTAATAGAAAACCTTAAAAATAGAAAGCCAATTCGATAGGAAGCATGAAATTCAATAACCGATTTAGTTTCTAACCACTAAACTGAAATTACTGAAATTTTTGGTTACAACATATTAACCAAAATTCGCAAATAGTTTTTGCGAGATTAATTAGAAACTTTAGTAATCTATTTTCAAAAGAAGAAAAAAAAAACTTTACTAGAATTGGGCATATAATCCGAACCGAATTAGCCAAACTTCAGTTTGGATTCAGTTTATTGGATGAAACCGATTGGCAATAGGAAGCATGAAATTCAGTAACCAATTTGGTTTCAAAGCACACCAAACCGAAATTACTCAAATTTTATTTAAATTGAACCAAAATACCGAATTATCAAACTTTTAAGCAAAATTAAACCCAATTTACCAAAATTTATTCTAGTATAACCCAAAATTTTCGAAATATACTAGTTTAACCAAAATTATTGAAAAAATTGATTTTTTTTTCTCATAATAAGAACTGAATTTTGTTCAGTTCTAATTCAACACTAATTTTGACCCTGGACCAAACCAAAATTTGTCCAATGCAAACCGAACCTAACCAAACTTTAATTTCGTTCCAAACTAAATCGGAGAGATTCTTCTGATTTTGCACTAATGACCACGGAACCTAATATAGTGTTTGTGTCATAAAAAGGCCTCTTTGTATTTTATTGTATTTATTTCCAAATAGAAGTGCAATTAATTGGGTTATGAAAACTTATACATGTCCCACATCGAAAGAAGCAAAAGCAACAGAGCTACATATAATACAGAGAAGAGGCTTGGTCTGTCGCTGAGCTTGGTAACGTGAGCTTGTAATCCGAGTGGAGGCTTTAAGGGTAATGGAACGTTGGTTCGGTCCAAGTGGTCGGGCTTGGGGTTTGGATATACACTGACCCGGCCCCGATTCAAGCCAGAAGTTGAGTCATGTGGTCTAGGCGAAGGCTTGAGCCAAATGATTCCTAGAGTGGGGGGAAATGCGTGATAGGCTGGTTTCACAGAACAGCGAACACCTCCCGTTTCTGGCTGTGGATGGATTACGGGTTAGATCCTTCCGAGTCCCAATGTGTCCTCATGAGCCGATCACAAGTGGACCATTACTTTTTTTTTTTTCCTCATTAGCTTCCTTGGCAAGCAGGTAATCGAATATTACACTTTTTTTATTCATTGCATAGAAAGTCTTTTTCTGACCTCAATAGGTTTCATCTAAGCTAAATACAACTCCATAACAAAATATACAATAGCAGATATTTTTTTTGTCTATGCAAAATAATCATAATATAATCCTTCAATAGCAGATATTTTTTTTTGTCTCTGCAAAGTAATCATAATATAATCCTTCAATAGCAGATATTTTTTGGTTTTTCTAATTTCTTTGGAGCTAAGGAATTAGCATGGAACATACTTTGGTTTGCTCTGATGATGTGTTTGTTCCATACATTGCAATTAAATAGATTTTAGTTGACTAAGCACACGATGTTTGATATATTCCTTAGAAAGTGTGTGTTGGATTAAATTAATACTTTGTGACTACGAAAGATAAGATATTCAAACAGGAAAAACTTAGAACAATTCCAAGAAATGGAAACATTCTTGGTCAAACTCTCATCTAAAGGCGACATCTATATAAATGCTTAAGCTCCCTCAATATTAGTCCTCAACTATATTGCATCTCTCTCTTGGAATGAGGAATCACAGAACATCAATCTTCGTTGTACTAAGTCTGGTAATAATTCTCAATGGGCAGAGCGGTTTCTTGGCGGGAGCCGGTGCTGTGAGCAAGGTATTCCAAAATTATATAAGTTCATTCTTTTACCAAACAACATAAACAGAGACCAATAGATTAACAAAGTTGATTCTGTTGTGATAATCAATAGGTTCATATAGTGTATTTAAGTGAGAAGCAGCATGATGATCCCGAGTTTGTCACGGAGTCTCATCATCGGATGTTGTGGTCACTTCTTGGAAGGTATGTAATGGTAGTTGTCTCCATTGTTATAATGTCTCGATTTGTACACTCATGGTTCTTGCTTTTTCTTCAACATTCATGTTGTTACAGTAAAGAGGATGCCCATGATTCAATGGTGCACAGTTTCCGACATGGCTTCTCAGGGTTCGCGGCCAAGCTTACCGAGTCCCAAGCCAAGAAAATAGCGGGTACACAATCCTAATCTCACATTTTCGTGGCATGCTAGGAACCAGACACATATTTACAAGAACATCTTGATTGTCTCAACATGACAATCTGATTTTGTTTTCATTGCTAACGCTTTTTGGCAACAGATTTACCTGAAGTTGTTCATGTCATACCGGACAGATTCTACAAACCGACAACAACTCGGACTTGGGACTACTTAGGCCTTTCTGCCACCAATCCAAAGAATCTTCTAAATGAAACTAATATGGGTGAACAAACGATCATCGGCATTATCGACACTGGTATGAGTGTATATTTGTACATTTCTTAAGTTTCTTGTTGCTATTGATTCATCTATGACTCTGTGACTAAACTGTTTTGTGCTGATGTAGGAGTATGGCCAGAATCTGAAGTATTTAACGACAATGGTATTGGGCCGGTACCGAGCCACTGGAAAGGAGGCTGTGAATCAGGAGAGAATTTCAACTTTTCTCACTGCAATAAAAAGCTCATAGGAGCCAAGTACTTCATCAATGCTTTTCTTGCGGAGTACGAAAGCTTCAACTCCACCGAATCACTTGACTTCATTTCCCCTAGAGGCTACAATGGTCATGGAACACACGTGGCAACCATCGCGGGTGGTTCATACGTGCCCAATACTAGCTACAAGGGCTTAGCTGGAGGGACTGTAAGAGGTGGGGCACCTCGTGCTCGTATAGCAGTGTACAAGACTTGTTGGTATTTGGATGATTTAGACATAACGACTTGTTCATCCGCTGACATCTTGAAAGCAATGGACGAGGCAATCCATGATGGTGTTGATGTTCTGTCTCTTTCTCTAGGCTATGAACCTCTGTACCCAGAAACCGATGTTCGAGATGGGATTGCTACTGGGGCATTCCATGCAGTCTTAAAGGGTATAACAGTTGTTTGTGCGGCTGGTAACGCGGGTCCAGCGGCTCAGACCGTTACAAACTTGGCTCCTTGGATCATCACAGTGGCTGCAACAACTCTAGACCGGTCCTTTGCTACACCTATGACACTTGGGAACAATAAAGTGATATTGGTAACAACAAGATATACGCCATATATATTAATGATTCTCCACAAAATCAAACGTTTTCAAAACATTTACTCTGCAAATGTCTTATTGTGAGTTTGGCCATTATATTGCAGGGTCAAGCAATATACACAGGTCCAGAACTTGGCTTCACTACCTTGGTTTACCCGGAGAATCCAGGGAATAGCAACGAAAGTTTTTCTGGGTAATATCAAATCTCTAGTTTCTTATTAGGACCAAATCTTGCAATATGAAAAAGGTCAATTCTCTTAATTCACCCTGGTTCATGTAGAGCAGTACATGTGAGCGTCTTCTCATCAATTCTAATCGTACAATGGTGGGGAAAGTCGTGTTGTGTTTCACAGAATCACCTTATAGTACTTCTGTATCGAGGGCTGCGCGTTATGTGAAGAGAGCCGGTGGTCTCGGTGTAATAATCGCAGGACAACCAGGCAACGTTCTCCGACCATGTCTAGATGATTTCCCTTGTGTTGCTGTTGACTACGAGCTTGGGACCGATATACTTTTTTACATACGTTCCAATGGGTATGAAAATATAGACTAACATCTTTACCACTTAGAGAAGTAAGAAAATAAGCAACCTTTTGTTGTTTGGCAGATCACCTGTAGTGAAGATACAACCTTCTAGAACACTCATTGGACAACCAGTGGGTACAAAGGTAGCAAGTTACTCATCAAGAGGGCCTAATCCAATTTCAGCAGCGATCCTCAAAGTATGTCAGAATCCTTACATGTGCTGTTTTGTTTAGACTCATCAAATTATCTTACCTCAGATGTTATCAATCATATGAATGCAGCCGGATATAGCAGCACCGGGAGTTAGCATATTGGCGGCTACAACCACCAATACCACTTTCAACGACCGAGGATACATTTTCTTGTCAGGGACATCAATGGCAACTCCTACCATTTCAGGAGTTGTTGCACTTCTCAAAGCTCTACACCCTCATTGGTCTCCTGCTGCCTTTAGATCAGCCATTGTCACTACAGGTTCTTATCTGCTTCATTCAATGTAATTTAGAAAAAACAAGAACATACTGATCTCAATAATCGTCTTTACTCTGCAGCTTGGAGAACAGATCCATTTGGAGAGCAGATATTCGCCGAAGGGTCACCTCGGAAGCTAGCTGATCTGTTCGACTATGGTGGAGGCCTTGTGAATCCAGAGAAAGCTGCAAAACCAGGTCTTGTATATGACTTGGGACTCGAAGACTATGTTCTCTACATGTGCTCTGTTGGTTACAACGAGACATCCATCTCTCAGCTTGTCGGTAAAAGAACAGTCTGTTCGAATCCCAAACCTTCTGTTCTTGATTTCAACTTGCCTTCCATCACAATCCCAAACCTCAAAGACGAAGTGACTCTCACCAGAACTCTCACTAATGTTGGACCACTCAAATCGGTCTATAGAGTAGCGATTGAGTCACCGTTGGGCGTTCAAGTGACTGTGACCCCGGACACGCTAGTTTTCAACTCAACGACCAAAAGGGTCTCTTTTAAAGTCAGAGTCTCGACCACACACAAAATCAACACAGGTTACTACTTTGGAAGCTTTACTTGGAGTGACTCTGAGCACAATGTCACCATTCCTGTGTCTGTGAAAACGCAAATTCTGCCCAACTACTACGATGAAAATTAAACAAACAAAAAAAACTAACCATTTGTATCTTGTGCAGTTTGTACTTAAGTTATAATGTGAATGTAACTTATTACATCAAATTTGTGCGGACAAAATTCAATAAAAACTGTATCAAGCTATACATTTTGTTTTGGTTCAATATAAAATTTAAAAGTAATATAAAACTTGATTTTCAAGTGAAATGTTGATAATTATTTTGAACTAATGACTACAGAACCTAATATAGTGTTTGTGTCATAAAAAGACCTCTTTTTATTTTATTGTATTTATTTCCAAACAGAAGTGCAATTAATTGGGTTATGAAAACTTATACATGTACCACATCGAAAGAAGTAAAAACAACAGAGCTACATATATGCAGAGAAGAGGCTTGATCTATCGCCGAGCTTGTTAACTTGAGCTTGTAATCCGAGTGGAGGCTTTAAGGGAAATGGAACGTTGGTCCGGTCCAAGTGGTCGGACTTGCGGTTTGGGTATACACTGACCCGCCCGATTCAAGCCAGAAGTTGAGTCAGTGGTCTAGGCGAAGGCTTGAGCCAAATGATTCCTAGAGTGGGGGAAAATGCGTGCTAGGCTGGTTTCACAGAACAGCGAACACCTCCGGTTTCTGGCGGTGGATGGATTACGGGTTAGATCCTTCCGAGTCCAATGTGTCCTGATCATGAGCCGATCACAATTGGACCATTACCTTTTTTTTTCCTCGTTAGCTTCCTTGGAAAGCAGCAAGTAATCGGATATTACACTTTTTTTTATTCACTGCATAGAAAGTATTTTTCTGACCTGAATAGGTTTCATCTAATCTAAATAAAACTCCATAACAAAATCAGCAATCTCCACAATCATGGACTCGATCAGTGTTGTTAAAATACTCGATGTGTAGGTAAATGTTATATTCACAAAAACACTTATTCTAGAGATTTGATACTGCGGATGAGATCCACGACGTGTTTGGCAGTGGTGCCGGTGCTGAGACCATGTACCGTGCTGGATAGAACTTGACAGCTTTGTAATCGTTTGAGCTTGGTTTCTTTAAACCAGCAGTTATGTCAATTCGAAGCTGCAGAGTAAAGACTATTATTGAGATCAGTATCTGTGAGAACCCAGATCCTGCAACGATACCACGATGAGAACTGATGAAAGCAAAAAGCAGATTTGTGAAAAGAACTGCTCAAGTACTATACTATATTGTTGTGTTTAAGTATATGTAAAGCATAATGCTGATGAATAATACTATTGTGTGAATTGTGTTGTTAATTCATTCGTAAATAAGCACTTCCGAGATTCATCTGAAGTTATTCTGAATGAGTTCACTTCCATGGATGAGATCTTTCAGCTAAACCCTCGAAATCGTCCGCAAGGGTTGATCAATCAGGAACGATATCAAATCCTCGCTGAAAAATACAAGGAAAAATATAAGAAACATACAATCGCACGAGTGGTTAGTTTTTTTCTTTTTATTCAATTCTCACCGTACTAGTTCCCCCGAATCTGCGTTCTCACAAATGGTGACATTACGCACAGAGTAGAATATTTAATAAACATACTATTTAGAATATTAAATCCTCGCTGAAAAATACAAGGAAAAAAATAAGTAGAATATTTAATAAACATACTATTTAGACAAAAATTTGGGGATAAAAGTACAAAGTTAAAACTTCAATCATTATTAATCAACGTTACATACAAGTTAAATTAGTTTGAGACAGAATAAGTACGATCTCACGAGTGGTGACATTATGCACAGAGTCACTCCAAGTCATAGTTGTAATCTGTGTTGATTTTGTGTGTGGTCGAAACTCTGACTTTGATGGAAAGCAGAAATTACCATTAGCTGGTCAAATGGATCGGTTTGGTTAACAAAATTGAATTCGTTATCTGGAAGATTAGACTTGATTTTCAAGTGAAATGCTGATAATTATTTTGCACTAATGATTACGGAACCTTATATAGTGTTTGTGTCATAAAAAGACCTCTTTTTATTTTATTTTATTTATTTCTAAATAGAAGTGCAATATTTGCAAAGCACGGAATGACAAAAAAATGTCAAATGTAGATCACGACCCAAGAGAGATATTTAAATTAGCCGAATCTGAGGCATTAGCATGAGAGATGGCGCAAAACATGGAGAGTGAGGTGGAACCTCGACCACAACAACCGTTTCCAGATATAGAACGTCACAGTCTCTCCTGCATACATATGCTATACTGATGGTTCCTGGAAAGTTGATGACGTTTTCTCATGTCTAGGTTGGATTAACAAGACGCATGAAGATGGTGAAGTTTGGATGGGTGCCAGGAATATTCGCCACAGTCTATCCTCGCTTCACAATGAATTTGAAGGCTTCCTATGGGAAATGCATTGCATGTTTTCCTCTCATCGGACATCAGTATGTTTTCTCTCATATTGTTTGGAGCTTGTGGATATGGTGGCTTCTCCTGAAGATTGACCAGCTTTCTCGATTTATTTGGAGGACTTTTCGAAGACACGAAGTTATTTCAATTTCTTATCGTTTTCTTTTATTCCTCGTTCTTTAAATTCTAAAGCTGATAATTTGGCTGGAAGTGTTAGAAGTCAATCCGTTGTAGTTAATTTTGTAAATTCTATACCCACAGTGAATTTTCAAATCTTTTTAGTTGATTAATATATGTTGTTGACAAAAAAAGAAGAAGAAGTGCAATTAATTTTCTAAATATTTGGTAAGCTTGCTCTGGTGAACTGTTGACAACTTGAAGATAATTAAATAACAAAGATGATTCACTATGAAATTTTAAGCAATCTTGAAGATAATTCACTTTGAAATTCTCAACAATTTGAAGATTTCAAAGTCCTTTTTATGTTGTTTTGTTAAAAGATTTCAAAGACCTTCTCATATATAGAGGATAATACTCCATCTAAGCTTTTAGATGAACTCCTTTTTGATTTACCCTATTACTATTCCAACACTAACTTGACAAACAAAAATTATCAGTACAAAACCTAGAAAAGAGATTGTCACAAGACAAAAGTCAAAAACCATTTAGGAGAAATTTCTTTATATGTGCTATGTGAAACTATATTCAATATGTAGTAATTCACCTCAAAAAAATATCGAAGGAATGTTAATTTTTTATAAGCATTTTAAAAACATGTTTTTTTTTTCAAGTTTAAAATTAGATCAATGTTAAAATTTAAAATCAGTCTACTATCAACTTAAAATCTGTTAAAATTTTATCCTTTGCTACGTACTATGCTATTTTAGATTGCAGTACTCCTTCTTGGTTAATACCAAGTGTAGAAATTTGAGAAACAAAATATCTGTTTTTAGTATATGAAATGTAATTAATATGTTACATTATCTCCGAGATTGGAGTCATTCAAAAATATATACTTTTATTAGAATAGCCAAGAAACTAGTCTTGTATTCTTTCATTTAATCAGTTTTAATCTCATTAGAGAATATCTGGAGTTACTTACTATTGGAAATTCATTGTTTGAAGTAATTTAGCCAATAAGCTATTCTAGTGTTCTTAATATGATCATTATTAATCTCAGTAGAGAATTATAAAGCTTTTATTAATATTATATCTTTAAGGCTTGAAGTAATTAAGCAAAGAGACTACTTTAGTGTTCTTAATCTGATCAGTTCTAATCTTGATAGAGAAAAATTCAGAGTTGATTAATATTTAGCCAAAGTACGACTCCACTGTTTAAAATTCAATGTTTGAACAGACAACTATTTAAAGTTGCTTAACATTTAAACTTCAATGTTTGAAAGTTCCTTAAATTCTGAAAAAAGGAGAACATGGTATCCACTATCCACTAACAGAAACAGAGACGCAACATACCTTATATAAAGCCTTTTGCTTCAGTTCTAATCTTCAATCTATATATCTCTTTCTTCTTTCAAGATAGAAAATGGGCAAAACATTAATTCACATGCCACTAATTCTGATTATAGCTCTGATTGTGCAGAACAGTTTCGTCGTTGCTGAGACCAAGGTACTTGGAATTTATGGGATTTCTTTGTTGATAACCGAAGGCCTGCCCCTTTTTTCTTTTGCGTGTCTGGTCAGTAAAGGTCGCTGTTTCTATAACTTCAGGTGCAAGGCTGGGTTCAGAGCCATTAGTAATCGCTGTTTTTTTTTTTTTTTTTTTTGTAAAATGTTAAATCTATATCATCATCACAGTGGAAACAAGAGTCAAAAACGAATTAGAAAACTTGAAATGGAAAAGGTACACATCCGAAATAAATTTCTAGTAATCGCTGTTGTTTGGATTAGATTGGTTGCTGCCTTGTTCACCTGGGATTCAAGGGTAAGCTCCGCTGTTTCTTGCATCAATCCTTTAGCCTCGCTTTGCATCACCCTTCTTCTGCGTTCTGCACTTTCGGTGGGGTTTCCACATGACATATATTGCATTGTAGCTTCTCTTAGTTCCTCCATAATTTCCTCCGTGAATTTTGGTAGGGGTGGGGAAAGTCGTGGATGTTACTATCCCTTTCCAGTGGGGGCCTTCTTATTCGGGATTGATCTGAGCTTACAGATAAAATTTGTTCTTTTGTGTTTGGTTTTTTCTCTCCACACCTGTGTTGAAAACTATGTTACCTAAAAATACTTTTTTTCTTCACTGGAAATGAGAGTGTTATTGGGTAAATTAATAAACGTCTGCGCTCGCAAGTGACAACAAAAACTTCCGCCCAAACTTCACAACACCACAACAATAAACTATTCTTTTTCCTTTTTATTGTAAGACAAATATTATGCTTGGCAAAATTACCCATCATCCATCATGCTTGCGACACTGGATTCAAGATACATGTACTATCCGAATTAATGCTATCCAAATAATCTTAAACTAGGTGATTCCTGCTTTATACGCGGGATAAGATGTTTATAATATTTTTTTATAAAATTTATAAATTAAATAAACATTTCTAAATATTTTAATAGTATATTATTGTATAAATGATTAAAATTTAAAATTGAGGTTTTTACATATTTATGTTACTAATTAATTATTTAGTTAAAACAATATATTTTTAAAATTAAATTTTAAAAACCAAATTTAGGAAACAATAAAATCAGTTATAATTTTATGGAATATTTACTTATTCGATTTTTCATAAATAAATAAAGCTAATTTAGGTAAGATTATTATTTTTAAATAAATATAGTTTATATATGATTGATCTAATGACATATTATGTAATTAGTCTAATAATTAATGTTCTATAAAATATATTTTCTGAAAATCACTCTGGCGACGACATGTAAGCATGACAATGATGTAATATTCCACGTAAACATAAAGTTATTTTGTTAAAATGATTCTCAATTAATATATAGAGGATATTCAATTACATGGCTTTAAATACTTAAGTACCTCCAATATCTAGGAAACCTGATCAAGTACTAGAAATTAAACTATATCAGACCAAAATTAAACCTAATACCCAAAATATTGATTTGATAGTATTGTCCGGTTTATCATGAACCTATTTATAAACACTAGGTTTAAGTCAACCAGTCTCGAACAACTTCCATTAACTGGTATTCAAATTTGTTAAGGATAAACCGAACAATGATATCAAATATTCACTCCAAAAGTTGTAGATGCCATAGCCAAGAAGGATATTTCCTTCCCTATTTATCAATGCTATTCTTGAGACTTGTACTCCTCATTGGTTTTGCCCAATAGTTGAGAAGGATAAACATTTTTTTTTACTAATCTGTTACTTTAATCGTATTATTGAGCAAGAAAAAAAAATTATGGCTACCAGCCGAACCAAATTACTTGCAGATACTGAATTTTCTCCGAGTACATGAAACCCTAGGAATGAATATATGTCAAGCGTGTCATAAATATGTTACCTAAAAAAAACTTTTCTTACTGGAAAATGAGAGTGTGATTGGGTAGATTAATAAACGTCTACTACACGGCCCTTGCAAGTGACAACAAAAACTTCTGCCCAAACTTCATAACACCACAACAATAAACTTCTACTACACGGCCATCAACATAATGAGAAGACTTGAGGGTTAAAGACAAACATCTACTACACGGCCATCAACTTCTACTACACGGCTGCTACATTTTTTTAGGCTTAAAGAAATTTGATCAGTTTTAATCTCAGTAGAGAATATTTGGAGTTACTACTGGAAATTCAGTGTTTGAAGTAATTTAGCCAATAAGCTATTCTAGTGGTCTTAATATGATCATTTTTAATCTCAATAGAGAATTATAATGTGTTTATTAATATTATATCTTTAAGGTTTGAAGTAATTAAGCAAAGAGACTACTTTAGTGTTCTTAATCTGATCAGTTCTAATCTTGATAGAGAAAAATTCAGAGTTGATTAATATTTAGCCAAAGTACGACTCCAGTGTTTAAAATTCAATGGTTGAACAGACAACTATTCAAAGTTGCTTAACATTTAAACTTCAATGTTTAAAACACAAGGTTTGAAAGTTCCTTAAATTCTGAAAAAAGGAGAACATGATGTTGAAGATTATAATCAAATCTTAGGAATATTCATAAAAACTTTAAGTATTGTATGTTATAAAACTACAAAGTTTAAGTTAATACATTAACGTGTGTATGTGTCGGTTATGGGTAGTTATCATGCGAATAGACACGTTTAATTGTATAGGTTGTAACTGTCTATACGATCGTATCTTTTCACGTGTCTATAAGTACAAGTTAAGATCAAGTCATATAACTGTATGACGAGTGTGTAATAAAAAGTCAAGTACTCTGTTTTTTAATAAAATCAGTTTCGTTGAAAACAGAGTAACGTTACGTGTTCTCTTTTCTTCACTTGTTTCTTATTTCTATTTCTTGTGCACTAAGAAACACACAAAGAGAGAACAAGAGTGAACATCAAAACACCAACACATGAAACAGAGACGCAACATACCTTATATAAAGCCTTTTGCTTCAGTGATAATCTTCAACATAGATTCATCTATATCTCTTTCTTCTTTCAAGATAGAAAATGGGCAAAACCATAATTTTCATGCCATTAATTCTGATTATAGCTCTGATTTGGCAGAACAGTTTCGTCGTTACTGAGACCAAGGTACTTGGCATTTATGGGATATCTCTGTTGATAGCCATATCAAATATCAAATACTGTTGTTTCTTTGTGATCAATAGGTTTATGTAGTTTATCTGGGAGAGAAGGAGCATCATGATCCTGAGTCTCTCACTAAATCTCACCATCAGATGTTGTGGTCACTTCTTGGAAGGTATGATTTAACACCTCTACATAGGAACTTTTGGAAGACATACATATGTCGAAACATTGAGGATAGTATACTTAGTTTATTGTCATGTTTCAGCAAAGAGGCTGTCCATGATTCAATAGTGTACAGTTATCGACACCGCTTCTCAGGCTTTGCAGCCAAGCTCAATGAGTCCCAAGCACAGCAAATTTCAGGTACTTCTAGAGTTTATCGCTTCTCTGTTTCTTGACTTTACGTGGACCAAGTATAGTAGTTTTTTGTCTAATAAAAAACCAATGCCCTCTTGAGAACAGAACTGCCTGATGTAGTACAAGTCATACCGAATACATTATACCAACTGACAACTACTAGAACTTGAGATTACTAGGGCCTCTCTCCGGGTACTTCAAAGAGTCTTCTACATAAGGCCAACATAGGGAACCAAATCATCGTTGGAGTCATCGACACAGGTATGTGCATATAGAATATGTCTTTGATTATCTTAAAGATATGCTTACAGATATAAAACATCAAATCACTGCTACAGGGGTGTGGCCGGAGTCTGAAATGTTTATCACTGCTACAGGGGTGTGGCCGGAGTCTGAAATGTTTAATGATAAAGGTTATGGACCTACACCGAGTCGTTGGAAAGGCGGCTGTGAATCTGGAGAACACTTCAACGCCTCAATTCATTGCAACAAAAAGCTGATAGGGGTGAAATATTTATTGATGGATTTATTCCCGAATATGGAGTCTTGAACACAATTGAGAATCCTGAGTCCATTTCCCCGAGCGACTTTAACGGTCATGGAACTCACGTCTCCTCTACCATTGGTGGTTCTTTTCTGCCTAATGTAAGCTACTTTGGCCTCGGAAGAGGAAATGTGAGAGGCGGTGCTCCTGGTGTCCATATAGCTATTTATAAGGCGTGTTGGCTACAAGGAGTATGTTCAGGAGCAGATGTCTTAAAAGCAATCGATGAAGCTATTCGTGATGGTGTTGATGTTTTGTCAATCTCTTTGGGACTCAAGGTTCCTTTATATCTAGAAACTGATGTGAGGGAGCTAATCTCTGTGGGGGCATTCCATGCGGTAGCAAAGGGCATTCCTGTTGTAGCTTCAGCTGGTAATGAAGGCCATGCGGCTCAGACCATTTCAAATGTCGCTCCTTGGATCTTGACAGTGGCTGCAACTACTCTAGACCGTTCCATTCCTACAACCATCACACTTGGGAACAATATAACAACACTGGTATATTCATGACTAGAGAACTATGACAAATTGTTTTTTAAAGATCTAAAGCCTTGTGCTGAAGATTTCTTCTTTGCTTAATGTAAGGTCAAGCAATCTTTGTTGGTCCAGAATTCGGTTTTGTTGGTCTTACTTACCCAGAGAGACTTTCTTACCCAAAGAGAACACTTTCCGGGGAACTTTGAATCACCTATTTCATGTTTTTACTATATACCTCTAAGATTTTGTCTTTGGAACATGATGCCTTCAACTTGCAGTGACTACGCAAAGCTCTCTGCTAATCCCAGCAATACAATGGAAGGAAAAGTTGTGTTATGTTTTACAGCAGATTCAAGTCCCACCTCTACGGTTGTAGTAGATGCTATAACCGCAGTAAGTAATGCATGTGGTCTCGGGGTAATCATTGCAAGAAATCCAACCTACTCGCTTTTTCCAATGGGTAACTTTCCATGTGTTATGGTAGACTTTGAGCTCGAAACCGACATTCTGTTCTACATACGCTCCACAAGGTATCTTTACCAACCTTTCACCGTCTCTTTGACGAAGAGTTTCAAGGATGATGGATCGAAACATATATTGCCACACTTTTTGGGTTTTGTTTTGCAAGGTCTCCCATTGTAAAGATACATGCTCCAAAAACACTTGTTTCACACCCCGTGGCGACAAAGGTAGCAACTTTCTCATCAAGAGGACCCAATTCGATATCTCCAGCGATTCTTAAGGTATATACCAGCCCCTTACATACCTATCCGACCCCTTAAGATTCTTAAATTTTTGATTAGCTAATTTTCTGTAATGCAGTCAGATATAGCGGCACCCGGTGTGAACATACTAGCAGCTATTTCTCCTAATAGTTCTTTCAGTGATAGAGGATTTGCTATGATGTCAGGGACATCAATGGCCACTCCTGTTGTTTCAGGAGTTGTTGTGCTCCTCAAATCATTATACCCTCATTGGTCACCTTCTGCTATCAAATCAGCTATTGTCACTACAGGTTCTGATTATCTTCCAAAGCATTGTTTCATTGACTAATAAGAATTAAAGAAGAATATATTGATCCGGAGGAGCACATATTTACATTGCAGCTTGGAAAACTAATACAACTAGAGAGCCCATTTTCGCAGACGGGTCAAGCCGCAAGCTAGTTGATCCGTTTGATTACGGAGGAGGTATTGTAAATCCAGAGAAAGCTGCAAAACCAGGTCTCATATACGACATGACCACACATGACTACATCTTATACTTGTGCTCTGCTGATTACAGTGACATTTCCATATCTCGAGTTCTCGGAATAAAAACATCTTGTCCTAACCCTAAGCCTTATGTTCTCGATCTCAACTTGCCATCTATCACAATACCAAACCTCAGAGACGAAGTCACTCTAACCAAAACCGTCACTAATGTTGGACCCCTCAACTCAGTATACAAAGTTATGATCGATACTCCAATGGGCGTTAATGTGACCATGAAACCAGAGACGCTAGTGTTCAACTCTACGACCAAAAGGGTTTCTTTTAAAATGAGAGTTTCCACCACGCACAAAGTAAATACTGGCTATTACTTTGGAAGCTTGACTTGGACTGACGATCTGCACAATGTGGTCATCCCAATATCTGTGAGAACCCAGATCCTGGAACGATACTACGATGAGAACTGATGTAAGTGAAAACAATATTTGTGAAAAGAACTGCTCAAGTACTATACTATATTGTGGTGTTAAGTATATGTCACTATAATAATACAGGTTGATTCCGACGGCAAATAATTCGTCGGATATTTCCGACGGAATTCCGGCGGAAAAGGGACGAGAGCAATATCCGTCGGAATTCCGTCGGAAACATCGATCCGTCGGAAATCCGTTGGACTGTTTCCGACAGATTTCCGACGAAAAATAATCGTTGGACACGTACCGACGAATTTCCGACGGCATATATTTTTTGACGGTTTTCCGACAGAATACCGATGGTTTATAGCCGTTTGAATATATACGTTACATGACCGTTTGAATATAGCCATTTTATCCGTCAGAAATCCGTCGAAAAATGCTCACATTTTCTTATAAAAACATATCCACCCTCTCATTTACAGTCACAAAAAAAACCTCTCATCTACAATTCCTTACAAAAATGTCTTCTTCAGATCCTTATAATTATTTTCGCTCATGGATGGACAAGCCTCATCAAATTCCGGACACGGGCCTAGTTACAGAAGAATTCAGAGAAGGTTTGCAGGAATTCATGGCACTTGCGGCTAAGCAGAAGAAAACAAAAAAAACCGGTAAAATCTACTGTCCTTGTAGTAAATGTCGGAATCGTAGATTAATCGTGATAGATGAAGTATGGTCACACCTTTATTGTCATGGGTTTGTGCCGAGTTACAAGATTTGGAATAATCATGGAGAAAATGATACATGGTTGATAATTATGCTAGTACTAGTGAACAATATATTGGAGATAGCGCTAGCTTAGTAGAACCTGCAATGGAAGTAGAAAGTAATGTAGGTCATGTTCAGATGGTGAATGATGCATTCTGTGAAAGTATGCCATCGGTTGCTGAGTATGGAGATAGAGGGGAAGAACCTAATGCAGAAGCTCGAAAATTCTTTGATATATTAGACGCTGCTAAAAATCTTTTATATGATGGGTGTAGAGGTAGACATTCCCCTCTATCAGCTGCAACTAGGATGATGGGTATAAAGACGGATTTCAATTTGAGTGAGGAGTGCGTGGATGCAATCGCTGATTTCATGAAGGACATTTTGGCAGAAGATAATCTTGCACCGGCATCATACTATGAGATACAAAAACTTGTTGCTGGTTTAGGATTACCGTATCAGATGATAGATGTATGCATCGACAACTGTATGATCTACTGGAGAAAGGACGAAGGTCGTTCGACATGTCGTTTTTATCGCAAACCTCGGTATAAGGAAACAGGTGGAAGAGTGTCAGTGCCATATAAACAGATGTGGTATTTGCCGTTAACAGATAGATTGAAGAGGTTATATCAGTCAGAGCGGACAGCGGGAGCAATGAGATGGCATGCAGAGCATACAATAGATGGAGAAATTGCTCATCCCTCACACGCAAAAGCATGGAAACATTTTTAATCACTGTATCCTAGTTTTGCGTATGAGTTGAGGAACGTATACCTTGGCTTATATACTGATGGTTTCAACCCTTTTGGGAAGCACGGTAGACAATATTCATTGTGGCCAGTAATTGTAACACCTTACAATTTGCCGCCATCTTTGTGCATGCAACGGGAGTTCTTGTTTCTTAGCATTCTCGTTCCTAGACCAGAGCATCCGAAGAAAGCACTAGATGTGTTTTTGCAACCATTGATTTATGAGCTGCAAATGTGATGGGAGCATGGAATTGAAGCGTTTGATGTTTCTTGTCAGCAGAATTTTGTCATGCGGACGGTACTTATGTGGACCATTAGCGATTTTCCAGCATATGGCATGCTATCAGGATGGACAACTCACGGAAGGTTATCGTGCTCGTACTGTCAAGATAACACAGATGCATTCTAATTAAAGCACGGACGCTAAACGTCTTGGTTTGATTGTCATAAGCGATTCCTACCAAGAGATCATCCTTATCGTCGTAGAACCTCATTGTTTAGGAAGAACAAGATAGTAATTGATGGTCCACCTCCGGAGTTAGATGGACAATATTTGTTGGATCAGTTTAGAGATTTTGGTGCAGATAGGACCGTTGATTGTGGTGGTAACGGCCATCATCCTGTTGATGGTTGTGGCAACTTACATAATTGGCACAAGAGGAGTATTCTCTGGGATTTGCCTTATTGGAAGGACCATCTTTTGAGGCATAATCTGGATGTCATGCACATTGAGAAGAATTTTTTCGATAACATTATGAACACCGTTCTCAATGTCCAAGGGAAGACGAAGGATAATCTGAAGTCTAGATTGGACTTGCCAGACATTTGTTCTCGTAGAGCACTTCATGTGACAGGGAACGTGAAACCTCCGGTCCCGGCTTTTCGTTTGGATGAACTTTCAAAGGCCGTATTTTTTGATTGGATTATCGAAAGTGTTAGATTTTCGGACGGATACGCATCTAACTTTCGGAACTGCGTTAATTATGGAGAAAGAAAGTTTACTGGGATGAAGAGTCACGATTGTCATGTGGTGATGCAACGCCTCCTTCCTTTTGCCTTTGCATGTCTTCTACCACGTAATGTCCACGAAACAATTGCAGGTATACAATCATTAAATTTATTTGTAAATACTTTATGCAATACTATAGTAATAATTTATTTATTAATTTATTATGCATATTATGCAGGTATTGGTGCTTTTTTCGAGATATATCTTCGCGGTCTCTTACACCAGACGATATCCGCAACCTTGCGAATAATATACCCGTCATCCTTTGCAATTTGGAGAAGATATTTCCGCCTTCCTTCTTTGATGTTATGGAATATCTAACAATTCATCTCCCTCGAGAAGCAGAGCTTGGAGGCCCGATTCAGTACCGTTGGATGTATCCTTTTGAACGGTATATGTTTCATCTAAAGAAGAAGGTAAAAAATTTGAGCAAAGTGGAGGGTTTTATTGTCGCACAGAGCATCAATGAAGAAACGTCACATTTTGCGGAGTTCTACTTTCCATCACAAGTGAAAACGAAGAGTTGTAGACCAGCTCGACATGATGACGGAGGCGTACTACCACATTATCCGGTTGATGTTCCTCATATATTCTTAAAGATTGGACGAATTAGTGGAAAAGGTAAGAAGCGGAGACTTTCAGCACAGGTTCAGAATCATTTGCACATGTATATTCTTACAAACTGCGACGGCATTGAAGAATATGAGAGGTATAATATTGAACGATTTATTTTCCTTATGGGTCTTTGATTATATATATGTTTACGTGATGATCGCTTTAATATCATAGAATTTATATGGCATATCAACGTTTTGCATATCCGGACAAAACAGAGGATGAGCTATTAGAACTCAAACAGGAGGAGTTCGGACGTTGGTTAAGAGATTATGTAAGTGTTTTAAGTGTCTTGTATGTAACTATCATATATACTGAATGATTTATTTTGCTAAGTTTAGATTTTATTCGTATAGGTCACGACTAAGATGGCTAACAGACAAAGATTTCCCACGTGGTTAGAAGATATTGTGCGTTTTCCACTAGCCAATGTACAATCACATGTGATGTATAGCACACGGGGGTATGCCTTTAAGATTCTTCAGAAAGATAGGAGTGTAACAACTTCAGATTACAGAGTATCTTCTCAGTCCGGTGATCTTATATACTATGGGGTCGTACGTGAGATTTTTGATGTTCAATACCCGGGAATGCTCGGTTTGAGATGCGTTGCATTTTTATGCGACTGGAACGACCCATTAGTAGGAAGTGGGGTGCGACACGATCAATTTGGTGTTACATCAGTACATAGCAGAAGGAGACTCCAGAAATACGATCCATTCGTACTTGCTTCACAGTAGACCAGGTGAGTTTTTTTCTTTTACGTTAATTTTTAATTTAGTATTTCTGTATTCCTGGGATAAAAAATTTATATTACTTTATTACAATATATAGGTATGTTATATTCCCTATCCTCGAGTGACAAACAAGCAAGACCCGTGGGTTACAGTGACATCGATAAACCGGAGAGGTAGGGTCAATGGGATGTCCGAACATGAACCCCTCCAACAAAGCTTTGTAGGTTTGGGTTCAATCAAATATTCCCTTGAGGTGGACCTTGTTGTTGATTTCACCGTACACACGGACGATTGGGTATATGTTTTTTTTGTAAAGAAAAATGTTACAAACACATATATGATGTATATACAGTAGTTTGAACTTCTAATATTTCAAATTTAATGTGTTATATAGAATTTAGAAAATTTGATGGAAGTGTTTATATAACTTATAGTATAAGGTATAGTTGATTTATGTTAAATGTTTAGCATTTGATGTTGTATAACATATACACTCATGTTAAGTCTTTACCGATAGTGTAGTTCTTATTTTATGAATCAAACAAGTACATTAGGGTTTAGTAAATCGTATAACTTAAACCCTAAACCCTAATTATACCCTAAATCCCTCAGAAATCCGTCGAAACGTTCCCACGGATTTCCGACGGATTACATTTGTTGACTGACCAATGGCAACGCATGCAGAGGATATATGAATATTCCATTTTCCGTCGGAAATCCATCGGAAATTTCTGACAGATTTCCGACGGATGGTGAAAATTTTAGGGTTTAGGACACGCGGTAAAATGTGCCGCCTAAATTTGTTACTGACGGATTTGTCCGTCGGAAAGCCCGATATATCGGCAAACACGAAATTTCTTTCTCATTTCTCTCTTATCTCTCTCTCTCCTCGGCGTCTCCTCTTTTCCGGTGAACCCTCCTCTCCTCTTCCTCCGGCGCGGCGAACCTCTCCTCCTCCTCCTCTCCTCCTCCCTCGGCATCTCCTCTCCTCCTCCTCCGCCGACTCCTCTCCTCTTTCCTCCGGCGAACCGCTCAGTCTCCTCCTCTCCTCCTCTGGCGGCGAACCTCTCCTCCTCTCCTCCACGGCCGGCGTCTCCTCTCCTCCTCCAATATGTAAGATATGTGTAGTTTTTTATTTTGTTTTTGTGATTTTGGATGTTGATTTTGGAATTAGGATGTTGTAATTTGGATTTAGGTGTAGGATTTAGGTTTAGGATTTTGGAATGGTAGGCCAGCTAGGCCATGAGCGCAGTGGGAACGTTAGGTATTTGGAATTTGGAATTAGGATCTAGGGTTTATTATTTTGTTTTAGGATTTAGAATTTGTGATTTAGATTTTGTATTTGTGATTTAATTGTGGATTTAATTTAGAAATTTTGTGATTTAGGTTTTATAATTTAGTAATTTATATGTTTGAAAATTTTTGTGATTTATGTTTTTTTAACTTTTTAAAAAAATATTATTAAAACTATATAAAAGTGGTTTATGAAAAATTGTTTTGTAATTTTTAAAAACACTTTCATAATTTTTGGAGAATTAGAAAAACTTTTTTGTATATTGTAGGGAATTTTGATAATTATAATTGATTTTTCAGAATTTATTACTAATTAAAAAGGTTTTTGTAATTTATAATTTTCCATATTATAATTGATATATGGAAAATTATAAGTACTAATTGAAACGTTTATAAAATATAATTGATTTTTTTTGAATTTAAGTACTAATTAAAACGTTTTTTAAATATTATAATTAAATTAAAACGTTTTAGTAATTTATAATTTTAGATTTAGTTATTATATGTTTGTTAAAACGTTTTTCTAAATTTTTAGAAATGAAAAAACTATTTTATATATTTTTGGGTTTTAAAAAATTATAATAGAATTTTTTAAAATTTATTACTAATTAAAAACGTTTTTGTAATTTATTATTTTAGATTTAGTTATTTATAGGTTTGTTAAAACGGTTTTTGAGTTGTGGAAGTTTTTTCATTTTTTAATATTATTAGAAGTTTATTAGAAGTTTAATAATTTGTATTTTTGGGATTTTAGAAAATTTTGAAATATTCTAAATTTAGAAAATTTCGTTCGTACTAACTATTTTGTTGTTTTTTCCGCAGGAGTTATGAGGATGTGCTACAGTTGGGCGGTGGCTCCCAAGGCCGCCGTTCTCGGGGTACTTGGGGTTCTCGGGCCACGACTTCTGGCGGAACGAGCTCGGGAACTCAAATCCTAGAGTCCGAGCAATCCGCAGCTCGGAGCCGAATTAGAATCGAGGAACTAGTCCAGCAGCCCAACCGAAGCTATTGTATCCGTCTAGACCCGCAGTATGAAGACGGGACTTGGTAAGTGAATTTCATTGTTATCTCAATTTTTAAAGATTTTTACTCGAATTAAACGGACTTATTACTTTTTTTTTGTTTTTAGGTTTAAGTTGTCGCCTGAGATCACAAAGGCAATCTTACGGATGCTCCACAACATGCTGGAGAAACCGTACCCGAGGTACAAGGACATGCCGAAAGCCGAGAAGGACGCGTGGCACCGGAGTTTTGCGGTAACAAATTTTTTTATTTGTTTTTTTTTGTTTATTTTGTCAATTTTAATTTCAAATACTAACATTATTATTTTTTAATAATGTAGCAGACTTCACGTGGGACCCTTCCCTTACGAATCAAGTACTTGTCCAATTCGACAAGTATGCCGCGCGTTCATACCGAACCACATGTACGAGTGGAAGCAGAACTGGCTGCTTGGCAAGGAGATGCCTAAGGACCTCGATGAAACCGTCTGGCTGGGCTTTTGCGACTACTGGAGCAACCCAAACACGAAGAAGCTCTCCGAGATAAACACGAAGAACCGGAAGAGCGACCGAGGAGGAAAGGGGATGTACATTCACAACGGCGGTTCGAAGACCGTCAAACGAGAAGCAATGGAAATGGTCAGTTTAATTTCTAATTTTTTTAATTAATAATTTTATGTTTATTATTATTTACTTAACAATATTTTACAGGCGCAAAGAAAAGCCGTACCTCCCGACTACCTTCGAGTGATCGAGCAGAGGCACACCAACAAAAAAACTGGTGTGATCCAGGATAACGGCATGCGTGAGGTCGTTTAGACGTGCAAGAAGAAGAAGGTGGATCGGGAACGAGAAGTTGGACTCTCGCAGCTCACTCTCGATGGGTCGTCCTCGCCGAACGAGTTACCCCGGGAAGAGATCAACGAAATTGTCCTCAATGTAAATGTAAGTGTCTAATTGTTTTCAATTATTATTATTTTCAAAATTTCATTACTAACTTTATGTTGATGTTTTATTTTCATAGGAAACTCAGAAAGTCAAAGGACGATTTGCTGGGTTAGGCAGACTTCCGACCCAGGAATCGTCTTCTTCCATTCCTCAGTTTCCTTCGGAGTACAGAGACGAGATCCAGAGGCTCATCCAAACGGTGAAAGAACGTGATGCGGAAGTCGAGCTCCTTAAGTCCGCATACACGTCTACCCAGGACCAGCTCACCTCAACCCAGTCTCAGCTCACCTCTTTGCAGCAGACCATGAAAGCCGCCTTTCCTCATCTCTTTCCATCTGACGATTCCGACAACGTTTGATGTTTTTTTTGTTGTTAAACATTAAAATATTTTCTGTTATGGATTATTTTTTTAATTTTAATGAATTTAACTATGACAAATTTTTAAATTTATTTTAAATAATTTCATTTATTTATTTAATTATTATTATTATATATAATAAACAAAAATTCATTTAATAAAATATAAAAAAACAAAAAAAAAGAAATAAAAATTCCGTCGAAAATTCTTCGGAACAGTTATGTCGGAATTCCGTCGGAACAGTTCTGTCAGAAATCCATCGGAACAGTTCTGTCGGAATTCCGTCGGAACAGTTCTGTCGGAATTCCGTCGGAACAATTCTGTCGGAATTCCGTCGGAACAATTCTGTCGGAATTCCGTCGGAACTGGGACCGTCGGAGGTTCTGTCGGAAATCCGTCGGACATATTCCGTCGGAAAGTTGTCGGAATTTTCCGACACGTTTTCGGAGACCGTGCTCCGTCGGAACTGTCCGACGGCTTTCCGATGGAATTTAAATTCCGGCGAACTATAACCGACGGAATTATTCCGTCGGAAATCCGTCTGAAAAGGTGTGTTTCCGACGGAAGCGGCCGTCAAAAAACGCTTGTAATCTTGTAGTGTGTAAAGCATAATGCTGATGAATAATACTATTGTGTGAATTGTGTTGTTAATTCATCCGTCAGTAAAATTGTCATAAGCACTCTCAAGATTCATCTGAAGTTATTCTGAATGAGGTCACTTTTATGAATGAGAACTTTGAGCTAAACCCTCGAAATCGTCCGCAAGGGTTGATCGATCTGGAACGATATCAAATCCTCGCTGAAAAATACAAGGAAAATATAAGTAGAATATTTAAGAAACATACAATCTCACGAGTACAATATTCACTCCAAGTCATGCTTTCAAAGTTGTAATCTGTGTTTATTTTTTGTGTGGTCGAAACTCTGACTTTGATGGAAAGCAGAAATTATAATTAGCTGGTCAAACATGTCCTCCAAGAAGAAGCGTCACGAGCTTTAGTGTGTGCTTCAGTGCTTGCGGCGAAATTTAACGGCAAGGAAAATAGGGGCGAGTAACCTCTTCTCTTCTTAGGGCTTACCTCACAAAAACTAAAAGGAAAATCAAAAGAAAAAGAAAACAAAAACCCTTACTTGTCATACACGTTAAAGCCCCATCCCTCAAGATTATGTTGCAACAGAGGAACCGTCACTTCAGGAGTAGCATTGCATGCAACACAGTTGTTGGTTCTTTTAAGATAGAACTTGATAGAGAGGATGTGAAGGAAAACTTGTTCACGAATTTGGAGATATATTGTTCCTTGTCTACAAAGAGTGTTGACTGTTGATTTTGGTTTTTTCAAGAATAGGGATTGCAAGTTTTCGGTTAGGTGAGAGTACGACTGATTCATTTTGGTTTAATAATTTCTAGTTGGTTAAATGGATCGGTTTGGTTGACAAAATTTAATTCGTTATCTGGAAGATTATACTTGATTTTTAAGTGAAATGTTGATAATTATTTTGCACTAGTGACTACGGAACATAATATAGCGTTTGTGTCAAAAAAAGACTTCTTTTTATTTTATTGTATTTATTTCCATATAGAAGTGCAATTAATTGGGTTATGAAAACTTATACATGTACCACATCGACAGAAGCAAAAACAACAGAGCTACATATAATACAGAGAAGAGGCTTGATCTGTCGCCGAGCTTGGTAACGTGAGCTTGTAATCCGAGTGGAGGCTTTAAGGGTAATGGAACGTTGGTTCGGTCCAAGTGGTCGGGCTTGGGGTTTGGATATACACTGACCCGCCCGATTCAAACCAGAAGTTGAGTCATGTGGTCTAGGCGAAGGCTTGAGCCAAATGATTCCTAGAGTGGGGGGCAATGCGTGATAGGCTGGTTTCACAGAACAGCGAACACCTCCCGTTACTGGCGGTGGATGGATTACGGGTTAGATCCTTCCGAGTCCAGTGTGTCCTCATGAGCCGATCACAATTGGACCATTACCTTTTCTATTTTTTTCCTCATTAGCTTCCTTGGCAAGCAAGTAATCGGATATTACACTTTTTTATTCATTGTATAAAGAGAAAGTCTTTTCTGACCTGAATAGGTTTCATCTAAGCTAAATAAAACTCCATAACAAAATCAGAAATCTCCACAATCATGGACTCAGTGTTGTTAAATACTCGATGTGTAAATAAATGTTATAATCACAAAACACTTATTCTAGAGATTGGTACTGCGGATGAGATCCACGACTTGTGTGGCAGTGGTGACGGTGCTGAAACCATGTACCGTGCTGGATAGAACTTGACAGCTTTGGAATCGTTTGAGCTTGGCTTCATTAAAGCAGCAGTTATGTCGCACAGAGTATGCAATCTTGTACTCTGCCTCTGTGAGCTTCCGAAGTTGCGAATATATCATCATCCAGATATGATCTTTAGGAGAGTTGGCTGCTACTTCAAGTTATCTAAGATTGAAATATGTGTTGTTAATTTTAATATGCACCCGTTCTTCACCAAGTTTGAACATTTTTGAGGTAACCTACTGTTCGGCCAGAATTGAACCTGACTTTAAAAAAAAAAAATATGAATTTTGACTGTCTTCTCCATTTCCTCGATGGACAAATATAAAACACAACTACTATACTTGTTTTATAATATTCCTTAAACCCAAAATATAGACAACCAATTTTGCGAATCTAAATACGATCTCGTGATATATAAATAGTTTTCTACTATATAATGTTCAATCTGATCAGTTCTAATCGTAGGAGAGAAATATTTCGAGTTGCTTAGTATATAAAATTCGGTGTTTAAAGTAATTTAGCCAATAAACTTTTTCGGTGTTCTTAATATGATCATTTCTAATCTTCAGAGTTTCTTAACATTATATATTAATTTAGCAAAGAAACTACTTTAGTGTTCTTAATCTGACCATTTCTAACCTATTGTAGGTAGGAAGTCATTTTCCCACGATATTTCTCTAGTCTTTCATAATATGAGTATTTATCCATAGTTGCTTAATATTTACAATTCAGTATTAGAAAAAATCTAGCCAAGAAATTACTTCAATGGTAACTATTCAGAATTAATACTTAAAATTCAATGTATGGAGTAATTTAGCCAATAAACGATTCTAGTGTTCTTAATACGATCATTTTAAATCTCAATAGAGAATTATTCTAGTGTTTCTTAATATGTTTTTTTTTTTTTTTTGGGTTGACAATCTCAATAGAGAAATCTTCAAACTTTGATAAAACCCAATCAAAGAAAAACAAAAAGTATCGATGATGATGATTGGTAAATAATCACATCTCTCCCGAAAGGGGAATCAATATAATTTCGATGTATAAAGTGATTTAGCAAAGAAACTAGTCTAGTGTTCATAATCTGACCAATCCTAATCTAGATAGGTTACGTTTATAGTCATTTCGCCAAGATACTTCTCTGGTAGAGAACTATCCGAGTTGCTCAATATTTACAACTCAATATTAGAAATAATTTAGCCAATCTAAATCTAATCAGTTCTAACATTTAGAGTTGATATTTTTAATATTCAATATTTGAAGTAACTTTGCCATCTATTCTGGTGATCTTAACTTAATCAGTTTTAATTTCAGTACATAATTATTCAAAGTTGCTTAATATTTTTTAAATTCACTGTTCTAGTGTATGCTTAATATTTGAACTAATTTAACTTGGGTACAGCTCTAGTGTTCTTATTTTGATCACTTCTAATCTCATTAGAGAACTATTCAAAGCTGCTTAATATTGAAAGTCCAATGTTTGATGTAATATAGATTTTTAATTTCAACTATGTCAAGACTGAAACCTTGACTCTGAAAAACAAGCAAGCACAATATACCTCGTAGAAGACGGAGTCCTCGAATGTTGTACCTTATATAAAGCCTTTTGCTTCAGTGATAATCTTCCACATAGAATCATCTATATCTCTTTCTTCTTTCAAGATAGAAAATGGGCCAAACCATAATTCTCATGCCATTAATTCTGATTGTAGCTCTGCTAGTGCAGAACAATTTCGTCGTTGCTGAGACCAAGGTACTTGGCATTTATGGGATATCTCTGTTGATAGCGATGTCAAATATCAAATATTGTTGTTTCTTTGTGATTAATAGGTTTATGTAGTTTATCTGGGAGAGAAGGAGCATGATAATCCAGAGTCTGTCACTCAATCTCACCATGAGATGTTGTGGTCACTTCTTGGAAGGTATGATTTAGTACCTCTACATAGGAACTTTTGGAAGACATACATATGTCGAAACATTGAAGATAGTATACTTAGTTGATTGTCATGTTTCAGCAAAGAGGCTGTCCACGATTCAATAGTGTACAGTTATCGACACCGCTTCTCAGGCTTTGCAGCCAAGCTCAATGAGTCCCAAGCACAGCAAAGTATAGTAGTTTTTTGTCTAATAAAAAACCAATGCCCTCTTGAGAACAGAACTGCCTGATGTAGTACAAGTCATACCGAATACATTATACCAACTGACAACTACTAGAACTTGAGATTACTAGGGCCTCTCTCCGGGTACTTCAAAGAGTCTTCTACATAAGGCCAACATAGGGAACCAAATCATCGTTGGAGTCATCGATTCAGGTATGTGCATATAGAAATATAGAATATGTCTTTGATTATCTTAAAGATATGCTTACAGATATAAAACATCAAATCACTGCTACAGGGGTGTGGTTGGAGTCTGAAATGTTTAATGATAAAGGTTATGGACCTATACCGAGCCGTTGGAAAGGCGGCTGTGAATCTGGAGAACTCTTCAACGCCTCAATTCATTGTAACAGAAAGCTGATAGGGGCGAAATAGTTTGTTGATGGATTTGTTGCCGAATTTGGAGTCTTGAACACAACTGAGAATCCAGAGTACATTTCTCCGAGAGACTTTAACGGTCATGGCACTCACGTCTCCTCTACCATTGGTGGTTCTTTTGTGCCTAATATAAGCTACTTAGGCTCGGAAGAGGAAGTGTAAGAGGCGGTGCTCCTGGTGTCCATATAGCTATTTATAAGGCGTGTTGGCTACAAATAGGAGCATGTTCAGGAGCAGATGTCTTAAAAGCAATCGATGTAGCTATTTGTGATGGTGTTGATGTTTTGTCACTCTCTTTATATCCTGAAACTGATGTGAGGGAGCTAACCTCTGTGGGAGCATTCCATGCGGTAGCAAAGGGCATTCCTGTTGTAGCTGCAGCTGGTAATGATGGCCCTGCGGCTCAAACCATTTCGAATGTCGCTCCTTGGATCTTGACTGTAGCTGCAACAAATCTAGACCGTACCTTTCCTACAGCCATCACACTTGGGAACAATATAACTATACTGGTAAACATATATTTTTTTTTATCCATGATAAGAAAATTATAAGACAAACATTTTTTCTTTAAAGATCTAAACCCATGTGCTAAAGATTTCTTTTTTTGCTTAATGTAGTGTCAAGCAATCTTTGCTGGTCCAGAACTCGGCTTTGTTGGTCTAACTTACCCAGAGAAACCATTTTCCGGGTAACTTTGAATTACATATTCCATGTTTTGATCATTTGATTGTTCAAAACTTTAAACGCGCGAGATTGCATCTTTGGACATGATAGAGCCTTCAACTTGCAGTGACTGCGAGAAGCTCTCTGCTAATCCCAACAATACAATGGAAGGAAAAGTTGTGTTGTGTTTCACAACAAATACACCATCAAATGCAGCTATAAACGCAGTAAGGAAAGCCGGTGGTCTCGGGGTAATCATTGCAAGAAATCCAACCCACTTACTTAGTCTAACTCGTAACTTTCCATATGTTTCCGTAGACTTCGAGCTCGGGACAGATATTTTGTTCTATATACGCTCCACAAGGTAAATTTTCCAAACTATCACCATCTCTTTAAGCAACACTTCCATGGATGTGAACCTATACGACTGAACATATTGAGTTTTTTTTTTTTTTTCTAGATCTCCCATTGTAAAGATACATGCTTCAAGAACGCTTGTTGCATGACCCGTGGCGACAAAAGTAGCAACTTTCTCATCAAGGAGACCCAATTCAGTTTCTCCGGCGATTCTTAAGGTACATCATACCATTTCATACATTCCTAACCTCTTAGATTCTCTGATTTGTAACCGCTTATCCGTTATGGCAGCCGGATGTAGCAACACCTGGTGTGAACATTCTAGCAGCTATTTCTCCAAATGATCCTATAAACGACAAAGGATTGCTATGATATCAGGGACATCAATGGCTACTCCTGTTGTTTAGGAGTTGTAGTGCTCCTCAAATCATTACACCCTGATTGGTCTCCTGCTGCTATTAAATCAGCTATTGTCACTACAGGTTCTTATATCATCAATGCTTTGTTAGATTGACTAATAAGAGTTTAATAACAACATACTGATTCATGGGAACAATTTTTACATTGCAGCTTGGAAAACTGATCCATCAGGAGAGCCGATTTTCGCAGACGGGTTAAGCCGCAAGCTAGCAGATCCGTTTGATTATGGAGGAGGCCTCATAAATCCAGAGAAAGCTGTAAGACCAGGTCTCATATACGACATGACCACAGATGACTACATCTTGTACTTGTGCTCTACTGATTATAGTAACATTTCCATTTCTAGAGTCCTCGGAAAAACAACAGTATGTCCTAGTCCCAAACCTTCTGTTCTTGATCTTAACTTGCCATCCATCACAATCCCAAACCTCAGAGACGAAGTCACTGTAACTAACCGTCACTAACGTTGGACCCCTCGACTCAGTATATAATGTTGTAATCGATCCTCCAAAGGGCATTAACGTGGTTGTTACGCCAACGACTCTAGTGTTTGACTCTACAACTACAAAGCTATCTTTCACCATTCAGGTCTCGACCACACACAAAGTAAACACTGGTTATTACTTTGGAATCTTGACTTGGACTGACAATTTGCACAATGTAGCCATCCCAGTTTCTGTAAGAACCCAGATCCTGCAACGATACTACGATGAAAACTGATTTAAGCCAAAAACCAAGTACTATACTATATTGTTATGTTGAAGAATATGTAAAGAATACTATTGATGAATAAATAATACCATTGTCTAAGTTGTGTTGTTAGTAAATCCGTATTGTTAGCAAATCCGTAAATGGAATCTTTAGAAGGATGAGGTGATCAGCAAGATTCTTCTAAGCAAGGCCTGACTTAGGTCACTTCTATGGATGAGTTCTTCTAGCTCAACCTAAGAAACAACCCCTGAAATCTTCCTCTGTAACATCCGTGATCCTAAGTCGTCTTCTCGAGTTGTATTTATTTATGTTGTTGTTGTAATGAACCCTCGGGATAATTGTATTTGGACGTTGATTATTAATATGATGATGTTTATGGATTAATGGTGAGTAATGATACGTGATGTGGTATTTCCGTATCGGGTTGTCGAGTACATGATGGGAGATTTCATGTATCGGCGGGGCGACATATGATGGGATATTTTATGTGTCGCGGGATTGAGCGAAGTATTGTTCCGTCTTGGTTCGGGGATTTTTGGGTTTACGTCAATAGATCCTACGATGTGGTCGGGGTTGGTAGAATTATGTGATATCTAATTCTATCGACGGGGTCATTAGGATTATGGGTGATTAATCCTAATGACGGGTCATTAGAGTTATGTGATTCTTAGCTCTAATGACGTGGGTTAGGATTATGGGCGATTTAATCCTAACCGGGTGGTTTACCGATTAGGATTATGGGCGATTTAATCCTAATAGACGGTAAACCAGGGGTGAGATACCAGTGGTATTGGTTCTCATGGGGGCTTAGTATATTAGGATCCTGGGTGATTGGATTCTAATGTACTAGGTCGTTTGACGACTTAACTCGTTCGAATCCGGGGTTGATTGGATTTCGACGGGTTAGCCGTCGGGGACCACATAGGATCTTGCGACGTTAGACCGGGGATGTTATTGGACCAAGTATGGAACGGTACCGAGCTTGATTGGTGGCCCTAGGGGCGGGAAACGAGGTGAAACGATCAAAAGATTGATCGTTGTTTGGGAATCCCGAGCGGTTCGGTTTAGTGGAATTATGCGGTAATTCCGGAGGTTTGGCTGAAATTAAGGAAATATTCTGAGACGGGGTGAATGTCTCAAATATTTCGGGATATTGAACGGAATTACTAAACCGCGGGAATTAAATTTAATCGGGGTTGATGTGGCGGTTTAGGGAATTCGGTTTGGTTTAATTGAATTAAACCAAATTATATACATACATATGTGTATATATGTCTTCTCTTCTCCTCTACAAGCTTCTGGAAGCTTGTTCTTTTTATTTTTCGGGCAAAAGAATCGAGAGAGAGACCGGAGAAAAAGAGGGAAAGAAAGAAAGGAAGAAGGAGAGGAAGAGAAGAGAAGAAAGAGGGGAAGAAAAAAAAAAGAGTTTGGAGCTGAGTTGAGAGGTCCGATTGACCAAGAAAGAAAGCTCGGATCGAGCTGAAATTTGGTGGGTAAGTTCTTCCATCTCTTGTGTACTTGTCTACCAAATTTCGTGGGGTTTTGTTGGGTAGTTTAGGAGTTATGGATTTTCTCCCTAGACTACTCTGTTTTGCGAGCTGTAGCGGCGGGGTGAGATTGAGTGAAGGGTTGAGCACTCAATTCTCGTTTGTTTGGACTGAAATTTGGTAGATAGGTTGTTAAGAGGTTGAACTTGAAGTTCACCGAAGGGTTTTGTCAAATTCGACCTATAGTGAGAGTTATGAGCAATTGAAGTTGCCCCTGTTTTGAGTAAAGGAAATCCGAGTTTGGGGTTAGGAGTAATCCGAGTTAGCAAGGTTGTCATGGGGTTCTTCTTAAGCTTGTGTTCATTCAATTGAAGTAATTGTTGGTCTCTTGCTAGACAAGAGGTGTTATTTAGGTGAGTTGGAGCCAAGAAGTGCAAGAGAACAAACTTAAGCTTGGGAAGCATCGTTGTTATCGTCAACCGAGGTGAGTGCGTGACCGTGGTTAAACCATGGGATCATTGCTTTTTCGTGATTGCTGTGTGCTTAGGGACTAGACCAATTGGGTGTGGATTATGGCATGGCCATGTTGTGTGTTATGTTTGTAATGGAGCTCTATTACGGTATGTGTTTGGTTGTTCGTTAAGTACATTTCAATTACGTCTAAGCTTGATCACTTGTGTTTATGGCCGTGAGACGGGAGGACCGCCTCACTAAGCATTATCAATGCTTACGCGCCTCTTTTGGTGCAGGTAAGGATAAAGAAAAGGCTTAGTGGTGGAGCGCGTGGGACCAAGACCGAGGGGAAAGGATGATCTCGGGTTTGAAGGTTTTTGGGTTTGATCTCCTTGTGTTTTGTGATCTCGAGTGTTGTTCATAGACTTGTGTTCTTAGGATGCTAATGTTAAACTTTGTATGATGCATAACGGTATGCTAAGATAGTTTTGGATGTTTAATGTTGCTTTTAAGTGTTGTGGTTTATTATGGTTTGTTGTGTTATCTTTGGGTTTCAGGCAAGTCTAGAGGATCGACCGATCCAGGAAGGATCGATCGATCTTGCGTAGTTGATTTTGGGGCAGAGAACCACTGGTCGATTTTTGGGGGTAGGGATCGATCGCTCCCGGCCAGGATCGATCGATCCTGTGAGTGCATTTCGAGGCTAAGGCCTCTGACTGTTTCAGTGGGTCAAGATCGATCGTTCCTGGGCAAGAACGATCGATCCTGAAACGTGGATTTTAGTCCAAATCTCCCTGGATTGATTTGGGGTATCGGAATCGATCGAACCACAAAGGACCGATCGATCCGTAGTTCAAGATCGATCGATCTTTAGAGAGATCGATCGAACTTTAAGGTCGTTTTTGGTCCGGGAAGTTTAAGGAAAAATTTAGAGTTTCGAGATCGACCGATCTATAACGGATCGATCGATCGTCTGCCACAAGATCGATCGTTCTTGGGAGGTTCGATCGTTCTTGAGGTGTCGTTTTGGCCAGGGGTTTTCGGCCAGTTTTGTAGGGTCAGGATCGATCGATCCTAGGTGAGACCGATCGATCCTGATTATTTTTCCATCTAGGATTTTTTTTTAGAAAAGTTTTAAAAATTCCGCATTTTTTTCCGGTTATTCTTCGGGGTAGGTCGTGTCAATTTGGTATCAGAGCAAGACGGTTCTAGGATGTGTGGGGAGTCTTGCGTGTGATTGTTATTTGATGTGATTAATTGTTGATTGCGGGTTGGGTTAGAGATCATCCTCTTCGGCCAAGGGAAATGGTTCCACGGTAAGTCTTCTGGGGTATCATGTGATTAAATTGTGAGTATTGAACCTTGTGTTATTTTTGTAGTATGGTTAGATTTAGAAGAGTGCGAGAGGTGGTGGCAAGGGGCGAGGTAGCTGAGCGTGTGGTGAATGGAGCCCCTAATGGTGAGAATCAAGAAAGAGTTGACCCTGTTGCTGGTGGCGAGGATGTTGGAGTTGCTGGGGGTGCAGCTCCTGCTGTTGGTGAGGAACCACAAGTTGAAGTTCAGCAACAAGCAGGTCAACCGGGAATGGGGGCAATGATGGGTATGTTGGCTCAAATTTTGGAGAGGTTACCAGGACCGGTACCAGCTCCAGCCCCTGAGATGCCACCAAGAGGTGAAGAGCCACCAAGAGTTATGGCTCACGAGGCAGTTGCAGGGCAAATGATCCCATCTTATCTCTCCGTGATGGATCATATGCAGAGGCTTGGCACAAAGTTCTTTCATGGGGGTGCCAAACCGGTTGAAGCTGATGAGTGGAGGGCGAGAGTGGAGAGAAACTTCCACTCTATAAGGTGCCCGGAGGAGTATAAGGTGGATATTGCGGTGCATTACCTGGAGGGAGATGGCATATGTGGTGGAGAAATGTGTTGGCTAGAAGAGCCAATGGTGTGAATACTTGGGAGGAATTCTGTGAGGAGTTCAACCTCAAATACTTCCTGCAAGAGGCTATGGATCGTTTGGAGACGGAATTTTTGGAATTATCTCAAAGAACGAGGTCGGTTCGAGAGTATGAAGTGGAGTTTAACCGACTTCGAAGGTTTACGGGAAGGGGCCTTCAGGATGAACCAGCCCAAGTAAGAAGGTTTCTAAGGGGAATGCGTTTGGAGTTGAGGAATAGATGCAATGTGAGATCATATGCCACGGTGGCCGAGTTAGTAGAGAGAGCGGCCATAATTGAGGAGGGTATGATAGAGGAGGCTAAAGCATCTAAGCCTCAGACTCAAGGAAAGAAGTCGTTTACTTCTGATTCCGAAAAAGGTGGTAAGTTTTCGGGAGGACAAAAGAGGAAGTGGGAAGGTTCCTCTCAGAGTGCTTCTAGCACTCAATCTGGATGTTTCAAGTGTGGAGACAAGGGTCATAAGGTGGCTAATTGTCCTAATAGAGATAGCAGGGCAAGCTTCTATTGCAAGGAGGTGGGACATATCAGGACTTCATGCCCCAAGCTCCAACAAGGTAGCGGAAGTTCGGGAGCTCCACCAGCTAAGAAGGCGGCGGTGACTCCTCGAGCTTATTCTCTGACCATCGAGTCAGGAGAAGGGAGCAACACCAAGCCGATCACTGGTTAGAATTCCTTCCCATGATTACTCTAATGTGTTTATGAGTTTTGTTTTTGTGGTGGTGGTTGTTATTGTTGTTGTGTAGTCTCAATGCATAGGCTATGTGTAGGGACCTTGAACGTGGGAGGGGTTACATCTCACGTGTTGTTTGATTCCGGAGCATCTCATTGCTTCGTTACTCCGGAATTAGTGAGAGAGGGGAGGCTCCGAGAAGAGCCTAGTGATGGTTTGAGAAGGGTAAGAGTGGCTGAAAGTCAGACCTTTGATACGCATAGCCTGGTGCGAGACGTGGAAGTTCATATCGCTGGAGGAGTGAAGCCAGCGGATATGATTGTGTGGCCGGTAAAGATTTATGATGTGATCTTGGGGATGGATTGGCTTGGGAAGTATAAGGCTCACCTAGATTGTCACCGAGGTAGAGTGGTGTTCGAGAATGATCATGGGCGGGTGGTGTATCGAGGAGTGAGACCTACCACGGGGTGTTTGGTGATTTCCGCTATTCAAGCGGAGAAGATGATTGAAAATGGGTGTGAAGCGTATCTCGCTACCATTTCATTACCCGAAGATGGTAAAGAGATAAGGCTTCAAGACATTCCGGTGGTAAAGGAATTTGAGGATGTATTCCAACCGTTGAAGGGATTACCACCACCAAGAGCGGATCCCTTTACGATCGAGTTGGAACCGGGGATGGCTCCTGTTTCTAAAGCTCCATATCGCATGGCGCCAGCGGAAATGGCGGAGCTTAAGAAGCAGTTGGAGGAGCTTTTGGATAAGGGTTTCATAAGACCGAGTAGTTCACCATGGGGAGCACCCGTCTTGTTTGTGAAGAAGAAGGACGGAAGCTTCCGGTTATGTATAAACTACCGGGGTCTAAACCGAGTGACAATAAAGAACAAGTACCCTCTCCCGAGAATTGATGAGTTGTTGGATCAATTGAGAGGTGTTACTTGGTTCTCGAAGATTGATTTGGCGTCTGGATACCATCAGATTCCTATTAAAGAGATGGACATTCAAAAGACGGCTTTCCGGACGAGGTATGGGCATTATGAGTTTGTGGTGATGCCTTTCGGGTTGACGAATGCACCAGCGACGTTCATGAGATTGATGAACGATGTTTTCCAGGAATATTTGGATGAGTTTGTGATCATCTTCATAGATGATATCTTGGTGTATTCGAAGAGTTCCGGTGAGCATGGTGATCACCTTAGAAGGGTATTGGAGAAGCTAAGGGAACAGAAGCTCTTTGCTAAGCTGAGTAAGTGTAGCTTCTGGCAGAGAGAGATTGGATTCTTGGGTCATGTGATTTCCGAGAGTGGAGTTTTCGTTGACCCTGAGAAGATTAAGGCCATCATGGAATGGCCGAGACCTGAGAATGCTACAGAGATAAGAAGTTTTCTCGGTCTAGCTGGGTATTACATGAGATTCGTCAAAGGTTTTGCGAGTATTGCTCAACCTATGACGAAGTTGACAGGGAAAGATGTTCCCTTTGTGTGGTCTCAGAAGTGCGAAGAGAGCTTCTTGAGGCTTAAGGATATGTTAACCACCGCTCCAGTATTGGCTTTACCGGATCCTAAGGAGCCATATGTGGTTTATACAGATGCATCGAGATTGGGTCTGGGTTGCGTTTTGATGCAACATGGGAAGGTGATTGCTTATGCTTCTCGACAGTTGAGGAAGCATGAAGCTAATTATCCGACTCATGATTTGGAGATGGCGGCGGTAGTGTTTGCATTGAAGATATGGAGATCATATCTGTATGGTGGTAAGGTGCAAGTGTTCACGGATCATAAGAGTCTCAAGTATGTATTTACTCAGCCTGAGTTGAACTTGAGACAAAGGAGATGGATGGAACTTATGTCGGATTATGATCTCGAGATAGCTTATCACCCGGGGAAAGCTAATCTCGTTGCGGATGCCTTGAGCAGGAAGCGGACAGCTGCAAGTACCGAAAAGGATGCCGAGGAGTTGATGGGTATGATTAGTGCCTTGCAGCTATGTGTTGTCTCAGATGAGTTAGAGCCGTTGGGGTTGGAGGCGGCTAACCAAGCCGATATTTTGAGTAGAGTATGAGCGGCTCAAGAGAAAGACGAGGCTTTGATTAAGGCTTCGAGGGACGAGAAGTCTGAGTATCAGGTCTCGAATAATGGAATCATTTTGGTTCATGGACGAGTATGTGTGCCTAGTGATGAGGAGTTGAGGAGAGATATCCTGCGGGAAGCACACCAAAGTCGATTTTCTATTCATCCCGGGGCGACTAAGATGTACCGAGATTTGAAACGGTATTATCATTGGGTTGGGATGAAGAGAGATGTAGCCAAGTGGGTAGCTAGCTGCGAGACTTGTCAGCTAGTGAAGGCCGAGCATCAGGTTCCGAGTGGATTGTTACAGAGTTTGCCCATTCCTGAATGGAAGTGGGATATGGTGACGATGGATTTTGTAGTGGGGTTACCAAATTCTCGGGGCAAAGATGCGATTTGGGTTATTGTTGATCGCTTGCCTAAGTCCGCTCACTTTCTCGCCATAAGGAAAACAGATGGAGCTCGGGTTTTGGCGAGGAAGTACATTAATGAGATTGTGAGATTGCATGGTGTACCTGCGAGTATTGTATCGGATCGTGATAGTAAGTTTGCATCGGTTTTCTGGCAAGAGTTCCAGAAGGAGTTGGGTACTAAGGTACACATGAGTACAGCATATCATCCTCAGACGGATGGTCAGTCAGAGAGGACCATTTAGACTCTCGAGGATCTTTTGAGGATGTGTGTACTAGATTGGGGTGGTCATTGGGCCGATTACCTGAGCCTGGTAGAGTTCACGTATAATAACAGCTATCTGGCGAGTATCGGAATGGCACCATATGAGGCTCTGTATGGGAGACCTTGTAGGACGCCATTATGCTGGGCTCAAGTGGGGGAGCGAAGCATGTATGGCGAGAGTTTGGTGAAGGAGACTACAGAGAAGATCCGAGTCTTGAGGATCAACATGAAGGAGGCTCAGGATCGTCAGAAGAGTTATGCGGATAACCGCAGGAGAGAGTTTGAATTCGCCGTAGGAGATATGGTTTATCTCAAAATGGCGATGTTCAAGGGTTCTAACAGGTCATTCTCCGAGGGCAAGTTGAGCCCGAGATATTTGGGACCGTTCCGAGTGGTGGAACGCGTTGGACCTGTTGCTTACAGGCTGGAGTTGCCAGCGTCTATGCAAGCAATTCATGATGTGTTCCATGTGTCTAAGTTGAAGAAGTGCTTGCATAGGGATGATCAGGTGGTACCGGAAGTTCCACCTGAGTTGTCGCCGAGTTTGAGGGTTGAGGCGAGACCCGTGAGGATTCTAGATCGCAGAATCAGGGCTGACGGGAGGAGGAGAGCTCCCGGGGTGAGGATCCTTTGGGATTGTGACGGGGTGGAAGAAGAGACTTGGGAACCCGAGAGACGGATAAGGGCTAGATTCTCCGAGTGGTTCAGGGAATAAGCTGCGGCTTGAGATTCGAGGACGAATCTAATTAGTGGGGGAGAATTGTAACATCCGTGTTCCTAAGTCGTCTTCTCGAGTTGTATTTATTTATGTTGTTGTTGTAATGAACCCTCGGGATAATTGTATTTGGACGTTGATTATTAATATGATGATGTTTATGGATTAATGGTGAGTAATGATACGTGATGTGGTATTTCCGTATCGGGTTGTCGAGTACATGATGGGAGATTTCATGTATCGGCGGGGCGACATATGATGGGATATTTCATGTGTCGCGGGATTGAGCGAAGTATTGTTCCGTCTTGGTTCAGGGATTTTGGGTTTACGTCAATAGATCTTACGATGTGGTCGGGGTCGGTAGAATTATGTGATATCTAATTCTATCGACGGGGTCATTAGGATTATGGGTGATTAATCCTAATGACGGGTCATTAGAGTTATGTGATTCTTAGCTCTAATGACGTGGGTTAGGATTATGGGCGATTTAATCCTAACCGGGTGGTTTACCGATTAGGATTATGGGCGATTTAATCCTAATAGACGGTAAACCAGGGGTGAGATACCAGTGATATTGGTTCTCATGGGGGCTTAGTATATTAGGATCCTGGGTGATTGGATTCTAATGTACTAGATCGTTTGACGACTTAACTCGTTCGAATCCGGGGTTGATTGGATTTCGACGGATTAGCCGTCGGGGACCACATAGGATCTTGCGACGTTAGACCGGGGATGTTATTGGACCAAGTTTGGAACGGTACCGAGCTTGATTGGTGGCCCTAGGGGCGGGAAACGAGGTGAAACGATCAAAAGATTGATCTTTGTTTGGGAATCCCGAGCGGTTTGGTTTAGTGGAATTATGCGGTAATTCCGGAGGTTTGGCTGAAATTAAGGAAATATTCTGAGACGGGGTGAATGTCTCAAATATTTCGGGATATTGAACGGAATTACTAAACCGCGGGAATTAAATTTAATCGGGGTTGATGTGGCGGTTTAGGGAATTCGGTTTGGTTTAATTGAATTAAACCAAATTATATACATACATATGTGTATATATGTCTTCTCTTCTCCTCTACAAGCTTCTGGAAGCTTGTTCTTTTTATTTTTGGGGCAAAAGAATCGAGAGAGAGACAGGAGAAAAAGAGGGAAAGAAAGAAAGGAAGAAGGAGAGGAAGAGAAGAGAAGAAAGAGGGGAAGAAAAAAAAAGAGTTTGGAGCTGAGTTGAGAGGTCCGATTGACCAAGAAAGAGAGCTCGGATCGAGCTGAAATTTGGTGGGTAAGTTCTTCCATCTCTTGTGTACTTGTCTACCAAATTTCGTGGGGTTTTGTTGGGTAGTTTAGGAGTTATGGATTTTCTCCCTAGACTACTCTGTTTTGCGAGCTGTAGCGGCGGGGTGAGATTGAGTGAAGGGTTGAGCACTCAATTCTCGTTTGTTTGGACTGAAAGTTGGTAGATAGGTTGTTAAGAGGTTGAACTTGAAGTTCACCGAAGGGTTTTGTCAAATTCGACCTATAGTGAGAGTTATGAGCAATTGAAGTTGCCCCTGTTTTGAGTAAAGGAAATCCGAGTTTGGGGTTAAAAGTAATCCGAGTTAGCAAGGTTGTCATGGGGTTCTTCTTAAGCTTGTGTTCATTCAATTGAAGTAATTGTTGGTCTCTTGCTAGACAAGAGGTGTTATTTAGGTGAGTTGGAGCCAAGAAGTGCAAGAGAACAAACTTAAGCTTGGGAAGCATCGTTGTTATCGTCAACCGAGGTGAGTGCGTGACCGTGGTTAAACCATGGGATCATTGCTTTTTCGTGATTGTTGTGTGCTTAGGGACTAGACCAATTGGGTGTGGATTATGGCATGGCCATGTTGTGTGTTATGTTTGTAATGGAGCTCTATTACGGTATGTGTTTGGTTGTTCGTTAAGTACATTTCAATTACGTCTAAGCTTGATCACTTGTGTTTATGGCCGTGAGACGGGAGGACCGCCTCACTAAGCATTATCAATGCTTACGCGCCTCTTTTGGTGCAGGTAAGGATAAAGAAAAGGCTTAGTGGTGGAGCGCGTGGGACCAAGGCCGAGGGGAAAGGATGATCTCGGGTTTGAAGGTTTTTGGGTTTGATCTCCTTGTGTTTTGTGATCTCGAGTGTTGTTCATAGACTTGTGTTCTTAGGATGCTAATGTTGAACTTTGTATGATGCATAACGGTATGCTAAGATAGTTTTGGATGTTTAATGTTGCTTTTAAGTGTTGTGGTTTATTATGGTTTGTTGTGTTATCTTTGGGTTTCAGGCAAGTCTAGAGGATCGACCGATCCAGGAAGGATCGATCGATCTTGCGTAGTTGATTTTGGGGCAGAGAACCACTGGTCGATTTTTGGGGGTAGGGATCGATCGCTCCCGGCCAGGATCGATCGATCCTGTGAGTGCATTTCGAGGCTAAGGCCTCTGACTGTTTCAGTGGGTCAAGATCGATCGTTCTTGGGCAAGAACGATCGATCCTGAAACGTGGATTTTAGTCCAAATCTCCCTGGATTGATTTGGGGTATCGGAATCGATCGAACCACAAAGGACCGATCGATCCGTAGTTCAAGATCGATCGATCTTTAGGGAGATCGATCGAACTTTAAGGTCGTTTTTGGTCCGGGAAGTTTAAGGAAAAATTTAGAGTTTCGAGATCGACCGATCTATAACGGATCGATCGATCGTCTGCCACAAGATCGATCGTTCTTGGGAGGTTCGATCGTTCTTGAGGTGTCGTTTTTGGCCAGGGGTTTTCGGCCAGTTTTGTAGGGTCAGGATCGATCGATCCTAGGTGAGACCGATCGATCCTGATTATTTTTCCATCTAGGATTTCTTTTTAGAAAAGTTTTAAAAATTCCGCATTTTTTTCCGGTTATTCTTCGGGGTAGGTCGTGTCATCCTCAATGGTTAATCGATCAGGAACGATTTCAAATCCTCGATGATCACTACTAAAAAAACAAGGATGATTGCATGAAAATAAGTAGAAACTAGAAAGTTTCAGAAACGTACCTAATGAAAGAATCTGAAAGTTTAAGGCTTGGAGAAATTTTGGGGATAAGAAAAAAGAATACAAAGTAGAAACTTCACCATTATTAATCAACGTTACATAAGTGAAATAGTATGAACCATAGAAGTATACAGTATAGAAGTACAATTTCACGAATGGTTAGTATATGTTTTAAAATTAGTTTTCATCGTAGTAGTTCTGCAGAATTTGAGTTCTTACAGACAAAGGAATTGTAACATTATGCAGAGAGTCACTCCACGTTAAGCTTCCAAAGTAGTAACCTGTATTGATTTTGTGTGTGGTCGAAACTCTGACTTTAAAGGAGATCTTTTTGGTTGTAGAGTTAAACACTAGCGTCACTGGCGTCACAGTCACTTGGACGCCTAACGGTGGCTCAACCACTACTTTATAGACCGACTCAAGTGGTCCAACGTTAGTGAGGGTTCTGGTCATAATGACTTCGTCTTTGAGGTTTGGCATTGTGATTGAAGGCAAGTTGAAATCAAGAACAGATGGTCTGGGATTGGAACAAACTGTTCCTTTTCCGACAAGCTGAGAGATCGATGACTCGTTGTAACCAGCAGAGCACATGTAGAGAACATAGTCTTCGATTCCCAAGTCATATACAAGACCTGGTTTTGCAGCTTTCTCTGGATTCACAAGGCCTCCACCATAGTCAAACGGATCAGCTAGCTTCCGAGGTGACCCTTCTGCAAATATCTGCTCTCCAAAGGGATCTGTTCTCCAAGCTGCAAAGTAAAGACGATTAGCAAGATCAATATGTTCTTGTTTTATCTCTCTCTCTCTTTCTTTATTTTTCTGGAATTGGATCAAGAAGGTAAGAACCTGTAGTGACAATGGCTGATCTAATTGCAGCAGGAGACCAATCACGGTGCCGAGCTTTGAGAAGTGCAACAACTCCTGAAATTACAGGAGCCGCCATTGATGTTCCAGACAACATAATGAACCCTCGGTCATTGAAAGTGGTATTGGTGGTTGTAGCCGCTAATATGCTCACTCCTGGTGCTGCTATATCTGGCTGCATTGCGACATTCATATGACTAAAAACAACTTCATAATTTAACCGGTCTGGAAAACAGAACAAGCAAGAATTCTGACATACTTTGAGGATCGCAGGCTCGATCGAATTAGGTCCTCTTGATGAGAAATCTGCAACCTTTGTACCTACTGGTTGTCCAACAAGTGTTTTAGAAGGTTGTATCTTCACAACAGGCGATCTGCAAATTACAAGTCCATTAAAATATAGCCTTTTGTATATTCACAATGAGAGTTATGTTGAACATCTTTTTCTCACAATTCATATTTTTCATACCCTGTTGAACGTATGTAGAAAAGTATATCTGTCCCTAGCTCGTAGTCAACAGCAACACAAGGGAAATCACCTAGACATGGTGAAAGATTGTCTCCGGGGTTTCTTGCGACAATTAAGCCAAGACCACCGGCTTTCTTCACATCAGACACAGCACTTGATACAGTGGTGTAACGTGTTGATGTTGTAAAGCACAACACGACTTTCCCCGCCATTGTACGATTGGAATTGAAGAATAGAAGCTCACATGTACTGCAAAAGAGTGTGATATCAGAGAATTGATGTAGAAAGATTTGGTGAGCACTGAACTAGAGAAGAAGTTACAATTTTGAACTTACCCAAAAAAACTTTCATTACTGTTTCCTGGATTCTCTGGGTAAACCAAGCTAGTGAAGTCAAGTTCTGGACCTGTGTACATTGCTTGACCCTGGAAACAGTAAACGAACTCATCAAACGTTATGTTGTGAAAACATCGAATCTGAGTAGAAAGATATATGGTTATCTTGGTTGTTACCAATATTGCTTTTTTGTTCCCAAGTATAATAGGTGTGGGAAAGGACCGGTCTAAAGTCGTTGCAGCTACTGTCAAAATCCAAGGGGCCGTGTTTCCCACAGTCTGAGCCGCTGGGCCAGAGTTACCACCTGAACAAACAACTGTGATACCCTTTAAAACGGCATGGAATGTCCCAGTAGCTATAGCATCGCGAACATCAGTTTCTGGGTAGAAAGGAAGACGATAACCAATAGACAGGGACAAAACATCAACACCATCATGGATAGCTTCATCCATAGCTTTCAATAGATCAGCAGATGAACAAGTATTTATGTCTAAGTCATCTAGATACCAACAAGCTTTGTACATTGCTATACGAGCACGAGGTGCCCCACCTCTCACAGTCCCTCCAGCTAGGCCCTTGTAGCTTATGTTGGGCACATACGAACCGCCCGCAATGGTGGAAACATGCGTGCCATGACCAACAAGGTCTCTAGGGGAAATGAAATCAAGTGATTCGGTGGAGTTGAAGCTTTCATGCGTCGCAAGAAAACCATTGATGAAGTACTTGGCTCCTATGAGCTTTTTATTGCAGTGAGAGTTGTTAAACATCTCTCCTGATTCACAGCTTCCTTTCCAGTGGCTTGGCACTGGTCCAATCCCATTGTCATCAAAGACTTTAGATTCTGGCCAAACTCCTGCAACCTCAGAAAATGATTTATTAGTTGAGATGCTTAAGATAAAAGAAACAAAAGCAACAAGAAAAATATGCACAAATATACAGTCATACCTGTGTCTACAACGCCGATGATAACTTCTTCACCCATATTACTGTCATTCAGAATATTTTTCGGATTGACGGTGGAAAGGCCTAAGTAATCCCAAGTCCGGGTTGTTGCCAATTCGTAGAAACTATCCGGCGTGACATGAACAACTTCAGGTAAATCTGTTGCGAAAGAGCATTAGCAATTAGGGGTGGGCAAATAAACCGAACAGAACCGAACCGAACCAAACCGAACCGAAATAAGAGATTCGGTTCGGTTTTGGTTCCTACATAGTAACCAATCGGTTCCAAATTTGATAATCGATCGGTTCTCGGTTCGATTCGGTTAATACCCGACTTAATGGAACCAAAAAGATCCAGGTATTTTGGTATTTTTAGGTGTTTTCGGGTATTTTCGGGTCTTTTCGGTTCCAAAATCAAATAACCATACCAAACCGAACTGAACCGAACCGAATTTTAATCGGTTCCAAATGGTTACCAGTTTTTAAGAACCGACCCGAACCAAATGCCCACGGCTATTAGCAATGAACACGATTCCACATGCATGGGTTTGTTGAGACAAATGAAGATGTCATGTAAAATATATATGCCTTATGTGTCTGTTTCCTAAAACGCCAAGAAAATATAAGATTTAAAAACTATGTACCTGCTATCTTCTTGGCTTGGGACTTGGTAAGCTTGGCTGCAAAACCTGAGAAGCCATGTCTGTAACTGTGCACCAGTGAATTATGGGCATCCTCTTTACTGTTTAACATGGAACAAAAGGCAAAAAAATTGACTAATATTTTGAGACATTATTATACTTGATAAAGAGAAAACTACCCTTAAATACCTTCCAAGAAGTGACCACAATATCCGATGATGAGATTCCGTGACAAACTCAGGATCATCATGCTGCTTCTCACCCAAATACACTATATGAACCTATTGAAACAGAACCAAATTTGTCAGTCTAGTGGCCTCAGTTTATAAAAGAATAACCTTATATAATTGTCGAGTACCTTTCTCTCAGCACCCGCTTGAGTCACGAAAGTGCTATGCCCATTGAGAATTATTACCAGACTTAGTAACACAAAAACTGAGGTTCTGCAATTCTTCATTCCAAGATGAAAATGATTTTCCAATTTTCAATCTCAAGCCACAAAGAGAGAGGGAGATATGATGTAATATACTTGGAGTTAGCTGAAGCATTTATATAGATGTCTACTCTGGAAGAGTTTGACCAAGAATGTTTCCATTACTTGGAATTGTTCTGACTTTTGCCTGTTTGAATATCCTAAGTTTCTTCATAGTCATAATATAAAAACCACACATATAATCTAAAGAATATATCAAGCTGTGTTGCTTAGTCAACTAAAGTTTTGTTTATTGCAAATGATGGATCAAACACACCAATCAACAGGGCAATGAAGAGATTGATGATGACATTTATTGCAAATGTACTTCTTTTCTTTTGATTTTTCTTTTAGATTTTGTGATATAAGCCCTAAGAAGAGAAGAGGCGTTGAAGAGTTCTCCAGATTCACAGCCGCCTTTCCAACGGGTATAGGTCCATAACCTTTATCATTAAACATTTCAGACTCCAGCCACACCCCTGTAGGCAGTGATTTGATGTTCTATATCTGTACGCATATCGTTAAGAAAATCAAAGACATATTCTATATGCACATACCTGTGTCGATGACTCCAAAGATAATTTGGTTCCCCATGTTAAGAATACTATAATACTCCTAGTTTTCATTGCTAAATTACTTTAAACATTGAATTTTAAATGTCAACTCTTAATAGTTTACCTACGGAGATCGGAACTAACTAAATCAAGAACACTGGAATCGTACTTTGCCTAAAATCAACTCTGATTTTTTCTCTATCTAGATTAGAACTGATCAGATTAAGAACACTAAAGTGTGAAGAAAGATCTCACATCGGAAAGATGGAAGGACCTTGAGTAGTGTATAAGGGATATGAGCCAATCCACTCATACCCAATTGGTTTTGAGTTGGAAGCCCATTAACCTTAACATGGTATCAGAGACCTGAATTCACACTGCCCCAATAAACTGAAATTGATTAGGGCCCGAAATTAGTCCAATCGATCTGAACCGAAATTAGACCGACCCACAAATAATTCGGCCGATTTCACCCGAAATAATACTAGATTAAGATTTGTCGAGATTAATGGCTAGATGGACCATTATCTCGAGGGGGAGTGTGAAGAAAGATCCCACATCGGAAAGATGGAAGGACCTTGAGTAGTATATAAGGGATATGAGCCAATCCACTCATAGCCAATTGGTTTTGACTTGGAACCTCATTAACTTTAACATAAAGTAGTCTCTTTGCTTAATTACTTCAAACCTTAAAGATATAATATTAATAAACACTTTATAATTCTCTACTGAGATTAAAAATGATCATATTAAGAACACTAGAATAGCTTATTGGCTAAATTACTTCAAACACTGAGTTTCAAATAGTAAGTAACTCCAAATATTCTCTACTGAGATTAAAACTGATCAAATGAAAGAATAGTAGACTAGTTTCTTGGCTATTCTAATAGAAGTATATACTTTAGAATGACTCCAATCTCGGAGATAATGTAACATATCTCAAACGAATGTTCTATTTTGTTGAATGAATTGTAGTTCAGCTTTGAATTTTGTATGCGAAGAAACAGAGCCGATTACTTGCTTACAAAGGAAGCTAATGAGCAAAAAAATAAAAAAAGGTAATGGTCCAATTGTGATCGGCTCCCGCCAGAAACGGGAGGTGTTCGCTGTTCTGTGAAACCAGCCTAGCACGCATTGCCCCCTACTCTAGGTAATGGTCAGTGTGTACCCAAATCCCAAGCCCTACCACTTGGACCGAACCAACGTTCCATTACCCTTAAAGCTTCCACTCGGATTACAAGCTCACGTTACCAAACTCGGCAGATAGATCAAGCCTCTTCTCTGTATTATAGGTAGCTCTGTTGTTTTTGCCTCTTTCGATGTGGGACATTATAAGTTTTCACAATCTTCTATTTGGAAATAAATACAATAAAATAAAAAGAGGTATTTTTATGACACAAACAATATATTAGGTTCCGTAATCATTAGTGCAAAATAATTATCAACATTTCACTTGAAAATCAAGTTTTATATTACTTTTAAATTTTATATTGAACCAAATAAAATGTATAGCTTGATCCAGTTTTTATTGAATTTTGTCCGCACAAATTTGATGTAAAATTAAATTCCTTTCACATTCAGTGTCAATCAATATATAGGTTCCACTATGCTTTCATAACTTTAAGTACAAACTCCACCAAATACAAATGAATAGTTTTTTTTTTTGTTTGTTTAATTCTCATCGTAGTAGTTGGGCAGAATTTGCGTTCTCACAGACACAGGAATGGTAACATTGTGCTCAGAGTCACTCCAAGTCAAGCTTCCAAAGTAGTAACCTGTGTTGATTTTGTGTGTGGTCGAGACTGTGACTTTAAAAGAGACCCTTTTGGTCCTAGAGTTGAACACTAGCGTCTCCGGGGACACAGTCACTTGAACGCCCAACGGTGACTCAACCGCTACTCTATAGACCGATTTGAGTGGTCCAACATTAGTGAGAGTTCTGGTGAGAGTCACTTCGTCTTTGAGGTTTGGGATTGTGATGGAAGGCAAGTTGAAATCAAGAACAGAAGGTTTGGGATTCGAACAGACTGTTCTTTTACCAACAAGCTGAGAGATGGATGTCTCATTGTAACCAACAGAGCACATGTAGAGAACATAGTCTTCGAGTCCCAAGTCATATACAAGACCTGGTTGTGTAGCTCTCTCTGGATTCACAAGGCCTCCACCATAGTCGAATGGATCAGCTAACTTCCGAGGTGACCCTTCAGCGAAAATCTGCTCTCCAAATGGATCTGTTCTCCAAGCTACAGAAAATAGATGCCTATCAAGATCAGTATGTTCTTGTGGAGCTAATTTGATTGATTCGATGAAGAAGATAAGAACCTGTAGTGACAATCGCTGATCTAATGGCAGCAGGAGACCAATCACGGTGCAGAGCTTTGAGAAGTGCAACAACTCCTGAAATTGCAGGAGTCGCCATTGATGTTCCTGACATCATAATGAACCCTCGGTCATTGAAAGTGGTATTGGTGGTTGTAGCCGCCAATATGCTCACTCCTGGTGCTGCTATATCCGGCTGCATTACAGCATTAGTAGACAATTCAATTGTTTGAAAGAAAAAAGAGCATGTAATGATTCTAGCATACTTTGAGGATCGCAGCTGCAATCGAATTAGGTCCTCTTGATGAGAAAGTTGCCACCTTTGTACCCACTGGTTGTCCAATGAGTGTTCTAGAAGGTTGTATCTTCACAACAGGCAATCTGCAAACCACAATTCAGATGACACTTAGTCTCAGATACCACCATATGTTTTTGCTTACTTTCTTACAATTCTAAGTGGTGAAGATTTATTTTCATACCCACTAGACCGTATGTAGAGAAGTATACCAGTTCCGAGCTCCCAATCAACAGCAACACAAGGGAAATCATCAAGACATGGTCGGATAGCATAGCCTGGGTGTCTTGCGATGATTACGCCAAGACCACCGGCTCTCTTCACTGAACGTGCAGCACTAGACGCAGCAGCACTGTAAGGTGATGTTGTGAAACACAACACGACTTTACCCGCCATTGTACGATTAGAGTTGAAGAGAAGTTCCTCACAAGTACTGTATTACAAGAGCCACGACGATGTCAGAGAATTGTTCTTCTTCATATTGCAAGATTCAGTGAACACTGAGTAAAGATAGGTCCTACTAAGACACTAGAAAGTGTAACATTACCCAGAAAAACTTTCGTTGCTATTCCCTGGGTTTTCAGGGTAAACCAAGCTAGTGAAGCCAACTTCTGGACCTGTATACATTGCTTGACCCTACAATATAGTGGCCCAACTTACAATAAGACACAAATCTGCAAAAGTTTTGAAAATATATTTTTCGTGGAAAACAATTAATATATGGTGTATAGCTTGTTGGTACCAATATCGCTTTATTATTGCCAAGTGTAATAGGTGTGGCAAAGGACCGGTCTAGAGTAGTTGCAGCCACAGTCACAATCCAAGGAGCTGTGTTTGTCACAGTAAGAGCCTCTGGGCCAGAGTTACCACCGGCACAAACAACAGTGATACCCTTTAAGACTGCATGGAATGCTCCAGTAGTTATCCCATCGCGAATATCAGTTTCGCCATACATAGGAACGTTGGAGCCTAGAGAGATTGACAGAACATCAACACCATCATGGATAGCCTCATCCATAGCTTTCAAGATGTCAGCAGATGAACAAGTCGTTATGTCTTCATCATCCAGATACCAACAAGCCTTGTACATTGCTATACGAGCACGAGGTGCCCCACCTCTCACAGTCCCTCCAGCTAGGCCCTTGTAGCTTATGTTGGGCACATACGAACCGCCCGCAATGGTGGAAACATGCGTGCCATGACCATCAAGGTCTCTTGGGGAAATGAAATCAAGTGATTTTGTGGAGTTGAAACTTTCGTTCTCCGCTAGAAAACCATTGATGAAATACTTGGCTCCTATTAGCTTTTTGTTACAGTGAGAGGAGTTGAAAGCCTCTCCAGTTTCACATCCTCCTTTCCAGTGGCTCGGCACTGGCCCAATCCCACTGTCCTTAAATACTTCAGATTCAGGCCATACTCCTGCAAACCACATAAAAATATTTTAGTCATATAGACGCTAAGACAGAGGAATCAAATGCAACAGGAGACTTGAGATCAATCTACACTGTAATGAGCAGAGTGAGAAAGACAAGTACAATTTAATACTCATACCTGTGTCAATAATGCCGATGATACTTTGTGCACCCATATTAGTTTCATTTAGAAGATTCTTTGGATTGGCGGCAGAAAGGCCTAGGTAGTCCCAAGTCCGAGTTGTTGTCAGCTTGTAGAAACTATCCAGTATGACATGAACAACTTCAGGTAAACCTGTCGCCAAAGAGAATTGGCAATGAAAAAAACAGATGTTCTTGTCTGATTTTTGAGATTCTAAAAAATGTGAGAGTACCCGCAATTTTCTTGGCTTGGGACTTGGTAAGCTTGGCTGCAAAACCTGAGAAGCCATGTCGGTAACTGTACACCATCGAATCATGGGCATCCTCTTTGCTGTAAAATAGAACAAACGCAAGAAATCTGAGAAACTGTTTGAGACATTATTATACTTGAGAAAGAGAAAACTACAGGTAAATACCTTCCAAGGAGTGACCACAACATCTGATAATGAGTTTCCGTGACAAACTCGGGATCATCATGCTGCTTCTCACCCAAATACACTATATGAACCTATTATTTGATTGTCAAAAAAAAACCAACCAATTATGTTAGTCTCTCTTTCTGTTGTCTGATAAAAAGCATTACCTTGTATAATTCTCTAGTACCTTTCTCTCAGCACTGGCTTGTGCCACAAAACTTCTCTGCACATTGAGAAATATTACCAAAATCAGTACCACGAATATTGATGTTCTGTAATTCATCATTCCAATCACAAAGTCAGAGAGATATGTAATACTAATGAGGGAGAATAAAACATTTATATTGATATCTCCTGAAAACGTGTTTGGCCACGAATGTTTCCATTTCTTGGAATTGTTCCTAAGTTTCATCATAGTTTTTAATTAAAACCCAGCTGCTAACACAAAAACTCTAAAGAATATATCAAGCTGTATGTGCTTAGTCAACTAAAGTATAGTTTATTGCAATGTATGAAACAAAACCAAATCAAAGAAAATGAGATAGATGAGTAACCTCAACAAGTAAACCTTTCTAGGGTATGATTCCTTGCAGTGGCGGATCTAGAATTAAATTTAATATGAGGCATATCATATTAAAAAATATTATTCAAAAATATAGTATTAATATAAAAATAAATATTAATATAATATCTTTATAAAACCACATCAAACAAGCAGAACAATTCAAATTTATTCTTAAATGAGATACAACAACACTAAACCATAAAAGAAACCCCAAGAGCTTTCATTGAGAGTTAGGTGAAAATATTTCACAATCCCCAAACTCTGTAAAACCCTAAACCGAGTCATATCAAAGTATCAATAAACATCAAAATTTCAGAATCTATCACAAACATTAATCAAATCATCAATAAACATAAGAATTTCAAATTATAATATTTTTAAAACAATTTAGTTACTTGATTAAATTAAAATATTAATCAAACTTTATACCTAAGTTGTATTACTATTTTTGTATATACATACTATTTTAGTTACCTAACAAACACAAACATTTTTTCATCAAACATCATTGGACTTTTTAATCAACCATTACAGATAGTTAAAGTCAAAATTCCGTGTAAGATTTTGCAAGATCTTATACAATTTTTTCATAAACCACACAAATGTAAAATACAAAAAGCAAAAAAGAAAGTCAGTTCATACCGTATGATCCAACGATGTTATTAACAGTTTATGCAACATTCTTGAAACACGTTTTAAATATAAAATCCAAATTGTATCTATAAGATAAAGGAGAGTAGACAAAAACCAAAAGATCAAAACTCAGAAAGCAAAAGAGATTAGGATATTTTATGTGGGTTTATTTTTACTTCATAAAAATTAGGCTTGGACACATTTTTATTGTTAATGTTTTAGGCATAAAACACATTTAATTATATATGTATTTTAAAAACAAAAAAAACATTACATTAAAAGAAAAGAGTGTAACTTCTTTGGTCTGACCCACGATTAAAGAGATCGCTTCTTTGGATAATTCAAAGCTTTACTTGGTATGTTCCAAGCCAAACTTAGCTTCAAAACTGAGCTTGACTGATTTTTCGGGGGATTACGGCGGTGGCCAATGAATTTCAGCGCCGGAGATAATATATTTCGTAATCGGAACTTCATTTTACAAACGGGAAAGAAGAAACGCAGAGACAGGTGACAAATGTTGTTTAGGGAACGAGAGCTTATTGGGTTTGTGCTTCTTCAATTGATAATGGGCTTTCTTATGATCCATTTGTTGACTCACACATCAAAATCTAACAATACACATACCGAATTGATGATTGGTTTCTCTATAATCCACACTTTTTTTTTTAACAAACATACTAATTTCATATACTAAAAACATATATTTTGCTTCTCAAATTCTACACTTGGTATTACCCATGATTCAAAAAATCAGCCTAGGCGCTCAAAATATATATACCGCCACGATTTATGTTAATTCGGGAAAATTAACCGGTCTTCCGGTCCAGATGGTCCAAATCGGATGTAATTAGCCAACTCGCTCAACTCGATTTAATCTGCCAACTCGCTCAATTTGCCTGGTCCAGGCTGTCCAAATCGAATGTAAGCGGCCAACTCTTTTAATTGAATTTGAATCTGATAATGATCAGGTGGTGGATGTGGATGTGCTTGGAGAAGAAGTTTAGTAGGAATACAATTTTTCTTAACTTGTGTTTCATTAAGATCGTTTAGCTCTTCGCTTTGTCATTTTGTAAGACATTCAATAATTTAAATTTCTAAAATTTAAAATTTATGTTTTATTATTAAAGTTTAAAAATAATAAAATACTTAAAATTAAATTTAAAGCCTATGCCCCGATTAATCCGTCTAAGCGCTAGACCCCTGTCAAACATCTAACTACTGCCTAGCGAATTTTTGAACATTGGTATTAACCAAGAAGGAGTACTGCAATCTAAAATAGCATAGTACATAGCAAAAGATGAAATTTTAACATATTTTAAGTTGATTTTAAATTTTAACATTGATCAAATTTTAAACTTGGAAAAACATGTTTTTAAAAATATTATAACAAAATTAACATCCTTCGATATTTTTTTGAGATGAGTCACTACATATTGAATATAGTTTCACATAGCACAAATAAAGAAATTTCTCCTCAATGGTTTTTGACTTTTGTCTTTGACAATCTCTTTTCTAGGTTTTGTACTGATAATTTTTGTTTGTCAATGTAGTGTTGGAAAAGTAATAGGGTAAATCAAAAAGGAGTTCATCTAAAAGCTTAGATGGAGTATTATCCTCTATATATGAGAAGGTCTTTGAAATCTTTTAACAAAACAACATAAAAAGGACTTTGAAATCTTCAAATTGTTGAGAATTTCAAAGTGAATTATCTTCACGATTGCTTAAAATTGCATAGTGAATCATCTTTGTTATTTAATTATCTTCAAGTTGTCAACAGTTCACCAGACCAGGATCAATTGCTCATATACTCCACAAGTTCAAAATCATTTCATTTTACTCTCCTCTATTTCAATTTACTCTCAAGTGGAGCCAACATAAAATTCTAAAACAAAAACTCACAAACTACCCATTTTCTCACATGCTCACTCACACACTCTAACATTAAATATTAATTGTTTCCTTAAATGAAACACCCACAAAAATGGGACCCACACCAACCAATCTATCTTCTTCTTCATTAAACAACCTCGTACAGCCATCTTCTTCATTAAACAACCTCGAGCTTCTCTCATCCGCTCTCATCCTCTCCCTGTCCGCTCTCGTCCGCCGCTCTTGAACTATGTCCGCTGTCCGCCTGTAGAACCAGAAAGAGTTGAGTTTCCGCCATTGAAGCTCTGTTTTGAAGGTTGCTTCGTTTGAAGACGGTGTGAAAGATTTGAGCTCCGTTTCGATTTGAAGCTCGTTTCGAAGCTCGTTTCAAGTAATGTTCATCATCAGTTTGAGTATATGAGCATGGGTTAGTGACGGGGTTGGTGAATCGTAGGTCGATATTGAAAATAGGTACTACTGATACAACTGATATTACTAAGCAATTATATACAACTGATGCAACTAGTATTACTACGTGAAGATGTACAACTGATATAACTGCTATTACTAAGAAAACATGTATTACTGATATAACTGTTATTACTAAGAAAACATGTGTTACTGATATAACTGATATTACTAAGAAATTGAGTAATGTTGAATTTTATTATTTTCAGGGTATAATGAATACAAAGCGGACTCTCATACACTTTGATTATGGGGGACATTATCTAAGGAAGGGAGATGAACTTCTATGGATTTCAAGAGAAGATGTTAATCAGGCTCTTGTGATGAAGAAATCAAGTGAGGAGGTCACTTATACGCTATTGGTTGAAGGTATATGCAAATAGATGGGGGTGGATGAAGTTTGGCTTGTGATGAAAATTAGTTACATTCTACTTGTAGTAGATCCTAAGAAACCAATCTATATCTTCGACGATGATGATCTTTTGTGTTATTTAAAGTTGTACGAAGATCATACGAAAAATGTGTTACATGTAGAGATTATCAATAATCAGAGTTATGAGCAAATTGAATGGTGTGATAAACATCCAAAAGAAGATGCAGTAAGTCAGTATAGTGCAAGTAATGAAGACATGATTTCTAGTGCTAGAGAAAATCATCAAGTTGCTTATGGCAACATGTTTGATGTGGTTGTACACGATGAAGAACGGGGAGACTTGGATAATATTGGATGTGAAGTACGAGGAGAATTGGATAATATTGTTTCTGAAGAACGAGGAGACATAAATAACTTGTTTATGAATGAAGATATTGAGGTGATACGTAGTGAGGTTACTCCTTCCGTAGAAGTAGAGCCTGCGAATATGGAATGGAAAGATGGTATGAATGTGACATTGCACCAAGAATTTGCAAGCAAGGAAGACATGCAAATATTAATAGAAAAATCCGCACATGTGAACTGTTTTCAGTATGTTATTGTGAATTCCAATACAAGGCGGTACGTGGTAAACTGTTGTGGAGAAAAAAAAGATTGCAAGGGGTATTTACGAGCTACGAAGCATAAGGATTCGAGTTTCTTCTCGATCAGAACGTACAATAAGATTCATACGTGTTCTCGTGCATCTTCAAGTACAACTACAAAGAGACGATGTGGCTCATCACGCTTAGTTGCATCTGTTTTGCAAGATGATTTTCCAGGTACACTTGAAACCCCATGTGCAAAGAATATCATTGATTTAGTACAGGGAAGAGTTGGCATTGAAGTATCACACACTACCACATGGAGAGGAAAAAACAAAGCTTGTGAAAATGTACGTGACAGTCTAGAAGATAGCTATAAGATGTTGTTTTCTTATATGTACATGTTAGAGAAGATGAATTCAGGTACAGTTACGTATGTGAAATTGGATGAAGATTAAAAGTTTAAGTACTTATTCTTCGCATTGGGAGCAAGCATTGAAGATTTTGCAGCCATGAGGAAAGTGATCATTGTGGATGGAAGTCACCTTAAGCATGTGATTGGTGGAGTGCTAATAGTTACGACCGCGCAAGATCCTGATCATCACCACTATCCGATTGCTTTTGATGTTGCTGATGGTGAAAAATACTCGAGTCTTATTTGGTTTTTCAGTAAGTTGAAAACAATAGTACTGGATAGTGGTGATTTGGTATTCGTAAAAGATAGAAATCCGAATCTTATCAGCTCGATAGCTGAGGTGTACCCGCTAGCTTTGCATGGATATTTTACCTATCACTTATCTCAGAATATAAAGCTAAACTGCCCCCACGTCCACAAAAAAACATTTGCGAAGTCGTTCAGGTCAATAGTCGAAGTGTACACGGAGTGTGAGTTCGAAAAACGCTACGGTGAATTTAAAAAAGGTATCCTGCAGCATGGACGTATCTTGATAGAAGTTGTGAAGCAACTTGGAAATGGGCAAGGTGTTATTTCTCAGGAGAGAAGTATGACATATACACCACTAATGCATGTGAATCTATTAACGGTGTTTTAACAGAAACAAAGAAATACTCTCTTTTATCGATGATCGATGTGATTGTTGCGAAGGTAGCTGAGTGGTTTAACTTGCATCGGCAGGAATCTACCGATGGAAGGATTTTGGTGCCTTTTATTGAGAAAGTGTTGCACCCTTTGTGTCCCATTGCGCAGCGTTTGAAGGTGACGGTGTTAAATAGTTTTTTCTTTGATTTCAACGTGCGTGGACGCGATGGAAATAATTATTTGGTTGATCTGAAAAGGAAAATTTTCACGTGCAAGCGCTTTGATATTGACAAGTATATGTGTGTCCATGCAATAGTGGCCCTTATAGAAGGAAGGAAGAACGGATACACAACTATAGAAATACATTATTTGTGTTCCAAGTGTTATTGGATGGCGCATTGGGCATTGGCCTATTACAGGACGATATATCCGGTTTCTCATATGTCTCAGTGGATAATTCATGACCATATACGCGATATGGTTGTCCTTCCTCTGGACTATGTCAGCAAGAGAGGAAGAGCCCCATCAACAAGGTATCCATCAGTTGGAGAACATAGGGGAAGGAGAAGAAATTTTTCCGGGGGAGGTTAAAATATCTTAGACATGTATGGGTATTTCTTAAACACTTAGGCCATTATGATGTGAGTCATAGAAAATTTGTAATTTGTAAAAAAAATTGCAATGAAAGTTTAGTAACCGTTATTTATTTACCCATTGTAGCTTGTACAACTATAAAAAGTGCATTACGATACTGATACAACTAGAAAAACCTATAAAACATCCATTTTACAACTATGTGTAAGTCGATACTAATGTAAAACTGAGTACAACTACTATATGAACGCATGTATATAATAATATTTTTATAGTGTGAACAAGTGTGAACGCGCATGATTTTAATAATATTTTATTATTTCTACTTTTTTTTACTTCTGCTTTTTTTTTTAAACCTACGGTTATAGTTGTATATAGTTGTATATAGTTGTACTTAGTTGTACAGCGTCAGAAAAACATGCAAATACATCATAAATAGAAAGAGTTCCCAAAGTTCACAAACCAAAACAACTGAAAGACTTGAAAATGTTCAGAAACCAGCCAAATAAAACAGAAACATTTGGAAAACATAAAAAAAATACAAAACACCAACTTCGTTATCCTTTTCAAACATATGGACTCTGCTTAAACTTTGAAGGTTTTCCCGTCCTCTTAGCCTTCTCCGTAGCTGCTGCCCTTGTAATTCACTCCGTAGCTGCTCTTGTGATTCTCTTCGTAGCTGATCCTTTCTTATACGGATTAACACAAACTTTGGGCCTATGTTTTTGCCCTTGGGAGGATTCTACAGCTGGAGTTGAAGCTGTGACTACAGCTGAAGGCATTTCTCCACCCTTTTCTTTTTCTCCTACAACTGATGGTGTGACTTGTTCAGCTGGAGCTGAAGGCATCTCTCCTTCCTTCTCTTCCTCTGCTTCAGCTGGAGGCATCTGAAAATTAGCCAAAACCTTAGTAGCAGCCTTCTTCAACGCCGCAGCTGAAAATTTTCCAAGACCCTCATTTTCTGAGGAGGAATCATCTTCCTCATTTTCTTCTAATGCATCAGCCTTCTTCTTCTCCTCTGTTGTTGTCGTAGCCGCCTCAACAACATCTCTACCATATGATGTATACAGATAATTCATGCCATCATCATCTCTAAGCTGACAAAATGCCCTAGAACTCCCAATATTAGCTTCCCCTCCCCCTTCCACTTCGTCGTCATCATCATCATCATCAACACCATTATCATATGAGGAGACTACTTCTGCAATCCCCTTTCCCATCTTCTTTGCATCAACCTTAGCAGCAGCAGCAGCCTTCGCAACAGTCTCCACATCGTCCTCTGTATTATTACCAAAAGCAGATTGATTCCCATATTTTTCTAAATCCCTGACCCTCCTCTCCAATTGATCAATCCGCTCATTCATCGCCTTCATAAGATCCTCATGAACCCCACGCCTTTCTAGAATTTTTTTCTCCCTTCTCACTGTTAATGTTCGACCAGCTTTATCCAAGTTGAAGAACTCTTTCCAGAATATCTTCTGGTTCTCATCAATTAGACACTTGTTCCAGTTCATAGATATTTATTCATCTCCTTCATCATCCAAACCATATTCCAAGATGCGTGACAGAAGATCAAGCTCATGCATCTCGGGTTCCAAGACGCTTATGATTTCCTGAGCATATATCATAACATCCAACAGTCAGTTATACAGAATAATACATACTGCTACAACTAGTATCACTAATACAACTATGTATAAAAGTTCTAATATTAATACTACTAATATCACTAATGATACAACTATGTATAAAATTATACTACTGCTAGAACTGTGTATCACTAATATAGTTATAATATCGTACCTCCGGCTTTCCAAGTTAGTCGTTAATTTCTTCCAATGGAAATCCTCTCATATAACCTTTTCTCTTTTTGCTTGCACATTCTAAGACATCCTCTATCAGGGTTTGGGACATCTTCCCGAAACTTCTTCCTTAAAGCCGGAATGCTTTTACACGCCAAAAACTGCAAATAACTTACATTAGGCCAAAGGACGAAGGAATTACACATAATTAAACTACATGAATGTGATTTACCTCCAATGGAAAAATGAAACCCGGAAAGCACCATGTATCTTTAACACACCCATCGAAATGCTCCATCATATGGAAAATCTCATGCATACAATGATCAAACGTGTACCTCCCCCATGGAAATGTTTTACACACTTCCAGATCATCGACAATTTGGAGAAGGAAAGGATCAATGTAACCATACCTTCTAGATCCTTTGATGACCGTGTTTAAAAACAAGAGCACCGCCATTTTCACCCTATCTCCATCTCCTAACATGTCTGTAAGCTGTCCTTTCACCTCACCAACTGAAATATTCTCAGTTCTACCAAAATTCCTTTTAGCAAACCGATTGCTGCCCAATTTTTTATAGCGGGATGGATACAGCCGGCAATCTAATCCGCTAATGAGAGCATGTTCTTTCAGAGAATACCTAACGGGCACACCATTCACCACAAACCAACAGGTCTTACCTTTCTCCATGGAAACCGTGCGTAAAAGGAGCATCCACATACCCATCAATTTGTGGTTTGTGTCTCTATGCATGTGCCACACGTGCTTGAACTGAGGGTGGTTCCTAAACTAATTCTTTTCTCCTTCCCCAAGTTGGTTGAGATATATCATAGCCGTGGCATCCTCACACTTTGATGATATCTTACAGGTCTTAGCATACTCCGTGTGGTTAAAGAATAACTTCTCAGGTGGAAGTGCTTCCGTGCCCTGCAATCCAAACACATGTGTAAGTGATAGTTGTAGCAATCAAACCAAGTTGTACCATTACACATAGTTGTATCTATAGATATCCAGTTGTACTGCTACTACTAGCTAATTGATACCCAGTTGTACAGAACCGCATACATTTACAATTCAAATTTCCTTCAAATCAACAATTATACCACCAACCAACAACCGTGATTTGCAAAATTAAATCTAATACCACCAAAAGCTGCAGAAGGGATAACAAAAGCGGATAAAAATTACTTGTGCATAAGGTGAGGATCCGGCCTCCGTTCTTCGTGGAGGAAGAGGGATCTGTTCTTGAGGTGAAGGACAACGGTCCTGATCTATTGGGATCGCCGATTCAGTTTCTTGAGACTTCTTCTGTCTTTTCTGTGGACCGTATACCACATTTCTTTTACGACGAGTCTTCCTTTGTTGTTCCTGCAAATCAAACACACATATAAGTACCAATTGTATGTAGTGATACATAGTTATTCCTACAAAATCGCATAGTTGTATTATACAAAGTAGTTGTACAATTTATTTTTCCTTCGAAATCGTCATTCTCTCCACAAAATCAATCAATTCTAACATGTGCCTCTGTTCTTGGTGGAGGAGGAGGAGGCGTTGATTCTCTCGCCGGAGAATGCGTTGCTTCTCTCGCCGGAGAATGTGTTGCTTCTCTCGCCGGAGAAGGCGTTGGTTCTCTCCGCCTCGTACTCTTCGTCCTACGACCTATCTTCCTCGAGCTCCCGCCTCGAGTTTTAGCCATTGCTTATGGGTCTAGGGTTTGGGTTTAGGGATTTCGAAATGGATTGAGAGAAATAACCGAAAGATGATATAGAGGGAGAGATAATGGATTTGAGTAACTGACAAATTAGTGGATTCGAGTTTAAGGTTTTCGGTTTAGTGGGATGGGAGGTTTCAGTTTCAAATTCAAAATGGGGTCCAAAAAAAAAACTGTCCGAAAATCGAGCTGGAGGAAGAAGGAAGAAAGAGACAAGCGTTTAATGGGATGACTCGATCCAAAATTGGGTAATCCGAAATTGCTGGGTTTCAGGTTTAGATTTTTGGTATGGATCGTAAATAATTAAAAGGGCATGGGGATTTTTGTCTTTTAAGCATTTTCGGGTTTAAAGAAAATAAAAAATAAATGGAATAAATAGAGAAGAGTATATGGGAAATGAATTTGAAGCGTGAGTATCAAAGCAATAGGTCCAGCTGCCAAGCTTACAAAATATTCGTTCGCTGTAGTAAAATTATCAAAAATGTATGCATTCTACATTTGAAATGCCAGGGAATCAGTATTTAAATTTGTGATTTTAAGATTGTTTCAGCAACACATCGACATTGTTATTGTACGACGGATGAATCAAGTTTGAAAGGAAAAATGTGCTCAATCTTGTGTTAAAATCAATGATCTCCTTGGGAAAGATCATATGAACAACAACGAAAAGTACGTATCAGACTATTAATATAATAACGAAAAGATCATATTAATCTAATTTGAAGCAGATTATTAGAATACTGTAATCCTTTCGATTAACATGTTTCCATAAGACTATAGAAAAGAGTATCAGACAATAACATCTACTCAAATAGATAAGATTTTTAAGCTAAAAGCGTACATAAAAAAAACAACTTCTTTATCTCTTCAACTGAACATGAATGAGTACTTCCGAAGAACAAAAATTATATTTGGTGTTGAACATCACAACAAAGGCTACTTCACAAATCTCTACACTTCTAAAGCTGTTCATCACTTGATTTACTACCCCAAAAATTACCCCTTCACCTAAAAAACCTCCCTAATCAAACAATCTTCCGAATCTAAATCCCACCTTACCACAGAGATCTGCCATAATCATCATAAAACCTGAAGCAGATCCCTCCAACCGTACCACCACCAACTTCAAATCAAGAAAGAATAGAGGTGTCATCACCTGACATGAGAGTGAGGGAGACCAATGCATCTTTGAGAAAAATGCATTAACGTCGTGCTTTGCCCTGTTATGAGAGTTAAGACTTGACTAATCCATATTGGTCCTTTGTTTGTGTCTCTGTTTCACTTCTCACTCTTCGGTAGAACAAAACATATGCAGCTGAGTTTTTTATTTCAGATTCATTTACAGATGACACATAACTGTCATCGAAATGATACCATTTGTTGTCATCAATCAACTGCAGGAATAGTGACACATATGATCAGATAAAGAACTCTTAGAAGAACTAGTAGCAAGCACAATGGGACAACTGTCGAGTGGATATAAATTCTAATCTATTATAGGATGAATAAAGATTATGATGCATTTATGCATATGCACAAGTGAAAACAAACCAAATAGATAGTGAGACCAATCAAGTCACCAACCTTAGCGTAGGCAGTGTAGTGACCACCACCAAGTCCACCGTAATGATTGCTAACAGCATACAGCTCGTATAAATATGACTGGCCATTCTTGTTTTTCACGTACTTGCTCAAGTCTAGATCGTGAATTGGGAAATTCACAAACGTATCAATCTTGTTCTTGAGATATCTGCTATACGTGAACCGTTTTAAATGGAACACAAGAATATCTGGCAACTTCCACAGGTCTAGCTTTTTGTTCGCTTGTCTGTGTTCTTTGCAACTCGGACAAAACCTGGTTCATAATGGTGAGAAAGATGGTCAAAGCCAAATCTTCAAATGAATATATCAGTTTATGTGATTTTAAGTTCAGGCTACAAGCGATACCACATGTCATCTGGTCCCAGAGGTTCTTCTGCTAAAAAGGCCTCCAAACATGAAAACAGGGATATTGCTTCTTGCCTTGTCTTTTTCGCAGAGAAACTTGTTTTATGAACCTCCGGAAGATCACTCAAGTAGCTGGAATCATATTTTTCATGCTCACCCTCATTCCATTCGACTAAAACTCTTGTAATGGTACCAGGGCTCACAGAAGATTCAGACTGAAGTGGTTTAAAGTTCAAACCACGTTCATCTGTCAAGAATATTCTGAAGGATAACTCTCTATCAGATGCATCGTCTATCCCGGTATCTGAGGATGATAAAGTTCCGGATGTTTCATCAGCAGTAGCATCAGCAAAGTGGCTATTGTCACTTCCGTTATGAATCTTAGATGGGGCATGGACCCTATGCAGAGGTGACAGAAATCCAGAGATAACTGCATCAATGTCAGTTCCACTCAGTGGTTCTGTGTTGACATAAGTCACAAAAGGAGTTCCAAAAAGATTCACGTCTCTGCCTCTAACACTCTCCAAAACAGCCCTGTGGAATCCAATAATTATGATCCATAAAGCATAACCCAAGAGGAAAAAAGAAGAGTTCTTGAGTAACAAATAAAACCAAGCATGCTTACCTTTCCTGCCCTCCATGAAGAATTTCGAGTTTTGCTTTTCCTGATTTTCCTGATTTTCCTGATCCTTTCGGCATCTGATTCAACCGATACGCCACAATATGCTCATCATCTTTTATCACACTCAGTGACTCCAGGGGATTCTCAAAATATCTAAAGATCTTGTGATCATATACCTGAGAGGACAATGCCATATAATAGTCAGGGATTTCAGAAAATAAAAGGATGAAGGAAAAATATAATACAAGAAAGGCGAGTACCTCTGCAAGTAAAAGGCTCTCATCATCGGCTAAGCAGCAAGCAGTACCTAATGCAGTAATGAGATCTCTACAAGATCCATGTTTAGGCACTGTTACAGTGTATGGCATCGGAGGACAACTTCCATCCCAATGAAACACCGTAATAGTCATTGGTCGTGTAAGTGCTGATGGCAAAGGTAAAGACAAGTACATGAAGGGATCAAAAGTGATTGAGATTTTTCCGCAAACTGGACAAACTAGAGTTGACTTGTATTGTCCCTGAAAGAAATTGAATACATCATAAGAAATGGTCGGGAAAATAAAATACAGAAACTTGTAGTACTTGTATGGAAAACTAGAACCAGATGAACATTCAATGGAAGAAGCGATTAGGAAACGGTAAGAGATACTTACTTGACAGACGTTAACTATTACAGAATCATTTCGGGCCTTATGATAATTCCAAAGCTCTTCAGCAACTTCATCATCCGGACGACTGTCAGAATCTTTAAGTTGGATGTAAGGTTTTCGTTTGACCTTATTCAAATCTTCATGCAGCCCATCCAATAAGAAAGCAAGCAGTTCCTGAGACAACAATTTAATACATCATACACAAAACAAAAACAAAAAAGCGAAATATTGTTTTTATTGTCAAAGAGGAAAGCATAGAACAACAACAATTCCAGGAACAAAGAATTTGCTCAATTATGCACCATCATACATATTAGAGGAAATGACTAACTTGAGAATCATGCTGATTGTAACCACTAAACTGTGGAGCAAATCTAGCCAATTTTGTCTTAAAAGAGCGTGGTGCAACTGCGTTCCTTCCTGATGACCATAATTTCTTCAACAAATCACCAAATGCGATAGCCAGCTCACCCTGGTTAATTAAGTGTTAGAATTATATTCAGAATGCATGTGAGTACCTTCACAAGAGGAAATAGAAACAGTATTAAGTATCAAGCACTTACACACATTCCCAAAGGATTATCTCTATTTATATCGTCACTGTAATCTTGCAAGAAGTATTCAACAATTGGAGGTGTGTGGGCCAAACACTGAAGAGCGCTATTCATAAAGCAGGTATTTCCCAAATTACTCAATCCTGCTAATCCTCCCTTTTCTCCTTTTCCAAGACTACTCAAAGAATCGCAGCCGTCGTCTTCAGAAGTTATTCTCGGAAAGAGACTAAAATTGGACGTAGTGGAATGACCATTTGATAGGGTAGGCCCCCCAGCAATTGTAACACGCGACCTTGAAGGTTCCAGAGGTACCAGAGCTAACTCATTTCCTGCCGAGCTCATAGCATATTGAGAGGAAGACGACCCATCAACTTCAAGAAGAATCTGCATGGGATGCACCAGTCAATGTCAAACAGAAAAACAAACATTGAAATTAAGTGATATAAATGGGATTCAGTTTGAGTAGTGATAAAAGAACTCAAGATGCATGCATCCAACAAGTTCCTCCCAACAATATATTTGTCAGCAAAGATTCAAGACAAGGATCAAAAATAAATGTAAGACAAATTGTTGGGCAAGTGACAAAGGTGGTTCATCAAGATTTATAAATATAAGTATCACAGACTGCTCTCTGATACTTACATCTTGGTCCATATGAAGGCTTGACTCTTCTAGGCTCTTGATAGATGAAGGATCCAAGAGTCCGTTTTTCCTCTTATCGAAGTAATCCCAGATGTGAGCCTGCTTATACATATCATTGTGAAGAAAAGAACACATCTCCATATGAAACAATGCGTATTTCATCAGCCAAACTAGACATAGATATAAAACACTTGGGACACACACCTTTTCTTGCGCTACCCCTGTCATAGCACAGACCTTCTCATAAAGTTCACTTATAGAGACCTGAAACACGAATGTAAGAAAGAGACCAAAGTGGGGCCTAATAGTTTAAACACAAAGAGTCTTTGGCTATGCATAAGCACCACAAGTAGGTCGAGCAAAACTAAGGGCATTAGTAGTATGATGGGTCACCTATACCTGTTTTCCCAACCGTATTGCAGTTCTACTTTCATCTCGTCCGTCTGTCAACATAAGGCAAAGTGGGTAAACCTCTACACTATAACTCCTACTGTAAACCCCTTGACAGATCAACTTCCTTGGTATTGGAGGACCTCCGCTATACCTGAAAGAGATATAAGACCAGGTTATGCCCTTGAAAGCATATTTCATTAACAGTTGCACGTGAAGAGCAGGTATATAAGCAAAGACAGTAAATGAAACAATCATGCAGCAAAATCGGGACCTTGTCCCTAGCAGAAAGAAGTAGCATATAACTAAACAAAATTCAATGAAATGATGGAATAATAGAGGAAACGCTCACCATTCAACAAGTCTTTTCCAAACTTCTTGAGGAACTAAAACGTAGTCTTCCCCTTCCACCAGCAATCTACGAAGTTGTGGATCATTATTGTCACTTTCACTTTCGATAATATCATGGTTATCAATTGGTCCAGGCCTTGGAGCTTCCAAGAGCTCTCCACTTAGACATTCATTTGTCGATTGCTCAACATATTTCTGCCAGCTTGTATGCCACCTGCACTAACACAAACATTAACTACGACTTAGAACACACATATTTTAACTCCTCACCAAATCTTAGAATCTACGGAAATCATCAAAATATCAAACAATAGATCAAGATTCACAAGACTATCCTAAACACAGATACAAAAATGAAAATCTACACATAGATTTGAACAGAGAATCATTGCAACAATCAATTTGTGAAGCAATTAGCATAAACATTCATGCATGATACCACTTGGATCATCATCATCATCAGCTAACAAAACGCTAAAAGGCAGAATCAACTAAAAAAGTCGAAACCTAAATCCTAAGTAACGAGAACCTTTTAGAGATGACAAAATACAAGTTTCCTTCCTTCAAATTATCCTCCGATTCGGTAATCAGCTCCGATACAATACGTTTCTCTTCCTCAGGAGTTGACGGGAAATCACAGACTCCGTTTTGAATCATGAAATCGGGATTAGGGATCGTCATCTTCAAAAAGATGAACCGATCAATGGCAACAAAAGAGGAGGATCCAAGATCCACCAATTTCAAACGAAATCTCAGGAAACAGAGAAAAATATGTGAGGATTTGAGAGAGGAAAAAACAACGGCAAGTCCAGAGAATCGGAGAGGATACAAGAAGAATTCGGAGGAACCCTAAATTGGAGGAGAAGAATAAGAGAGTCAGAGAAAGGTCTTGTTGGATTCACGATCTCATTTTATGGTCTCTGATGTTTCCAATTAACAACGGCCAGTTTCCAACAAGTTCCTATTTATTTTCTTGTAACTTGTTAAAATGTTAATTTGTACTTTTTGGTAATTGTGCTCGGGAAAAATAACTTTACCCAAAAACACTAAACCAGTTTCGATTTGATATGAAATTCTGTACGGTTATTATTATTAAAAATATTTCGGTTTTAGTTCGGTTGCAAATAGTAAAACTGTTTGTTTATTTTTTTAGATTTCTAAATTTTTTTTGTGATATGTGTTTGGTTAGTTTATGATTTTCTGAAATATATATATATATATATATATTAATATCTAATTCATTTATTAATATCAAATTGTATACAAAAGTTGATACATCAACAGAACAATAAAAATATGTAGTTTAAAAACATATTAATAATTACATAATTGATCATCTAAGTGAACGATGAAAAAGTAAATTTATACTATGTTTTCGTTACGGAAATCTTATTCGCTAGTGGTTTTATTAAATCAATTATTTTTTTCTTCATAATTAATCTCAATTTGATGAGATCATCGTTCTAAGGTGTTCAATGTCATTTTTATGCTATTTTTCTTCTCAAGAATCCCCAGGCAATGGTCTTTGATTTAACTCCAACAATATCATTGTTTAATGGCATTAACATAATTATATATGTTTTTTTGCTACCAACCAGATTACTAGGACTGAGCATTTGGATAAATTGTTCGGTTCAATTTTCTTAGGTTTCAGATAGTTTAGTTAGAGGAGTTTAGGATCCATATAGAAACCGAAAAAATTTGGTTCGGATCAGTTCGGTTACCTCTCAGCAGGTTGGTACAGACAATATAATTGAGAACCGATATCGAAACAAAATTTCTGGGTTCGGTTCGATTTGAATAATTTTTCACGAAGTACCCAAAAAACACTAAAAAATTGGTTCAGATTTAATGAAATTTGGTTCAATTTTGCAACAAAAAAAAATGTTTAATTTTGACAAATATAAATAAGGATATTCAAATATTTTGGTTTTTTTGGGTTTAAACATAACTAATATAATCAGGTTTATAATGATAATTTTGATAGTAATTTTAAATATAAATATAACTAATATTTTTGAGTATATAATTGTATTTCAGATACAATAATTATATTTTCGATATTTTGGATGGCTTAGACATGTGATGGGTGCGAAGACGAATGAAAGATGTAAGGTCCGATACAAAAGTTGGTTCTCACTTTCTATAACATAAATATTGAAAAACTATATTCTACTTCTACTGTTTCAGAATATAGGGGGTTTCGAAAAAAAAAAACACGCATTTAAAAAATTCTTTTTTAAATTCTTTTTTTATATATAAAACATGATTTATTAGAAGAATATTAATAGTCATTTCAACATTTAGTCAAAATTATCTCTCTCTCCATCAATATACATTTAGTAATATGATATGTATTTGACTATATATTTAAGAAGTAATTAATAAAATTGTATAGAAAATTGAGAAAACCTTATATTTTGAAAAAACAAATCTCTAAAACTCCCTATATTTTGATATTATATTTTGGTTGACATTTTTTTAAATGATTTTGTGTATATTACTATTTAGAATTGCAACTGGAAATAATGAATATTGTATTTGGGGTTTTGTTGTATAGTTTAATCATTTCTAAAATGAATAAAAAAGAGAGAAAGAAAAAAAGAACAAAGGTACAACTAAAAATATTTATAAGGTTGGAAAAATATATATTTAATAGAAATAAAAATAAAGTAACTCTAATAAAATTATAAGATGAAAATAGGAAATCAGTCTCTTATGAGAAATAAAATATAACCAAATGGAACATTGCTGATTTCTGAATAATTAAAAATTGTATTCTTTAGTATATAATTAATTTTAATAGTTTATTGATAGTAGTAAATTAATGTTCGTAACATGTTTAATTGGAAATAACCAGACAAAATTTATTTTCAAGCAAAATACATATTCAAATCGAGTATTCTCTGGCCATATTTGAGAGATTCGTTCAGACTTCTGGGTTGAGTATTAACCACACCAGATCGAGTGTTTATATTGTGGGACGTGGAACTTTCTATATCCTATATCTTTCTATATCTTGCCAAAACGTTTAAAACTTCAAGAGATAATCAAACCCACGAAATAAATTTAAAAAAAAAAAACTCTATGAAAATCCTAAGAAAATATTGGGTAACCTCATGGTCATGCCCGGAAACATGTCTAAGCGAACAGGTTGTGAGAGGATGCTGGCATCGTTAGACATGTCGCTGGCTAATGTCTGATGGGCAAGAGAACGTTGGCTGACTGTTCATTGGTCGCTTGCTGGATGACCTGTTGGTTGGGTGAAAAATCACCGTCATATTCTAAGCTTACGATGGCCACATGATGGATGCTCATTGGTTGTTGTCTGGCCACTTCCATTTTGCCTTTTTCACGTCTTTCTTGCCCCAATCAACCATTTTGATCCATAGTACTCCCAATGCATTAAATAAACATTAGAATATACCCAAAAGATCCAAACAAAACTTAGGACTTCTACAATGCAATGCAAATGATCAAATACGACCGAAATGCAACAAATCAAACATCTTTCTTTACCTCTAATTTTAACTCATGTTCCTCTAAACTTCTAGTTTAGTATTTTTCGTTTATCACTTAGAAGTGATTAAGTTCCTATTTTTCCCGTTTTCATAACTTTTAAGCTTAGAGCCATTTTTTTGAATATTTTTGTCCCTAGAGTTTCTCTTTAAGTTCCCATGGTTCTCTTTCATTTTCCAATTTCCATCCTTTCTTTTTCCTTTCTCTTTTCATACTCTCAAACCCAATAACATGTAAATCAACATCCAAAACTATAATCACCATCCTAAATGCTAGTTCCAAATCATTAGAGTAGATCCTATAATTATTCCAAATACAATAAACTTTACTATTAAATTAAATCACAATAGATATAATTGATTTCCCCTTTTCTGTAATTTATTGAAGCCAAGAAATAACGTATATAATGAATAGAACAATATGGAATTCCCAAAAAAAAAAAAAAAAGTATTAGATCATCTCGCTTTAGATAGTTTCTTTTACAGATTTAATATTATTTTGTATAGGTTAATCGGCCTATTTTATTTTGCGCTTGACTAGGGTCATCATCTCTATTTTGTTATTTAGAAACCTATTTCAATTGTTTCCCTCTAAATTACTTATTTTAATATGAAAACCAAATTGCTAATTTTGGATATCTTTGTCCATTTTTAGTATATATATTCTAAATTAGATATGAGTTTTATGAATTTATCATTTTTACTTTATTTGAAAAATACTTTGTAAAAAACGAGCGAGTCTAAGGCTTTTAACCTATCAAATGAGCAGAAAGCTAAATCGGAATTCAAGGAGATAGATAGCTTAAGATAGTTATTGATAATGTGGGATACACCCAACTTCTTATATATTACACTTTCTATTTTCTATTTTTTTGTTTATTTTCAAAACACAATAAATTTTCAAAAAAAAAAACACAATATAGTCATTTACATCATCTAAGATGAAAAAAAACTTTCTATTCTCGTTTACCGTTCTAACTCTCTTCGTCCTTTTTGTGATAGGTTCGTAATCATTTTAATAACATATAGTCTTTTTAAGAGAACTATATACAAATACCTTATGTTAAAAAAAAAAAATTCAACTATGTTATATAAAATTTGTTTCAAAATTAAATTTCATTATCTAATTACATATTTACATTATATCTAGTTTAGCTCTTTATTAAAAATTCATACCAGACATAGATTATTGAGCTACAAATGTTTTATGCTAGACCTAGAAAACCGATATCCAATACGTATATTTGAAATTTGTTCACATATTTTGGTTGATGACTTGATTCTAGGGGTGGGCATAATTCCCGTCCCGTTCCGTTCCGTCCCGTCCCGTATCCGTTCCAAAATTTCCGTTCCGTATGAGAATGCATTCTCATATGGGACAAGCTTTCAATTTCCAATTGGGAACGGGATGAGACGGGACGGGAACGGAAATTCTCAAAGTTCCGTTTGGGACAAAATAAAAATATTTTATATATATTTATATATTTTGTACATAATTATATATAAATTAATACATATATTACAATCAAATACACATATATTTAGAATAATATAATTTAAATTAAAAAAAAAAAAATATTCATTTGCATAGAACTAGATAAACAATCATTTGCAAGTAAGTCCAACTAAAAAATGAGATACGAAAAAAATTGGTTAATTATTTGTTTTTAAACTTTGTTGTTGGATTTTATTTTAATTTTACTTATTGTGGTTTAAATTATGTTTTATTTATCTTGTTTGAATCATGGTTCATTATTTTTATGGAACATGATTTAAATTTTAACATATCATATTATTTAAGATCATTTTTTTGGGAATTTCTGTTCCCATCCCGTCCCATCCCGAATTTCAAATGAGACATAAAATGGGAAATGTTTTTCTATTCCCAAAATTCATGTCCAGTCCCATTTCCACAAATTTCCGTTCCGAATTCCCGTTTGCCCATCCCTACTTGATTCTTTCATTTATAAATATATATGGTCTTGTTATATTATGAAGAAATATTTTGATATAAATTGTTTCAACATATTTTCATTGCTTTTTCATTATCAATGATTGTTGTCTCGTGCCGCATAAAGAAATGTATCAAGCTATAAATTTTTTTGTTTAATAAACATTAATACTCTATAGTTTTTAAGTAAATATATATGACATTTTTAAAGTACCTCTATATAATTCTTTTTACGTTACATATGTATTTGTCAAAAATAATCAATGTATTTGATAAATATGCCAAGCTATATTGTTTTACTATTTTTACTATTCCTCTTTTTCTAATTTCAAAAACTTAGATTTTATGTTTTATATATAACAGTAACAGGAGTGGCTGGAAATATACAACAAAGAAGACAAAGGAAACAAACATTGTGTTCTAGGCCTTTACCCAACCAAAAACCTGGGAAATGTGTCATCGAAGAATGTAAGTCTAAATGTAGGCAGAAGTGGAAAGGGAATGGTACAGAGGGTACATGTCGTCCCCAGTGCAACTGCCATTTTCGTTGCCCATGGCTTCAGGGCAAGGCCTGACAAATATGAGACCTAATTTATTTATCTGACTGCAATGTTGATTAGGAATTTAGATTGACCTAATTTATTTCATTATGTAATCGTGGACCCTCAAAATTTTCTGCTTTATTTACCTCCAAAAAAATATATTATTTTATATAAATATACAAAACTGGATCCACAAATCTTCTTCATATCTTTTCACCCCGACAATTTTTTAATGGACCCTCGAAAATTAGAGGTTTAATACAATTGTTTCATGGATATATATGCTCAAGACGGGGCCAGCATGGTGTTAATGTTTTTTTTTCTTTTTCTGTCATCTATTTGACCACAACCGGCCGATGCATTAGCCTAATTAACTCCATTATAGGAGAGAAGACTCAATCCCAAATTAATTGGCGTCGGTTCTTTCATCCTTCATCTTTGGTAGACTTATGGATGCCACTAGACTTTGGAGAGCCCATAAAAAGGAAGTGCTTCTGTCTTACATGCATTACCCTCATGCTCTATATATCTAAAGCCCAGCTAGCTACAATTTAAGGTAGAGTACCTTTGTCTTTCCCTTAGCTTTTCGATGCCATCTTCGTGCGTGTACGTACCCCTAGTTACCTTTGTCATTACGAGGTGGGTTTGCACATTATGAGGATTAGGATTTTACTCTCATCATCATGTTATAATATCTTAGAAGGAAGACATCCTTTGATCCCTTCTTAATGTTAGTTTTGCTGATACCTAACTGGTGTAGCCAATAAAAGACATGCGCATAATCGGTCTTTCAACCTCTAACAATTGAAAAAAGGATCATACAAAGTCTATCCTCAGTTTCTAACTCACAAGTGCATTCCACCAAAAAGTGATTGCTTTGACATCGGTGGTCTTAAATAAAAAATACCAGCGCACAAACCAATCCCAATTAACTTACGATCACATGACCAATATTAATTGTGGCTCGAACAGTGATCCAAAGGCTTGGTAATAGAAGAATGCCCAAGAAAACATGTGCCTACCAAAGACTCCAAAACAAAGCTCACAAAGTTATACAAAAACAACATAACATAAACATGTGTATACTGTCATGTGCATTTAAGCACTTAAGATTTGGGCTTCTTGCGATTTTTCATGTCAAAACCATTTCAGATGATAAGGCTGGCTGAGGTTAGTTACCATAACTACCTCAAACTCTCATGTACATTAAACGGCATATCTGCATAAGCTTGGCCTTCAGACTCAATGCAATGCAGTAACCTTGGCATTTATTTTATTCTTGTTCCATCAAGCTCAAAATTCTGCAAAGACTCCTATAATTCCGGAAGATTATCAGTGTTTAGCAGCCAGAGAGGATTAGCTCTTCAATAGCTCTCATCTTTCCAAAACAATTTGAAAGTCTCACCAACGCTTTGCAGCCTATCATATTCCTCAGAAGATGTTTTTGGAATACAAGAAGATATCAGGCTCCTTTAGTGCAATGCCTTCCAACGAGAGAGCTTTCTGATCTATTTGAAATCACCCAAAAATTTATCAAGGTAAGGATTTTTCAGGGAATTCAACCTCATCTATGGAAAAGAGGCGAGGCGAGGCTCGTGCATCCTCCCAACTTCCCATCTCTTGCATCCCTTGTGCAATGTTGTCAAGTCTGTGCAGCCTTAACGTTTTAGTCTTTCAAGATTTCGAGCGCCTACTAACCCTGAGATTTTGAACAGCTCACGAGGTGACTAAGGTTGACTTTATGAGCAAGATAAACAAAGCCTTCTCTTGCTCTTTATTCCTATTTTACTACACAAACTTTTAAACTAAGAGATCGACAATAGAAAGAACATTCACTTTTTATTGCATATATTTGGATGTTGAGTGTCCTACAACTGTTAGTTGATTGCAAAGATAAATGAAACCATTTACCTTTGTGGTTCTATCTGAATATAAGGTTAAGAATATAAACCAGTGAAAAAGTTAGAAACCTAACCATTGACAAATGATAATTCAAAGAAGCTAAATTTGTCCAATCCGAAAACCAATCCAAAGTATATCTCCTCCTTAGCCACATTGCGTTTATTTTTCTTGTTGAGCCTTAAGGACAGAAGGATCTCTAGCTGCAGAACTATTAAGCACCATTTTGGAAATATTGGACGACTTTTTCTTCAGGTTTCGCACAATATCATGTGCATGAACCTTATATATTCCTGGAGCATTCAACTGCAATATTACCGGCTGCATCACCACGAATCTTCATAGCAAGACCACTCTATCAATGGGTTCTCCAAAAAGAGTTTTCATGTGAATCTTTTTCCTCATGATTCAAAAAATAAACTTAAATTTCTATAAAAATAAGAAATGTTGGTTGTGAGACACATAATGTCTCTTTTACATCCAAATCAAAGCCTTTCTTATAGCATTGTAAGGGCAGAACATTTACAAGTTTTGCTCACCTTCTTCCTCTTTGTTTGCAACTTTAACCTTCTTCTTTGCCCGATCTTCAAAAAATCCTGGCAATTCTTTTCTCCTCTTATTTGTACTCAAAGGACAAAGCAAGCTCTTCTCTTTGTCTACATCACTCCGAGAATGTTTCATCTTAATTTCTCTAGAAGCCCAATTTATGGCATTGGCACCCTTATCACCAACATCTTTTTCTTTCGACATAGATAACAAAACTCCAGCACAAGTATCTTCATCATGCCCAATTTCACATACATTCTCCTTCTCATCCCAACAAGGAAACTCCCTATACTGAAACCTAAACTTCTTAGGCACATAACCAGAACACTTCCACAGCTGACGAGTAAAAACCGATGAAACATGTTCAAACAGAGCCAAATCACCACCTGGAACTCCTTGTACATGAACCCTTTCTTCAATTGGTATCTCTGAACAAGGCTTCAATGGAACAGTCTCACTCTGAATAGATACATTCCCCATTCTCATGGATTTGGTAACCAATAACTTCGACACTTCATTGTCATTGTTTTTGATCTTACACTTATGACAAACAAACAAATCATCTCCTTTAACATAACGAGAGCACCATGTGTGAACCCAAACACCACATTCATCACAATCAACCATCTCTTTACCATCATCAAAATTCACACCACAAACACAATCTACAGTCCAAGATTCATAAACCCATTCCTCGTGTGGCTTCATATCAAATTTACCCAGAAAAAAAAACCCTAAACGCCTAATTTCTCCGATTCTTTCAGAAATTACCCAGAATCACCCTAAATTTGGAAGCTTTGTCAAACCAATTCATCTCTTCTCAACGAAGATTGTAGTGTATACGTGAAAGAGCTTTGAGATTCCCAATAGAAAAAACCTATCTTGACGTAAATCTATGGTTATCGCCTCCGATTTGTGAACGAAGAAGATAGAGATGGATGATGAATTGTTTTCACAATAACGTTCATCGATCAATTATGGGCTTTAAGCTATGGGCCGGGCTTAGAAGTTAGATATTACAACAAGTGTTAGTTGTATACTTTATTAGATTTGTATATACTTAATGCTCGGTATATTAATTCAGAATCATTTTAACAAAATAACCTTATGTTTACATAAAATATTACATCAGTGTTATGCTTACGTGTCATCGCCAGAGTGATTCTCAGAAAATAAATTTTATAGAACATTAATTACTAGACTAATTACATAATATGTCATTAGATCAATCATATATAAACTGCATTTATTTTAAAGATTATAATTTTACCTAAATTAGCTTTATTTATTTATGGAAAATAGAATAAATAAATATTCCATAAAATTATAGCTGATTTATTGTTCCCTAAATTTGATTAAATCGAGTAATAAATATTTCATAAAATTATAGCTGATTTTATTGTTTTTTAAATTTGGTTTTTAAAATTTTATTTTAAAAATATATTGTTTTAACTAATAATTAATTAGTATATAAATATGTAAAAACCTTAATATTAAATTTCAATTATTTATACAATATTATACTATTAAAATATTTAGAAATGTTTATTTAATTTATTATATTTTAAAAATATTATAAACATCTTATTCCGTGTATAATATGGGAATTAGCTTGTAAAAATATTATTTGAGAAGTAAGTTTGTCTCACATTAAAAATTAGAGCAACGGAACTCTCTGGTTGAAAGTTGGTTTGAAAATTCAAAAATATCTTTAATGAGAAGTCTTTAATTTTGATTTGGATTTTTTAGGTGAGGATAAAATGATAAAATCATATGAATTTGTATTAAAATATGAAAATTTTGTATTTTAAAATTTGTAAAATTTGCAGATAAAATCTAAATAATGTCGTAAATATTTCTATCAAGAAAATTTCTAATAATAATAAAAAAAAATTCGCAAATATATAAAATTATCCTTTTTCATTTTAACAACAAATATATGCAATGGATATTCTTATTTTGTTAATCTTCCTATTTTCCAAACGAAAAATAAAAATAATAATACTCAGAAACAAAATGAATTCGGTTAGCACTAGATCTTACACTATAAATAATAAGCCTAGGCACCTCCATTCCTATCATATCCTTTAGTTGTCATCGCATTCATGATATTTTGCTTTTGCATAATTTTTTATTTTTTTAATATGTTTCGTTTTTGTACCTCTCAGGTTATAATGATTCGAGTATACGTACGATTGTACGAACATCAAAGCGTGTTTCTTCTTCTAATTTAAAGAGATATGACTAATCCTATGATCGAAATTTTTATACATTATTAGGGGCCTGTTTGTTTTGTCATTCAGATGAACCATCTGTATGAAGATGAGAATTGATGTTTGTTTAGTGTATAAAATAAACATCATTGAGATGAACCATCTGAATGAGTTATAAAAATTTAGGCAAAAATTTAAAACTCGGCTGATCCAAATTGGATCATTTGAATGGAGATGGATCATTAAAATAGCAAACACCAAATATATCCTTTATTAAATAAAAAAATAACAAAATACTCAATCTCTCAAAAAATCATAATCTTTCCTAACCCTCAAAAATCATAAAATTTCGAAAACCGTAAAATTTTCTGAAAAACATAAAATTTTTGGAAAACCGTAAATTTTCCAAAAAATCATAAATTTTTCGATAAACCGTAAAATTTCTAAAAAACCGTAAAATTTTCAATAAACTATAAAACTTCCAGAAACCCATAGAATTTCCAAAAAAACAGTAAAATTTTGGAAAAACCTTAAATTTCAGATAAACCGTAAAATTTCTGTTAAACCGTAAAATTTTTGAAAAACCATAAAATTTCTGGAAAACCGTAAAATTTTTGAAAAATCATAATTTTTCTGTAAAACAGTAAAATTTATGGAAAACCTTAAAATTTCCGAAAAACGGTAAAATTTCCGAAAAACCGTAAAATTTCTGAAAAACCGTAAACTTTCCAAAAAACCGTAAAATTTTCGATAAACCGTAAAATTTCTGAAAAACCGTAAACTTTCTGAAAAACCGTAAACTTTCTGAAAAACCATAAAATTTCTAGAAATCGTAAAATTTCTGGAAATCGTAAAATTTCCGATAAACCGTAAAATTTCAGGAAATCGTGAAATTTTCGATAAACCATAAAATTTCTAGAAATCGTGAAATTTCCAAAAAAATGTAATTTTTTGGAAAACTGTAAAATTTATGAAAAACAGTTAAATTTCCGAAAAACAGTAAAATTTTCGGTAAACCATAAAATTTCTGAAAAACCATAAATTTTCCGAAAAATAGTAAAATTTCTGGAAATCGTGAAATTTCCCATAAACCATAAAATTTCCGAAAAACCGTAAAATTTTTTGAAAACTGTAAAATTTATGAAAAACCATAAAATTTTTGAAAAACTGTAAAATTTCTGAAAAACCGTAAATTTTTGGAAAACCATAAAATTTCTGAAAACCCGTAAAATTTCCGAACAACCGTAAAACTTTTGATAAACAGTAAAATTTTTGGTAAATCGTAAAATTTATGAAAAACCGTAAACTTTCCAAAAAACCGTAAAATTTCTGGAAATCGTGAAATTTCCCATAAACCGTAAAATTTCTGAAAAAACCGTAAATTTTTTGGTGTACCATAAAATTTCTGAAAAATTGTAAACTTCCCGAAAACCGTAAAATTTCTGGAAATCGTGAAATTTCTCATAAACCGTAAAATTTCTAAAAAACCGTAAATTTATTGGAAAACCGTAAAATTTCTGAAAAACCGTAAAATTTCCGATATACCGTAAAATTTTTGGAAAACCTTAAAATTTCCGGAAAATATTAAGCTTTCTGAAAAACTGTAAAATTTTTGGAAAACTGTAAAATTTTTGGAAAACTGTAAAATTTCTGGAAATCGTAAATTTTTTGAAAAACCGTTAAATTTCTGAAAAAGCGTAAAATTTCCAAAAATATTTAAATATATTTTAAATCAATTTATAAATGTCAAAAATAATAATTTGAAAAGTATTTAGTTGTAGATATATTTTAAATCAATAATTAAAATTAATATGATTAAGGCTAAGGTTAAAAATATGTTTAGGTTAAAGTATGGATATTTTAGTCATTTTCTTATTAAAAACATTAGATGGAAATGAAGATTTACAAAAACTAAACAAACAAACAAGTGTTCAATAAACATATAAATAGACTATCCAAATGGAGTAGTTGGATGAATCATTTAGATGGAAATATTAGATGAAGAAACAAACAGACCCTAGTTCTATGATTTTTTTTACGTAATTAAATTTGTGTATTGATCATCCAAGCCTGTATTTTCTACTAATTTCAAGGTACGATTAATCTTACGATCTGGCTTTTAAAACATTTATTTATCTTATAAAATTGAGTTTGTGTATTGATATTTATACATATTCTGTTTGTATTTATAATAATCAGTCAATAGAAGAAGTAAAAAATGTTTGTCAAAGGAGCCATATATGAACAATGGAAATGCCTTGGCCAATATCCCGGACATGATTCCCGAGGCAGCTCCTTTAGTTCTGATGCCGGTGAAACCATGGTTTGCCAACATCGGGTAACTTCCAACCCGCTATGCTTTGTTCTCAGTCTCTTTATCGTTTTTGCTTTTGTCTTTTTCATCGGCCTCAACCTTCGTGAGAAGTACAGGATGAAGCTTTCAAACGTCGATGGTGGTGGTTTTGTTCAGCTCGGAGTTCCAGTGACGGATCTAGAAAATTAATTTATATGGGGCACAAATGATATATAATTAAAAATAATAAATTTCTATAATAATAAATATTAAATAAATAAAAAAAATTCACTTTTAATATATTTTAAAATATGAAATCCAAAAAGACACCAAATGTTTTGAAAATACTATTTACTATGGTTTTTAAGTATACTTAATTACATATATTAGATATATTTAAAATAGATATTTAAATTTATTAATTACAAAAATGGTCAGTTACAAATCACAATAAACATGTAATTTATATGTAAAAAGTATTATTTGAATTCACATATCAAAATATATCACACAAATTTAAACTCTAAAATCTTATTATATAAAGTTGAACATGTTTAACGTGAGCATGACATATGTCAAAGTAATAACTCACTAAATTTTGACACATGTCATCGCTAATTTAGATTGTAACATGTGTTTATTTCTGGTAATGGTAATTTTCTATATAAAATGTATAATAAATAATTAATTAAAAAATTTGTTAGTTTAAGCAAAAATGTCAATAGCAGAAAGTTTGGTAATTTTCAACTTTCTGGTAATGGTAATTTTTTATATAAAAATGTAAAATAGATAATCAATTAAGATTTATGTCAATATAAGTAAAAATGTAAATAGCATAATAAAAGAAAATAATAAAAAAAACAACTTACTGTTAATGTATACCCAAAAAAGAAAATTGTCAGTTTTAGCAAAATGTTTAATATTTAATATTTGAAATAACAATTATGTTAATTTTTCAAATTATTATTGTAGTAGTTTGGTTATAAATACCAAATTATAAATTATTAACAAATCATCTTGTCATTCATTTTTAACTTTTATTATTCATAATATTAAATTAGAAAAATGAATTCAAGAGTTCATCTTACACTAGATCAATTAGACAAAAATTGTGTTTATCATCGTACTATAGTACGTTTTGTTCGAAAATGGAAAGCAAGAAATATCAAAGCAAATAATATACTCATGGAAATAATCATGGGAAGAGGGTTATTATTAGTTGATGAAAAGATAATAATTTGTTTTAGCAAATCTTATTATATTTTTAGAAGATTTTTTCTACTAGTATTTAATGTATTTTATTAAAATATTATTTTAATATGGTTTGTTAAGAGTTTTTTTATTAGTGTTTAGTATTTAATTTACTTGATTTTTGTGAAAAATATTATTTAAAAATATTTACTTAATTTCAAATTTATATGGTTATTCACAGAAAAATACAAATCAAGATTTTGTGCACCATTCTTTTCTTCAAAAATTTGGCGATCAATCTATTTATAAAATATTTTTTATTAAATATATATATTCATATAAGTATATATAAAATATAATGTAATATTATCTTCTGGTGCTATAGCACCGGGGTATAATACTAGTATGAAATAAAGTACAAAGGGGATAATAAATGTTTACTAAGTTACTAATTTTACTAACATTTTTTAAATTCAAATGTAGTCTTTACTGATGAAAATGATGATTTAAACTTTGTTAAAAGTTAAAATAGAATTAGAAAGATAAAAATATAACTGAATGAAAACATAGTTTTATTTAAGAAAATAATAAAATGGAATAAGGAAAATGCACTCAATCATAGTAAAGAATAAAAATATATAGGAAAGACACTAAAAAAGACATAAGACGTGGCAACCAAAACAAAAAATAATACAGAGAATGAACCAAAGAAATCCTCGTCTTCGTCAGCTGCCGCCGCGTTTCTTTTGTGTAGATCAATTTTCTGGTTTGCGGTTGCAGAGAATGAACCTGTATTGGGATTGGTCCAGAAGTTTTTCAACTTGGGTCCTCATTGGCCCATCAAGCTTAATAGACTTCAGTAAATGACGATATTAAACTCACTGGGATCACTGTTTACCAAATTTTAGTTGGTTTCTATATCGTTACCAAAATTTCATATTCGAATTATTCAAAACCAAAAAAACCGTCTGGAATTGACCCGACAAAACGAACGCCCATGCCTACTACATATGACTCTAAGAGAACCACCTAAACTAAATGACGATATTTAAACCCATTGGTATCACTGTTTACTGACCCTAAAGTATTTAGCTATGTTATTTGCTACCAACCATTCACATTTTTTTTACCGCATTGAACAAAATAAAAATAGAAACAAAAAAAAAAACCAATTAAAATTGATTTAATACCATATCTCATTATTTATTTCTACTATATATTTTTATCCATGCATATACATGGATTTTTCCAATATTTAATTTTGTGTGTGTTGTAGTGCTATAATTTAAAATAAAAAATAATTATGTATCATAAATTTGTGAAAAATAATAACAATATCTTGAGAATGCTTGTGCAAAGTATGTTATTTTGAATGGCTTGATATTGGTCTTATAATTTACTCTAGATCATTATTATACATATGTTTTATCATTGAATTTTTAAGTTTTACTAATGCTCCCGAGAAAAAGGTATTTACAACATTTTTCATGGGAACTATTTTACCAGTCAATATAGTCTCAAAAAAAAAAAACTTATATGACAATCAATTAATTGTTATACTTTCCGAAGATGAAGAGGTAGCAAGAGTTTTAGTGCTCACCAAATTTTTTAAAATCTCTTACATCAAAACAAATAAATGCTCAAATTAACATTTGATATTAATATAAATTCCTTTTAATTTTTGTTTGAAATAATGACGTGTTAAAAGATGGGTGCTTATGTGTCAAACTCTTTTGAGACACAACCCTCTCTTTATAGTATAATAACTAGTATTTTAGGAAGATAATATTATATCATATTTTATTTAAATTTATATGAAAATATATTTTATAAATAGATTGATCGCCAAATTTTTAAGAAGAGAATGATGCACAAAATTTTGATTTGTATTTTTCTGTGAATAACAAAATAAATTTGAAATTAAGTAAATATTTTAAAATAGTATTTTCCACAAAAATCAAGTAAATTAAACACTAATATAAAATATTTTATTTTCATCAACTAATAATAACTCAATTCCCATGAATATATTTCTTGCTTTAGTATTTCTTGCTTTTCATTTTCGAAGAATACGTACTGTAGTACGACTATAAACACGATTTATATCTAACTGATTTAGAGTAACATGAACTCCTGAATTCATTTTTATTGAATTTAATATGAAGAGTAAAGAAAACAAAAAGATGATTGAGAAGATGAATTGTTGAGAGTTTAAATGATTGTATTTATAACCAACCTACTGTAATATTAAAGAAAAATTAACATAATCAAAAAGTTTTCTTTTGTGTTATTGGCATTTTTGTTAACACTGAAAACTATCAATTTTATACTTTTTATATAGAAAATTACAATAAAGTTGTCTTTCTACTATTTTGACATTTAGCTAAAACTGAAAATTCTCAATTTTACATTTTTCTTTTATTTTTTATTTTTGTTTAAACTGACAATTGTCTATTAAAAGAAAAAATTTATCTTTTCTGCTATTGGTATTTTTGTTCTTTCTGATGAAATAATTATCTTTTTATTTTTCTTTAGACTTCTAAATTACAATTGACACGTGTCATAATCTAAATTAGCAATGACACGTGTCAAAATCTAATGAATTATCCATTTGACAAGTGTCACACTCACGATGAACGCGTTCAATTTTATATAATAAGACAATTGACACGTGTCACAATCTAAATTACCAATGACACATATCGAAATCTAATGAGTTATCCTTTTGACACGTGTCACACTCACGTTGAACGCGTTCAACTTTATATAATAAGATATAACTAGGTAATAAGATATTTATAATATTTTTTAAAAAAATTAATAAATTAAATAACTATTTATAAATATTTTAATAGTATATTATTGTATAAATAATTGAAATCTATAATTTAGGAAACAATAAAAGCAGCTCTAATTTTATGAAATATTTACTTATTTGATTTTTCATAAATAAATAAATCTAATTTTGGTAAGATAAAATAAAAACAGTTTATTATATATGATTGATCTAATGGCATATTATGTAATTAGTCAGTACCGGCTCAACTAGGGGGCAAGCGGGGCACACGCCCAGGGCCAGCAGCAAAAAAAAAAATTTAACCAAAATGAGGCTCAAAAAAAAATTATATATTTGAGGGGGCCCCAAAATAATGATTTTGGCGAGGGCCCCTAATATTATTTTGTCGGAGCTGTAATTAGTCTAGTAATTTATATCCTAAAATATATATTTTCTGAAAATCATTATGGCGACGACACGTCAGCATGTCAGTGTTGTAATAATCCACGTAAACATAAAATTATTTTGTTAAAATATATATTAAAATTAATATATAGGAGATAATTCTTTTTGCTATTTAGTGCCTTAAGGAAGGCAGCTTTACTGTAACACCCCCATTTGCCCAAAAATTTAAAAATTTTCGGCCTATGTGTTACTTCTCAAATACTAATCAGGTTCTAAGCACAAGCGGAAGACTTGACAAATTCTCTAAATTAATTAAGCGAATTCACTTCAAAAATAAACGCGAGTTCTCAAATTAACAGCTCGAACTTCAAACTCAAATCCCAATAATTAATTAAATGAATTCATAATGCGACACATTTAACCCGAAAAGAAAACAAGGTGCAAACGAGCCTAGGCAGCTCTAGCAATGTCTAAACTCAACGCAGCACGAGAAACATCCTGAAAGCGAAACTTAAAACGACCACTAATCCGGCCATGGAATTCAGAATAGTCCTGATAAACTAACAAATATCGAATCACAAATTCATTAGACTCTAACACCATCCATCCTATCCCGACCCATCCTTGTCCCGCGTGCTCCTCAGTCATCTTTACCTGCATTCGTAAGTCTGAATGCGTAAGCAAAAGAATTGCTTAGTGAGGTGGTCATCCCGTCTCACTAGGCTCAAGTATACGACAAAACGATACAAACGGCAAGATATATCAAGTACGATTAATGTAATGCAATGGATCAACAAACGCATATGCTATGAACAATATCAAAGCACATACCACAACAAACGATCCCAAACTGTCATGACACTCAAACGCATACCCTTAATCAAACGACACAATCAAATCAAAGCATCACAAAATCGCATAAACAAGGCACCGATCACACACTCACCTGGACAGTCACGAATTCAACTCAAAAATACTCAAATAGCTGACAGCAACACACGCCAATACAGCCTATACACAAACAAATCGGATTTAGAATCCGTACTCAAAACAATTCACAAATGGTCCTTTAAAAGGAACTCTTACCAAACGATGCAAGAACTGAAGGCACACGCTCAGTCTTAACACTTCACAGCAACTCTCAGAGACAGCTGAACACAAAACAACCCAACAAAATCGATTACACAAAAACAAACACCAAATGACCCCAAAAATGACCTTACAGGGTCACTTACCCAAACGATTCTGAGACAACAGCCACAGCCACCAAACGAGCAACTCACAGCTCAGAAACACCACACAGCAACCTACAAACACACACCCAGCAACTCACAACACAGCCACCAAAACAAAACACAAACGATGCCCCAAAACAACAACAACAAACGGCGACGAGAACCTTACCCACCAACGACAGCAGCAACAACAAACGGTGCCTAAAACTGAACAGAAACAACACCTACAGCAGCCTACAACACGCCACAAAAGGCTCAGCAAATCGCCCCAGCAAACGACAAAAGAACAAGGAGAAAACGCTTACCCTTTTGCGATTTCTCAAGGAACAAACGAACCAACCCACACGATTCTGCAGCAGCTCCTTCTCGCTGATATGAACGACCAAAAACCACTCAGGAACAGCCCAAAAACAAACGCAAGTGACATCCACAGCGAAGGAGAACACTTACCCAAAGCGCTAGAGGCTCACGGCCAAAGCTTCTCTCAAACGCCCCAAGCTCCTTTGCGATTTCTCTCTCGATTTCTCTCTGAAAAACTGCAGGGCTTCGCTGCTGGAATGGGGATGCGCGGCCAGAGGGAGAGAAGAGGGGTTTAAATAGGCAAAAATTAGGGTTACGAGGTCTCACAGGCCAAGCCCTAAAGCTTCACAAAAAGTCTTCCCAAAGTCGCAGATTAAACAGGCCCAAATCCCCAAAACACGACATTTTACTCAGTTTTGATCTTGCCAAAATCGGAAATCCAAATCCGGAAAGTTTTCCAAAATCGTCCCTTGTCCGTACGTACACGTCCGCATGTACCGCAGGACACGGCATCGCATACCGCAGGACACGGCATCCGCGTACCGCAGGACGTGATCCGCGTACCGCAGGACGTGATCCGCGTACCGCAGGACGTGATCCGGACGTCCGCAGACCGTCTACAGGACACAGTCCGTACGTCCTCAGTACGACGTCCGGTCGACCCGTCCGGACGTGTCCATCCGTCCGTATGCTGTCCGTACCGCACGTCCGCGGGACGACATCCGTCCATCCCATCCGGACGTGTCTTCTCGACCGTACGGACGCTGTCCGCACGTCCGTACCGTCCGTCCGTAACCTCCACCCGGACGTACAGCGGTACACAACCTCGGCCATATCCGACAGCCCAACGCCGACGATAGCGGATCCATCCGCATGTCCGGCTCGACCCCAAAAGTCCGACAAAACGAAAACCGAACCGATCACCCCGAACACGAAAACACCGACGCTACAGAAACTGATCCGAACATACAGAACACCAAAACACCGACAAAACACGATGACTCGGTCCAGCCCAAGCATCGGTAAATCCAACTTCTTTAGAACGTACTGAAACACAAAACACCGACGATTCAGAGCCTGCCCGCTTAACTGACCGAGTCGACAAAACGACTGCCCGAAGAACGGGTCTTACATTTACCCTCGTTAACTCCAATAAATTGTTATTCCAAATATTTACAACCAGTAACTTTTTCTACTCTTTTAACTAATTTTGAAATTGTTCTATTTTTTTATATATATATTCTTCCATTCAAAGTCATAAATTTTCCTAATTTAGTAAGTACCGTTTATAGCTTTCAATATCATCCATCATAGATAAAGTGTTTGAAACATGCGAAAGAGAAAATACCAAACACATTAGTTTCTCATTATGGCCACAACGATTATCAAACACATAACTTTTCTTTTGTCTTTATTATCATTCGTGCTTATTGCGTTTCCAGTCGTAAATGCGATGCTTGTTAAAGACGTGCATACATTTTGCAAAGAGACAAATGATGTGAACTTCTGCTTGAAATACATTGGAGCGGACAAACGTATATCAGCCGCACGCGATCTCAACGACGTGCTTTTAATTGCTGTAACGTTAGATAATTAATTTGTAATTATTTTAATTATTATGTATTAAAACCAAAGGTGTATGGTGACAAAACAGTGTTGAGCAAATATTCATAATGTTCATTCTCCATTTAGAACTAAGTAATATTTGAGAAACGAGAATCTGCTTTTATTCTCTCACTTATTTCTTGATTTCTGATTGACACTTATTATCAGTTTTCTCAGTGCAAAATCCAAGTGACCAACGCAGCCAAAGAAATCAACAAAGTTCGCCAAAAGTTTAGTGGTCCGATTGGGAAAGAACGGATCAAATTTTGTGAGAGGAACTACGGGTTAGCGTCCGCTTTGTTCCAAGAAGCTTATGAAACAGGACAACAAAAAGTGCTCGCATACAGAGCTCACTTATCCGCACAGGGTGGCTCGGACTATGTGCGCGAGTGCGAAGACGAATGGAAAAAGAATGGTCCAATACAAAAGTCTCCTGTCACTTTCTATAACACAAATGTTGTTAAACTATTTTCAATTATTCGTCTTATTATCAACAAGATTAAGACTTAGTTGTACAGGAATTAACCGAAAATTCGATTTACTTAAGCTATGTGGTTAGTTTACTCATTCACTCACATCTTTAACAAACTAGATATTTTTCTCTGTTTCTAAATTGTGAAATTGATTATCCGTAATATTTATTGGTTCAATGGATAAAACATTCTTGAAGTTTTTGATAAGTTAGTGAGACAAAAGGGTTTTTAGAATTTTTAGAGAACATGTGTGCAAGAGAAAAGACGCTAGTTATCAATAGCAAGTTGGTGTCTTAGTCATTGTCTCCAAAGAGAAGCATGAGCGATTGACTAGTAATAACTGAACCAAATATGTTGGTATGATGGGTCCATTATGGTGATTACAAACAGTGCGAGCCTAAGGCGGATAGAGAAACTAGTTTGTTGCGGGTGGAGTCTAGAATGTTCTTGCACACTGCCTCCAGTGACCTGCGAATACCTGAGTGTAACCTCGCATTCCACTCTTTCCAATTTAGTTATATGGATCCTTGAAGAACAAGCTTGAGGAAAAATACGATCTGCACATTTGGTGAGCAATCTTTTATCCAAACGAGGAGATCATCAAAGGGTTGTGGAAGATTCATTTATGCAAGGATGTTGAAATATTTCCAAATAGAATTTTGCTGAATGAGCAAGAGAAGAACATGTGTGATTGTGACTCCATCGATCTCTTGATCACACAACAAACATTTCCGATTAATATGTTTTTAGTTACCAATATGTACCTTCCAAATAGAATTTCCGACGGTCACATGGTTGTCTTCATTGTGGAGGTATGGACACATTGTAGCCTTTTGTGTCAAAAGGCAAGAAAGTGTCAAACGAGCATGGCGACTAAACAAATGTTTCATTGAACCAAGAAGATACAATGCAGTATGTGAAACACCCCACCCCTAGAGACGACAAACAAAAACGCGCGGAAACGATAAAACCCAAAATTTTTAAAATTTTAATTTAAATCGACTTAAATTATCTAAGCAAAGCATTACTAATTACTTAAACCCCAAGTAAAATAAATTACTTCCATCGGAACTAAGCATGCGTACACAACTTAAACCCTTCATAAACAACCACAAAACATTACAAACGAGCATACCAACAAGTCCAAAACATTACCAACATAAGGCATATTAAGCATCCAACACAAAAAGATACGAAAACCCCTTTTTAAACCGCCTAGATCATCCTCCTCCTTCGGCCTTGGTTCCACGAGCTCCATGATCCTAAGACTTCTCTTTACCTGCACCAAAATAGGTGCGTAAGCATTGATAATGCTTAGTGACGCGGTCATCCCGTCCCCACAGTGATATGTACATACAATCACAAAACTTACTCCAATCAACATGCAATGCAAACAATCAAGCAATATCATGATAGAGCTCTATCGTCACACACACAACACACAACTTGGACCAGCCATAAATCACACCCATATAGTTGAGTCCTACATCACACATTAACCACGAAAAGTCTAATGAATGAATGACCACGCACTCACTTCGATTTGATGGTTAGAAACAAAACGATGCTTTCACACTTTAAGATTGACTTCTTCTTGGCTCAACACAATCACCAAGATCTCTATTACTCCCTATCAAGAGATCATCAAACACACTTTCAAAAGATTGATCACAAGCTCCCAAACTCGGATTACCCAAATTCCCAAATCGGATTCTTCTTCTCAAAAACAGGGTTCTACTTAACCAACCATATCTCTTGCCCTAGGCCATATTTTATAAATTCCGTCGGTGAACTTGAAGATCAAAGTCTCAAAAACATATCTACCACATTTCAGCCCCAAAAAACAAGAATTGAGTGCCCAATCACTCCATCAAACTCAACCCGTTGGGGATTGACTCTACTTGAGCGGTTTTGGGAGAAAATCCACATCTCTCAAACCACTCAACATAATCCCACGAAATTTGGTAGATAACTAGGAAAGAGATTGTAGAACTTACCCACAAAATATCAGCTCAATCTGTGACATTTGGATACCCCGATCGAACCTCTCAACACAGCTCCAAAACCTTGTTTTTGGGAAGCTTTTCACTCTCTTCTTCTTCTCCTTCTTTCTCCTTCTCAAGCTCTCTCCTTTCTCTCCCTCTCTTTTCTCTCTCTCTAGCTCACAAAAATATCTCCCAAGTGATGAAAATGAAGAAGCTTGTAGAACATTGGAGAAGAAGAAGATATTTAAGTGTTTGGTTTAATTTGGTTAAGCTAACCGAAATTTAATTAGACTCTTCATCTTGGTTAAGTATTTTCGTTTCGGACCTCCTCATCCGATATGCGTTCCAAAACGTTCCCCTGCTCCTTTTTACAGTTCCCATCTCGGACCACTTCGTCATATATGCGTTCTGAAACGTCATCCTGCTCATTTTACAGCTTCCATTTTGGACCTCTTTGTCAGATATGCGTTCCAAAACGTTCTCCTGCTTCTTCATCTCAACACCAATAATCTGAAACCGATTCCGAATAATTAATTCAACCAAACCACAACCCGTAAGACTATTAATCAAGCTCGATGATATTCCTATTTCTCTCCGGAATAAGTACAACACAGTACAAAACTTATACAACAAGTAATAATAACTTGTTCGGCAAGAAATAACTTCGGATACGGATGTTACAGTATGGATAACAAAACAAGTTCTGTATGAGAGGTTTACTCAAGGTAAAAGTTCCAAAGCCAATGAAAGTTCAATTTATCATCAGGTGACAAAAGATAAAGCTGTATTAGGCAGTTCTATTCAACCAGAGAAGAATGCAGAATCACAAAGTACCATGCGATTAAAGTGGATGCGGATCTCTGTGAGTTGCAGGTTCACATGAGTCATTCGTCAGATGACATCAGTCTAGTTGGGATAAGACAAAAACTAGTGGACCAGAACCTGAACACAAGGACAGAAGAAGTTGAGATGAAGGAGAAGTTCACCAATCATGAGGAAAATGTATCCATGGTTGTTGATGCAAGTAGCATCTAGATTTTTACCTAAATGTGCATTCAAGCAGGGGAGAACGTGATGCAAGGATGCAGGGGGAGCGTATTTTCTTGATGAGCTTGAGTTGACACACTTAGATAAAAAAGGGACAATGAAAGTACAGAGTGTAACATGAAGTAGTTGTGTTACACATGAATGACTCGTATTCGAGCAAGGAATGAAGATGACATGGCACAAATTCTATTGGAGCGTGGAGGTTGCCATTTATACATGTGGAAATAGCTTCAAATCAAAGAAAAATTATTTGGAAGTATCATCAAAAAGGAAATATTCTAGTTTAAGAAAGGTAGATATTTTACATTAAATTTGTGTAGAACGTGATCTCTAAAATATATAAAGAGAGACGTCACGTTACACTCTGTAAAAACAGAGTACGAATGTAAGAAAACAGAGTATGAATGTAATCAAACTTTTATTGACTTAATTGTATTACACTCTTTTACACACAACACACACTCACTGTATATATCTGACTCGATTTTAACTTGGACTTATATAGTTGTGAAACTATACGATCGTATAGACATAACCATACAAACGTGTCTTTCTACGAAGAGTTATAACTATACAAATGAAACGTGTTCATTTGCATGTTAACTACCCATAACCGATACATATAACTTAGACTTAGATACTTACATAAAATATAATATATTATCCAACTGATTTAATAAAATATGAAATCCTCAGGTTCTGTTGAAGATTTGATTATAATCTTCAATACTCCTCCTTAATCAAATCTTCTACTTACTCCAAGCTTGCTCCTAAGATCTTCAAATCTTCCAAGGTTTAGAGTCTTCGTGAGGATATCTGCGAGTTGCTCATCACCTTTGCAAAACTCCACTTGAATCAATCCTTTGCTTACAGCTTCTCTTACAAAGTGATACTTAATTTCTATGTGCTTCGTCCTCTTGTGTTGAACTGGATTCTTCCCTATTGCAATTGCTGACTTATTGTCACAATATATAGGAGTACTTTCTTCAATCTTCATACCAAATTCTTCCATCAACCTTCGTAGCCATATAGCTTGATTGGTGGCTGCACACAAAGCCATATATTCCGCTTCGGCTGTCGATTGAGCAACAGTTTGTTGCTTACACGATTGCCAACAAAACATGGCTGATCCTAGGCTAAATACATAGCCGGTAGTACTCTTCTTATCTTCAAATGATCCTCCCCAGTCGCTGTCCGAATACCCCACTAATTTTGGCGAATCAACTTTAGTGAATTCCACTCCATAGTCCAACGTTCCTTTGACGTACCTCAATACTCTTTTTGCCTCTTGATAATGTCTTTCTTTTGGAGATGCCATATAGCGTGAGAGATATGAACAAGCGAACATAATATCTGGCCGAGATGCACACAAGTACAAGAGCCCACCAATGATACTTCTATATCTTGTTGGATCTTCATACAATTTTTCTTCTTCCTGTTGTCTTCCTCGTGGTGTTAATGGAGTATTAACACTCTTGCTAGTCTTCATTCCAAATTTCTCAATGAGATTGCGTGCGTACTTTGCTTGCGAAAGAAACAAACCGTTTTCATTTTGAATTACTTCCATGCCAAGAAAGTAATTCAACAATCCAAGGTCGGTCATCTCGAACTCGGTCTTCATGTTTTCCTTAAACGAATTGATCAAATCCTCATTGCTTCCCGTAATGATGATATCGTCTACGTATAGACTGATTATCAACACATCATACTTCTTCTTCAAAATGTATAAGGCCGCATCACTTGAACTCCTTTGAAACCCATTTTGAAGAAAGTATGCATCAATTCTTCCATACCAAGCCCTTGGAGCTTGTTTCAAGCCATACAAGGCTTTATACAATCTCAACACCTTCTCCTCCTTTCCTTTTATCACGTAACCATCCGGTTGAGATACGTATATCTCTTCTTCGAGATCACCGTTTAGGAACGCCGACTTGACGTCCATTTGATATAATCTCCATTGCATTTGAGATGCATAAGCGAGTAATGACCGAATTGTATCATGCCGAGAGACCGGAGCAAATGTCTCCACATAATCGATTCCAAATTCTTGTGAGAATCCTCTTGCTACCAATCGTGCTTTGTGTTTGATTGGAACACCATTAGCATCTGTCTTCGATTTGTAAATCCACTTCGTACTAATCACGTTCTTCTTCTCTGGTTTATCCACTAGTTTCCATGTTTTATTTTTTTCAATCATCTTAATCTCTTCGTTCATTGCATTTATCCACTCCTTAGAATCACACGCTTCTTCATAACATCGTGGTTCTTCATGCACTAAGAGATAAAATTCGATTACTTGGGCAGTTTCTTCGAAATTAACCACCGGTGTTGCTTGTGTAATTTTATTAACCGACTTATAAGCCCTTGGTACCATATCCGAGAATTCTCTCTCATCATTGATGCTTCTGTTATATTGAAAAGAATTGCATCTCACGGTTGATTGGGGGTCACGTTCCTCCTCTGTTTCAACATGATGAAAAACCTCTGTTTCTCTCTGTTCTCCATCTTGATTATCGATCGGTAGAATAATTTGTTTCTTGACTTCTTGATGCTTTTGCCAATCCCATCTCTTACTTTCATCAAACACTACATCTCTGGAGACTTGTATCTTCTCATTTTCCAAAACGAACACTCTATAACCTTTTGATTTGCTGCTATATCCAACAAAAATTCCTTTCTTCGATTTTACATCCAACTTCTTTCTCTTCTCATCGGTGATATGTATATAACATATACTACCAAATGTCTTAAAATGCGACACATTTGGTTTTTGTGCACTCCATCTTTCTATTGGAGTCTCTTCAACATCAATCGCTTTAGTAGATAAACGATTTTGTATATACGCTGCGATATACACGGCTTCGGCCCAAAACTTGTAAGGTAATGCTTGTTCGACAAGCATTGTCCTTGCCATCTCCACAAGTGACCTATTCATACGCTCGGCTGTTCCATTTTGTTGTGGAGAATAAGGCAAAGTGATTTGCCTTACTATTCCTGCTTCTTCACAATAACGATTGAATTCTTGTGAAACAAACTCCCCTCCACCATCCGATCGCAATGTTTTAATGAAACATTGTGATTGGTGTTCAGCCATTGACTTGAATTTCTTGAACATTGGAAATGCTTCTGACTTTTGCTTGAGGAAATACATCCAACACATGTGTGTGTAGTCGTCCAAAAATAACACAAAGTAACGACTTCCATCCAAAGATTCATTTTGCATAGGACCACACACGTCCGTATGCACGAGTTCAAGCTTCTCGTTTGTCTTCGATTGAGATTCCTTTGGAAAACTTTTCCTTGCTTGTTTTCCAAGATTACATACTTCACATATCTCTTTTGTCACTTTAAATTTCGGTAACCCAATTACCAATTTATGATCTTGAACATGTTGCAATCGTTTGTCACTAACATGACCGAGCCTTCTATGCCAAGTTTCATTTTCTTCTTGCTCTCTCGACATCATTGCTTCATTCTCTATTAAACTCCATTTAATTCTGAAACTTTTATGAGTCATGGGAATGTTCATAATCTTCTTATCACTCTTGTCTTGAATGATACACTTCTCGTTTTCAAAGATAACCCGATAACCACTTGCTATTATTTGAGGAATGCTTAGAAGGTTCTTCTCTAAACCGGGTACTAAAAACACATCCTTGATGACTCTCTTGCCAATATTAGTCATCACGGTAATGTCTCCTTTTCTTTCAGTCATCACGATCTCACCATTTCCGACTCGTATCGGAACTTTAATGCTTTTATCAATCTTTGTAAAATATCTCTCCTCCTTGGTCATGTGATTCGTACAGCCACTGTCAATAAGCCATATATCTTCCTTCAAGGTTGTATGAGCATCTTCAGTAGCACTAAACAACATGTGTTCATCATTCGAGTCTTCTTCCTCTTGACTTAAATGTGCTCTTTCCCTTTGCTTGAAACGACATGTATTCGCAAATGACCAATCTTCCCACACTTATAACACGTTTTATTATTACTTTGATTTTTCCTTTGACCATTGTCCTTTAGTTTCTTGAAACACTTATCTTCTGTGTAATTGCTTCTCTTACAATAATCACACCACTCTCGCCATTTTTTGCTTCACCAATACGGCTTCTAGTGTCTTCTTGTTTGAAACCGGAACTCTTTCTTTTTGCTTGAACGTTGAACGCTCCTTCATTTGAACTTTCTTCTCTTGCTATTGTCCTTGCCTCATGTGCTTTTAACACACCTATTAACTCCGTCATCGTCAATGACGTTAAGTCACGAGTTTGCTCCAACACGCTAACAATGCTATCATATCTTGCCGGAAGAGATATGAGGATCTTTTGAACAATCTGATAGCTGCTTTTCTTTTCACCATGATAAGTTAATTGATTTTCCAAGTCAATTAACTTATCGGTGAAAACCTTTAGTGATTCATGATCATGCATTTTTAAGTTTTCATACTCCCTTCGTAATGATTGGAGTTTGACCATCCGAACTTGAGGAGAACCTTGAAACTCATCTTTTAATATATCCCACACTTCCTTAGAGGATGATGCTGATGCAATGCGTGAGAATATATTATCTGTAACTGCTGTCTGAAGAATTTGCAATGCCATAGTATCATTGGCTATTGCTTCTTCCTCACGTCTTGTTCGAAGTAGTGAGGCCTCTGCCGTTTCGTCTGGTTGCACCGTCTGCTCGGGTACTCCTTGTTCAACAACCAACCATAATTTCCTTGTCTTAAGGATGGTTGACATCTTAATGCTCCAAAAATCATATTTCTCTCCATCAAAGAGAGGAATGATTTGTTGAGAGGAGCCTTGCATTGTTACTTACTTGTGAACGAATGCGTATCTCTTTTCTGTGTTGTGTTTTTTTTTTTTTTGCTTTAGTGTTTCTCTCTTGATCCTCTCTTAATCGTTTGGCTCTGATACCAAGTTGTTGTTTTGACTTTTACGATTATGAAAGAAAAACAGAGTACGAATGTAAGAAAACAGAGTATGAATGTAATCAAACTTTTATTGACTTAATTGTATTACACTCTTTTACACACAACACACACTCACTGTATATATCTGACTCGATTTTAACTTGGACTTATATAGTTGTGAAACTATAAGATCGTATAGACATAACCATACAAACGTGTCTTTCTACGAAGAGTTACAACTATACAAATGAAACGTGTTCATTTGCATGTTAACTACCCATAACCGATACATATAACTTAGACTTAGACACTTACATAAAATATAATATATTATCCAACTGATTTAATAAAATATAAAATCCTCAGGTTCTGTTGAAGATTTGATTATAATCTTCAATAGATCTAAGTGTCTAGGGTTTTTTAAGAATTGATTGGTGTCGAGGTAAGGGGTATTTTAGTATCGAATAATTCCATTTAGGTAAAGTTTAGTGTAAGATTGTCTAAACAATTTCTATTGAATGTTAATTGAGAATTAGGCACGTTACCGAATTTCGTGAAATTGCTTGTGTGCTCATATTTTCGTTTCTATAAAGCGAACCAATCAAGTTCATGTTCATATATATATACAACACCAAATGCAAATTACAGTTCTATCGACGTCTTTTCCGTCATAGCCTTCATTGACTTTGTGGCCAAAATCGTGATTTTTTTGCGTAAGAAGCAAAAAGAATCATTTTCTACTACTTTGATGATCTCGTGAAAAAAAAAAACTTAAAAAAAATATTAAAAAACATAATTTCAAGAAGAAGAATCAAACAAATATAATTAAAAAAAAAAAAAAACACTTCTTTTTGTTTACTTTTTTCTGATAAATTGCAGAAACAAACGAAAATCTAGCCCATTGGAATTGCATCAAAACTTTGCTACTATGATAAATTGATGAGAGACAAAAATCTTATGACAATTGAATTAGACTCTCATAATAAACAAGATACGTCGATTTATGACTAAATCTAATTTTCTAAATTAAAATAAACATTAATGTAAATAATACTTTAACAGAAAAAAAAATTGTAATTTAAAATAGTGACAAATCTTTGATATACCTATATTGAATTTTGATTATAATTCATAATCTCAGTCTATCTTGATTTGGTTTTGGTCGATCGCAACGATATCTTAAATCGTACATACGCTTCGATTATTAAGGGTTACTCTCTGTATGTACTTCGTGCCAAAGACACAAATCGAAGCGAATCAACCCTTAATAACTAAATCGTAATATCAAAAATATTACGAGTATTATTCTGGCACAGAAGACAAAATCTACTCGTATTTCGGTGATACCAAATGGAGTAACTTTCTAAGGAGAAAAGACAAAACATAAATGAGATTTGGTATTTTGGTGGTTGCTAGGAAACTAAAATGTCTAGTTCGATTCGATTTCCGGAAAATAATACAACAAGACAAGAGAGTGGTAGCTATTGGGTGGGTAGAATAAATAATTGGGCAGCATAATTTAAAATGTAAACTAAAGGAAACAGCTAAAACCACTACTTTCAGCTTTGTTTCCAAAAATACAATAATTCTTATAAGAAGATATACAAAAATACCAAAAGAAAATTAGATATATTTGCAAAATTTATCTCCAGTAAATTACCAAACCAAATACTAAACCAAAACACATGCATTATTTCAAAACGTTTTTTATTGGTTTGGAGTATAGCATAAAACTTTAACATAAAATAAAAACAAAGAATAATTTTAAGAAAAAAACACAATTTTATTAATAAAGGTTGGTTCCTCAAAATTACTAAATCAAATGATCGTGACACATGTCAAAACTATCAATTAGATATCGACAGTTATAGCAAAAAAATATAGGGATAATTGGAAAGATAAATAATTCTTAGAGTAAACATAATTTTGAGAATAATGTATATAAAGTCAATAGATATGTCATATTTGTTTCTGCAAACTATATATGTTGCAACTACTATGATCTTATTAAAAATAAAATAAAAAACTGTATACATCCAATCTTATTTGAATAATTCTCGAATATACCACATTTTATGGTTTTTTTCTAAAACTTCCAACAAAATCCAAATTTTTTTTTTAAAAAATACCATAAATTTAAGGTTTGTGAAGGATTCTCATCTACTTATAAAATATATATATATATAAATATATATTAAAGTTTTGAATATTTCCAAAATACTGGTATATATATATTTAAGCTAAAACTTGTTTATTGTTTATTAGGATATTTCTCTATCTAATTTTACACCATATATACATGTTTTTGCGAAATTAAACCATAACTGGGAAAACGAAACTTCATGTTAATTAGGATGACATAAGAATTAGTCAAATTAGCATCTGTGTTTTATTCTTACAGTGCCGAGACAAAATGAAGGAGCTTTAGCGTATCTTTATAGCTGTAAAGCTGGTGATGGAACTGGTAAGTTGGTAATTTCTAATATTTACTTGCTGTAAGAAAGGTAAATAACAATGAATGAGAGGGTAATTGGATAATTCTGAAACTTGTAATGTCATTGTCGTTGCTTGTCGGCAAGTGAAGTTTCATGTTTATCCGTATGGGTCATTCTACTTTTACAATTTCGATTCTTAGTCTTTATTAGAAAAGGAAAAAAAGAATTGATTCTTAGTCCTTGGATTTATGAAAGTAAATAATTACGCACAATTATTCAAAGGGTTTATCTGATAATTTTGAAAATAATAAAATATGAAGAATAATATTTAAAGAGAATAATTTTGGGGAAGAGATTCATTTAACCAAAACGTTAAAACAAGAAGGATCAAGTGTTGGCCTTTTTCATGAAAGATATAAAATCGGCTAATCATAAATGTGGTGGTAAAATATAAATGTTATAAATAATAGTTTTTTATGAAATACTAGTCATACAAATTTATCATCATATTTTTGTTTCAATTAATCATTTTTCGAAAATTAAACTGTTTGTAAATCCCGACCAATAGGACTCGGATGTTACATTTTTTTTTTTTTTTTTTTTGTAAATGTTCATTCACTGTGGAACCAAGAGTGTTATCCTTTTTAGGGATTATACAAAAGATTAGAAAACTTGAAATAGAAAATCAACACATCCAAAATATAATTTAAGTAGTGAAGGTGAGGAGGGGTCATCCGAGGGGTATGAAATGAGCATGTCACGGATGTTTCTATCGATGGCACGTACTGTGGACGCCGGTGAAGATCCTTTTGTTCCTTCCGCACCATATCGAGTAAATCGACGCTTGTAACGCGAGCTTGAAGATAGCTTTTAAAGCCGCTTGGTGACCATGAGTTTGGACTCGTGGCTGCTGGATTTGGGCCTACGGAGGTTTGAAGTTGTTGTTGTCCCTGCCCTCCATCATGTCCGTGATGTCCCTATCGAAGCTGTCCCTGTTGCCCCTGCTGGTTTTGGCGACGCTGCTGGACTAGTTGACCTTGCTGGCCGAGATTTTGAAGCCAGGTTGGAATGGCCTGCAGTTGAACTGGAGATGCGGGAAGTATTCTTCGTCCAAAGTGGCTCCAGACGCTACCTGCATATCCACATTCAAAAAACAAGTGAGAATGTGATTCATTATCCCTAGAGCATAGCACACCAATTGGATGCCCCATCGTGATAGTCAATCCTTTGTAGGAAGTCTCCCCAAATAGGAGAGCCATGCTACGAAAGAAAACCACAGAATATATTACTTAAACCAAACAATTCGGGCCCAAGTGACTTGAGGAATATGTTCGCGTAACTGCTCCCAAGTTCCCTTTGAGCTGAAATTAGGACTGAAGTTTCCATTTGGTAGCCTCCATAAGTATATGTCTTCTCCACGAGTGGAGTCAGGAGTTGGTGTTCCTGCTAAGGTGATTAGAAGTTGTTCGGCTTACATTGTTGACTCTTCAAATTGGAGGATGCTCGATACCTTTTTTTTGTGATGTAATGGTGTAAAAAGATTGTTATCCGTTGTGTAGATGTTATGTCTATTTTCTATTGAAGAATAAGTGTTGATACACTCACATAAATAGGGTTAAGAATAAAAGAAGACAAATTAAAAAGTGTTCTATAGGCTTCGAGTTTCTAAAAGAAGACATGTGAGCCTTGTTTTAAAAAAAACCCTAAATTTATTCAAAGATTCGTGGGCTTGAAGAGTTTAGAATTTTGCTTATGGTTATAAAATAGGACGACTCACGCGCCTAGAGTTTTATTGTGAGATGCATGGTTATATATGGTATCGTTCCATCAAACAAGATTACAAAATTTGTCGATAGATATTTTTCGTGAAAACTACCGTTGTCGAAAACAAGCATGTGATTGATACTGTTTCCAAAGTCTATGTATAAAAGATTGATAAACATAGTTGTGTTTTATATCATATGAAATTGAATTTGTAATATTTGTTTAGTGGATTTTTGTATAGATTAGGTTCTAGACATATAGGTTGGAAAAAATGAACTTCGTGAAAAAAATGTGTTTTTTTTACTTTGTGCACTTACTTACGCCTTCAATCATATAGATTTATCATAAATCTAAACTTACTTTCACTTTTGTCTTTTTGAATCAATGTCAACCTACAAAATCTCTAATATGATTTACGACCAGGACCTCATCCTCATGACATCTGAATATTGAACCTTTCCTCCTGCCCTTGTCGTTTCTTTGGTCGGAACAATCAATCTTTCTCTCATTCCCTAATATTTTTTAGTTCCAGTTACCTAGACATGTAGTGCACGATTGTCATTAGCTGGTAGTCAACATGTCCCTACGAGATTTACCCAAAAGGACAATGTCAGTTGATCTCTATTGTCAACTTCACTGCTATTATCAGATGAGTTTCTAGGGTGAAAAGGAACGTCTGTATGCATTCCCTTATTCATCCCACCATCAACATTGTCATCCAGCAAACCGTCTCCATTGTTGATGTGTTGCAGGCCGTGATGTTCATATTGCACATGCATTGGAATCGTGAGCTACGCCAATGTGCATTCCACCATTGCTTCCATGAAGCTCACTCATGGTCTTTATTCATCAATTTGTTACTGATAACATTAAAAGAAGCAGAATATTAATTAAGTAAGACTTGAATGTTCCTAAAATCAAATATAATAACGAAATATAAAAATAAACTTTATGATCATCGATGATGTTAAGTAATTGTTAAAGCGTATTGTTTAAGAAAACATATTATACACAAGAAAACTATGCATTCGTTGTGTGCCATGTGTTGTTTTATTAGTCGATTCGCCATATCGTTACGTTAATCCCAATTCTAGTCCCAACTTATAGATTACTTTTTTGTTAAAGAAACTTGTTGATTTATATTATTAATACGCAAATGTAATTAAAATTATCTCTATTCTCTCAAATAATCAGTCATAAATATATGTCTTGGTTTATGACCCAACCAAAAAAAAAAAACAAATAAGTGTATGTTTTGGTTTTAGTGACAAAAACATATAAAATGCCAAAAAGTACATATATTTTCTAGAAAATATTTTTTAGGATAAATATTAGAGTTGTAGATTCAGGTTTGCTAAGATCTAGCTCTGTCCGGAACTTGCAGAGCGTGATCTTCTCTCTGTGGTACAACCGATTTTTCTACTTTATCCGATCGTTTTAACATTTTCACGACGGTAAAAAAATATTAAAATCAGATTTGGGCTTTTTAATATAATACCACTTCTCAACGAACCTCGCTAATCTTTCTCCTCCAGTCAAAATTTAATTACCATTAATCCTATCGTTAATTACTCTTTTGTCCTCTTCTCTCACTTCTCTCTTCTCTTTTTCTTGGTGGCTCCCTTCTTATAGCTACTGTTCCCTTCCTTTTCATCTACTTCCTCAAATCTCTTTACTTGATCGTTGGTTCTCTGAAAAATCGGATTTTTATTTCCGGGTTTATCGAATTTGTGATCATGGCAGTCATTGAGAACGTCGGAGCTAATACGGTGGATGCTGGTGGTTTGATCTCGCCGTCGCCGCCGTCTTCTGTCACCAGTCAAGAATCAGGAGTCTCTTCTAACAACGATCACGGTGGAGATGGAATCCATGGTGAGATCAGATCCCACGTGGCGAGATCCGACGGTGGAGAGAGCTTTAAGCGTGATATGAGAGAGCTTCAAGAGCTCTTATCTAAGCTTAACCCCATGGCTGAAGAGTTTGTTCCTCCTTCACTTACTAAGCCAGTGGTTAATGGTTTTAACGGCGTTAACGGTGGTTTCTTCGCCGTTAACAATGGTTTTGGTGCTGCCGTAAAATTCCCCGTTAACGAAGATGGTGGCTTTCGTCGGGTAAGAACATGTCTCTTGTCTCTTCTCTGTGATTTTTGGGATTTGTATTACAATTACTCTTTAGGGTTTTTGATGATTTTTCATTTTCATTCCTTTAAATTTGGTTTCTCTGTCTCTTCTTATGTGTTTATAAGTTCAAAAATCTCACCTTTTTGTGTCTACAATGATATTGTACTGCTCTGCTTTCTGATTTATCTTGTGCAAAATGATTTGATTTGAAACAGAGGAAGTCGTTCGGACAACAAGGAAAAAGGAGAATGAATCCTAGGACAAGTTTGGCTCAACGTGAAGAGATCATTCGAAGAACTGTCTATGTGTCTGATATTGACCAACAGGTTTGAAAAGCTTTTACCTTTCTTTAATGGTTCTTTCTCTGGCTTCCTGTATTCTCATCTATACTATCTTATTCTTGGGTTTAAGGTCACTGAGGAGCAACTTGCTGGTTTGTTTATCGGCTTTGGACAGGTTTAAGTAACTTCTAAAAGTTCATCTATAGCCTCCTCCATCTTTTTTTGTGGTGTGTTATGGTGTTGACTATATTTTGTTATTTAGGTTGTTGACTGTCGTATATGTGGTGACCCTAACTCAGTACTTCGGTTTGCTTTCATCGAGTTCACTGATGAAGGTATCATTAGTTTCATTATGTAATCTGTTTCTTGGATAATACCTATAAATGGTTGGTTTATGGTTTGTCAATTTGTGACTTGTAGTGGGTGCGAGGGCTGCGCTGAATTTGTCTGGGACGATGTTGGGATTCTATCCTGTGAAGGTTATGCCATCCAAAACAGCTATTGCACCGGTTAACCCAACATTCTTGCCGAGGGTGAGATTTCTTTTGTGTGTTCATCGCATTCTGAGTGCAAAATTATGGTTTTTTAGACTCAAGATGTTGATTTGTAGTCTTGTTTTGGTTTTTAGACTGAAGATGAACGTGAGATGTGTGCGAGAACTATCTACTGCACTAACATCGACAAGAAGGTGATTTTTTCTCGATTTGGTTTCCTTTGCTGAGCTATTCTGAAATTTAAAGTAGCTAACTTTGATTAGTTTCACTTTTCAACAGCTCACTCAGTCGGACATCAAACTCTTTTTTGAGGCTGTGTGTGGAGAGGTGTACCGTCTGAGGCTGCTGGGCGATTATCATCATCCAACTCGCATCGGTTTCGTGGAGTTTGTCATGGTAAGGAGATGCTTCTGTTATCTCTTTTCCCAAACTTCCATTGTCAATAAAGGTCTGTGTATTACGTTAGCCTTGATCTTGTTCCAAATCCACTTAACCGGTGACTGATCTTTCTTGTTTTAAAGCACATCTTTCTATGGTTATATCGATACATTAAGCTTCAAGGTATTGATCTTTACTCTTCCGCAGGCTGAAAGCGCAATAGCTGCTCTCAACTGCAGTGGCGTCCTTCTTGGTTCTTTACCGATAAGGTCCAAGAATCAAACCAACTCTCAGACTTAACATTCTCTCTAATTGATTATGATGAATCTGAACATTTATCGATTTTGGTGGTTGGATTTTGCAGGGTGAGTCCGTCAAAGACACCTGTTCGTTCCCGTGCTATCCCGCGACATCCCATGCATTAACCGTTAGCTACAGGTTTATATATATTTCTGCTCCTCACAGACATGTAAAGAATGTTTGTCTGAAACTTCTGGTCTTTTGTTTTTCCCGTATGTAATGCTGGAAGCTTGATGATGCTTCTGTTGCCTTTTGCTTTTGGGATCTTTTGGGTAAATCTCGTAGGGAGAGTTTTTTCGATTTGGGTTCTTAAGTTTAGAAGTTACACACAGCAGAAGAGTAAAACACTGAGAGAGGCTTTTGAAGATTGTCTCTCTGTTTTAATGGCCCTGAAGTTATTAGAAACTTGCTTTTGTGCTTAAGTGTTTCTACTTTGTAGAGTTAAACATTTATCTTCTCGTCCTTCTTGTTTATGTCCGATTAAATCGCTATTAAAAAACATATGTTTTCATTTTTAATAGTCTGTGTTCTTACTTCTTAGTTGAACAAGGCAATATATGTTTTCATTTTTAATTCGGAAACGAGAATCATGTTTGTCACAAAAATAATTAAATCAGAATTATCAGAATCAATTTAAAAATTTTAACAAAAAAATGAATAAACATGAGTTTATCACATTGAACGAGTCTACACTTTTAATAATCATTTAATTAGGTGTTTCTTCATTAGGTGTATAAAATTGTAACCAAAAAAAAAAAGGATTCTTGAGGATTTTTGTCCTATTTTTTTAGATAGTGGATTTATAATATATGTTGTCATGTTAACGTCGAGAATCAGAAGTCCCAAAAATATATACACTAGAATTATCATAAGTATTTATGAATTTAACAAAAAAAAAAAAAGAAAAAAAAAAGAAAGAGGAATCATGAAATTATTATTTTACCTTAAGCTTTTAGATAATTTCCCAAATGTTAGATATATAGTTTGTGTTCATAGTCAAACACTCGGAACAAATCAAATTTCTGTTTTTAAAATATTTTAATTAGAATTATCCAAAACATTTTTGAATTTGACCCAAAATAAGGAATCTTGGAAATTTTCAAATTACCCTGAATATTTGTATCTTTTAAAGTTTTACACTTTTACTTTCTTTTTTGTTCTTCTTTCATCAGTAAACACATTAATATCGGTCAAATGTTGAATTGATCAATGTAAATTTCTAATTATCAAATAAGTCAACTTGGTGAGATTTGCATTTTTAATCTATAAAAAAACTCCAAAGGAAAATTTTGTTTGATCACACGTCAAGCGTATGTGGTGGCTCGTTGCACTTACACCAGTACTTGATCCATCTTTGCGGTTTTCGAGAGCGTCTCTCGAGTCATCTCTATTAGCTTTGAGCCTTTTGACACCTTTTGTATTTTCCAAAACACACAAAAAACAAAAGGTCAAAATTGTTGTGATGGTAATTTTGAAACTATATATACAAAATAAAAGATTAACAATTTGAGGAAAATAATATTGAGAGAATTATATAATATTAATTGTATGTTTTACGAACGAATGCAAGGTTCGTACTTTTATATAAATTTTGATAATTTTTATTATGTTTAAACCAAAGTTCCACCCCTATTTATTCAACGCACATATGATTTTATAACACTCTTTTTAGGATATTTTTCTTACAACTATTTAATAATATGATTTAAAAAATATATATATATGATATTTTGAAATTGTTTTAGAAGGTAAATATATTTAAATCATGATATTTAACGGTTTCATATGCAAAAGAGTGAAAATAAGCTTAAAGCAAAACATTTTGGAAACATGTTCATGAAACACATTTTGCATATTTTGTTGAAAGGAAGTGGACCTATATTAAATTCCAATTCCATGGAACCTGATCATATTTTGCATATGATTTTATAACACTCTTTTTAGGATATTTTTCTTACAACTATTTAATAATATGATTTAAAAAAAAAATTATATGATATTTTGAAATTGTTTTAGAAGGTAAATATATTTAAATCATGATATTTAACGGTTTCATATGCAAAAGAGTGAAAATAAGCTTAAAGCAAAACATTTTGAAAACATGTTCATGAAACACATTTTGCATATTTTGTTGAAAGGAAGTGGACCTATATTAAATTCCAATTCCATGGAACCTGATCATATTTTGCATATGATTTTATAACACTCTTTTTAGGATATTTTTCTTACAACTATTTAATAATATGATTTAAAAAAAAAATTATATGATATTTTGAAATTGTTTTAGAAGGTAAATATATTTAAATCATGATATTTAACGGTTTCATATGCAAAAGAGTGAAAATAAGCTTAAAGCAAAACATTTTGAAAACATGTTCATGAAACACATTTTGCATATTTTGTTGAAAGGAAGTGGACCTATATTAAATTCCAATTCCATGGAACCTGATCATATTTTGCAGCAAATGAGATCATGTAATCTCTGATTCTCTATCTTTTCAACTTACTCTTCTCTATTTTGCCAACTAGACGAGACACTTCTCCATCATCTGATTGATCCTAATTCGATTGGAAACCAATATCGCCATTTTTTTTGCTGGACTTATGTCGCCACTGATTTCTTCAGCACTGAAAGTATACAGAGTGCATTATGAGAGAATTATATAATATTAATTGTGTGTTTTACAAACGAATGCAAGATTCGTATCTTTATAAAAAAATTTGATAACTTTTAATATGTTTACCTAGAGTCCACCACAATTTATTCAACGTACATATTATTTTATAATATTCTTTTTAGGATATTTTCCTTAAAAATGTTTAATAATATGATTTTAAACAAAATTAATATGATATTTTGAAATTGTTTTAGGAGGTAAATATATTCAAATCAAGATATTTAATGGTTTCATATGCAAAAGAGTGAAAATGAGCTTAAAACAAAACTTTTGGAAACATGTTCATGAAACATAGTTTGCAACAAGGAAGTGGACCTATAGTAAATTCTAATTTCATAGGAACCTAAACATATTTTGCAGCAATAGAAATCATGCAATCCCTGATTCAAAGAGAGCTACTACCAAATATGTTGCCTTTGGATTCAGTTAGTTTTTTTTTTTTTTTATCGTTTATTATATCATCATTATAAATATTTTATCTAACAATTATGATCATATTCAACTATATGCAGCACATATACGATTAAGATGAACAACTTCCACGAACAACAATTTCATGACGCAATTGAATCTACAAAACGGATAGTTGGATTCGACCATTTTTTTTGTTTAACTAGAATGGGATTTTGTATATTTTGGCCTCCTTCCTCTTTAAAATTTGCCTAAATTAGTTAGGTTGAAATTAATTAAAAACATTTGTTAACTATTGAATCTGGACATAAACTTGAGTTCTTTCCCCTAAATCTAATAAGTGGAATTTTCTGTCTTCTCAATGGAACCAGTGCACAATGGAATCTAATGATCAAGATCATCACTAGATCCAAAAATAACATAAATCTAATTGTTTCAATTTTAAAACATGTTTAAGTCGAGTTATTCACAATCAACAAACATTTTTAGAAAATCAACTCAAATAATAAGAAGGTTTTCAAAAATTGGGTTTCCAGGTTTCATTAAATTATTTTTATAGTTTTATTTTTTAAGAAATAAAACTCAAATTTAATATTTTTCCCTACAATTCGTTTGATAATTTAGATTTATTAACGTAAACAATAGTATGAGTACTTAGTTTCGAAACATATATACTACAGGTACTTTTTTGTAATTTTCCAAACCTAAAAACACTCGTCTTCCTCCTCCCATAGAAACAAAAAAAAAAAGCCCTAAAGTTCATTTTCTTACTCGTCTCTTCATCGTCGTCGTCTACCGTCAGAGGGAAATGCTTTCGAAAGCAGCTAGAGAGCTTTCATCTTCAAAGCTTAAACCTTTATTCGCTCTCTCCTCCTTCAAACATTCCGTACGAATTGAAAAAAACCCTTCTCCTTCATTTCTCAATCCCCACTACTCAAACACTATATCAAAATCGCCATTTCTCTACTCTTCTCGTTTCTATTCTTCTTCTTCCTCTAATGTCCTTCCGCTAAACAGAGATGGGAATTACAATGATACCACTTCAATCACCATCTCCGTTTGCCCAGGTTGTGGAGTTCATATGCAAAACTCAAATCCAAAACATCCAGGTTTCTTCATCAAACCATCAACAGAGAAACAGAGGAACGATTTGAATCTTCGTCATCTCGTACCCATCTCTCAAGAACCCGAATTTATCGATTCAATCAAACGAGGGTTTATCATTGAACCAAACAGCTCTGACTTAAACCCTAAAGATGATGAAACAGATCAAGAACCATCAGATTCAAGACCATTGGTCTGCGCAAGGTGTCATTCACTTAGACATTACGGGAAAGTGAAAGATCCAACTGTGGAGAATCTACTTCCTGATTTTGATTTTGATCATACTGTTGGGAGGAGACTAGGTTCAGCTTCTGGTGCTAGAACTGTTGTGTTGATAGTCGTTGATGCTTCTGATTTTGATGGTTCTTTCCCGAAGCGAGTAGCTAAGCTTGTGTCGAGAACGATTGATGAGAACAATACGGCTTGGAAAGAGGGGAAATCAGGAAATGTACCTAGAGTTGTTGTTGTAGTGACTAAGATTGATTTGTTACCGAGTTCGTTGTCTCCGACTAGGTTTGAACATTGGGTTAGACAAAGAGCTCGTGAAGGTGGGTTAAGTAAGATCACTAAGTTGCATTTCGTTAGTCCTGTTAAGAATTGGGGAATTAAGGATTTGGTCGAAGATGTGGCGGCTATGGCTGGGAAGAGAGGACATGTTTGGGCGGTTGGGTCGCAGAACGCCGGGAAAAGTACGCTGATTAACGCTGTTGGGAAGGTGGTTGGTGGGAAAGTTTGGCACTTGACGGAAGCTCCTGTGCCGGGAACTACATTGGGGATAATAAGGATTGAAGGTGTTTTGCCTTTTGAGGCGAAGCTGTTTGATACTCCAGGATTGTTGAATCCGCATCAGATCACGACGAGGCTTACGAGAGAGGAGCAGAGACTTGTTCATATTAGCAAGGAGCTTAAACCAAGGACTTACAGGATCAAGGTTTTGGTCCAATAGATTGAATGTGTTGGCTTTTGGATACATATAATCAAATGTGGGATTGTTAATTGGATTATTGTTTGCAGGAAGGTTATACGGTTCACATTGGTGGGCTAATGAGACTTGACATTGATGAATCGTCTGTAGATTCTCTATACGTAACAGTTTGGGCGTCTCCTTATGTTCCACTTCACATGGGGAAGAAGGAGAACGCTTACAAAACACTTGAGGACCATTTCGGTTGTCGATTGCAGGTAAAGCTCTGGCTTTTTTCAGTTGTAGATGATAGAAATATGATGAATTTCTGGATTGAACACCACTGAGATTACAATGCTTTGATATGAAAAGAAACATAACTTGAGGACCATTTCGAATTTTCGAATGTAGATAAATATCAAAATGTAACTAACTTGAAGTAGTTAGGATCAAATCTTGATTTGAACGGTGCCCTTCATACAAGTCTTAACCTTTTGTACTTTTGATTCTCGATGAAGCCACCAATTGGGCAGAAGCGTGTTGAAGAGTTGGGGAAATGGGTTAGAAAGGAATTCCGAGTGAGTGGGAGCAGTTGGGACACGAGTTCAGTAGATATTGCTGTTTCGGGTCTCGGTTGGTTTGCGATAGGACTCAAAGGAGAAGCAATTTTAGGTGTATGGACTCACGAGGGGATTGATGTCTTTTGCCGTGACTCATTGCTCCCGCAACGAGCACACACTTTTGAAGACTCTGGTTTCACTGTCTCCAAGATCGTTGCCAAAGCTGATAGAAATTATAATCAAATTCACGAGAAAACACAGAAGAAACGAAAACCAAACAAGTCTTCTTCAGATTCTGTATCTGACAGAGAAAATTGCCGCGAGGTGTCACAGCCTTTAGATATCTTACCAACAATGTGACTCTTATAAGTTAGTTATCTTTTTCTTGGTTAGTTGAAATTACTCGTTCTGTGAATTTCACCAAGATTCATGTTTCTTTTTTATGCTAATCTTATTTCATTAATAGAAAGATTCATTACAAATACCAGAACCATGGCTGTATCTGAACAGTAAGTTGAATAATCCTTTGATTGGGATTATTATGTGAAAATGTTGAACCAATGGATCGCATGGTTCAGTGCTTACTCGAGCGGAATGTAATGGATTCAGATAAACTTGAACCTATTGTAATCTCGCATAGCACCAATCTCAATTGAACAAGTTTGAAGAAGAAGAAGAAGAAGACATTATAGAACATAGAGGATTTGTATTGAATTATACATAATGGATCAAACAAACATAGGTTTGCTCTGTTTCACCCCATAGCTTCAGAGACACAAATCGAAAAAGAGTGAAATCAGAGAGAATTCTAACTCTCTCTCTCAGCTGCAAATGGGACATGGAACAAGACCGTTCTCGTTACACTCAGTACATCTCACAACCACGGCGGTGCTACCCCATCCTTTCATCATTTTACAGCTTCCATTACACCGAAAACACGGCAAGAAAAACAAGCCACCGCATCCATCACAAGCGCCGCTCTCGCATCCTCCGGCTTTTTTTGTCGGAATCCCATTGATCAGTTCTTCGAAAGAACCTTCCTCAACTAGTCTCAACACTTCCTCTGCTCCACCAACGTACCTTCCCTTCACAAAAACCTGAGGCGGCAATGCAGCCACTCCATCATCCCTAACTCTCTTAGCCATTAGACTCACAAGCTCTTCTCTGAACCCTCTATCCATCGACACATCTCTCTCACAAACCACAACACCGAAACTCTCCACCGCGCTTCTCACGGCATTACACGCCTCGAACGTCCGACGAACACCTCGCAAAGACGTCGTGTACATCACCACACGATTCTCTCCTCCGGGAGGACAAATCCTCTCATATTTCTCCGCCAATTTCAGATCTACCGGTTTCAACGATTTTCTAGGGCTTCTCAAATTAGGATCCGAATCCACTCTGTTCTGATCTAGCGGTTTCAAAACCTCGTCGCTCAAGATTTTTCTAGGGTTTCTCCGATTAGGATCTGAATTCTCTTTGTTCTCACCGCCGAAGACTTTATACTTCACCGGAGTCTTCGGGAGAGGCGTGAATCGGAAACTCTCGCCGTCGAGACCAGACATTAGCTCCCAGGAGTTAATAACCTCAGGCTCAGACTTGATTACCCTTGGCTCAGACCACAATGACTTAGATTTCGTAGCGATGTTGAATTTCTCCGGCGGCGTCATAGGAGGAGAAGAGGGAGGAGGATCGAGAGTGAGAAGACCGTAAGTGGTGGAGGTAAGTTTGACGATGTGGTGGCCGAAGGCGGAGCTGCCACCGCCGATTTGAGGGAAGTCTTCGTCGTGATTTAGGAGGTTCGATGAGACGCAACCCATTATCACCGGAGATTTGGATTTTTTCTCGAATTTAACGCCGGAAAATTCCTTTTTTGTGAGATTCAAAAAAATTGGGTTTTTGAAAATTTTGAGAGGAACGGTCGAGTTAGTCAAATTAAGACAAAACTCTAAAAAGTGGGAAAAATGTGACTTTGGCTTTGGCTTTGGCTCTGGCTTTGGCTTTGTTACTCTTTAAACAATTATATAATTTGAAGAAAAATCAAATTTTTTTTTTTTATGTTCTTGTAGTAAAGTAAAGTTAAAGATATTGATTGATCGAAGATGTGAAGGGTTTAAAATAGATAGTAAAGTAAACTATTTATTTTACTTTAAATTTTATATTATTTATTTATATAAATCTCACAATACGCTTTTTAAAGTTTGAATTATTTTTTCTTTTCTTTTTTGGGCTAAACTGAAATTTGAACTTATAAGATTAAAATACTTTCCTTGATGCTGAATTTAGTTTCAGATTCAATCTCCGATCTTGTAATCCATTTGTGGATGTCATTGCTAGAGTAGTAATGGAGTGTCCTATGTATTTTGCGTTAATAGATTCATGTGTACCAAATTGGTTGCTCTATTATGTGGAAATCGATCGATCTTTTATAGTTTAATCAATCGAAATAGTTGTGTCTGTTTAAAAAAAAAATAGCTATAGATTACAATGATTAAAAAAATGTCGTGATAGGTATATAAGTGTTTTCAATTGTTTTACAGTTTTATTTATGATCTATGGTCAGCTTCGGCGTTGACCTTTGCCTTTGAAGCAAGTGTTTTAGACATCAAATTTATATTTAAAATTTTAGAATATCATTATAGGAGGAATCGTGTATAAAGTAGTGGTTGAAGCAGAGATAATTGCTTCAAGATAGCAAATTCGATTTGTTAAGTCGCATTAATGTGATTTTTTTTGGTTTAATAAATATGTTTGTTAATGGGCTTAATTTTTTGTTTTGCTTAAGGCAACAAAACACTCCGGTTTTGTCTATGGTGATGAAAATACGTAAAGTTTCCTTCAAGAAACAAGTTCAAATCGATTAGAAACATCCATCTCAAGAACGAGAAAATTAGACAAAGATGCATGTTCTTAGAAGTAAATCGGACATAGCCTTGTATTATATTAAAAAAAACATACTTTTTGATCTCTAACCTAATGATTGGAAAGTCTTTGCCTATCTCCAACTTAAATCTATGTTCTCCTCACTAATTTTCGATCGTTCCTCTCTTACTAGTTTTTTTTTATAGCTTTACCACTTATTTCATATATTTCTTTCTTTTCATATATCATTTTAACCAATAAAAATAGAGTTCCAATATTTTCAAAAATATTTGAAAATGAAAATGGTATGTTTGAAGGAAAAAAAATATATTTCCAAAAATATCAAATAAAGAGGCTGAATGAAACAAGTCCAAATGGTGAAAAATCACTCATTTTAACAAAATTATGGAACATACAAATGTCATATTTGTATACAGAAACATGATCTCCAACCCAAATGTTTGCAAAACTTTGGCCTATTATTCATTTGCAAACAATACCATTCAATATGTTCTCTTATTATATATTCATTCATCTAAGATCTATGTTCTTCTCATTACTTCTTCAATCATTCTTTCTTCACTTATTTATTTATGTCTTCATTATATATTTAATCTATTTCTTTCTTTCCTTATATTAGTTTATCTAGGAAAAAAAATTTAATGTTTCCAAACATATCAAACAAAGAGACTGAAATAAGTTCAGATGGTGAAATAATCACTTTATCCCTTTTGTTTGATAATTTTGGAAACAAGATATCATATATTTCTTTCGCCATCACGACTTGTTGCAACACTTTTGATTGACACTTACTAATCCCTCCTTAAAATGAAAATTTAAAATAATTAAACTAATAACAATGAATTTTATTTAAAATGTCAAAATTCATAGCCCAATAAAAGTGAATTTCATTAAAATGTTAGAATTCATAAATTAATAACAGCGAAACTAAAAATTCTAGCAATCTTTAAAACTTCATCTACTAATAAACCCCTCCGAGATCAACTAACAAAGTAACGGTTATAGGAAGAATTATTTGCATACACTTTTAAAACTTTGGGATATACATTTTTCGGTAGTGGTGATTAACTAACCAATATTGAGCTGTTTTGATCCGAAATGAGATAGTTTATCCAAAAATAAATAATATTGTATCATGCTTATAAATAACTAAAAAATAATTAAAACCCTTAATTAATCTTAAAATAAAGTTATATTCGATTAAGTTCCCGTTACAACCCTTAATTAATTTTAAAGTTGAAACTTTAGATTCATACGAGAACCACGATAATTCAATGAAGTCCAAAGTTCACTGAACTAGATATATATATATATATATATATGATCAAATCTCAATTACAAACCGAAACCAACATCATATCAAATCATTCATTATATTAGGTTTTTCTTTGGATATTATTGTTTATGAACTAAAAATTCTAAAATCCGAAAAAACTAAATCTAAACTGAACCAAAATATGGATTGAACACTATTACTTTTTAGTTTGCCTTACGTTTTAGACATTTCCAGGTTGGTCAGTGACAACCTTGCACTCCAGTAATTACACACATTCACACAAAGATCTTGCCAACTACACGAACACGATTATGCATTTCAGTAATGTTCTTGATGTTGAGCAGGAGCATTTACATTTTGAACTGTCGGTTGAGCTGAAACAGTTCTCTTAGGTTGGGCTAGTTTCTGATTTTGATTCTCGATTTGCTTGATGCGTCTCATTTGGATATGTATATCCATAGCATAGATTAGACACTGTATGTTTTCAGGTTTTATCTCTTGATGAGACAGAACTGTCTTGTCTTCTTAATTTCGATATTTGATTAGGTTTTTCTTATAATCGAGAATCAACCTATTATTTATTAACCTTTTTCTTCTTCTTCTAAACCTAGTGAGAGTGAGGCAAGCAAAGCCTAAACCCAATTAAACCATTTATGGCCCATTAGTGATATGCAAGCCAATAAGTAATTAATTATACACAGTACTGTTAGTGTCTTAAATTAGAGAGTAAATTATTTTTTGGAAAAAATAGTTATGGAGAAAACAACAACAATTATTGGTAGGCGCAGAGAGTAGGACAATGCCCTATTGGCTCAGGCCTTATTAGGTCCCATTATGTGGTCAATAATAATGACTTTATTGCCTGAGATTATAGGTGTACCCCAATCGTACTAATTAACCAAATGTCAGTAATAATTGAACAATTAATATCAATATAGCTAAAAATATTGATAAACTCAAAATTATTTTTATGTTTATTGTTCACTTTATGAAATTTATAGACCACTAACTCACATGGGGATGGTCTCATCATGAACTCTAGTGTCTATTCTCTCTAAATCTAAATCTAAATCCTACCTACTAATTCCTCATAATAATAATGACAAAAAAATATTCTTCTATAAGAGAATATACTTTAAAATGATTGATATTATCCATATTAATTGTTTTAACTCCAAATAAACTTTAAATCCATAACGATATTCATCTTGATTCTATGTATGGACTTACTCATATATCTCTACAATATACCAAATATGGACTGCATGATTTAGATCATTGTTAGATTTTTCTATTTTAATTACCGTTATATGAGAAAGAACTTTGAGAGGTACATCTTTGATGAAAAAACAAAAATCAAATATTAATGTAAAAGCATTAAAAAAATAGAGGTTCATGCATAAAAAAAGAATTAGAATCTTATCGGTAAATTAAATATTCAATTCTTACATGCTTTATCAAAACTATTACTAAATGTGTATAAACGTTCACTCCCAATAATATTTAGACATGGAGATTTTGACTAGTCCAAGCAAAACTCACTCATGATACCCTTTTCTCGATGCTATATAAAAGTTAAAAAAAAAAAAATCAAAGAATCTCAGTTTCAAAGTTGTATTTTGGCTAAAACCATTATTTTGTAGTTTTCGAGGTCTTGTCCTTCATTTGCACGCCTCGTTTTTATTATCGTCGTATTCGTATCTATCATGTATACATGAGGATCTTAGGAGATTTAATTCTGAAAGCAAATTTTTTTTTTTTTTGTAAAATGTTAAATCTATACCAGCATCAAAAATGGAAACAAGACAAGAGTTTAATCATATTAAAAGATTTTACAAAAAATTAAAAAATTTGAAATGGAAAAGCTACACAACCGAAATACAATTCAAGTAAGGAGGGTGTAGAAAGATCATCCGAAAGGAAAAAAATAAACCTATCGCGAATGTGACGGTCAATTTGGCGTCGAATCTCTGCTTCTCTCGAGTGGGTACCGGTGAAAATGCGCTTGTTCCTCTCACACCAAATGGAATAAATCGTCGTTTGGAGAGCTAGTTTGAAAATGATTTGGAGAGCTCTTTGGTGGCCTTGCACCCTTGTCCGTTGAGTGCCTTGAAGCTGAAGTTGTTTGTGCTATCCTTGATGTCCATGGAGGCCGTGTTGCTGTCCGTGAGTGGTGAGCCAAGAAGGGATCGCCTGAATCCGAGCCGGAGATGATGGCATGATCTGCTGGTCAAAGAATCTCCAAACAGTACCTGCGAAACCACATTCAAAGAACATATGAGAGTGGGATTCGTCATCCCTAGAACATAACATACACTGCGGTTGAACTTGGATTCCCCAAGAAGATAACTTATCCCTGGTAAGTAATCTATCCAAATAAGACAGCCAAGTAATAAAAGCAAAACGAGGAATTGAATGCTTAAACCAAACCATCCGAGCTCATGGGGCCTGAGGGGACTGAAGTCGAATATGCTCCCAAGTCCCTTTGGAGCTGAAAGAGCCGCTGAAAGTGCCATCCGGTTTCCACCAAAGGTATTGGTCTTCGCCGTTTGAAGGAAGTGGAGGTGTGGTGCTGGCGAGAGTGATGAGCAGCTGCTCGGATTGATCTGACTGAGCGGGAGAGAGCGTCCAATGCCCTGAGGGAGCTGCTGATTGAACTGATGCTTCCAGGGGAATTTGTAACTGCCGCAGACCATTTCTTCCCATGAATGTGATAAGTTGTCCTAGGTCAGTCCATGTATCGAACCATAACTGAGCACTTCTCCCATCCTTTACTTGACAGCAGAGGAAGGTGGTGATCATAGGCTTCATTCTTAACAAGCTGCGGACTGTCGGAGAGAATCTCGGGGAATCTAAAAGCAGATTTTGTCCGTCACAAGTTCTATTAAGCATAAATTGTCACTCTTCAATTGTGTTAGTCTTATTCGAAGTTGGTTGGAACTTAGGAAATATTTTTCTGATAGGGATTAGGGTGAATTATAAAGTACCTTAGAGGATTTTTCCCCTTTTATTTCATGAGAAAGTATAAATTATTTGGTATATAATTCTTGTTGCACTCTTTTTTGTTTGTGTTTTTTTTTTGTATGTGTGTGTGTTCTAGAAAAGCCCACAACTGATGGCTAGTTCATGGTAAAAATGTGAGTACATATAACATGTGTTGGACCGGTCGAGATCAACTGAAACCAACCGAGATAGATCAACATTGAAATATACACTAAGACTGAGATTCGGTAGTAGAAATTTTGTTAATATGCATGAAATTTTTTTTGAGAAATACTATTTTTATGCTATCACTTTTAAAAATTAACAACTACGAAAAAAATTGTTTAAAATACCATTTTTTAAATCCTATAAACATTATAAAACTTTATCAACAATTCAACATGTTATAACACGCTTTATAAAAGTGATTTTTTGAAAATAGTATAATAAAAGTAATATTTTCTCCCATTTTTGAATATATTATTTAAAATATTATCTTTATTAGTAAATATTATTTTTGCTGAAAAAAATTAAATATATTATTTACAAGTATTTATACAAACTTAGATTTACTTATATCTTTATATAAATGAATAAATTTTCTAATTTTATTCTTATGAGTAAAAAAATATTATTCTGTAATATATATTATTCATTAATTTTGTTTAACATATCATAAAAAAAAAGAGAGAAACAGTGATCCAATAAAATACTTCGACTGTGATTTCTGATCACTATTATAAGATTTCTTATCCCCAACATAACAGTTCTTGAAGACTACATTCTCTAGTCATCCAAGTTGTATATATCAGAATTTTTAACTAATTTTCCTTTCATTTTGCAATTTAGGAAGAAACGTAGTAACTGGAATCTATATAGTGTATACACGTGACACCAATGAAAGAGAGCTAAATTACAATTTGCAAAAGAAGTAAAACAATTTCAAAGAAAACAATAAAAATCATTTGGGAACTTTGGATTCTTGGTACAACGAGGCATTAAAGTCTGTGGCTCTCTACTTCTTGAAAATATTTACAATGTCATCTTGGACCGTCAAAATCTTCATTTACTATATTACATTAATGGTTCTATTTAATAATCCCATGTACCACAAGTGCACTTGCCTATTATTATATCTGACATACCCAAAAGCTGCAACAATTCTGATGCACCCTTATTTGTTATATAATCATCACAAATATTTTAGTCTATTCTTAATTTAGTTAATTTTGTTTTCTCATAAACATCATTAGTTTAATCAACAGCTGTCATATTTTCTACTTTTTGTTCAGTGGAGAAAGTGAAACTGTTGCTTTTTTCTTTTTTGGACGTAAGCAAAACTGGTTTAAATGTACAAAATTCAAGCACGAGAATTGAAAGAGATATCCTTTAGTTACTTGATTAAACTTAAACTAAACTTTTAAGATGATATTTCTAACTTTTTGTTGTTGTTATATTAAATTAAATTACAGAATTTACTCTATATGAAAATAGAAACAATAAAAATAAGAAATTGATATATATATATATATTATTTTTTTTTGCCTAGATATAAACATTTGGGGACAGGAGGTTATTTATGTGAGATAATATAAATCTATGTGAACATCCAATTAACTATACAAATATAAAAAAAATTAACTATACAAATATATATATATATATATATATATATATTGTCATATGAGATTGGGGTACATTATTTTAAGACCTTATATTATCACTCAACGTATTAATTATTGTTATATCTATTTATTAAAAAAACATAAGATATTTTTGATATGACTAGTTTTTAGTTTTCCAGACAAATGCCGGTCCGAAAATATCTAATACCCCAATATTTTTTTTACAATGTAAAACATCTACAATAGTCAAGAGAAACAACAACATTTTTTGGAAAATGGTGGATCGCAGTCCTTACCCTTGATCCAGAGTGCGAGTGCAAGTCCTCGATTGAAAAACCAATTGAGCCACACTCTCTTTGTATATGTGCAAAAAATTTTATTCTTTTGTAATTTACTAATATCAGCTTAACATACTATTATTACTTAAATTAATATTTACCAAATAAATAATTTATATATTATAAAAGCAAAATTACCAAATAAACTCATTTAATTATGATTTCTGTCGTGTATACTATATATTTACATACATTCATGTTAACTTCATGAGTCTCGTGGTGTATAGTTACTTTACTTACATGAGCATCAAACTTCACTTAGCTGAGTAGGTCGATCTTTTTTTTTTTTGGCTCTGGTTCGTCGATTTTAGAAAACGTTAACTTAAGATGGCTAAGAAGAACGGAACGTCATGGTTCATGGCCGTGAAAAAGATTCTCTGGTCACCATCAAAAGACTCAGACAAGAAGACTCACAAGAAAGAAACTGATTATAAGGTCTTAATTACAATTCTCTGCTATTAACTACCACTTAATTTCGTCTTCTAAACAGAGTTTTAACCCAAAAGTTTCGATTTTTTTTTTTTTGTGTGGGCTAATTGCAGAAAAATGAAAAGAAAGGATGGATTTTTCAAAAGACCAAACTCGAAACCACAAATTCTGTAGTACAAGATACTGTCCGTACGATTCCTACGGTGGAGACAATGGAGGAAGACAAACCGGCGGTGAATGTCTCCGCCGTGGATGAAGCTGTCGCCGAGATCGTTAAACTAAAGGCAACTCCGGCTTTTATTAGACGTCATTGGGCTGCCATTATTATTCAGACAGCTTTTCGAGGCTACCTTGTAAGTTAAAAAAAAAAAAAAATCTAATTTTTAGGAAAGTTAATTCATTTACATTTACATATTTTGAAATTCTAAAAATTGTTAAATGGAATTTTTTGTCAAACAATTTGCCAAAAAAATATAAAAAATTGTCAAAAATATCATGTGCTAGTGGATTTCTTTGGTCAAAAATTTATGTTATTTGTCTAAATGAGTTCTAAATTTTTTTAAATGAAAATTTTGGAATTTTTGTTTTGTCTAATATTTGCATTTATATGGAAAAAAAGGCGAGGAGAGCACTACGTGCATTGAAAGGGATAGTGAAGCTACAAGCATTAGTGAGAGGTAACAATGTACGAAACCAAGCGAAACTCACTCTAAGATGCATCAAGGCTTTGGTTCGAGTTCAAGATCAAGTTCTTAATCATCATCAACAACAACGTTCAAGAGTCTTATCATCATCACCATCGACTAATTGTAGTAACATAGAAGCAAGACGTAACTCAATGTTTGCTGAATCTAACGGTTTTTGGGACACCAAAATATATCTTCAAGACATCCGTAGCCGTAGATCTCTGGTTAGTGAGTGAAAATTTACAAAAAACCACATCTTAAATCGTTCGTGATGCTGACCAATAAATTGTCTGTTTTTTGTTTTTTTTTTTGTTTTTGTTTTGCAGTCAAGGGACATGAGTAGATGCACCAATAATGAATTTAACTCAGAAGAAACAGAATCTATTTTACAGAAGAAGTTAGAGATTGCTATTAAACGAGAGAAAGAACAAGCACTTGCTCTCTCTAATCAGGTACCTTTGTTCTTTATGGCATCAATATGAAAATTGATAACTAAACCGTATGAATTAGTTAAATTTTTTAAAATTGACTAAAAATGGAAAATTTAATTTTAATAACATTCGAACAAAAAGAAATTCTGGTTGAAATGTTAAATTAATTACTCAACAATAAAGTTAACCTCTAATCATGTACCTATATAACCAATTATTGAATTCTTTAGGGAATACAGTTTTTTTTTTTTTAAATTGAAAATATTTCAAAATTAAAGAAATAGATTAAAATAAATAAAACTGGTCAACTAGATAATTTTGTTTACGCGCTGGGATCAAAATTTAAGTTTTGGGAATTAGTTATTAAGGTTTATAATTTCTTTTTTTTTTTAAATAAAAAATTAAAATTTAGGGACTAGATTTTACAATATTTTGTTAAAAATTAAAAAAGCTTAATTCAGACTTTTTTAATTATTATTTGAAAATATTTAGTGTAAAATGATACTAATTTACCCGGTTTATGTGAAAGATTCGGAGTCGGTCGTACCGGAATCAATCAGCCGGAGACGATAGGGAGCTTCTAGAGAGAACCAAATGGCTTGATCGGTGGATGGCTACAAAGCGATGGGACGACACAATCACCAATTCTACGAACGTTCGAGATCAAAACAAGACTCTTGAGTTAACCACTCATCATCATCAGAGATCGTATCCAACGACTCCACCGTCGTGCAGAGCTTCAAGATCCGTTATGGTGAGATCAGCTAGTCCGAGGATACCGTGTTCGCCTTCCTCGCTGCAACCGAACTACATGTCGGCTACTGAGTCGGCGAAGGCTAAGGCAAGGACTCAAAGCACGCCACGGCGGAGACCAACGACGGCGAAGAAGCGGCTGTGTTATGCGGAGGAAGAGAGTTTGAGGAGTCCGAGCTTTAAGAGTGCTTATAATGGTTGTCTTTGGGGAGATCATGAATCGGATTATTCTTGTTGTTACGGTGATGGGTTCGCCGGAAAAATCTCACCTTGTTCTACGACTGATCTCCGGTTGTTAAAGTGAGAAACTTTTTTGTTTTTGTAATATTCACGATCAGGGGATTTGTTTATTGTTTCCTTGTGCCAAAAGCTTTGATTACATAACAAAGCTACAATTCTCAGTTAGACAACTTAACATCGATTCTTTAAGCCGTAGATCTTTAATCATTTTCAATCACATAAGCTTATAAAAGCTTGTTTTATGATTTGGCTACAACAGAAACATGTTCCAAAGTGTAATGTCCAAGTCTACCAGTTCTATATAGATTCAATATCTTAGAAGCAACTCTGAGATCAGCAAACTCACTTGCTTCTTCTGAAACCCTAAGAACCGTTCTTAAGGCAGCGAATTGCGTCTCTATAAGAGTCCCCATGCTGATGTCGTCTTCTAAGTTGTTTCCGTCGAATGCTGAAATTGTCTCGTACAGAACTCTTCGAACATCGTAAACTATAAAATCCTGCAAATGGAGAAAAAAGGAAAATTGATACAACTAATGAAAGACAAATAAGTAGCAGATCATGAATGCTATTGTCATGTTCTGGTACCTGTGTATGATCTGTTGCGTACTGCCTCTTACGTTTGGAATCATCAGACTTGGAGCTTTTGTCGGATAAACTTCCTGTTAAATCCTGAGAATTGCACAGTTTGGCCCATTTCTTGTATTCATGGCTCGCATTTAGTATAGTCAGAAAGAACCGTGCCAGTTTGATCTCCCCAACTATATCATCTGGGATAGCTCCTACATAAGGCACAAAACAAACCCGATAAGTTCTCTGCGCTATCTAGAAATGAGAATAGAGAAAAAGTATAAAGGGCTAAAATATAATCAAAATCTGTTTTAGTTTAGTGCTGCCAAACCTGTTAATGCCAATTTTGAGCAGATCTCAGCATCAACCAAATTAGGAGGAAAAATTCCAGGCGTGTCCAGTACATAGACGTTGGGATGGCTACCAATCTGAAACAAATAAAATTCTCTAATAGTTGCAACACGCAGAACTCAAACAAACAGAAGTGCAAGTACCCCTAAAGGACATATAAGCTAACACAGGCAAGTGCCACAAACGTAATAAGCATACAGAGAAACTGAAGTGACATGATCACTCAAGTATTTTGACAAAAGAAGGGAAAAACAAACCTTCAAGCTCATAATGTCTTTCGTATCTCCAGGCTGGGGGCTAACTGTTGTATGCTTTAGCTTACCTTTCTCTGTAAACGAACATGTTAAATTGATCATAAAGAACTAAAATTACGGGCAAAGAAGCAACAATCCATTATGAGATAGGACTTACCTGCAGCACTGATCCTTCCGATTTGATGAAGAGAATTGGCGAGAGCGGACTTTCCTACGTTAGGAATCCCAAGAAGCATCATAGTTGTGGTATGACCAGAATGACCAGCCTTGTGCAATTCCCTAACTTGACTCTGCAAGAAGTTGAGAAACTGAAAAAAAAAAAGGAAAAAAGAGTCGTCTTTAAGTTTCTTAGCCTTAAAGAAGCAAGAACTGAAGATGAAATCAAGAGAATTAGCGGAAAAAATGTTACTTTCTTGACACACTCTTTGTTATGTGAATTTACTGAATACGAAAGATAGTTTCTTTCCTCAAAGTAATCCATACACTTCTTCAACTCCAAAGGTTCCGCGAGTTCCATTTTGTTCAACACAATGACCCGTTTTGACGGAAAAGGCGAAAAATTTCTCAACAACTCATACTCAGAAGACAATGGAATCTACAAACACAAAAGAGAAGAAACAAAAAAAAACTTAGCTTAGTTCTGTGAGGCAATTAATCGAACACCTGGAAGATACAGTGGTAGGAAGAAGAAAACAAACACGAGCATCTCTGATCTCGAGTACGAAATCGACTATTGGAATACGTTCGGAGATTGCCCGAACCGCTGCGGCCATGTGAGGTCCATACCATCTTCGGTAAGGGTTTCTCGACGCCTTTGTCACGGCGTCTCCGATTTCCCTCGCAATCTCCCAACTTCGAGCCGTTGCCATTTTTCAACATAAAGCAAACGCGCGTTTCAAACCTTTAAAGTTTAAGCCCATAACTACGAGCCAAATTTGAGCTTAAAATGGGCCTTAATTCTTCAAACCTAAAGCCCAGATATAACCCATTGAAAATAGTAGGGTTCTGAATCTTTATTAAACTATTATTGTCCCTTAACTAGGTTTTCTTTTGGGTCCTGTCGTGCACTTCAAGTTTCTGGTACTGGTTTGCAGATCTCACAGTTCTTGTCTTTGAAACAGAATTATGATTTATTGGTTCCTGTAATGGTTTGTGTTTCAGTGACGTTTAGTGCTTCAATGGAATGTAACAAAGATGAGGCTGCAAGGGCGAAAAACTTAGCAGAAGAAAAAATGAAAGAGTTTATGATGATATAATTGTTGTCTCTCTTGAATAGTAAGTAAAATTATCTGTATATAAAAATAGGATGAGACTGGATTTATGTCTCTAGAAAAACTTAACATGGATTTGCTGGCTAAAAAAAACCTCTGGATGCTATATCAAATGTAAAGTTTATTGGTGGCACGGATTCTTAAAGACATATAGATATGCTAGGAATATACACCATTTAAAAGCTAAATAAAAAAAATGGTACTCTTAAACATTTAGTTGGAAGAGTATATAAAAACGGTTCAAAAACAGTAGTCCTCAGTATGCCTATAGTCTGAAAGAGTTTTAAGAGAAACAAAGAAGATGAAGTTTTTATTTTATTAAAGGTTTTCACACACCTGCAAATGGTTTACACACATAGCTTTTGTAAAGCTTATTTGAACATAAAAAGACAAAACAATAGTGCCAGCTGTTTCTGCTTTTCACGCCTCAATACAGCCGAGAGCATGAAATCGGTTGTTTGTTTCAATACCTTTGCCGGCTCTGCATATCTTCACTTCAGAGGGAGATGACCGTTGAAGCTCTTTTGTTGAATTCGATTTGGGCTCAACACTAATCGATTTTGTATGCGTCTTGGGCTTTGCGCAGTTGGGTTTGGTTCCGATGATTAAATTAAGTGCTGCGGGGTCGTTTTCTTCCTTCGTTTCTTCACCCTTTGAGCTCTGTTTTTGACTTGAAAACATAGTATCATTTCTGGTCAAGGGTTTTGTTGCAGATGACGTATAAATTTCATAAACGGTGACCTCAAAGCCATTATGGGACTTATGATGGCTAAGTGACTTTTAAACTTGTTTTTCTTCCGATACTTATCGTCAATTTCTGTCCTTTGTTTAGTTATTTAATTAATAAACCATAAAAAATTAATATAAGTGTGTTATTGGATGAACCACTAAGTTTTATAAGATTATCTTTGAGATTAAACAAAGACCTTTTAGTGGAGATCACTTTTGGTAGAGCATATAAGTATGGTCGAAAGATTGGTCGGAATATACCGTTGGAAAACGTCGGAATATTTTTCGACGACTTTCCGACAAATATAAGCATCGGTAAAGTTGTAGGAAAATAGTCAGAAAATTATTCTAGCTAATTGGAATCATATCGGAAAAGTTGGTCTGAATTTCGTCGGCATATTCCGACGACCATCCTAGAAGTAGTCGGGATGTTGTTGGAAACTTTTTTGACTAATTTCCACTACGGTTCGGGAAGTCGTCATAAATTTGTCGGAAATAAATTTATTTTTTATTTAAAATTTTTTTTTGCATACTTCGGAAAAATATTCGATGAACACCCCGTCACTCTTCCTCTTATGCGTTTACTCCATGAACGTCAGCATGTCAGAAAACTCTTCCATCTCGGGATCACGTTAGAAGTAATAAAATATTTAGATATTTATATTTTAAAATTTTAATATTATGTGATATGTAATAAGTAAATCTTACCATTGTCTCCTGTTTAAGAATACGCCATAGCCCCCGCATGTATGTTTGACCATACCGTAACCCCGCGCTCACTTTTACGGTTCTGGGAGTTAGTTTCGCTACGATCTTTGTTCGCAACATCTTTCCAATACCCTATAAACCCCGTCCAAACCGATTGCCGAATAAACTTTGGCTTATCCTTCCCTCTGAGCAACTTTCTCTTCCACTGGTACACGTTGTCTATCAAACATTTAGCGCAAAGCGCTTCAAATCGTTCACGGACCTCGATGTTTCAACTGTAGTCTCAGTTATATTTTTGCTGAAATTTACAAAGTTTTATGTTTTAAGTGATTAAAATTTTAAATATATTAACAAAAATACAAATTAAAAGTACATACCACGAACGCTTTGTATCAGCGTTCTCTAATGTCTCCTGGGACTGTCAACCAATTCGGAAACGGTTGCGGCTGTTAGTTTATAATGAGTTTGGTCATATTTAATTATAAGAATAATTATGTGTTAAATGTGTAAGAGTTGTAACTGCAACATTGGGTAGTTATTGGGTAGTTTTTATTTTAAAAAGTCACAACTCTTAGTTATGTTGTGTATTGTCAAATTGTGCATAAATAAAAACAAAGTTCATACTCTGTTTTTAATCTCTTGTCAAACCTCTTTTCCCTATTTTTTATTATCTTCTTCACTAAAGAATCTTATTAGAAGATGAAGCAAAATCCTCCAACATGGTAGCAAAGCGTTTTACGTTCGTCGGAAATTTGCCTTGGAAAAGAAAAATGTATACGATTGACATATGTATGTATTTATTTTCCAACGATTTTTGACCACGATCGTCGGAAAGTAGTCGCTAATTTGACTTGAAAACTACAAACCCGATTAGATGAATCGATTTAACCGGTACATGTATTCACAATTCCGATGACTTGCCGACTATAGTCGTCTGAAAGTCGTTGGCAACTCTGTTTTCCAACAAATTTCTGACGACCGTAGTCGGGAAATCGTTGAAAATATGAGGAATACATTACACTTAAAGAACAGATGATTTACAATTTACGAAAGCTGCGAAGAAGATTTATATATAGTATTACAAAACTGATACAAACCATTTAAGTAGTTTTAAAGTCGTCGTAAACGTGACTTAATTTGACTAATAGATAATTTTCAAGAGTTGCAAAGAAATATCTTTAGAAGATAGACATTTAAAATAGTACAATACATAAAACTTATGAAATGGAACAATACATAAAATTTAACATATATTATTCAATCCGAATTGGAAGAATACTCAAAACTAGTGGAATCACTACACTCTTCAAACTTATCTCCGTTGTCTTCATTGGCATCGTTTTCCAAAACCTCCTCGACTTCAAAGTTTTCAGCATTAATTAGCGGAATGGGTACATCAGAATGATCAACTTGATTAATCAATAATATCCTAGTTTGTTGTAGTGGTTCGATCATAGTATCCATAACACCGTAGGTGGGGAGGTGAAGTATTGTTGTTCACCTCCATTTAGGTTTCACCCGAACGTTACCTATGAGGTAGTCTCGAGAGTTTAACTCGCAGGATCGCAAGTGCACAGTCATGCAATTGTAGTACGTATGGGGTCGATCCACAGAGAAAATAGAATAACACACAGAGAATGCAAATGCAAATCTAATCTAGGTGGGATAATAAAGTAGGGTGGTGTCGAGTCCTAAACTATATGATGCGAAATAAATAAAATATAAAATAAAATAAAACAATTAAATAAACTAAAACATAAAATAAATAACTTAAATTAAATTACTGAAAGTAAATTTCATAAATTAAAGTACTTAAAATAAATTGCATAAAATAAATACAGAAAATAAAGTACATAAAATAAATTACATAATTAAATTGCATAAAATAAATAGCATAAAATAAATTGCATAAATTAAATTGCGTAAATTAAATTCCATAAATTAAATTGCGGAAATTAAAGTGCAGAAAATAAATTGCACAAATATAAATAGCGTAAATAAATAAACATAAATAAAATAACTTAAATAAAATACTTACATAAATATTTACAGAAAATTGGGTGGTAGTCGTTTTGCAGGGATTTTAGATTATATGATTCATGTCTTTACCAATTAAGTTGGTGTTGTCAATCTTGGGATATTCGAAGTAGGCTAATGACCACTCTCGTGATAAACTAGACATTGTGTCAGACCCACTCTCGTGGCGACCTTCACGCATTAAACACATTCCCATCATCGATTACTCTTATGTGTGAGAGACACATCGATTGGAGACTATCACACCATCCAACAATTAACCAAGTGATTAGCTTGAGTTAGAGTGTGTTTAAGACAAAGAGTGAATGACAGATATATTTCCAGAACACGATACCACTCTCGTGATAAAGTGTTCCTGAGATTAATACCTAGCTTGGCCACAACTAGGCAAGCATTGAGATGTTCCATCAGACAACAATCTCGACCATAGATAATACTCTTTAATATGCAAGTCTAAAGTTTTAACCCACTCTCGTGGTGCTAAGGGTTATATTCGTGTAACCGCGTCTACTGATTTGGTTACAACTTTAAGCACATCCCATAGGACATAACTTAGAATTAAGAGTGCATATTAAAGTAGCTAGATTGGTTAAGAACAATCGCACATACTGAATCATAAATCTTCGATCCCATCATCGACCACCATCCTAGTGGTCTAAAGGATTTACTCTTGTCTCTCCGAGGGTGATGGTAGAGACAAGGAATAAGATCATAAAACAGTAAACAATAAACTAAAGACTAGAAACAGTAAAGTATATCAAAGCATAAACATAAACAAAAGCATAAGGATGAAAGAAACCTAAAGAAGAACTCTTTATTGAAGATGAAAAACAAAAGGTGGCTCAGAGAGAGTCTCCCTTTTTTAGTGAGAATACATAAGTTTATATAGAGTTTAGGAGGCTTGGAACAGTCTAGTGCATCCTTAGAAGCTTCTGGAAGGTCTTAACTCGAAATCCCAAAGCTCCCATATCTTGTTGCATTTGGCATTAATCAAAGTTTTCATTTATGTCTAGTGTGTTAGCATCGACGACCTTGGGTCGATGCTCATGGTCAATGTGGATCCTCAGGACGAGCATCGACCTCTCCTAGTCGATGCTTGTGTCGATGGTCTTCGTTGTCAGCTTCAAGTTCAGGCCCGAGGAAGAACATCGACCCCCCTGGGTCTATGCTGTCTGTCGATGGCTTGCCCATGACAAGCATCGACCACTCCTGGTCGATGCTAAGGTCGGTGTTTCCTTCGTGAGGCTCTTGAGACGTCTCTCCATGATGTTCTTGGCTCCAACAAGTAGCTCCAAAGTTCCTATAGCTTCTTCAGATTCCAAAACACTCTAAAAGTGTATGATTCCCTCCAAGTATCTGTAAACACATAAACAAACACAAATGCACTAGAATTATCTTAAATGCTTGTTAGAAACATATAAAACTAAGCTAAATGTATGCAAGAAAGCATATAAAATACGATGCTATCAACCATCAACTCTACCCCGTGGATTAATCTGATTACGCGTTATCCATGGTTATTTCTAATTCTAACTTTTGAATATGATATGTAGCAAACCTGAGATGATGCCAATATGAAAGGATCATACCTTTGTAACATCCTTGCAGCGTTAACTTCAGTGATACCAAACTTTGTTACTCTTACACCTTTCCCGCTGGTAGGATCGTAGCATTCACACTTGAAGAGCATACCTTCAGATTAATGATTTAGAGAGAATACGTCAAATTCAACTATAATTTTAAATACTTATATAATAGTTTAACCAATTAGCAAATTGGTTTTGCTTCATATCCTCTAACTCTTGGTCCGTCATATTAGGATAGATTATTGCTACTTGTTAAACAAAAATCTGGAAAGAAAAAAAGCATTACGATCTACTTTTCCAACATATGTAAGTATTAATGTTTATGCGTATTTCTTAAAAGGCAAGACATTTTTTTAGAATATAATTAAGTTTCATAAATTATATGTTAAAGGTATATATACATCTGTATAAACGTACGGGTGTGTATGTTAATTTAAAAGGTGTGTAGAAGAGTTGTTACTTGTTGGATAAGTTACAATATTACCGACGGTTACTTCGTAAACGTCTATATAAATGTATATAATTGTTGTTGTGTTGTAACAAGAGATATTATAATCAAGAAGTTTTAGTTTTCATACTCTGGTTTTCTCTCACTCGTCTAACTCTCTCTGTTTTTTTAAAGTTATTAACAAATCCAAGTCATTCTGGTTACGATCTTTACTTCTTCTCGATTCATTTTTCTTTAGCATAAAGAAATCTGATCTTTATGTTTTGAACAAGAAAAAACAAATTCCAACAATCTTCAAAATTTCTGAGAATGTACATGTGAATGTGGTTGAACTTCTGGTCCATAAGCCAAACTTGTTTTTGCTTTCCACTTAGCCTCCTAATTTGAGAAAAAATATTTGGGACGTAAGTATGGTATATAGGCTTCACCCCACCATCATCATATATTTCCAGTTTTCTTGCTTTCGTCTGAACTGTCGGAGAAAAATAATAAGATGTGAATTTTGAGGTATCTTCGTTAATGCTCTGAGCAACTATTGATCTCTCAACCTTGCTTAAATTCTTCACCTTCTTCTTCAAATGAAACATGAATCTCTCAAATGGATACATCCATCTATATTGAACATGTCCACCAAGCGATGCTTCTCAAGGTAAATGAATTGGCAAGTGTTTCATCACATCAAAAAACGCATGGGAAACCAAATTTTCAAATTGCAAATGATGACCGGAATTTTCTGCTCCAGTGTTTGTAACACTTCATTTGTTAGAGATCTTGAACAAATATCTCTAAAAAGGACTTCTACACCTGAAATTTTTTTAAGAATGGAACATTAATATTGTAAGGAAAAATTATCCACAGCTACCCAGAAGCAAATGGTAATTCGGCTTTTGGGGACCGGGTCTACTCAAATAATCCCAGCACGTTGTAGTAGTTAAGGATCGAATCCACAGGGATCAAGTGCTGCACTACGAATTATAGAGAATGATTAAGAAGCGAAGACAAAATTATAAAAGAGTTTGTATTAATGCAATTGTAAACTAAATTAAAACGGTAAATAGAAACGAAGAAAAATTGATTAATATAAACGCTAGATCAGGGGAATTTGCAAGGATTCAGGGATCGAGAACCAGACAATTATTCAAGGATTTATAACTAAAAATCATCTTAAACTTCAAACACGAATTTAAATTCAATCTACTTTCGTGGCATCAAATATTTTTATCGAACAACCTAATTGTCGTTACGATTGTCAAAGGGATTATTGACAATCTGTCATTACGATTGTCAATAATCTTAACAGTATAACTGTCGTTACAATTGTCAATAAGCTTTTCAAGGGCTCAAGTTTGATTCATTTACGAATTGCCTTAACATCAGCTTTCGTTGGTTAAGGACAATCCGCTCATCTAATGTCCTATCCGACTAATCCTATAAGCTTTTGGAGAATAGAATCAACATAAGATCAAAGACTAGAGTCAATCATTGTCGCCAATCTTAAACTCAAACACAAATGTATAACCAATCCTCTTTCGTGGTATCAATCTCTTTGTCTAGAAACTTAAGGTTCTAAAACTTCTTGTTTGAAACTCAGAATTCTAAACAAGCATTACTAACAAGTTTGATTTGTTCACAAGTTTGCCTTAGCATCAGCTTTCGTTGGTTAAGGATAAATTGCTCACCTATGTTCTATCAAGCAACCTATAATACTTTTGGTGGATAGATTAAACCTCAATTCAGAGACTAAATGATCAGTTTAGTCTAAGCAATAAACACAACCATAGGTGAAGATGACAAAGTTCAATCTAATCTAATTCAAAGCAACATTAGATGAAGATCAAATATCAATACCCTATCTATGTCTAGTTCAATGATTTGAATTCCTTTGAAAACCCCCAACCTAACAAATAATCTACTCAGCCATGATTATAAACAAAACAAGAACAGAAAAATATAGTTCCATAATCACAAAATAAAGATTGCTTAAGGGATAAGAAATCTTCTCTATAGATGATGAATCAAGATGTGTTCTTCTTCCAACCTTACAAGATCATGAACTAGAGAGAGAATTACAAGTAATTAGGTCTAAGAAACAAGAGAGAAGTGTAAAAATGACTTACGTAAAAGTACTATTTGGTTTGATTACATACGTAAAAGTCTGTAACCATCCAACGCGTTCTGGGCGTTTTAATCTGTGAATTTAGCGTTTTAAAATACGGTTTACTAAAATCAAATCCGGTTTTAATCTGATTTTTGTCCGACCAAACATAAAACCAAACACAAAAAACCCTAACTCCCGACAAACCCAAATCGAGAAAGATAAACAAAATCAAAAGAAATACAAAAAACACTAAAAACAAAATCTCGATTATGTTCCACATGGTTTTTGTGTTTGTGAGTTTGGAGAAGAAGATTCGATTTGGTTAGGTTTAGTTTGGAGTAACGATGATTCAGGTGACTGTATGATCTGGGATTTGAGTGGGGATGAAAGCGGCAGAGGTGGCGCCGTGATGGTGGATGGAGAAGGGGAATGAGAGGGAATTGGTGCTTTCATCGGCGAAATTTTGTTTGATAACGTTAGTGCCGTCGGAGATGGTGGTGTCATAGGTGATTTAGATTGGAGGTTCTAGAGTGTTGATGAGATTCAGGCAATGTCGGTGTTGATTTAGGTTATTGAGTAGATTTTGATGAGGGTAGTGGTGAAATCGGCTATGATTAGGACCGAGTTTCATTAATGGATTTAGATGGCAGAACTCAGAAGTGGTGGAGGCGACTGGTGTTGCGTTTCTTAAGTAGCGTGTAACATTGACGGCGGAGACGGTGGGATTTTAGCTTATGGCGGTGGTAAAGGCAGTTGAGATTCACCAGATTCTGATAATGACGGTTGTAACGATGATCATCAACAAATTTAGACGGCAGAGGCGGTGGAAACGTTTGGGATTGGAGTTCACTAATAGCTTTTAGCATTGATGGTGAAGTTTTGACTTCCGATGGTGGTAAAAATGGCTGAGATTCACCAGATTTTGATAAAGACAGTGGCGATGCTTGCCAAGGAAGCGGCGTGAATTCATCGATGGATTTAGGTGGCTACAAAGACGGAGGCGATGATTGGAATTGTGATTAAAGATGATTTGGATGGAGAAGAAGAAGAAGAATCAAAGTTTGTGATTGTGATCTGGGAGTGATGTGATAGGAAAAAATGAAAGCTCCAAAGTTTGTGAGAAACCACTTGTGCACACTGATGATGCTAATAAGAAAAAGGGAAAGAGAAAGCAGGAGGATACTGATTTGGGAGTTGAAGAAAACACAAACAAGAAGATGAAGATGAAGATGAAGATGAAGATGATTTGGTTTTTTTTGTTTGTTCTTCTCGTTTTGGGATTGCCGGGATTTACGGGTTTTTTTTTGTGTTTTTAGGGATGGTCGGTTAGAAATAATCGGGTATAGGGTAATAATCAGATTAAATCCGGGTTTGGTTTTAGTAAACCGAATTTTAAAACGCTAACTTCACGGATTAAAATGTCCATAACGCGCTGGGTGGTAACAGACCTTTACGAGTTTAATCAGACTAAATAGTTTCATTTTATGTGCAGTTGGACCTACCTAGTTTTTTGGGTGGTTTGCGTCTGATTATTTTGCGTATAGGTGATTTAAAATATTGAAAGATATATGGTAAGCAGAACATGTTCATACCTGCAATTGCTATATGGACCATAATTGGTAAAAGTTGGGGTAAACACTGCGCGTCTTCTTGCTTACATCTAATCTCTAAAAAAGAATAGTACCAACTCCATCGGCTAGAAGATGTACATCATCACGCACAAATATTTCCGGTAAGTCCATTCTTTCTCTAATGTTATATTTTTTTTCCCTTGCACATTCATAAGGGTATTCATGATGTTGTCGAATAAATTATTCTCAACATGCATAACATTAAGGTTGTGGCGCAAGAGATGATTTTTCAAGAATGACAACTCCCAAAATATACTTTTCTTATGCCAGTTATGTTGTTCTCCATATCTATATATCAGTGCATGACCATTTCCGTCAACGTCCACAATATGATCTAAACCAATATCTCTAAATTGATGTAGAATGTACTCGCTATCAATCGTAGGTGGTGTAGAATCTCGAACCAGCATGATTTCTTCCTATTTTTAACTGAAATTCATCTGTATTATTAGTATAATAAGGACATGACAATCTTCCATGTGTTATCCAACCTTATAATATTCCATACGCCGGAAAATCATTAATAATCCACATCAAAACAGCACGTATGTTAAAATTGTGTTGACAAGAGACATAATAAACATCAACTCCTTTGTGCCATAACATTTGTAGCTCTCCTATCAGCGGCTGTAAGAAAACATTAAGAGATCGTTTTGGATGTCTCGGTCTAGGAACCAATATGGTTTAGCAAAGGAATTCTCATTTCATGTAGAGAGTTGGTGGAATATTGTATGGGTTGACGATAACATACCACAGAGAATATTTCCGACCTGACTTTCCAAATGGGTTGAAACCATCCATGCATAATCCGAGATATACTTTCCTTTGCAACGAAATCTGGAATAACTGAACTGAAATGCTTCCAAGCTTCAACATCTGATGGATGTCCAATTTCTCCTGTAAATTCGTGTTCTGCGTGCCACCTCATTACAACTGTTGTCTTTTCTTATTCAAACAACCTCTTTAACCTCTCGGCTAATGGCAAATACCACATCTGCTGATATGGTATTATGTTCCTATCACTAGACTCTTGAAATCGATATGCCCCACAAAACCGACATCGGGTGAAATTTGCATATTACTTCCAAAAAATCATATAATTTTCCCGACAAGCATCTATTATCTGAATGGCAGCCCAAACTTTGAAACTAATTTCTGGACATCGTTATATGAAACAGGTGCTACATTATCTTCAGGCAGATAATCTTTGAAAATTTGCGCCCATCCATCGACATAATCATCACTTAAATTATAATATGTCTTAAGGTTCATCATCAGTGTTGCAGCTGATAACGAAAAATGTCTTTCTTTGCACCCTGCATATATCAGATTCTTTGCATCATCTAACATGGGAAAAAACCTTCTAGCTTCTTTGTTGGATTTTTCGTCCACATTGTTATTTCCTATTGTCTTTCGGAACTCATCTCTAACCATACGCATAACACTATTCTCTTTCCTTAGAGTTGTACTACCATCGCCTAAGAAATTCTCATTTTCCTGTCTCCTAGGGTCTCCCATTCTACCAAAACTACTTGGTCCAAATAAAATTTTCCCTATGAAAAAATTATATATAATACCTCGGCGTAAAACCTCCCCAATATGAGAGATTAATTACGATTTTCTTGTCTAAAAAACCTTCATTATAACATTTTATACAAGGAAAACCCATAAATACCTTTTGTACGCGTCATATTTTGCAGAGATGCGAATTGCATGAACTTCGATAATCCCTCCTTAAATTTCCGACGCAATTCTTCAGTAACTTCATCGAAATGATTATACATTCAATCTCGAACATTGTAAATTGTAGGAACATACATTTGTTAACTGAGGATACAATGATTTTAAAATCGAAAAATGAATACTTTTAGAAATGAGGATGAAAAAATGACTAAGATTTTCGGGAAAGTATGGGCAAAAACTTTGAGAAATGAGGAGAACACATATATAGCAGAAATTTCCCGACAACAACGTTAGTCGGAAAAATATAGCCGTTAAAGTTTTTGACGCCGGCTATATTTCTAAAAGTATAACCGACGACTAATTACCGATGATGACTATACCGACGACAAAAATTCGTCGGATATAAACTAGCCGTTGTGTTTACAGACGAATTTCTGACAACCGCTGGAGTGTGGTTGGTAAACACAATGGCTACTTTATTTCCGACAAATTACCGACAACCGCCAGAGTGTGGTCGGAATTTTGTCAAAAAATGTAACTACTATAATGTTTCTGACAAATTTCCGACTACACTGGTGGTGGTCGGAATTTCGTCGGAATAACTTATCATAGTGCAAGAATTAAAAATTCAAAGTACATTACAAACTTGATTTAAATGCAATAATAACTTGTCATCATTTAATGCTTATAAAATTAAATACAACAATAACTCATTAATTTTCATATGAGTCCGACACGTAACCACCTTCTTCCATTGGTTCAATATTTTCTAATTCCAAATAATTATCTTTCCTGCAAACTTTGACAACACTGTTCAAAACAATGTTCAAAACACAATTCTTCCGAGAAAGCCTCATCGCTGCAACCTAAAACAAATTTTAGTGATTAATTTATGTTAGACTTATAATATGTTTGAAATATATTATGATAAAATAATGCATTTTTTAAAACTATAACAGAAACAACGCGGGTGTTTGATGCATAAACTGGTTTGGCTAATATTTTTCTGTGAATACTTGCTTCTATTGTTCTACTAGGGTCTTTAAGTGTCACCATTGTATCACCTAATCCGTTCAGTTGCATTGTTTTTACTATCGCAACCACTTTCTCAATATATCCCCAATTAGTTGTTCTGTTGGGAATTTGGCTGAGTGCCGTCATATATAAATTGACAGTTTGCAAAAATTTTCATGTTCGGGCTAAACAAAAAAATTATTAATTAATATTTATTTCAATGTTCGTAGAAAACAATAAAAATGGTACATATTAACATATTTCTATACTACATTCCTCATGAACAAAATTAATATCCATTAGCTATGGATTTTTAATTAAAATCCATCATCTCCACGCATTTTCTCTGCTTCAATTTTGTTAATAAACATTTGCGTTGGAACTAGTTCACCTTCTTCATCCAAGACAAAAGCATGTTTGTTTTTTCGTCGGAACTAGTTCACCTTTAGAAAAAAAAGAAACATTCAATTTTTAATTGAACCAAGAAAATCATTTGACATAAAGCAAAACAAAAAATTGTTGTCAAATTGTTAATATTTGTTTTGTTTCGCCAAAATTTTATGGGATAAATATTCACTTATTAATATTCACATAATCCCAAAAAAGTTGTTGTCAAATTGCTAATATTTGTTGTCATTAGCTAATGGTATTCAATACAAGGATTTTCATGCAGATATTGCAATGAAAAGGTACAACTAGATTGGGTTAATACGGTACAAGAAATGTGGCGAGTACTCTGAATATATTGAACACCCATCACACTCGTTGATGCTTATTAATACAACAAAACTGAGACTTTGATTATGGGACTTTATATATGTCAATGGAACTTTGATTATTAGTTATTTACCTAATAAACCATAAAAAAAATTAATATAAGTGTTATTGGATGAACCACTAAGTTTTATAAGATTATCTTTGAGATTAAACGAAATTTTTTTAGTGGAGAGAGAAATAGACTTGAATGGAGATCTCAGATTAACTTTTTCTTCTTCTTCTTCTTCAATCTCCTTGTAGTATACGACCATGGAGTCTGAGGAAGTGTCACTACTTTTGATCCACGAGCATCTTATGATGCCTTGGAATGATCTGAGGAGAGGTGATTGCTGTGGACGCTTAGGATTTACCAGCGGTGGCTATTACTGCAAAAGCTGTGACTTCTATGTTCACAGGACATGTATTGACGAGTCCCCTGAAGCTATCAGTGAACACCCATCTCACTCTGTTCACACTCTGAAGCTTCAAAGTAGACGTCATATATGTGATTCATGTGACAGAAGCATCGTGAATCTATGCTATCGTTGTGAAATCTGTGACTTTGACGTGGATCTATTCTGTGCCAAGTACCCACCCCCAGAGGTTATTGATAATTTCGAGACGCATCACCACAACCTCACGCTTCTCAAGGAGCGGGTCTACTTTGACTGTGACGCTAAATGTGGGAAGGATGGGGAAGGGTTTCCTTACAAATGTCATGAATGTGATGTATCCTTCCATGTGGATTGCGTATGGAATCCGCCGGAGTCAAAACACCTGACAGAGGTAAACCACACTTACCAGCCCTTACATCCTCTTAAGCTCCACACAGGTCAACCACCAGACTATTTTGATTTTGGGATGATTTATAGGAGTTTGGAGACGGTTTTGAGTCCAAATATTTTCGATAATTTACTGCACCTCCTTTTGATCAAGGCTTGTTGTAGATGTTGATATTTTGCATACCTATTTTACCTATTTAAAAGAGCATAACTTTTGGAGATTTTAGATTCAACTTTGCTTCTTATTCTCCTTCTTGTAGTATACGACCATGGAATATGAGGGTGTGTCACTACCGTTTATCCACGAGCATGTTATGATGCCTTGGAATATTCTGAGGAGAGGTGATTGCTGTGGACGCGTAGGATTTGACAGTGGTGGCTATTACTGCAAAAGATGTGACTTCTTTATTCACAGGAAATGTGTTGACGATTCCCCTGAAGCTATCCGTGAACACCCATCTCACTCTTTTCACACTCTGAGGCTTGAATGTAGACCAGGCCATTCCTGTGATTTATGTGACAGGAGCATCGTGAATCTATGCTATCGTTGTGAGATCTGTGACTTCGATGTGGATCTATACTGTGCCAAGTACCCACCACCAGAGATTATTGATATTTTCGAGACGCATCACCACAAGCTCACCCTTCTCAAGGAGCGGATCTATTTTGATTGTGACGCTAAATGTGGGAAGGTTGGGGAAGGGTTTCCTTACATATGTGATGAATGTGATATAACCTTCCATGTGGATTGCGTATGGAATCCGCCGGAGTCAAAACACCCGACAGAGGTAAACCAGCCCTTACATCCTCTTAAGCTCCACAATGGTCAACCACCGGACTATTATTAGTTTGGAGACGGTTTTGAGTCCACATATTTTCGATAATTTACTACACCTCCTTTTAATCAAGGCTTGTTGTAGATGTTGATATTTTGCATACCTATTTTACCTATTTAAATGAGCATAACTTTTGGAGATTTCAGATTCAATTTTTCTTCTTCTTTTTCTTCTTCTTTTAGTATACGACCATGGAATCCAAGGGAGTGTCACTACCGTTTATCCACGAGCATGTTATGATGCCTTGGAATATTCTGAGGATAGGTGATTGCTGTGGACGCTTAGGATTTGACAGTGGTGGCTATTACTGCAAAAGATGTGACTTCTTTGTTCACAGGAAATGTGTTGACGATTCCCCTGAAGCTATCAGTGAACACCCATCTCACTCTGTTCACACTCTAAAGCTTCAAAGTAAACCATACAATTTATGTGATTTATGTGACGAGCGTATCAAGAATCTATGCTATCGTTGTGAGATCTGTGACTTCAGTGTGGATCTATACTGTGCCAAGTACCCACCACCAGAGGTTATTGATATTTCCGAGATCCATCACCACGAGCTCACCCTTCTCAAATGTTGGAACTACTTTCCTTGCGACGCTAAATGTGGTAAGGATGTGGAAGGGTTTACTTACAAATGCTTTGAATGTGATGTAGCCTTCCATGTGGATTGCGTATGGAATCCTCCGGAGGCAAAACACTTGTCAGAGGTAAACCACACTTACCACCCCTTACATCCTCTTAAGCTCCACACAGGTCAACCACCGGACTATTCTGATGGAAAATGTCGTCTTTGCGGGACAGAGATTGGTATATTGTTTTATCATTGTTCTGCTTGTAACTTCAGCTTGGATTTGCGTTGTGTTTTGGACCCACCACCGCAATCTGTTCTAGATTTGAAAGTTCATGCTCACCAACTCATCTTTCGCCCAAGACTTGATTCTTTTACATGTAATGCTTGCGGTTTAAGTGGAGATCGCAGCCCTTACATATGTGTTCAATGTGATTTCATGATACATCAAGAGTGTCTAGCCCTTCCACGCCTCATAAACATCAATCGGCATGATCACCGTGTTTCACGCACTTCTGTTCTTGGTGTTGTGAATTCTGTATGTGGAGTTTGTCACCAGAAGGTGGATTGGACGTGGGGCGGGTATTCTTGTCAGAGGTGTCCTGACTATGTCGTTCATTCGAAATGTGCTACTAGAAAGGATGTGTGGAATGGGATAGAACTCGAAGGAGTACCTGAAGAGACAGAAGATATAGAGCCATATGTGGTAATAGATGACAACACAATACAACATTTCAGCCACAAAGAGCATTACCAAAGATTCCACGCTGATGGTCTTCTCTGCGAAGAAAATAAGCGGTGCAGCGCTTGCACCCACCCCATTTGTCTCCAATCCTTTTATGGCTGTATCGATTGTGATTTCATTCTTCACCAAAAGTGCGCTGAATCTCCTAGAAAGAAATGGCATGTGCTACACAATGACCGGCTTACTTTAGTTATAAGCGTGGCGGAATTCTTTTGGTGTGACGCTTGTGATAGAATGTCCAATGGTTTCATGTACCAGTGTGGGAGTGTTAAGTTAGATGTTCTGTGCGGTTCAATTTCTGAGCCTTTTGTTCATCCTAGCCATCCCCATCATCCCTTATATTACATTCTACAAGTGGAGGAAAAGAAATGCAATGGTTGCAACAAAGGGGCAGATCATTTGCTTACGTGCATTGAAAGTGGTAGTGGATTTGTCTTATGCTTCCGTTGCGCCACTTTACCACAAGTGGTAAAGCATAGAGTAGACGATCATCCTCTCTCATTATGCTATGGCGAAAAGGAAAATGGCAAATACTGGTGTGACATTTGTGAGAAAGAAATGAATCCAAATACCTGGTTCTACACGTGTAAAGATCACCGAGCTAGTTTGCATACACGGTGCGTGCTGGGAGACTTTTTAGGGCTCATGCCAAGAAGCACAATAGATTTTAATGACATATCATTTGAGGTGGTGCTTAATAATGGTATAACTCGTCCATTTTGCTGGGTGTGTGATTCGCGATGCATGTATCCTATCAGCTTGAAGATGCTTGGAACCTCAGACCTATACGTTTGCTCTTTAGGCTGCATATGGCTTTGTGAAGATAAAATGAAGATAAAATAAAGTTTGTGAAGCGAAGGTTTTCGCTTAGAATTCAGTTATTCTTTAGTTAGAATTTTATTTTCACTATGAGTTGCTTTCCTTTATATATTACTAGAAATTATAATGACATTATTTCAACCTTCATATGAAACGGTGGGCATAATTCTCATCTCGTCATGTCCTGTTCCGTCCCATTTCCTGAATTCCTGTTCCATCCAATTTTCGGTCCTGAATTCCTGATATATAACACAAGCAAATGTTCTTGACATGTTCCATCCCGACCCACCCCGTTTCTGTCCCGCATTTCAAATGAGACATAAATGAAACATCTTTTTTAGTTCCCAAATTTTTATCTCATTCCCGTTTCCGCAAAGTATTTTCCTGAATTTCCATTTGTCCAGCCCTATGATAAGTTATATAAACATACTGTTGATATAAGAATTTTGTATATTAATGTAGATCTTAGACAACATTTTAGAAAACGGTATTTTCATATGTTAAAATTTCATTGCTAGTATAATGATTCGAAAGACATTTATCATGAAATAGGAGATACTCTAAACAACATATTGGACTAATTATATATACTAGATATATTGAAACACACTACATAACTTTTGTCTTTTTCGGGTAAAGTAAATTTTTGTGCCATACTACCATTCAGTTCTCATATAAACCAATTTAACGTCTAATTTCGAAGTATTATTAGCGAAGAAGAAGTCTAATAATGAAAGCAACTTTTCATTTCTGACATTGAAATTCATTTATTTTGTATAGTGAATTATATAAAAGAAAGAATGCTAACAGTGGAGTGATGGTAGAATTAAGTTGAGTAAAGCTTATTATGAGCACAACACTGATAATTTGGTTATTTTAAAAAAAATCTGTAAAACATAAAGAGAACAACTGGCTCCAACATCATAGATTCTATATATCATAAAATGAGTGGTTAGCTAAAACAACCTATATTTTTAAACTTTATTATTAAAATGACCTTAATATTTGGATATTACTGAAACGACCTAATTCTGTTTTAAATGGCCGTTTTACCCTCAATTCGTTTGGTGACAAAAAACATAATAACGAAAATGCCATTAATGAATTTCTGCCACGTCAGCGCACGAAAACTTAAGTCTACCAGAGCTTTGACGGTAGACTTAAGAGCTCAGACGATAAACTCTACCAGAAAATGACGTTAGACTTCTGTTTTGTATGAAGTGGTAGACTTACTTAGAAAAGTCTACCAGTTTTGACGGTAGACATATATTAAACGAAACGGTAGATTTTAGTTGAAATGTAACGGTAGACTTTGATTTTGTCAGTTATGGTAGATTTACACGGATAAGTCTACCATAGTTACGGTATAGTTTAATTAAAAGACATAGTAGACTTACGTTTTTATGTTACGATAGATATTATTTTTCTATGTAACAGTAGACTTATATGTTGTTTAACGGTAGATTTTTTAATCAGCGTTGACTTGTTGACTTTTTTTGGTAGACTTAAGGTTTTCTGGTAGATTTAAGTGACTTCGATGGTAGATTTTGTAATCTGTGGTAGATTTATCTCGTTATTTATGGTAGACTTTCTGGTCAGTTGGTTATGATAGACTTTTGCCTCACACGGTAGATTTATTCTGTTTCGGTAGACTTTGTTCACATAGTGGAAGACTTAATTTGATAGATTTCCAGAATTTTGGTAGATTTTATATTTCCGATGGGGTAGATTTTAATTTGTATTACGGTAGACTTGTATACCTCCCCATGGTGGTAGATTTTATTACCTCCCATGGTGATAGACTTTTTTTTTTACCTCCTATAGTGGTAGACTTTTTTATCTCCCATGGTGGTAGATTTTTTTACCTCCCATGGTGGTAGATTTTTTTGTACCTTTAGTACTCTTCAGCTTTGAATTCAAGATTTGCTTTTCTTACAACTTATGAATCTTCCAAGCCTCTCCTCAACAAACTTGTTTGTGTGTTTTACTATCATGTTGTGCATCAGTCTTATCCGATTACTTAATAGAAGTCAGTCAATCTCATCTTTGAATTGCTGAGAGGACATAGGAGAAGCTTATTCGTGACTATGAGCAAAGACTCGCAGTAGTGATGACTACAAGTGGGTGGTGTTGTTAGACTGAGTCAGAAGAGAAATAAGTGGAATCAATGGGAAGACTTCATTACGAGAACTTATTGGGTGTTTACTAGAACTTTGTACCTTTAGTAGTCTTGTACTTAGAACTTTTTCACTCAAAAATTCATAAAAGGTTCCTTACAAAGCATAGAAGTACCAACAACAAAAAACAATAAACATAACATAACAACATACTTATCTACTTAAACAAATAAATAGACAAGGACGACCACAACAATCACTGCAATACAAAGATTGTACATAAGCTTCATCTCATTGTCATTCCATAGACCATAAACTTTTGTTCGAAGATAAGTTGTCATTGTCGTCGCTCGTTCTCGCTTAAAAAGTCTACCAACGGACCTGTAAAGTCTACCATAACATACAATAAAATCTACCATAACTTACAGTAAAAGTTTACCATAACATACAGTAAAGTCTACCATAACGTATAGTAAAATCTACCATAACATACAACAAAGTCAGCATTCCAGCATCAAATTTTTAGAAATTTCAGTATTCTCACCTTAATTTTTCTTGCATTCCTGTTGAAGCTCTTGATAGTTGACTTGGAGATACTACTTGGATCCTGACCAACTTTAACTAGAATAACATTTCCGTGGAAAGAAAATCAGCTTCAGCTTTGGAATAGTAGATTTTCTGCAAACTGATGTAGTGCCTGCAAAAGAAACAATACAGCTATATAGTAACCTAGTAAAGGGTATGGACGAATTCCATCCCTCCCCTGAAACAAAAGAATAGGAGAACTAACTCTGTGGAAGATGACATATCAGGGTTGGAACCTTCAAGTGGTGCCTCCCCACCAATTTCATTTGAAATATACTCCTGCAAGTGATGCATATAATCAGTAGGGTAAACATTAATGTCGATGGGAAGCAAAATAAAAAAACTAACATGGATCAAAGAAACAATCTGATATACTAAACCCTAACAAACGTTCTAACTCCTTCCACGTTTGGAATAACAATATGAAAGTATGTGTTTTGACATGAGGACTTTCAAGATACGAACCTTGAGTGCTGCTACCATTACCCAAAAATCTGAGGAATTTGGGCCAACTTCAGCACAACTATCATTAATAATGTCTTGAATATCTTGGCCTAAACAAAAAAAAAAAATGTTTAGTTCAATGTGAAAATAATAGTAATTTGATCATGACATTTTTCCCAATAGTTACTAAGAAAACTGACTTCATATTTAAGTCCAAAGTTAAGCTGATCTGTTACAATTTATCAGCAATCAATCATGATTCATGAGGAGAGTTATCCATTTGGTTCTTCTTACAGTTTTTACAATTGTCCAACCAATTGCAATATTTTAGCATCTACAGTAAAGAAAGGATAAATTTAAAGGTCAAGTTTCAACCAATGCCAGACGAGATATATACTTACTGATTCCTCTAGGAGCAAAAGCTTTGAAAGCTGCTTCAATGGCTTCTTTGTAGTTTATCTTCATCTGTTGATACCATCTTGGACTTAACTAAAGCCTAAAGTTTCAAGGAATAAGAGAAATAAATACAAGGAATCACAAGACAGGTAAAGTTTGCTAACTATTTGGTGAATAACAAAAAGTAAGGATACCTTAAATTCGTTTTTCTCTTCCATAATCGAAGGAAGGTTGCTGTTATGGGTTTGAGCCCATTCTTCAGCCACCTTGACAAGAATGGCAACGTAAAGAAGTGCTTACGGGCCCACCTTGACAAGAATGACTACGTAAAGAAGTGCTTAGTGCTTATGAGCCCATTCTTCAGTCACCTTTGTCTAATCAATTAATTAGTGTAAATAACTCGTACAGGTTTTAGGTATGCAAAACGAAAGGAGACTAACCAGGAGAAAACGAAACCGTTTTCGGAGAAGATGCAGGTCCTCCGGAAGTCTCCGTCATGGTCAGATTCTTTCGCCGGTGAGTTAGTTTTTGCTGTCGCAGAATCTCCGGCATTAGCATCCACTACGGCGGCGAAGGATTCTTGTAGCTGAACCAGAAGAGCCGGCGAGCCAGCCATGGCTCCGACGAGAAGGAGAGCAACGGACAAAATCGGCTGAGAAAAAGAAAGATCCGCCATCAAGGAGCAGAGGATCTACGGAGCTCAGAGGAGAAGCCCAGCTACACTTGCCTCCGCCTGAACAAAAAAAAACAAAACCCTAATTTTAATCTCAACCCTAATTCCATAAACACAACTAAAAAACAAAAAGTTTAAGAGATTTTATGAACGAACAAGAAGGATATGAGCTAAACCCTTTATCACCATAATCATGAGAAGCACCATTCTCAACACAAGGACTTTTAGCATCAACGCTATTGAGAAGACGAGCAGCGATTTCTTGTGCCTTTTGTTTAGACATCTGGATTTTATCCATCGGAGGAGGAACGCTGTTGTAAGAAGACGGTGGAGGAACGGTGGTTGCGGCGGGATCAGGTGAAACAGATGGGATCGGACAAAAGAAAAGCATGTAGGTCTGCAAGTTGATGGTGGTGGAGCTGTTTGTTCCTCGTATTTGCGTTTGTTGGAGTAAGTGCCCGATGAGTATTGAGATTCCTCTGCTATGTTTGAAGGGCTTGGATTTGAGAGAAACTCTAGAAAGAGACAGAGATAAGGAGAAGAATTAAACGAGACTGAGAGGTCTAAAAAGACGATTGTTTTTGTTGTGAAAAAAATAAATTTAATGGCATTTCCATAATAAAAAATCAAAATATTGGTTTTTATGTATTTTTACGTACTCTTTAAAAGAATAGGTTGGTTTAATAATATCAAATATAATAAAGATTGATTTATGCAATTGTCTCTCATAAAAATGTACAAAAAATTCATAGAAAAAACTTCTTTATTTTCTTATTTACAGTAGCTTAAAATATTCATAAATCTATTATCAAATAAAGAATATTGACCATTTTGCAAATGATTTTTAGAATGTCATTTCCGAAAGAGATTTAAATTATGGTAAATCTATGCTAAACTAACCCTTTGAGTTATCTACACTTAAATTGTATGTTGTTTTGTCACTTAAATTCTCTGTCTTTCAATAATTCTGTTCATAAAGAAGGCCTAAAAAAATGTAATTATTTTCATTTAATGAAGACGATTTTTCTTTGACTTCATCTTCTTAACAGTTAAAAGTCATCGTCACGTCGAGAGAAAAAGAGACTGTTATTTTTTTTTCTTCTTGTTTTTTAAATTTGAGTAGATACTATCGTTAATCTTTGTTGGAGATAATTAAGTTTTTTTAATGTTTTTAAGTTTACATTAAGAGTCATGCTAGTAAGTGAAGAGTGTTGGTGTCTGTTGAAAGTCTATATAAAGTCTTTGTCTTTTTGTTTGTAAACACATTAAGCAACAATTTCTATATCAATAAAAGTTGTGTGATGTCATAATAAAAACGTGTCGTGTTATACAAATAAGTCGAGCACCCTGTTTTAATAAATCAGTTTAGAAAAAAAGGCTTGTTCATACTCCGACTATTGAACTATGTTGAATTTATACTCCGACTATACCACAGTGGTAAAACATATACGATCTAAACAGGAATTTGAATTTATGTAACATATACGATCTAAACAGGAATTTGAATTTCATTATCTGACTTTAAGTTTTGTGCGTAATCATACAAATCATCTAACTCCGTTAACGGAAGTTGACGTGGATTCTGACATGGCTTAGATGATATATCATGGTTTTTACCCATTTTTAGCCATGATATAAATTGTTTTATCGAGTCTTTCTAGTGTTTTTTGTATCGTTCTGGAATCTTTTCAGGTCTTAGCACGTTTGGGACGAAATTAGAGATTTTGGAACCATTTGGAGCCTTTTGGAGCAAACCGAAGAAAGTACCCGTTTTGAAGCCTGGGTATCGATCGACACCATCCCGGTATCGATCGATACCGACGTAACTGACGCGGAGATAGAGAAATGTCCAAGGAAGAGAATTCTCACCATAAGAAGCCCAATACTTTCCCTTATTTACAAAGAGACCCAGCTCGTGTTTTTAGACCTATTTAAGCAAACTTTTAGTCACTAGGTTAGGGGGTGGCAGACTTTACTTTTCACTATTATTCTTGAGCCACCATTGAGATTTGAGAGTTTTTGTGAGGGAGACGGATCGAAGACTTTGTTCATCATAGAAAAGATCCCGAACCCTTGTTTTTATTCTTTTGTTATATTTAATTTTATGATCTATTCAGTTATGTCTTGTGTTTCATCAATCATGTCTGAGTAGTCTCATTTTAGGTTCAGGGTTTTCTCATATGGATTTCTCTGATTTATGATGATTGATTTGTTAGGGTTCATAACCTGAGTAGTTCTTCACCACAGGTTGTTCTCAAAGCTATTTCTAATCTGATCACCTAGAACATAAAACTTAGATTAATCGATTAGGCACGACAGTGCAATTGAGTAATCTAATAAAACCTAGGGTGAGCAATTCGATTATCTGCAAAGAGATTTGGTTTAATCGAATTGTGAACATATCAAACTTGAATTAATTGCTGGTTTAATGTGTAGGATTTGCAAAGAGATTTGGAATTCTAGATTTTAGATTTAGTTAGTTTTCGCAACGACAGTTGGTTAACTATATTTTCGTGTTTGAGTTCAAGAACGGCACTTAATTGAATTGAACTTTAACTGATTTATTGTTATTTATCATTGATTTCCTGAGAATTTCCCTGAGCCTACTTTCCTTCCGTATTAATCGACCTAAGTTTAATTCAATCATTTGTTTTCTCATCAATTATTGTTTGCTTAGCACAATCTGCATCTTTTATCTACCGCGTGAGTTTTCTTGAGTTCTCGTGTTCGATCCCTAACTTTACTGCAGCAACTGCTTTAGTATCATTATAGGGTATTAATTTGAGCATATCAAATTTGGCGCCGTTGCCGGGGACTCTAAAAATTCACCATTAGAATTTTAGTTGTCGATTTTGTCTAAGTCCGTCGTCAGTATCGATCGATACTCCATTGGTATCGATCGACACTGAACGTCTGTTTTTGAATTTTGGTTACTTATTTTCTCGTCTTTTGATTTTCAGGTGTATGCATCAGCGTGCTACCAGGAGAAAGAAGGACACACCACTGATCAATCTCTCCAATACAGAGCTAGCAGAGCTTGAACGCACAAATTGGACAACAAAGAGGACTACAGTTGAGATGGATCTTCCACATGGTTTGGTGCGTGATGAGGAAGGCGTTTTCAGAAACGCAGCTGGTCAGGTAGGCGACGCAGTTGAGCAACCGCTTGACGCTGCTGCCAACTTACTGCATGATGTGGATCGCAATAGAGGCGGACGTCAACCTCACGCCGAGGCTGAACGGACGCTTGGCGAGTACAACCGACCGGATCAATTCTATGCAAATCGTGCAGCGATCCGTATTCCGACTTTCCAGAGGAATGACTTTGAGCTGAAGCCTGTTTACTTCGCTCTTGTTGGACAGCACCCCTTCACCGGTCTCTCTCATGAGCACCCTATGGATCACATCGAGAAATTCGAGGACTTGGTCACTAGTATGAAGTACAATGGAGTACCACATGAATACCTCTTTTGTAAGCTCTTTCCATACTCTCTTGGTGGAGAAGCAGCTTACTGGCTGAATCAATTACCTCCCGGATCTCTTGCTACTTGGAACGAGACCAAGAACGCATTCCTGAACAATTTCTATGACGATGCGAGATCGGAGGAGCTCAGGAACAAGATCTCTCAATTTTTTCAGGGTCAAACAGAAGCACTCAAGGCTGCTTGGGTGCGATTCAGATCCTACCAGAGAGACTGTCCGCATCACGGTTTCAGTCAAGTTCAGCTGCTCGGGATCTTTTACAGAGGGATTGATTGGCGGTATCAGATGGCACTGGATTCTGCAAGCAACGGGAACTTCAACACTAGGATTCCAACCGATGCTGTGAAGCTGATTGAGAACTTGGCGTCTAGCAATAGCACCAAGAATACTGATTTCGAGCGAAAACGGCTCGCTAGTGTTGCCGACGGTTCGCAGATTGCTGAGGTTCAGGCGAAACTGGACACGATGCACAACCTCTTAGTGGGAAAGACGAAGAAGGCTGTACATTTTGTTGAGGAAGTAGGGAACATTGAAGATGAGGCAGAGGATGTTAACTACATTGGTGGTTCTGGTTTCCAGAGTCAGCGATTTGGTTACAACAACAACCGAAGCTTCAACAACAATCAGCAAGGTGGTTACAAGTCTGGAGGTAACCAATCTGGTTTTGGTGCCACTCAATTCGCCCAAAAACCACTTCAAGGCGGTGATTTTACTCGCCAATATTGTAATTCAGCTTACCAACCGCATTCTCCGAGGTCTACAGAGAGTAAGACGGAGATCCTCTTGGAACAAATTCTGCAGGGACAAGAAAAGATGACTGGAGATTTTAATAGAAAGCTGGATAATTTATACGCTGATCTGAATGGGAGAATCGACGCTCTCGAAATCCATCAGAAGATGCTGGAAAATCAAATAGCCCAGACATCAGCAGCTGTCAAGGGAAAGATAGTTCAACCACAGCATGAACATGTCAATGCAATCACCTCGAGCGCTAGAGAAGAGGATTTTGAGCCTGAGATGACTATGTTCGTATCCAGTAATACTAGTATCGATCGATACCTGCCTGGTATCGATCGATACTTCCCGAGACCTGCTGTAGATTCGAAGGTTGCTGAAGATGAAGATAAAAATTCTGACATTCCACGCGTATCGACCGACACCCCTACCTGTGTCGATCGACACCAACCTGCAGAGACGATACAAAACTCCAGTATCGATCGACACTCATCTGGTATCAGTCGATACCCTTCGCAGGTTGAATCAGTAACTGAGAAAAGGACAGAGATAGTTGAGGAACGGGTATACAAACCAAAGCTACCTTACCCTGTTCTTCCCAAGCTGACAAGAGAGGAGTGGGCGGCTGCTAGAAGCAAGTTTTTGTCAAAAAAAATGGTTGCAGGACCTCCCGTTGCTGATACATCACCACCGCTGAGATAGTTGACAAAGAGGGAAGACCCAGGAAAATTCTTAGTTCCATGCTCCATCTCTAGAGTAAACTTCAAGGAATCTCTCGTTGACTCAGGGTCTAGTGTCAACGTCATGTCGAGGGCGATTGCAGAGAGATTGAAAGCTGATATGAGATCTCCTAACAAGCTTCTCACATACGCGGATTCTTCTAGCTTACTCCCTTACGCTACAATTCTTGATTTACCTGTTAAAATAGGAGATTGTCTGATTCCTACTGATTTCCAGGTTGTGGAGATGAGCCAAGGATCCAAGGTGCCCTTGATTTTGGGAAGACCATTTATGGCTACTGTTGGCGCGATCATGGACACGCCTAATAAGAGAATCTCTTTCTCTTGCATTGACGGAGACGTCTTCTACGATGTCATTCCTTCTGGAGGAGCACCCAGACATGTCTCGTACATCACCATTGCCTCGGGCGAGACTCTGATGATCGATTTGCTCGATGAGTCTTATGATGAACCAAAAGTCGTAGTTGTTTCAAATGAACCCCCCCAACACCCCAAGAAAGTTGTGGAGAAGACCAAGGCAACAAAGAGGAAGACGACGAGCAAGAAGATCAACGGTGCTGCTAATTTCACTTTGATTCCTCTGCAGTGTGATGGAGATTCGATCGAATATAAGGTGAAGTGCAAGGAAACCTCGAAACCTTTCTCTAAGGCTAGAATTCTCATTCCTACGGAGATGAAAGAGAAAGAAGAGGATATGATGAGCACAACTTTGAAGCTGGAGATGTCTGGTTGTGGAGCTTATTTTGGAGTGAGTTCTCCACCTTGTCCTGACTGATATCTTAGCCAAAGTCAAGCTCGTGACATTAAACAAGCGCTTAGTGGGAGGCAACCCACTGGTAAGTCTATAAATATGAGTTTTTGTCTTTGTGTTTTGTTGTGTCTTGCGAATCAGGTCGGAAGAAGGATGGTCGTTTTTGTTCCGTATCGATCGACACCACCTTGGTATCGATCGACACCACCGCTCTATGGTAACACCTCTTGTTCTTGACCTATTTCGTCTTGTCTTTTGATTTCTTTCACCTTCTCTGAGCTTGATAAACACTGGGGACAGTGTTTCTTAAGTCTGGGGGAGGTAGTCACTGACATTGAGTTTTTGTTTTCTTATTTATTATATGTTTTTATTGAGTCAAAACCACTTGAAGATCTGTCTTTTGCTTGAATTTGTTGTTCTGATTTTGCTTTTGAGTGACCACTGTTACATGATTAGTTTCAGTTCGACTAATGAAAAATCCAAGGGATAACCAGCCAGCTAGAAATCACTCATGTCTCCAGCAAGGTTCTTCACAAGTTTTAGCCAAATTTTGCACTTCATCTAAGCGGTTAGTGTTCTTAGAGCTTGATTCATCATTCATATCTGGCTAAGGAACCCATCATGCTTGAAAATTGTGGTATATCTCTCCCGTGAAAATTGTTGGATACATATTTGCGTTAAAACAGGTAAAATCTATATAAAAGATGAAATGATTTCCGCCGAGTAGAGGGGTAGGAAAATTTCCTATGACCCCATTATTCTACTTGGATAAGGAATGATCACACAAAGGCCTGAAGTGAGGGGTAGGAAAATTTCCTATGACCCCATTATTCACCTAAGACTTTTGATACATTGAGAGGGTAAGAACCGGGGATTCGGTAGCAAACACTATCAATACTCGCGTTTCAGACCTTGATTTGTGTATACTGTTCAGATAAACCTGCGCTGTCGAAATCTAATGAGAACTGATTGTGAAATAAGTCTAGGGGAGATAAAAAATACCAGAAAGCGATAAATGTTGCTGAATAAATGGTACTTTAGCTACGATATTGTATGGGCAAGAATCTAGAAAGTTCTTGAACACTGATTGCAGCGATGAAACTGGCGATGAGAGCTTAGATGAATATTGGTGTGAGATAATAAGTGAAGTCTTGGAAAGTTGGGGTTCCTACGGAGAAGTACATGGTTGTTAGATCTGGAGCTGATCAGGCAGCAGTGGGCGCTTGGGAAAAAGGGTCATTACAGCGATTTCGGTAACAGGTCAGGTCTCTAAGGTTTTTCAAACCTCTTTCTCTAACTTAGGTTTCTGTTTTGCCTGAGGGCAAGCAAAAGGCTAAGTCTGGGGGAGTTGATATATCATGGTTTTTACCCATTTTTAGCCATGATATAAGTTGTTTATCGAGTCTTTCTAGTGTTTTTTGTATCATTCTGGAGTCTTTTCAGGTCTTAGCACGTTTGAGACGAAATTAGAGATTTTGGAACCATTTGGAGCCTTTTAGAGCAAACCGAAGAAAATACCCGTTTTGAAGCCTGGGTATCGATCGACACCATCCCGGTATCGATCGATACCGACGTAACTGACGCGGAGATAGAGAAATGTCCAAGGAAGAGAATTCTCACCATAAGAAGCCCAATACTTTCCCTTATTTACAAAGAGACACAGCTCGTGTTTTTAGACCTATTTAAGCAAACTTTTAGTCACTAGGTTAGGGGGTGGCAGACTTTACTTTTCACTATTATTCTTGAGCCACCATTGAGATTTGAGAGTTTTTGTGAGGGAGACGGATCCAAGACTTTGTTCATCATAGAAAAGATCCCGAACCCTTGTTTTTATTCTTTTGTTATATTTAATTTCATGATCTATTCAGTTATGTCTTGTGTTTCATCAATCATGTCTGAGTAGTCTCATTTTAGGTTCAGAGTTTTCTCATATGGATTTCTCTGATTTATGATGATTGATTTGTTAGGGTTCATAACCTGAGTAGTTCTTCACCACAGGTTGTTCTCAAAGCTATTTCAAATCTGATCACCTAGAACATAGAACTTAGATTAATCGATTAGGCACGACAGTGCACTTGAGTAATCTGATAAAACCTAGGGTGAGCAATTCGATTATCTGCAAAGAGATTTGGTTTAATCGAATTGTGAACATATCAAACTTGAATTAATTGCTGGTTTAATGTGTAGGATTTGCAAAGAGATTTGGAATTCTAGATTTTAGATTTAGTTAGTTTTCGCAACGACAGTTGGTTAACTATATTTTCGTGTTTGAGTTCAAGAACGACACTTAATTGAATTGAACTTTAACTGATTTATTGTTATTTATCATTGATTTCCTGAGAATTTCCCTGAGCCTAGTTTCCTTCCATATTAATCGACCTAAGTTTAATTCAATCATTTGTTTTCTCATCAATTATTGTTTGCTTAGCACAATCTGCATCTTTTATCTACCGCGTGAGTTTTCTTGAGTTCTCGTGTTCGATCCCTAACTTTACTGCAGCAACTACTTTAGTATCATTATAGGGTATTAATTTGAGCATATCATTAGACGACGTCGTTTTTGCAAAATTTAGAGTCCATCAGTCTCCAAAACGATGTCGTTTTATGATTAATGAGAACCCTTATGTGGCAGCCACAAACGACGTCGTTTTATGCTGAATGAGAATCTTTTTTTTTTCTTTTTTTTGGAAGACTTACAGGGTTGTCGGGGTTAAGAACCCGAAAGAATCCGTTTGTCGTAATCCAGTTTTCTGGCGGTTACATATCCTCTTCGTCGTCTTCTTCTTCTTCTTCTGGTACAGAGAAGTTCAATAGGTCGTCCATGAACGATTCCATTTCCATAGTTTCAGATATATAAAAAAAAAAGATGACAAAAATCGCTTCGAAGTTTTGTTATTTTGTTTTAGAGAGAGAAAAAATGTTGATAAAAAGAACCAGAAAAGTTTTTAATCTCGTCCCTCTCTCCAAATATCACACAACGACGTTTAGGGTTTTCTTTATTTTATTTTTTTAAATTTCGAAACAAAAAAACTTCTTAATATGTGGCAGACGAATCTTATTTGGAACTCAAAATATCAGATTTGATTTGAAAATGAGGTAATTTCTGGAATTTTACATTGGAGGAAGCTTTAGGGGTTAGTGGAAAGAGACGAATTGGAAGTCAAGAGCTTCCGATGTGAAGAACTCATCATCAGTACAGATTGTTCGAGCCAATTCTATGAAGCTAACGAGGCCGAGATCAATTGGTCCTCCTCCGATGACGCCGAGGATATCGATTTCTAATTATGATAAGAGTCCGAGTATGTCGGTGGTGAAGAAGGTGAGATCTGAATCTGTGGAGGGGATTGGGAAAACTACGTCCTTTGTGGCTTTGGAGAAGAAGATATGGAATGAAGAAGAAGGATGAAAACGACATCGTTCGTGGCTGCCACATAAGGGTTCTCATTAATCATAAAACGACATCGTTTTAGAGATAGGTGGACTCTAAGTTTTGGAAAAACGACGTCGTCTAAGCCATGTAAGAATCCAGTCAGCTTCTGTTAACGGTCTATTGACGGAATTAGACGATTTGTATGATTACGCATAAAACTTAAAGTTAGATAATGAAATTCAAATTCCTGCTTAGATCGTGTATGTTTTAGCACCGTGGTATAGTCGGAGTATAAATTCAACATAGTTCAATAGTCGGAGTATGAATAAGCCTTCTTTCCAATCAGTTTGTTGTAACAGAGAAAAGTTACGTACTCTATATTTCTTACTTCTTTCATTTATTTCTTGTGTACAAAGAAACATACAAAAAGAAGAAAAGTATACATCCTAATACGTATCAGAGCCTTATTGATTCAACGGCAAAAAGAAAAATAAAAGATAATGGAGGGAACATCCCAACAAGTGATTCCCATATTTGATGGGGAAAAATATGATTTATGGCGCATTTAGATGACAACCATCTTAAAGACTAGAAAACTATGGATGGTGGTAGAAGAACGAGTTCCAAACAAGCCAGCACAAAGAGATCATAGTCCAGAAGCCGTGCAAATAAAAGCCGGTGGAAGGAAGCATCTACAAAGGATTTGATGGCGCTGCAAATTCTTCAAACTGCAGTTTCAGATAAGATATTCCCTCGCATAGCACCGGCGATTACTTCGAATGAAGCGTGGGATGCTTTGATATCAGAATTTCAAAGATCTCTACAAGTGCGATTGATCAACCAGCAATTGTTGAGAAGGGAATATGAAAATTTGAAGATGAGTGAAGAAGATAACATCAAAGTTTTCACAGAAAAATTAACTGATTTGGAAAATCAATTAAGAGTGCATGGAGAAGAGAAGACGGACTACCAAATTGTCCAGAAAATTCTTATATCTCTCTTTGCACGATTTGACAGCATAGTAGCTGTGATGGATCAAACAAAGGAAGATGTGTGGTTAGTCGACAGCGGTTGCACAAATCATATGACAAAAGAAGAGAGATATTTCACAAGACTTGATAAAAGTATCAATGTTCCAATAAAAGTTGGAAAGAGAAGATGTTATGACTGCTGGTAAAGGAGACATCACGGTCTTCACAAAAAAGGGAAAGAAAGTAAAAAGGAATGTATTCTTGGTGCCGGGGCTGGAGAAGAACCTTCTAAGTGTTTCGCAAATTATATCTGTCGGATACAGCGTATTGTTTGAGAACAAGTGTTGTAAAATTTTGGATCCAATGCAAAAGAAAATCTTGGAAATTCAGATGGTGAATAAAAGTTTTCCAATTACATGGAACTCTTCACAAGAAAGTGTGTTGGTGACCCGTGAAGAGAAGTTAATGGAATTATGGCATCGAAAACTAGGTCATGTGGGAAACTCAAGGATGGAAAAAATACAAAACAAGAAGATGGTAGAAGGGTTACTAAAGTTTAATGTAAACAAAGAAGTTTGTGGAGTATGCAAACTCGGAAAGCAAGCAAGAGAAGCGTTTCCAAAGGAGTCTACAAAGGAGAAACTTGAAATTGTTTTTTGGTCCAATGCAAACTATTTCTATTGATGGAAGCATATACTTCTTGTTGTTCATAGATGACTTTACTCACATGGCATGGGACTCTTCAATTAACCACTCATCATCATCATCAGAGATTGTATCCAACGACTCCACCGTCGTGCAGAGCTTCAAGATCCGTTATGGTGAGATCAGCTAGTCCGAGGATACCGTGTTTGCCTTCCTCTGTGCAACCGAACTACATGTCGGCTACTGAGTCGGCGAGGCTAAGGCAAGGACTCAGAGCACGCCACTGCGGAGACCAATGACGGCGAAGAAGTGGCTGTGTTATGCGGTTGAAGAAAGTTTGAGGAGTCCGAGCTTTAAGAGTGCTTATAATGGTTGTCTTTGGGGAGATCATGAATCGGATTATTCTTGTTGTTACGGTGATGGGTTCGCCGGAAAAATCTCACCTTGTTCTACGACTGATCTCCGGTTGTTAAAGTGAGAAACTTTTTTGTTTTTGTAATATTCACGATCACGGGATTTGTTTATTGTTTCCTTGTGTCAAAAGCTTTGATTACATAACAAAGCTACAATTCTCAGTTAGACAACTTAACATCGATTCTTTAAGCCGTAGATCTTTAATCATTTTCAATCACATAAGCTTATAAAAGCTTGTTTTATGATTTGGCTACAACATAAACATGTTCCAAAGTGTAATGTCCAAGTCTACCAGTTCTATATAGATTCAATATCTTAGAAGCAACTCTGAGATCAGCAAACTCACTTGCTTCTTCTGAAACCCTAAGAACCGTTCTTAAGGCAGCGAATTGATACACAGAGTTTTAACCCAATTAAATTACTGCAAGTGCACAGACAATCGCAATAGTATAAAAGGAATCGAATCCATAGAGACCAAGGTTACACTATGATTTTGTGAGATTTTAAAATAAAGCTAAGACGAAATATGGGTTGTTTTAGTGACAGAATTACAAGCAAATAGAAACGATGTAAATTCGATAATTAATAGGCACTAGACTAGGGTATTTCTCCGGTATTCAGAGATGAAACTTGAGCAACTATTCAGGATTAAATTCAGCATAAGTCTAGAACTCGAATATAAAAATAAGAACGACCCACTCTCGTGGCGCCAGACTCTTTATCTAACAGCCTAAATACCTAAACTCTCGTTTGGACTTAGGGATGAAGATAAGCATTAATGTATTGATTCAATATGTTCACAAGCAACCGCACCAACTCTCGTCGCCTACGAATGAATGCTCACCAATGTCTTTTCTAGCAACCTAAAACACTCTCGCGAATAGGTTTAACCTAAGATCATAGACTAAGTGATCAGTTTAATCTAAGCATTAAGTTTAACAAATGGCGAAGACAGTAAATATATGGATCCTATCTGTGCTCAACTTATCAAATCATGAATACCATTGAAAACCCTAATCTAGTTAAGGAACTACTCAGCCATGGAAGAACAAATCACAACAATGGATAAAAAGAAATTCATGAATAATATTGAAGTAGAATAAGGTTCAGAATTCTTCTCAAACAAAGTAGTGGCTGATCCTCTGGATCTTACAAGCATGAACCAAAAATCCAAAGTCTGGAGAAGAAAAACAAGAGGAAGAAAATCCCTGAAAAACAATCTCCCAAACTAAAAGGAAAACGAGAGCGTGAGAGAAAAGAGAGATCCTTTTTTTAGGTCTGAGAGCATCGTTCTTTTAACTGGCGGCCCCCTCTATTTTTGTCCACGTCAGCACGCCCAAAATTAGGTAAAAAGTCGAAACCCTTATTAATTCTTCGGAGCACCCTGGCGAGCACGTGCTCCCGAAATCGGACTGGGTGCTCTGCGTCTGTTTTGTGCTTTATAGCTGCGATTTCGTCCCTTTTTGCTCCAGAAGCTCAATTAGCTCCAGTCCATCAAATCCATGCTCCAAGACTTCATTCTAACCTGATAAGACTCAAAAACGACTCGAAAGACACAAAAAGACTCAAAAAGAACTAGTTAATATAAGCTAAAATCCTAACATATGACCTCCCCCGAACTTAGACCTTTGTTTGTCCTCAAACAAACTAGGAGAAAGAACAGAGAAGAGGTTTGAAAATCACGGGAACTCGCTTAGCTATTGGGATACCTAGACTTCATACGACTCGTCACTGGGTGTTGGAACACGATCCATTCAACCATGGGAATCATCAAACCTTAGTTACTCACAATCCAAAGGAAAATTCAGAATCCCCATTGCTATCTCCTTACATAGATTAATGAAAAGTGCGGTGATCTTACCAGGGGGAATAAATCCAAAGGGTGCCAACTTCTTCTAACCAAAGACCCTCTCCCATATAACTTTCCTCTCCCCTCTTTTCTTCTTCCAAAACCACCATCTTTTTGCTTATTTTTCTACAGCCATCGGTTTTCATTTGCCGATGCTTCACCCTTTCTACAGCCATCACTTTTCTGATGCTTTTCTTTATTTGGTGGGACAAATCTCCATGAGATCGCAAAGGACACACGGGTCTACGCATCGTCCCTTGGTTCACTTCGACTTTTTAGTTTCCCTTACAAGAAGCTTTCCATGAGGTCACAAAAGATACACGGGTCTACGCATCATCCCTTGGTTCACTTCGGCTTGTTGCTTTGAACTTCTCCGTTTTTTTTTTTTTTTTTTTTTTTCGGCGGGAGGGAGTGAGAGGAGAATAGCATACTTTGTGGAGAGTTGCGTGGTCTGTTTTGGCTCGAATAGGTCTTCCCCAATGAACGACAAACCCCTGAGAAAGAAATTGAATATCCGATTAAAGTTCAATAAAGCTTAGAGATAACTTTGGTTCAACTTATTTCCCAATGGAAAGGAGCTTTGGGGAGTGTTTAATCCATCCATGATCTTCCGGAACAGAACCTCCACCAATCTGTGAGTCATAACAAGTAATCTCAAGTCCAAATAATCCAATAGATCAAGGTCATAATTCCCTAACAGTTTTGACTCAATGAAAACACAACAACTAGACTCGAACAAACTGACTCAATCAAAATAAAAGAAAATGAAAAACTAGACCTGAAACAAAGACTCAAAGACAAAGAAAATAAATTAGTAGCAGACCGCTCCCCCGGACTTAAATCACACCGTCCCGGTGTGAAAAAGGTCAAAGAAATTAGTCGAATAAAAAGAAAATAACAATGGATAAAACAATGGTGGGTAGAATTCACCGCGAGGTAGCAGTGTCCAGATCGTCTTGGCCGGCTCTGCGCTTCTTCCTTTGTAAGCGTTGGTTCTCTTCCGAACTGCTGGAAGAGGCGTGTGGAGCACCCTGGTGAGCATGTGTTCGCGACATCTCGTCGGGTGCTCGAGAGATTTTTTTTTTTTTTTTTTTGAATAAAAAGACCTGAAACTTAGAAAATGAAAACATCAGAAAACAAAGAAATGAAATAGAAATACGCACACATACCTGTGGGTTGCCTCCCACCAAGCGCTTATTTTAAGTCGTTAACTTGACTCGGTTGACTACTAGGCGTGAGGGGGGTCACTCAAGGTGGCAGATCCACCTTCTCCAATACACGGCTCAGCTAAGTAGGGCTTGATTCTCTGGCCATTCACCACAAACTCTTCTCCGCCGGAGTTTAGCAAAACAACGGCTCCATGTGGCCTAACTTCCTTGATTATGAAAGGGCCGGACCACCTCGACTTCAATTTCCCTGGAAACAACTTAAGGCAAGAGTTAAACAATAATACCTGATCATTAGGCGAGAAACTCCTAAGGATGATCCGTTTGTCATGATATGCCTTGGTCCTTTCCTTGTAAATCCGCGAGTTGTCATATGCCATGTGCCGAATTTCCTCTAACTCGTGTAGCTGCATGGTCCGCCTTTCAAGTAATGGTTTGAGGTCGAAGTTGAGCATCTTCACTGCCCAGGCAGCCTTGTATTCTAACTCAACTGGGAGGTGGCATGCCTTACCATACACCAAGTGAAACGGTGTAGTTCCCAAAGGGGTTCTATTCACCCAAAGTGCATCATCTAGCTTCTTAGACCAATCCTTCCTCGTTATGCTCACGGTCTTTTGCAATATGTTCTTGATTTCCCTGTTGGAGATTTCAACCTGACCGTTTGTTTGAGGGTGGTAGGGAGTGGATACCTTATGTTTCACGCCATTTTTCCTTTGGAGGTTTTCAAAGATTTTGTTGATGAAGTGAGAACCTCCATCGTTAATTACCACTCTTGGCACGCCAAACCTTGGAAAGATGACTGATTTGAACATCTTAATCACCACTCGAGCATCATTCGTAGGGCTTGCCAAAGCCTCTACCCATTTAGAAACGTAATCAACCGCAACCAAAATGTATTCGTTCCCATAGGAGGATGAGAATGGTCCCATGAAATCAATCCCCCACACATCAAAAACCTCAACTTCCAGAATGAAGTTCTGAGGCATTTCACTTCGCTTGCTGATGTTCCCTTGCCTCTGACAGGCGTCGCATCTAGATATAAACTGCTGAGCATCTCGGAACATCGTAGGCCACCAAAAACCTGATTGTAGAACCTTTGAAACCGTCTTGAAAGTGGCAAAGTGTCCAGCATATGGTGAACTATGGCAATGATGAAGGATCCCTGGTATCTCTTCTTCGGTCACACATTTCCTGAATATCCCATCTGAACAATGCTTATACAAAAACAGTTCATCCCAAAAGTACATTTTTACGTCTCTAAGGAATTTCCTTCTTTTGTTTCCCACGAAATCTTCAGGTTCTTTCTCAGCAGCTAAGAAGTTGGCTATCTCTCCAAACCAGGGAAAATTGGGTTGGTGTCCCCTTTTAATCGAATTGAAGAAATATTCCGGAGCACGTGCTCCGAGCGGGTGCTCGTCTGAGTGCTCGCCGACGAAACCAACACTGATTGCATAAACTGCTTCACCGGGCAGACTATCATCCATAGGTGTTCCCTCCTCAATATTCATTCTGGACAAATGATCAGCTACCCCATTTTCAGCCCCTTTCTTGTCCTTAATCTCTAGATCGAACTCTTGCAACAATAAGATCCATCTCAAAAGTCTAGGCTTGACATCCTTCTTGGTTAGCAAGTATTTCAAGGCGGCATGGTCAGTATGGACAATCACTTTTGAACCCACAAGATATGAACGAAACTTCTCAAAAGCGAAAACAATGGCTAAGAGTTCCTTTTCGGTTGTGGCGTACTTGCACTGCGCTTCATCCATAGTCCGACTAGCATAATAGACAACATGTAATTTCTTGTCTATTCTCTGGCCTAACACAGCCCCTACAGCAAAATCACTCGCATCCGTCATGACTTCAAAAGACAAGTCCCAATTGGGTGGCTGAACATTCGGAGCGCTAACCAAAGCACCCTTAATAGTGTGAAAGGCCTCTAAGCAAGCATCATCGAACTCAAACTTCACCTCCTTACACAATAATCTCGTGAGAGGCCTAGCAATCTTGGAAAAATCCTTGATGAAACGGCGATAGAAACCAGCATGTCCCAGAAAACTGCGGATCCCTTTTACCGAATTTGGCGGATGCAAGCTCATAATCACCTCGATCTTTGCCTTGTCCACTTCAATCCCCTTTTCAGATATCTTGTGTCCCAGCACTATCCCATCTCGCACCATGAAGTGGCACTTCTCCCAATTCAGAACAAGGTGTTTCTCCTCACACCTTTGCAAAACCCTGCACAAATTCGACAAACAATCAGAAAATGAACTCCCATACACAGAAAAATCGTCCATGAAAACTTCCATAATATCCTCAATAAGGTCAGTAAAAATAGACATCATGCAACGTTGGAAAGTCGCTGGCGCGTTACACAAACCGAACGGCATACGGCGGTATGCGAAGGTTCCGTAAGGACAAGTGAACGTCGTCTTCTCTTGGTCGTCGGGATGGATGGGAATCTGGAAAAAACCTGAATAACCATCTAAGAAACAGTAGTAAGGGTGATTAGACAAGCGCTCAAGCATTTGATCAATAAAAAGCAGCGGAAAATGATCCTTGCGGGTAGCCGCGTTCAATTTCCGATAATCTATGCACATCCTATGTCCGGTTACTGTCCTAGTTGGTATCAATTCATTCCTATCGTTCTTTATTACAGTAATCCCTCCTTTCTTAGGAACTACATGCACAGGGCTAACCCATTTGCTATCAGAAATAGCATAGATCACACCAGCCTCTAGAAGTTTCATTATCTCTTTCTTGACGACATCTTTTAGATTCGGGTTTAGCCGTCTCTGATGCTCGACAGAAGTCATTGATTCATCTTCTAGATGTATCCTATGCATACATAAATCTGGAGAAATTCCAGTGATATCATCAAGTGAGTACCCTAAAGCTTTCCTATATTTTCTCAATTCACACAAAAACAGGGTAACTTCAACATTATTCAAGGCCGCGTTTACTATCACAGGGTATGTAGAGTTAGGGCCAAGAAACGCGTACCTGAGCCCAGCTGGAAGGGTCTTTAGCTCAGGCCTTGGAGCCTTCAGCTCGCTCCAAGCGCAGTTAATCGAATCGGCTGGAGCATGTGCTCCTGTCAAATTTTTTTCTGTCGCCTTTTCGTCCTCTTCCAGATTCATATATGCAACCATCTTCTCTATCACGTGGCTTGAATCTAGAATTTTTGCAAAACCATCGGAGTTTGCACTCAGAAAACCGTGCTCACCCCCAACCTTAGTCAAGGCTACAACCCGCACGCCAACCTCCTCAGCTATTTCTGAACCATCGTGAACCACGAATGTTTGTCCATCCATCATTGGCTTCTTGAGGAGCTTGTTCATTTCAAACCTTACCAGCATGTCTCCCAACCGAAGATCGACAACCCCTTCTTCGACATCTATAATTGCGCGTGCTGTACATAAGAATGCATGCCCCAAGATCAGCGGGTCTCTTGGTTCTTCATCTAACTCCAGAACCACGAAGTCTGCTGGGATGATTGTATCTCCTATTCGAACGTGCAAATCCTCAATTATCCCAACTGGTAACTTGGTTGACCTGTCAGCAAACACCAATGATATTTTGGTAGGCTTGAATTTCGTGAATCCCAAGCGTTTTGCCACGGAGTATGGCATCAGATTGACGCTTGATCGTAAGTCACAAAGAGAGCAAGCAAAGGTCGTCGGCCCTATCTTAACCGAGATCACAAATCTTCCTGGATCACCCTTCTTTGTCAACACCTTGTTTTGGAGTATTGCACTGCATTCCTTAATTACCATCATTACACTCTCTTCTTCAGCAACCTTTCCAGCCACTAGCTCTTTCATGTACCTCTTTAGGGCTGGTACCATCTGCACTGCATCAACCAAAGGAAGCTTCACCATTAAGTCCTTTAACATTTCCCTACACTTAGCATTTTCCAAATCTTTCCGAGTTTTCTTTGGAGGCACTGGATAGGGAACTCTGGGCACGTATACTCTCTCAGGAGGAATTTCTGTAGATTTAGCGGGAGCACCCTGTTGGAGCATGTGCTCCCGAGAAGGATTTGGGTGCTCGCTTGGTTTGGCCTGAGATTCGGCCGGTGGAGTCTCAACCTGTATTCCTGAGTGTGAACCATGTTCTAGAATGTATTCATCAGTGGTGATATGTTTCCCTTGGGTGTTGTGCTCCATAACACTCTCCTTCCCTTTTCTAGTGATTTTGGGACTAGTTGGAGGTGCCAACGTTTTACCACTTCTCAACTCCACTGCATTGACATATTCATTCCTGGGATTCATTTCTCCTTTCCCAGGAAGAGTCCCACTAGGTCGCTTAATCGCGTCAGCAGTTTGTGCAACTTGCGTGTCTAGCTTCTTCACATGAGCGGTAACGGCTTCATACTTCGCATTGAGATCATTATACATGTGATCTACCTTAGCAGTAATCTCAGTTGCTGCCTTTTGCTGATTCATCAAGAGCTGCTCAATGAGGTTTTTCAGTTCGTCTCGAGAGCTTGGCGCAGTGTTTGATACTTGAGCGTTTGCGAAGCTTGGCTGTTGTTGAGTTCCTCCTTGGAATCGGTTCTGATTTTGAGTAGGGACGAATTGTTTCCCTTGCTGGTTGCTGGAGTAGAACTTCTGAAAACTTTGGTTCTGTGGCAACTGATTCATACCTCCACCTTGCTGCGGATAGATTTGGTCTTGTGGGTTTTCCACGTTGGTGCTTCGGTAAGAAAGGTTCGGGTGGCTCCTATAGTTAGCATTGAATCCACGATTCTGAACATATCCTTGCCCACTCACGTAATTGATCTCTTGCATACTAGCATCATCATCCTCTTCAAACTCTTGGGAAATAGGCACATTACCACTCTCATCCACAAAATGCACTGATTTGCTTCCCCTAAGTAGTTGATTTACTTTTGCTGTCAACTCATCAATTTTCTGCGTCTCCATGCTATTCACTTTCTTGGATCTATCATACTCAGGAGACTTGTTGCTGGAGCTCGAAGCTAAGTTCTCAATTAGCGCAAAAGCTCCTTCCTTAGTCTTGGTCATAAAATCGCCATTGCTGGCCGCGTTCAGCGCATTCCGATAATCCCACTCAACACCATCATAGAAGATACCTAGGATCTGCTCATCCTTGAACCCGTGGTGAGGACACTCTCTTCTGTATTCTTTCAGCTTTTCCCAAGCTTCACAGAAAGCTTCACCCGAGTGCTGTTTCACAGAAAGCTTTAATAGAAATACGCACACATACCTGTGGGTTGCCTCCCACCAAGCGCTTATTTTAAGTCGTTAGCTTGACTCGGTTGACTACTAGGCGTGAGGGGGGTCGCTCAAGGTGGCAGATCCACCTTCTCCAATACACGGCTCAGCTAAGTAAGGCTTGATTCTCTGGCCATTCACCACAAACTCTTCACCGCCGGAGTTTAGCAAAACAACGGCTCCATGTGGCCTAACTTCCTTGATTGTGAAAGGGCCGGACCACCTCGACTTCAATTTCCCTGGAAACAACTTAAGGCGAGAGTTAAACAATAATACCTGATCATTAGGCGAGAAACTCCTAAGGATGATCCGTTTGTCATGATATGCCTTGGTCCTTTCCTTGTAAATCCGCGAGTTGTCATATGCCATGTGCCGAATTTCCTCTAACTCGTGTAGCTGCATGGTCCGCCTTTCAAGTGCTGGTTTGAGGTCGAAGTTGAGCATCTTCACTGCCCAGGCAGCCTTGTATTCTAACTCAACTGGGAGGTGGCATGCCTTACCATACACCAAGTGAAACGGTGTAGTTCCCAAAGGGGTTCTATACGCCCAAAGTGCATCATCTAGCTTCTTAGACCAATCCTTCCTCGTTATGCTCACGGTCTTTTGCAATATGTTCTTGATTTCCCTGTTGGAGATTTCAACCTGACCGTTTGTTTGAGGGTGGTAGGGAGTGGATACCTTATGTTTCATGCCATTTTTCCTTAGGAGGTTTTCAAAGATTTTGTTGATGAAGTGAGAACCTCCATCGTTAATTACCACTCTTGGCACGCCAAACCTTGGAAAGATGACTGATTTGAACATCTTAATCACCACTCGAGCATCATTCGTAGGGCTTGCCAAAGCCTCTACCCATTTAGAAACGTAATCAACCACAACCAAAATGTATTCGTTCCCATGGGAGGATGAGAATGGTCCCATGAAATCAATCCCCCACACATCAAAAACCTCAACTTCCAGAATGAAGTTCTGAGGCATTTCACTTCGCTTGCTGATGTTCCCTTGCCTCTGACAGGCGTCGCATCTAGATATAAACTGCTGAGCATCTCGGAACATCGTAGGCCACCAAAAACCCGATTGTAGAACCTTTGAAACCGTCTTGAAAGTGGCAAAGTGTCCAGCATATGGTGAACTATGGCAATGATGAAGGATCCCTGGTATCTCTTCTTCGGTCACACATTTCCTGAATATCCCATCTGAACAATGCTTATACAAAAACAGTTCATCCCAAAAGTACATTTTTACGTCTCTAAGGAATTTCCTTCTTTTGTTTCCCACGAAATCTTCAGGTTCTTTCTCAACAGCTAAGAAGTTGGCTATCTCTCCAAACCAGGGAAAATTGGGTTGGTGTCCCCTTTTAATCGAATTGAAGAAACATTCCGGAGCACGTGCTCCGAGCGGGTGCTAGTCTGAGTGCTCGCCGACGAAACCAACACTGATTGCATAAACTGCTTCACCGGGCAGACTATCATCCATAGGTGTTCCCTCCTCAATATTCATTCTGGACAAATGATCAGCTACCCCATTTTCAGCCCCTTTCTTGTCCTTAATCTCTAGATCGAACTCTTGCAACAATAAGATCCATCTCAAAAGTCTAGGCTTGACATCCTTCTTGGTTAGCAAGTATTTCAAGGCGGCATGGTCAGTATGGACAATCACTTTTGAACCCACAAGATATGAACGAAACTTCTCAAAAGCGAAAACAATGGCTAAGAGTTCCTTTTCGGTTGTGGCGTACTTGCACTGCGCTTCATCCATAGTCCGACTAGCATAATAGACAACATGTAATTTCTTGTCTATTCTCTGGCCTAACACAGCCCCTACAGCAAAATCACTCGCATCCGTCATGACTTCAAAAGACAAGTCCCAATTGGGTGGCTGAACATTCGGAGCGCTAACCAAAGCACCCTTAATAGTGTGAAAGGCCTCTAAGCAAGCATCATCGAACTCAAACTTCACCTCCTTACACAATAATCTCGTGAGAGGCCTAGCAATCTTGGAAAAATCCTTGATGAAACGGCGATAGAAACCAGCATGTCCCAGAAAACTGCGGATCCCTTTTACCGAATTTGGCGGATGCAAGCTCATAATCACCTCGATCTTTGCCTTGTCCACTTCAATCCCCTTTTCAGATATCTTGTGTCCCAGCATTATCCCATCTCGCACCATGAAGTGGCACTTCTCCCAATTCAGAACAAGGTGTTTCTCCTCACACCTTTGCAAAACCCTGCACAAATTCGACAAACAATCAGAAAATGAACTCCCATACACAGAAAAATCGTCCATGAAAACTTCCATAATATCCTCAATAAGGTCAGTAAAAATAGACATCATGCAACGTTGGAAAGTCGCTGGCGCGTTACACAAACCGAACGGCATACGGCGGTATGCGAAGGTTCCGTAAGGACAAGTGAACGTCGTCTTCTCTTGGTCGTCGGGATGGATGGGAATCTGGAATAAACCTGAATAACCATCTAAGAAACAGTAGTAAGGGTGATTAGACAAGCGCTCAAGCATTTGATCAATAAAAAGCAGCGGAAAATGATCCTTGCGGGTAGCCGCGTTCAATTTCCGATAATCTATGCACATCCTATGTCCGGTTACTGTCCTAGTTGGTATCAATTCATTCCTATCGTTCTTTATTACAGTAATCCCTCCTTTCTTAGGAACTACATGCACAGGGCTAACCCATTTGCTATCAGAAATAGCATAGATCACACCAGCCTCTAGAAGTTTCATTATCTCTTTCTTGACGACATCTTTTAGATTCGGGTTTAGCCGTCTCTGATGCTCGACAGAAGTCATTGATTCATCTTCTAGATGTATCCTATGCATACACAAATCTGGAGAAATTCCAGTGATATCATCAAGTGAGTACCCTAAAGCTTTCCTATATTTTCTCAATTCACACAAAAACAGGGTAACTTCAACATTATTCAAGGCCGCGTTTACTATCACAGGGTATGTAGAGTTAGGGCCAAGAAACGCGTACCTGAGCCCAGCTGGAAGGGTCTTTAGCTCAGGCCTTGGAGCCTTCAGCTCGCTCCAAGCGCAGTTAATCGAATCGGCTGGAGCATGTGCTCCTGTCAAATTTTTTTCTGTCGCCTTTTCGTCCTCTTCCAGACTCATATATGCAACCATCTTCTCTATCACGTGGCTTGAATCTAGAATTTTTGCAAAACCATCGGAGTTTGCACTCAGAAAACCGTGCTCACCCCCAACCTTAGTCAAGGCTACAACCCGCACGCCAACCTCCTCAGCTATTTCTGAACCATCGTGAACCACGAATGTTTGTCCATCCATCATTGGCTTCTTGAGGAGCTTGTTCATTTCAAACCTTACCAGCATGTCTCCCAACCGAAGATCGACAACCCCTTCTTCGACATCTATAATTGCGCGTGCTGTACATAAGAATGCACGCCCCAAGATCAGCGGGTCTCTTGGTTCTTCATCTAACTCCAGAACCACGAAGTCTGCTGGGATGATTGTATCTCCTATTCGAACGTGCAAATCCTCAATTATCCCAACTGGTAACTTGGTTGACCTGTCAGCAAACACCAATGATATTTTGGTAGGCTTGAATTTCGTGAATCCCAAGCGTTTTGCCACGGAGTATGGCATCAGATTGACGCTTGATCGTAAGTCACAAAGAGAGCAAGCAAAGGTCGTCGGCCCTATCTTAACCGAGATCACAAATCTTCCTGGATCACCCTTCTTTGTCAACACCTTGTTTTGGAGTATTGCACTGCATTCCTTAACTACCATCATTACACTCTCTTCTTCAGCAACCTTTCCAGCCACTAGCTCTTTCATGTACCTCTTTAGGGCTGGTACCATCTGCACTGCATCAACCAAAGGAAGCTTCACCATTAAGTCCTTTAACATTTCCCTACACTTAGCATTTTCCAAATCTTTCCGAGTTTTCTTTGGAGGCACTGGATAGGGAACTCTGGGCACGTATACTCTCTCAGGAGGAATTTCTGTAGATTTAGCGGGAGCACCCTGTTGGAGCATGTGCTCCCGAGAAGGATTTGGGTGCTCGCTTGGTTTGGCCTGAGATTCGGCCGGTGGAGTCTCAACCTGTATTCCTGAGTGTGAACCATGTTCCAGAATGTATTCATCAGTGGTGATATGTTTCCCTTGGGTGTTGTGCTCCATAACACTCTCCTTCCCTTTTCTAGTGATTTTGGGACTAGTTGGAGGTGCCAACGTTTTACCACTTCTCAACTCCACTGCATTGACATATTCATTCCTGGGATTCATTTCTCCTTTCCCAGGAAGAGTCCCACTAGGTCGCTTAATCGCGTCAGCAGTTTGTGCAACTTGCGTGTCTAGCTTCTTCACATGAGCGGTAACGGCTTCATACTTCGCATTGAGATCATTATACATGTGATCTACCTTAGCATTAATCTCAGTTGCTGCCTTTTGCTGATTCATCAAGAGCTGCTCAATGAGGTTTTTCAGTTCGTCTCGAGAGCTTGGCGCAGCGTTTGATACTTGAGCGTTTGCGAAGCTTGGCTGTTGTTGAGTTCCTCCTTGGAATCGGTTCTGATTTTGAGTAGGGACGAATTGTTTCCCTTGCTGGTTGCTGGAGTAGAACTTCTGAAAACTTTGGTTCTGTGGCAACTGATTCATACCTCCACCTTACTGCGGATAGATTTGGTCTTGTGGGTTTTCCACGTTGGTGCTTCGGTAAGAAAGGTTCGGGTGGCTCCTATAGTTAGCATTGAATCCACGATTCTGAACATATCCTTGCCCACTCACGTAATTGATCTCTTGCATACTAGCATCATCATCCTCTTCAAACTCTTGGGAAATAGGCACATTACCACTCTCATCCACAAAATGCACTGATTTGCTTCCCCTAAGTAGTTGATTTACTTTTGCTGTCAACTCATCAATTTTCTGCGTCTCCATGCTATTCACTTTCTTGGATCTATCATACTCAGGAGACTTGTTGCTGGAGCTCGAAGCTAAGTTCTCAATTAGCGCAAAAGCTCCTTCCTTAGTCTTGGTCATAAAATCGCCATTGCTGGCCGCGTTCAGCGCATTCCGATAATCCCACTCAACACCATCATAGAAGATACCTAGGATCTGCTCATCCTTGAACCCGTGGTGAGGACACTCTCTTCTGTATTCTTTCAGCTTTTCCCAAGCTTCACAGAAAGCTTCACCCGAGTGCTGTTTCACAGAAAGCTTTAATAGAAATACGCACACATACCTGTGGGTTGCCTCCCACCAAGCGCTTATTTTAAGTCGTTAGCTTGACTCGGTTGACTACTAGGCGTGAGGGGGGTCGCTCAAGGTGGCAGATCCACCTTCTCCAATACACGACTCAGCTAAGTAAGGCTTGATTCTTTGGCCATTCACCACAAACTCTTCTCCGCCGGAGTTTAGCAAAACAACGGCTCTATGTGGCCTAACTTCCTTGATTGTGAAAGGGCCGGACCACCTCGACTTCAATTTCCCTGGAAACAACTTAAGGCGAGAGTTAAACAATAATACCTGATCATTAGGCGAGAAACTCCTAAGGATGATCCGTTTGTCATGATATGCCTTGGTCCTTTCCTTGTAAATCCGCGAGTTGTCATATGCCATGTGCCGAATTTCCTCTAACTCGTGTAGCTGCATGGTCCGCCTTTCAAGTGCTGGTTTGAAGTCGAAGTTGAGCATCTTCACTGCCCAGGCAGCCTTGTATTCTAACTCAACTGGGAGGTGGCATGCCTTACCATACACCAAGTGAAACGGTGTAGTTCCCAAAGGGGTTTTGTATGCGGTTCTATACGCCCAAAGTGCATCATCTAGCTTCTTAGACCAATCCTTCCTCGTTATGCTCACGGTCTTTTGCAATATGTTCTTGATTTCCCTGTTGGAGATTTCAACCTGACCGTTTGTTTGAGGGTGGTAGGGAGTGGATACCTTATGTTTCATGCCATTTTTCCTTAGGAGGTTTTCAAAGATTTTGTTGATGAAGTGAGAACCTCCATCGTTAATTACCACTCTTGGCACGCCAAACCTTGGAAAGATGACTGATTTGAACATCTTAATCACCACTCGAGCATCATTCGTAGGGCTTGCCAAAGCCTCTACCCATTTAGAAATGTAATCAACCGCAACCAAAATGTATTCGTTCACATAGGAGGATGAGAATGGTCCCATGAAATCAATCCCCACACATCAAAAACCTCAACTTCCAGAATGAAGTTCTGAGGCATTTCACTTCGCTTGCTGATGTTCCCTTGCCTCTGACAGGCGTCGCATCTAGATATAAACTGCTAAGCATCTCGGAACATCGTAGGCCACCAAAAACCAGATTGTAGAACCTTTGAAACCGTCTTGAAAGTGGCAAAGTGTCCAGCATATGGTGAACTATGGCAATGATGAAGGATCCCTGGTATCTCTTCTTCGGTCACACATTTCCTGAATATCCCATCTGAACAATGCTTATACAAAAACAGTTCATCCCAAAAGTACATTTTTACGTCTCTAAGGAATTTCCTTCTTTTGTTTCCCACGAAATCTTCAGGTTCCTTCTCAGCAGCTAAGAAGTTGGCTATCTCTCCAAACCAGGGAAAATTGGGTTGGTGTCCCCTTTTAATCGAACTGAAGAAACATTCCGGAGCACGTGCTCCGAGCGGGTGCTCGTCTGAGTGCTCGCCGACGAAACCAACACTGATTGCATAAACTGCTTCACCGGGCAGACTATCATCCATAGGTGTTCCCTCCTCAATATTCATTCTGGACAAATGATCAGCTACCCCATTTTCAGCCCCTTTCTTGTCCTTAATCTCTAGATCGAACTCTTGCAACAATAAGATCCATCTCAAAAGTCTAGGCTTGGCATCCTTCTTGGTTAGCAAGTATTTCAAGGCGGCATGGTCAGTATGGACAATCACTTTTGAACCCACAAGATATGAACGAAACTTCTCAAAAGCGAAAACAATGGCTAGGAGTTCCTTTTCGGTTGTGGCGTACTTGCACTGCGCTTCATCCATAGTCCGACTAGCATAATAGACAACATGTAATTTCTTGTCTATTCTCTGGCCTAACACAGCCCCTACAGCAAAATCACTCGCATCCGTCATGACTTCAAAAGACAAGTCCCAATTGGGTGGCTGAACAATCGGAGCGCTAACCAAAGCACCCTTAATAGTGTGAAAGGCCTCTAAGCAAGCATCAAAGAACTCAAACTTCACCTCCTTACACAATAATCTCGTGAGAGGCCTAGCAATCTTGGAAAAATCCTTGATGAAACGGCGATAGAAACCAGCATGTCCCAGAAAACTGCGGATCCCTTTTACCGAATTTGGCGGATGCAAGCTCATAATCACCTCGATCTTTGCCTTGTCCTCTTCAATCCCCTTTTCAGATATCTTGTGTCCCAGCACTATCCCATCTCGCACCATGAAGTGGCACTTCTCCCAATTCAGAACAAGGTGTTTCTCCTCACACCTTTGCAAAACCCTGCACAAATTCGACAAACAATCAGAAAATGAACTCCCATACACAGAAAAATCGTCCATGAAAACTTCCATAATATCCTCAATAAGGTCAGTAAAAATAGACATCATGCAACGTTGGAAAGTCGCTGGCGCATTACACAAACCGAACAGCATACGGCGGTATGCGAAGGTTCCGTAAGGACAAGTGAACGTCGTCTTCTCTTGGTCGTCGGGATGGATGGGAATCTGGAAAAAACCTGAATAACCATCTAAAAAACAGTAGTAAGGGTGATTAGACAAGCGCTCAAGCATTTGATCAATAAAAGGCAGCGGAAAATGATCCTTGCGGGTAGCCGCGTTCAATTTCCGATAATCTATGCAAATCCTATGTCCGGTTACTGTCCTAGTTGGTATCAATTCATTCCTATCGTTCTTTATTACAGTAATCCCTCCTTTCTTAGGAACTACATGCACATGGCTAACCCATTTGCTATCAGAAATAGCATAGATCACACCAGCCTCTAGAAGTTTCATTATCTCTTTCTTGACGACATTTTTTAGATTCGGGTTTAGCCGTCTCTGATGCTCGACAGAAGTCATTGATTCATCTTCTAGATGTATCCTATGCATACACAAATCTGGAGAAATTCCAGTGATATCATCAAGTGAGTACCCTAAAGCTTTCCTATATTTTCTCAATTCACACAAAAACAGGATAACTTCAACATTATTCAAGGCCGCGTTTACTATCACAGGGTATGTAGAGTTAGGGCCAAGAAACGCGTACCTGAGCCCAGCTGGAAGGGTCTTTAGCTCAGGCCTTGGAGCCTTCAGCTCGCTCCAAGCGCAGTTAATCGAATCGGCTGGAGCATGTGCTCCCGTCAAATTTTTTTCTGTCGCCTTTTCGTCCTCTTCCAGACTCATATATGCAACCATCTTCTCTATCACGTGGCTTGAGTCTGCACTCAGAAAACCGTGCTCACCCCCAACCTTAGTCAAGGCTACAACCCGCACGCCAACCTCCTCAGCTATTTCTGAACCATCGTGAACCACGAATGTTTGTCCATCCATCATTGGCTTCTTGAGGAGCTTGTTCATTTCAAACCTTACCAGCATGTCTCCCAACCGAAGATCGACAACCCCTTCTTCGACATCTATAATTGCGCGTGCTGCACATAAGAATGCACGCCCCAAGATCAGCGGGTCTCTTGGTTCTTCATCTAACTCCAGAACCACGAAGTCTGCTGGGATGATTGTATCTCCTATTCGAACGTGCAAATCCTCAATTATCCCAACTGGTAACTTGGTTGACCTGTCAGCAAACACCAATGATATTTTGGTAGGCTTGAATTTCGTGAATCCCAAGCGTTTTACCACGGAGTATGGCATCAGATTGACGCTTGATCGTAAGTCACAAAGAGAGCAAGCAAAGGTCGTCGGCCCTATCTTAACCGAGATCACAAATCTTCCTGGATCACCCTTCTTTGTCAACACCTTGTTTTGGAGTATTGCACTGCATTCCTTAGTTACCATCATTACACTCTCTTCTTCAGCAACCTTTCCAGCCACTAGCTCTTTCATGTACCTCTTTAGGGCTGGTACCATCTGCACTGCATCAACCAAAAGAACCTTCACCATTAAGTCCTTCAACATTTCCCTACCCTTAGCATTTTCCAAATCTTTCCGAGTTTTCTTTGGAGGCACTGGATAGGGAACTCTGGGCACGTATACTCTCTTAGGAGGAATTTCTGTAGATTTAGCGGGAGCACCCTGTTGGAGCATGTGCTCCCGAAGAGGATTTGGGTGCTCGCTTGGTTTGGCCTGAGATTCGGCCGGTGGAGTCTCAACCTGTATTCCTGAGTGTGAACCATGTTCCAGAATGTATTCATCAGTGGTGATATCTTTCCCTTGGGTGTTGTGCTCCATAACACTCTCCTTCCCTTTTCTAGTGATTTTGGGACTAGTTGGAGGCGCCAACGTTTTACCACTTCTCAACTCCACTGCATTGACATATTCATTCCTGGGATTCATTTCTCCTTTCCCAGGAAGAGTCCCACTAGGTCGCTTAATCGCGTCAGCAGTTTGTGCAACTTGCGTGTCTAGCTTCTTCACATGAGCGGTAACGGCTTCATACTTCGCATTGAGATCATTATACATGTGATCTACCTTAGCATTAATCTCAGTTGCTGCCTTTTGCTGATTCATCAAGAACTGCTGCATGAGGTTTTTCAGTTCGTCTCGAGAGCTTGGCACAGCGTTTGATACTTGAGCGTTTGCGAAGCTTGGCTGTTGTTGAGTTCCTCCTTGGAATCGGTTCTGATTTTGAGTAGGGACGAATTGTTTCCCTTGCTGGTTGCTGGAGTAGAACTTCTGAAAACTTTGGTTCTGTGGCAACTGATTCATTCCTCCACCTTGCTGCGGATAGATTTGGTCTTGTGGGTTTTCCACGTTGGTGCTTCGGTAAGAAAGGTTCGGGTGGCTCCTATAGTTAGCATTGAATCCACGATTCTGAACATATCCTTGCCCACTCACGTAATTGATCTCTTGCATAATAGCATCATCATCCTCTTCAAACTCTTGGAAAATAGGCACATTACCACTCTCATCCACAAAATGCACTGATTTGATTCCCCTAAGTAGTTGATTTACTTTTGCTGTCAGCTCATCAATTTTCTGCGTCTCCATGCTATTCACTTTCTTGGATCTATCATACTCAGGAGACTTGTTGCTGGAGCTCGAAGCTAAGTTCTCAATTAGCGCAAAAGCTCATTCCTTAGTCTTGGTCATAAAATCGCCATTGCTGGCCGCGTTCAGCGCATTCCGATAATCCCACTCAACACCATCATAGAAGATACCTAGGATCTGCTCATCCTTGAACCCGTGGTGAGGACACTCTCTTCTGTATTCTTTCACCCTTTCCCAAGCTTCACAGAAAGCTTCACCCGAGTGCTGTTGGAAGGAAGATATCTTGTTCCTCAAAGCGGCGGTTTTCGATTTGGTGTAGAAGTGATCCAAAAATGCTGCTCTAACCTCGGCCCATGTTGTCAATGAATCTGATGGCAGTGATTTTAACCAGCGTGAAGCCTTGTCTGCAAGTGAAAAAGGGAACAACTTGCACTTGAGAAACTCGCTAGGCATTCCATTAGAACCCGTGGTGCTGCAGATTTCTTCAAAATTTTCGATATGATCCATTGGAATCTCAGCTGAAAGTCCGTGGAAGAGGTGTTGCTTTACCAACGAAATCAACTGAGGCTTGATTTCAAAGTCTTGCCTCTGAATAGTAGGAGGCACGATGGCAGCTCGGTTTCGATAGTAGGCGTGCGGGTTGTCCGCGTCGCCAATACCCGGCTGTGGTTGCGGAGCTTCTTGTCTTTCTCTCCGCATCTGCTCTATCTCATCACGTAGCAACTGAACTTGAGCAGCCATTTCGTTATCATGCTCAGCCATGTCAGCCGTGAGCCTTCGCTGTCGATTCTTTCGTTCTAATCTAGCTAGCTCGGCGTTTGAGATGTTAACTAAAGTCTCGGTGCAGTTTCTTCTTGTTCTTTTACTGGTCATGCACCTGAAACACAAGGAGAAAGAAAAGAGAAAAGAAAATTAGTAGTTTCTTAGACTATATCTAAAATCAAAAATCAAAGGTAACGCAATTGGTCCCCGGCAACGGCGCCAAAAACTTGATACACAGAGTTTTAACCCAATTAAATTACTGCAAGTGCACAGACAATCGCAATAGTATAAAAGGAATCGAATCCACAGAAACCAAGGTTACACTATGATTTTGTGAGATTTTAAAATAAAGCTAAGACGAAATATGGGTTGTTTTAGTGACAGAATTACAAGCAAATAGAAACGATGTAAATTCGATAATTAATAGGCACTAGACTAGGGTATTTCTCCGGTATTCAGAGATGAAACTTGAGCAACTATTCAGGATTAAATTCAGCATAAGTCTAGAACTCGAATATAAAAATAAGAACGACCCACTCTCGTGGCGCCAGACTCTTTATCTAACAGCCTAAATACCTAAACTCTCGTTTGGACTTAGGGATGAAGATAAGCATTAATGTATTGATTCAATATGTTCACAAGCAACCGCACCAACTCTCGTCGCCTACGAATGAATGCTCACCAATGTCTTTTCTAGCAACCTAAAACACTCTCGCGAATAGGTTTAACCTAAGATCATAGACTAAGTGATTAGTTTAATCTAAGCATTAAATTTAACAAATGGCGAAGACAGTAAATATATGGATCCTATCTGTGCTCAACTTATCAAATCATGAATACCATTGAAAACCCTAATCTAGTTAAGGAACTACTCAGCCATGGAAGAACAAATCACAACAATGGATAAAAAGAAATTCATGAATAATATTGAAGTAGAATAAGGTTCAGAATTCTTCTCAAACAAAGTAGTGGCTGATCCTCTGGATCTTACAAGCATCAACCAAAAATCCAAAGTCTGGAGAAGAAAAACAAGAGGAAGAAAATCCCTGAAAAACAATCTCCCAAACTAAAAGGAAAACGAGAGCGTGAGAGAAAAGAGAGATCCTTTTTTTTGGTCTGAGAGCGTCCTTCTTTTAACTGGCGGCCACCTCTATTTTTGTCCACGTCAGCACGCCCAAAATTAGGTAAAAAGTCGAAACCCTTATTAATTCTTCGGAGCACCCTGGCGAGCACGTGCTCCCGAAATTGGACTGGGTGCTCTGCGTCTGTTTTGTGCTTTATAGCTGCGATTTCGTCCCTTTTTGCTCCAGAAGCTCAATTAGCTCCAGTCCATCAAATCCATGCTCCAAGACTTCATTCTAACCTGATAAGACTCAAAAACGACTCGAAAGACACAAAAAGACTCAAAAAGGACTAGTTAATATAAGCTAAAATCCTAAAATATCACGAATTGCGTTTCTATAAGAGTCCCCATGCTGATGTCGTCTTCTAAGTTGTTTCCGTCAAATGCTGAAATTGTCTCGTACAGAACTCTTCGAACATCGTAAACTATAAAATCCTGCAAATGGAGAAAAAAGGAAAATGGATACAACTAATGAAAGACAAATAAGTAGCAGATTATGAATGCTATTGTCATGTTCTGGTACCTGTGTATGATCTGTTGCGTACTGCCTCTTACGTTTGGAATCATCAGAATTGGAGCTTTTGTCGAATAAACTTCCTGTTAAATCCTGAGAATTGCACAGTTTGGCCCATTTCTTGTATTCATGGCTCGCATTTAGTATAGTCAGAAAGAACTGTGCCAGTTCGATCTCCCCAACTATATCATCTGGGATAGCTCCTACATAAGGCACAAAACAAACCCGATAAGTTCTCTGCGATATCTAGAAATGAGAATACAGAAAAAGTATAAAGGGCTAAAATATAATCAAAATCTGTTTTAGTTTAGTGCTGTCAAACCTGTTAATGCCAACTTTGTCAAACGGTCAACTGAAACTCCGCTCTCAGAAACCACATGACCCAAAAATCCAATCTCCTTTTGCCAAAAGCTACACTTACTCAACTTGCCAAATAACTTCTACTCCCTTAGCTTCTCTAACACCCTTCTCGAATGTATACCATGCTCATCAGAACTTTTCGAATACACCAATATATCATCGATGAAGATAATGACATACTCATCCAAGTACTCCCAAAACACATCATTCATCAATCTCATAAACACCGCTGGTGCATTCGTCAACCCGAATGGCATTACCACAAACTCATAATGCCCATACCTCGTTCTGAAAGTTGTCTTCGTAATGTCTTATTCCTCGATGGAAATCTGATGATACCTAGAAGCTAAATAAATCTTCGAAAACCAAGTAGCACCTCTCAATTGATCCAACAACTCATCAAACCTCGGGAGAGGGTATTTGTTCTTCATTATCACTCGATTTAGACCTCGATAGTCTATACACAACCAGAAACTCCCATCTTTCTTCTTCACAAATAAAACAGGTGCTCTCCACGGTGAACTACTTGGTCTTATGAATCCCTTATCAAGTAGCTCCTCCAACTGCTTCTTAAGCTCCACCATTTCTACAGAAGCCATACGATATGTAGCTTTAGATATGGGAGCCGTCCCCGGTTCCAACTCAATTATGAAAGGATCGGATCTCGCCGGTGGTAACCCTTTTAAAGGTTGAAACACATCTTCAAACTCCCTTACCACCGAAATATTTTGAAATGTTGACTCTCCCACTTCTTCAGGTATCGAAATGGTTGTAAGATATGCTTAACATCCCTTCTCAATCATCTTCTCAGCTTGAATAGCCGATATCACCAAAAATCCCGAAGTAGGTCTTACACCTTGATATACGACTTTCCCGAGCAGTGTCTCAAACACCACTCGTCTTCTATGACAACCAAGATTAGCTCTGTACTTTCCAAGCCAATCCATTCCCAAGATAATGTCATAGAGTTCCACTAGCCAAACAATTAAATCCGCCGGTTTAATTTCTCCGACTATATGAATATCCACATTTCTCACCAAACTGCGGGTTCGAAGCATTTGACCACCCGCTACCTTGACCACTCCCAAATGCTCACTAGGCTCTTCTTGGAACCTTCCTTCTTTCACTAACTCCGGAGTAATAAAGCAATGCGATGCACCAGAGTCAAACAACACGTGAGATTTAACCCCTCCCACGTTCAAGGTCCCTATACATAATTTATTTACTAAGATTTCTAAACAGTAACCACAACAAAATTCACAAACACAGCAAATAATTCAATAAAGTGAGAATTTCTAACCAGTGATCGGCTTTGAGTAGCTCCCTTCTCCGAACTCGATACTCAAGGAGTAGGCTCGGAAAGTCACCGCCGTCCGCTTAGATGGTGGAGCTACTGACTTCTCTCCACCTTGTTGCAACTTGGGCCATGAAGTATTGATGTATCCCATCTCCTTGCAATGGTAGCAACTCCTCATATTTTTATTAGGACAATTAACAACCCGATGATCCATGCCTCCACACTTAAAACATCCGGATTTCACACTTGTAGCACTCTTAGAAGTGTCTTCCCACTTCCTCTTTTGCCTTTTCTTAAACTTATTACCTTTTCCAGCGCCCGAACTAAAAAACTTCTTAGCTTGAGCCTCCGAGTTAGCTACTTTGGCTTCCTTTCTTAAGCCATCTTCAATCATGGCCACTCTCTCGACTAACTCGGCCACCAATGCATAAGTTCTCACAATGCATATGTTCTTCAACTTCAAGCAATACCACGTAGAAACCTCCTCACTTGGGCTTGCTCGTCCTCAAGACCCCTTCCCGCAAATCTTCGGAGTCGATTGAACTCCGTCTCATATTCTCAAATCGACTTAGTTCCTTGGAACAAGTCTAGGAATTCTCCTTCAAGTCTATTCATCGCTTCTTGCGGGAAGTAATTGAGGTTGAACTCTTCACAAAATCCGCCCCAAGTATCTACACCATTGGCTCTTCTAGCCAATACACTTTTCCACCACATGTGTGCATCTCCTTCTAAGTAATGCACCGCAAGATCAAGCTTATACTCCTCCAGACATCTCACCGAAAGGAAGTTTCTTTCTAATCTCGACCTGCACTCATCGGTTTCAACCGGCTTTGCACCTCCAGAGAAGAACTTGGTGCCAAGCCTCTGCATATGATCCATCACGGTGAGATAAGATGGAATCATGAATTCTACACCCGCAACCTCTTCCCTAACCTCGGGATTCACCACTCTTGGTGGCTCATCAACTCTGGGTGGCGTTACAGGAGTTGGAGCTGGTACCTTGATATATCATGGATTTTATCCGTTTTTAGCCATGATATAAGTCGTTTATCGAGTCTTTCTAGTGCTTTTTCTATCATTTTAGAGTCTTTTCAGGTTTTAGCACGTTTGGGACGAAATTGGAGATTTTGGAGACATTTGGAGCCTTTTTGGAGCAAACCGAAGAAAGTACCCGTTTTGAAGCTTTAGCATCGATCGACACCATCATGGTATCTCAAATTAATACCCTATGATGATACTAAAGCAGTTGCTGCAGTAAAGTTAGGGTCGAACACAAGAACTCAAGAAAACTCACACAGTAGATAAAAGATGTAGATTGTGCTAAGCTAACAGTGAATGACGAGAAAACAAATGATCAAATTGAACTTAAGTCGATTTATATGAGGGGAAACTAGGCTGAGGGAAATTCTCAGGAAATCAATGATTGATAACAATTAATCAATTAAGGTTCAATTCAATTAAGCGCCGTTCTTGAACTCAAACACAAAAGTATAGTTAACCAACTGTCGTTGCGAAAACTAACTAAGTCTAAAGTCTAAAATTCCAAATCTCTTTGCAAATCCTACACAGTAAACCAGCAATCAATTCAAGTTTGATATGTTCACAATTCGATTAAACCAAATCTCTTTGCAGATAATCCAATTGCTTACCCTAGGTTTTATCAAATTACTCAATTGCACTGTCGTGCCTAATCGATTAATCTAGGTTCTATGTTCTAAGTGATCAGGTTAGAAATAGTTTTGAGAACAACCTATGGTGAAGAACTATTCAGATTTTGAACCCTAACAAATCAATTATCATAAATCAGAGAAATCCATATGAGAAATCCCTAAACCTAAAATGAGACTACTCAGACATGATTGATGAGAAACAAAGCATAACTGAATAAATCATGAAATTAAACAAAAGAATAAAAACAAGGGTTCGGGATCTTCTCTATGATGAACAGAGTCTTGGATCCGTCTCCCTCACAAAAGCTCTCCAAATCTCAATGGTGGCTCAAGAATAATAGTCAAAAGTAAAGTCTGTCGTCCCCCTTTAACCTAATGACTAAAAGTTTGCTTAAATAGGTCTAAAATACGAGCTGGGCTTCTTATGTAAATAAAGGGGATGATTGGGCTTCTTATGGGCTTCCTTGAAAATCTCTTCTGCGCGTTGATTACGTCGGTATCGATCGATACCATGATGGTGTCGATCGATGCTAAAGCTTCAAAACAGGTACTTTCTTCGGTTTGCTCCAAAAAGGCTCCAAATGTCTCCAAAATCTCCAATTTCGTCCCAAACGTGCTAAAACCTGAAAAGACTCTAAAATGATAGAAAAAGCACTAGAAAGACTCGATAAACGACTTATATCATGGCTAAAAACGGGTAAAATTCATGATATATCAACTCCCCCAGACTTAGCCTTTTGCTTGCCCTCAAGCAAAATGATATATCATGGATTTTACCCGTTTTTAGCCATGATATAAGTCGTTTTATCGAGTCTTTCTAGTGCTTTTTCTATCATTTTAGAGTCTTTTCAGGTTTTAGCACGTTTGGGACGAAATTGGAGATTTTGGAGGCATTTGGAGCCTTTTTGGAGCAAACCGAAGAAAATACCCGTTTTGAAGCCTGAGTATCGATCGACACCAGTCCGAGTATCGATCGACACCATTCCGAGTATCGATCGACACCATTCCGAGTATCGATCGACACCATCATGGTATCGATCGATACCGACGTAATCAACGCGCAGAAGAGATTTTCAAGGAAGCCCATAAGAAGCCCAATACTTTCCCTTATTTACAAAGAAGCCCAGCTCGTGTTTTTAGGTTTATTTAAGCAAACTTTTAGTCATTAGGTTGGAGGGGAGACTTTTTACAGATTTTACTTTGGACTTTTATTCTTGAGCCACCACAGAGATTTGAGAGCTTTTGTGAGGGAGACTGATCCAAGACTTTGTTCATCATAGAGAAAATCCCGAACCCTAGTTTTTATTCCTTTGTTTAATTCCATGATTTATTCAGTTATGTTATTTGTTTCATCTATCATGTCTGAGTAGTCACCTTTTAGGTTTAGGGTTTCTCCAATGGATTTCTCTTATTTATGATGATTGATTTGTTAGGGTTCATAACCTGAATAGTTCTTCATCATAGGTTGTTCTCAAAGCTATTTCTAGTCTGATCACCTAGAACATAGAACTTAGATTAATCGATTAGGCACGACAGTGCAATTGAGTAATCTGATAAAACCTAGGGTGAGCAATTTGATTATCTGCAAAGAGATTTGGTTTAATCGAATTGTGAACATATCAAACTTGAATTAATTGCTGGTTTAATTTGTAGGATTTACAAAGAGATTTGGAATTCTAGATTTTAGACTTAGTTAGTTTTCACAACGAGAGTTGGTCAACTATACTATCGTGTTTGAGTTTAAGAACGGCACTTAATTGAATTGAACCTTGGTTGATTGATTATCATTTATCTTTGATTTCCTGAGAGTTACCCTGAGCCTGATCTTTCCCCTGAATTTAATCAACCAATCATATTTCGTTCTTCTGTTTATTAATTAACTGCGAATTGCTTAGCTTAATCTTCACTAATTTGCTTATTGTGTGATTTTCCTGAGTCCTTGTGTTCGACCCCTGTTATACTGCAGCAACTGCTTTAGTATCTTTTAGGGTATTAATTTGAGCATATCAAATTTGGCGCCGTTGCCGGGGACTCTAAAAATTCACCTTTAGAATTTTAGTTGTCGTTTTTGTCTAAGTTCGTCGTCAGTATCGATCGATACTCCGTTGGTATCGATCGACACTGAACGTCTGTTTTTAAATTTTGGTTACTTATCTTCTCGTTTTCTTTTGATTTTCAGGTGTATGCATCAGCGTACCACCAGGAGAACGAAAAACACACCACTGATCAACCTCTCCAACTCAGAGCTAGCAGAGCTTGAACGCACGAGTCGAACAAGGAAAAGAACTACAGTTGAGATGGATCTTCCACAGGGTTTAGTGCATGATGAGGAAGGTGGACAACTACCTCCTCCACAACAACCCCAAGCTGTTGCTGAACGGACGCTTGGCGAGTACAACCGACCGGATCAGTTCTATGCCAATCGTGCAGCGATCCGTATTCCGACTTTCCAGAGGAATGACTTTGAGCTGAAGCCTGCTTACTTCGCTCTTGTTGGACAACACCCCTTCACAGGCCTTTCTCATGAACACCCTATGGATCACATTGAGAAATTTGAAGATTTGGTCACTAGCATGAAGTACAATGGAGTGCCACAGGAATATCTCTTTTGTAAGCTCTTCCCATAGTCTCTTGGTGGAGAAGCAGCTTACTGGCTGAAGCAGTTGCCTCCTGGATCTCTCGCTACTTGGAATGAGACCAAGAACGCTTTCCTGAATAACTTTTATGACGATGCGAGATCGAGGAACTCAGGAACAAGATATCTCAATTTTCTCGGGGTCCAATGAAGCGCTCAAGGCTGCTTGGGTTCGATTCAGATCATATCAGAGAGACTGCCCTCATCACGGTTTCAGTCAAGTTCAGCTACTCGGGACCTTTTACAGAGGGATTGATTGGCGGTATCAGATGGCACTAGATTCTGCGAGCAACGGGAACTTCAACACTAGAGTTCCAACCGATGCTGTGAAGCTAATTGAGAACTTGGCGTCTAGCAATAGCACCAAGAATGCTGATTTCGAGCGGAAGAGGCTCGCTAGTGTTACCGACGGTTCGCAGATTGCTGAGGTTCAGGCGAAACTGGACACGATGCACAACCTCTTAGTGGGAAAGACAAAGAAGGCTGTACATTTTGCTGAGGAAGTAGAGAACATTGAAGATGAGGCAGAGGGTGTTAACTACATTGGTGGTTCTGGTTTTCAGGGTCAGCAATTTGGTTACAACAACAACCGAAACTTCAACAACAATCAGCAAGGTGGTTATAGGTCTGGAGGTAACCAATCTGGTTTTGGTGCCGCTCAATTTGCCCAAAAACTACTTCAAAGCGGTGATTTTACTCGCCAATATGGGAACTCTTCTTATCAACCTCATTCTCCCAAGACTACTGAGAGTAGAATAGAGACCCTCGTGGAACAGATTCTCCAGGGTCAACAAAAGATGACTGTGGATTTCAATAGAAAGCTGGATAATGTATACACTGATCTGAATGGGAAAATCGACGCTCTCGAAATCCATCAGAAGATGCTGGAAAATCAAATAGCTCAGACATCAGCTGTCAAGGGAAAGATAGTTCAACCACAGCATGGACATGTCAATGCAATCGCCTCGAGCGCTAGAGAAGAGAATTTTGAGCCTGAGATGACTGTGTTCGTATGCAGTGATACTAGTATCGACCGATACCTGCCTGGTATCGATCGACACTTCCCGAGATCTGCTGTAGATTCGAAGGTTGCTGAAGATGAAGATAAGAATTCTGACATTCCACGCGTATCGATCGATACCCCTACCTGTGTCGATCGACACCAACCTGCAGAGACGATACAAAACTCCAGTATCGATCGACACTCATCTGGTATCGGTCGATACCCTTCGCAGGCTGAATCAATAACTGAGAAAAGGACAGAGAAGGTTGAGGAACGGGTATACAAGCCAAAGCTACCTTACCCTGTTCTTCCCAAGCTGACAAGAGAGGAGTGGGAGGCTGCTAGAAGCAAGTTTTTGTCAAAACAAATGGTTGCAGGACCTCCTGTTACCAATACACCACCACCGCTGAGACAGTTGACAAAGAGGGAAGACCCAGGGAAATTCTCAGTTCCATGCTCCATCTCTAGAGTAAACTTCAAGGAGTCTCTCGTTGACTCAGGGTCTAGTGTCAACGTCATGTCGAGGGCGATTGCAGAGAGATTGAAAGCTGATATGAGATCTCCTAACACGCTTCTCACATACGCGGATTCTTCTAGCTCACTCCCTTACGCTACAATTCTTGATTTACCTGTTAAAATAGGAGATTGTCTGATTCCTACTGATTTTCAGGTTGTGGAGATGAGCCAAGGATCTAGGGTGCCCTTGATTTTGGGAAGACCATTTATGGCTACTGTTGGCGCGATCATGGACACGCCTAATAAGAGAATCTCTTTCTCTTGCATTGACGGAGAAGTCTTCTACGATGCCATTCCTTCTGGAAGAGCGCCCAGACATGTCTCGTGCATCACCATTGCCTGGGCGAGACTCTGATGATCGATCTGCTAGATGAGTCTTATGATGAACCAAAAGTCGCAGATGTTTCAAATGAACCCCCCAACACCCCAAGAAAGTTGTGGAGAAGACCAAGCCAACAAAGAGGAAGGCGACGAGCAAGAAGATCAACGGTGCTGCTAATTTCACTTTGATTCCTCAGAAGTGTGATGGAGATTCGATCGAATATAAGGTGAAGTGCAAGGGAACCTCGAAACCTTTCTCTAAGGTTAGAATTCTCATTCCTACGGAGATGAAAGAGAAAGAAGAGGATATGATGAGCAAAAATTTAAATCTGGAGTTGTCTAGTTGTGGAGCTGATTTTGGAGTGAGTCCTCCACCTTGTCCTGGCTGATATCTTAGCCAAAGTCAAGCTCGTGACATTAAACAAGCGCTTAGTGGGAGGCAACCCACTGGTAAGTCTATAAATATGAGTTTTTGTTTTTATATTTTGTTGTGTCTTGCGAATCAGGTCGGAAGAAGGATGGTCGTTTTTGTTCCGTATCGATCGACACCACCTTGGTATCGATCGACACCACCGCTCTATGGTAACACCTCTTGTTCTTGACCTATTTCGTTTTGTCCTTTGATTTCTTTCACCTTCTCTGGGCTTGATAAACACTGGGGACAGTGTTGTTTAAGTCTGGGGGAGGTAGTTACTAACATTGTGTTCATTTTTGTTTTGTAAAAAAAAAAAAAAAAAAAAAAAAATTTTGTTTAATTGAGTCAAAACAACTTAGAGTTTTCTGTCTTTTGCTCGAATTTGTTGTTCTGATTTTGCTTTTGAGTGACCACTGTTACAGGATTAGTTTCAGTTCGACTAATGAAAAATCCAAGAGATAACCAGCCAGCTAGAAATCACTGATGTCTCCAGCAAGGTTCTTCACAAGCTTTAGCCAAATTTTGCACTTCATCTACGCGGTTAGTGTTCTTAGAGCTTGATTCATCATTCATATCTGGCTAAGGAACCCATCATGCTTGAAAATTGTGGTATATCTCTCCCGTGAAAATTGTTGGATACATATATGCGTTAAAACAGGTAAAATCTATATAAAAGATGAAATGATTTCCGCCGAGTAGAGGGGTAGAAAAATTTCCTATGACCCCATTATTCTACTTGGATAAGGAATGATCACACAAAGGCCTGAAGTGAGGGGTAGGAAAATTTCCTATGACCCCATTATTCACCTAAGACTTTTGATACATTGAGAGGGTAAGAACCGGGGATTCGGTAGCAAACACTATCAATACTCGCGTTTCGGACCTTGATTTGTATATGCTGTTCAAATAAACCTGCGCTGTTCAAATCTAATGAGAACTGATTATGAAATAAGTCTGGGGGAGATGAAGAATACCGGAAAGCAATAAATGTTGTTGAATAAATGGTTCCTTAGCTATGATATTGTATGGGCAAGAATCTAGAAAGTTCTTGAACACTGATTGCAGCGATGAAACTGGCGATGAGAGCTTAGATGAATATTGGTGTGAGATAATAAGTGAAGTCTTGGGAAGTTGGGGTTCATACGGAGAAGTACATGGTGGTTAGATCTGGAGCTGATCAGGCAGCAGTGGGCGCTTGGGAAAAAGGGTCATTACAGCGATTTCGGTAACAGATCAGGATCTCTAAGGTTTTTCAAACCTCTTTCTCTAACTTAGTTTTCTGTTTTGCTTGAGGGCAAGCACAAAACAGAAAACTAAGTGAGAGAAAGAGGTTTGAAAAACCTTAGAGATCCTGATCTGGTACCGAAATCTCTGTAATGATCCCTCTTCCCAAGCGCCCACTGTTGCCTGATCAGCTTCAGATCTAACCTCCATGTACTTCTCCATCGGAATTCCCAGCTACCACAGACTTCACTTATTATCTCACACCAATATTCATCCAAGCTCTCATCGCCAGTTTCATCGCTGCAATCAGTGTTCAAGAACCTTCTAGATTCTTGTCCATACAATATCATAGCTAAAAAATCATTTATTCAACAACATTTTTTTTTTGCTCTCCGGTATTCTTTATCTCCCCCAGACTTATTTCATAATCAGTTCTAATTGGATTTCAACAGCGCAGGTTTATCTGAACAGCAAATACAAATCAAGGTCCGAAACGCGAGTATTGATAGTGTTTGCTACCGAATCCCCGGTTTTTACCCTCTCAATATATCAAAAGTCTTAGGTGAATAATGGGGTCACAGGAAATTTTTCTACCCCTCACTTCAGGCCTTCGTGTGATCATTCCTTATCCAAGTAGAATAATGGGGTCATAGGAAATTTTCCTACCCCTCTACTCGGCGGAAATCATTTCATCTTTTATATAGATTTTACCTGTTTTAACGCAAATATGTATCCAACAATTTTCACGGGAGAGATATACCACAATTTTCAAGCATGATGGGTTCCTTAGCCAGATATGAATGATGAATCAAGCTCTAAGAACACTAACCGCGTAGATGAAGTGCAAAATTTGGCTAAAGCTTGTGAAGAACCTTGCTGGAGACATGAGTGATTTCTAGCTGGCTGGTTATCCCTTGGATTTTTCATTAGTCGAACTGAAACTAATCATGTAACAGTGGTCACTCAAAAGCAAAATCAGAACAACAAATTCAAGCAAAAGACAGATCTTCAAGTGGTTTTGACTCAATAAAAATATATAATAAATAAGAAAACAAAAAGTCAATGTCAGTGACTACCTCCCCCAGACTTAAGCAACACTGTCCCCAGTGTTTATCAAGCCTAGAGAAGGTGAAAGAAATCAAAAGAACAAAACGAAATAGGTCAAGAACAAGAGGTGTTACCATAGAGCGGTGGTGTCGATCGATACCAAGGTGGTGTCGATCGATACGGAACAAAAACGACCATCCTTCTTCCGACCTGATTCGCAAGACACAACAAAACACAAAAACAAAAACTCATATTTATAGACTTACCAGTGGGTTGCCTCCCAGTAAGCGCTTGTTTAATGTCACGAGTTTGACTTTGGCTAAGATATCAGTCAGGACAAGGTGGAGAACTCACTCCGAAATAAGCTCCACAACCAGACATCTCCAGCTTCAAAGTTTTGCTCATCATATCCTCTTCTTTCTCTTTCATCTCCGTAGGAATGAGAATTCTAACCTTAGAGAAAGGTTTCGAGGTTCCCTTGCATTTCACCTTATATTCGATCGAATCTCCATCACACTTCTGAGGAATCAAAGTGAAATTAGCAGCACCGTTGATCTTCTTGCTCGTCGCCTTCCTCTTTGTTGCCTTGGTCTTCTCCACAACTTTCTTGGGGTGTTGGGGGGGTTCATTTGAAACATCTGCGACTTTTGGTTCATCATAAGACTCATCGAGCAGATCGATCATCAGAGTCTCGCCCGAGGCAATGGTGATGCACGAGACATGTCTGGGTGCTCCTCCAGAAGGAATGGCATCGTAGAAGACGTCTCCGTCAATGCAAGAGAAAGAGATTCTCTTATTAGGCGTGTCCATGATCGCGCCAACAGTAGCCATAAATGGTCTTCCCAAAATCAAGGGCACCTTGGATCCTTGGCTTATCTCCACAACCTGAAAATCAGTAGGAATCAGACAATCTCCTATTTTAACAGGTAAATCAAGAATTGTAGCGTAAGGGAGTGAGCTAGAAGAATCCACGTATGTGAAAAGCGTGTTAGGAGATCTCATATCAGCTTTCAATCTCTCTGCAATCGCCCTCGACATGACGTTGACACTAGACCCTGAGTCAACGAGAGACTCCTTGAAGTTTACTCTAGAGATGGAGCATGGAACTGAGAATTTCCCTGGGTCTTGTTTCTTTGTCAACTGTCTCAGCGGTGGTGGTGTATCAGCAACGGGAGGTCCTGCAACCATTTTTTTTGACAAAAACTTGCTTCTAGCAGCCGTCCACTCCTCTCTTGTCAGCCTTGGAAAAACAGGGTAAGGTAGCTTTGGTTTGTATACCCGTTCCTCAACCATCTCTGTCCTTTTCTCAGTTATTGATTCAGCATGCGAAGGGTATCGACTGATACCAGATGAGTGTCGATCGATACTGGAGTTTTGTATCGTCTCTGCAGGTTGGTGTCGATCGACACAGGTAGGGGTATCGATCGATACGCGTGGAATGTCAGAATTCTTATCTTCATCTTCAGCAACTTTCGAATCTACAGCAGGTCTCGGGAAGTATCGATCGATACCAGGCAGGTATCGGTCGATACTAGTATCATTGGGTACGAACACAGTCATCTCAGGCTCAAAATCCTCTTCTCTAGCGCTCGAGGTGATTGCATTGACATGTCCATGCTGTGGTTAAACTATCTTTCCCTTGACAGCTGCTGATGTCTGAGCTATTTGATTTTCCAGCATCTTCTGATGGATTTCGAGAGCGTCGATTCTCCCATTCAGATCAGTCTATAAATTATCCAGCTTTCTATTGAAATCTCCAGTCATCTTTTCTTGTCCCTGCAGAATTTGTTCCAAGAGGATCTCCGTCTTACTCTCTGTAGACCTCGGAGAATGCGGTTGGTACGCAGAATTACCGTATTGGCGAGTAAAATCACCGCTTTGAAGTGGTTTTTGGGCGAATTGAGTGGCACCAAAACAAGATTGGTTACCTCCAGACTTGTAACCACCTTGCTGATTGTTGTTGAAGCTTCGGTTGTTATTGTAACCAAATCGCTGACCCTGAAAACCAGAACCACCAATGTAGTTAACATCCTCTGCCTCATCTTCAATGTTCTCTACTTCCTCAGCAAAATGTACAGCCTTCTTCGTCTTTCCCATTAAGAGGTTGTGCATCGTGTCCAGCTTCGCCTGAACCTCAGCAATCTGCGAACCGTCAGCAACACTAGCGAGCCTTTTCCGCTTAAAATCAGCATTCTTGGTGCTATTGCTAGACGCCAAGTTCTCAATCAGCTTCACAGCATCGGTTGGAATCCTAGTGTTAAAGTTCTCGTTGCTTGCAGAATCCAGTGCAATCTGATACCGCCAATCAATCCCTCTGTAAAATATCCCGAGCAGCTGAACTTGACTGAAACCGTGATGCGGACAATCTCTCTGGTAGGATCTGAATCGCACCCAAGCAGCCTTGAGTGCTTCTGTTGGACCCTGAGAAAATTGAGAGAGCTTGTTCCTGAGCTCCTCCGACCTCGCATCGTCATAGAAATTGTTCAGGAATGCGTTCTTGGTCTCGTTCCAAGTAGCGAGAGATCCGGGAGGTAACTGTTTCAGCCAGTAAGCTGCCTCTCCACCAAGAGAGTATGGAAAGAGCTTACAGAAAAGGTATTCATGCGGTACTCCATTGTACTTCATACTGGTGACCAAGTCCTCGAATTTCTCGATGTGATCCATAGGGTGCTCATGAGAGAGACCGGTGAAAGGGTGTTGTCCAACAAGAGCGAAGTAAGCAGGCTTCAGCTCAAAGTCATTCCTCTGGAAAGTCGGAATACGGATCGCTGCACGATTGGCATAGAACTGATCCGGTCGGTTGTACTCGCCAAGCGTCCGTTCAGCCTCGGCGTGAGGTTGCTGAGGTTGACGTCCAGCCTCGGCAGGAAGTTGGCGTCCACCTTCCTCATCATGCACCAAACCATGTGGAAGATCCATCTCAACTGTAGTCCTCTTCGTTGTCCGATTTGTGCGTTCAAGCTCTGCTAGCTCTGTGAGGGAGAGATTGATCAGTGGTGTGTCCTTCTTTCTCCTGGTAGCACGCTGATGCATACACCTGAAAATCAAAAGACGACAAAATAAGTAACAAAAATTCAAAAACAGACGTTCAGTGTCGATCGATACCAATGGAGTATCGATCGATACTGACGACGAACTTAGCCAAAATCGACAACTAAAATTCTAAAGGTGAATTTTTAGAGTCCCCGGCAACGGCGCCAAATTTGATATGCTCAAATTAATACCCTATGATGATACTAAAGCAGTTGCTGCAGTAAAGTTAGGGGTCGAACACAAGAACTCAAGAAAACTCACACAGTAGATAAAAGATGCAGATTGTGCTAAGCTAACAGTGAATGACGAGAAAACAAATGATCAAATTGAACTTAAGTCGATTTATATGAGGGGAAACTAGGCTCAGGGAAATTCTCAGGAAATCAATGATTGATAACAATTAATCAATTAAGGTTCAATTCAATTAAGCGCCGTTCTTGAACTCAAACACAAAAGTATAGTTAACCAACTGTCGTTGCGAAAACTAACTAAGTCTAAAGTCTAAAATTCCAAATCTCTTTGCAAATCCTACACAGTAAACCAGCAATCAATTCAAGTTTGATATGTTCACAATTCGATTAAACCAAATCTCTTTGCAGATAATCCAATTGCTTACCCTAGGTTTTATCAAATTACTCAATTGCACTGTCGTGCCTAATCGATTAATCTAGGTTCTATGTTCTAAGTGATCAGGTTAGAAATAGCTTTGAGAACAACCTATGGTGAAGAACTATTCAGATTTTGAACCCTAACAAATCAATTATCATAAATCAGAGAAATCCATATGAGAAATCCCTAAACCTAAAATGAGACTACTCAGACATGATTGATGAGAAACAAAGCATAACTGAATAAATCATGAAATTAAACAAAAGAATAAAAACAAGGGTTCGGGATCTTCTCTATGATGAACAGAGTCTTGGATCCATCTCCCTCACAAAAGCTCTCCAAATCTCAATGGTGGCTCAAGAATAATAGTCAAAAGTAAAGTCTGCCGTCCCCCTTTAACCTAATGACTAAAAGTTTGCTTAAATAGGTCTAAAATACGAGCTGGGCTTCTTATGTAAATAAAGGGGATGATTGGGCTTCTTATGGGCTTCCTTGAAAATCTCTTCTGCGCGTTGATTACGTCGGTATCGATCGATACCATGATGGTGTCGATCGATGCTAAAGCTTCAAAACGGGTACCTTCTTCGGTTTGCTCCAAAAAAGCTCCAAATGTCTCCAAAATCTCCAATTTCGTCCCAAACGTGCTAAAACCTGAAAAAACTCTAAAATGATAGAAAAAGCACTAGAAAGACTCGATAAACGACTTATATCATGGCTAAAAACGGGTAAAATCCATGATATATCATACTTCCCTTGGTAACCTTTCCAAAAGCTGAGTCAATAAACCGAACACCTGCCCCATCATCTTCGGACCTGCCTGTTGCTGAACCTCAACTCGCGGTTTAACCCCAACCGCTTGAGCCGCCTCACCCGCAGCTCATTTATCCCCACCACCAACAACATTACCAACCCTGGCTTGATCCTCACCAATGGGGTTCACATTCTCCACACTTTCAGCTGACTCGCTCCTTGGCACCATCCCCCTACCTCTACCAACTATATCATCTGGGATGGCTCCTACATAAGGCACAAAACAAACCCGATAAGTTCTCTGCGCTATCTAGAAATGAGAATAGAGAAAAAGTATAAAGGGCTAAAATATAATCAAAATCTGTTTTAGTTTAGTGCTGCCAAACCTGTTAATGCCAATTTTGAGCAGATCTCAGCATCAACCAAATTAGGAGGAAAAATTCCAGGCGTGTCCAGTACATAGACGTTGGGATGGCTACCAATCTGAAACAAATAAAATTCTCTAATAGTTGCAACACGCAGAACTCAAACAAACAGAAGTGCAAGTACCCCTAAAGGACATATAAGCTAACACAGGCAAGTGCCACAAACGTAATAAGCATACAGAGAAACTGAAGTGACATGATCACTCAAGTATTTTGACAAAAGAAGGGAAAAACAAACCTTCAAGCTCATAATGTCTTTCGTATCTCCAGGCTGGGGGCTAACTGTTGTATGCTTTAGCTTGCCTTTCTCTGTAAACGAACATGTTAAATTGATCATAAAGAACTAAAATTACGGGCAAAGAAGCAACAATCCATTATGAGATAGGACTTACCTGCAGCACTGATCCTTCCGATTTGATGAAGAGAATTGGCGAGAGCGGACTTTCCTACGTTAGGAATCCCAAGAAGCATCATAGTTGTGGTATGACCAGAATGACCAGCCTTGTGCAATTCCCTAACTTGACTCTGCAAGAAGTTGAGAAACTGAAAAAAAAAAAGGAAAAAAGAGTCGTCTTTAAGTTTCTTAGCCTTAAAGAAGCAAGAACTGAAGATGAAATCAAGAGAATTAGCGGAAAAAATGTTGCTTTCTTGACACACACTTCGTTATGTGAATTTACTGAATACGAAAGATATATATATATTTTTTTTCGTCAAACCATCAAACTTTCATTACCACGAAACCATTAAAGTCTATCAGTTTCCACAAAGTGGGATAACCAACTCGGAACACAAGAGTCCACAAAAAAAAAATACGCAGGATTAGCCATTATCACATGTGATAAATCATCCGCCGAGACATTACACAAACGGGAAGCAAACGCAAAAGAAATTTGAGACGGTAACTTTAAATTGTTACTCTAAAATATATATACAAATGATTTTTTTTCCAGCATATACTAATAACAAAATTTATGAGTTTCCATGACAACGGATTAAATTTGAGAGAAATACAAAGAATTATATGTTTAGATCGGCTCGAACAAAAATTTTATATCTAAAAGATGCTTAGTTATTTTTTTTTTTTTGGTTTGATTAGATATATTAAGCAAGTAATGTCTACGTAGTTAACCATTCAGACTTCAATAATTGCATGTAAGCAAAACAAATAAAAATAATATTCTCTAATTTTTTTTCATTATGTCTATTCTATCCTAGTCAAATTTACATTTTTGCCAATGTTTAGAGGTCTTACGTACGACTATGGTGACGTGTCTTTTACTTATATACATATTTTTTTTGGAGGCTGATTGATTAAACCGGTCATTTATGTAAGCCTTGCAAAAAAAAAAAAAAAGTTAACATTTTCTTCTTTTTTTTTGTCACGCAAGTTAACATTTTCTAAATTTTCATTTACCTACGGCCGTTCCTTTTACTTATATGCATATCATATGTTTTGGACTTATTTATTGGGAATGCGACTTTAAACCGTTGTTCTAAAATATCGGTTTTAAAAAATAATTTGATTTATTTTAAAAAATCTAAAGCTATATATTAATGACTTTAGAAAAAACCAATTTAACAAAAAAAACAAAGGAATGTAAATGGGTTATGAGAAAATTTCTGAGGGATTTTATTATCTTAAAAATTATAAAGTGTGACTGGAAAAAAATTAAATTTGTAGTACTTGATAATAAAATAAAATTTCTGCATCCCCTTGGTGTGACTGTTTTCATTGATCCATAGAAGATCCCTGAAATTATCTTATTTTCATTTTTTTTCCAGGAAAATACTTTGTCTTCTTTATATGATTAATAATACCATTCGTATTAAAATAGTTATGATGGAATATCACGATTTAAAAGTTTTAGTTTAGAATTACGGTTTGAATGATACGAAAATTCAATCACATGCAAAAAACTTTGGAAGTTAAAAAATAAAACTAAAAGTTTTGCAAACTTTGGAAGCTTCTAAATAAATATAAATATAAATATAAAAAACTTTGCAAGTTAAAACATAAAACTGAAAAGTAAGTTTTCATAACAATACTGAATCTTAAAGTTTTGAAACCCGATAAGTTTCGCGCATGCAATGATCAAATACATATATCAAATAAAAAAGAAAACTCAAAGCTTAACTTACGTTTACCATCATCCATTTGCTTATCATTTCATCGAATCTAAGATGTTCTTAGGTGGTGGCTCGATCCAAATACTCCTAAGAGGGCATAGTTCTTTCTGCATTTGCCATATTTTTGTTAGTTTTGGGAACTGCTTACGCGGATAGTACCTGCCTTCATCAAACGAGTAGGATACACAACTCTTGCAATGTAAACCATACTTTGGGAAGTACACACTGTTCCTTATCCCTAGAACATATATCTAATCTCGTCTCTGAGGAGTAGAGACTTGCAAAGATTTTCACGCCGGAAAGATTAGTACTACGTACTCATCTCCTCCCAAGTGGAGGAGACAAGTTTATACACCATCGGCATCTCGCTGCTACATGTATACATGAGAAAGAGCACTCCTTTCGGTTTAGTCAAATAAATTCTCTTCGGCAGATTAAACCATTCATCATGATGAATATAAGGGCACTTATGTTCATGCCATTCTTGATCAAAGTCAACTAAAACACCTCTCGAGCTGAAGCAATAAAAGTGATCATTGGCATAGACTTGTCAAATCCAAGGTTGCTATGCATATACGGGTCAAATCCAAGAGAGAAAGAAGAATCTTGAGTAATCCACTCAGTTGCTCCAGGATAGCAAATGCTTATACGAACGATATAGCTCGTTAAAGGTCTTATAGCTATTAACACACAAGTACCCGATGTAGGGGCCGAAGAGAAAGCAATCGCCTGAAAGGACAACTCACACTTTGGCAAGTTTATAAGCTCTCGAGTATAAGGGTTGAAGAAGAACATGTCCACTAACGTGGATCTACGCATAAGCAACCATCCGTCTTTCGAGTAACAAACATTGGTTCCAATGGATCGAAGAGAATAATCAAGTCGTCACGTTTCGGAAATGAGATACACTAGTAAAAAAAATCTGTATAGTCACGATCTAGTCACGAAATTTCGTAGCTAATTTAAATTTAGCCACAAAATTTCTTAGCTAATTTAAATTTAGCCACGAAAATAAACACAGCTATTTTAGTCACGAAACAAATTAGTGGCTAAATATAGCCACAAAAAATTTTCGTAGCAAAATTCGTGGCTATGTTAGACAAAAAAATAAATTGTGGTTAAAACGTGGCAATGTTAGCCACGGAAAATAAATGTGGGTAATTGAATTATAGCCACGAAATATTTAGTAGATAAAACGTGGATAATTTTAATTCTATACCCTACACTCTAAACTTTAAACCCTAAACACTAAACACAAACTCTAAAACCCTAAACTCTATATACAAACTCTAAAAACTAACATCTAACACTAATAAAATCTTAACTTTTTCAAAACTTAAACATAAACTCCAATAAAATCCTATACCCTAAACTTTAAACCTAAACTACAAACTCTAAATCATAAACTCTAAACCTTAAACTTTAAAATTTTAATCATAAAAATTAAATCATAAATTCTAAACCTTAAACTTTAACTCTTAATCATAAAAAAATTAAATCAATCTATTTTAAAACTATTTACATATAATTTAACACATCAAAAAAAAAATCAAAAATCTTCAAAATCTTTTAAAAATTAAATATTATTATTTTAAATCTTAAATATACAATTTTTAATCTAATTTATTTTATAAAAAATTTCATATCTATCATGTTTAAATCTATATTTTATAAAATTATTTTAAACATCCAAATATTTCAAATCTAATCAATTTTTAGCCTTAAACCAAAATTATAATCATTATAATAAACTAAAATAAATCTAATTATTTTTAAACCTAAGTCTAAATATTTTTAAATCAAAATCAAATCTAATCATTTTTAAAATCAAAAACCCCTAATTACTAATCCTAAACTCTAAATCAAATCTAATCATTTTTAAAATTAAAAACCCCTAATTCCTAATCCTAAACACTAAATTAAATCCTGAATTGTCATTGGCTAATCAATATACACAAGGATAACACTATCCACAGTTGATGGAATAATCCAACGGTCACGATTGACTCCTTAAGTTTTCTCATTCTTCGTTTATATTTCTTGTAGCTGCAAATCTTTAAGCTTGCATCGAGACAAAGTGCCGGAGACAAATTCTAAAGCTTCGTCGGAGACACCGTCGACTTCGTCTCTTCAAAACCTCCCGCCGGCGACTTCTTCTCTTCGAATCAGCCCCTGACTTGCGTTTTCTATGTTTATTTCACCGGAGACACCGTCGACTTCGTCTCTTCGAATCAGCTCTTGACTTAAATCTCGTTTCCTCTTCTTTGTTTGTTTGTTTTGTTCATGATGGATATGTATGTGTGTATTTTGGTGCTTTGATTTGATAGGAAATTGGAGATTTTGAGAACTGGATGAAGACAATGGACTTTGATTGCAAAAAAATCATTGCTGCAATTTGCAACATTCACGGCGGTTGGTGACTCTTCACCTTAATCGGAGACGCCGGAGCTAATGGTGTTGCAGAAGCGGCGGTGATGGTGAAGCAGAAGTGGCGGTGGTGGCTCAGATCAGGAGAACGGGAAGAAGAGGACGAGCTGGGAGGATGAGATGGAAGGATATCGCCGGAGTGGCTCGACATTTTTTTTAATTAAAAATTAAAAAATAACTAAAAATAGTAAAAATTAAAAAAATAATTAGAAAAATAATTTTTTTTTGTTAATTTTTTTTTATTTATAATTGTAACGAATTAGCTACGGAAATATTTGTGGCTACATTGACAGAACCACAAAATGTTTTCATGGTATTTCGTGGCTACTTTAATCATGAAATGTGTGTGACTAATTTGTGGCTCTAAACAGTAAAAAAGCCAAGGGAAGCCATGAAACAATTTGGCCACGAAGCTATGGCCATGTAATTTTTTCGTGGTTTTCTGTGATTATTTAGACGTATAACCACAAAAATATCCTCTTAGCCACGAAATTTTTTGTGGCTATATGCAGTTTTTTAGTCGTGATAACCCGAACAGATTCAGTGGCTTTACGCCATGCCTTGCAGACAGCAGACGAACGAATGTTATCTTTTAACACAAGATAATACATTATTATTTCTTTCGTGGATAGGTCTTAGAATCCCTAAGTTTTCTGATTTCCCTAGATCTTCAAATCATCTACGTATTGTGATTCAAAGACTATAATCTAATGAGAAACCTTTGATATATATCATTTTCAATATGAGAGTATTGAGGGAGAGAGAGAGAGGGGAGAACTCCTAAGATAAGCTTTCCTCTCTGATCAGTCATTTTGATTTACAGCAGATAAAAAGACAAGTAAAAATGTTATGTCACAATTGATACCTATCTTATTATATAAAGTTGAACGCGATTTGAGTGTGATATGTGTCAAATGATAACTCATTAGATTTTGACAAGTGTCATTGCTAATTTAGATTGTGATACGTGTCAATTATAATTTAAAAATATAAACAAAAATAGAAAGATAATTGTTTCTTCAATAGAAAATCAATCTTCACAAACAGCGCAAATTCAAGAAGTTCAAAGTCTCATTAATCCTCAAACGTGTGATGATGATAACAATGAAAAAGAAGAAAGAGATTCCTCCAAACCACCAAGAAAATTCAAGTCAATGAATGAAATATTCCAAGTAGCACCAAGAGTGGAGTTAGAAAAAACGTCTCAAATAATTGAAGCGTATTTTCTTGTGTCGGAGGAACCACGATCGTATGATGAATCGTGTTTTCTATTCTGCTCGAAAATGGGATAATATATTCATGTGAATAGAGGTATTATTAGTTGTTGAAAATGTAATATTTTATATTAGTGTTTAATTTACTTGATTTTTATGAAAAATACATCCGCTGTCCGTACGTCCGCAGGCCACCAGTAGAACGTTCGTACGATCGCAGTCCATGCGTCCGGATCGCATCCGGATGTCAGTGTCCCATACGGACGGTCCATACATCCGTGTCTCATACGGACGGTCTATTCGGACGTGTCCCTTACGGACGGTCTATCCGGACGTGTCCCTTACGGACGTCCGCATCCGGATGTTCGCATCAGAACGCTGTAGCAAAATCCGATAATTTCCAAAATCATCGATTTTTCTCACTCCAGTACTCGATGATTTTCGAATCCTCTAATTTTCCTCAACAAAACTCCGATATCTTCAAGTCACTCTCGATGGAAACTCAACAAAACAACCAACAACAACTTCAGAAACCTTAGAACGACAAGGCAATAACCTCACACCAAAATCATCGACAATCCAACTCGAATCCTCGAGAAACATCAATATTTATCGAGAAATATCAATTCTTCTTCGATAATTCCTCGATAAAACTCAATAACACCAAAATCTAACTCGACAGATCGACTCAGAACATCAAATAACCTCAAAAGACACTCGGCGAACTCAATCCACAACAACTCAAAAGCGTCAACCCATGGTCTCATCCCGCGTACGTCCGGGTACGCGAAACATCGGCATTTCGGGACCTGCCCGATAATCTGATCGTGCCGAGAAATCGATTGCCCGAGAGACGGATCTTACAAATTCCCTCCAAAGACCATAATATTGATAACATAAGCGAAAGAAGTATTCATACTCTAAATGAGCTTAAATTATTTTTATTACCATATGTTTTTCCGTGAGTTTCTATTGATTTTACGAGTGAGATTATTTGTTGAAAACTATGGATATTGCTAACAAATTAACAATTATGACAAATCCCAAAAATCATATTCATGTAAACCTCTCCAATATTTTGTGTAATAATCAAATCAATACAATTAAACCTAGATGTGTGGAAACATTAAGTAAAAGAACTTAGAGACGTCAAGACTCAAGAGTGTTTTTGACTGAGACTCTATATGATATATAGAACCAAACGTCACTACTTAATTTTTGTAGATAAGGCCAACAAAAGGGCTATCTAAAATATATGATCTTTAGGCTGACCCCAACCGAGTTCGGACTAGGCTGAAAAACTCGAAAATATCCGATATGATATAGACTTTTGACTAAAAGGTTTGTTTAAACAATGTCACATATATAAAATGTATAAAATCTTGATTTACATTTACAATTACAACTAGATAAACTGTTATTTATTTGATATTAACGTGTTAAGCTGAACATAATAGTTCAACGAATTGAAAGTGCTAAGACTGTTGGAACAATGAGTGACATGTTGGGACAAACGTGAAATGAATTGGTTAACGTTAACGAGATTCAAAAAATTAATTAAGATAAATATCAAAATATATTTTCTCGATCTAATAAATATATTCTTTTTATCGTGATTACCAGTTAGTTCATTAAGATCTTCCACCATAGGCCGTAGTTCCGACCGGTTGAAACCTAATCGAGATAACCTATCCCAAACCAAATCCATCATTTTTATCCATGGATATCAATAAAAAAATAATTGAAAGCTTTCTTCAAATGTTTCATTTATACGAGTGAAAAACCCTAAGTTTTATTTTATTATAACAAATTACAAAACCTAGCCAATCCACCGCTAAACCTCCAAGATTGAACCGTATATTAATTATTATAACCAAAAATGCAATTGAAGCTTGCGTAAATATATATGTATATATTTTTTTTAGTAAATGTTAAACTGTATTCACTCAAAAAAAGATTGTTTGTACATCTAAGTGCCATAGTTTCCGAAAATTTAGAAATGAGCTGAAAAAGAAGAAACTAACACATGAATGATCTATTTAGTTCTCTTATTGTGATTCGAACCAGAGTTGGAGAGCATTGTCATGACTCATACTTTCCCGGACCTTGATCTCGTAAAGAGGATATGAAATTTCTTATTTGTTTATCAATCATCTTGTACAATACCTCCACTGGTGCTGAAGCTTTGCCATGTCGCCTTGAATTCTGTTCTTGGCATATGTAATACGTAGTTGCTTGAACCAAGTAACGAAATAGAAAAAGTTTAACCCGAGGCATCGTCGAGCTATTAAGCTTTGTTTGAATTTGATCCCAGTTGGATGTGTATCCAGTTGCGAAGAAGCCAAGTGAAAGCTTTCTCCATATAGTGGTGTTGTACCTACAGTCAAAGAACAAGTGGTTATGATCTTCTTCCGCCGCTTTGCATAATATGCAGGTCGAGTCAATTCTGCAGTTCCAGTTCTTCATCCTATTTGCGGTTGATAATCTCTTGTGAATGACCAACCATATTAAGAATGCAAATTTCGGAGTCGCATTTGTAAACCAAAGACCCTTGAACCAGCTCACTTTCGGTGAACAGCCCCGAATAATGTTCCATGTGTTCTTTGTGATGAATATGTTCTTAAATACTGAATTCGAAGCCTTCCAAAGATGTAAGTGTTAGTCCCGCCAATGTAGCTTGAATTTGATTTAATATGTCGGATCTATGACTCCTTCTGCGATGATTACGAACAACACTATCAATGGATTCATGTTGCGGAATGCCAAGATCTATTATTCCCCTGTGTCTAGTGATGTCAATAATACGACCAAACTCTGACCATGACTCAGTACCAAAAAGACGTAGAGGCTCCATTCTTTATCTTCACTCTATGGAAATTTTGTGCAGTGGTCTATATTTTAAAAGCCTTTTCCACATCCATGACCCCATACTTGATTTATCCTTCATAGACCAAAAGCAACCATCTCGAATAATATTTTTCCAAATTCAAGAAACCCATAATGTAGATTTTCGTGAGAACATCCGCCATACAAGTTTCAAACAGCTGACTTATTCGATTCAACGAGGCTTCGAATCCCTAAATCACCTTCTTGTTTTGGCTTGCAAACATTCTCCCAAGATATTTTTGTTTTTCGAGGATTCAACTCCAGTCCCGACCACAAAAAAGCTGAGCAAAGTTTATTAATCTCTTGAATGCAACTTTTTGGTAAACGAAAAGCTGACATTCAGAAATTAGTTAAACTCAGAATTACCGAAGTAATTAGTTGTAATCTGCCTGCAAATGATAAATAACGTGCTGTCCAAGAATTTATTTTCCCACGAATCTTTTCCAGCAAAACGCTATAATCTGCATGAGATAATCTCTTGGTGAGTAGAGGAAGTCCCAAATAACGTACCAGCAATTGCCCTTGTGAGAAAGCGAACGTTGATAAGATTTCCTGGCCGACTTGGTCCGATATTCCCGCTAAAAACAGTGTCGATTTCTCAATACTTATTCGCAGTCCTGAATATTTAGTAAACTGATCGAAGATGCCCATGACTCCTTCAATTGACCTCTTCGTTCCATTTAACTCATCAGCAAAGCACAAATGTGTTAAACCAATGTTATTGCATTTTGGGTGGTATCCGATCTGTTTTTTTTCAGCCGCATCGTCAAGCATTGTGGAGAGAACAAAATGCGTAAATATTTAAGTTGTCGCTTAGTAACTTACCGGCGTTTGTCCCGAGGATACTAATAATATACAATATTCTTATAGGACACAGTGAAGTGTATGATCACAATATATGAATGAGTCAGAAATGAAGGCATGGTTTCATAGTGGTGAAGACGGACACGGTAAAGTGTATGATCGATCTGAGTTTGAAATTTTGGAAGTCATACTTACTCAACTACGTTTTGGTCAAACTTGGATTTTCTGAATAATGTGATGTGTCAGATTTGTCTCTTGGAAAATTTTGATTAAAAAATCTAAAAGATCTACTTTTCCAAAGGATGATATATATTCATACAAGAGGAGCCTTTATCTCAATATTCATTTATTTTATGTACATAAGACTTAGTAAAAAATTCGCGAAAACATGACTAACGGTGGTTTGGGAGAATCCAACAATCTCGTACATATAATGAATAATGATGACAGTCTCTTTTTTTTTTTTTTTTTTAATAAAGTAGAGGATGATCACTTTCAAACCATGCTAAATATTTTTTGGGAACTATGACAAAGTTTTGGGACAAGAAATAATTTTTTAAGTCAATAGTGATGTTTAGAAAAATATACCTAATTATGCAAAGAACAAATGAAAAGAATACCTAAGAGTACGAATAATTTGAAATATTTTTAAAAAGTCCAGCTTCCCTACAAAAATCAAAACGACAGCACGTGCTTCCACAAAATTAAGAACCGGGACGTGATGTCGCTGTGTTGATATTCTTGGGCTGACTTTGTATTCTCTCTTTTACACAGGGTCGTCAAACCACATCTCTCCAAACTTACGTCCTCTTTAATTAGCTTACCCAACTACCATGATTTAAACCACGCCTCATTTACTTTTTAATTCTTTTATTTCTCTCTATCGCGAAATTTTGAATAAAAAACGCGGTTTTTATACTCTTTAACCGGATTTTCGTGGTAAACCGGTTTTTTTAACCCGGTTCTTCTTTGTCTTCTCAAAATTTAGGGTTCTTGTGCCTCTGAAACTTCTTATTAAAGATGTCTTGTTTCTTCCTTTCTTCATCCCAATCAACCTCATCCAATTCACTATCTGAATCAGATGACTCTTCACGCCTGTTTAATTCACCATCATCTTTCAAATTCTGTTTTTTAAGCTTCTCGATAAACGGCTCAATCCCTAAGTAATCCTCTTCATCTTCGGCATCAATGTCTTTGTAATCAAGTCCTTGTCTTTGCCTCTCTTCTCTCTCACGCTGCTTATCTTTCTCAACCTCCACTCCCTTTGCCACTCACGTCAACATATATACAGTAAAAGTTCATCGATTGGAAGAAAATCCAAACCCAGAAAAATTGATTTAAGAATAATCAATTTAAGAATCGATTCAAGAATCGATCTAGGAATTGAAAGAGATCAAACAAATTGAAACCCAGAAAAAAAGAAAGGAATCAAACATTAGAGTTTGGGAATTAGGGAATTAGGGTTTCTCGTATTTGCGTTCTAAAAAAATCACGTTTACGATTAATCTAAACGTGGTTTAGTTTAATTGAACAGTATTTGGTTTAAATAGGGGGAATTAGAAAGAAATTAAAAAGTACATGAGGTGTGGTTTAAATCATGGTAGTTGGGTAAGCTAATTGAAGATGACGTAAGTTTAGAGAGATGTGGTTTGACGACTCTATGTAGAGGGGAAATACAAAGTTAGTCCTATTCTTTTTCTCACCAACTTCACGCCGTCTTAGTTTACCGAAAACAAAGTGGCTTTTTAGTTTTTATGATTGTAGGACGTGATTGATTGTGTATTTGAAATTTTTTTACAGCCATATTGGAACTAAACATCTAAAATCAAAACAATCACGCTTTATATATATTTTTCTAAAAGTAAAGCCACTTTTATTTTTGTTTCTTTATTTAGTTTTTTTTTTGCTGTAGAAACCTAAAAATTTAAATCCATAAATTTGGTCTTTGAAAAAATTTGGAATGTTAGTTTTGCAAACTATCTATTATAGAAAATTGATTCTATATCCTAAATTCTAAAGATACATCAAAAAATCTACAGAAAAAATTTTACAGCAAAAATCATAAATATACTGTCCAACCAATCAGACCTGTATCCAATATATGACGTGTAAAGATTAAAGCCACGTTCCACCAATAACTGATTGACACGTATCCATCGAGTTTTCTTTTTTTTCCTCTATGGTTACGTCATCGCATACGTCAACCTTTTTGTGGGGTCGAAGTGATAAAAAGGAAAGTCGTAAAAGGCATCGTCACTGAGTCTTTCCCACTATTTTAACCCATCAGTGACACTCCTTTCTTCTCCAATAAACTCCATTCCTCTTTCTTCTTGATTCTACCATCTTTTCTCTAATCTCCGCAACTATGGCTCCATCTACGAAGACCGTGAGTGGGGTTCCACGATCACGAGATCATACCTTTTTTTTTTTTGGTTTAATGTGATATTTATATTTAAAACCAAAGAAACAATTTTTTTTTTTTTTACCAAAAAAAAAACAAATTTAAAAATAAGTTTGAGAGCCCAAATGGAAAAATTACAACAACTGCACTAACGATCCTACTTTTTCCCTCTAACGATTTTTTTTTGGTGATCTTGTAATAATTAATCCGAGTTTTTTGGCGTCTTTTTTTATTTTTAGGTTTTGATCCCTATTGCACACGGTACGGAGCCTCTAGAAGCGGTGGCGATGATCACCGTGTTGCGGCGAGGTGGTGCTGACGTGACGGTGGCTTCCGTCGAGAATGAAGTTGGCGTTGAAGCTTGTTATGGCATCAAGATGGTCGCTGATACTCTTCTCTCTGATATTACCGACTCTATTTTCGACCTTATTGTTCTCCCCGTAAGTCTCTATGCTGGTTTAACACTTTCTTTGCGTCTAATCTGAGAATTAAGGACACCAAATAAGTGGAACGATCAGTTATCAATGAGCTCACTTAACTTAGTTTTGAAAGTGATGTTGATAATTCCTGCAAAGAACGTTGGTTATAAGATGTATCTATTGCAACTTTTGTTCTCTGAAACGACTTCATAGATTCTTGTTACTAATGGTTTCTGAAAGATTTCAGAATTGTGTTTCTGATACTCATTTTGATTATATGATTGGTAAAAGGGAGGGCTTCCTGGCGGCGAGACTCTTAAAAACTGTAAACCATTAGAGAACATGGTAAAGAAACAAGACTCAGATGGACGACTTAACGCAGCTATCTGTTGTGCTCCTGCGTTGGCTCTTGGTACTTGGGGTCTACTAGAAGGCAAGAAAGTAAGTCAGAAGTGATCAGTATCCAAGCAAGAACGTTTATTTATATTGTTTTCATTTCTTGTCTAATGTCTGGATATATACATGAGGTTGCTTGCAGGCAACGGGTTACCCTGTTTTTATGGAGAAACTTGCGGCTACTTGTGCCACTGCTGTTTAGTCAAGAGTGCAAATTGATGGACGGAGTGACCAGTCGTGGACCAGGAACCACCATTGAATTCTCCATCACGCTTATAGAGCAGTTGTATGGGAAAGAGAAAGCTGATGAAGTCTCTAGTATCTTGGTATGTTTTGTTTCTGCCGCTTTGATTTTCGAACCTGGAAACGGACAGAGATCTTAGTGAGCAGCATAGTAATTATGCTATTGTACGTGTTCAAACTTGTTTTGTCACCTCTTCTTAGACTTACCTGTTCTCCTTTTGAAATCAGCTTGTTCGTCCTAACCCTGGTGAGGAGTTTACTTTTACTGAACTTAACCAAACGAACTGGTCATTTGAAGATACACCACAGGTAAATGTTCAATTGCCTCTCCACTTGGTCCGACAACATTTTACCAAGACAGTCTCTGTTTGATCGTGGAATCCTAGGAACATGCTGTGTTGTAAAGCTTTTGTCTTTCTTGATCAATAGTCGTTTATGAGTTAGAAAGATAATGTTTTCCCCTTTCAGATTCTCGTACCCATTGCAGAGGAGTCAGAGGAAATTGAAGCTTTTGCGCTTGTAGATATCCTGAGGCGGGCAAAAGCTAACGTAGTGATTGCTGCAATTGGTAACAGTTTGGAAGTTATAGGATGTCGCAAAGCTAAGCTAGTAGCAGATGTGCTTCTTGATGATGTTGCAGAGAAGTCGTTCGATCTGATTGTGTTGCCTGTGAGTAGTACTAACTGCCAAGAGATGAACACTTATAAGTCTCAAAGGAAGTTTTGAGATTCGTTGACAAATAACCAAAAAATAATCCAACTTCTTTGATGAACTACAGGGCAGCACCGGTGCTCAAAGATTCGCGAGCTGCAAGAAACTGGTGAATATGTTAAAGAAACAAGCAGAAGCAAACAAACCATATGGAGGAATCTGCGCATCGCCTGCTTACGTCTTCGAGCCTAATGGTTTACTCAAGGTGCATAAATCAAACCTTGTAGTTTCTTGTATATCTTTAAGTCATTAAACTGAGATATAAGAGACATGTTTTGTATAGGGTAAGAAGGCTACTACTCACCCACTGGTGAGCGACAAACTTTCGGACCAGAGTCACATTGAGCACAGAGTTGTGGTCGATGGAAATGTCATAACGAGCAGAGCTCCAGGGACTGCAATGGAGTTTTCACTTGCGATCGTGGAGAAGTTTTACGGGCGAGAGAAAGCGCTTCAGCTCGCAAAGGCAACACTTGTGTAACTAAAGTGTGTAGGAATGTCACTTGTAGGCTTCACCATTCTGAATCCTTCCAGTAAGGAGAGAAATCGTTAGCACCAATAATCGTTCCTGAATATCTTAATCAATGAAACAAAATGTGTTTAAAAGCATATTTTGGAAGAAGAAAAAAAAATGAAGAAGAAGAGTTTGATTAGGTGTTACCTAATTTCAGAAAAAAATTCACCCTCAAACCGCATCTTAAATCTCGAACCGATATTGAATTAATTGTTTACTGCATCTACAAATTTATCATAGCTGATAACAAATTGGCTTAATCTGATAGCATATCAAAAACCAAAATATATGTATACTTGTTAAAATAACTAATCTAATGATATTTCAATTGAAGAAAAAATGTAAATTTAAGTAGTGTTTTGAATTACCTTGGTTTATAGACCACAATGAACATACATTGGCTACTAAAATCATGCATTGCTGAAGCAATTACTCCATGGTGCATAGTTTGCGTTGATATTACTCTTGAAGGTATGTGGCCTTTTTGATGTCTCGCTCGTCTGATACCAACTCTTTACTCCCCATTCTCTTCTTTGGAAAAATATGATTGTTGAAATTTCAAAATCTAAGTACCAAAAGAGATGTAAAAGGAAGAACGGTATACCTAAGACAAATAAAAGAGTCACCAGCGACTAATCTTTTTGCTAGGGAAAAGGGCTTTTACATACCCCGTCTATTGATCTATGTTCAATTTATACATAATCTATACCCCTGTGCTAAAACAAACACAAACTAAATCATAATTACTAAATTATAATTTGAATTTGAATATCAAACTTTGAATTTTGTGCGTCGTCATACATACCGTCTAACACCGTGAAGCCTTAGGATGGACAAAACACGACGTCGTGGAATCTTATTCTTCGTTTTATTTTTTTTCTTCCCCAAATCGCAACATAAATCCAATTCTTCTCCTTCTCCCAATCGAAACCTAGATCCAAGTTTACCTAACTCGAAACCCAATTCGAAACCTAAATCATGAATCGCAAACCTAACTAGACTTGTTTCTCCTTCTTCTTCAATTCAATTTTTCTTGTCAGAAGGAAGAATTTAAAACTAACGTGAAGAAGATTTTGGAACTTGAAAAGCAGATTCAAACTAGAAAATGAGGTAATTTCTGAATTTGTGCTTAGATTTTATGCATTTGCGTTTGTATTGTTTTGGGTAAGTCCCTCTTTTCATCTTTCGGAAGCTTCGCTCAATTTTGTTGTTATATACTTCGTCGATTGGTATTTGCTTCGGACCAAATAGTTAAATAATAAGCACACCAAGAAAAATGATTCCTTTATCGGTAATAATGTGTCCATGTGCTGCTTTTTGAGCTAATAACTCGGAAAAAAATAAGCCTAAAAACCAGTTATTGTATTCTATATTGAATTTTATATTGTATTTTATATGTGTCCATGTGGTTTTTCTATATTGTATTCTATATGGTATTCTATATTGTATTCTATATGGGTCCATGTGAATTTTCTATATTGTATTCTCATAGCTTTATTCTATATTGTAATATATATGTATGTCCATGTGAATGTTCTTGGCATTGTTCTTGAATGTCATGTTTTTTTCAGTTGTGACGATGTTACATTCCAAATATATTACAACGGAAAGTTTGTGGTTTCAGAAGACAATGTTTTTACATATGTTGGAGGCGAAATTAACAGAGTTGAGAGCAAACCGGAAGATATTTTGACAAGCTTGAAGGATTCGGTGGGACTGTCTTCTGAAACCACCAACTTGATAGTCTCAAATGATCAATGTAGAAAAGGCAAGGCAAAAGCATTGGCAAATCATTCAAGCTGAGCATGATGAGCAATTTGCTAGGCTAAAGGACTACCGGTTAGAGCTTATGGAGTAAGTTACCTTTCCTTTCTCTCTGTTTGGTTAGTTTGTCTTATAGTTAACCCTACTGTCTCTTCTTATTTTTCCTACCAGTTCGAATCCAGAATCCACTGTGGAGTTGGGGACAGTGACTATTGATGGTGTTGAGAAATTTGACAAGTTCTACTTATGCTTTGCATCCCTCCGGAAAACCTAGCTTGCTCATTGTCGACCCATAATTGGAATAGATGGTTGTTTCTTAAAGAACAATATCAAAGGTCAACTATTGACAGCTATTGGAAGAGATGTCAACAATCAGTTCTTTCATGTTGCATGGGCTATTGTTCCTATTGAAAATACTGAGAGTTGGGTATGGTTTATCAAATTCTTTAAAAATGACTTGAAGCAAACAGATGGATAAGGATTCACCCTCATTTCAGATAGGCAGAAGGTATCATTCTCATATATAAACTCTGTTAATATCATAAACACATATGATATATAATCCATTACCTTTGACATGATAGGGTTTGCTACTTGTTGTTGAACAAGAGCTGCCTAAAGTGGAACACCGTATGTGTGCCCGACACATCTACGGGAACTTGAGGAGAGCTTATCCAGGCAAAAAATTGCCAAAAGACTTATTTTGGGCTGCTGCCAAAAGTTTCAACATTGGAGACTATTAAAGGGACATGGAAGATTTGAAGAAATTTGATAAAGGTGTGTATGAAGTTGTGATGCAGAAGAATCCCCATAACTATAGCCGTGCTTTCTTCACTTGCACATCAGTGTGTAAAGACGTCTCTAGTAACTTCTCTGAGTCTTACAACAACACTATCAACAACGCGTGAGAGATGTCATTGGTAGCTATGTTGAAGACCATCCGACGGTAGTGTATGTTGCGTAATGAGAAGAGAAGGAAAAAGGCACTAAAGCATCAAGGGAAATATAGTGAGAAAGTGGCCAAGACCATTGCAGCGGAGGAAAAATACCGTAAGTATAGTCAGGTAATCCCTTGTGGCAATGGACAATATGAGGTGGCTGAAAATAATATACACGGGTTTAGGGTTGATATGAATGCAAAAACATGTGCATGTAGAAGGTGGAATATGACTAGTATTCCTTGTCATCATGTATTGCGTGTCATTTTTCTGAAGAAGCAAAAGCCTGAGGATTTTGTCTCCAATTGCTACTTGACATCAACATGGGTTAGGCAATACAGTGAGCCACTCATGGGAGTTAATGGTTTGAAATTATGGATAAAATCTGGTGAAGAAAGGCTTCAACCCCCACCTAGGGAGATATCTAGAGGACCTACAAAAAAACAAAAAATGATCAAAGGCAAGAATGAGTCTCTTCAAAAAAGAAGTCAAAGAAGGAAAGGAAGTTGAAGAACCTCCTCAGAAAAAGACGAAACTCACAATAGAAGGAATGACTCTTCATTGTGGAAGGTGCAGGATAACAAGATCCAACACTAGGAAATGTCCTAATGTTGGAGTGCTATCTAAAAGGGTACAAAAGAAGCAAAAAGAACAAGGTCCAAGCCAACAAAGTCAATGTCCAAGCCAACCAAGTCAATCTTCACAAATTTCACTTTGTGATTGAACAAGGTTTGATGATGGTTTTTGTCTTTTGTGATGATGGTTTTTCATGTATGGACGGTTTTAGGGTAGCTCAAATGATGGTTTTTGTATTTTGTGATAATGGTTGGTCTTGTATGGACGATTTTAGGGTAGTAGGGTTGATGGTTTTTGGCTTGTATTTGCCTCGGATGGGAGATAGTTTTTGGATTGTATTTGCCTCGGATTTAGTGGTTTTAGCTGCTATCTTGATGGTTATTAAAAATATCGGCTGTAATATTTTTTAAAACATCGACTTCTATCGTGAATGTTTTTAGCTTATACCTTAATGGTTTATAATTTCAGGTTTGTAATACCATATCTTTTAGTGAACACAAACTAAACATCAATACCATATATTAAGAGAGAGTATTCAAACAACATAAACGTCAAACTAACACAAAGTCAACACAAAATAAAACACAACATAAAAGCTTATGAAATCATCAAAACATAAGCCAAATCCATGACTAAACAACAAATGATCAAATTTTTGAAAGAACGCAGCATTTGTATCTCTTTCTCGGAGGAAGCGACCATGGCTTTGAGCTCTCTAATCTCCTTCTCACATCCTTTTGCAAGTGCCGAAATAGCTTGAATCTCATTTCCATAGCTATTTGTCACGGCCTTGCATGTGCGTGTCTCCATCGCTAGAGTCTGCATCTCTAGAGTCTCCATCTCAAATTCTACATCATGTAAACCTTTATTTAAGCTTTCCACATCTACTTTGATCTTCTCAACAACATTCTCTACCTCCTCTACCTCTTCAACCATAGCTATATCGGTCCATTTGAATAAATGTCTATTATCCTACAACAAGAACAACCAATATCTTCCATATATTAGCACTACATTCCCAAGAATTAAGGACTACATTCCCAAAAATTACCTCCTTTGAGCTATACGGACAACAATGGAATAACTTCCCAGAATTTTTCGATGTCTCTGATGTCTGGATTATAGACCTTGTACCGCATCTACATTTTCTCGACAATCATCTACCTCTTTCATCCCAAGGCATCTGAAGCCATCACTTACTCCTACACTAATTTCGAAATCAAAATCGATAAACCTAAATTTTTGAAAACGAAATCGTTAATCGAACACAAAGGTTGAGGTTGAGAATCGAAATACTTACCAGAACTAGCTGATGAAGACATTAATGCTACTTACAAGATCGCTTGTTAGAATCAAAAACCCTCCAAATATATCTTCTCTTTTGCAGGTTGCGATTAGGGAAAAAATGGAGAAACGAAGAAGAATATGCTATGGCGTCGATTTTTGTCCACATAAGGCTGCTCGTTTTAACACCAAAACGACGTCGTTTTGATCTCGTGGAATACACGTCATCATCCGTTAACGGGGATGTCACGGAGTTAGATGATATGTATGACGACGCACAAAATTCAAAGTTTGATATTCAAATTCAAATTATGATTTAGTTGTGTATGTTTTAGCAACAGAGGTATAGATTATGTATGAATTCAACATAGGCCAATTGTCGGAGTATGTAAAAACCCTTTCCCCTTTTTGCTGATACAAACGCACTCCAACCATTTGTGAAAAAATATTTTTGCAGTGTACTTTAGACAAAAAAAAGATCAATAGGTACGAATAACAATTTTCATTATTTCTTTTGTGAAAAATGGTTTATTACTTTTGAAGATATGCTGAAATCTCCATTCATGATCATGAATGTCTTTAGCGACTAATTCTTGAGTCGGTATTTGCCGAGACATATCCTAAAATAAATCAATACATAAACTTCATAAGTAAGCTAAATTTTGAGTTCATTTAGTGGAGGAATTAATTAAGAGGATATACCAGCGGAGGAAGACATTCAATGGCATGTCTTTTACGAATAGAGAATCCACCATATATGCTTGCATCATTAGATGTCAAAACCTTTGTGAATGAATGCATGTAGTAGTGGCCATTCTTGATAGCCATTAGGAACATGGATTATAACTTGCTAAACATTTACAAATTCAGGAAATCAGGTAGAGGGAACTAAAGAATAATACAATTAACTAAGAAATAAAATCCTGAAAACTCTCACTTACTGTTGAATCTGGCATCAAAGTCATCTCAGCATATACTTCATCGGTATTTTTCTCTGCCTAAAATTAAACATAAAACAACAAAAACATTATTTTGTCCAATAATGAAATAAAACATACAAAATAAAACGATGTAGCTCTTGTGTATTTCATGGAAAATCAGTGATACACGCCCTAAGCTGAATAGCAATAACTCAACTTTAAAAATGGCTTCATTTGGTTCAAGTCTTCTATTATAGATGCCTCAAACTGAAAACGTCATCAAAATATTTTACAAACCAAAATAAATTGTATATATATATATATATATATATTTATTGAGAGAGAGAGGCTCACGAGTTCCATGTGTCCTTAAGGAAAGTAATAAACTTTTTTCTCCGAGTTTTGGAAGATCACTCAAACAACCAGCACATAATTTCCATAGTTGCTTGTACATATAACTATTGGACTCATCAACTATCCAACAACGAAAAAAGAACATTATCGTGGAAAAAATGTTCCAAAACTCAAAAAAATGTCCAAATTTCTTACTTGTGCTAAATAATTGAGGCTTTGCACTCATAAATTCGTTAGTCGCCATCAACACCTATCCAAAGAAAAATCCGTAAAATCAAAACGCAAGATAACCACCAAATTCGGCTTCTACAACCGGTGTAAAGCAACTTATACTCTCGCTTCGCCACAAAAAAAAACACAAAACAACTGCCGTTACAAACACAAAAGAACAGAAATCCCACTTGCTTAAATTAACAAAAAATCTCTTGCCTCTCTCTCTTTCTTATCTTACACTTACACCACACATTTTATTACTTTAAATTATCATAATTAAATAGTCATTAGTAGTTTAATTAAAAACATGTCCAAACATTTTCTACCTTTTATGGAATTATTGGTCGTTACAGAAAGCGTGACTAACTTATTTATTAATATATTCTCAAAATTACCTTTACGAGGAATATTAACTGACTAAAGATTACTAGACCTCCGGTTAAGAAAGGGCTAATCAAACGAGTTGGTTCTGGTGAATCTATTTTAGTATGGAATGATCCATGGATAACTGAACAATTCCCGAGGCCATTAATCTGTAAGGGTTCCACAGTTGACCCTTCTCTTATAGTTAATCACCTAATTGACCCAGTGACACGAACATGGAATTTGGAGTTCATCAATACCACAATTGTCCATGAGGATATTTCGTTAACTTGGAGTATTCCTATTGTAGCTATTTCTAAACCGGATTCTTTCCTATGGCATTTTTAACAAGAAAGTATACAGTCAAATCAGGTTATCATACGGAACGATTGATCGAACAGAGTGTTCAAAGGAGCCTTTTCTTTGGTTTGGACACTAGTTCTTTGAAAACCTTCTCATAGAAATTAAAGTATACTCCAAAATTATGTCATTTTATATAGCAATTACAAAACGGTTGGATTTCAGTAGCATCATATCTTAAGAAAAGAGGTATTATATGTGATGTACGATGTACTAGATGTGGGGCGGATGAAGAGACGCTTAACCATGTCTTCTTTGAGTGTCCATCAGCAGTATAAACTTGGGTTTTATTCCAAATTCCATCGGCACCAGGAATTTTCCCAAGTAATTCGCTTTTCGAGAATTTAGATTACTTATTCTGTCTAATACCAAAGGAAGCAGATGCATTGAGTTTTCTGTGGATTGTATGGTATATCTGTAAACCTCGAAATAAAAAAATCTTTTAAAATATGAAAAAGGATCCACGCGACGTTATTCAGATAAGAGAAAGTGAATTCCATATATGGACTACGCTCAATTAGAGTTGGTTAGAGAACCTCATCCTATATTTCCGTCCAGGATAGGGATGAAAACGTTTACATGATATCGGTGTTATATAGATGGTTATGGAAAGAAAAAGACCATTTTTCAGGATTAGGATAGTATTGCTCCAAAATTAATGACAAAGCGCAAACAAAGGGGGTCTGCAATCTTCGAAGAAGTATTTCCCCACTACATTCCGAATTGGACGCAATAATGTGGGAGATGAGAAGCTTGATCGCTGAACAAAAGACTGATGTTACTTTCGTTAAAAGACCGAATTGGTGAAGATATGCCAACAGGGTGGCCGACTTTCACGAATTATCTAGAAAAAGTAGAGAAGAGTAAGGAAGCGTTCTCATCCTTTTTTTTATTTTTAGTTTCTCGTAGTGCCAATGTTAAAACGGATAAATTAGCACGAAACGCTGTGTTTTCTCGCTTTTTATTTTGTATGTGAACAATGTATCCTGATTTGGTTTCATGAGCCTTTCTAATAATATATAAGCTTTGTAAATTTATGTTGTTTTATTGTTAATATTTAATATTTGTTTTGGACCACGAGTTACTATTGGTTTTGGGATTTTTTTTTTATTGGCGTTATTTTTTTATTTCTTTGTTTTACCAAATCCCCAACTAGTTTTTTTAAATTTAGGTGCATTACAATTTTGAAAAAAAAAATTCACATACTAAATAACACATGTATATGTTTATAAATTATAATGTTTGTGTAATTTATAAAACTTGAGCTACCTTTAAATAAACAAGCATATATTACTTTTTCAAAGTTATTAGTTATAAATAAACAAAACTACGGAATCAAAATTCCGCAGGTATTGGTCTTGGAGAGAGCAATTTCTGATTTGATTCATTCACAAGATGGTTCAACCACCACCTACCTCTTTTCATTGTCTCTTTAATGACACTAAACAATTTTCTTTGATTCTTTTTTTGTACTCAACTTTATTTTCTCGTTCTTTTCATTTTTTATTTTTTATATTTTTTTGTCAACCTCTCGTTCTTTTTATTTATTTATAAGAACTTTGACGTAGATACGTTTTTTGGAGCCTCTCACCAAAAGCATAATTAATTTTTTGGTTTCATACAGTTTATACATATATGGATTTAGAAGTATATAAGGTCTGCTATTTCTACAGATTATTGTAGGTAAAACGGCCAAAATCAACATAGACTTACAAATTATTTGTGATACGTTTTTTCATATCTGAATTATGACATCCGGTTTTTTCATACCTGAACTATCAAATATTTCGAATTTTAATCATGAACTATGTTAATTTAGCCGATTTATACAAATCACTTAACGACGTTAATTAGTCGTTTAATGGTGCTGACTTATCTGCCAATGTGGCACGACACCGTGAAACGACATCATCGAGAAAACGGCCAAAATCAACTCAGACTATTTGCGATACGTTTTTTCATACCTGAACTATGACACCTGACTTTTTTAATACCAAAACCATCAAATATTTTAAATTTTAATCTTGAACTATGTTAATTTAGCCGATTCTTACAAATCACTTAATGACGTTAATTAGTCGTTTTGATGATTTTATTGTTTTGTTGTTGGTTTGGTTTAGTAAACCGACTTCGGTTTACAATTTGGGGAAAATCACAAAATTAGGGTTCATGGATACAAATCACAAAATTCGGTTTACTAAACCAAACCAACAACAAAACAATAAAATCACCAAAACGACTAATTAACGTCGTTAAGTGATTTGTATGAATCATCTAAATTAACATAGTTCAAGATTAAAATTTAAAATATTTGATGGTTCATGTATGAAAAGCTGGGTGTCATAGTTCAGGTATGAAAATGTATATCGCAAATAGTCTGGGTTGATTTTGACCGTTTTCCCAACGACGTCATTTCACGGTATCGTGCCATGTTGGCAGATGAGTCAGCACCGTTAAACGACTAATTAACGTCGTTAAGTAATTTATATGAATTGGCTAAATTAAAATAGTTAATGATTAAAATTTGAAATATTTGATGGTTCATGTATGAAAAAGGCGGATGTCATCATTGAGATATGAAAAAGTATATCGCAAATAGTTTGTGTTGATTTTGGTCGTTTTTCCGCTTATTATATCAAACTTTGTTTTTTTTAGGTAACTGAATTTTGCGGACAGAAATTTTCGTAATTTTTGATAATATTGTTATCAAGGGAAGTGCATTTACTAGTGAAGTGATTAATTGTTTATTTTTACAACTTTTTTCACTGAAATTTGATTCAAGCAAATTGCCTTATCGTGCTTGACAAAACATAGATTATGGATCGGATATTATCGATCCAAAAATATAAAAAAAAAGAAGAAAAATAATTGTCACCCGACGAAAAAGTTAGATTTATCCAAGCGGTAATTGATCAACTATTGATCAACTATCAACCAAAAGTTCACTTAGTAAAATCATTTACATTGAAACCCACATTTTAATTTTCAACGATCCACTAGATTTTATCATTTTAGTAAAGACTTGACGTAAAACAAAATTTATAAAAACATTAGGATCTTAATTAAACATTTTAATTTATTTTAGAAAAAAACAAATAATACTGATATAAAATGGAATAAATAAAATCTTCTCCAGTTGTCCCAACTCCCAAGCATCTTCATTTGCAAGCTTTACGAATTATAATATACTAGTTCTCTTGCACGCTTTCGCAATCGCAAATTCGGAATCTATTCCTATCAAAACTCACCAGTTTTTTTTTTTTTTTTTTTGGGTCCACTTCTCCTTCTAAGTTTAATGCACACATCAATTGAAAATGTCACCATCTTCCAATAACATACATAGAATTTCGAAAACCCCATTTCAAATGTCCAAAAATATACACAACCACAAACCACATGTGTTCCCAATTCTGTACCCATTCTCCACCATATAATATCATATATAATATAGATTATGGTGCATACCAAGTAACCCTCGGATTCTAATTCCCCATATTACTCCATATATTCCTCTTCTCAATTCTCAAAAGAGAGAAGAGGAAGAGAGAGGGAGTGTGAGAGAGAGAGCTAAATATAGCAAATAAGAAAACATATATCTCTTCGTATATATATATATAGAAGACAGTTGTGTATATAACCTAACTTGGAGTTGATGCTTGGGTGCGATGAAGACAAGATTAGGATCAGCAGGGAGATGGGTGAACGAGGTCGTGAGTTTCGTTGTGTTTTGTCTCTTAGACATCGTCGATTATTTGCTCTGTCTCCTTTACAAAACTGTCGATTATGTCCACGAGGCAGAGTGGAAACCTTGCTATTGCTTGTCGTCCAACAAACTCATCACCACTACTCGAGGGGACATCCTCGTATCTCATAAGAATACTGAATCAAAGATTCTCACTGTTTCTCAGCAACTTAGGTATTCATTTTTTTCCATTTGTTTTCTTGGCATTTAATTATTTGCCAGAAGAAAAGAAAAACAAAACATGCCATTTTACTTAGAACAAACGTGGCTTGTTTGTGCAACACAACAGTAGAGTCCAAGATTCTCATTAGGTTTTGTTTTTATTTCATTTTTAATTCAACGTACAAAAATAAACTTTTTATAGTTTCTCTAACACGTATTGTCCCTTTTGCTTTTCCAAGAAACCAATACCAGCACTAACTAAGATGTCGCAATCTAGGAGTTTCATTCGGATTATTAACTTAACCGGTCGGTTTTGGTTGTAGCGGACGTTCCAAGATTGAGCTGGAGGATATCTCAGAGACTCTTTATTCTCGTCCTTCTCTATTTTCGAACCTCTCCAAGCTCTCCATTTACGATTTCACCAAACGGTTAGTGAATGTGACCCGATCAAACTCCGAGTATGGCGAGAAGAAGTTGGATAAGAGAAAAGGGAGAGAGATGATGAAGTCGAGATTGATGGTGAGCTTCACTGTTGTTGAGATGCTTCAAGGCAAGTTAAAGCCGAAGAATTTGAGTCGACAAGTCTCGAGATGGTCGGATTGTGATTGCGGATTTTGCACTTGTTGGACCTCTACTTGTGTCAAAGACCAGTCCCTCTTTGTCAAAACTCAATTCCCAAAAGGTAGTCACATTTTAGAATTAAAAGAAAAAATTAACTATCGCAATTAACATCACCAAAAATCCAAAACACACTAATTTTTCTTTTGACAATGAAAATATATTTGCTTCTATAAGGTTTATAATATATTGAAATCAAAATATTTTTAAACCGGTCAAGTAAATGATATATATATAAGTATGTGAGTAGACAAGTAATACTTTGATAAATGTTTTAAGTAAATTTGCGACAGAAAATGTTATTTTAAATGTTGTTTAAGTATTTGATTATATTATATATGTTTTTTTTTTCAATTGAACAATTTCACAGGTGATACCGGGAAAGAGGACGTGTTGTTTATCCACGGATTCATATCTTCGTCGGCGTTTTGGACAGAGACGGTATTTCCAAGCTTGTCGAATTCGAATTATAGACTATTTGCCGTAGATCTTTTAGGGTTTGGGAAGAGCCCTAAACCTGCGGATTCACTCTACACGATGAGAGAGCATGTGGAGATGATCGAGAAGTCAGTATTGCTTAAACACAACGTGAAGTCGTTCCACGTTGTGGCTCACTCTTTGGGTTGCATCTTGGCTCTTGGCTTAGTCGCTAGGCATGGTAGTTCTGTCAAGTCACTAACCCTCCTCGCTCCGGTTTGTTATTACTTAATCTACTACTCTCTCTGTTCCAAAATATAAAAAGTTTTAGAAAAAACACGCATATTAAAAAAATTCTTTTTACAATTTTTTTTTATTATAAAAACATAATTCATTACAAGAATACTAATAGTCACTTTAATTTTTAATTAAAATTATATTTCTTCTCATCAAGTTTGAGAGATATCATTATTATGCACAAAATTTATCACGTATAGAAAGTTGAGAAAGCCTTATATTTTGAAGAAAAAAAAAATCTTTAAAATCTCCTATATTTTGGAACATAGGAAGTATATAGTCTATAGTAATCTTAAGAATACATATTCTTGAAATTCTTTGAATTATATAAATATTGTTTTTCTAATCTAAATTTATCTAAATTTTCTTTTTAATAATATTTTCTCTAATACGGTTTTTGTTTCCTATCTAGTAATTTTTAATTCAATTAAATTATTCTAATTTTAGCTTCCCTTAAACATAATATCGTAATGTTTTATCACATTTGTTTATTCAATATATTTAAGTTTGACTGGTAAGAGACCAAAGAAAGAAGACGTGTTGGCCGATTGATAAACAATTGAATTCTACACTTGTTGTGACATTTATATCCATGATTTGCTGAACTTTGATACGTGTGCATGTATGGCGAAGCCGTACCATCCGGTGCCGGCAACGGAGGCGGAGCCAAGGCAATACGTGATGAGGAAGGTGGCGCCGCGGAGGGTTTGGCCGCCAATAGCGTTTGGAGCGTCGATGGCTTGTTGGTATGAACACATCAGCCGTACTATTTGTCTCCTCATCTGCAAGAACCATCGTCTTTGGCAATTTCTTGCCAAACTCATCACCCGTAATAATAGGTATTTCCTCTTTGATTAAAATTGAATTAAGTTACAAATATATTTAATAGATTGACGCGTATAGACATATATATATAGGTAATAAATGGGGTAAGATTTGATCCACAAGTTACATCAAATAGCTAAATATATAGTGACACAATTAATAGGAAAATAAAAAGACTTAGGCAACCTAACGATGGAAATGTATAAGCTAATAGCTAATACTTATAAGTTCCAACCTACCAAACCGTTTAGTGTTTGGAGCATTTTGAATGTTACTTTGCATTATGCCATGCCTATCTATATAATGTATTATTAATTATACTCTATCTATGGTATAAAATTAACTCAATTCTGTGATCTATATTATATAATAATCTCTACTCTATTTATGGTACAATATTAACTCTATTATAACTATGGTTGGAGATAATTGTATGGGGAATGTTGAAATGATAAATATCAGAACCTTAGCTAAACGAGGTTTAGCATTTGAGAATTCGAGTTAAAAGCTAAGAAACCAAGTAAGGAAGAGAAATTTAGAGTATAAATTGCATTTGGAGCATTTGGAATGTTTCTCTGCAAATGTCATTAGTATAATTAACTATATTCTAATAGTTCCGACTCTCCACTTATAGATTTCTAAATAGAATAGGTGGTTAGAGATAATTGTATTGGAATAACAAATATAATTCGTAACTGATCCCTATAAAGGATCAGATGAACAAAGTTACAAAACTTAAATTATTAAACAGGCGAGTAAGAAATATAAATTTAATTACGACATAAAGACAAACTTTTAGAAGGTGTTTTTTTTTGCATCCCTCATGTGAAACTAGCAATCTATATAGTTAATGATCGGTTAGTCTGATTAAGACATGAATCTTGTTAGTCATTTCTTCAACTAAATGAGATATTTTTTCTATACAGGACGATAAATTTTCTAATAGAAGGGTTTATGTGTCACACGCATAACGCAGCGTGGCACACTCTACACAACATTATATGTGGAATAGGGAGCAGACTGGATTGGTATCTGGGCATGGTACAAGATAAACTCAAGTGTAATGTGGTCATCTTCCATGGGAGAGACGATGAGGTCGTTCCTGTTGAGTGTAGCTACAATGTTCAACGTCGGATTCCTCGGGCACGAGTTAAGGTTGTTGAGAACAAAGATCACATTACTTTAGTGGTCGGAAGACAAGAGGAGTTTGCTAGAGAGCTCCAGGAGATTTGGAAGAGTTCTTTGCTAAATCAAGTTTGTGACTAATTACTATCAATTGATATAAAAAAGAGAGATTGTTACAAAAATTATGCGAAATCTTTTGAAAGATTTTAAGTAATAAAAGAGTAATTATTTGGATTAATTCCATAATGTTTACTAATACTCCCATAAATATATGTTTCGACTTTTATATGATCTCTGGTGAATGCTTTTTTGGCTAAATAATTTAAATTTAAATCTGTAACTTAATAATTTTGTTTTCAAGGATTTGGTCAGAATAAAGAGCAAAATCTAAAAAGATTATAACATCCGACTAATTAATATTAAAATTTTGGCCAGTTAATTCACATTAGTCAATTCATCAAGCTAATCTCAAAATGGTATTTTCTGCCAATTTTAATTTTTAAGTCAAAACAATACGCTGTTTTTTTTTTTTTTTTAAAAAGAACGACTAGAATTAATTTTCTAGGGCATAGAAATAATAATTATCTAAAGCAGTTTTTTATAATACAAAAGACTGATTAAAACCATAACAAAACGCTAGTTTTTGTTTGCCAACAAACAAAAAAACACTAATTTTAACCTGGGAAAATAAATGTCTGGTTTCGTTTCATCTCTAATGAGGACAATGACAAGCAGAATTCGAAACTTTTTATATTTTCACCTGTGCTTGTTGCGTTTTGATGGTGGCATGTTCTTCATGCTACTACTACCGCCTCCACCGCTAGTTCCAGGTCGCGATTTCCCAAACGCTTTCATCTTCCTTCTCTTCCTCTCTTCCTCACTATCAGACTCAACTCCATGCTCTCTGTCTGCATTAGTAGCTTCTCTCTCCAGTTCATCCCAAGTCTTACCTTTCTCTTCCTCTGACTCTTGCTCTGAGTCCTCTTCTTCTTCATCCTCTGACTCCACCAGTGACTCACTCTCTGAAGCCTCATCCTCTGACTCAGACTCAACCTCTACATCTGACGGTTCATATCCTTTGTCTGACTCCTCAGAACCGCCGGATTCTGAATCGCTTCCGTCCAGATTCAAAAACTCCCATCCTCCATCATCTATAAAGCTCTGCGGATCATCCGTGATCGTCTTCAGGATCTGTCTCCAGTTCAGATTCAGTTTGCTCTCGTAGTACTTTATATCTGTAGTGTCAAGCCACTCCTTTATCCCCTCTAGCGAACTTGTGGGAACTGAGTCAACCCTAAGAACATCTTTTTTGAAGTCCTTGAAGATGATGGCCATGTCAAAGTTCTTCTGCCCAAACCCAACTCTCTCAAGATTCACAATCTCAATCTCGCTCAAACTGACCACGAGGAACGGGTATTCTATGAGCTCAACTAAGCAACTGGAAGTCGGTATAATGAATGCAGATGTCTTGTGCGGAACACCATGGAAACCAAGCTCTCTCAGAGGTTGATCAAACTCGAGGTCCAGACTTGCAAACTGGGGTAGTTGCCACATATCATTGACCCGGTTTGCAAAATGATTGAAATCCATGTTGATCTTGTTTTTCCTATCGCGCTCCCGCTGTTCTTCATCAATCTCATCTGGATCATAGGCTGATCTCCTCCCACCACCTAAAGACTGCACAACATCCATTACCTCCACATAAAATTGGACGTCCTTTGTTTTCTTGGTTCCTACCATGATGTGGTTGTGCAAATGAAAATGAAGGAGGGTGATCATCTCCTTCTCAGCCGGCTGGAAAAACGCATGCTTTATGTTTGCAAACAGGACATCCACGCGCTCGTCAGGCCTGGTGGTTGAATACCTGAAACCATTGGCATGAGCTTCGAGTGTCCCAGGAATCTTCTTGCGGCCACTAAAAGGCGGACGGATCCACAGCTCAGACAACCTGAGGGGTTTGAACTTGTTCCCTGCAAGCTGAAGTTTCTCTTGGGTCACCAATGTCGCCCTCTCAGCTCTCTCTGACTCCCGGGCCATGACTTGCCGTCTGAGGGTCTTAATCGACTGAACTACTTCACTGCTATGCCTTGAATCCTTGGTCCGGAATGAAACCTCCTTGAGGTAGATAGCACCCTGGTTTTTCAAAGAGTTTGAGTCATGAGGGTTGAAGGGTGTACCGGGGACATTGAAAATGATACGGATGTAGCAATTCCGGTTGGTATCTTGATTGCCAGACACTGTTCTTATTGTAGCCACATGGAATGGAACCAAGCTACCATAGATGGGTAACAATACAGCCTCGTTCTTCTGATCAACCTGGATCATCAAATCCCGAGGTTGGGGCATGTCGTTAACATTCTTGTAGGCAACCAAATCAGCTGAAGTCTTTGCAGTAGATCGGCTGTCTCCCGCCCCAGACCTGTCACCAGCAAGCCTTCTGGCAGTTTCTTCATTTTTCTGGCGTGCAAGCTCTGCCTGGTGCTGCTTCCGTAGCTCTTCTTTCGACACCACATGATCATCTGATCTAAGAGCTGTCTTGGTAATGTAGTTCTCAGAACCGCTGGTCTTGGCTTTCTTCCTTGGTTTTTCTTCTTCTTCATCCTCTTTGAAGGAGTAAGCCACATCCTTAACAGATTTAGAGCACTTGGTTAAAAGCTCCGGATTCTGTTCCGTGACGAGAACTGTGTCAGCTAGCAAAAGTGAGAATTTCTTGTTCTTGCTGCGGCTTTCTGACTCACATTCCAAGTTCTGGAAACCAAGAGACACATTAAATGCCATCTTCGGTCTCAACACTTTATCATTCTTTGCATTAATATTTAATCCTGACTCTCGGAATTCAAGACCGATACCAGTCCCAGCAGATTTAGTTAACTTGTCAACTAACTCAGGGGCATTCTTTTCAACAACCGAAAGGGCAGCTTGATAGACAGTATTGATCTTTCTTCCTGACCTTAAAGCATTAATAGCAGCCTCATGTGCCTTGAGAAGAACCTCATATGCCTTGCTCTGGAGAGAAGTTGCATCTATTAGGTAAGTTCTGGCAACGTTTGAGCAATAACTGTTATACCGAGCACCAACAGCACATATTATGATACTTGCTGGATCATAAGTGAGCAGTTCATCATTGCTTGCAGCACTTGGTTTGAGATCAAACTTGCCTCCGCTTTGAAATATCGGAGGGTAGCATATGTCAACATTTTCTGCCTTCAGCTTCACACTGGCTTTAGTCGGCTCAAGTATAGCTTTCTCGGTGAGATCCATCAAGGAAGAGTGGGTGACGTCTTTCTCCTCATCAATGACACTCTCAAGGTTTGGAACAACAACATTTTTCATCACGCTGTAGGCTAGATACGCAGCTTTCTTCACACTCATGACCTCAGTATCGTCTTTAACAGCAAAGAGATCAGACAGCCCCCCAGTTATATCTACAAACTGGAAGTTTGCATTCTTTAGCCTCTCAGTCCATGTCTCCAGAAGCTTACCTTCAGGGGCTTCACGAGCAATGTGTCCTACAATTTGTGAATCATTTCCATCACCCCGGGATAGATCACGGATGGCACGAAATATGGCATCCATCTGCCCTGTTCCATCATCACCCTTAGGCTTAACATGCATAATAACATCAACCTTCAACTCATCATGTGCAGCTTTTTTCACAACTTCAAGTAGAGATGCCTTGCTCCTGCTACACAAGAAGTGGATCTGCTTGGAGGTAAAAACCATTATTGTATCCGGAAACTCATACCCAAGAAGCCAAATATTCAGCGCCGATGATTTCAGGTAGCGCAGATCATCAGAAGCAGGAGGGGTAGCAATGGCAAGAGCATCCGCAGATCCCCATAGGTCTGCACTGTGCTTCTTCCAGTGTTCATACAAGGCTCTTGCACGTGTGATAAAATTTGTAACATCTATGGAGTAGGTATTCCCAGATTTCGGAGGCACTCCACTAGGAGCTCGCGCATTACCATTCCGAGAGTCTGCCATCTAAAGAGTCCCGCAGCAACTTATCTGCGAAGGAAAAGTAATATAATACTCAGAAACAAGAAAGCTTATCATAAACGCGGGAGAAATGCACAAGCCTAAAGCTTTCACTGATCAGGAATAAAACAAAGAGTGCTTCTTTTTATAAAGCAGAACACGAACTGAAACGAGTGATCAAAAGAAATTAATTTTGCGAGCTACAATGTAAAGTTCAATAGTTTTTTCAACGTCAATCTCTAAATGTGCAGGACATCACTACACCTAAATCTCTTGGCATGAAAACCGTGAAATTGAGAACATTAGACTCATTTACATAATGCATATGAATCAAATCTAGGGTTTCATAGCTTCAAACGAGGTCTAAATTGCAGTGTATTCGACCAAATTTAACACCAAGGAAAAAAAAAAAGGATAAGAAAAAAAAAAAAAAAAAAAAAAAAAAAACCCACCTCGAATAGAATCAAAGAAATCTCAAAACAAAGCCGCGACGCGAGCGGAAGCACACCGAAACCCTAGAAATGGAAGAACGAAACAAAAAAACAAAGATCAAATACTTGTCGAATGCAGCGAAATCAAAACAGATCGAGTTAAGAACACAATTTTAAACGAAGAATCAAATCAAAGAACACTAAAAACGAGACGAAAACAAGTTGAATCGTAGATTAAATACAGTGAGAAATCGAAAAAGGGGAAGAACAGAAAAAATCAAGCAAAGAGTTTATTTACCCAGAGGGTTAATGACGGAGGATAATAACGTGGTAGCTTCACACGACGGCAGTTTTGGCCGAGAAACAAGAAGAAGAAGAAAAAAGGCTCCGACGAGGCTCTCTTCGAGAGAGTAAACTAAAGGTACGAAAGAATGGCTCTTCTCCCTTCTACGAGGCTATTTCTGACAGTGGAACATACTTTTCTATTTTGATTATGGTGGGCCCCGCTTGGTGTAAAACACCGACTTGGGTTTTTGTGTGCAAGAGTGTTTGGGCTAAATATATTGAGCCCATAGATTGACTAATAAAGGCCCATTAAATATATCGATTTTGTATAGGGATGGAAAAATAAACAGGAACCGAAGAAAAATCGAACCACACCAAACCAAATTTAAACCGAAATTAGACCGTTTTGTTTTCAACTGGATTGGTTTTAATATTTATACTGTCCAACGCATTGCTGGTATCAACATGATGAATAATCGTGCCGAGAAAAAATGGTCTAAACCAGAGAATGGTAGTTTTAAAATGTAACATACATGCGTCTTGGGTTAATCATCAGCTATGTCATGTGTGGAAGGGCCTGGAGATTGCACGAGATTCTCATGGTAAGTGTACTTTTCATGCTCGTGACGTATTTCTTCCTTCTATGAATCGGATTGCCGTAGAAGTACGTATATACATCGACAGGATTCATCGTCTTCTATCTAATTTTCAGAGCATTTTCTTTGGACTTGCTCTCCCACAAGTTAAACTCTTTAGCTAGAGTCTAGAGATATTGCGAAAAGCGTTACTCGGGATGGTAGAATGAGATCATATTTATCCATAGGTTGACCTTCGTGGCTTCATTCGTAGCTTCATTTTTCCTCTTTTTTCTTTTGTTGTGTTTGTTTCAAGTTTGTTAAGTTTTGGTTTCGTGTACTCTGTTTCGATTTCCTTTATTTTCTTAATAAAAAGATACCATTGATGGCCAAAAGTTAAAACTTAAAACAAATGTGGGATCTATCAAAAGTTAGGATGGAGGGATAATATTTAGAAATTTGAGGTCATTACATGAATTCTGATTGTCAAAATGTGTTGGGTCGGTAGGATTGATTTTCTCTTAAATTAATGGATCAAGTTGTACTTAAAATGTAGTTTCCCTAGAGAAGACTTCTTTTGTAGTCTCTTTCTGAGTTCCTCTAGTGTTTGTCATCTATTGGCTTTAGGCAAAATCAAATCAAATCCATTCCATTAAACAAATGATGGGTCAGGTTAAATATCATTAAGTACTTGTTCAACGATGCCATATTTATATAAGTAAATGTAAGTTTTTCTTTCTTGAAAAAAGAGTTGTTTCTTCTTGTTCTTGACATAATGGATCCAAGATTGATCGTAGCCACTCAAATCAAAAGCATCGATGAATTGTATGCTCATATCCATGAGAATCCATATATTCTTGATATCATTGATGCAGTACCTTTCATCAACACTCCTCTCCATCTAGCTTCTGCTTCTGGGAACCTTGCTTTTGCCATGGAGCTGATGAATCTTAAGCCATCTTTCGCTAGAAAACTTAACACATACGGATTAAGTCCATTGCATCTTGCTATAGACGAAGGTCAAACACGGTTGGTTCTAAGTTTACTCAAACTTGATCCTGACCTTGTTCGCCTTCGAGGAAGAGAAGGTATATATTTTTAAATTTTTTATTAATATGACATCAAATATCAACTTTACTAGACGAACCCATTTAATTTATGTTTTACTTTCTTGAAGTTGTTTGATCTTTTGTTACTATAAAAGGTTGAAATAGTTTGATTTCGAATATAAGGTACGACGCCGTTTCATCAAGTAGTGAGAAGAGGAGAGACTGATCTTATGACAGATTTTCTCTTAGCTTGTCCTGGTTGCATTAGAGATGCAAACGTGAATGGTGAATCCGCTCTACACATCGCAGTTTCGAACAATAGATACGAAGAACTTGAAGTACTCTTGGGATGGGTCCAAAGACTGCGACAAACAGACGCTGAATCGCTAGAGATGCAATTTTTGAACAAACGTGATCAAGACGGTAACACAGCCTTACACATAGCAGTATATCAGAACAGATTCAAAGCAGTAAAGCTCTTGGTAAAATGTTCTGCGTTTAACCGAAACATCCATAACCGGAGAGGTTTAACTGCACTAGATATCTTACATAACCAGAGAGAGCAGCATCACACGGACAGTAACATCGAAAACATCATCCGAAAATGGGGAGGTAAGAGCGGAGGCTCTCTACCAAAATCCAAGAAAGTGTCGGAAATCTTGAGGTTTCCGATTAATTTCACAGAGCATTTATTCACGCAGACAGCACGGTGTAGGAACCAGACTTCGGAAGGAACACGCAGCGCGCTTCTAGTGATAGCCGCACTAATAATCACCGCTACTTATCAAACAGCTTTGCAGCCACCAGGAGGAGTATACCAAGAAAATGCAACAGAGGAAAGTAAGAAGAGTGTTGGCACTGTGGTGATGAGTCATAAATATTTCTATGCTCTTCGAGAGGTGAATACTATGGCTTTCGTTGGAGCGATTTTCATGGCGTTTTGTTTGTTACCAGCTGGTGAAGGCTCTGTATGGTGGTTTCTATGGATAGCAGTGCCACTGTATTTTTCTTACTTGGTTTCGATGTCGGTTATATCCCCAGATCCTACGTGGTACTTCTCGACTAGTGCAGCCTCGATTATAATCGTTGTTTTTGCTTACATGGTTGTGTTTTTCATGCGGTGGAAGCGGTCAAAGAAGAAGGTACCTGGATCCAGAAGCGAGCTGATTCTTGAAGGCTTAACAACTCTAGATTTAGCTAAAGGATCATAGGTGAAAGTAAGATTGTGTAGCTTTGATTCTATGTTAGACTGTTTCCGTGTGATAAATCTCTATAACAAAGGGGCAAACTAATTCTTAGTATAGAATCTGGTGGATACAATACAAATAAATCAAATCAAGTTTCATTTACAATCCACAAAAAAAAGATGAGAGTATATATATATCTCTTATATACTAATTGAGAATCATTTTAGCAAAATAATTTTATGTTTATATAGAATATTACAACAATGTCATGTTAACGTGTCAATATCTCATTAAGTTTTAAAAACTAATATAAAAAAGTTTCGTTTACTTGAGAAATTACATTGTACTGTCAATATAGATTATTTGACATATTTGGTTATTTAATTTTTTTAGAAAATTTATTACACTTTTTTATGCAATATATATATATATGGTATAACTAAACATTATTATTACTAATTTGAAAATGAATGTTTACCATATAAAAATATACATAACTAGATATTGGACCCGTGTGATGCACGAGTTTTTTCATTAATTAATATATATATAATATACTAATTTGCTGATTAATTATAAACAGTATAACATTTCAAAATTCAAATAGATAAATTTGTGTTTATTAAATTTTAACAGATTTATTACAATTTAACATAATGGATTTCGTGATTCCCAAAAAAGAACTATCAAATTTATTTTCATTTTTTATTTATTTTTAACTTACTATTTATTTTTTATTTTGATTTTGATAACAATTTTGTTATTTTTAGCTATCTTCTTTTTTTGAAATTTACTCTTATAGATTCTTAGTCTAATTTCCAGAATTATAATTCTGATGACATCTTTTTGTTTCATGTGTAGAAAACATATAAAAATACATAATGCATAAATACATGGTAACATAAATAAAACTTTTTAATAAAATAAAATAAAGAATAAAATAAACATTATAAAAGTAAAAAAAAAATATTGTCAATTCACTTACTTAGTTATTTGTCTCTTTTGAAGATCACTAATGGGCTCTTCACGTTCTTGGCGTTTTTTCTCACATTCATCATCTTCTAAACTTGTCTAAACACCCAAAAAATTTGATTAATATAGCTCATATCTGATATATAAATCCATGTATATGAATATAAATACTTTTATTTTGTTGTTCTGAATTCTTGTAACTGCAAAACTTTGATATGATGCATCAAATTTTTTTTTTTACTTTGATTTGGAACACATAGTTTTACCAATAACTAAACGTAGACATGTATGTACACTTTCCAAACTCTTTTCGCCCAAATTATCTTCGACCTATATCAACGATGATCAATTATATATAGAAATATGAGTAGTTGCATATAGTTATGGAGGTGATCAGTTATATAACAATGACGTTCAACATATATAATTGCTAAAATTATAAATATATAGAGGTGTGAGTATGTATTAATAATACTTATGTCTTCTATAACTATATTGGATCCAGTTGTTCCAATAATTTTTGTAGCCTCATCATCAAATATCACAAAAGTTGCAAAATCGCTTCCATTGTCAACAATTACTTCAATCTTAGATCTGAAAAAGATAATATGTTGTGAGTATCCACAATTTAAAACTTCAATGATATTGCAAATATGAAATTTTACCTTCTTGACCCAAATTTTTTTTTTTTTTTGAAGTTTTACCTTTAAACTCCAACAACATGTGTTTTATCACATTTTTGCATAAAAGTGAGGTTTCTGTCTTTAATAATTTTTTGGAGCAAACTGAACATGATATGTAGTTCCACCTATTACGCAAAACAATATCGGTGATCTAGCGATATATATATATATAAAAGAATTTAAAATACATTTTTCTAAACTGAGTAATAGACTCTTATTCATAATTCAAATAAAACTTAGTTGAAGAAGATGCTGATAAAAATAATTCTCCTCGATACATCTTAACTAAAACGTTTATCATAATGAGAACAATGTTATTATTTTTCACCACACATGAACAACATGTTATCTTTAATTAATTTGAGAGACATGATGTGGCTGGAAAGCTTATTTCTCTATTAATTTGAGACACATATGTGATTGAAAAAACTCACATTTCTATAAAGAGAGTCATAACACATATTTAATATTAAATTTTGGAGATCTTACTGTATAATTCGTCTGTAACATTTAGGAATTTGATCAGATCTTGATAATTTTGAAGTCAAAATTTTTCTAGTAGAATCTAACATAATTCTTGACCAACGCCTGCAATACTTGGTCTTTATAAAATTGACGGATATAAACTTTATATTTTGTGTTGTTAGCCGGTTGCACATTAAAATTGCAAATTTCATTGACTTCTAAAATTGATAATTGTTGTTTTTATATAGAAAATTAACAGTAAATTGTTTTTTCTATCATTTTGATATTTTTATTAAAATTGGAAATGATTTATTTTACATTTTTCTTACTATTATATATATATATATATATATATTTAACAATAAATTATCTTTTTTATTATTTTAATATATTTTTTTCTTTTCTACTATTGACATTTTTGTTTAAACTAACAAAAATCTGAATTAATTATCTATTTTACATTTTTATAAAGAAAAATAGCATTATCATAAAGTTGACACATGTCGAATTCTTATGAGTTATCTCTTTGACACGTGTCACAATCTAAATTAGCAATGACACGTGTCAAAATTTAATGAGTTATCTTTTTGACACGTGGCATGCTCGCGTTAAACGTGTTCAGCTTTATATAATAAGATTTCTATTAAAAGTGGAAATTATCTATTTTACATTTCTTGTAATTATATATATATATATATAATTAACAGTAAATTGTCCTTTCAATTATTTTGATATATTTTTTTCTTTTCTGCTATTATCATTTTTGTTTAGACTAACAAATATCTGAATTAATTATCTATTCTAGAATTTTATATAGAAAATTACCATTATCAAAAGTTTACACATGTCGAATTTTTATGAGTTATCTCTTTTATACGTGTCACAATCTAAATTAGCAATGACACGTGTCAAAATCTAATGAGTTATCACTTTGACACGTGTCACACTCACGTTAAACACGTTCAGCTTTATATAATAAGATATTTTTATATAGAAAATTATCGTTATAAGAAAGTTGACACATGTCGAATTCAGGAGTTATCTTTTTGACACATGTCACCATCTAAATTAGCAATGACACATGTCAAAGTCTAATAAGTTATCTTTTTGACATATGTCACACTCACGTTAAACGCGTTCAGCTTTATATTATTAGATTTTAAATCTTATAGCATATCTAATTAAAATATATAAATATAGATTTATACTTATTAGCACATTTTAAATCCTACGTAGGACGTCAGTACATCACCTAGTTAGTTACTTACAGATCTCTGAACCGTTTTAGTTTTCAAAATATTGTTGACAAAAAAAAAAAAGATGTGGATACATCACCTAGTTAGTTACTACAAAGACAACAATTTTTAACTCAAACCGTAAGGTTTAAAATTTCAGATTAAATAAACAAATACAATTTTTCCATGACCAAGAGCTTTCTTCTCTATTTATTCTCTATATGTTTTGTTTCCGGTTTCTTCTGTCAGAAACAAATGGCCGATGATGTCTGTTTCTGCTTCTGCACATACAGAACCGAACCAAACTTGTCCATTTTTCTTGTAAACACCGACTTGGATTTTTCGAACAAAAAACGAGTGCATCGTTTGGGCTTAAATTATTGGGCCAAATAATAACTAAAAAAGCCCATTAAATATAGTTATAGATTTTGTATATTGATAAATAAAACAAAATTAAACCAAACCAAATCAAAACCCAACCAAATTTTTGATTAGTTTTAATATTTTAAAAACTGAAACCGAATTTTGTATAATTACAACCAAATAAAATAATATTTCTTAAAGTTTGGTATTTTAAAAAATATATATATATATATGATAAATATTAAAAATATACCTATTAAGTTATATACAATACTGATAAAATAATTATATTAAAGTTAATTTTATTTCTTATTGACGAAGTTCATCTTTTCAACATCGTGAGGAAAGTTCATGTGCGGATCTATTAGCTAAAAGGGCAATATTATGTAATCATCAATGGTCTTTATATCATAGCTGTCCAAGTTTTTAACTGCTCTTGTAAAACAAGATAATGATTATGAAAACTAATAAAAGATTTTAGAATGAAAAAAAAAAAAAACCGATGCTAATTTTGTTGAACTACAACAGAATTTATTACTAATTGAAAACCAAAGCATAAGTACATCAAACCGAACTACAAATGGCGTTATATTGTCACAGTTTCCTTCCTAACAAAACCGATGCCATAAACCCGATTACCAAGTACCAACTCATATTCAAAACATATCAAAGTCTATTAATATTCAACTAAAACAAATGTGGGATCTTTAGAGGAATCAGAGCAAGGTGACGTCAATTCCTTAATTTCGATAGCTTTAGAGGAATCAGAGCTATGGCACAAACAATCGTGCTCCACTGTCCAACGCATTGCTGGTATCAGCATGATGAATAATCGTGCCGAGAAAAAATAGTCTAAACCAGATAATGGTGTTTTAAAGTGTAACATACATATAGTGTGCTGTGTCCAGGTTTACGGAGGCCTAAAAAAAAATATATATATGTGGCCTTTTTCATATAAAAATATTACTAATTATGTGACATTTTCCTTATCTTAATTATTTTTATTATTAAATATAGCCTTATTTTACTATATATTAAAATAAAAATATTAAATTTACATAATTTCCTTAGAAAATAAATAATAACAATTAGAAATATATAAATTTTATCAAATACACAATAATGCATATTAAAAAAATGTGGCCTATTTTTCAAAAATATTTTGGTGGCCTTAGGCGAATGTTTATTTTTATATAACAGTAGGCACGGCTCTGCATACATGCGTCTTGGATTAATTCCTCAGCCATGTGTGGAGTTTATTCAAATAGTGGAAAATTAATTCGTAGTTTCATTTTTTTTTTCTTTTTCTTTTGTTGTGTTGTTTCAAGTTTGTTGAGTATTGGTTTCGTGTACTCTGTTTCGATTTTCTTTATTTGCTTAATAAAATGATAAAAATGAAAAACAAAAAAAAAAAAAAAAAGTGGGATCTATCAAAAGTTAGGAAGGAGGGATAATATATAGAAATTTGAGGTCATTAACATGAATTCTGATTGTCAAAATGTGTTGGCTGGGTAGGATTGATTTTTTTTTTAATTAATGGATCAAGTTATACTTAAAAAATGTAGTTTCCCTAGAAAAGACTTCTTTTGTAGTCTCTTTCTGAGTTCCTCTAGTGTTTGTCATCTATTGGCTTTAGGCAAAGTCAAATCAAAAGTCAAATCAAATCCATTCCATTAAACAAATGATGGGTCAAGTTAGATAACATCAAATATACTTGTTCAAACGATGCCATATTTATATAAGTAAATGCAAGTTTTTCTTTCTTGAAAAAAAAACTTGTTTCTTCTTGTTCTTTACATAATGGATACAAGATTGATCGTAGCCACTCAAATCAAAAGCATCGATGAATTGTATGCTCATATCCATGAGAATCCATACATTCTTGATATCATTGATGCAATACCTTTCATCAACACTCCTCTCCATCTAGCTTCTGCTTATGGGAACCTTGCTTTTGCCATGGAGCTGATGAATCTTAAGCCATCTTTCGCTAGAAAACTTAACACATACGGATTAAGTCCATTGCATCTTGCTATAGAGGAAGGTCAAACACGGTTGGTTCTAAGTTTACTCAAGGTTGATCCTGACCTTGCTCGCCTTCGAGGAAGAGAAGGTATATATTTTTCATTTTTTAATTAATATGACATCAAATATGTAGTTTACTAGACCAACCAATTTAATTTGTGTTTTGTTTTCTTGAAGTTATTTGATCTTTTGTTACTATAAAAGGTTGAAATAGTTTGATTTCGGATACAAGGTACTACTCCGTTTCATCAAGTAGTGAGAAGAGGAGAGACTGATCTTATGACAGAGTTCCTCTTAGCTTGTCCTGGTTGCATTAGAGATGCAAACGTGAACGGTGAAACCGCTCTACACATCGCGGTTTCGAACAATAGATACGAAGAGCTTGAAGTACTCTTGGGATGGGTCCAAAGACTGCGTCAAACAGATGCTGAATCGCTAGAGATGCAATTTTTGAACAAACGTGATCAAGACGGTAACACAGCCTTACACATAGCAGTATATCAGAACAGAATCAATGCAGTAAAGCTCTTGGTAAAATGTTCTGCGGTTAACCGAAACATTCATAACCAGAGAGGTTTAACTGCACTAGATATCTTACATAACCAGAGAGAGCAGCATCACACGAACAGTAACATCGAAAATATCATCCGAAAATGGGGAGGTAAGAGCGGAGACTCTCTACCAAAATCCAAGAAAGTGTCGGAAATCTTGAGGTCTCCGATTAATTTCGCAGAGCATTTATTCACGCAGACAGCAAGGTATAGGAACCAGACTTCGGAAGGAACACGCAGCGCGCTTCTAGTGATAGCCGCACTGATAATCACAGCTACTTATCAAACAGCTTTGCAACCACCAGGAGGAGTATACCAAGAAAATGCAGCAGAGGAAAGTAAGAAGAGTGTTGGCACTGTGGTGATGAATCAGAATTATTTCTCTGTTCTTCGAAATGTGAATACTATGGCTTTTGTTGGATCGATTTTCATGGCGTTTTGTTTGTTACCAGCTGGTGAAGGCTATGTAGTGTGGTTTCTATGGATAGCAGTGCCATTGTATGTTTCTTACTTGGTTTCGATGTCGGTTATATCCCCAGATACTACGTGGTACTTCTCGATTAGTGCAGGCTCGGTTATAATCATTGTTTGTGCTTATATGGTTGTGTTTTTCTTGCGGTGGAAGCGGTCAAAGAAGAAGGTACCTGGAGCCAAAAGCGAGCTGATTCTTGAAGGCTTAACAACTCTGGATTTAGCTATAGGATCATAGTGAAAGTAAGATTGTGTAGCTTTCATCCCCCATCGGCGCCAGAAGCATTCATCCCATTTCCTCCATTATTCCTCGTTCTTAAGTAGCTGTACTCTTTTTCCTTCTTCCGGTTTTGTCACAATTAGGTTTTTCGAGGCAATGTTTTAAGGAAGCAGGTACTCTTCACTTTATTTTTCTTTTTTCTTCTCTACTTCCATGTATCTTTTCACCAATTCTTTCATTTGTAACATTTACATTTTTGCTTTAATAATATTAACCCATAAAATAAAAAAAGATTGTGTAGCTTTGATTTCTATGTTAGATTGTTTCTGAAAAGACCCACCCCGAAAAGTAAGACGGAAATGCGGATTTTTTTTTTTTTTTTCGCAAAACGTTTCGCAACTACTAAGGGATCGATCGATCCCTCCCTTGGATTGATCGATCTCGACTACCTGAACAGGGCACCACAAAACAGAGTGATGCCGATCGATCGATCCTCCCTTAGGATCGGTCGATCTCGACCTCCACCCAAAATAACCGATCGATCTGACCAAAATTACCCCGCTAGAATCGATCGATCTCACCTCGGGATCGGTCGATCCTAACCCCTAAAAACCGACCAGAAATTTTCTGCTTCGAAAAACAACCTACAGGATCGATCGATCCTACTTGGATCAGTCGATCCCCTCCCCTTCGATTTACCCCTGAAACTTCTGACCGATAATGACCCCATAGGATCGATCGATCCGCCCTGGATCGGTCGATCCCCAGCCTTATTTTGCAACCCGAAAACAACACAAGACAAGCCACAACAACCAACAACAAACCCTAACATTGTTTCTTAACTTCCAAATATTCTTACACCAAACACCTTAGTAGAAAAGCAAGTTCCCACATCCAAACTCAAGCACAAAAAAATATGAACATAAGATACTCAAAAGAAACGTAACCCGTCAAACACCTAGATCATCCCTCTTCTCCGGCCTCCGGTTCCACGAGCTCCAAGACTCAAGACTTCTCTTTACCTGCACCAAAGAGGTGCGTAAGCATTGGAAATGCTTAGTGAGGTGATCCTCCCATCCCACGGTTATACACGCACACAATCAAAGACTTACCGAATTGAAAGCAACGCAAGCAACAATCAAACAAGGAATGATAGAGCTCCATCAAACACACAACACACACAACTTGGACAAGGCATAAATCACACCCATATGGTCAAGTCCTAACACACAAAACAATCACGATAATTCTATGATCATGTGGTACAACCACGGTCACGCACTCATCTTTGCTTTGACGGTTAGAAACAACGATTCCTTCACACCTCTAGCTTGTTTCCGTTTTGCTTCTACTTAACCAAGCACCAAGGCATCATCAAGTTGACTATAATTCCCTGTCAATTCTAACACCAAACACACTCTCAATCAAGGAATCGCAAGCCCTAACTCGGACCAACAAGAACTCCCAATTCCCGGATTCCCTTTCTAAAAACAGAGTTTTACTAGATCGAGCATATCTCTTGCCTTAGACTAAATTTCCGAAATTCCTTCTGTGGGACTCAAGATAAGACTCTCAAGCACGTATCTACCAAATTTCAGACAAAACAAACAAGATTTGGGTGCTCAATTACTCACTCAAAATCGGCTCGACGCTACAGCCCGAAAACAGAGTAGTCTAGGGAGAAAAATCATAACTCCTAAAATACTCAACAATTTTAGACGAAATTTGGTAGATCATTACTCAAGAGATTGAAGAACATACCCAAACAATTTCAGCTCAAACCAGCAAGTTTTGAATACCCAAACCCCCTCTCAATCCGGACCCGTCGCGGATTGCTCTGTTTTGAGCGGTTTTGGTATAAAATTCATAACTCTCAAACCACTCAACATAATCCCACGAGATTTGGTAGGTTACTAGGCAAGAGATTGAGAAACTTACCTACAAAATTTCAGCTCGATCCGTGTTTATTTGATGCCCCGATCGGACCTCACAATCACCACCAAAATTCTGTTTTCTCAAACTCTTTCTTCTCCTTCTTCTCCTTCCTTCTCCTTCTCCTTCTTCTTCTCTCCTTCTTCCTCTCTCTCCCCTTCTCCAGATTTTTCTTTTTGCCTCATGAAGGGAGAAGAAGCTTCAAGAACCCATATATATACATGTGGGAGAAGGAGATATTTTTCATATACATACATATGTATATGTTGGTTTAATCCAATTAAACCAAACCGAATTCATTAAACCGCAACGATTAATTTCCTCAATTAATTTCTCTCGCTCGGTTTAGTAATTCCGTCAAAATTCCCGAAATATTTGAGACATTCCTCCGTCTCAAAATATTTCTTTCATTTCTGTCTAACCCCGGAATTACCGTTAAATTCCGCTAAACCGAACTATTCGAAATTACATCTCAACGATCAATCATTTGATCGAATCAACCCGTTTACCGTCCCTAGCGCCATCACTCAAGCTCGGTATTATCCACAACACTTTCCATCTCATTTCCGTCAAAACACTATTCATTCTGTAAAATACTATTCCGAACCAAATCGACCCGAATTGGTTCCGAAACGATTAATCTTCTGATTAATCAACCAATCTCAACTCCGGTATTTATTAATCGATCTCACCGTTGTTCCTATTTCTCTCAGGAACAAATACAACACGTTACAAGGCAACATCAAAATAACAACTTATACCGTAAGAAATATAGTAACATATACTACAAGAAAACGACTCGGGATACGGATGTTACAGTTTCCATGTAATATTTCTCTATAGAATATGTATCATATCTTTATATCAAAGGGGCAAACTAATTCTAAGAAAAGAATCTGGTGGATACAATACAAATACATCAAATCAAGTTTCAGTTACTATCCACACAAAAAAAGGATGAGAGTCTATATTAGTTACTAATAAGACAACAATCTTTAACTCAAACTCTAAGGTTTAAAATTTTAGATTAAATAAACAAATACAATTTTTCCATGACCAAGAGCTTCCTTCTCTATTTATTCTCTCTATGTTTTGTTTCCGACTTCTTCTGTCAGAAACAAATGGCCGATGATGTTTGCTTCTGCACATACAGAACAGAACCAAACCTGTCCATTTTGCTTTCATGATCAGAGAGTTCTCTGCTTTTCTTAGTGTACAAAATATACTTTTCTCTTCTCCTAAAAGCTTCTGTGTAGGAAGATGTTCCGGTCTCTGATTACAATTGCTCACGACCAGTGACTGATTTCAATTTCTGCTGCAGCTGTAGATAAACACAAGAGATGTTTGAATGATTATGGTTCAGAAATCAGATTTTACTCGATATGGTTTCAGTTTCAACAACTAGCAAATTTGTTTCATGAGATCAAGTGTGTTAACTTACTTGGGTCTGTTTTGATTTTTCTTCTTCAAGTAGCAAGTAGGAATCTCACCTCGTCGAATGTTCTAGCAACATAATGATCAATGCCACTAGGAATTTGATCTGCAAAAAAAACCAGCATCCGCATCATTAACAACTCGAATCACGGTATGCTGCATGAATCTTCTACACCAAAATAAAAATAAAACATTCAAAAGGTACATATAGGCATGGGCAAAAAACCCGGACCCGACCAAAAAAACCCGATCCGAAATAGCTCCGGGTCCTAATCGGATTTTATATGTCTCTATCCGAAAACCCGAAATCCCAAAAACCCGAACCGAACCCGAAAAACCCCGAAAAAACCCGAAAAACCCGAAAAAACCCAGAAAAACCCGAAAAAACCCGAAAAAAACCCGACCCGAACCCGATCCAAAATAGCTCCGGGTCCTAGTCGGATTTTATTTGTCCCTACCCGAAAACCCGACCCGAAACCCGAACGCCCAGACCTAGTACCTATGAGACTGCATCTTCCTCACTCCGAACATGATTATCGAATTCCAAGCTAGGAATTACAAGAAAAGAATATCAAATTTTAAGATCTCTCAAGTTTTGTTACATATCAAAGTTCAATAAAGAAAAGTGAAAAGTTGGTTTACCGTACCTCTCGAGTGTGTCATCCTCCAAGTCGAACTCGTCCAAATTTAGTGGATAAGGCAAAGTCACTAGCTCAACTAGTGTCTTAACTGACCAAGTATGAAGGAGATTAATACATTCATGGAGCAGATAATCAACTTGCTTTGAATATATTCGCACAACCCTTAGTAGAAGTTGACCTAACATTATCATTTCTTCCATTGGTTCCTCTGAATGCATTATAAGATCTGCAAAAACAAATTACATATCTTAAACTTTACCAACTAATCTATCATGAAGAGAGAGACAAACCAATTTTTTTTGAGGATGTTTATGTCGGTGTAGTGAAATTTCTTGAGGCGATGTTGCGACTGAGCGGCGCACCACACCGTCAACAATGGACCCTTTAGAGCCAAATACGTGTTTTTTGAATGAATGTTAAATTTTATTCAACCAAAAAACCTTTTTACAATGAATGTATACTGTTCATAAAGAATGCCTCATGAATTCTGTTCTAATGGAGATCACGAAGGAGCTCTTGTTGCAATCGACACCATGAGACCATCCATGTAATGTTGATTTTCCTCGCTTAGAATTTAAGATAGCCGATTCCTTATGTCTTTGTCAATAAGCTTGATAATACGAGATGGAGGAGATGGATTGTGGCCATGTCACCTAGCATTTCTTTCGATCCAAATATTATATAGTGCAGCTTGAAAAAGATACCGAAGAATGAAAAAGTGTGTCCGAGACTGATTACGAGTACCAAGAGATACAATGATTTGTTCCCAATCTGTCGAGAAATTGTTTCCCATTAACTGCTCCGATAACTCCCTCCATATCTCTGAGGAATAGCTGCATGAAAAGAATAAATGCTCCCTTGTTTCCTCCATGCCATGACACAAGAAACAGTCCACATGATGTCCACCATTCCATAGCCGCATTTGGAATTATCAAATATCTAATACTACTATGATTAGGTGTAGCTAATTCCTATAAATAACTTGATGAGTTTGTGTCAAAAGTTATGAGATAGAGAGTGTAGTTGTTTTGAGTTATAGTTTTCTAAACCTTAATAAAGATAAGTTGTTCTTTAATCGTTTGAAAAACAATAATTACCAAGTACCAACTCATATTCAAAACATATTCTAAACGTTTAAGGTGTTTATGCAAAAGAGATTATAAGAACGCTTTCTTATTATATTAGAAACTTCATCAAAACTAATACTCTTTTCTTGAGTCTATTGAAGCACATCTCCAATAACTCTTATTTATAGACTACACCTTAGACCTATTCTCTAGGGATACATCAATTAAGATAACACCATATCTTTAACAAGATAACATTATTATCCTAAACATACGTAAACCTTATAACCTTACTTAGGCTTATCACATTCACCATAACCCTCATGGTTTAGTGACATCGAAACCAACAGTTCGGTTCGGTTTAATTACCAACATTCTCCCCTCTAATTTCCGAACTCGAAACTGAGAGGTCTTCCACTCCGATCTTAGCTCGCATCTCTTTGGATATAGTCCTTGCCAAAGGTTTAGTAAAGATATCAGCCTTTTGCAACTCCGGGAACATGTTCCACTTCAATCTGTTCATTCTCGACACATTCTCGAATGAAATGATACCTTGAGAGTATATGCTTGCTTCTACCGTGAAACACCGGGTTCTTGGTGAGGGCGATTGCTGACTTGTTGTCGATCCTTAGAGTCACTTTCTTATCTTCTACTTCAAGTATCTCACTTAGTAGCTCTTTTAACCAAATAGCTTGACACGATGCTGCCGTTGCAGCCATAAACTCGGCCTCACACGAAGATAGTGCCACCGTGGGTTGTTTTTGTGAACACCAAGTGATTGGTGAATCTCCAAAATAAAATATGTGACCTGAAGTGCTTCTCCCATCGTCAATGTCGATATTGTGACTGTTATCACTATATCCAACAAGTCTCTTATCCCATTTTTCTTAAAAAAACAGACCAAAGTTTGTTGTCCCCCGTATATATCTTAGAACATGTTTGATGGCCTTTCCATGTTAGCTTCTCGGGCTTTGCATATCGTGGCTAAGTACTCCAACCGAATAAGAGAGGTCCGGTCTTGTGTGTAAAAGATACCTTAGACATCCAATTGATCTTCGATAACCTGTTGCGTCCATCTCTTCTTCATCTTCAGCTTTAGAGAGCTTTAAACCCGATTCCATAGGTATATGAGTTAGATTGGCTGATTCCATATTCGTATCAATCAGAATCTTTTGAGCATAACCTTCTTGTTTGATTCTTATCCCATTTGCCTCTTGCATCACTTCAATTCCTAGGTAGTACGTCAATCTTCCGAGATCCGACATCTCAAATTCTCTTGACATGTCCTTCTTGAATTGATCGATGATCTTTAGTGATGTTCCCGTTACGAATAGATCGTCAACATATATCGCCACGATTAAGGATTCTTTCTCGCTGATTTTCTTGTACACGGAGGACTCCTTTAGACACTTCTTGAAATTCATCTTCTTTAGCACGTGATCAAGCTTTATATTCCAAGCTCTAGGGGCTTGACGTAATCCGTATAAGGCCTTAAAAAGTTTGTACACTTGATCCTCTTGTCCTTTCTTAATGTGACCTTCAGGTTGAGTTACGTAAACAACTTCCTTTAACTCACCATGTAAGAAAGCGGTCTTTACGTCTAAATGGTGGATTTCTCATCCACTTCTTGCAGCAAGAGCTATGAGTAGACGTATGGTTTCTATCCAAGCTACAGGAGCAAAAACTTCATCAAAGTCCACACCATGCTGCTGAACATAACCTTTAGGTACAAGTCGTGCTTTGTATTTATTCACCGATCCATCCGCGTTTCTTTTAATCTTGTAGACCCATTTCAAACCTATGGGTTTGACTCCACTTGGATTATCAACGAGCTTCCATGTTTTGTTCTTATTGATAGAATCTATTTCGGCATCCATTGCTTCAACCCATTCAGTCAAATTTTTAGCTTCCCCAAAATTCTCCAGCTCTCCATCAATCGTTAATAGCAGCTTCTCACTTTCTAGATCAGCAAGCAATATATAATCATTGAGATATCCTGGCTTTGTTGATGGTCGACTTGATCTCCTTAACGGTAGCTCCACGTTTTCATGATTCTCTTGAGAATCCTTTGTTTCGTACTCTTCTACGTCATGCTGCTCTGTTTCTGGTCTGTGGTGCTCTTCTTCATTGTCGGGATCATCAATGTGCTCGGTTTTAGTCTCAAAACCAGCTCCATTATCAACATAGCCTCTATGTATCATCTTAAACATACTAGGCTGTCCTTCCGTTTCATGATTTGTTTCATTCCAACTCCACATCTTTTTCTCATCGAAGATCACGTCTCGACTAACATAAACCTTTCTCGTTTTTGGATCGTATAAACGGTACGCCTTGGATCCCGGCTCAGTTCTAAGATTAACGAGTACCCTTGTTCTTTCGTCGAGTTTTCTAAGATATGCAGCATTAATCTTGGCATAAGCCAAAAATCCAAACACTCGTAAGTGTTCAATGTTAGGTTTCTTGGCCATGAAGCTTTCATAAGGAGTTTGATCACTCAATGCTTTCGTAGGGACTCGATTGATCACGTATGTTGAATGTCTCACTGCTTCTCCCCACATGTAATTAGGTAAACTCATACCTTTCAACAAGCTCCTAGTCATCTCCATTATCGTCCTATTACGTCTCTCCACAACTCCATTCTGCTGAGGCGTATGAGGTGTCGTAAGGTGACGTTTGATTCCATTTTCTTCACAAAAGGAATTGAACTCGGCTGAAGTGAACTCTCCTCCTTTATCGGTTCGAAAGGTCTTGATAGTTGCTCTGCTTTGTGCCTCAGCCATGGCCTTAAATCTTTTGAACCGATCGAATGCTTCACTTTTTTTTTTCATGAGTATAGTCCACATGTAGCGAGAGTAGTCATCAATTAGTACGAACACATAGCGATTTCCAGCCGATGTTGAGGGTGTTATTGGTCCGCACAAATCTCCATGAATCAACTCAAGGGCGTGTGATGCACGAAAACTCGCTTGTGACAGGAATGGATTTCTTGTTTGTTTTCCAGCTAGACATATATCGCATACGTCCTTCTCGTGTTCAACGTTTGGCATTCCGATTACTATCTTCTTCTTCACCATGTTGTTCATAACTCCAAAGCTTACATGCCCTAGCCGAGCATGCCATTTCCATGTAATCTCATTGTCTTGAATATGAAAACATGTGGAATTGCTTGTTTGCATATGAGTCTTGTAGAGACGATTTAGCGATCTTTCAACTTGGACGAGGAGTCTTCCGCATGGATTGCGTAACGTTAAAAGATCACCTTTCATTACACTTCACAGCCATTTTCCGTTGCTTGACCAAGACTCAAAATATTGTGCTTTAGATCGGGTATATAGTATATGTCTTTGAGTGCCTTTTGTTCACCTGTTTTGCACATAAAGAGAATTGTACCCTTTCCAACAATATCGACATACGAACCATCACCAAACTTCACCATCCCTCTTACTCCTTCGTTCATTTCAGAAAAGTAAAACTTATTTCCAGTCATATGGTTGCTTGCTCCACTGTCTAGATACCAAATGTTCTCATCTCCATGCTTAGTCTCAAACTTCTTTGGTATCACCTTCTCTTCATTCAAAAACACAACTTCATGCATATATAAGGCACCATCAGCTTCTTGTGTCTCCATTAAATTTGCATTTTGTTGTTGTTTTTTCTCAGGACATTTTGCTGCATAGTGACCCGACTTGTCACATCGATAGCATATTATTTTTGAACAGTCCTTTTTCTTTTCTCCGATTTTGTTATGATCTGTAGCTTCACTGGTTTGGTTTGGGGCGTTTCCTCTTCCCCTACCACGGCCACAACCTCCCCTTCCTCTTCCACGTCCGTTAAATCCACCACGCCAATTTTGTGAACCATTTGCAAACATGAGTTTACTTTGGTCCTCACTTGGTGGTTCTCCTCCTATTCGTTCCTCGTAGGTTTTTAGGCGGCCAACGATGTCTTCAAAAGATGTTGTGTTGAGATCTAACACTTGCTCGAGAGAAGCCACTATGTGAATGAATTTATTTCATGGAAGGCTTGAAAGAAACTTCTTCACAAGCTTTGATTCCTCCATCGTTTGTCCAAGTGCAACATATTTTGAAGATAACTCAGATAACTTGCCCACAAAGTCATCTATATAATCAAAATCTCTCATCGTCAATCTCTCAAATTCTGTGTTTAGTGTTTGTAACCTTGCATCTCTCACACGGTCAGCACCCATATGACGAGATTTGATTGCTTCCCACATGCCTTTAGCTGTATTTTGCTCGCCAATCTGCAAAATAAGAGTTTTGGACACTGATTGAAACAATAGTGCAGTCGCTACGTCATTCTTCGATGACTCGTTGGATCCAGGATCGATTGCTTCCCATACCCTATGAGCCTTAAGAGCCACCTTCATGCGTATAGACCACACCGTATAATTTGTGTTGGTTAACATCGGGAAAAGAATCAGTGATGGGATTGATTCTTTTGTCTTCTCACGTTCAACAACTGCTCCCTCCATGTCTTGTGTTAATAATCACCTTCACGTGATAATTAACCACCACCGTATGTTTTCTCGTATGTCTTTCTTGCACGATCACAATTCTTCACGAGCACAAGGTCACAGCTACACACCGTCTCTCCGCCGCTTCTCACGATCTCACGAGATTAGGTTTTGTTTCCTCCTTGATCGTTCTTCTTGGATAAGAAGAAAGCTCTGATACCAATTCTAAACGTTTAAGGTGTTTATGCAAAAGAGATTATAAGAACGCTTTCTTATTGTATTAAAAACTTCATCAAAACTAATACTCTTTTCTTGAGTCTATTGAAGCACATCTCCAATAACTCTTATTTATAGACTACACCTTAGACCTATTCTCTAGGGATACATCAATTAAGATAACACCATATCTTTAACAAGATAACATTATTATCCTAAACATACGTAAACCTTATAACCTTACTTAGGCTTATCACATTCACCATAACCCTCACGGTTTAGTGACATCGAAACCATAAGTTCGGTTCGGTTTAATTACCAACACATATCACATTCTATTGATATTCAACTAAAACAAATGTGGGATCTTTAGAGGAATCAGAGCTATGGCACAAACAATCGTGCTCCACTGTCAAACGCATTGCTGGTATTAACATGATGAATCATCGTGCCAAGACATTTGAGGTTATGGTCATTACATGAATTCTTAAATTAATGGATCAAGTTGTACTTAAAATGTAGTTCCCCTAGAGAAGACTTCTTTTGTCATCTATTGGCTTTAGGCAAAGTCAAATCTAATCCGTTCCATTAAACCAGTGATGGGTCAAGTTAAATATCATCAAATACTTGTTCAACGATGCCATATTTATATAAGTAAATGTAAGTTTTTCTTTCTTGAAAAAAGAGTTGTTTCTTCTTGTTCTTGACATAATGGATACAAGATTGATCGTAGCCACTCAAATCAGAAGCATCGACGAATTGTATGCTCATATCCATGTGAATCCACACATTCTTGAAATCATTGATGCAATACCTTTCATCAACACTCCTCTCCATCTAGCTTCTGCTTCTGAGAACCTTGATTTTGCCATGGAGCTGATGAATCTTAAGCCATCTTTCGCTAGAAAACTTAACACATACGGATTAAGTCCATTGCATCTTGCTATAGAGGAAGGTCAAACACGGTTGGTTCTAAGTTTACTCAAGGTTGATCCGGACCTTGTTCGCCTTCGAGGAAGAGAAGGTATATATTTTTCAATTTTTTTATTAATATGACATCAAATATCTAGTTTACTAGACCAAGCCATTTAATTTGTGTTTTGTTTTCTTTCTTATCGTATAAAGATTGCAAAAGAGAATTAAGAACAACTTTTCTTATTGATTTGGAAACTCACTCAAAACCAAACCAAACATTTTCTCTCAAGTCATATGTCTTATGGAACAACTCTCCATAAACTCTCTATTTAAAAGTTTGGTACATCCCACCAAAGTCTATCTTCTAAAATCTTAGATAACTCCTAATCTCCTAGATTAAATTTCATCAAACTTATCCTACTTAGATCTAGATATCCTAAATCTCCTAAGATATAGTTTAAATCTCCTAAACTTATCTTGATTTATTAACCATCTTTGACTCTAAACCACAACTCGGTTTAGGACCACTCGGTTAATAAGCTAACTCAAGTTTAGACTCCAACATTCTTGAAGTTGTTTGATCTTTTGTTACTATAAAAGGTTGAAATAGTTTGATTTCGAATATAAGGTATGACGCCGTTTCGTCAAGTAGTGAGAAGAGGAGAGACTGATCTTATGACAGAATTCCTCTTAGCTTGTCCTGGTTGCGTTAGAGATGCAAACGTGAACGGTGAAACCGCTCTACACATCGCGGTTTCGAACAATAGATACGAAGAGCTTGAAGTACTCTTGGGATGGCTCCAAAGACTGCGTCAAATAGACGCTGAATCACTAGAGATGCAATTTTTGAACAAACGTGATCAAGACGGTAACACAGCCTTACACATAGCAGTATATCAGAACAGAATCAATGCAGTAAGGCTCTTGGTAAAATGTTCTGCGGTTAACCGAAACATTCATAACTGGAGCGGTTTAACTGCACTAGATATCTTACATAACCAGAGAGAGCAGCATCACACGAACAGTAACATCGAAAACATCATCCGAAGATGGGGAGGTAGGAGTGGAGACTCTCTACCAGAATCCAAGAAAGTGTCGGAAATGTTGGGTTTCCGATCAATTTCGTAGGGCATTTATTCACGCATGCAGCACGGTATAGGAACCAGACTTCGGAAGGAACACGCAGTGCGCTTCTAGTGATAGCCGCACTGATAATCGCAGCTACTTACCAAACAGCTTTGCAGCCACCAGGAGGAGTATACCAAGAAAATGCAGCAGAGGAAAGTAAGAAGAGTGTTGGCACTGTGGTGATGAGTCATAATTATTTCTATGTTCTTCGAGAGGTGAATAGTATTGCTTTCTTTGGAGCGATTTTCATGGCGTTTTGTTTGTTACCAGCTGGTGAAGGCTATGCATGGTCGTTTCTATGTATAGCAGTGCCATTGTATGGTTCTTACTTGGTTTCGATGTCGGTTATATAGATACTGTGTGGTACTTCTGGACTACTGCAGGCTCGGTTATTAGCTTTGTTTTTGCTTACATGCTTGGGTTTTTCTTGCGGTGGAAGTCAAAGAAGAACGTACCTGGAACCAGAAGCGAGCTGATTCTTGAAGGCTTAACAACTCTGGATTTAGCTATAGGATCATAGTGAAAGTAAGATTGTGTAGCTTTCATCCCCCATCGGAGCCAGAAGCATTCATCCTATTTCCTCCATTATTCCTCGTTCCTAAGTAGCTGTACTCTTTTTCCTTCGTCCGGTTTTGTCCCAATTGAGTTTTTCGAGACAAGGTTTTAAGGAAGCAGGTACTCTTCACTTTATTTTTCTTTTTTCTTCTCTACTTCCATATATCTTTTCACCAATTCTTTCATTTGTAACATTTACTTTTTGCTTTAATAATATTAACCCATAAAATAAAAAAAGATTGTGTAGCTTTGATTTCTATGTTAGATTGTTTCCATGTAATATTTCTCTATAGAATATGAATCATATCTTTATAACAAAGGGGCAAACTACTTCTAAGTAAAGAATCTGGTGGATACAATACAAATACATCAAATCAAGTTTCATTTACAATCCACAAAAAAAAAAAAGGATGAGAGTATATATTAGTTATTAATAAGACAACAATCTTTAACTCAAACTGTAAGGTTTAAAATTTTAGATTAAATAAACAAATACAATTTTTCCATGGCCAAGAGCTTTCTTCTCTATTTATTCTCTATATGTTTTGTTTCCGGCTTCTCCTGTCAGAAACAAATGGCCGATGATGTCTGCTTCTGCACATACACAACCGAACCAAACCTGTCCATTTTGCTTTCATGAGAGTTCTCTGGTTTTCTTAGTGTACAAATTATACTTCTTTCTTCTCCTAAAAGCTTCTGTGTAGTAAGCTGTTCCGGTCTCTGATTACAATTGCTCGCGACCGGTGACTGATTTCAATTTCTGCTGCAGCTGTAGATAAACACAAGAGATTTTTGAATGATTATGGTTCAGAAATCAGATTTTACTCGAAGTGGTTTCAGTTTCAACAACTAGCAAATTTGTTTCATGAGATCAAGTGTGTTAACTTACTTGGGTCTGTTTTGATTTTTCTTCTTCAAGTTCTTCCGTCAACTCTTTCATCCTAAAGAAATTGAGTTTATAAAGAAATTAGAAAGACTATACCACATTGATCTCTACTAAGAAAGGTTTGATTGCTTGAAGAAGAGGAACAACCTAGCTTGAAGATTGGTTATCTTGGTAAGTAGTAACCTCTCTCTCTCAGAAGCTGTAAGTTCAACAACCTGTGATCCCAAGACAAAGGCAAAGAATGTGAAGGACATGATTTTGAGACCGCATAATAGGTCTATGTGAGACAATAACGTTAATTCATAGAACAAGGTTGATAAATCTACTTACGGCTCCATTGCTGTCAGATCCTCGAGGCAAAGGCGGCAACTTTCCATTTTGAGAACCTATAACAAGGATGAGAATTGATCAACTGTTGCCAATACTTTATCGTTATAACAGACGAAGTGAATAGATATGTCTATTTTACCATCTGTTGGTTCAGCAGCTTGTTGTAAGGTATTCAGTAGATTCATAATAAGATCCTGAAGTTAGAGAATTCCGTTAAGACAATACAAAACTTGAGGAACCATACAATCAAGTTAAACACATGTCTCAGTGTGATAATGTTCATATATTTATTTCCTCACCTGCTGTATTGAATTTTGCTGGAACAGATTTTGAAGCTGAGGCATAATGAATGAGGGAGACGCATGATGACTACTTGACTCCTTGATGGGCTGACCTGTTGGCTGTTGCTGGAAAAATAAGATTGTTATGATAAGAAGACATAAATTTTCCTGATTAAAAGAACTCTTCGTGGTAGCAAACCGACCATTTTAGAATCAAGTATCCAATTCCCAACACTGGCAGATTTTCTCAACGGGGATCCCTGTAGATTAAAGAGTATAAATTAATCAGGCCAAACTCAGGCGACAAAAATCATTACTATTCACTCTACATTAAAACGAAGAGACAAACAAACTCGCGAAGATTGACACGGGACTAAACTTAGTGGAATATCCTAGGTTAGGTCGGTCAGGTTGGTAACTTTCAAATAAAGACGAATGTGAATAGCAGAAAAAGATATACCCACCCTTGCAAGATCCAAGTTTTCTGATGTTACTGAAAATCTTCCTTTGATTTGAACCACATTAGCCTTCGACTTGTCATCTATAGCGTCACGGAATCCTATACAAGATGGACAACCACACTGATGTCAACCCGCAGCAGAAGCAACTGAAATTACTAAGCAGCATGAAGATCGAAAATGTATTTCCTCACCTCCAGAAGATTTGATAGGAGCTGAAAAACTGTTCGCTGAAGCACGATTTGGAAGATTCAAAGGACCACTAAAGCTGGGTGCCCTTCGGACTGATGATTTCAGCTGCCGTTCACTCTCAGACCTAGCAGATAGAAAATTTCATGTTGGAGCATTTGAAAGTTGCGAAAGAAAGGAGAAGCATATCTGAAGTGTAGAATACTGTGATCCAATGATCTCTCAAACAACAATTAGCTAATGGCGAACCTTTCATAACTATGACCCTTCTCTGAATCTGAATTGATTAACACGATACTGGATGAAAGTGGTCCACTATGAATCTGGCGTCTCACTGGCTTACCCTTGGCCTGTGGAACGTCTTGTTCTGAACTTGGTGCTGCTTGTTCAACAGAAGAAGCAGTTGAACTGAGAGTGGATTTCTTTTCACGGATAGGTTCTACCACCTCAGTATCTGAAACTTTTTCCTTCCCATTCATGTTTTCGGATAGTAGTTGATTACCAGATACTTGCGCTCTGTCATTCACCTGCAATATGTATCCCAATTAAGTTCAAACCACCAGATGCAAGAGAGTGAAGAGTTATAAGATGTTTTCTCTGAATATTTCTTTGCGAATTACTAGCCTTAATATGCAACTGTTCGCCAAAAGATTCATCTTCTTCCCTACTCTCTGCTAGAATGTCATCATCAACTAGCTATTACACACACCAAAAAAAAATGTAAGAACAGATTATTTGACGGAAACCAATGGTTTCTCAAATGGCATCATTTACTATCAAAGCATAGCTTACCAAGGATGCTTGTTCTTTCAAATCTTCGATATCGAAGTTCCAAGCACTTACTCCTCTTTGGTATTCACTCTGACATGAAAAAATAACTTTTTATAAGCATTCTGCAATTCGAGTCTTAAGTAATAATTTCAAACTTGTGTGTTTGTCACCTGTGATATAGCTTCCTGGTCAGCAGAGGCCATTCCTTTCAAAGCAATCTGTGCAGCATCCTTGGCCTGTTATACAACAACTCTATCAATTAAAGTAGAACAGGACGAGTACTGCAAGCTCGACGAAGAGATAAATATGGCAAACCTGAAGAGCTTTTACGCGTGTCCAAAGAGGTGGTAAATCAACAAATAATTTTTTCACACAAATCTCTGGAGGTTTTGCATTCTTGAAAAATGAGTGTTTCAACAATTTTTCAGCAGTTGGTCTTTTTGTTTGATCTTTGACCAGACACAGTGCTACCAATTCTTTAAAGGACTGGGCACAGCTGGACATCTTCTAGTTAGAACAATCCTTGAAATGGAAAGTATTCAATTAAAATAAGAATATATACCTAGGAAGAACACGCGTACCTTTGAAAACTTCTTATCACGGTCATAATCAAGGCCAGGTGGTGCATTTTGAATAGTCATTAAGAGTACCTGTTACCAGGAAAAAGGAATAAGACCTGTTCTCAATACACATAAGGAAAATAATGAATACCTTCATAGGGGGATATTTTGAGAAAGGTGCATGACCGTGAGCCAACTCCAGCGCAGTTATTCCAAAAGACCAGATATCAGCCCTGTAAGGAAGGTACATAAGACCGAACCAACCAATAGCTGTTATTGCGTTTCTTTGAAGCAAACAGTTTCTAAAGATTTTCAATATTATTTGACATAGAAAATACTCAAATGATAGTAACTTTTAAACAGCTGTGGGCCGAAACAATCACAACATTATGTAGATCAACTACAATCAGCGGCACTCGATTTTGAGAAGTTGGATCACACATATAGCAACTTGAACTAACTGCTATATTTAACAAGGACCATGCAGAGAAGTAGAATATATTAGCCGGCACCTGATATCAAAGCACAAACTGATAGTAACTTTTAAACAGCTGTGGGGGTGAAACAATCACAACACTATCTAGATCAACTAAAATCAGTGGCACTCGATTTTGAGAAGTTGGATGACACATAGCAATTTTGAGAAATTGAAATAACTGCTATATTTAACAAGGACCATGCAGAGAAGTAGAGTATATTAGTTGGCACTTGATATTAAAGCATAAACTCACTTTGAATTGTATCCACTTCCTGGCTGCAAGACTTCTGGTGCCATCCTACAAATAGAAACAAGATATGACACGTCAACCGTCTGAGTAGAGAGAAAATGTGAAGCTTAAGAAGACCGAAAGAGGAAAACTACAATAACCAACCAGCATGGAGTACCAACAAATGTGTTTCTTGCACGTTGCCTATCACCATTGTCAAATAAGCATGCAGAGACACCAAAATCACCTAGCTTAATCTCCCCAGTGTTATCAAGAAGTATGTTTCCAGCCTAATATATAAGATACAAAAGAAAGTTTCGAATACATGTCATGGATCATGGATGGGATATAAAGTTCAAATGTGAAACAAAGAAAAAGCTGACCTTAACATCTCGATGGATATGCCCTTGTCTATGAAGATAATCAAGAGCTTTAAGTGTTTCTTTCAGCATAGAACATATAGCTGCCTCTTCAAATCCATCTGGATACGCTGCCTTCATAAGGTGCAAGCACGAACCCTGAGCCATAAATGGCATGACGACCCAGAGATAATGGTCAACAGAAAACGAACAAAACGCCTTTATAACGTTCGGATGGTCTATCAAAGTCATAGTCTGAGCCTCCCTCCTTATATCATCCTAGAACACCAAAACAATACATTAATTTGCAGAAAGGGAAACACGAGAATAGGAAACAAATTTGAAAAGGAAAAGGAGAGATCTAATATAACTCTACCCTTTGATCTAAATGATAAAACCAACCAAACCCAAACGCAAAATGGGAAGATGATCTACAATTAGTACAGGCATATAGCAGAAGGATTAGATTCACTAAGACTTATCAATTGGTCATAACCCCTCAAACAAAATGATAGCTTTCCTGCTACATCGAAACAAAGTTTCAATTTTGATGATGCTAGCACATGATCTCAAAACTTCCCAACTCAATATACACAAAACAAATTACCCTCAAAATCAAATTCGAAGCTAAAGCTATACTCAGAAACAAGAACGAAGATCGATTTAGAACAAACCAGATTGCTATTGCAGCGATCGAGATCCAAACACTTGATAGCAACAACTTCATTAATCGGAAGATAAATTGCACGATGAACAACAGCACTAGCACCATATCCAACTTCTTCCATAAGTTTATAATCTTTAGGGTTTACAGAGAAACCTCTCTTCTTCGTACCACCACCACCACTACTAGTACTCGCCATCTTCTTACGTCGTCTCGAACCCAAAACAGCCCTAAAAACCACCAAATCCGTCTTCAGAAAAACAATCACAAAATAGAAGAAGAAAAAAAGAGAGAGACTAGAAGTACTCTAGAACAAGACGAAGCCGAGACACCATTTTTTTTTGAAAAAATCTAAACTTTTTTTTTGTTCTTCTAAAGTTTTGGTTTTTCTTCTTTCTTTTACATTTTGGCTATGACTTTATTTTCTGATCAAGTTTGACCTCCACCAGAAGAAACGCGATTTGAGAACCGAGAGAGACAATGGGTGACGTGGCAAGTCTATTTAGCATCTAAGATTATGACATGTGGCTATAGTGTAAGAGATTGGCGCACCCTAACTTTTATCTTTGGATAGTTCACGAGGGGGATTGACTAATTGCTTTGGCTGGGCGTTGAATAAGAGTATTATGAGAATCTATCTAATTTTGTCAACTTATTTAGATTAATATCCCATTGGAGTTATCATTTGTTTTTTTTGTTCTATTTCTATAATATTCTTTCCAGTAAAAATTTACATAAATTTGTTAGAGATTTGTTTGTACTAAAAAAGGTTTATTGGTTCGTAGATTTTAATTGATTTAGAAATACAAAATATAATCATGTGTTATTAGATATTTGATTTTAAAATCTTTGTCGATGTATTATTCATTTATTGATTGCTAAATCTTAGTTAAAATTCTGTGTTATTTGTTTAATGATTCATTATTGGATTTCAAACCACATTAGATTTTAAATGGATGTGAAAGTGAAAAATAGAAAGATTCAAATGCTTGGATAAACCATGTTATTTCAAAAATTCATATGTTTATTCAAAATTAATAAAAAAAATTAAAATCCTATATGGATTTATAAATCAATGAACCAATAAAGATCCCTAAGATTTTTATTGTGGGAGATTCTATGAATATGATGAAATTTATTTTATATTTACATAAATTATTAGAGATTTATGTTTTCATAATTTTAGTTATATTCTATTTAATTAGGATAAAAAATTGAGTAAATCATTTTTTTATCTCTAACATTTTTAAGAAATATGTTTAATTGAATCTCATTTCTTAGAAAAGACATTTAAGTGAATCCCAGCATTTCGTTTTTAAAGAAAATAGGATCCTAATTATGAATTGCATTTAATAAAAATACATTTTAATTAAAGCGATTTATTAATCTTGTAATATACCATAAATTCTTGGATGAATCTTGTAGTGTCTCATGTATATGAACATTTATAAATAAAGTTTTGTTTTGTTTTTATTAACAATTATGATTTAGTTTGACGAATAAATATGTAGAAAGTCAGGCTCTGCTCTAATTTACAATTTACATACCAAAAATTTGTTGCAGTAACAAGAAGACAATACAATGCAAAACATTGAATCACATATGCTCGGTGAGATATAGGATTATATATAGCTCAGTGAGAGAAGAGCATAAGAAGAAAGGATTCTAGGGTTTGGTGAGAGAAAATCACATATGCTCGTTTTGAAATCTTCGACGACACTCAGAGCCTTTTTTTTCGTTGGGTTATCCTGCTAGGTCCAAACCATCCAAATTTTAAGATAACAATGCATAATGAATGTGTTATCGAGATGCGCATTACAAATCATAAACGCATTGAAAGGGCGTCATTATGTGCAAGACACAAATTCAAGCTAGCAGTAAGAAAATCTGAACCAAATATTTTGAGAAAAGTTGTTTAGACAGTTTAATTTTGTGTATGGCTTAAAGAGTTTAATTGATGGTTTAAACTATCCAACAAGTATGCTTAACCGCATCAGCTGCACCAATAGCCATCTGCTTCACATGCTCACATGTCTGGCTTAAGAATCCATCGGTCTTGTCTCAAGATTAATGTCCACTATGAAAAATCAAAGAGTTGAAATGTATAATCTTATTTGAGAAAAGTAGGATTTCATTGTGTACTCTTACGACCAACAAAATCGCAAAATCAATTGTCTTGATTGTCATGAAATTTGATTTACGATAGTCTTAAACTTAACCGTTGTGTAATTTTTCGTAAAATATTAATATATGAATATCTAATTTATGCAATAGATTTTACTCCTCTATTTGTGTTTTTGTCAATCACATATTAATTTAAAAGTTAAAACTACACCATGACTGGTTATTCAATCTGGATGAAATGAGTTTACAAAAAAAAAAATCGACAAATAAAATTCTAGAAGACCATGCTAAATAATCGGCCAATACAATCTAATTCATGCAACATATTTTTTACATTGAGAGATTTTACGAATATCATTAACTTTATTTATTTTATTTTTTTTATATAAACATGTAAATTTCATCAAAGAAAGCTGGTAATACATTGTTCCATATTACATAATCCAATAGATCCCAAAAAAAGAGAGGAAAAAGATCTATTGGTAAAGTTGGAGATTATGAATCTAAGGAGAGAATTGATTACTCAATTTCAAACCAAGCTAATAATAGTTTGGAGAACTTTGCTCGATGCCTACGAGCTAGTAGGAAATCCCAAACAGATCTGTCGATCTTCTTAAAGAGAATCTGAGAAGGGTTTGAGCCATTGCTGTGAAGCCTTGAATTTCTTTCCATCCAAATGATGTAGATCGTAACATGCATGACTACTCTTTTGAGCAGTGTAGGAACCCCAAGAGAGGAAGAGCATAACCAAGCTGTCAAAGCAGACCAATTGTGGAACAAAAACGGTGGATGCATTAATCTCGGGAGGATTAACCTCCACACCTGCTCACTGAACTCAAAGTGAAGGAGAAGGTGATCTCTAGTCTCTGCATAAGTTTGACAAGTATAGCAAATAGGAGATACATTCGTGTTCCAAGAATGTAGTCTAGCCTTAACAGGCAATCTATCCAAAGTTGCTGTCCACATCAGAAAAGCATACTTTGGGACATGACCCTTGAACCAAACAATATTGTAGCAACTAACAGGGTTTTTACTCGGACGCAATTGAGACCAATTATAGGAAGTTGAGAAGTCTCTTACAGGGAGATGAGTTTCACACCAACTATAGATATCAGGGCCTCTATCCGCAGCAGGAGACCGCAAAGAACTCAAGGTTTGCCAAAGCACTTGCAACTGCTGATTTCTAATTCTGTTGGATTGATGGTTCCAAGCTCCCATTTGATTAGCCTGCGCCACTGTAGCATGAAGAGAAATTCATGTTCAGAGAGGACCAGAGGGCCCCAGAAAATCAATTACAGGTCCCAATGAAGTCCAATTATCCCACCAGAAATTTGCTGAATCTTCATCTCTCACGACAACTTTCAGAAATCTCTTAGCCAGATTTCTTAGAGCTAACAGATTCTTCCAATCCCATGAATCATTCTGCCTCTGCTCTAGACTCCGGAAACTCACCCCTTTTAATCTGTGAACAGAATTCCAAGTAACCCACAAAGAACTCTTGTCACTGAAGAGTCGCCAGATCAGCTTTAGGATTAGAGTCTTATTCCATAGGCTTAGATTACGTAACCCAAGACCTCCCTCACGCTTAGGAAGACAAATGTTTACCCATGAAACTTTCACTAAAGCTTTCTTTGTTGCATCTCCTCCCCAAAGATAGTTATTACACAACCTTTCTATCTTCATCAAGCATCTCTTAGGCAGAATAAAAGCACTCATCCAGAAGTTTAAAGTGCTATTAATGACTGAAGAGATTAGTTGAAGTCTGCCAGCAAAACTCAAAAATTTAAGTAGCCAATGACTGAACCTTTTTTCAGCGCTTCAATGAGGGGAAAATAGTCTTTCTTTTCAACTTTATGTGCATCAAAGGGAGGCCAATATATCTCGTAGGGAATGCACCTTTAAAAACCCCAAAATCATCAGTTGCTGCTTCCTCAACAGAAGAAAGACGTGCCGTATAGATAGAAGTTTTCTCAGCATTCATCTTAAGACTAGTTATTTTTGCAAAAATATCCAAGGTCTCTTTAATTCCAACCAAGGAAGAATGATTTCTGTCATATAAGATAAAGAGATCATCATCGAAAGCCAAGTGAGTTACTTGAGGGTCTTTAGATTTGGGATGGTGATTGATCTTTCCATTTATGAAGTTTTTAATGATGAGTTTATCAAAAAACTCCATAACTAGAACAAAGAGGCTGGGAGAGAGGGCTTCACCTTGGCGCAAACCCCTGCCCCCTTGGAAAAAGCCACATAATTCTCCATTAATCCGAAGGGAGAAGGATGTTGTTGTTAAGCATTCTTTAATCCAATCAACAAAATTTCCAGGAAAATCAACCGCTTTAAGCAATTCGATCATAAACTGCCAACTGATAGAGTCAAAAGCTTTCCTGAGATAAACTTTTAGAGCTCCTTGTTTAGAGACTTTCTTTCTTTTCATACCCTGGACCAATTCTGTAGCCATCAAAACATTTTCCCCCATAAGTCTACCTCTGATGAAGGCAGATTGAGAGTTGGAGATAAGGTTTGGCAGCACAGATTGAAGTCTTCTAGCTATCATCTTTGAAATAATCTTATAGACTGTATTACACAAAGATATTGGCCTGAAATCTGTGATTTTATCTGCTCCTGGTCGTTTAGGGAGAAGCATAATAGTGGTTGCATTCCATTGTTTCAGCATCTTTCCACTTGCAAAAAACTCAAGGACAGCCATAGTAACTTCTGATCCAATGAGATCCCAACTCGTTTTGAAGAACTTAGAAGAGTAACCGTCTGGCCCAGGAAATTTGGATAGAGGAAGACTATCCAATTCTGCTTTCACATCTGCTGCAGTGAAGGGAACACCAAGGAAGGTTTTATTCTCACTGCTACATTCCAAAGAAACAAGATTGTGAATCATATGTTTGATTCCTGCTCTAATTGGTTGTTGGTAGATCCCAAAAAGTTTGTATAAAACTCCACACAATGCCTTTTAATATCTCCAACATCCTCTAACTTGTTATTTTCTGAATCCCACGGGTAGTGCATCTGGTTTGCAGCCTTTCTAGAATCCATCATCTTGTGAAAAAGAGGTATTCTCATCCCTTTTTTCCAACCATCGAACTCTTGATCTTTGGAAGAAAAAAATTTCCTCAGCCTCTGTTAGAATCATCCACTTTTCAGTTCTTGTTTCTCGCTAGCAGCTAGAGTAGGAGTTGGGTTAGCCAAAAACTCCTCTTGCTTTTTTGCTAACTCTTCCTTAGCCTCTTTCACTCTCTGTTCAATTTGAGAATAAGAACCCTTATTTAACTCTTTAAACATTTTCTTCATACTCTTCAGCTTTTTTGACAACTTGTACATTATACTCCCACATATTGTCAACCCATTTCAATTATCAGCCAAAATACTTTTGTATTCAGGGTGATTCATCAGAAAGTTAGAGAACATAAACGGCTTTTTGACATGAGCAGGTTCTTGACCCAAATAAATACAACCAGGACAATGATCTGAAAATAAGGGATTTTCAAACGTTTTAAAAGAGAGGGAATTCCTGAATCCACTCACTATTGATCAGAATTCTATCTATCTTCCTTGCAATGGGATTGTTCTCCTGATTATTCCACCAAGTAAAGTGATTACCTCTGTAAGAAAGATCAAACAAACCAGAACTCTGCAAATAGTCTTTGAAAGCAAGCATCCCTGAGTTATTTTCCTTATATCCGAAGAAGAGTCCTCTCTTCTAATTATTTGGTTAAAGTCACCTAAAACCAACCAAGGCATTGAGCTAACTGCTGAATCCACTGCTAGCTGATTCAAATCCTCTCAAAATCTCTTTTGTTTTTCGGGACAGTTATGAGCATACACAAAAGTGACTATGATAGTCTTACTTGGCCTTGGAATCTCCACTTTGCAAGTAATCATCTGATCAGATTTGCAGACAACAGACAAGGAGATATCTTTTCTCTACATCACCCAAATTCTTTCTAACTCTTCAAATTCATAATTTCCAACTACATTATATAAGGACAACGATGAATTTACCAGCTTCAAAAACTTATATACCTTCACCTAGGTTTCCACTATACAACCAAAAGGGGCTTCTACTCAACCACTTCCTAAAACTGCTTCTTCTAGTAGAATTATTAAAACCACAGATGTTCCAACAAAAAGTAGTCACCTTCTTCATAGTAAATATTTTTTGGGGCCTTTGCCTTTTGACAGTGGGATAATCAACTGATTTTTGCGCTTACTTGTTTTTCCATTACTCTTATCGGGAGTTTTTTTTTTTGGTAACTTTCTGCCATTGTTCCTCCTCTGAGGACATGTAACTAGAAGAAGAGTCAGAGCTGTCATTATCTCTGTAATCTACATCTTTGTCCGAAGAGGAAGGAGAGGTGTACCCCTTTTTTTTCTTGCCTTCAGGGATTTCTCTCTTTTTAGGAGATTTGATAACCCATTCCTCTTTTTTAGAGCATGAAAGAACCATAATGGATTGAACCTAAGAGAGATTGTTAAAACATATGCATTTTTCTTCTTTTTTTTCTTCTGTTTTTTCCTTGTTGGATTAGAAGGTCCATCCATATCAGAAGAACGCTTCTCCTTCATTGGTTCATCGAATGGGAGGGATTTCTTTTTCTTCGGGCAAAAAGCAGCTTCGTGAAGAGTGGAATTGTAATCTTTGCATGTTATTGGAGTTGTGGGCATCGTTTGATTGAATGTCCCACTTCTTTGCAGTGATCACACTTAGGTGGTAACCATGGGCAATTCACCAATACACGGTGAGTTTCACTGCCTTGGAATCTCACATTGATTGCTTCCGGTAGAGGCTTCAACAAGTCAACCACTGTGAACACTCTAGCCACTTCAAGATCAGTCAAGTTTTATGTGGTTGGGTGAAGGAACTTCGGGTGTTCGACTAGTCCTGCTATATGTTCAAGAGCCTCACGCGAAAAGAACTGAGGGGGAACACCCCTAAATTCTAACCAGACTGGTGCAGATTTTAGGACCGGGATTATGGGTTTCAAGCCTGGTTCCCAAGCTGCAACAAACATCGCTTGTCCTTCAATGTGCCAAACTCCTTGAGTTATAACCATATTCCTTGTCGACTGAGTTGGGATCTTCAATAAGAAGGATCTGTCGGAGGGTTTAGAAACAGAAATGTCTCTCATATGTGGACTCCAGATGCTGTTGGTGATAGCATGAAGAGCACTAGAGGTTGGGGCTTTCCAGTGAAACTGAGCCAAAACAAAGTTCTTCCATCTGGGTTGGTTTCTCAGAATCACTTCATCAGGAATTAGAACACATAGTTCTCCATTAGGCAGGACGAAACTCTCACCCTTCTTGGACATTTTTTAGATGCACTCACACGCTCACACCAGGTGGGTTGAACTTCTTCTGGGTTTACGCTTTGCTCAGCGGTGTCAGCGATAACTTTCTTCACCAGATCTGAGCCCGTAGAGTTCCGATTATCCTTAGAGGAGTTGGCACTATGCTGAATTTCACCTTCTTCGTTGGAGCTCGAGTTTGCACATGAGGTCCGATTTGGGTTCTCCGCTACGACAGAGACAGAGGCGGCATTAGAAATTGCAGGAGGAATCGTCTCCTTAGCACCCGAATTCAACGCTAGAGGGGCTGAATTTGTCGCGGAATCAGATTTCAAAGACTCCGAATTTAGGTCAGAAATTGGGGGAACTAGAGAGGAAAGAGAAGGTTTTTTGGGGGGAGAAGTCTTCGGGTTAGAGGATCCTTTAAACTTTGGTTTCTTTTTCTTTGCCATTGGGGTTGCCAACGACGGAGGCAAGGGACCGTCGCCGGTGGGAGGAAATCGCCTTTTTGTTCGCCTTTTTTAAGATTTTGATCGCCTTTTTCATAGCTTTTTTTTTGTTTATCGTTATTCATAAACTTTATTTTATATTAACATAAATTCTTAAAGATTAAGTTATCATATTTTTAATTATATAAAATTATGATAAAAAGTTGTGTACATCATTTTTATCTCCAAAACTGTTTGGAAATATGCTTGATTTCTCATTCTTTTTGGAAAGATGTTTAACTGAATCTTTTTTTCACAAAAATAAGATCCCAATTATGAATTGCATTAATTTTTAAAGATATATTTCAATTAACCGATTTACTAATCTCGTATTATATACCTTAAATAACCTTGGATGGATTTTTTTGTAGTGCCTCATGTATGTGAAGATTTATGAATTAAGTTGCGTCTCAATTTTATTAACATTATGATTTAGCTTAACATAGAAATATTTAGAAACTCTAACGCTTTACAAAAGTAGAAGCTACCATAATTAGCAGAGGCTAACATTAACTAACATTATTCAATGAGTTGGTGTAGACGGGTCCAAGTATTTACTGAAAGTATGCTCAAGAATCTCCGGAAGTCTAGTCTTGTAAAAGGGTTCGAACATATGCTTCTGTCTTGAAGAACGAAGGTGGTGTGGGAAGCTCCAAGTCAGTTCTTTATGATGTAAGAGAGGCCTCTAGGAAGAGGGTTGATGCTGCCACTAAGAGAGGCATAAAAAATGCAGCATATGTGGCTTTTGTAAACTTATTTTCTACAGATTGGGTAACCAATAATAATGTAGTTTTTTAATTAATATGTGGTTGACAAAAACAACAACTACAGGAGTAGTAATCTATTGCATAAAATAAGATATCCATATATTAATAATATTGTACGAAAAAATTACACAATGGTTAATTTTAAACTACCGTAAATCAAATTTCATGACATTCAAAAAAATTGAAAAAAACATTCATAATAACATGTTGAAGAAGAATCATGATGTAATCATCGGAGGCAAACTTGTTCTTCATGAAAGATATGTTGCTACTGTCTATAAAATGCACATATGTTCTCTAAAGATGTAAGATATCACATATGTCTAGTGTAATCCTTCTCAATATGGAAATGAAATACATCCAAAATTGTATCTAACATAGTAACATGTGTAAAGAATTAGGTTGGGTCTAATATGTGTATATATATGTCCATGTTGACGAGAAGAAGTTAGTTAGTGTTTCTTCAAAAGCTGATGATATTACCATGTGGATTCTTGAGGATGCCGAGAAAGATGAGTGGTCTTATAAACATCTCCATTTACCTTTTACGCGCAATGATCCAGTTTCGCAAACCCGGTTACGTACACTTTAGTGGTGTCAATGAGGCCGATGAGTTTATTTATGTACCATTAGTTTTGGGGAATCCGTTTCAGATTGTATATTTTGATCCAAAAGCAAACCGCTTCAGAACAGTTGTGGATGACCAATTTAGGCCCCAGAATGGACTCAGGAGACAAACCTCTCCACACCTTATCTACTTATACAAATCACATGGAGAGTTTCATGTCTTTTTAAGATTTTATTATTTTTGTTAATCGTCCATGACTCCATGGATTGAGTTGACATTTTGTCGTTTTTGAAAGAAAAAACAGCATGCAGTTTAAGTTTCTGGCTTCGAATGGTGACAGCGGGTTAAGCAGTGCGGAATAAGCGGTTACAGAGGTGCGGTGCAGTTTTAATGCGGTGCGGTTGAATGAAACACATCATGCAGAACTAGTGCGGTTACTGCGTGCCAAGCGGTACGAAAAAAAATATAAATGGTGATAAAAACAACATGCGGTGCGATACGAATGTGTGAATGGTGAAAAATATAACAAGCGGTGCGAAATATATTTTAGATAAAAAATTTATAAATAAAATTAGATCAGTGATATTATTGTAATAAATTTATTATTGTTAATTTAATGATCAAAACGTTTTAATATAAAAAAATTATTAAAATTTAAAGATTTATTATAAATTTAATAAAAATTTATATGTTGCTAGATTCAAGTAAAACGATTTAAAAAAAGTAAAGTATTGCAATACAAAACAAGATTAGCGTGTTCGTTGATTTTTCCATAACATATCTGCAATATTATCTCTTATTTGCGCCATATGCTCTCCATCTGCTACCTCTGAGGCTTCCATATCATCTAAATCAGGCTCCCAATTTGTGTTGTTTATATATGTGTCCATCATTACTTCTGCAAAATCTGCATCTGAGAAATTTGAAATTTTGATAAAATTATGTAATCCCATTGTAGCCATCACCACTCTCTTTTGCACTTGAATACTGTATCGCGGAAAATCGCTAAGAATCCTCCATTTCTTCTTCCAAACTCTAAAAGTTCTCTCGATAATAGAACGTAGTGATGCATGACATCGATTAAACATCTCTTTTTTATTCCTCGGAGGTGGACCAGAGTGGAACGACTACATATGGTACCTCACAACTCCATTTCTTGATGACCTGTAAGGAGCTAAAAATCCTTGTTTGTTTGGATAGCCAGAATCAACTACGTAATACTTCTCTGATGAAGGCAAAGCAAAATTCAGAATCATTTCGTTGTGCCATTGCGAGAACAGCTATATCATGACATGATCCGGGTGCTCCATTCCAAATATATGTGAATAGCATATTCAAATCACATATTGCCATTTTGTTCAAAGATGCATTATCGTGTCGATTCCAATACATTCTTTGTAACTCAGGTTTTACTTTTACGCAGACATGAGTTCCATCCATAGCTCCAACGAATCCACTAAAATATGGTCAATATCTTCGATCGACTTGAAGTCTTTCAGGAATTCGATGTAATTCTTGAGTTGTTGGAGTTCTAATATAATCATATGCAAGTAATTCAGTCGCCGTGAGAACTTCACCAAATTTTCTTTTCATAGTCTCCTGATTTCGTCCAAATCTCAAACCAACATCTCTTTGCATTTCATTGTGCCCACATATTCGAAGAAACATAGACACACTTTCTTCAATGCTTACATTTAGTGTTGGTTGTAGACCGGAATTTGTCTGTAGAGTATCACACAATGTTGTGAAAGCTGCAAATGACATTCGTAGTAACTGAAGACAAGCAGCTTCATCCTGTTGTAACCGATGCCAAATGTTAGTCCATCCCAAACCACCATCTGTTCGGGTTGGTGCTCTTTGGAAATACCGATCATAATAACTCAAAGCAGGTTGAATTATTAACTCCTCAAATTGTTCATTTTCCAAATTCCATAATTCAATTCTGTCTTCGTAACTTAAATTGTGGATGTCTTGTGATCTTAATTGGCATATACGAAAAACCTGAAATTTTATAAAATTATGAGAGAAAAATATCATTAGCCATAAATAAATTTATAATGAACAACTATTGATAACATATAAATGGATAACCAAAAAATTGCATAAACCTGAAATTTTATAAATATGAGATAAAAATATCATTAGCCATAAGTAAATTTTTAATGAACAACTATTGATAACATATAAATGGATAACCAAAATATTGCATAAATAGACTTTTAAAAACAAACAATAATTGAAAACACAAAGCAGAATTAACCATGAGATACTAATCTTCGTCTCCTGAATCACTTTGGTGATCTTCATTAGTGCTTGCAATTGGTCCTTGTGTGGTTCCCCAAATATTGAATAGACCTCCTTGTCTAGGCGTTCGTGATGTTTGTGCAGTGTCAAAATAATTTGTCAAACCAAGACCTGATGATTGGTCATGTTGAACGTTTGGTGAAGTCTCCATTGCTGCACCATGTGAAACTTCTTGTGGATTATTCCTCAGACTTTCTTCTTGATCTCCTACTGAAAATCCGTATTGAACATTTGCTGGAGTCGTTCTTGATGAGCCGCCTTGTTGAAAATTTGGTGTATGACCTCATGGATGAAAGTTTGATTGCGAACCCCAAGGTTGAAAGTTTGGTGGAAGTCCCCACTGTGAAACATTTGGTGATGAACACCATTGAAGAGCATTTGGGGGTGAACACCATTGGGGAGCGTTTGGTGGTGAACACCATCGGGGAACGTTTGGTGGTGAACACCATTGGGGAGCGTTTGGTGGCGTGCCCCATTGTGGAGGGTTTGGTGGTGTGCTCCATTGTGGTGGGTTTGGTGGTGTGCCCCACTGTTGATAACCAGGACTTGTTGAATGTGGACTCATATAAGAGTTGCCTGACCCCAACCTTTTGGGCAAATCTTGGTCGTTCCGTGATACACTAGTCATAGCTTCTAACAATTCTATCTTATCTTCGTCAGTTCCTCCACCAAAATCTTAGCTCTTTAAGTAAATCTATGCATGCCCAATAGAATTTCATTTTCTTTGGAAGTTGCAGGGCAAGGAATATTGCTTCTGCCTTTTTGAATTCATCATAATCTTCTTGGTCAAAACCATCCGGCCGAAGTTGTTGCAAACTTTGTCGTTGGAACTCTCTATAGCTAGTGATAGTATCTTGTATAGTTGCCTCAAAAGATTATCTTCTACGATTTCCTCTTGAACCACTTCCAACATTTGTTCCAGAGCTTCCACCAGATCTATGTAAATTATTCCCACGTCTGACTGTAGACTGAGAGTTCACTCTGTTTCGTTGCTCAGCTCTTCCATCAGGGACTCGAAATGTATCACGAACAGATTCATTCAAAGGATGTGTATCATCATTAACGCTAACACGATATACTTCTTCATGCGTTTGGGTCTCAGGCACTTGAGTTTGATGCATGTCACTACCATCGTTGTCTGAGTAACCATGTAGTGCATCATCATCCAGTCCCTCGTTCATCATTTCTTCTCTTCTTTGACGCGAGGAATTTTGTGGTTGCGAGGAAACATCATGTAATACAAAACATCGCTGCATTACATCCCAGTACTCTGGCGGCTGTCGTTTGAACTTAGATGTTAGTTTGCATCCCTATTAATATTAATAAATATAAATAGAAAAATTATTATATATTACCAACTCTCGAGCATTCCACCACTCCTCATATGCATAAATCATGGATGTCTCAGGATCAACCGAGATACCGGTGCATTTCATTAGCTCTTTTCACCTCTTGTACGCTTTAAGTTTGTTTTGAAAAATCCATAATTTATATTCATGTTGAATGCTAGGTTAAATTTTTCAACCATGTATTCACGACCAATAGGCGTAGGATCCTTAAGAGTGTAATTAGTCATGGAAATTGCATGATCAAACAATTCAATCAAAGTTTTTTTTTGTTCAGCAGGCCATCTATACCTCTGTCTGGACTACAAATTTTTTTAAAAACTTAAAATTAGTTTTAGTTTTTTTCCGTAAACTATTATAAAAAAAAAGTACGATGAATTTTTCTATTAACGCATAAACTAAATATTTTACTTACTCTCCCTGTTGTTTCATTGGGAGCATTTGTGTCTCTCTGCCTGGAAGAATTTGTGTTTGAACGACCTCTAGACGACATATCTGCATGTAGCAACATAATATAAATAATAATTAAAGCATTAAGATGTTTATAATCGCATGTTTTTCATACAATAAAATTTAAAGAAAAAAACATGAGAACAATAAAAAAATCTTCATGCCTAAGATCGTTACAAAATCTCGATTTGGTATTGTTAAGAACTTTAAAAATTTGTTACAATATTTTTTGGTTTATCAAATATACTAATATAGAATGCAATAAACAATCAGTACTTTTGAATCCTCAATGAAAAGAATGAACTACGCAACAATGTACATATACAAATTTCATTGTGCGTTTATCAATTATCTAATAATGTTTCATGTTTTCAAAATTTACGATAATTCTGTTAACTGGGGACGATGAAGTTTTTGTTAAGTCACTCAAAGTCAAAGAAGTATTTTGTCCTCAATGTCAAAGAAGTATATTGTACTCCTTTTTTTGATAAAAATGTATACAAAGCACTTTAAAATAATTTTCAATATATATATATATACATATATTTCATATTTCTTTGAAGAATTACTAATAATTCACTATTTATTTTTCAATCAATAATTAAACAAGCACTGATTTTCACAAGGATTCGATTTTTTTCTAAAATCATTTGTATCTATTGGTTAACCGATGTTTACAAGCATTGATTCTTTATACATAATATATGTATAAAGAATAAATTATGCAAATCTTAATATTATATTAATTAAATTTTATCTTTTGGTTAAAATTCTTGGAAGCTGGTAAATTAATTTTTTTTTCTCTATGAACTATTGGGATATTTTCCAAACGAACTTAAACATATTAATTCCAACATTTTTTATTCTTTATTGAAAATATGCATGCATATTTACACGATACAATTAATTCTAACTTTCATAACTTCAATCAAATGTAAGAAATTATCAAATTTGTTATAACTACATAAATATAAGGGTTTTAACTACAAAAACTTTATAAATCAATATTAATTTCCAATATATTGTCTCTATTAAGAATTAGTTTCATTGACTTTAATACTTAAAGATACAATAATTTAATAAACCAAATTTAGTGATACCATAATTATTGAAACCTAAAACTAAATCTACTAATTTATTCTCAATTTTAACGGTTACAAAATTATATTAACAAGTTTACAGCATATATACAATCAATTAATCATATATATATATATATATGTAAAAGTATAATAATTAAACATATAAAGCTTTTTATTTTTATTTCATTTTAAATTTAAAAGAAAAAAATCTTACTTATGGCAGCCGATAGAAGATTATGAGAGGAATGTGTTGTTGTATTGGTGAGTTATGAGAGGAAAGTATTGAAAGAAGAAGTACGTGATGAGAGAAAATTATTGAAGCATATAGAACGGAAGTTATATAGAAGAAGTAGGTGAGAGTTTTTTTTCTGATTTTTTTGGAAAAGACAATGTCAGCTATTCACAATTGATAATCACACTTCCTTTACTGTTTTTTACCTCCATATACGGATCTGGTTTATTTGTCTTGCATCTATTCTAAAATTTATTTTATTTTATTTTTTAATTATAAAATAAAAAAGTAAAAAGATAAGCTGAATGGTGAAAGAAAAAAAGAACATACAGTGCGTTCCTAAGAAACGCTTGAAACATTCAGGGCCTCTATCTCGGAAACGCTAATAAGCCAGTAGCCCAGTACTAACTTCTTTTTTGGGTCATACGAAAGCAAACAAGCCTAAAAGGCAAAACCACTTTTACCACTTCTTCGATACTTCCCAAGTTCACCGCCATGGCCACGGCTTCAATCTTCGCCGCCGCCGTCACAGTCACAACAGATGTGACACCTCTGCTTAATCCCTCTTCTTTGATCATCCGAAAATTACTATCTCCTTCAAAATCCACCTCAATCAGATCCTCCGTTTCATTTTCCCGCAAAACCCTAACTCCAATCCGATACTCTTCCTCTCCCGCCGATCACTCTCCAGCCGCCGCCGTGGAAGCGATTACGAATCGATCGAAAACCTCCTTGAAGTCTCGCCTCCGTGGAGGCGAAACTCTCTACGGCCTCTTTCTCCTCTCCTTCTCGCCGACATTAGCCGAGATTGCTGCTCACGCCGGTTACGATTTCGTCGTTGTTGACATGGAACACGGTCCTGGCGGTATACCGGAAGCTCTAGATTGTATTCGAGCCCTTAATGCCGCCGGAACATCCGCCATTCTCCGATTACCGGAAAACTGCCCAACCTGGGCTAAAAAAGCCTTAGATCTAGGTCCACAAGGGATCATGTTCCCAATGATCGAATCTCGCAAAGACGCGACCAAAGCGGTGTCGTATTGCCGGTTTCCTCCTGACGGCATCCGTGGATCGGCGCACACGGTGGTGCGCGCGTCGAACTACGGAATCGACGAAGGGTATTTAAGTAATTACGCAGAGGAGATTCTGATCATGTGTCAGGTGGAATCAGGTGAAGGAGTGAAGAAAGCTGATGAAATCGCAGCCGTTGATGGTGTTGACTGCGTGCAAATGGGACCGTTGGATCTGTCTGCGAGTTTGGGGTATTTGTGGGATCCGGGACATAAGAAAGTGAGAGAGATGATGAGGAAAGCTGAGAAATCTGTGCTGACGTCAGATCCGGCGAAAGGTGGGGCTTATTTGTCGGGTTTCGCGATGCCTCACGACGGACCTGTAGAGATCCGTGGACGTGGTTACCATATGGTCGCCGGAGCTGTTGATGTTGGATTGTTTAGGAACGCAGCTGTTGAAGATGTGAGGAGATTCAAGATGGGTTTGGTCAATGAATCGGACGGTGAGGATTCGTTGGAACATGATAAAGATGTTGACGATGAGAAGTACTGGAGCGAATAAAAATTGCAAATTTCCTTTTCGCAGTTTCGTTAATGTTTGTTGGCTTTAAAAAGCTTCTTCCTTTAATTTTTCATAAAGATTTACAATCAATGCCACTAAATGTTTCAGAAACCAAAACAACAAGAATCAACGGTCAATACTCACTAGCTCACCACCGTATAATGCAACAGAGCTGAGATCTTTGGGTCTGGGTTTTCAATTGAACTAAGCTGTGATTGAGTCAATAGCCATTGGTTCATTGTCTGTTTCCATTGCAGAGGCTCTTGGTGGTGATGGTGGCTGAACATCAATTTCAGGGTATGATGCTTTAAAACGAGCTCGAAGACCTTCGTTTATTAACCGGACACCATTAAGCTGGTTCCCAAGTGATAGCCAGCTAAATAAACAAAAGTAGACCCAAATGATTTATGACAACAAAAGTCATATTTTACTAATCAATATGACGATAAGAAAGTTTTAAGAACTTTACCCGGCATGAGCATTGTGCATACGGGCAAATAACTCGAGCTTTCTTGCTCTTGGCATGATCCTCTCTAACATTGCATACATCTGGTAGTTGACAAATCATTCTCATCACAAGATTCCAGAATCATAATATACAATGAAATGATTTGGTAAAGTGTGGGCCATTGTGGACAAACCTCGTCTGGTTTCCGGCTTGTCTCTCTAACCTCTGCAACAATCACATCTGTGTCGATGTTTCTGTTCACTTCTGGGTTTCCTTTGATTCCAACCAGACAATGCTCTTTGCTATGGTTGAGCCAGTGACCTGTTCTTCCTGTTCGAATAATACGCTGAAGCTGATTCGTCTTTACCCATATGATCTCTTCCACTCGCTTGTATCCCCAAAGCTCCAAACTTCACAAAAACAAAACTCCATTTAATGGAAATCAAATGTTTCCCAAAATTTGTTGAGATTTTTCTATGTATACCATTCACGGCCTAGCTCCATTGCACGACCAGTGACCCATAGGAAAATCAAACCGTCTGTCTGCAATGAGGGAACATTGAGAGTGCGCATCTCGTCATCAGCCATTGTTCCGTATGGAAGTTCCATGTGAATGTCCCATGGTGGATCCGCCATAACAACTCCAAAAGTTCCCAAAATGTCCATTCGAAAAGAACGGATGTCGCAGTTAATCCATTGTGCCTCACCAAGTTCAGCTTCAGAACAGTAATCAGCACGTAGAGGCTTCAATGCCTTATCTGGACCAGCCATCATAGCGTCAGCCATGTCGAGCTCGTAATGCACGTATTTGCAAGTCTGTCCCATCCAAAATGGTGGTTGCTCAATTAACATTTATCTACACTAAAATAATCCGAAGTACCATCAGGTAACAATGTAAAGGAGTTACCTTCATGTGACGACAAGTATCGAGAAAAGAACAATCTCCGAGGCTGACGTCGGTATGTGAAGCGATTAGTCGGCGAAAATGTCGCTGGAAGCATATATAAGTCATACAAACTAAGTATATTTCGGCCAAGCAACATAGACACCATAGTGGGAGATCAGTATAAAACTCAAAAACTATGCAAAACTAACAAACTTTGACTTGCAAACCATTCCCAATTTGTTTCTTATGGAATTCTAACAATATAACATTCCGAATTTCCGATCAAATAAGATGTAAAATGTAAACTTGAGTTAGTTCAAACCTTGTTGCAGGCTACGTGAGAGCCAGACTGAAGACGGCAATCCTCTTTAGTTAAATACCTACAGTAATACTTAACCTGTGATCCTCCTTTGCTTTTAAACTGTGAACAACATAACAATATACCAGTCAATGACGAAAACAATATAACCAGTAAAGCCTAAACCTGTTACTTAAAACACATTTAAATACAAACCATCAAAATGGAGTAGTATTTCCTCCCCTATAATTTTGATAACAAACTACTAAGTATCATAACTTCTTCAAAACTTGTTTAAGAAGTTACATTATCTAGTCCAAATTAAGACAGCTTTGGATCAACACACTTATCTAGTCCGCTATCTAGTCCAAATTAACACACACTTATCTAGTCTGCTAAGACCAATACTATTTTCTTCCTCGATCCCTTTAGAAAGCTTCTAAAAAGCTTAATTTTAGCTACACGTAAAATTTGTTAACACTAAAGACCGTTTAGTTGGGCTCACCTTAGCTGCGGTAGCGGCTTCTTTAGCAGTTGGACGGTGAATCAGATCAAGCAACTCCTCACCTGTCCTAGACTGTTGCTTCTCCTTAAAAGACTTCTTGCTCAGAAGAGCCTCAACATCTTTCAAATCATCTTCTTCACTTCTAAGCTTCTGATTCGATGGCACAGGCAACGGCAGAGGCAAAGGAAACGGTGGTGGTCTACCCATTATCCCCATTGGATGATGCATCCCCATCATTCCCATTCCTCTTGGTGCATTCATCATCGGCCTAAACCCCATATTAGGATCACTTCCCCACATCTCAGGTCTCTGAAAATTACCCGACCCGGAAACCCCAAACCCGCCAGCAGAGACTGTAGAATTCTCAATCGAATTAGGCGTTTCAACGACCCGATTCGATTCGCTATTTCCCTGAAAACTCTCTGGTAACTCTTTAAGCAATCTAGTTCGATCAATAGCCAAAACCATGATTCGAGGCTTCCCACTAACCTCAAACTCTTCCAATTCCACAGAACCATTCTCTTCCGCCATCGATTTAAGCGCGGTTTCCACAGCGAGAATCGGTCCACATTCACCGCCTAAATCCCGTAAAGCCGCCTTCTCCGCGGGTCTCGCGTTTTGGTCATTCTCAAGCTTCCTAAGCACAGTAGACGAATCCGTAGGCGAAAACGGTACTCGTTGAAGCAAACACTCAGCAACCATAGCTCGCACAAGCGCCATAGGACTCCCACTAGACCCATCTGCTTCAGCGCCAGAACCAGAATCTCTCTGATTCGAATCAACAAGCATCGATTTTGAATCATGCCCAAGTAATTGTTGCTGTTGGGTTCCTAATTTAACAACTGGATGATGCTTCTTCTCCACTTTGGGTTCGGGTAATGGTGGTGTAGCGACGAAAGGTCGATTCGTGAACGAAGAGATGAGTCGGAGCGAGAGATCGAGCGACGGGACTATGTCGGGGACAACGGATTGGAGTGAGGAAAGGAGATCTAAGTGAGCGTCGTGTTGGGTTCGAATTCGATTCTCTAATCGAGCTCTCATGTCTTTGACGACGGTAATGGTGGCGTCATCGTTTCGATCCGATTCAGTTTCCATGGCTTCAAAACAAAAAATTTCAAGTGAGAGACTTTGTGACTTTGTGTCGTTGTGAGCTTAAAAGGCTTAAAAAAGGGTTTTAGCAAGCAAGGGACTAAACGATGTCGTACAACATAAATAGCAGTTTTAGGTCAAAAACTTTAAAGGAACGATCATATTTAAATCCAATATGATAGCATAAAACGGTAATAATTTTTTTTGGTACCTAGTAAACAAATTGTAGAATATTTAAAACTGTAAGAAAAAAGTTATAAGAAATTTACTAATAATAACGGTTTTAATATATATATATATATGCCTTTTTTGTTTCAATATTTTTTTTTTATTGTTTGGGTCGATAAAACAAAATTCATATCTTAATTTTTATAATGGAGAATAATTTGATTTGCTGGAATGGCACTTCAGTAGAAAAAACTGCGGAAGTAGACAGTAAACAACTTGATTAAAAGCACTTTTCCAAAATTGTGTTTCATTATCATAAATTTTCCTAAAATAAATTTTATATCTAGAATTTTATAAAGTTTTTAAATATCAAGTCTACTCATTATAACTCTTCCTTTTATACTTTTTTTACTTAAGTTTGCTTCTTAATTTTCACCATAATTTTAAAATTTTTGTTCTTGTTTCTTTATCATAATTATTCATTTAAATGATTGTGTAAATGTGTTTATCTAATATTCATGTCTTTTCGTTCAATTGTTTAACTAAAACTTTATATACAATTAATATTTTTATTGATTGAAAATAGGTCAGGTGGGAACTAAGAAATGTCCTCCACTTCTAGTGAAACAACCCGGAAGTTGTGGGGCTAACGAGCTAAATCGTGTATGAGTGAAATTGAACGTCAGCCGTCTTTATTTCCTCCAGTAGTGCGTCAAACTATACCCCGTTGCAGTTGCAGTGACGATAAGGTGAGAAAAAACACTCGTTGGTGCCTCTGTTATAGAATCAAGGGCCCTCCTTGCTCCTAAGTTTTACTTGCGAAAACCAAAATCTAATTTACTAATAACTAAGAAGAGACAAGTTATAAGATATATTGGTTTTGACATATATATTCGTTTATACTAGTCACGGTAATTGTGGTAATATCCCCTATATATTATTTGAATAGTACACTTATAAATAAACATTAAAAAGTGTAAATATTTATACCACATTGTCATTACATCAATAAAACAAATTTTAATCTCTCATTAAGGATATTATAGTCATTAGTTATTATGTGATCATTTAATTAAAATCAAAGATTATTTAAGAAAATTAAATCAAATATATCGAGATTTACCTAAATATTCTTAAATATTGATATTTTCTTAAATATCCCATTAATTATTTACCTAAACCATTTATTAAATCTTCTATAATTATTATCGATATTTTAAGGGAAAAAATCTCTTCTAATAAATAACAAATTTCAAAATAACATGTAGTGTATAAATTTTTAAATATTTTTCTGTTTTTTATTTTTAAAATTAATCAAAATCTTTCTACAAAAAAAAAATTATAATCGATAATGTCAATAAATATGTAAATATTGTCAAAGATTTTATTTTGCAAAACCTAAAACCTACATTACATATTTATCCTTTTTTTTAAAACAAAATAAAACCTGAAACACAGGATTTTAAATTTTAACCACAAATAAGAAAAACTAGATTACGATTTTGTTCATTTATTGATTTATATATCACGAATATAAACTTGTATGTCATCAGTAATCTTTATACTCTAGATATTATTTAATCTTAAGAAAAGAATATATTCTCTCATTATAATAAAATATTAACGAAAACTCATCTTACCGTGTATTAGATTTCAGAATAAATATAAATATAAATTTATAATTTAGCACGGGACTAATTCTAGTTACTATTATTTCGAAACATTTTCTATACTATTTTGTTTTTATCATGCTTTGGCATATAGATATATTACTAGGTGATGTATTCACGCCCTACATGAGATTTAAAATGTGTTACTAAATATAAATTTATATTTTTTTAATTATATATACTATAAGATTAAAATATATCTATTATTTTATATTGTAAATTTTTCTTTTCAAATTAGTAATAATAATATTTAGTTATATCATATATATATATATATTGCCTATAAATGTGTGATAAATTTCGTAAACAAAAATTGAGTAACCAATTATTTCAAATAATTTATAATAGCAGTACGATGTAATTTTTCAAATAAACAAAACTTTTTTATATATTTTTTTGAAATTTAATGAGATATTGATACGTCAGGATAGTGTTGTAATATTCCCCATAAAAATAAGGTTATTTTGCTAAAATAATTTTCAATTAATATATACTAAGAGATTAACCTTTTTTTTTTTAATTAATCCGTTGTAGATATAATCCAATTGGGGTACGCGTAAACTCATTTACAAGATGATAACGAGGGATTGACACCAAACTGAATGATATTGAAACTTAACTGAAATATTTTAACCAAAATTGAACCGAACTGGGAAAAAAATAGTTTCAACTGATTATGAATTTTTAAAATCTCAAGACCGACTTTAAAGAAACTGAAATAATCCGAACTGTTGAATACCCCACCCTACGTACTAAACCATCTTTACAATTTAATTATACACACAACAATCTCATACTGTATATGAGAATGAAGGGAAAAAAAAATGATCTCTACAAACATAAGCACCAAATCCACTGGCCAAACTTTAGCAATGGAAATGCATTCACCATTTCCCAATCGAACTGAGTCGCAAATGAGTTTTATGTATAAAGCGGACAACCTTCAACACTAATACCTGGCGCGGTTGGACAAGAGGCCAAAGGACAACCATCAAGCTCATTTCCCCACCAATCCAGACTCACATTCTCAAGTCCCAAACACATATAAAGCAACACACCCATAAATGCTAATCCAGCATCCAATGCTCCTGACAAAACATAATTATATCTCTGCCATAGATTTGGTCTGTACCTAAACACAACAAATCCGGACAAAAATCCAGCAAGAACCCATGTTGTGTAGTTCACGGCTGTTGCGGGTGGCATCGAGCTTGTCGCACTTATAAGAACCGGCATGTTTATGAGCTTGATCCACTCTTGTCTAGGAAACATCCTTGACGCTAACCATACAAGAATTGGGGCTATAGCACCCACGAGGAAGAACCAATTAACGGATTTGTATAAACCAAGATCTCCAAAGATTCTACGTGGTCCAATAAGTCCCCATATCACAGATGCGTCGTAAAAGACTTTATCGGATGGACATGTCCAAACCGAGTTCGAAACCGAATCACATATGTTGGGGATGGTCTCCATTAGCCACCAAGCCGTTGTGAGGTAAACCAAACATGAGATGAGTGTTCCAACAATCTGAAACCGATCAATTATGAGCGAATGTAACTTATAATAACATTAAGTGATTGGTCCAAAGTAGTTGAAAATAGAGTGTAACCTGTGCCATGAACATGGTTCTAGGTGGAATCTTCATGTAATGACCAAGTTTGAAGTCTTGAAGAAAAGTGATGGCTTGCTGCATGCTTATGTATCCATATACTTTAAAGCACATATTTGCCACTGGATATCCTGGATAGATATATCCTATGATATATTCTGTAATAATGTTCAATCCTGGCGCCTACAATATCAAACCAAGCTAACATAATTATAACCAAGATCGTCTTTTAGGACGTACAAGTGGTGCATTGGCACACAACTCACGGTTTAATATAGATATTGCACAATATCTCCAAATCATTTGAGACAACCTTGATTATATCGTCATTCAATTTAGATATCGTTTTTTACCTGGTTGGTAATGGCGGTGATGATACCGATAGGAAGTGTAAAGATAATGGCGATTGTACATGCCAATAGAACACCCCACCATGGTAATTGAAGTTGGTCATTGTAATACTCACAAGCAAAGATTGTGGCTCCAATGTTGGTAACGAGTATGCACCAAAACCACCACTCTGGAACTTGTTTGTACCTTTTCATTAGCCTCGCGTGTACGTCCAATTTCTTTTCTTTAAAACTCTCCTTACTTTGCTCCCATATCTCCCTGAAAAAAAAATCCATTAAAAGACTTTAACAAAAGCAAGCAAACAAGATTTTTTCATGTCCCAAATCTAAACATTTACATATAGTTTATAAGAAATTGGTTTTGATACATTGTAATGAATGAATTTGTACCTTCCATGGAAGAGAGCGACATGCATGATGGTAGCGCTTAAAGCGGCAAAACCAACACCGTAACTAATAGCGAAGAAAGTGCAAAGATACAAAGGGCCTCCACGCTCGTAGGCTGGGAGGTCAAGGTGGAAACTAGAGTCTATAATGGATGTGATGTTGTACTTTGAACCCTGGTTTGTAAAAAGTGAGCTCGAAAATATGGGGAAGGTCTTAGCCTTATACACATCTAGCCAATAGCATATTGGTACCAAGACGTATATCACCAGCACAAATCCCATACCCACATTAGCCGTAGCAAACCTGTTACAAACATATAAATCATATTTCTTGTAATACCAATTACCGGACTAAATTAAACATAAACCAAACCCAAAACTGTTTCCGGTTTTATTCGGTTTGGGTTTCCGGTTTACTCCATATTAAGAATTTATGATCAAATTGGAACCGGTATTTCTGTTTGGTTCAATTTTAAGAAATATAAGTTCAATTTGTTCGACATAAAACTCATTAACTGTTCGGATTATAAACAAAATTTGGTTTATCTCCACCCATACTTGTATGGCTTAGTGTAAAAAGTAAACCAGAATGAGTTTAGGACAAACCATGGACTAGCGAGTGGACTACCCAAGTAAGAGGAAATGGTTGACCAGTCGAGTCCTATGGCTCCAACACCTAACCCGTGAAGACCGGACCCGATCTGTTGGGCCATGACTGATGATGGAAAGAACCAACAAACCCACGACAACGACGTCATGATCTGAAATAAGTAGCCCGGAAAGACATAATAAGCGAAACTGCAAACGAATGCTATCACGAAGAACTGTGTACGTGTCAGCCCTCCTTTGGTCCGTTCTTCTTTCTCGTGCAACGCTCTGACAATTTAGCCAACGACAACATCAATGTGTTAGATAGGAATTATACTGTTTGTCGCTTTTGTTTGTTAAAGAATAGAGACATATATGTCTCTTGCTTCTTAATGTGGTTATGTTTCTATTTATTGATCAATTTGGTTAGATTCAACAAGTAATAGGTATACGAATGTTGCAATCTTTCTTATTCAAAAACTATTGCACTAGCTGTTCAACAAAGTTTTTTGAGTGAATATAACAATTATTCAAATATATATATACGAAAATATTATCCACTTGTATAACTTAAACCACATAAATAAAAAAATGAATATATTTCTATTAGTTACGTACAAAAATGTCTTTATAAAAGATTATCATGATTCATGACGTTTATTTTCGAAGACATCTGATAAAACTTGGTCCCATGATATGTTTTTAGTTTTAACTTCACATTCTATAAACCTAATAACTTCACATTCTATAAACCTAATAACAGTATGCCCATATAAAACCCCTTATGATGAAAATATTTGTTCCATGTTATATTCAAAGTTTCTACAATTCTATTAATCAATTAACTTTTTGTATTATTTATAAATATAAAAACTATTATAAAATAGGTGGGAATGTGATATTTTATCCAGTATCTGTTATTGTATGGTAACAGCACATTCAATATTTGTGACATTTGGCCCAAAAAAAACAATTATTTCCCTCTAATTTTGTTTGTATTGTATATAGAAAATATCGAAAACTAGATCTAAAAACGAGAAACACACTATAGTGATTATATAGTGTATTATTTACCTAAAAAGTGAGACTTGAACAAGATTCGCCGGCCACCACATCGCCGCCGGTTCAACAAGGTATTTCCTAAATATTCCGGCCCAACCAAATCCTAACACCTAAACATCAATCACACATAATTTGATCATAAACCATAAATTCAATCCCATTCCAAACTTTTATTCAAATTGAAAAGCTTAAATAATACGAACTTGGGTGGTGACGATAACGATAAAAGAGACAAAGAACGTTATGTTCTTCATGTAAAACGCCTTCACGACGGTAACAACGTGTATTGCGTAAACAGATCCAGCTCCGGCGTTGGCGAAAATAGTGATCAACACATGCTCCTTCACATTAAACGGACCTGAAACCAATCAATCAAAATATTAAAACTTATTTTTTCGTAATTTAACCAGTATCAAGAATGGTTCAAAATCGATTTTTCAATGGTCTAATGGTTGAAAGATTCATTATGGAGTCAGATTATTTTCATTACCTGGATTCAACGTGAATTGCCACTTAGAACCTTGGAAGTAGACTCTATCGGAGATTTTAGAGGCCATGAGACGACCAAGAGGTACGACGGCGATTTGGGCGGAGATGGCAGAGATAGTGAGAGGTTCTGTTCTGTACCAAAAGAACTGATTGAGAAAGGACAAGAGGATGCAAGAGAGAGTTCCTAAGACCCACATGCGAAATGTTAGGACAGGTAATGAAGGATCATCTGTTGTCGGAACGGTGAGTGCTACTTGTCGGATTGGTGAGATCTCTTCTTCTTCTTCTTCATCGTTCTCGCCGGAGATTGGTAAAAGAAGATCCTCTGTTTCATCTTTTGGTTCAGATGATGAAGATGAAGATGATGAGGCCGAGGATGATGGTTTTGTCAGATATTTGGCTTTTGTTACTGTTCCAAAATGTTTGTTAGTACTTTGTTATCGAATTTAATAATTGAAATTATAAGAAAAATATTAAAAATCTAAAGATTGTAATTACGTAGAGGAAGAACTTGTTCTGATTCTTCCATGGTTGTCTTCTTCTTCTTCTTCTTCTTTCTCTGTTTTTTTTTTCTTCTTTTTCTTGATTTTATTTTATTTTTGTGAGATGTGAATCTGACAAGCTATCTTCTAGTCTTCCTCACGTCTTGAAGAGTTGGCCCATTTCAATAACTCTCTGGAGTCAGGACTATATCTTGATTTGATACTCGCTTTTTTTATTTTTTTGTCAACAGATTTTTTTCAATGACAAGTGAAATATAAATGATTAATCTCCAACAACTGTATATATTTTTTTTAGGGATTAATGCAACAAAACCATTCAATTTTTTCTTTTTGCGTATTAGCACCCCACCTCAAAAAAATACACCGAAATGCCCTAACCCCAAATTAATCTGCAATATAGCTCCTCCGTCATATCGACGTTATGTTTTTAACGGAGTTCACGATGCAGCGTTTTGTTTATTGAGTTTGCGAACAAACTCCATACTGTTTTAAAAGGAGATAAAAGCAAGACAAACCTTAAATTAGATATTTGGGTTCCTTCACAAACAAAATCGAAATCAAGATTTGGGGGTTTTTTTAACAGAAAGAGAAATCAAAATCTAAAGTCGTTTTTCATCGAGAATGAGTGACAGTGATAGCTCATCGTCGATCATAAGTATCAGTTCAAGAGAGCGAAGGGCTCAGCAGCGGAGAGATGGTGTATTTGGAATGCCCATTCAATGTTTTTGTGGTGGAGCAGTCGTAATCGCCACCTCATTCACGGGTACTAATACAGAAAGGAGGTTCTACACTTACGAAAGGAGCGATGTAAGCAATTAGATCCATTTTTTCGAAGAGTTGTTAAGAATGACTCTTTTGTATTTGAGACTTGTTAAGAATGATTCTTTCGTATTTTAACTAGTTACATTGTCTTTAGTTACTCTGTGTAGGAGATTGTTGTTTGGTAGTTTATGTACCCGATTTGTATAAAACCGATTTAAGTTTTAGTATGTTCTTGTGATTGTCTTTTAGGATGGAGGTTTCCACATATGGAAATGCTGGGATGAGGCAATGATGGATGAGTTCAGTGAGATGAAGCGTGACATTCTGGATCTTGAAAGCCGGATGAGATACTTTTGTCTTGGAGACGATGATGAGTTGGTTGATCCGCCATTGATGTGGCGAAATATTAGATTTCATCGAGATGAGATATGCCATCTCAAAGAATTGTTTGAGGAGATAGATGGTAAACTCAAGCAGCTTGAGGAGATTGTTGTTAAACGCTCAGAAAACTTCAATGAGATGAAACTAATGGTTGGTCTTGGTCTTGCCGTGATGGTATTGGCCCTCATTGTCTCCTTGTTTGTTTAATTAGATTAGTGTTGGAAGTTCTAAGTATTAGTGTCTATGTAACCGATATTCTAAGTAAGGTTAGTGTCTATATAGTGTCTATGTAAGGTGCTAGTGACTTTTGAGATGTTGAAGTTTAATATTTGAGATGTTCTAATTCAAACTTAAAAAAAAACACAACAAATTTAAACTTTAAAGAAATATAACCCTTTTCAAACTTCAAAGAAACTCCAAATAAACTCCAAATAAAACAGAACAAGGGTACTTAAAACATAATAAGTCATCTAAAACAGAATACGAGTAAAAAACTTCAAACAAGGGTTTGGTTAAAACATAACAAGTCATCTAAAGTACCAAACTCCAAATAAAACAGAACACGAGTACACAAGACAATCAAACAGAATTGATTTTCTTTCGTGGTCTTCCACGCCTCTTCCGTGGGAGTGCAGATGACAGACTTGAGAGATCTTGAACAGGCTGAGAAGTAGACGTACTAATAACATCACTCCATGGCCGCCACGCAACAGATTGTGCAGGCTGAGAAGAAGAGCATGCTTGGACAGTGTTAGATGAGCCTCCTTCAATACTCAACCAAGCTGAATCAGTGGACGCAGTAGATCTTGATTTTGGCTTCCCAGGTGGTTTCTTTGGATGTTTAGGGAGTGGGCATTCGTACATTTGGATTTGTTATGTCATTCTTGGCCACAATTACCGCAATGCTAGAATCACAAACCATAAAAAAGTCAAATAAGAAAGCATAAGAAAACATAAGAAACCATAAGAAAAGATAAAAAATGATACCATTTTGATTTTTCTCTTAGTTTGTTTTCCTGGTTTTGGATTAGACTGTCCTTTTTCTTTCCTTCTTTTCTTTCCCGGTGGTCTACCAGGCGGCCTCTTATATTTAGGTGGATTAACCCTCAAATTAGTGGTCTCCTTCCACAGGTTCATTCCATTAACAGGTTTTAAGGCGTTACCATAACACTGCCTCCACTTTTCCACTGTCAACCAAGGGCTTATCAAGTCTTAGGGTCTTGATCTGCATCTTTCTCTAGTCTAAGAGCAGAAGCAATGTGGTAACATGGGATCCCACTTATGAGATATAGTCTACAAGTACAACTTGTCTCATTTCGAAGATGCACTACATATTTCTCAATGAAGTAACTAACTTCATACTTACCCAGCTCACAAGGTAAACTCCTACAATTCTTTGCTAAATCAATATGTTGATCAAGTAAGGCTACTGTCCTAGGAGTAAATTCTCATTTTGCTTTATATGCTTCAACCCTTTTCTTACTGTTACTAACCATCACCCTCTTTCTAATTTTCTCAAGCATCTCCATTATTGGTTTTGTTCTTGTAATCTTAATTACCGCATTAAAAGACTCACCCATGTTGTTTTCAATAGCATCACACTTAGAGTATTACGTGAAAAAAGCTCTGCATTAGTATATGTAAAATTAGTACATCTTATAACAGAAGGATATATATAGAGTAATAAAACATTCATTTTACCTTGACCATAGACAGGATATTGAAATCTTCAAGTCAGCATAAAGCCTTCGGGTCATACGCCTTCAACTCTTTCATTTTTCTGTCAAAAGCATGTGGGTAATATGCATCTGAAGCTGCCCAAAAGAGGTCTTCTAGTTCTGCTCCAGAATGGCTTTTCTTCTAGTATGCATAAACATGTTTTGCACACATCCTATGTTCAGCATATGGCAAGATATCTTTGACAGCTGCAATCAATCCCTTATGCTGGTCATTCCCCAAAGTCAACCCATTTCCCGTGTTCAACTCCAAGTCATATTGCAAATGTTATAAGAACCACAGCCAGTTCGGCTTATTCTCCATTTCCACAATCCCCCACGCTATTGGAAACATCTGATTATTTGAATCTCTTCCACAAGCAACTAAAAGCATACATGTCATTATCCATTTCAGAAATGTACCATCTAGATGAATAATTCTCCTATATGCTGCCTTCCACCCTTCTGACAATCCAGCAAAACAAACATAAAACTTATCAAATCTTCCTTCTCGCACCTCCAACTCCACAGTTCATCTCGAATTGGATCTCTTCAATTCAACAACATAGTCAAAAAATCTTGCAAACTGTTCTGCTTGCTCCTTATCAAATGTCTGCAAACATCTAAGTCGTGTCCTTTCGCATTTAGTCCATGGCACATTGATGTTCTTGGACAACAGTTTTTCTTGCAATTGGTTGGCTGAGAAGTCAGGATTCAATCTGAATTCTTCAATGAAAATTTCAGCTAATCTGGGATTGGTAAGGAGTGACACTTTATCTTGCCAAGTGGAGTTATGCTCTTCTTGTAACGACCTGATTACAACTCTAGTGAATGCATTATTTATGGATGCATATATTCTCCAAGGAAACTTGCCATCAGAGCAAATTGCTGAAACACGCTCACTATCAGACTTTTTATACTTTATATCCCTCTTCTTCTTTGCTACATACATGTGAAGTGCACTTTTAAAACTATTGATAGTCTTGTACTCTTGGCCAACTTCAAACCCATGATACTTCTTCCCTTTTAACTCCACCTTTCCATCACCATCACTGTCACTAAAATAACCCTCCTCACCATCAGAACTGTTTACATTCACATCACCAACATCAATCTCATTATCAACATCTACATCATCAACCTCATCAGCCAAAGTGGTTACCACACCTAAACGCCTACCTATGTAGGGATCATCTTCTTAGACAACATTTAGAGTTAATGCACCTGACCTGATACCGTAATGAACCGCTTTCATCAATATTTCATCATCGTCAATGTGTTCAGCCTTGTTAGATGTCTCTGGTGGAAACCATGCGAATTTACTCATGTTATCCTCGAACCCAAAGAACTCCATTATAAGTGTTACCAGCTTCCGCAAGGTAAACCCATCACCCAAGTGTTTTCCCCCTTCGTGCACCTCTCCACCAAGATATGTATCATCATTCCTCCAATATCCGCCAGCATATAAAAACAAATCGAAACTACAAAGCAAAAACTCAACCAAATCAAATCGAGAAAGAAAACGGGGTCTCTCTACCATGATTTTCCGATAAAGAAAACCCTAGTGTCGGTCGAGATTTACCCTAGAAATGAATCTCATAAACCCAGAAATAAATCAGAGAAATCTATACCTCATCGCCGACGGAGTGTCTCTCTCTCTTCCACCGGTCTGACACGACTGAGAATATGACGGACTCTACTACGGAGTCTCTCTCTACCTTCGACCGGCGCCACCAGAGATCCCAGATTGATCTCTCTTCTCTTCGATTCGATACTCTCTCAGAAACCCTAAATCCCTAATTTGATTTTGTCCAACTCGATTTTGTCCCAATTTGAGAATAAAAACCTGAATTAAATTTTTATAATTGATCTCATGTCGTTTTAAAGACACAAAAACAACAGGACATTCGCAAAACATCATGTCGTTTTTCTATTAAACAGACGTTAGACAGTGCCATGTCATCGATATACAGAGGAGCTATATTGCCGGTTAATTTGGGGTTAAGGCATTTCGGTGCATTTTTTTGAGGTGGAGGTGCTAATATGAAAAAAAAAATTAAATTAGAGGGTTTAGTTACGTTAATCTCTTTTTCTAATTTGATTTTTGACATTTAGTCTTTTTTTTCAATAGATTTTCCTTCAATAATTTTTACAAAAGATTTCCTCCGTTAAACTTCTTCTGTTACCAAAGTGGTCTATTGGGTAGTACAAGAGGGTGGTTGGTTTCCTCGTGTCTCGGGTTTAATCCATTTTTGGTACTAAGATTATGGGTTAAAAAAAAAAAAAAAAAAAAACAAAACTTCTTTCATTTTGCTAAGACATTACTTTATCTTGTCTACATAATTTTTGTAACATCAAACTTTTACGTAAAATTAGTTATATACTCTTTCATGTTTTTTTCTATTATGACTAAAAGTAAAAGGACAGACCGATATTTCATATTTTAAAGGGTTGTTAGTCTATGATCTTTTTAATCTAATAGTTGGTTTGTAGTAAATTCTTATTTGTTGTTGAAACAAATATTAAAGCTATCCATGCACAGTCTTAATTCAATATGTCTTTCCACATATGTATATATTTTTACCAAGTTGGAAGAAATATATAATTTGTTTTTGCTAAGAAATATAGAAGGAAAAATAAGTAGAGAATATATACTAGGGGTTTAAATGGTAACATAAAAAAGAAATATTCAGCCAAATTCTTAATTATATTACATATGGAGGGAGAATCCAAAAAAAAAAAAAAAGAATCTTTTTTGGAATTTAGTAAAATAGTATGACCCATTCCCATACTGTCACGTAGGCAGATCGAATACCTTTCATGTCCTTTTCGTATCGCTTTTAGTTTATCTGTCAAAGACCAAACCAATCTTCTTAAACCGGAAGCCTAAATTAGTTTGTGTATAATGTGGAGTGGTGAAGAAAAAAAATGTGTTTAGCGGAACGATAACCATTTGTTGACTAACATCATTTGGTTACCAACTAAAATCTAATAGATTTTTTTTTTTAATGTTTGTTATCTCTCTATCTTCTTTATCTCTGAGATCCTATAATATGGGATCTGAGATCACATAATAAATGATTCCATTTGCTATATCTATTATATAGTGAGCCTAAAGTGTGAACCTAGCTAGTACCTACCTACCATGTGAAGAATTTGGGATCACATGTGAAATTGTGATTTGACAGTTTCAATTATGTTAACATGTCGTAATATTTCGACTTTATACATTTTCATAAGCAGTATAGTTTTAAACGTGGTGTTTTATAGATGGTTTTTAATACTATTATTTAATATAGTGAAAAATAATATTTACATATTGCCTAATTTTTCATTGTATACGGTTTTTTTCTTTCTATAATTAAAATGTTCCAAAACGCGCGATTTGTTTTTTTGCCGTATCACACTATTGCTTATGTGAATCTCTAATTTATCAAATAGATTTATATTTCCATCATATAACCGTATGATATTATTATTTTGGCGTTTTACATTAGTAGTTAGCGTGTTAGATATTAGTAAATTCATGTCTAAAAATACCAAATAAAAAGATTCCTGAAAGTTCATTTAAATAATAATATGCTATATTTTTAACTAATATTTTACCAATTTTTGTTTTTCTGGTTATTTTCTAGTAATAACTAGCAATTGTTATTTACCTAAATAGAAACGTTATTTCTTTTCATCTAACTAATTCACTCTTTATGTAGGAGATGATTTGGACTTTGGGTTCATCCTTCATCGTAGAATGTTCTTTAGAATTTTCGTAAAACAAGGTAAACAGAGTAGACAATGTACTTATATTCTATGGTAAACGATACCTAAAATATGGTTTTGTAATGTTTTAACATAATAAAAATACACATCTAATATGTATGAATTGACGCGGTTAAAAATTTGGAATTCTAACAAATATAACTTCATATTATCAGTTAGCCTATGAGAAGGGAATTCGAAACCTCATAAGAAATAGATATTTCAACATATGACGCAACTTCTGAATATATATGTGTGTGTATATATATATCGTCCAATGTATCATCGAAGCAACAAACTAAATATCTCAATATAGGAAAACCTGAAAATTAACGAGGGGCTAAAGCAGGAAGAAACAGAAGAATCAGCAATTTTAGTTGATCTCGATGAAGAGACTTGCCTGAGGATGCAAACCTGCGTCTTTCAGTGACATTGACTCTTTGTCTCTTCCATACACTGTCCTTGGGAAGTTAGTGATTAAGCTGTACTCTTCTGTGTCTAAGATTCCAAGTGAATCAACATAGTCGTACAATGTCTGGATCTTGGTTTCGCTTTCAAACCTCCTTCCTTTCCTTTCTCCATTCGGGAACCGTACCAATACCTACAATTCAGGGTAAATAAACAGTTCACGAATACAATAAACCAGGCTGAGATATTCTCATAGCCCCAAGTTAAAAGTACGCAAATTTTCAGATGTTTGATCAATGTGAATAACTATAGAACCTAATCTTTAAAGAGGCACTAAGATTTACATTTCAAGGAAAATAAACTGTTCACTGATACCATGAATCAGACCACTCCCAAATATTCTCATAGCCACAAGTCAAAAGAACGCAAATTTTCAGAAGTTCGATCAATGAGAATCAACCATAGTACCTATTCTTTAGAGAGGCACTAAGTTTTAAAACCCTCGCAAAGTTTTAGAATACCAATAGAGGTGAAAGTGTTTGATGTTCTTTGCATAGACTACGTGATGGTCTGAAGTACAGAGAAAATCTACAAGCAAAATTTTCTTATTTTTTCTGCTGTATAAGAGTTCAAAGAATAAGTAATGAGTGGCCGAGGAAGAAAGATAACTTACTTGTGTAACATCAGGGCCTTTCTCAGGTTCATCTCCTAGAGCAAGTGCTTTCTCTTGTCTCATTCTCACTCTAGCAGCTTCTTTCTCCGCAGCTTCACGTAGTGCTCTCTCCCGAGCCTCTTCTTCCTCTTTGAGTTTCCTCTCTGCCTCAGCAGCTTCCCTCTCTAAACGCTCTTCCTCTTCCCTTCTCTGTCGCTCCCTTGCCTTAAAAGCAGAGAGAAAAATGCCACAAATTTAGACAACAAACTAATCATAAAACCTTAAAAAATTCCGAACGGGTCTACAAAAAAAGGGAAACATACTTGATCGGCTTCAAGAGCGGCCTGGTAAGCAGCATCTTGTTCCGCTCTCAGACGAAGATTGGTCGTTCTTTCCTCTGCCTCATCCCTAGCAGTTACCAGAGTAGGTGAACTATCTTCTACAACTCTCTGGAGTATAGCAAGCATTTCTTCTGGAGATTTTGGTCCCTCAACCTGTCGCAAGCAAACAGAACAAAGAACACGATAAACTTAAGAACTACGTCTCCTGCCACACCACACATTACTGAACTCATAAAATCTGGAGATGAAAGCAGAATCAGACAACTATCTACCCCCTTACTACTAATCACTTCAACAAGATAGTAGAATGGATTCCGTTCCGATGCAATATCCTAAGAGGACTAATAATCGTGTTACCGGATTCAAAACCAAGTCTACTTAGTTGATAAATTGCCTCTTCAAATACATTCTTTAGATATAAGCTAATCAGTGAAGAGCAATCAAAGAATGACCATACTATGACTGTTTCTTTACCTGCTGAAGAAGAGCAATTCTCTGGTTAGCAGCAGGCATAACCACAGCGCAAAACGGGAACCTTGACGCCTTCAAGCTATTACTCATCTTAAATCCTTCACTAGATCGAATACTACCTCCCCACGAAACAAAATTCACATTAACAAACGCTACAACCGCTTCATTACAAAGCGTCCCATCACAAAACACGGGAGTATCTGGATGATCCGGAGAATGCAAGTAAACAAACAAGAGCTTAAACGAGCTCCTAGACCGCTGAAGTGCATCCATAAATCCTTCCGATACAAAATCGATCTTAAAAGCATTGTTACTCCCATAATCTCTATCAAACAAAGCAACGAATTCCATTGCTTCACCAGCAGCAGAAGAAACCGAAACAAGCCGAGCCGAAGATGAATCAGACGCACCACCTCTCCCTGATCTAAACATACCAAGATAATACGATAAAACTCCACCAGCAGCCCAAATCCCTAACCCGATCGCTCCAGAAACTAACCCTAAGCTACCAGAAACAATCGAAATCGGTAAAGTAATAATCCTCCAAGCCACTCCCGGACCTCGATTGCCTCCATCATCACGCATAACAAGTTCTGTATCGTCAACGATCCCGCGAGATGGATAATCAGGAGTCATAGAGTCAGCAAACACGGCGTCGCGACCGTCATCGTGATCGCGATTGTTACCACCATCGACGGCGGAAGACGAAGCGCCATCGTGAGGACCAGAAGATGTGAAGCTAGAGATTGCGAGTTCTAAGTCCCAACCATGAGCTTGAAGGATCTCAGTGCACAAATCAGGATCTTCAAGACCTGTAATCGCTTGGAAGTAACCTAATTTGTCGACAGTATCAACCATTATCACAAAACCCTAATTTGATTTTCCCACGCTTTTGGATCTTCTCTTCTCACTTCCTTCTCTCTCTCTCTTATCTCTCTAGAATCTAGAAAACTGTGTTCTTTAGTAATGGGTTGATCTATTCGATGACAATGACGATGGCCTTCACTTTAAATTACTGAAATACCCTTTTGTTACGTGACGTCGCTTTGGTACAAACCAAATTCGAATCGGTTCAGTTGAACCAGGCTTTGCTAAGATCCAATTTGGGATTGTATTGCCAAGGTTTCAATCTTTCTTCTTCATTTAATCAAAGCAATGTTCTTTATAATCCTCCATTATTGTTTTAACTTAAAGGAAGATTTTTTTTTTTTTGGGAAAAAGGTGAGTTCTTTGATTTTACCTTAAATCTCTCTTCTTAGGGTTTGATGTGTAGAGCAAGTTAAGAACCTTTATTGAATCATATACCCGTTAATTGATGAATGCAATTGATGGAAATTAAAGAAAGTTTTGTTACGAATTTGGTAATTGTGTTCTTATTGGATTGTTGCTTCAGTAATTAGAGCTGTTGATTATAGAAAAGTTTAGGCCTTTGAATTCGATTTAGGATTATTGATTATACTCATATCTGTTTCTTGATTCGAATTCGCAGTAAAACATCGAAAAATGCAGGATGCTGCCATTGATGTATCCCTCAATACGAAGAATGTTTTCTCGTCAGCTCTCCGTTTCGCCATGTCCATTGATTCACTGAAGAACTCTCCTGAGCTTGTTCATGAACTCAAAACCTCAGCGCAAGAACAAGTGGAATTCCTGCTATCCGAAGATGAAGAGGTACGGTTACTGATTTCTGACGAGGAAGTGAAATCGGTAGTAAGATTAGGCATCTCGAATGTTATATCGACGTTGTTGGATAGATTATCATCCTTGCTTATCTTTCTTCCTGAATGTCCTCCTGAGTTTGGTGTTCTTAAGACACTCTATGATATCGAGTGGCTATGCAAAGTATTGCCGAGGATGGAGTTGATGAAAGATCTTGTCTTTAAGTGGGCTGATGTATCGAGTGAGATTCTTATGATTACTCAGGACTGTAAGTTAGATTCTCGGATATTGGGTGTGAAAGTTAAGCTAGTTGAGGTTACAGGGAAGATTTTAGAAGCTGTAGGTTATGGAATCGTGATTGTTCCTTCTAAAAGCCGGACTTATCTTCTGAAAATATGGTTGCCTTTCATAAGGAGATTAAAGACTCTGGTTGATGCAGAGGGATCTGAGTCTGAATACAGAATGGATGAAGAGTTCTGTGAATTCATAGAAGGATCGATGGTGTCTTTGGTTTTGACATTGCCTTCAAATGACCAAGCAGAGGTATTTGGGGAATGGATGAGAGGGATTGGCTTGGAAGGTGTGAAGTTTCCGGATTTGAGTGAAGCTTTTGAGGTTTGGTGTTATAGAAGTAAGTCTGCAAAGAGAAGGTTGTTGGAAAGATGTGATAGACTTGCAAGTGAAAATCTGGATCTTTGAATGTAATTTGTCAATTTCTATCGGGAAACTGGAAATGCAGAATATGTAACTAATCAGTTCGAATTTCCAAGCTTTTCTTCTTCCTCAAGCTGCTCTGCTTATTTCCAAAGGTGGAATGAAGATGGATAGTAGCTTTGTTCAATTCACAGTTCACTCACAATGCCTTGAGACTGGACCCCAAGCGAGATAACCTGACAATTTCAAGCGTATACTGAGAGGAGGGATCCAAGTCACCTGAATCTTCATTTCTTCTCACATTTGTAATCTTGTTTCATCTTCCTTGAATAGCTTGCTGCTTCATTGTAATTCTGGATTGTATTAGAAGTGACAGAAAGCTCCTGATTCTTGTAACTTTGATCCTGGTTTATGATATAAATGGTGCAGTCTGTGTTTACGCTAATATGTAAAGGTGAAGGAAGTGAAGAACACAACTTTGAAAGGTTGACAAAACCGTTTGTTGATCAATGAGTTTCTTAGTGATTGAGAAAGCGAATAACTCTGGCCTAAGAAGATTAATCGTTGTACATTTTCTTCTTGCTTTGATTTGAACCGCAACAAAACATTATTATAATTTTCATACAATAAGAGAAAAGTAAATTAACATTGAAATGATATAAACCCAAATCAGGTTAGGAAGAAAAAGAGCATAAGCATGGACCCAATCAAGATTTGTTTGCGGTAGAAAACATGATGTATGCTTTTTCAATAAATAAAATTAAAGGAAACTGAATGAATAATTTGATACTTCTTTTTCAAAAGCGAATACCTCCTTGCACATGCTTGTACTTTGTTGATTACCCAAAAAGAGAATAACATATCTTTCTTTTTTGTGCACAAAGAGAATAACTTATCAAGCGCCATTTTATCAGGTTTTCTTGGGACAGTCAGCTAAGGTTTGGACACAAGATCAAAGCTAAAGAAGATAAGATTGAGAAAGCTCATTGGTAACTAATATGACAAAATCATACATAAACACAAAACACATTCAGAAACTTTTATTTTTGCCAAAACCTATAGATGATCATCATATCCCAAAAATACAGCTTCACTAAAACTTGGCACGTAGAGAGATAAAGAGCTAGAAAGAAGAAAACCTAATTTTGGTCCTCAGAGTCATTAATTGTGCTTCAACATAGCAACTTAAATTGCTTTAGCAATTGGAACGATGAGTGTAAAATCTCATAGCAACTCATCATAGGACTACCAAGCAAGACTATACCTATGTGAACCGATCTACGTACCTCCAAAGCAATGCTTGTTTTTGCAATAAGAAAGGCTTCTCAAAAACAATGAAATTGGAAAACAAACTGCATTCTTTGTATCTAACGTTGACGTTAGATCCAATGTAAGGATTAGGATAGGGTCATATATACTTCAAAAGTAAGCTAAGAAACAAATGTCAATCCTTACAAATAGATGACCTAGAACCAAATACAGAGGAAGATGAAACCAGATTATGTCATATACATCAGAATTTCTTCACCGACAAGAGACCAGTGATTATGAAATGAAAGACACACAAGCAAGGTTATGATTGATCACACATCAGAGATTCCCACAATCAGATCATCAACAAGTTTGAATATTTCTACCTCTTGTTCTTAACAGAATGAGTAGTCTGTGAGCGCAAACAAAGAAAAATTGATTCAAAAATCAAATCCCAAATCAAGCATAAATAAATAAACTTCACAAATCGCAACCATATCCGTTCAAACGCAAGGTATAGTCATAACCGTTTACACATAAACATTTGAAGAAGATGTCAAATCAAACACCAAATCTTGCATATACATCAAAAGGTCTGATCTTTTTCATATCATCATACATCGGAGATACATTCCTACAAGACCCACATCACCGATTAATAGAAACCCAAAAAAAAAAAAGATTACCGGAGGAGTCAAAAGGAGGTTAAACGATGTCGTCTGGGTGAGGAGCGGCGGAGAGAGCAAGGGGACGGTTGTGGGACTCTTCGCTGTCGTCGTCATCGTCAGAAGTAGATAGATTAACGCATGAGCAACGCTCGAGGGAGGCGAAGAAGGCGGAAATGACGGTGGTGCTGACCCAGCTTGCCGCTTGATCGAGCTTTTCCAAGGAAGTCGTGCTCAGATTGGAGGCGGTGGAATTGATGCTGTTGCTGTTATCCATGGCTTGTCGATTCGACTGGAATCTCAGAAGATCAAGATCGTGTTCGGAGATTTTGCGGAGGGATTTTGAATCGAAGAGAAACGAATTTGGGGATTTTTGACGATGCCCAATGTAGAAATATGTATTTACGATTGAAATGTGAGTTACGTATGAATAAATATGAATGGGCCTCTTAAACGGAAAGCGCATCTGGTGTAGTGGTATCATAGTACCCTCCCACGGTACTGACCAGGGTTCGATTCCCTGGATGCGCAGTTTATTGTTTAATTTTTTTAGTCTTATGGATCTAATTGTTGTCGTTTCCGATTGTCTTATAAAGCCCACAAAACCAAATTTTTCTCTTTGTCTTTCAAATGAACAAGAATAATGATGACTTTCATACCCTTTTTTAAAAACATGTATGTCATGTTCATCATGTTTCAATTTTACGTTAGATGGAATGGGGCGTAGTTTTTTTTCACACATGTTATCAATAGAGGTTATTGTTGCGAAAGTATAATAACATTATATCTGTGTTTTAAGTTCTAGAACGATTTTTAATTGTATTCTTAATATTTTACTTTTGAGTTTTACAACAATTTTTAATTGTATATAGAGATTGATATATAGAATAACATTAATGTATAATTGGATTACATTAATTGCGAAAATATAATAACATTAATCTCCTAGTCGCTTAAGATGGTCATTCTTAATTGAGTCTAGAGGTGGAAGATTGATATAGAGATTGGATACAGAATCTAGCGTGAGGAACAAGTAACCTGAGTTTGCTAGAACTCGAGTTCCTAAAAAGTCTCTCTTTGTCTTGTAAACCCATCTTCTTCTGGGTTGTACAGCACACAACCATCTTCTGCAAACAGCATCAGCCATGGAGATCCACATTTCTTGTGAAACGTTACGTTTGTTTCGAACACAAATACCAATTTGTACACACGATCTTAGCGCTGTGGATATCTACAAAACTCAAACGTTCGAACAGTGATCTTAAGCTATCGAAAGAGAGCTCAGACCAGTGGCCAGAATTAGCAGTTTCCATGGAATCAATGAAGAAATTGAGGAGGAGCAAGCAAGCGTTGTGGTTGCCTCAGTCTAACGTCGAAGAAAGAAAGAGAATGGGCCAAATTAAAAGCGCAAGAGGAAGAAAGGAGAATAGTGGGCCGAAATGTGAACTCACACCCAACAGTTGGGCCTATTGAAAATACAATAAACAATAGTGCTCCTTATGTTTTTTCAATTGTCGAAAAAAATCCGAAAACTCACTTTGAACTGAACATATAGTTAATTAAAACTTAAGAACATATTGCTCCTAATTTTGGTGACATGGACCGTCAAGCGTATCTTATCTCACATGATTTATGGATTGACACAACACAAACCGAGCTGGTTTTGGTTCTCTTTCTATTATCTCCCTAATTCTTTAATGTTTAAAAAGTGATAAAAGTCTTAATTTATTTGTTGGTCCATCATTACCAAAATACCAAGCTGACATTTTTTGTTTAAACTTATTTCTTTAATAGCTGGCACGAGTCTATCTTCTCTGTCATTTCCACTTGGCAGTATCATAATGGTTGGAACAATTTGTGAGAAACGTCGAACTTTGTTTTTGATTACCTACCACTGCAACTACTAGTGTCTGAGTACAACGAAGGATGATGATGATCATGAAGCATATAATATACAAGTATCGACCAGACTGATATCCAATAGGATAATTATGCTTTATCCTCTTTATCTGTCCTCATTAAGTCATTTCTAATTTTTTTCTACAATATTTATAGTTGTGTTCTTTTAGTTCTTATTTTTGTTTATTCTTAATTTTTATAGATAAAAAAAATATTCTTAATTTTCTGATGTTTGTGATCACTGAACTCACGACAATGTTTATAAAAACGCAAAAATATAGAAACCTTTTATAGATCACATAGTATATTAATTATTTTTAACAAGTAACAAAATATTGAGTTACCAAAAAGGTGGTGACTAAAACTTTCAAAAACTTTTAACTAATTCTTCACCAAACTAAAACTAGAAATGTTGATGTTTCTTTTATAAACTTTGTTCTCTAATTTGGTTTACTAGTTGGAGGACTTAATTTTATTTGTGAATTCTCAAAAAAAAAAAAAACTTATAGATTGAGAACATCAGAACAGTACAAATCTATCAATCACTTGTCTTCACTAAGCACAAAATCTATTTATTTTTGTGTAAGAAAAAATATATATTATATAATATATAGTTTCCAACAACATGACCGTTATCTCCTCAAATCTTAAACTTTATTACAAAATTGCCCTTACCCCTTTCACTGACTGACTCGTCTCCTTCTCCACTTGGATCTCAAATTCGATCCAAAATCAAATCCGCCATTACTCTGTATCTCTCTTTCTCTCTCTCTCTCTCTCTCTCTCTCACACACAGAGACACATTCATGCCAGCAATGCCAGGTCTCGTATCAGTCAAAACACCAGCCGATGCGCCGCCGCTACGTGTGGCCGTGCCGGACACGCAACCTCTCTCAAACCCGCCGCGAACTCCGATGAAGAAGACCCCTTCCTCTACACCATCTCGATCCAAACCATCACCAGGTAGATCCGGCGGCAAAAAAGAATCCCCAACCGTATCCTCCTCCGCCGCAGCCGTAGTCGACGTCGACGATCCATCTCTAGATAATCCAGATCTCGGTCCTTTCCTGCTCAAATTAGCTCGCGACGCCATTGCTTCAGGTGAAGGTCCTAATAAAGCATTAGATTACGCGATCCGCGCTACCAAATCGTTCGAGCGATGTTGCGCCGCCGTTGCTCCACCTATTCCCGGTGGTAGCGATGGTGGACCTGTTCTTGACCTCGCCATGAGTCTCCACGTTCTCGCTGCTATTTACTGTAGTCTTGGTCGATTCGATGAAGCAGTACCGCCGCTTGAGCGAGCTATCCAGGTCCCTGACCCGACTCGTGGCCCTGACCACTCTCTCGCTGCGTTTTCTGGTCATATGCAGCTCGGTGATACTTTGTCGATGCTTGGTCAAATCGATAGATCTATTGCGTGTTATGAGGAAGGTCTTAAGATCCAGATCCAGACTTTGGGCGATACGGATCCACGAGTTGGAGAAACTTGCAGGTTCTTTCACTTCTTTGATTTTTCTCTTAATTAAGCATTTAATGGTTAATTAAACTCTTTAGATTCTTAATACTAACAATCAATTTATTGTCAGTGATAGATTACGTTTGCTGAAAGTTACTATTTTCGTTAGATCTAACTTCATAGCAAGTGAATCTAAGTGAGATTTGTTTAGTTTTGTCTCTTCTTTGGTTCCTCTGATATGTATCTTCAAAGTACAAATTAATGAGATTTAAAATTTTAGGGCATTCATTGTTCCAGTTCAGCTTAAGCCAAGCCCTGGTTTAGGACTGGAGAGTAAAAGGGTTTTAGACTTTGATAAACCAATTGAACAAGGTCCTCTGTCCAGCTTCTGAAGTTTCCTATAATTTCAGGTACTTAGCAGAAGCTTATGTTCAGGCAATGCAGTTCAATAAAGCGGAAGAGTTATGCAAGAAAACTCTACAAATCCACCGTGCGCATAGTGAACCTGCCTCATTGGAGGAGGCAGCTGATAGGAGGCTGATGGCAATCATCTGCGAGGCTAAAGGAGATTATGAAAACGCACTCGAGCACCTTGTCCTTGCCAGTATGGCTATGATTGCGAGTGGGCAAGAATCTGAGGTTGCATCAATCGATGTTAGCATTGGGAACATTTACATGTCACTGTGTCGGTTTGATGAAGCTGTGTTCTCTTATCAGAAGGCTCTCACTGTGTTCAAGTCTTCTAAAGGTGAGACTCATCCGACAGTTGCTTCAGTGTTTGTCAGGTTGGCTGAGCTTTACCATAGGACAGGGAAACTCCGAGAGTCCAAGTCCTACTGTGAGAACGCATTGAGGATATACAACAAGCCAGTGCCGGGGACAACTGTGGAGGAGATTGCTGGTGGATTAACCGAGATTTCTGCGATTTATGAGTCTGTGGATGAACCTGAGGAAGCATTGAAGTTACTTCAGAAGTCGATGAAATTGCTCGAGGATAAACCAGGACAGCAGAGCGCCATTGCAGGTAAATTTTTATAAAAAAAATGAATGTTCTTTATGCTTGATTGCTATGCAGTATTTTTAAAATTGTGCGATTTTTGTCTCAAATTGAATGTTAGGTACTGATCTTTGTGTTGTCAAGCATGTAAGTAAAAGCCACTTGAATTAACTTTACTGAGTTTGCAGTTGAAGTTGGGTTTAATCCACCTGTTTTGGGCTTACCGAAGATTATTGCTGAAGAATCCTAGAAATAAGGGATCTAAATGCTTATCTAAGCTGTTGTATAGGGAAGTAGATTGTGATCAGATGAGAAAAATGAATTTAAATGGGAGTCTTTAGCAATACAAGCATGAGATTTTCATCTTCTCTCCAACCTTCCTTTACATTAGTTTGGCTTTGTATGTAAATTCTTTCAGGGTTAGAGGCACGGATGGGAGTTATGTATTACACGTTGGGGAGGTACGAGGATGCAAGAAACGCGTTTGAGAGCGCTGTGACAAAGCTACGGGCAGCAGGTGAGAAATCTGCCTTCTTCGGAGTTGTATTAAACCAGATGGGACTAGCCTGCGTTCAGCTTTTCAAGATTGATGAGGCGGGTGAGCTGTTTGAAGAAGCAAGAGGAATTCTTGAACAAGAACGTGGACCGTGCGATCAGGACACTCTCGGCGTTTACAGCAATCTGGCTGCTACCTATGACGCCATGGGAAGGTAATTTCTTAAAGAAAACTATCTGACATAGCACTGATGATCTGCTGGTTTACCAAAACCATAATCATAACTGGTTTGGGTCAAAATGTGTGAACTTACCTAAACTGGAATCAAAACCTGGTCGATACGATATGAAAACTAGGAGTGCCCAACTGGTTTTCTGTTTTCGAAATTTTTGGTTTCCGGATTTTGTAGATTTTTGAAATTATGGAGACCTGAGGACGAATAGTTTCAGTTTTAGTTTGGATTTGCTCTTTAAAACATATTTGTAGTATTTTCAATGAAATCAGGTTTTCATCAATTGCTTTTTATTTATATTATGGCTATGGTTCTTCCAGATATAAAATAAGAAAACAAAATCTGACTTTATACCTTTGTATTCGATTTGGAACGGATATTTGGGTATGGTTTCGGTACAGTTGGATTGGTTAAATTAGATTAGCCATCCTTAATGGAAAACTACTAGGCAACAACGTTAAAGACTTTCTTTGTGATGGCTATGTAATTTGCAGGATAGAGGATGCGATTGAGATATTAGAGCAGGTTCTGAAGCTGAGAGAGGAGAAGCTCGGGACTGCGAATCCGGATTTTGAGGACGAGAAGAAGCGTTTGGCTGAGCTTTTGAAGGAAGCTGGGCGGTCACGGAACTACAAAGCAAAGTCGCTCCAGAATCTGATTGATCCAAACGCAAGACCTCCCAAGAAAGAGTCTTCTGCTAAGAAATGGCCCAGCCTCGGTTTCAAGTTCTGAGAAAAGAGTAATAATCATATATAATAAATCAATCCACATATATATATATATATATATTCAATATTATATTTTATTATAATTGTTATTTTTTAAATCTGATCTATTTTCTGTATCATAAATTTGAGGTTGATGAATTAATTTCATGTATAGTGTTATTATTTGAGTTTGGTGAAATACTACTTACTGCCAAGGTGGTGAGCCTGTTTGTTTGAGTTTGATAATTTCTTTAATTCAATCACTTTTTTCTTCGATAATTATATATATTTTTTTCATGAATGGTTGTGCTAACTTGTGTAATTATATATACTCCTTGCGATTCGTGTAGAAGTATACTTGCAAGTCTTTTCCCTTTTACTTGTACAACAAATTTGAATTTTGATTCACACCAACTGAAACTTAATATGGTATTCGGATTACGACGGTCCACTAAAACCTACATACATCAAAAACAGAGAGGCTTTACTATATATTTTTATATCCAAAAGCCAATTCATGGTAATTTAGTGGTTAAATGATTTTTTTATTCGGTAAATCGAGAAATTATGATTCGAGTTTCCTTAATTTGGTTTGCAACTAAAAATGTTTTAGTGACAAAAATGTACGACTTTTCTACAAACTCCAAAAATTATCCCTCTAGATTAATGTAAAAACTATTGCACATAAATTTTCATCTAAGTAGTAAACTTTTAACAAAAATCTAATCTGAAAACAAATCTTGTGTATAAAAAATTAACACCGGGATCATCATGGACGAACATAAACTTTTTATTTTATATAAAAAAAAACACTCATCATTTTTGCAATATCCTCTCTTTTTTACAACGCATAATCTTAGTATCATGTGTAAATCACTTAGTATCATGTGTAAATCACTTAGTAACTCGATTGAAATTATCTGCTTTCAAAGGTTTTTTTAGAGTCGAAACTAATGGGTGTAAGTAGTCATACATCGAATAAGTAGGAAACATACGTTTTCAAGTATTAACAACCTCGAGAAAAGCAAACATAAAAACCAAACGGGATTTTTTAGGAGATGAGTCATCAGAGCTGCCGAAAAAATATAAAAATACATATATAAGTATCTTTATAAAAAGTAGTTAAGATTTGATCGAAGCACAATAAAATTACATATATTATTATCATTACAAAAAAAAAATACATATAATTAGTAAATAATTACCTTTTTTTTTTTTGGTCTCCAGTAAATAATTACCTCTAACTCAACAAACTCAATGATCAAATTGGGATGTCGGGCAAAGTAAAGATAATCGCGATCACCATTATCCACATTACCACCATTGTCCTAGAACTTCCAGGCTTTAGTTTCATACTTGTCTGTAACATATGTGGTAATCACCACCCTATGCATAACTAAGTGAGATGTACATTGTTCTCACCAATCACTACCCTATGCAATATTGCCGTTCATCAACTTAATACACACAATTTTTTAAAGAGTTTTTTTGCAAAAAAACCCTCCACCTTGCCGATTTTTACAATTTTATCCTTCACCTCCAGAAAATGCATTTTTACTTTCCACCTCAAAAATAATACGCCTTATACGTATTTTCTAAACGTTTTCGCAATCATATACATTAGATTTTTCAAATTCTAAAGGTAGATTTGGACTCCTCGTCTTGAGGGTTTCGATTTGATATATTATTTATCAATATTTTACAAACTTGACGGTAACGTATAAGGGTTATATTGCGTATTATCTTTGAGGTGGAGGGTAAAATTGTAAAAATCGGCGAGGTGGAAGGTTTTTTTTGCAGAAAACCCTTTTTTAAACTGCATATTTAAGATTTAAAACCTTAAACCTAACATAGAAACATTAAACTGTATGGTCTCGAAGATCAAAAGAAACTTCCTTTAACTAATTTACTTTTGTAAGTAACGTTTCTTCGTTTATTTTTGTTAGTATAATTAGAAATCGTAACAAGACACATAATATAGTAGTATGTACTATTAGTATGATGTGTAATACCTGTCAAGAGCATGACGTCTACAAGAAGATGACAAACTCTATTATCTGCCTCATATGCTGCCCATTCCTCATATGTTGGTTTATATTCATCCTACAAAAAATAATAATAATTTAAGATCATATTGACAACACCAAGAAATAATCAAATTATATTTAAAATCCAGAGAAATAAAATTTACTTATAGCTACCAAACCACAACATTGCTGCTGCGAGAGGTGCAATCAAAACTTTTTGTTCAATTATTTCGTAGTCGCGGATGACTCTCATATTGCTTATTTTATGTATGGCACATCTAGAGTTGTAGTACTTTCTTTTACATTTAGGGAAAACGTGAGCGGACAATGTTCCTCTGCAACAGTACCAGCAGTAAGAGCCCATGTTGCATATCCTAAGTCCTCAATGTCGCCACCTCATCTAAAAACTCTTAAGAAGTTTTTCAGAACTCTGCACAGAAAATGCGCATCTATCTCAATCATCTCATTAATCTTAAGCACGACTTCAAATTGACAAATTAGGAAAAATGTCCAGCAGAGGTTAATTCTTCCGCGTAAAGTGATGGAGCCTAGACTAAGAAAACCGGGGTTCATTAACTTCCATGACTTGATGATAATCAAGCAACACATCTTTCAAATCAAGCGGAAGAGATTTCCAATAGTTTGAATGAGATTTATCTAAATGTGCAATCAAAGCCTCATAGGGAGGCCAAAGGATAATGGTGTATACATCCTGAAAAAATAAAAAGCACATTAACAACATGTAACAAGTTCCAAAAATCAAAATAAAAACGAGACAAAAATGTAACAAGTTCCAACCTCTAGTAAACATGACAAAAATGTACATCAAAATCCACCGCAAGACCTTAAGCTTACATTGTAACAGAGTAAGAAGGAAGGGATAACTAATAAAATCACATGGAAGCTAGGGATTTCTGAATGAAGATGATTAAAAACAAGTAATCATACTTCCAAATCAAATCCAAGAGTCCTTGCAACTTCGGGCATGATGGATTGAACATATTTTCTCTTGTTGTATTTGGTCTCGCAAATATATTTATCCTCCTCTCTAAAACTCGTTTTGCTGAGACAGATGGAAACTTTATCTTCATGGACATCAACATTGAGGACAACTATCGGCTCAATCCGGCCAACCACAGTAAGGTCACGGAAAGAGGGGTCGTCGATCCTATCCTCGAGGAGAGAGACGAAAGCTCCCATTTCAAGCGAGATTGAGTGAGTTTTAGGGTATGAATTAGGGAAAATCTTACTATTAGCATCTTATTACTTATTATGTTCCACGCTTTGGGTTTAGGCTGGAGCCTATTATGAGCTGGCTAAATTAGTAACAGAAAATTTGTTAAAAGGGAAAAGTAATAAAGAGAGAAAGCATGAAAAAGTGAGATTTTGTATCTAAAATAAGAAGTGAGATTTTAAAATCAGAATCAGAAGAAATGGAAAATAAACCATTTTTTTTTATCTAAAACAAGAATTAAACTAGGATGTGTGATTTTGAAATAAGAATCAGAAGAATGGTTAAAAGAATTACAAGGAACAAATAAAAGCCCTTTTGTAACTAGTAAAAATAACGTATTGATTACTTATCGGATTTCGTGCCAAGTAGAGGAGGAGGCCTAATCTGTCAATATGATTGGTTACCACCGGCGGAGATTGGCTACGGTAATTCATCGGAGATTGAAACTGAATGGGAACTGAAGGGATCTAAGATTGATACGTATGAATTTAAAAAGAGAAGTCGAAAATAAGATATATAACAAGAGGACGAATTAGGGCAATTAAGATAATGTTGCTAGAAGGTATAAAGATTTTAGACCACATTCTATTTTACTACTCGACCCCTGATCAGGATTCAAACCAAGAGTACCCATAAGGATCCAAGGCTCCCATGTATTAGACTTGTTCACATTTGAAATCTTTGTTCATGTTAATCTATCTCTTTCGCACGTGTAGGGAACAATTAAGATCGATACAATCCTTGAGAAGCTACAAAGCAAAAAATATATGAAGATAAACCCTTTAAATAACAGTTTTCACCCCGGTTTGCTTGCAAGGCAATTGTCACAAACAAAACATAAGTACTCAAGTGACTTGGCCAAAACATATTGTTTCTAACTAAATAAAAAGTTGAAGGATGTTTTGCAAGGTTCTCTTTAAAAAGATTTCGGGTTAATTCGAAAAACTGGTTAATTCAAACCTACTCTAATCCTGACTCTAAATAATATGATAGGTTGAAAGCTTTGTATTATTGTTTACTGAAACTAGACTAGAAAACGATATTATGTACTTGCCTTTAGAAATTTCTTTTTTGTTTGATGATGTATATAGATGAATAGATGCCCTGAACGTTTAAATGTGTGTTGGTAGATGTCCTTTTACATCATTCTTAGAGGTCTATTCTATCAAATTTTGTTGCGTATATAAATGTAGATGTCTTGTGTTTTCTTGCAAGGAAATAAACAGAGATCATATACAATTTCATACACATACACACGCATGTAGATGGATTTTTGTTTGTTTGCATGGATATAAACATACATCCATTCACATTTCCTAGTATAAACGTTGGAGTCCACTTAACCCTTATATCCTAATGACCTATTCTTCTTAAACGTGAGGTTCTTATGTTTTTGTTGATAAAAAATATTTGAACATATTTACTTGAAAAAAAAAAATGTTTCACCACATTATTCTTGGTAACTCAACCGATTAAGTCAAATTTTATTTTGACACTTAGACTTGTTTTAGGATTAGAAGTAACTGGTGTTTTGGGTTGCATGTGGGGGTTTTCCGAATGTTAAATGTTATTCTTATATGCCAAAACCCTTAAATTTACCTTTGAATTGTATACCAGAGGTTCGGTTCGGAGAAAAGTGGACATGACGAAGAGAACAACATTTAGTTTGCCTCTGAGTGATTTTTCTAAATGAGTGTTTCGTATCAAATGCAAAACTGATGACATGTTCAAACCTAACAAAGCTCGTCTTGTAGTGCTTGGAAATCGGCTATAAATTTACACCTGGTTTTTTCTTTTACAATAATAAGATCTAAAAAACAGTTGAATAAAGTCAAAATTTTCTTTAAGATAGGAAGAAGAAAATCTCACAAAATTAAAATTCCATTATTTTTTTGACATCTCAAAATTAAAATTATAATTTTGATATTTGCCTAATAAATGCATTGTAATAAGCTCACAAATAAATGCAAAATGAGATAAAGCCAAAGGAAATTTACTAGTATTAAAAAATTTAATGACACGATAATACTTTTTTTTTCTTTTTTGGTTTTATAATACTTAATATTCATAACTAGCTTTGAACCTGCTGGTCTTTATATATTTAAGAAGTTAACATCCGCCAATCTACTATCATTGAAATTGTAGTGAGAAAATCTAATTCTCTAGTGTCTAGTCTAAAAGTAAATAGCAACTCTTTCACCACTGGTTAGAAAATTATATACTCCCTTTGTACTATATTAACTATTAAGTGATGTTTCTTTTAAAAAAAAATGTTTTCTTTTATTTGATATTTTCAATTTTAGATGTGAAATTAATCTTTTTTGTTGTGACCATTTATATTCTACATTTTGTTTAATTATTAATTTATTTTTTCTTAGGTAGATAATAAATAATGTTTTGATTAAAAAGCAAAAAATATATATCTTAATCTGTATATAAAAACTTTAAATATTTTTTAACGTGAGACAAATGATAATTACTATGACATTTGTCATTATATATACAAGTCCATAAATGTGTGTTTTAATTCAATACCCTCCAAAATTAGTTTTAAAAGTTAAAAACGAGAGTCACTGAATTACTTACCTTTTTTTTCTTTCACACGGTGCATGCATTGTATTCACACCTATATGTTTCATTTGTATGTCGTATCATAGCATTTGTATCTCTATCATCCCTCTCTATATTAAAACACCACCCAATCGACCAACCTTCTTCTCTGATTTATCAGCTAAAATGGTTTCTCAAACCATTTAATCAATTTCTTCCTTTTTTTTTCTTCTTCATCACCACCAATTACACTCAAAATTATGGTGTTTGCACATCTTAACCTTCTTCGGAAGATTGTCGGGATAATAGGTTAGTCCAGATTTTTCACATCTACAAGTTATTTTAAATATCATGTATTTTCTGTTCTTAACTTGGGATGATCTTTTTTTTTTTTTTTTTTTTTTTTTTTTTTTTTTTTTTTTTTTTTTTTTGCAGGAAACTTCATCGCTTTATGTCTGTTCTTTTCACCAACGTAAGTATTCGCTTTATGATTCAAATAAAATTCAGGAAACAATGAAAGATACATGAAAGGGAGATTCATAAAAAGCCTAATTGAGTTTCTTAAAGAAACCCAAAATTGCTTCATAATTTTTAAGACATGGTTCCTCTTGAAAGATCTGAGATTTTTTATTTCTTTCATCACTGAAGCCTTCAAAATTTTCTGAAAATCACAATTTTTAGGTTGATACTTTTCTCATAGTATAATATTTTCCTATTATATTAATAACAATTAAAAAAGTTTATTTATATACTAGTTTTTCTTCCAAAACAAGAAAAAAGTTAAAGTATGTATATTTAATAATGACTAATAGAAGAGGTAATAAATTAAATAATTAACAATTAACTAAAATAAATAATTTCTCATTATATCAGGCCAACATTTGTCCGGATAGTGAAAAAGAAGTCAGTGGAGGAATATTCACCAATACCGTATTTAGCGACTCTCATAAACTGTTTGGTTTGGGTTCTTTACGGGCTCCCTGCGGTGCACCCCGACAGTACATTGGTCGTTACAATCAACGGCACGGGGATCCTGATCGAAATCGTTTTCCTTACTATATTTTTCGTTTATTGTGGCCGCCCAAAACAACGGTTGGTAATAGCCGCTGTTTTAGCGGCCGAAACCGCTTTCATAGCTATTCTTGCGGTATTGGTCTTTACTCTCCAACACACTACAGAATCACGTACGATGAGTGTTGGAATCGTGTGTTGCGTTTTCAACGTTATGATGTACGCTTCTCCATTATCTGTCATGGTACGTTACATTTTTATCTTCTCTACAAATTTAATGACTATTATTGCTTTTGAGAATTAATAATTGGTTTATTTTTAAAAATTATTGTTTCCTTCCTCTCTAACTTTTTTTTTCCCCCTTATTTTTTTTGTAGTGAACCTTGTTTTTATTTATTTTGGACTAAATTATGGTAGAATCAAAAAATTCAACTAACCTTTTTCTTTTTGGTTGGCAAAATAATTAATTACATGGAGAAAATGGTAATAAAAACAAAAAGTGTGGAATTCATGCCGTTTTGGCTATCGGTAGCTGGGTTTCTCAATGCAGGCGTTTGGACAATCTATGCACTCATGCCTTTCGACCCTTTCATGGCTGTGAGTTTTTTCTTCCTCTCTTTCATCAAAATTTCATGTTTCACCCATAAAACTAATATTCAATATTTATGTGAAAAAAGAAATGTATATACTCGAATAAAGAATTTTCATAAATAAAAATGAAAAAAAAACTGTAAATGAAATTGTATAAGGTTGTAAATTTTTTATTGTTTCGAAAAGAATGTAATTTACTATTGTTTTATCATAATGGACATATTATTTGCAGATACCAAATGGGATTGGATGTCTATTTGGACTGATGCAATTAATATTATATGGCGCATATTATAAATCCACCAAAAAGATAATGGCGGATAGACAAAAACAACCCGGTTATATTGGTTTATCAACTGCCGTCGCTCATACCGAATCTGAGAAAATCGAAAATTTCAACCAACAACTCAACGGTGTTTGATTTTTTTTTTTTGGTTATTCACCTTCTTATTATCAGACTTTTTTTTTTCCATCCAAGACTTTAATATGAATAAGATGAAAAACTTCATTACTTTTTTTTTTTTAATTCCAATTTCAATCTTCGTAAAGTAATTTCGATGTCTGTTATTTAATGGGAGCAATAGACTCTTTTTAAAGTATTGGGGTGTAATGTTACAACTTTTAAGAATTAAGAGGGTTCAAATATAAATTAATCAATTCAGTCATCGTCACTTGCTCACTCACGGAGTCAAAAGAGCAAACGTCACTACTCACTACACAGTCAAAAATTTTGAAATCAAACAGCGAAAACGCGATTCTGTTCTCGGAGATGGCGGAGAAGAAGAGATGGATTGCGATGTATACGAAGCACATCAAGCAGAAGCGAAAGGTCTATCACGATGGCTTCCTGGATTTGCATATCACCGGACGAAAGGTTTTTCTTCAGTCTTCGCGTGCGATTCTTCTTATAAATCACTATATTATCTGGATTTGGTGGAACAAGATTGCTGCTTGTTTGATTTCGTGAAGAAATCTGCGAGCTATCTCGAAATTTTCACGTTCCGAGATGGTTTTGAGGTCGTTTATATGTAGATTTGGCTATTAAATTGTGATGGTTGATTAGTGAAGAAAATGATACACAGCTGCACTTAACGCAAATGATGCTTTGATTTGGTTTCCATGTTTGATTGATTTATCGAATATGAGCTTCTGTGGAGCTTGTACACTTAGATTATGGATTCTGGAAGATTTTCAAGAACAAATTCTGAAAATGAGTTGACTGATTTAAGCAGATCTGAAGCTTACGTGCTTCTTTACACAGGATCTAATGGCTTGTTTACAGTAACAATTGTATACCAGTAACATTGAACACATTGATATTTGGATTAGACTTCATTTCACAAAGGAACTCTTAAACAATAGCTTTTTTTTATTTATTGAATCACTACATCAAATTTGGTAGATTTGTTATGTGAATATTGTGCTTTCCAGTTTCATCATAATTAGATTTGGAATTCATTAAGGGGAATATATCTTTTTCTTATGCTCATCTGTTTAGTAGGTCTCAGAGCTAACCTTAGTGTATTGTAAACCAGGTGATGCTTTATGATGAGACCGATAATCTACTTGAAAGCAGGATGCTAAAGGCAGGCGAAGTTGTGGACACAGGTGAAACACTCACATTTCAAGCATACCTTGTGGATATAGGTGATCCTAAGGACGGAAGTAAGGTTTCATCTGAGCCAAAGGTCGAACCAAGTGATCAAGGCTCTGCGCACAAATCATTTGCAGTGCGCAGGCCAAATTTCAAAAAAAGTTCTCTTCATTGTGGTATGATGTTCTGTTATCCCAACTCCTACAATTTTCGCAGGAAAGTTTTTCCTCTTGAAAAGACTGTTCGACTTATTTTCCTTTTTATTCTGGCAGATGAGAAAAAAACTAACCTTGTGAATAAATTTTCTTCAAAAAGTCTCAGCCCATCTCACAATATGATTAGAGGTGAGTTTACTTGCGTTAGTACCTTTGTATTGGAGAACTGTAAATCCCTCTTCTACTCCTAGCAAGAACTTTTAATGCCTATTAATTTGGTTTCCGTGGAGAGTGAAAATTGAGCACTGCAGGCTAGTAATAATGTTTTCCTTCTACAATTTTAGTATTCAAAAAGAGAGAACTGCATAACTATGGGGCACTGACTCCAGACACTATGAAGTCAACAACAAAAGGTTTGATGCTTTCTTTTTCCTTCTTTGAAATGTTTTTGCAAATTATGTATTGGAGAACAGAATGTTGAACCATTTCATAGCCAAACTTTGGCATTTCGTTAAATTCAAAAATTGATGCTTCAACCAATAGCTGAACTGTATCCATTTAATCTGGAACATTGTAAGGTGGTTGACATATTCAAGTGTTAGTAAATATCAGTATTTTATCAATCACACCGATGGATGATACAGTGAAATTTGTGCTATGAATAAGTGCTGCAGACCTGAACTCTATTTAAATCGTTTTAATAATGTGCCTTCTTGTTGAATAAGATTGACGATTTTCAAGGATCTTCTGGAGGTTGAGACACCTTTTATCTGTTAACTCTAACAGGATGGAGAAAAATTAATTCTTCAGAATATGTGCTTTGTCAAAGTTCATGTTAGAGATATAATACTCTTTTCATGTGTGTTTTTTTAGCTCTGGCTAGTACTGATAAGTAAACTTTTTGATAAAAACACATTCGTACGTATATACTTGTTGATTTTGTTCACGCTATGACTAACAGCAACAAGTATGCAGGCACTGCACCTCTTGGCTCAGCTGATAAAGAAAGCAATAGCCACCCCTTGATCAACTCTCCTTGTGATGGTAAGATTTGGGAAATTTTCCCACCACATCTTTTTTTTTTTCCCATAATTGTGGTAATTGAAGCGTTTTCTCAGCTAGGTTATAATATTTGCAAACTGTCTTTTTTTTCTTGTCTAAGATGTTGAGTTTTTTTTTTTTTTTTTTAAATTCCAAGCAACTGATCACTAGATTAGATTTGAATCGTAGAACTCATGTTTGTAAAGCCACATTCCTCAACATTAGAAATATTCCAATCATTCTACTGTTTGATATGGCAATAGGTTAATCTGACATATCCTGTCCTCCTTAAAATGGTACTGTGCGAATGTGCAGGAAGGTCCAGTGCAGATTCAAGGTTAGAGAATGATAAGTTAAGCAAGGACATTCCTCCACACAAACCTTTACGTGATGGTGGGTCAAATGTACATTTAAATGTTTGTGTTTTTCTTCAAGTTGTTTCTTTATAATACGAATTCATGAGAACATACATTACCTTTTCCTTGCAGTAAATCAGATACTCTCCATTCTTCAGAGACGGAATGTTGCAGAGACATGTTCTGATAATAACCCGCAAACATCAGTGCTTTTAACAAAAGTACCTCCAGAATCTGACACCAACCAAAGCCACAAGATGGAGTCTGTTTCAACGAAAGGTAACTCTGGAATTTTATATATTTAGACTTGTAAAGCTTAATTGAATCCATGTTTAAATAGTTAGCCATTCTCTGTTCAAAACTGTAGTTATATTCATTTTGGTTATATCTAATTTTATTGTTGAAATCTAAAAGAAATCTCATTTCTACAAACAATCTTCTTTTGCTTATCTGAGTTGCAGCAGCATCTAGGGAACAAATAATGGTGCAAGAAACCTCGTCAGCCAGCACAAGAGGTTGCTTAACGAGTGATCCTCCGAGTTTTGACCTTGGAATTTAAACAGCCCCCTCAAGATATCATTTTACATAAATAGGTAACTCTTTTTTTTTTTTTTCATTTTACCTCAAGTCCTTCATGAACTATAGTTTTTTCGAAAAGATGGTTAAAATCAAAACTAGTAATTATGTACTATGGAATAAGTATGTAGTTTTAAGCATAAGCAGAAATTAGTAAGGAACTTTTTTTTTTGTTTGGGTTAAAATTAGCAAGGAAGATTTTAAAATTTGTTGGCGTTTATAAGTTTAAAACTATAATAGTGAAGTCTTTTGTAATTCACCATTGTAAATAGGCTTCCGTTCAAGTCTGAATGGTTTATGTTCCAATTTGTGTCCAAGTTAACTACTAAAGAATAAAGTAGTAATTACAAATAATTACTTTCCAGGAAATTCTCTTAATGTACGATGGCAGGAAAGTTGTCTTAAAATAAATTTGGGAATTTCCAAATATCTATAGACATTTACATAATTTATTATGAAGCTAAATATAGATAAAGCAAAGGAGCGAGTCTTTAGCATGTCCTACGAGTGCGGTTGACCATAATAACCACAAATCTCGTCTACAAATATTCCAAATTTTCAACAACACAAACGTAGTAGAAGTTAACTTGCGAGAGATATACGTTACTTTTATAGAAAGACATATATACATAGATAAAGAAGGGAAATGGCGGGACCAGGACAAGCGGCGAAGCAGTCAAGTGAAGTGTTGGGCCAGCGGAGGTCTTTAGGGATATGTCCGGTGAGAGCGGCAGCGGTTGGAGCGGTGATAATCGGTGGACTTGGTTACATTGTTTTGTACAGCAAGAAGAAGCCTGAAGCTTCAGCAGGTGATGTCGCTAAAGTTATGTCAGGCGTCGCTGGGACTACTGAGAGCACTCGTCCTCGTAATTGAGCCTTTTAACTTTAAATTTTTATATATTTTACTTTCAAACCAAGAGATTGTTTATCTTTGTGATGGATATATATATATAGTTGAATTCTCTGAACGTTTTAAACATTTGTTATATTGGAATCTTTAGGTGACTTCATCTTACTCTAGACTTTGATGTAAAACCTTCAAATTGTTATATGATGTTACAAAATCCTTACGGGATGTACAACAGTATAACCGTCTGTACAACAAAGTAGCGACGGATTTCATAAATTTGTTGGTATTCCTCGACGGGAAAATCCGTCGCTACAATCTGTTGCTAATTGATAGTTTCTTGTTGGATCCAAAATATCTCACTCATGCCTAAAAATACAGGCTGTGTATTCATATCTTCGTTACTCAACATCAGCACTTATCCAAACACTGGTTTCGAATTTCCACTTCCGATATGGGTTCATAGCCCAAGTAAACCACTAAATCTTGAATGATTTTTATTTCCAAGGTGTCGTAACTCCAGCAATAATAACAAAAAAATAATCTAGTTGTGTTAATTATGCATAATTAGCTTCTTAATCGTTTTTCATTCATTTGAAAGTATTCTTAACATTAGCATAAAGGTTTATTTGTTGTCTCACAAATCTGATTATTCTGTGTCTCACTCGTATGGCTTTTCAATCAACCATTTATCATGTGTGGAGAGAACGGAACAATAGACAATCGACGCCATAACACCAGACGTCAACACTACAAACAACTGCTTGGAATCATCGACAAAGCAATCAAAGACCGGATTACAAGTCTCAGCTATAAACAAGACAGCAAGTATGGTAAGCTCTTGGGCCGTTGGATTCAGCTCCGAAGCCACACACGCTACTTCTGTGTTCCGCTTACTCTGTTTCAGGAGTTCGTCTTACTGTAAATCAGTTAGACAGAAATCGTGTTTATAGTCGTACTATAATATACGTTCTTAAAAAATGAGAATAAAAAAAAATTAAAGCAAATAATAATATAATATACTCATAGGAATGAAGTTATTATTAGTTGATGAAAAAGTAATATTTTATATTAGTGTTTAATTTACTTGATTTTTGTAGAAAATACATGTTTAAAATATTTACCTAATTTCAAATTTATTTGGTTATTCACAGGAAAATACAAATCAAAGTTTTGTACATCATTTTTTTCTTCAAAAATTTGGCGAACAATCTATTTATAAAATCTAATTTTATATACCTTTTGATAAAATATATTTACATATAAATATATATAAAATATAATATAATATTATTTTTCGATGCTATAGCACAATGTATAATACTACTATTATATAAGATATGTATACATAATTGGACAATCTCTTTTAAACTTATAAGAATGACGTCTTTTGTATATTTCCACACTAAGCATATTGTCTTCTCTATGATGTTTCTCTTTTATTATAAGACTCGACATCGTTTATTTGATAGAAATTTGAAACCGTATCTCCAAATTGTTTAATGTCATATCCTTGAATTTGGTACATCTTTAACATTTGAATTGTTGTTAGCAATTGTTTTTGTTTTATATTTGATGATATAATACGAGGAAGGTGAAATGACTTGAAATAAAAGACAATTTCTTGAGAAAAGATCATATAACTGTAGATATGTCTATTGAAAAAATTAAAAGGTATATAAGAAATATATTGTGATATAATTCAAAAGATTGATATTATATATATATATATATATGTATAACACACAAGAAAATCATATTTTACAATTTTCTTATTGTATATTCTAACCCCAAATTAGATTGATTATTTAGCACACAAGAAAGACAAAAAAAAAAAAAAAAATACTCAGCTTTTTAAATAATTAGTTTTAGAAAGATGAAAAAACACTCTTTATTTATGCCAATCAAATTGTTTCCCTTTCAGTAGTTCATTGTTTCTAGATAAGTATATACCATCATCTCTGGCAATCCATTTGCGAATTTGACCACATCGACGGTTAAAGCGTCCGCCTGCTCTGTATGCTCTCCATAAGATATTAGAATTCGCCCATACTAATCTCTTGGAAGTCATCTCTTTAAACTGAAAACCGTTTTCCTGATTGAATTTCACATCGCCGAGATCCTTCTTTTCGCAATTAAAGTTGGATGTGCAATTCACTTTGAGAATTTTACCAGGACCGAGTTCGTTTTTAAATTCTAAAGTGTTTAGGGGGCAACGTCCTTCATTCAAATCAAAACACATAGCACTAACTAATACAAAAACAATGAGATAATTCATTTTTGGATCTAAAGTATATAATATGAATTTAAAGGCGTTAAAGTGTAGCATTTATAGTTTTCTTTTATACGGTAAAAACCATTAATAATTTTTTAAGGCAATAACTAAATTTAAACATAACTATGAACTAGTTAGATCTATGGTCGGAGAACATTTGGTGTAGGAAAGTAAGGTCGATCAACAATATTTGCAAATTACTGTCGACCACTAATACTAACTAAAGTAATTTTTTAAGATCTTATAAGAAGCTTGAAAGTGTTATATTTTAAAAATATATACTAGATATATATATCCATGCAATGCACATGCAGTATCTATAAAGTATTATATCAAAATAGTTTTTAAAAGTACAATATATCTTAATCTAAAAATACTAATTATAACTATTATATTTCTTGAAATAAATTACATATTTTTCTCTTTGATTTACTTATGGGATATTTTCCTAAACTAGCCATATAAAAACTTAAATTCGAATATTTTATATAACGCTTAATCTGTAAAAATTGATTGATTAACTAAGAAGCAATAAAATGAAAATCATGATGAAATTTTTTTAAATAAAAAATGATACGACATTTAAGGTTAGACAGATGATGACCGGCCACGTTTTTACGATACTTTAATTTCTTCTTTTAAAATTTAAAGGAATATATCATTTCAGGCAGAATAAAAAAGTTTAAAATTCTTCTGAGAATTACTTTGATTATATTTTTGAACAATACCTTTTGTTTACACGTTCATATTTTCTGTTCCATAGGGGCTTTAAGTCTTAAAAAGTTACAAGACAACCTCAAAGAAGCCAAAGAATTACATGATTTCTTCAAACATTATTCCAAGCTGAGGCTTCGAACATTGTGTTGGACTTGGCATGAATTGTGAAGAGGATGAGTATCTAGAGGGGTCAGTGAAGTTTAAAGGGCTAGTAGCCTTCTGGGTGATACAGAAATACTAAGGTAAGTCACAGGTGGGAACATGTTATTTATCTTCTAGGGGATCGTAAAGCCCATTGGCGATCATGGACCTTGGTGATATATTTGGGACACCAAGCAGACATGGTTGGTGTTGGAACGAGTTTAGTTTATGTGGTTAAACGTGCAGGAGGCCTGTTGTTATAATATTTGCTAACTTCGAGCTTGGGGACAAGTTCACTCTCAAACGGGTGGAGTATGGTGAAGCCCCTACATCTCTATTTTAGGCGCAATGAAAAAGACAGAGAAGCATTAATGAGAAAGGAGCGAGACAAGGTTTAAAAATTGACAATAATTCTTCATACCGTTAAAGAGGCTGCGCTGGCGGAACAAGACAAATGTATAACCACAACATTGGACCCTCAACAAAAGGACAAGGAGCTGGTCTATCAAGACAAACAGAAGGACCACATGAGGGATCCGACTGAGCAACACAGCTAGGGCATTTCATGCCTTTAAAAGAAGAAAGCACATGAGAGAGGCTGACAGTTTTGGAGTAATGATTTATGGGCTAGCCATTTGTGGTTAGAGGCAATGAGTTTTAGGCATTGATATTTATCTGTTTTTCTTTGCACATTTCAATAACTTTGTGTAATACTCTTGTTTCATTTCAATCTCTATGAATCTGTTGCTTTATTCAGAATATTTGTTTACTAACTAAGAGTTCCGAATAGAGAAACTAAGAGAGGAAACAAAAGAGTGAGAGTACAAATCGTTAAGGGAGGACAGGAACCTTAACAATTGGTCGTTTGTAAGTTCCGACGAATCTAACACGATGGGAATCATTGAAGTTCCAATTTATTTTTACTGGTTTTGAGAATGACTTACAGCCATAGATGGAATGGATGGAACAATACTTTGCTCGAGACGGTGAGATTTCAAGGAAGATCAGAAACTAGCTATGGCTTGGGGGTGGGGGTTCATCTATGGTGATGCAGAAGCTTGGCTTGTTGACGCAGACCCTTTCGAAACCTGGGAATCGTTGAAGACGGAGATGTTTTCGTTTTTCGGGGACGTCAACGCTCCAACACAACAACCACCACCGGCAAGGACTCTCTCTCTCTCTCTCTCGTAGAAGTTCCAATCTTCCCCGAAAATAAGCCGGAGGAGCTTCAAAGCAAAAATCTTTGTATCACACCAGAAATCAAGAAAGAGCTTCTTGAATTTTGAAGACGCTACTCTCAGGAGACAGTGGTTCATATCTGATGCTTGTGGAAAAATCGGAGACACCACAAAATGAAGAAGACAAGTTATTTTCCAAAATTGTTGAATCTAAAAGTTATTTTCCACCTGTGTGCGAAGACAAGCTATACAAAGAAGAACACATAGGTGAAGAGACAGGGACATGTGTCAAGAAAACTTTACACACATGCCAAGTACTAGAGAAAATGGCCAAGAGGAGGAAACGAAAGAAGAGACACAGAACGATTTTTGAGTAAATGCAAAAGGGTACAAGCGCCCCGCCCCATAAGGTGTTCCAGGAATTGTCTGGCAAAAGGAATAAGTTTATAACAAGGCGAGAGAGAAAAAATACGGCAAATAAAGTACATAAAGAGAAGCCAAAGCTTGAGAGGCTAAGGGTGCTTCATTCAACACTATCTTCGGACCGAGTCGTACACACGTTTACCGAGGCCTAAGACTCTATATTGTCATTTTCTATGATATTTCTCTTTTTTTTTTTTTTCTAGTGGCTATAATGATCTCCTAACAAGATAGAAAACAAAGTTCGAACTCCAAAACTACAACTTAATGTGATTAGTTTTCAGAAGTGACCACCATTGTGCAACTTGACTCCCACATGATGTTTCTCTTTTATTATAGGGCTATCGACCTATTTTCCCCTTCGGACTATCATTTAACACCATTTCCACCCAAACTATTGGCCTAGTGATATTCTCCCCCCATGAATCCGGTTGTTATTGGTTTTTCTGTATACTAATTATGGTTTAACAACTAAAAATTTGTAAATTGAACCGATTACACCATAACAAAAACCTTCTAATTGATTTAGAAGGTTTCAATTAAAAAAATGAAAATCAGTTTTTTTTCTTTTCTTTTCTCCTCTAATCTTTTTTTTTTTTTTTATAAAATGTTAAGTTTTATACCATTTTTGATTTTTGACAGAAGTTACAGGGATTACAAAGAAACGAAAATACAGAAAAAAAAACTAAACAAACAAGGTATCACAAGCTAAATGAAAGCGAAAAGCAACAGAAAAATGCATGAATATCCCGAGCCACTCAAGATCGACCGACTTAGAACCCCGATCAAAGGATAGGATCTTAAAGACCTCAAGGTTGCCTCGAGCACTGACACAAACCAAGAGCCTCCTCAAGCTGCAAGAACCGTCAAAACCTAAAGCTTCTTGAGATCCTCCTAATTAAACCTATGCCCAAAGAACTTAGTAAACCAGAAGCTGAAGCCACTAAACCTCTGGCAAGCCGAACTGATGGGAGGTTTTTATGCCTCTTCACAGGTTTCATCCGAGAAGTAAATCTCGAGTTTAACCCACAAAACCGCAAATGTACAGTTAAATAAAATTGTAGTAATACGGGATCGATCCACAGGGAAATAGAACAATTACATAGAAAATGCAAATGCAGATCTAATCTAGACATGAAAATAAAAGTGGGGATTTCCTAATCTACTAAGCGTTAAATTAAATAAAGCAATAAATAGAAAACAATAAATTTATACTAAGAAAACAGTAAATAAACTAAACTAAACATGAATTAAATAAACATTAAATAATCTTAAACAAATATTCACACATAATTGGGTGATTGTCATAATTCAGGAAACCTAAGTCTAGAACTCATGTTTTATCTAAATAATTTGTATTTGTCATTCTAGAGATTTTTCATATCTCTGTAGTCCACTCTCGTGGTATGCTATACTCTATATCTAGATCCACTCTCGTGATAAACTGGATATGCATTTCATAATATCCCATCATCGAATATTAAGTATCCTTAGACTCTCGCCTCAAGAATACAAAGGGAAAGATAGATTTGTTTCTAAAATATAACTCACTCTCGTGGTGAAATACTCCTAAGATATTCAATCTAACTTCGCCAAAGCCAGATATATAATTAATTCTATCAAACAACAAATTCGACACCAGCTATTACTCTCTAGTATGCAGATCTGAAGGTTTAGTCCACTCTCTTGGCATCAAACACTTCTAAATAGACAACCACACCTACTAGATTCAGTTGTACTCTTAAGTATCTCCCATGAGAGAATACTCAACATTAAAGTGCATAATAAAATAGCTAGATCGGTTAAGTAGAGTAATGAACTCTAAAACATAGATCCCATCATTGACCACCATCCTATGTGGTCTAAAAGATCTAGACTCTTGTCTCATAAGGGTTACAGAGACAAGATCTGATTTATAAAATAATAAACAAGACTAAAAAGTAAACTAATCTAAAACAATAAACAAAGTAAAAGCATAAACATAAATTAAAGAAGAAGTAAAACCTAGAAACTTTATTAGATCTCAAAGTGTAGGGAATTGTGTGTTCATATGAATGAGATTACATGTGTATTTATAGTTCTAGGGTTGTTAGATCTCAAAAACTCGAGTTTATCATATCCCTAAAAGTCTCAAAACCAAAAATAGGAGATCAGCCTACTCTTGGATCGTCATGTAAAAAATCTTTCACTTTTTTCGGAGGGCAGAATCGACCCTGATATGTCGATTCTAGGGTCGATTCTGTGCCCCTTCCCTTGACTGGTCGATCATACCTCCAGAATTTCTCTCTAGAAATTCTTCAGACTCAATATCGACCCCCACAGATCGATTCTAGGGTCGATATTGGTCTTATTCGGTTCCCTGAAATTCTTCTCCTAATGTGCATGATCTAGGTGACGATGCCAACTCTCCCATAGGTCCTAGCAAGCTCCAGAAACACTCTAAACATAGAGTTTTAGCTCCAAATACCTAGAAACACATAAACACATGCAAACACACTAAAACTATACTAAATGTTAGTTATAAAGCCTAAAACTAACTTATTATAATATATAAAACCATGCAAATATGAGTCCTATCACGAATTTTTCGAGAAAACCGGCACATCTGTCTAAGCACTTACGCAAATCACAGAGGAGAAAACCAAAGGCTGAAAGACATCCGAAAAACCCAGCAAAGCCAAGCCGAATAATCATAACCTTGGACCCGGAACTCTTGGCCCATCAAGGGCCCAACCAAAATCAAACCTAATCCTCAGATTCACTAACGCTAAGCAGAGAAACAGCCGACACAAACCTAACACAGGTCATCACCGCCGCCTAGGGAAAGCCGACTATCACCGGAGAAGCCTACTACAATCCTAAAGAACCGGCCGTCACTGACTAAGAGGGAAGAGCAGCTTACCGGAGCTGCCGAGCAAAGGAAAGAAAAGCTAGCAGAGACTAGGGGAACCACCGTCTTCAGATCGAGGACACCGTCAGCAGTTTCCGCCGCTAGCCCAAAAACCAGAGAAGATCAAGACACCGAAGAGCTCGACAAAGCACCATCGACAAGTTGAAGTTGAACCCGACTAGCCTCACCCAACAAACACCGTCAGCCTTCTACGGTACAGTCTTAGAGCTCGCCGAACCACCAACAAACACCGCCGCAGAGCCACCAGAGCACCAGTGTCGCCGTGCATCTCCAACTCACCAGGAAGCACTGCCGAAGATGCATCTTCTCCGAAGCCAGAGCCGAGAGAAAAGGAACCGCGCTTCACCCTCCGTTCGTGGTAACCGCCGAAGGAAGAAAGCCTAAGGGAAATTGGGCCTCTCTCGGCACCATAGAGGCCGCCGGAGAGGCGTGAAAAACGACGGCGGTTGTAACCAGTGGCAAGTAGGGTTTTCGTGGAAGAAGAAGCTCTTTCGGGGTTTGGGCCTGAGAGAGAAAGTTCCTAAACGATTTTTGATTGTTCCTCCTCCAAAAATTTTAGATTTTAAATTTGCAAAACCCAGAAATTTCAGATTTTTTAAGAAGTGTAAGTTAACAAAAAGTTCATATTTTTAATCTCATTGTTCAATATAACCTACAAAATCAAAATTCAGAAATTGAAAACTACAAAACCCAAAATCAAAACCCATAAATTTGAGGAATGAGAGACATCTTCTTTGTCTTATTTGATTCAACGCGACGGAGATGAGAGATGCGGATGCGGCGAGGAGTCTAGAGCGGCTGAAGCTGAATATGGTTAGCTTGAAATGGTTCGTCGCGGAAGATGACTCCTATTTACAGTAACAACTCCGTCGAATCATTATCCAGCTATCCGCGAGAAATCCGTCGGCGGGAAGGTCTCGATCAACGTCAAGGCTAATGTGGGGATGCGGAGCAGTGCCGACTTATGTATAGGGACAAGCAAGACATGGGCCCCCGGACCCATAAAAACCTTTTTTAGTACACGTTTAGTCATAAATAAAATTTTACATATAGGGGCCCATAAAAAAGTTTTACATATACAGGGCCCATAAAAAGTTATACATATATAAAAAGTTTAGTCATAAAATTTTTACATAAGGAGCCCATAAATTTTTTTTTTTTTAATGTATTAGAGAGCCTGTTTTTGAATTTTGCCCAGGGACCACGTCAAATGTTGAGCCGCTAATGCGGAGGGTGTTATTAGAGAGTGGTTTGATTAGATTTGAGAGAATGTTAAAGAGTGTTGGATCTAAGCCTTCGCCGGCGAAAATCCCGGAGGATGATGATGCGGAGGAGGAAATTAGGTTTTCCGATGGATGGGGATCTTTCATCTGGAAGGAGAGTGGTATCTTCCTTGAGGAGTAACAGTTTTAGGAGAAGCCATTTCACTGTGTATTTCATGATTTGGAGGAAGAAGACATTTCATGATTTGTAGGAAGAAGACGAAGAGAAGGAAAAAAAAAATCTGATTTCTTTTTTTTTTTTAAATTGAAACTTTCTAAATCAAAGAGAAAATTCTGGTTATGGTGTTATCGGTTTAATTTACCGTTTGGTTCGTTTTTAATGGTTAAACCTTAATTGGTATAAGTAAACCAACAATAACCGGATTTTGTGTGGAAATACGTCTTCAACTTAGAATTGAGGGTAAATAAGTTTTAAACTTACGATTTAGGTGCAGTTAGGTCTGAAACTTTCTGTTAGGGAGAAATAACATTAGACCAATAATTTGAGTGAAATTAGTAATATATGATAGTTCTGAGGGGGCAAATAAGTCAATAGCTCTTTATTATAAGACTCAACATCGTTTTTTGATAGAAATTTGAAACCATATCTCCAAATTGTTTTATTTCATATCTTTGAATTTGGTACATCTTTAATATTTGAATTGTTGTTAGCAATTGTTTTTGTTTAATATTTGATGATATAATATGAAGAAGGTGAAATGACTTGAGATAAAAGACAACTTCTTGAGAAAAGATCATATAACTGTAGATATGTCTATTGAAAAAAATGTATATAAGGAAAATAATGTGATATAATTCAAAAGATTGATATTATATATATATATATATATCATATAAAATCATATTTTACAATGTTCTTATTGTATATTCTAACCCCAAATTAGAATGATTATTTAGCACACAAGAAAGACAAAAAAGAAAAAAGAAAGAAACAAAACTCAGCTTTTTAAATAATTAGTTTTAGAAAGATGAAAAAACACACATTATTTATGCCAATCAAATTGTTTCCCTCTCGATTCATAGTTTCTAGCTAAGTATATACCATCGTCTCTGGCAATCCATTTGCGATTTTGACCACGTGGAGGTTTATGGGCTCCTCTGTATGCTCTCCCTAAAGATATGAAAATTCGGACCATGCCTCAAGGTACAAGCCCATACTATTCTGGAATCCATCTCTTTAAAATTAAAACTGTATTGCTGATCGAATTTCACATCCTGGAGACCCTAATTTTCGCGTTTGTTGGATGTGCAGTTCACTTTGAGAATTTTTACCAGGGCCGAGTTGATTTGAGAATTCTAAAGTGTTTAGGAGGCAACCTTCGTTAAAATCAAAACACATAGTACTAACTAATACAAAAACAATGAGATAATTCATTTTTGGATCTAAAATATATAATATTGTTATAATATTCAATAATTTTAAAATGTTGAATTAAGAAAGTAATTATTTATTATTATGGTAGTAGATAAAGTCAAAAATTTACTACTCTTATCTTGACTAATTTACACTCTTCATCCCTATAAATATGGGATTGATTCATTTGTAAAAACACACTCATACATACAAAATACATTCATTATACAAAACACATTGTTCTAAATTTTTCTCAATATTTTCAGTGTTTTTCAGTTTTAAAATCATTTCATTTATTACACGTTATAGGCATGATCGCTCCGATCGAAGTCACTGTTCATTGCAAAAGTCATTGTTCACTGCCATAATCACTGTTCACGGCCGTAAACCACTTTTCACCGCCAGAAAATTATTTTTTCATCCGATTTCATCAAATCAAACGGTAAGATGTCCGGCTAACACCGGTGGTAAGTTACTTTGTTCAATAAAATAAATATATTGTAGGCGAATTGGCGCCTCTAAAAAATAATACTGACAAGTGGCTGTTTAACACACCACTCTTTATTCCGAAATACGTCCAAACCGCCTTACACTTTATTTAATGTTATTGGTCGGCCATGCCGCCTTATATTATTTATCTTACACTTTATTCAATGTTATCGGGACATCCAAGCCGGCAAATAATTTATTTTTATGTTTCGGTATTACTGATTAATATTACTGGATGGCTGAGCCACCTTATAATCCGAATATTAATTTAATCATGCCATCATAATATTATTGTTAATATTATTATGTTAACAATAAAGCGTTTATCTGAATCTGGTAAATTAATTGATCGCATGTTAAAGAATTTCTAATTGATTTTTCAAAATCGCCAACGGTCATATCACTTTTCCAACGGTCCGGAACAGTGGTTTTCAATCTATAAATACACTCTCTCATTCACTCATTTATTCACATCTCATCTCATTCCTATAAGAAATTTGCTTAGATTTCATTTGTAAAATGATTCGCATATTTCTAATGCTTTGTTTAGTTTTAATTATTGTTTGTATTTACGCATCTTCGTTGGAGAATTTACCCCCGGAGAATTTGTTTTTAGTTTTGATTTTATTTTTATGGGATATTTTTCCTTGTAATCGCTTTGTTTATTAATATGTAATCGATTTAAAAATCGTTCTAATAAAAAATTATATTTGGTTTTGTTTTTAGATAAATGGCAAACATTGAGAAGTTTAAATTCCCAGCTCTCAAAGTCACTGGAGCAAATTACATAGCATGGACCACCGATGTGGAACTCCATATAGAATCGGAAAATTTGTTCGATACAATAAAAGAAGGAAATACAACTTCTGCCCAAGAAAAGGCGAAGTCAATTATATTTCTACGAAAACATCTAGATGAGAATGTAACGCATAATTATGCGCACATAAAAGACTCAGCAGAGCTGTGGTCCGCCCTAAAGGCAAGGTTTGATAACCAAAAAGAGATTACTTTACCTCATGCCTTAGAGGAATGGAAAAATCTGAGGTTTCAAAATTTTGAGCAATACAATTCGGCTAGGGCCGAGTTTCTGGAGACCCTTATTTTCGCGTTTGTTGGATGTGCAGTTCACTTTGAGAATTTTTACCAGGGCCGAGTTGATTTGAGAATTCTAAAGTGTTTAGGAGGCAACCTTCGTTAAAATCAAAACACATAGTACTAACTAATACAAAAACAATGAGATAATTCATTTTTGGATCTAAAATATATAATATTGTTATAATATTCAATATTTTTAAAATGTTGAATTAAGAAAGTAATTATTTATTATTATAGTAGTAGATAAAATAAAAAATTTACTACTCTTATCTTGACTAATTTACACTCTTCATCCCTATAAATATGGGATTGATTCATTTGTAAAAACACACTCATACATACAAAATACATTCATTATACAAAACACATTGTTCTAAATTTCTCTCAATATTTTCAGTGTTTTTCAGTTTTAAAATCATTTTATTTATAACACGTTATCAGCATGATCGCTCCGATCGAAGTCACTGTTCATTGCGAAAGTCATTGTTCGCTGCCATAATCACTGTTCACGGCCGTAAACCACTGTTCACCGCCGGAAAATTATTTTTTCATCCGATTTCATCAAATCAAACGGTAAGATGTCCGGCTAACACCGGTGGTAAGTTACTTTGTTCAATAAAATAAATATATTGTAGGCGAACTGGCGCCTCTAAAAAATAATACTGACAAGTGGCTGTTTAACGCACCACTATTTATTCCGAAGGACGTCCAAGCTGCCTTACACTTTATTTAATCGCTTTGTTTATTAATATGTAATCGATTTAAAATCGTTCTAATAAAAAATTATATTTGGTTTTGTTTTTAGATAAATGGCAAACATTGAGAAGTTTAAATTCCCAGCTCTCAAAGTCACTGGAGCAAATTACATAGCATGGACCACCGATGTGGAACTCCATCTAGAATCGGAAAATTTGTTCGATACAATAAAAGAAGGAAATAAAACTTCTGCCCAAGAAAAGGCGAAGTCAATTATATTTCTACGAAAACATCTAGATGAGAATGTAACGCATAATTATGCGCACATAAAAGACCCAGCAGAGCTGTGGTCCGTCCTAAAGGCAAGGTTTGATAACCAAAAAGAGATTACTCTACCTCGTGCCTTAGAGGAATGGAAAAATCTGAGGTTTCAAGATTTTGAGCAATACAATTCGGCTATATTGCGGATTATATCTCAATTAAAATATTATGGTAAGCTAGTTTCCGAGTCAGAAATGCTCAAGAAAACATACTTGACATTTCATAAGGAACATAGTGTTCTCCCTAAAATGTACAGAAGTCAGGGATACAAGAGGTTCTCCGAATTAATTGTGGCATTTATTCTCGCTGAGAAGAATAATGAACTTCTCATTAAAAACCACAATTTCTGACTTACAGGAACGAAAGCATTTCCTGAAGTGAATGCTATGGAAAGTCAAAATTCTGAAAGAACATGCCAGACCAATCAGGATCGTGGTCGTCGAAATAACCGTGGAAGAGGAAAAAATTATAATCCTCAAGGGAGGAGATCGTTCAAATGGGTACGAAATGAACGATCTCAAAAAGGAAAAAAGATCAAAATGGATCACTCACAAAAACGTAAAGATATATGTTTCAGATGTGGAACGAAAGGGCATTTTGCCAATGATTGTCGTACCCTTCCACATCTGTGTAGACTTTATCAAGAGTCCACGAAAGACAAAGAGAAGAAAGTGAACCTAACAGAACACTCCGAGGGAACAACGTACCTCGATTCTTTTGACTTTGAGAACGATTTCGATGAGACCAATTACTGAAAATGCTTGTAATGAGACAAAAGAATAAATATCCAGTTATGCATGAAAATGCTTGTAATGAAACAAAAGAATAAGCATCGTGTTGTGCCATGTAAAATTATTATATATTTTCAATATTATTCCGATAAAATATTTTTCAAACAAAACCATTATGAAATCATTATATGTTTTATTTATGAAATTCGCTAGCGATTATTGATGTTGATTACAGAAATGGATATAGCAAGTGGATCAAAATCCAAAGAAAAAAAACAGAAAAAAAATATGTATACCAGATAGTGGAACAACGCACACTATTCTGAAGAATGAGATATATTTCTCAAATATAAAGAAGATAAAAATTATTGTCAATACAATATCAGGCCCTGCGGACCTGATTGAAGGAACTGGTAAAGCCATATTTTCGTTGCCAAATTTAATAAAATTTTCCATCGATAACGCTTTATATGCTCTAAATTCAAAAAGGAATTTGTTGAGTTTTAAAGATATCTATCTTCAAGGGTATGATACTCAGTCAATGACTGAGAATGAAAAGAAGGTTATGTATATAACTTCTGAAAAAAATAGAAAAAGGGTTATCTTGGAAAAATTACCAAGGCTTCTTTCTGGATTGCACCATACATATATATGGGCAATAGAATAAAATCTCATGGTTAAAAGAAATCAAGATGATTTCATATTATGGCATGAAATACTCGGTCATCTGGGCACCACGATGATACAGAGAATCATTGAAACTTCACATGGTCATGGACTGAAAATCTAAGGGATTAATCAGGAAAATAAAGTGACATGTGAAGCATGTTCTCTGAAAAAATTGGTAATAAGGCCATCACCAACCAAAGTTGATAAAAAATCACCAAAATTCCTTGAACGTATTCAAAGTGATATATATGGACTAATTCATCCACCATGTGGACCATTCCACTATTTTATGGTGTTGATAGATGTTTCTAGCAGATGGTCACATGTTTGTCTATTATCATCTCGAAATATGGCATTTGCGAGACTTCTAACTCAGATAATCAAACTGAGGGCACAATTTGCTGATTATCATATTAAAAGAGTTAGATTAGACAATGCTGATGAATTCACTTCCCGATCATTTAATGATTATTGTATGGTATCGGGAATTGAGGTTGAACATCTTATGGCTCATGTTCATACTCAAAATGGATTGGCTAAATCATTAAATAAACGTCTGCAATTAATTACAAGACTGTTGATCATGAGATCAAAACTCCCAACATCTGTATGGGGGCATGCCATATTGCATGCAGAAGCACTGATTCGGATAAGGCCGAGTACGTATCAAAAATATTCCTCATTACAGTTAGCATTTGGTCGAGAACCAAATGTTTTTCATTTAAGAATTTTTGGTTGTGCAGTGTATGTGCCAATAGCACCGCCCACAACGTACAAAAATGGGAACTCAGAGGAGGTTGGAAATTTATGTTGGATTTGATTCTCCATAAATTATAAGATACCTAGAACCAAAGACTGGTGATGTCTTTACGGCAAGGTTTGCCGATTGTCATTTTGACGAAAAAGTATTCCCGGTTCTAGGAGCAGAAAATAAGCAAGTAGGAAAGGATATCAAGTGGTTTGTACCAACGTTGTTACACCTTGATCCTCCTACTAAGCAGTCAGAACTAAAAGTTCAACACATTTATGCATTTGCAAAGTATTGCAAATCAGCTACCTGATGCATTTGCAGATACCAAAACGGTAACAAAATCTCATATACCAACTGCAAATGTTCCTGCTAGAATCGAGATTCCACAAGAAGGTGGACTAGCAGATGATACACAGAAATCTAGAACCTGTTTGAAGCGTGGTAGATCCGTTGGGTCTAAAGATATGAATCCTAGAAAAAGAAAGGAAGCTGAAAGGCATAATTCTCTAAAAATGTTTGAAAATACTTTGGAAAATGAGAATCATGAGAATAATGATGATATAGATCATCATGAGAATAAGGATGATGCAGAGCATCATGAGCCTGATGAAAATCATGAGATATCTATCAACTATATCCATAATTGAAAGATATGGAATAGAAATGAGATAGTTGATATTAATGATGTTTTTTCATACCTCGTATCAAAAGAAATAAATGAAAAAAACGAGGATTGAGAGCCAAAGTTTGTATATGAGTGTCAAAAGAGACATGACTGGTTAAAATGGAAAGAGACAATAAAAATCGAGCTTGATTCGCTTAATAAGCTAAAAATATTCGGACCCATTGTACTCACACTAGAGGGTGTAAGACCGGTTGGATACAAATGGGTATTCGTTCGAAAACGAAATGAGAAAAATGAAATTATAAGATATTTGTTCGCCTTGTTGCACAAGGTTTCTCCCAAAGGCCTGAAATTGATTATGAGAAAACATATTCTCCCGTGATGGATGACATCACGTTTAGATTCTTGATGAGCCTAACGACTAATGAGAATCTAGAAATGCGTCTGATGGATGTCGTTACGACATATTTATATGGCTCTTTAGATACAAATATCTATATGAGAATACCCAATCGGTTTAAAATGCCAGACCCATTGAGTTCCAAACCCAAAGAGTTGTGTGTAACAAAATTGCAAGGATCATTATATGGGTTAAAGAAATCTGGACGAATTTGGTATAATCGTCTCAGTGATCACTTGATAAAAGGAGGATATGTGAATGATCCTATTTGCCCATGTGTTTTTATCAAGAAAATAATATCCAGATTTGTGATAATCGCGGTATATGTTGATGATCTGAATATAATCGGAACTTAAAAAGAGATGCAAGAAACATCAGATTATTTAAAAGGAGAATTTGAAATGAAAGATCTCGGGCCGACAAAATATTGTCTTAGTCTCCAAATTGAGAGATCTCAAAAGGGCATATTTGTGCATCAATCCACATATACCAAAAGAATGTTAAAAAGATTTAATATAGATAAGGCTACTCCTCTCAGCACCCTTATGGTCGTGAGAACGTTGAATGTTGATAATGATCTATTCCGACCATCTGAAGAAAATGAAGAGATACTTGGCCCAGAAATGTCATATCTAAGTGCGATTGGAGCCTTTATATATGTGGTCAATTGCAGTAGACCAGATATATCAATTGCCATTAATCTTTTAGTAAGATATAGTTCATCCCCTACTCGAAGACATTGGAATGGGATTAAATATTTTAAAATTTTAAGCTTTTTTATTCTGCCTGAAATGATACATTCCTTTAAATTTTAAAAGAAGAAATTAAAGTATCGTAAAAACGTGTAAGTGATAATGAGAAGCATATGTTTGATAGTTCTGAAGCTTATAATACATACTGGATTCAGGAAAGAGTTTTCGTGTGCTATATAAGACAGCATAAGTATATCGTCTTTGCTGGTTGGAAAACATGGAGAGATCCTTAGAAATGTTAAAAGCTTTGCAGAGACAGGTGAGTTTTAATTAACAGTTTGCTTCCGCTGGTGATATTGAAGCGAAATGTATCTGCGTTTTATCGGTCTAAAAGAAGATATGGTTTGACGAATTATCATAAGCCTCATTTATTTATTTATTTATTTTTTATTTTTTATATGGTGAAATACACCTAAAAATTAAGAAAAATAAAAGGAAACATAAAATAACAATTTTTGCTTTAAATAAATTATAAATTTATTTATTTAATATAAATAATTAAATAAATCAATTTTTATCATTTAAATAGAAAAAAATGCTGAAAACTGAAATTTAAAAACATAAATAATAGGGATAGATTTGTTTTTTTTAACGTTGTGAGCTCGACGACCTCATGGAATGGTTGGCCGATGGAGATCCTCCCGAAGTAGGGCTCGGGATTGGTTCTTATCCTGGTTGTTCGTCTAAGCATCTGTTGTCGTGTGTGTGAGCTGAGTGGTTTGTATAGGAGATGGTGGTCTACTCGCTCCCTAACAGGAGTGTCTTCACTAACATGGGTGTTAGCACTAAAATATCTCCTTCTCGGACAGCATCGTGGAGTGTTACCGATTGGCGTTGCACTGTAGAACACGTGTCTGTCTATGTAAGTGAATGAGACTCTTCGATTAGGCAAATCGATAACTGTTCCAACCGTTGCAAGGAAAAGTCCACCGAAGATGATGAGACTGTCATCATATGCCCTCATATCGATCACATGGAAATTGGTTAAGACTCCGCGATCGCCGATCCAAACTTCGACATTTTCATCGATCCCGTGCAAACATACCATCTTAGAATTTGCAAACCCGATTTGAGTAGTCGAACATGTAAGGTTATTGAGTCCCAATGTCTTGGCTCTCTCCAACGATATCACGCTCATGCTAGCACCAGAATCACACAAGGCATCATCAAAATCACGACCAAGGATAGAACAAGGTACTTTATAGAGACCGGGACTACTTCTTTTGAAAAAATTTCTATCGGGCTCTTGGATCTCTAGGTAAAGTTCTTTGATCTCCTTAATAGTTTTCCTTGACTCACTGAAGTAGAGATCAAGTTTATGCTCGAAGAGGGCTTGTTCGAACGTCACATCCCTTGGAAGCATTTTAATAAGACGATAGAATCGAACGAGGTTTTCTCCGCTTATTTCGTGGAAGAACCATTCTATGTCTCTGTAATCAGTTGGTGGTAGGGGACGATCGGGATTGATACTCTTTGAGAGTCGAGCCCTTTTAAATAGCTTCTCCACACTATAGATCTTCTTGTCCGCATCAAAACATTCTTGCAAAGGGTACCTTTTCCACGCATCTTTGAAAGAAGTTGCTTCTGGTATACTCTTGACTAACATCTCAAACCTTGTCTTGTTGAATGTATCACCGAGCCATGGCCTCTGTTGACTTGTCGCAACGTTACAGATCCGTTTCGTCAGGTAATCAGGTTGTCTTGTTGTTGAGGAGGAACCATCATCGTCTTCAGGAAGGGCATCGATGTTGCCCGGTCGATGCTGGTGTCCGATGGTGTGAGCATCGACCATGGCACGTCAATGCTGGTGTCCGACAGAGTGAACATCGACCCGGGCTGGTCGATGGTTTGGTCGGTGAGAGCGCATGATAAAATCAGCATCGGCCGCGGGTGGTCGATGCAGGGGTGCGTAGCGTCGGACAGGGCGAGCGTTAAATGTGTCTGCTCGATGCTAGCGTCCGATGTTCAGTGCATCGAACCATTTTGGTCGACACACATGTTTGATGTGACACTCTTCAGAGCTTGTTGACATGCTATCTCCTATTCTTTTGCCATTCCTCAAACTGATCATCTTGACTACCTCTTCGGCGTTCATATCTGGCTTTATTCATTTCGTGTTTATTCACCTGAAATTTGAAAAATAAGCAAGTTAGCAAAGTGTTAACGCCTAGTCTCAGATTCACATAAAAAAATTCTATGGCTATTGCATATTCTCCTGGCAACGGCGCATAAACCTTGGTCATGAGGGAGATTTGTGATTTACAAATTTGTTTTGTCGTTCATCTCCATTCAGTTTTCACTCGAGTGCTACTAGGAAGTAGTCTCGAGAGTTTAACCCGTAGGACCGCAAGTGCACAGTCATGCAATTGTAGTACGTACGAGGTCGATCCAGAGAGAGAATAGAATAATACACAGAGAATGCAAATGCAAATCTAATCTAGGCGGGATAATAAAACAGGGGGTTGTCGAGTCCTAAACTATATGATGCGATAAGATAATAAAATAAAAGACTTGAAATAAAATACATAAATCAAATAGCATAAATTAAACTGCATAAAATAAATTACTTAAATTAAATTGCATAAAATAAATAACTAAAAATAAAGGGCATAAATTAAATTGCGAAAATTAAATTGCATAAATTAAATTACGGAAATTAAAATGCGAAAATTAAATTGCATAAATTGTAGAAATATAAATAACATAAATAAATAAACATAAATAAAATACTTAAATATATATATATATATATATATTTACATAGAATTGGGTGGTAGCGATTTACAGGGATTTTAGATTATAGGATTCATGTCTTTACGAATTAAGTTTGTGTTGTCAATCTAGGGATATTCAAAGTAGGCTAGTGACCACTCTCGTGATAAACTAGACATTATGTCAGACCCACTTTCATGGCGACCTTCATGCATTAAACGCAATCCCATCATCGATTACTCTTATATGTGAGAGACACATCGATTGGAGGCTGTCACACCATCCATCGATTAACCAAGTGATTAGCTTGGCCACAACTAGGCAAGCATTGAGATGTTCCATCAAACAACAATCTCGACCATAGCTAATACTCTCTAATATGCAAGTCTAAAGTTTTAACCCACTCTCGTGGTGCTAAGAGCTTCTATTCATATAACCTCTCGATTATAACCTTAAGCAATCCCATAAGACATAGCTTAGCATTAACTCGAGATCCAAAGCTTCCATATCTTGCATTTTGCATTATCCGAAGTTTCTTTTTCTGTCTAGTGAGTCAGCATCGACGGCCCTGGGTCGATGCACTTGGTAGATGTGGATCCTTAGGACAAGCATCGACCATGAGTGGTCGATGCTTGCGTCGATGGTCTTCATCGTCAGCTTCAAGTTCGAATCCGAGGAAGAGCATCGACCGGCCTGGGTCGATGCTGTTTGTCGATGGCTTGCCCAGGACAAGCATCGACCACTCCTAGTCGATGCTAGGGTCGGTGCTTCTTTCTTGAGGCTCTTGAGATGTCTCTCCATGATGTTCTTGGCCCCAACAAGTAGCTCCAAAGTCCCTATGGTTTTTTAAGACTCCAAAACACTCTAAAAGTGTATGATTTTCTCCAAGTACCTATAAACACATAAACAAAGGTAAATGCACTAGAACTATCCTAAATGCTTGTTAGAAACATATAAAACTAAGCTAAATGTATGCAAAAAAGCATGTAAAATACGATGCTATCATGGACCGTGAAGGAGAGAAAGAAATCACATGGGAACCCGAGGACATTATCAAAGCTAACTTCAAGATATGGTTTGAGAAGCAAGTTGCTTATAAGCCAAGGTCGTAGATTCGTGGACGAATCTTTTGTGATGGGTGGGAATTATAAGACCCGTTCGTCGGACAACTAATTTCTTGGCACGGACAGAGTGTTGGGCAAGGTGAATCGTCGATGTTTGGGCTAGCCAAGAAGGCATCGGTAGTCACCAAGAGCCATCGATGACTTTGGGGAAGTCACCGATGAACTCTCAGCATTGTCATTGAATCATCGAGTTAGTTGAGAGGTTATCGAGTGGCATCTGAGTTCATCGAGAGGTCATCGATTTCCACTGAGAGTTCACTGAAATTTGCTGAGTTATCCTTGATTGTCAGGTATCGTCGTGGAATCGCAGAGGATCGTCGATGATTCATCAAGGAATCATCGAGAACCGATCGATGGAAAGATCAGAGAATAGTCAGAGGATTATCGGAAATAATCATCTATGATTCGCTGGACTATCGTCGAGGATTCATCGATGCCATCGTCGGGTCATCGATGAATTCATCGAGGTTACCGATGGATCGGCTGTACCAATCAATGGACCATCGGTACAGGTATCACCGATTTTGTTGTTCGTCAGTTATCGCTATCGTCGGTGTTTGTTGTACGCAGAAATTCTAAATCGTTGGCATTTTGTAGATCAGAACGCACACGGTACGCGAGAGTGCCGATGCGGGAAGTGTGTCAAACGCTGCAATCGGATGGTACTATCGGATGTGCACTGCAGACGGACGAACAGGACGTCCGGACGCGAGACGATCGTCGGATACGATCGAATGCGGACGATCGGATCATTCTGTCCGGATTGTAGAATTTTCAGACAAGGAGTGAATTTCGGACAAGGAATCCCCGAGAATATGTCTTGGTTAGATCTCAGATAGAGGATGTCCGAATGGATAAGGTTTGGCCGAGAGAAATCTGATCGGGCCTATGGTCGGTCCGGTACAAAGACTTTTTAGGGCCGATTGAGACTTTTTGATTTAAACCAAAAATTTTGTGATTCTATTTGGTTCGTTCGATTTAAGTTGTTAATTTAAGTCATGTGGAGGTTGAAATTAAAAACTCGGGCTGAATTTGGAATATTGGCCCGCAAAGATTTAGAATTATGGAAATTTTCTAAGTGTTGGCCCGTGTGTAAACCTAAACCCTAAGTCGAGTTTATAAGGGCTTTTTCGAGTTGTAACAGCCGCGATTGGTAAGCGGGTTCTCCTTGTTTTTCTGTGGTTTTGATTCGATCAAAATGTTGTTTCTGACCGTATGGTTTGGATCCGTGACAGAGAAGAATGATCCATTGAGAATTGATTGTATTTTTCAATCTAGTCTTAAGAAAAACCGATCGGTAAGGTTTTATTTCTTTGGATTCGTTTGGGATCATGAGATCGAATCTTTGATCAGTTGCTTGTGGTGTTGTTGTTAAGGTTTGCGTGTGTTGAGTGCTGCTGTGGTGAGTTCGGGCTTGTGAGGATCCCGATCTGTTCATCGTTTGGTATGTGGACCCGTTAGGATTTGTTTTAGTGTTCGGTCCGTGTGGATCTTTAGATCTGATTGTTGATCCGAGTTTTATTTGTTCAGGTGGCTTGGGCGAGTGTTAGGAACCTCCTTTTGTGTGATTTTAGGTTGAGATCAGTAACTCTAAGGTGAGTGTGTGATCTTGGCTAAGTATTAAGATAGTTTGATGTTTATGGCTTGATTGCCTTGTTTGGTTAAGTGTATGCATTTGAAATCTTGAATGTTTGGATTCCGTTTGTTGTTGTGTGTGTGCTTGAGCTTGTCTCAGGACATTCACGTTTGGAAACCATTGCATTACATTGAATATTCATGATATATCTTGCTCGTTTTGTTGGATTGTTTCTATACTAAGCCTAGTGAGACGGGATGACCACCTCACTAAGCAATTATGTTGCTTATTCATCTACTCGTTGATGCAGGTAAAGATGATTGAGGAGCACGCGGGACATGGTGGCGTTGGATGGGGTGGATGGTTTTACGTTTGTGGGCTTTTGAGTTTTATGAATTGTGATTTGTTTAAATACATGTTTAAGCGAGTATTTGTTGATTAATTTAGGAAATTCTGATGTTGAATTCGTTTGTTGGTTTTGGTTGAATTTGGAATAAGATATACTCGTTTGCATGACTTAAGAAAAAAATTGATTATGTATCCGCGGTGCATTGAAATTAAGTTAAATCCAATGAATTTGACACTTAGTAGAAAAATCGAATTTGTTTTTGTAAATAGGGATGTTACACTTTCCTTGGGCCCAACTTCTCTTCACGTTGTACTGCAATTCACGCAAATTTAGCAAGACTTATTAGCCCCGTGAGCTTGGTCTTCTCATTAGTTTCCACTTACAATCAAGGATTTACCACATTTGGACAAAACGAAACAGTTTGAGTTATATCAACACTTCTATCAACCACTACAGAGTGTATAAGAGGATTGAGAGAGAACTACAGAACCAAGGATATTAGTAACGATGAAAACAGGTTGTGTAAAAAAATTTCTATCCTTCTTTTTTTCTGGATAAGTTTGAAAACAGGTTGTGTTAAAGAAATTTACTCATTTTTTTTTTTGGATAAACAAATTGCACACTACAAAAAAATGTTAATTTAACTGTTAATCATATTAAATTGTGATAAATTCATGTTAAATACACCGGTTAGAAAGTAATTCTTCACCGCAAAAATTGCAACTTGGTAAGGTTTAATTCTTCTCTAAAAACGACATGGGACATAAAATTTACATATCTAAAAAGTGGATCGTATAATTTGACAAAGCATTATAATTGTGGTTAATTGAAGGGCTTATCCACATTTGTAAGGAGAAAGAAAGGAGCAGTAACAACACTCTTCTATTAAAGTCACATACTCATGTACAACACATTGTCAACTGCTATATTTCTTCTTCTCATCCATACTCAGGTTATGTTTTTTCAGTATATTGACTTAAACTGCAGAAACAAACATAAGCTATATATATATAGAGAAGTTGGAGTTACGACCTTTGAGCTATTTTTTAACATCGACTACAGTTGCTTCCAGCGTGCATGATTAAATCATGGTCACTATATCGTATATCTTTCCAAAATCTTAATTGGTCTTAACAATGATGCAATATGAAGAATTCTCAAGAATGAATTCTGTATATGTTATCCATCGGTTTGTGACTCTTACATATATAGCAAAGATACAATGAATTCTTGCCTATGTCTATGCGATTTGATTTTGCTGAGAAAGGAAACTTTACAAACGTAGATGATCTCATTTATTCAATCAAGATGTGGTGAAAAGATAATATCGTATCATCCCCCCTCAAGTTGAGCATGTATGTCGATGATGTCCAACTTGACATTATGTGATTGTAGCTCCGTTCGACCAAGGGCTTTGGTTAGTATGTCCGCAAGTTGTTGATGTGAAGGAATAAACCGAGTGGAGACATTGCCTGAGACTATCTCATCCCTGATAAAGTGACAATTAATCCCGATATGCTTAGTGCGTTCATGAAAAACTGGGTTCTTAGCAATGTCCAAGGCTGATTTACTATCAGAGTGTAGAACCATCGGTTGGTAGTGGTTAGTTCCTAGATCAGCAAGAAGGCGTTTGATCCATATCAACTCCTGGGTCAGGACAGCCATAGCACGGTACTCTGCTTTAACAGATGAGCGACTTACGGTTGGTTGCTTTTTCATTTTCCAGAATATAGGAGAGGTGCCAAGTTGTACGACGTATCCAGTAAGTGAGCGACGTGTGATCGGGCAGCTTCCCCATGAATCACACCATCCATTCAGTTGGAAATCTGAGTCGGAACTTAGTAAAATACCCTGGCCAGGATTGTTTTTCAAATATCTCACCACTTTGAGTGCTGCATCCCATTGTTCTGCCCGTGGTGCTTTCATAAACTGAGCGAGAGTGTGAACTGAATACACAAGGTCTTTTCGAGTGCTGGCTAGATAAAATGAGTTTTCCCACCAGCCGTCTGAGTTGGATAAGCAAATCTGAGTTGGATAAACGCGAGTTTATGGTTTTGTACCATAGGAACTATGGCTGGTTTGGAGCCGAGTAGACCAGTTTATGTTATTATATCCAAGGCGTATTTCCTCTGGCATATAAAGAATCCCTCTTTGTTGCGAGCAACCTCCACTTCTAAGAAATATTTAAGCATCAAGAAATATTTCATGTGAAATGTTGATGCTAAGTAATCTTTAAAATGACCAACATTGCTCTCTGAATTGCCCATGATTATCAAATCATCCACATAAACCAATATACGCATCTCATAATATGGTTTGTTGAGAGTAATCTGCGCAAGATTGCTGAAACCCATAACGTAGCAAGGAATGAGACAATTTTGCGAACCAGCATCTAGGACCCTGTTTCAAACCATAAATCAACTTGTGTAACTTACAGACTTTGCCAGGATCGGAGCCCGTGAATCCCGGTGGTAAGGACATGTAGACTTCTTCATTCAAGTCACCATGTAGAAAGGCGTAATGGACATCCATTTGGTGAACCACCCAACTTTTGGCTGCAGCATACTTCAGAAACTGCCTCACAATGCTCATTTTTGCTACCGGTGCGAAGGTTTCGCCATAGTCACGCCCATATTTCTGTCTGTTTCCAAGTGCTACGAGACGTACTTTATGCCTTTCAAGAGTACCATCAGACTTATATTTGAATTTGAAAACCCACTTACAGCCAATACTTCTTTTTCCAGGTGGAAGATCAGTCACTGTCCAATTCTGATTGTGTTCCTGAGCCTGAATTTCTGACGACATTGCATCTCGCCAAACAGTATGCTTTGCCGCTTCTGCATAAGTTTGCGGTTCTAGTGCAGAGGTTATTGCCGCCTGAAAAGCTCTATGAGCCTGTGATAAACGACCAGTTGTGACATAGTTAGCGAGGGGATATGGTGTGGAATTACCAGTGGCCTATGAAGTGGTGCCCTTGACCAATGGTGTGATGTAATCTTGGAGTTTTGTTGGTGGTTGTTTATGACGATGGCCACGGTCTAGCGGTGGTTGTTCAGTATTTGATTCGGCATTGGACGATTCTATATGAGATGGAGGATCGTCGATTTACTGTGAAGACTCAACAATGCTATCTGAACCATCTGGAGGATCGTTAGGTGGAGAAGATGGTTGTTGAATTGGGCTTGTTTGAGAATTAATGGGCCTTTCACTATTATTTGCAGATGGGCCTGGAATTACTTCTTCTTCTATTAGTTGTAATTGGCCCAAATCAAAAGGAGAATTCTTATTTTCTTCTTCGATCGTTGCTGTTGAAGCAGAGGCATATGGGTACGTGTCTTCTAGGAAAGTGACATCACGTGAAACCATGAATGTTTTTGTTTCCAAATCAAACAATCTCCATCCCTTTTGAGCATGTGGGTAACCAACAAACACACATTTCTTTGCCCGGCTTTCAAACTTATCTCCTTTGGTGGTTAGATTGGAGGCGTAGCATAACGAACTGAAAACCCGTAAGTGAGCTGACGATGGAGACTTGCCATAGAGAGCTTTGTATGGTGTTTTGTCAGAGAGTAACGTCGACGGTGTTCGACTGATCAGTTACCCCGCCGTAAGCACACATTCGCCCTAAAATTGAATCGGTAAATTGGCTTGAAGTCGAAGTGGCCGTGCAACATTGAGAATGTGTCTATGCTTTCAATCCATCCTTCCATTGTGGTTAGGAGTAAACACACGTCGTTTCATGAATGATGCCTTGTGCTTTGAAAAATTATGACATACTCAAAAATTCAGAACCATTGTCGGTTCGTACCCTCTTAATGTGTTTCTCAAACTGCCTTTCAATCATGCTGAAGAACTGTTTGAGTTGAACCTGCGTTTCAGCTTTAGAAACCATTAGAAAAATCCATACGCTGCGTGAACAATCATCCATAATCGTTAGAAAATAACGGGCTCCCGAAGAACTAGGCGTACGATATGGTCCCCAAAAATCAACATGTATCAAATCACAGGAGTTTTCCGCTTTATTAGAACTTAATGGGAAAGAATTTCGAGTTTTCTTGGCGTGGAGACATGTATCACACACCTTATTCATACTAGAAATAGAAATATCAGAAATTGAAAGAAGGACTTTGTCTGAAGGATGTCCAAAGCGATGATGCCACAAATCGTACATCCTTTTTCCCGAGTTGTTGTGGTAGCCACCGTTTCCATCCCTCGAAACAAGATGGTCCCGTTTTCTCTTTTACTAACTATAGTCACCAATCACGAAGCTCGGTCCTGAATGACAAGAAACCGATCAAACATCTAGACAACACACTTGTTCTCATCCAACAACTGACCGAGAGAAATCAATTCTGGCTATAACTCATCAACAAGGAAAACAAATTTCAAGACTAGATGTGAACTCAACCGAACCGTCCCTTTCTGAATAGCTAACCGTTCTGTTCCATCAGCTAACACAACTAATAATGGTTCTATACTCCTTATATCAGGCAAACGCTCAATATGACCAGTCATATGATGGGAACAACCTGTATCAAGGACCCAAGAAGGCAAAGTAGATTTCATACCAGCAAGATGTTCTTGTGAGGGTGGTTTGGAAGCGTTAAGCAGTTTCTTCACCGTCTCCCACTCTGCATTAGTCAAGGCGATCACTCCATCTCGATCAGCGTTGGTGATTGGTTGAGAAGACGCAGCAGGGGAAGCTTTGACAGCATTAGCAACCACACGTTGCTGAGTTGAAGTGGTGTTGGTTTTCTCACGAGGGTTGTTGTTGTGAGTGCGATGTTTTGAGCGTTCTCCCCACCATTCTAGATATCCCACCAACGCAAAACATTGCTCAATTGCATGACTAGCGCGTTTGCAATGTTTGCAAACGACAGTTTTGTCCCTCTCATCTCGTGATTTTGGCTTCGTCTGAACCGCAAAAGCCATGACTTGTGAAGTTTCTTCACGCGTGTGATTATTTTTCTGAAGATCTTCTTCTTGCCTGAGGAGATTGTATGCTTCTTCAATACTCAGCAACGGTACTGATAACACCATATTTTACACATTTTCATGCTTTAGAATAAGTTAGTTTTAGGCTTAATAACTAACATTTTGTGTAGTTCTAGTGTGTTTGCATGTGGTTATGTGTTTTTAGATATTTGGAGCTAAACATGAATAGTAGGGATGTTTTTCGAGCTTACTGGAGCTTACAGGAAGACTGGTGATATTGCCTAGATCATGTACATTCGGAGAAGGATTTCAGAAAACCGAAGGAAGGCCATATCAACCCCAATATTGACCTATCAGGGTCGATATGGTGCTCGAAATATCTCCGGAGAAAAGTCTCAGAGGAAGAATCATTTTGTAGAAGAAAATGAGTGAATATCGACCCCAATATTGACCCATCAAGGTCGATATTGATCCTTAAAAACTGGGGAATTTCCTATGTGGCAAGATATGACTTGTGCAACCTTGTCATCTCGAGTTTTGAGCTTCCAGAAACGAGATAAGGACTAAATAAAGAATATTCCAGGGATCCCAAAGGCTATATAAACACTTGTAATCTCACTAGAGAAAGACACCAACACACACACCAAGAAATACACACAAAAACTCTTTGTTCTTTAGATTTATTTATGAGATTTCTTTAATTATGCTTTTAATCATTGCTTTACTTTATTTACTGCTTAGTTTATTGTTTATCATATCTTCCTACTCATATCCTGCTATCACCCACAAAGGTATGAGTGAGTAGATCCTTTAGATCTCTGGGGTGGAGATCGATGATGGGATCTATGCTTTAGGGTTTAGTAATGTTTGATTGTTCTTAACCAATCTAGCTACTTTAGTATGCACTCTAATGCTAAGTATTCTCTCATGGGAGAAGATTAAGAGCACAACCGAATCCAATAGGTGTGGTTGTCTATTTAGAAGTGTTTGATGCTACGAGAGTGGATTAAACCTTCAGATCTGCATACTAGAGAGTCATATCTAGTGTCAAATTTGTTGTTTGTTAGAATTAATTACAGATCTGGCTTTGGCCAAGTTAGATTGAATACCTTAGGAGTATTTCACCACAAGAGTGGGTTGTGCTCTAGAAACAGATCTGTCATTCACTTTATATTCTTGAGGCGAGAATCTAAAGATGCTCAATATTTGATGATGAGATTGTATGAAATGCATATTCAATTTACCACGAGAGTGTATCTGAATATAGAGTCTAGCATACCACGAGACTGGACTAGCAATACATGGAAAATCACTATAATGACAAATATAAACTTGTTAGGTAAAACATGAACCTTAGATCTAGATTTCTTGAAATCGTTTCCTTTCACCCTTGAGATCATTTGTTTTATTATTGTTTATTTATTTTATGCGTTTAATTTAGATATTTAATTTATTCTTATTTAGTTTAGTTTCGTTAGTCATAGTTTAGTTTATTTATCTGCTTTATTTATTTTATGTTATTTATCTCTTTTATTTATTTTAGCCATCTTCGATAGTAGAACCAAAACCCCAAACCTTTATATTTTGTCTAGATTAGATTTATTCATACACTCTCTGTGTAGTTATTCTCAGTTCCTGTGAATCAATCCCGTATTACTACAATTGCATTTAACTGTGCACTTGCGGTTCTGTGGGTTAAACTCTCGAGATTCACTTCTCGGGTGAAACCTGTGAAGAGGCATAAAAACCTCCTATCAGGTACACGCGCAGTGAGGTTAGACCGAATAGCTTGGAAGTTGTCATCAAGACCGCGAAGGAGGTTACATGTGCATTTCCCACATGTACAACTCCGAATTGGATGAAGTGAAGCCAGAATATCCTAGATTTTGGTCAATTTGCCGAAATAGGTTTTGATTGATTGACCACCTTGCTTACAGACCGCCAAATCAGATTGAACCTGCTGATATTTTGGACCGTTCGAAATCGAAAACCTCTTCTTGAGGTGATCCCAGAGATCTTTTGCCACTTCCAGATGAGAAATGCTGGAACGAAGACTCTCATGAATTGTCATTTTGATCCAAGAGACCAGCAATGCATTTACCGGTACCCAATCGTCATAGTCAGCGGAATCGGTGGTTGGTTTAGTGATAGATCCGTCAAGAAACCCAAACTTCTTCCTCGAGCTGAGCGCAGTTTTGAAACTGACAGCCCATTCATCATAGCTCGATCCTTTAAGCAAAGGATACGAAATCACTGCTCCCAGCTTGTCCGCAGCAGTCAAGTCATAAGGCGAGATGGTTCGTCTCGTCTCGGTTCGTTCAATGGATGAGTCAGGAGTTTCTCTGTCAGACGCCATTGTTGTTGTATGAGCAAAAAGAAATGCCGGTCAAGAAGCTTCGATAGTGAAGATTCTGGTTCAGAAGCAATCAAGCAAGAAAGCTTCAAAGGTCAGGTTTATCAATCATGATTGGTGATATGATAAACTTCTTGTTTTTAGAAAATAAAAATCAAAATTTTTGAGTCATAACTCTAATACCATGAAGAATTCTCAAGAATGAATTCTGTATATGTTATTCATCGGTTTGTGACTCTTACATATATAGCAAAGATACAATGAATTCTTGCCTATGTCTAAATGATCTGATTTACAAACGTAAATGATCTGATTTATTCAATCAAGATGTGGTCAAAGATAATATCGTATCACAATATATATACTAAAACTCCAATGGAGAAATAACACTCAAGTTTGTGTATTTTGCTCACCATATCAAACAAAGAAACTCAACGACCTTATTGCAAAGGCCATCTAATTTAAAGACAACGACATACCTCTTTGCTTGATGAATTTCATAAGAACACGTTACATGAATTTCTAAAGAACACATAATCATACCTTTGTAAGTACCTTTTCAGCATTGAAGATTCCGCTTTTTCTTCACGAAACTTTTTGTTTTTAATTTTCTTCATTTGTAATCAGTTAATCTTTATACGGATAGCCCATGTAAAATTAGCCTTAGTTGTGAACTCTCTGATTTATAATCACTGTTTGGACAAAAAAATCTCAAAAAATATCGAATAGTAGATAAATATAGTTTCAAAACTTTCAGAAAAAATATTCCAGTTAAGAAGGTAAATATATAATCGAGAGAGATAGGGAGTAACAATTATGGTAGAAAAGAATTCATCTTCAAACTATATAGTTTAATATGTAGTAAATGTTGACATGTGTAACTGAAAAATAAGTAAGTATTAGAGTTATAATCTTGGTAAAAGAGAATAAACGTGACACGACCTACCCCGAAGAATAAGCGGAAAAAAAAACGAAATTTTTAAAACTTTTTCTTAAAAGATCCTAAATGGAAATATATCAAGATCGATCGTTCTCATCGAGGATCGATCGATCCTGACCCGTCAAAACTGCCCAAAAACCCCTGGCCAAAAACGACACCTCAAGAACGATCGAGCCTCCCAAGAACGATCGATCTGAGGAATACGATCGATCGATCCGCCATGGACCGGTCGATCTCAGAAACTCTAATTTTTCCCTTAAATTTCCTGGACAAAAACGACCCTATAGGTTCGATCGATCTCCCTTAAGATCGATCGATCTTGATATACGGATCGATCGATCCTTTGTGGTTCGATCGATTTCGATACCCCAATTCAACCCAGGAAAAACTTGAACTAAAACCACATTTTAGGATCGATCGTTCTTACCCAGGAACGATCGATCTCGCCCCCCCTAAAACAGCCAGATACTTTAGTCTCGAAATGCACTTACAGGATCGATCGATCCTGGCCGGGACCGATTGATCCCTACCCCCAAAAATCGACCAGTGGTTTTCTGCCCCAAAATCGACTACGCCAGATCGATCGATCCTTCCTGGATCGGTCGATCCTCTAGACTTGCCTGCAACCCGAAATCACAAACAACTACCAAGACAACCCACCACACTTAAAAGCAATATTTAAGCATTCAAAACCATCTTAGCATATCGTTATGCATCACAAGGAGTTCAAACATTAGCATCCTAAGAACACACATCTATAAACAACACACAAGTTTATAAAACACAAGGAGATCGAGCCCAAAACCTTCCAACCCGAGATCATCCTTTCCCCTCGGCCTTGGCTCCACGCGCTCCACATCTAAGCCTTTTCTTTGTCCTTACCTGCACCAAAAGAGGCGCGTAAGCATTGATAATGCTTAGTGAGGCGGTCCTCCCGTCTCACAGCGCTAAATACATATAATCACAAGCTTACCGAAATCAATATGCAATGCAACAATCAAGCAATATCATGATAAAGCTCTATCGCCACACACACCACATAACTTGGACTAGCCATAAATCACACCCATATGGACAAGTCCTACATCACACATCAATCACGAAAAGCCTAATGATTATATGTTCGCTACGGTCACGCACTCACCTCGGTTGACGATTCGTCCTTGACAATTCTAAGCTTTAAGCTTGTCCCTTTGCACCTCTTGGCTCCAACTCAACCAAAATTCCTCCTCTTGCCTAGCAAGAGACCAGCAAACACTTTAATCAACTATGCACAACTCACAACTCAAAACCTTAACTCCAAACTCGGATTCCTTTCTTCAAAAACGGACCACTTTGGTCAAGCATAACTTATTCTCCAGGCCATATTTTCACAATTCCTTCGGTGATACTTAAGATCAACCCCTCAACAACCTATCTACCAAATTGCAATCCAAACAAACGAGAATTGAGTGCTCAACCCTTCCCTCAATCTCACCCCGCTGCTACAGCTCGAAAAACAGAGTAGTCTAGGGAGAAAATTCGTAACTCCTAAACTACTCATCAAAACCCCACGAAATTTGGTAGACAAGTACACAAGAGATGGGAGAACTTACCCACCAAAATTCAGCTCAGACCGAGCTCTCTTGTTTGGTAGATCGGACCTCTCAATGCACACCAAAACTCTGCTCTTTTCCACCTCTTTCCCTTCTTCTCTCCCTCTCCTTCTTCCCTTCCTTCTTCCTTTCTTTCTTTCCCTTTCTCCTTTTCTTTCTCTCTTCTCGTTTTCTATTTCCCAAAATGAGGAAGAAGAGAAGCTTCAAGAAGAATGGAGAGAAGGAAGATATTTTTGTATACATATATGTGTATGTATATGTTTGGTTTAATTTAATTAAACCAAACCGAATCCTCTAAACCGCCACATCCAATCTCGATTTAATCAATTCCCGCGGTTTAGTAATTCCGATCAATTCTCCGAAATATTTGAGACATCTCCCCGTCCCAAAATATTTCCGTCCATTTCCGTCAACTCCCGGAATTACCGCGTAATTCCGCTAAACCGAACCGCTCGGGATTCCTCAACAACGATCACTCTTTTGATCGTTTCACTTCGTTCCCCGCCCCTAGGGCCACCAATCGAGCTCGGTACCGTTCCATACTTGGTTCAAAAACACTCTCGGTCTAACGTCGTAAGATCCTATGTGGTCCCCGACGGCTAACCTGTCGAAATCCAATCACCCCGGATTCGAACGAGTTAGGTCGTCAAACGACCTAGTACATTAGAATCCAATCGCCCAGGACCCTAATATACTAAGTCCCCGTGAGAACCAAGATCATTGGTATCTCATCCCTGGTTTACCGTCTATTAGGATTAAATCGCCCATAATCCTAATCGATAAACCACCCGGTTAGGATTAAATCGCCCATAATCCTAACCCACGTCATTAGAGCTAATATCACATAACTCTAATGACCCGTCATAAGGATTAAATCACCCATAATCATAATGACCCGTCATTAGGATTAAATCACCCATAATCATAATGACCCCGTCGATAGAACTATGCATCACATAATTCTACCGACCCCGACCACATAGTAGGATCTATTGACGAAAACCCAAAAATCCCCGAACCAAGACGGAACGAATACTTTGCTCAATCACGCGACACATGAAATATCCCATCATATGTCGCCCCGTCGATACATGAAATCCCCCATCATGCACTCGACAACCCAATACATGAAATACCACATCATGTATTATGATCCGCCATCAATCCATAAACATCATCATATTAATAATCAACGTCAAAATACAATTATCCCGAGGGTTCATCACCACAACAACATAAATAAACACAAGTCAAGCGGACGACTTAGGAACACGGATGTTACAATTCTCCCCCACTAATTAGATTCGTCCTCGAATCTCAAGCCGCAGCTTGTTCCTTAAACCACTCGGAGAATCTAGCCCCTATCCGTCTCTCGGGTTCCCAAGTCTCCTCTTCCACCCCGTCACAATCCCAAAGGATCCTCATCTCGGGAGCTCTCCTTCTCCCGTCAACCCTGATTCTACGATCTAGAATCCTCACGGGTCTCGCCTCAACCCTCAGGCTCGGCGATAACTCAGGTGGAACTTCTGGTAACACCTGATCATCCCTATGCAAGCACTTCTTCAACTTAGACACATGAAACACATCATGAAATGCTTGCATAGACGCTGGCAACTCCAGTCTGTAAGCAACAGGTCCAACGCGTTCCACCACTCGGAACGGTCCCAAATATCTCGGGCTCAACTTGCCCTCGAAAAATGACCTGTTAGAACCCTTGAACATCGCCATCTTGAGATAAACCATATCTCCTACGGCGAATTCCAACTCTCTCCTGCGATTATCCGCATAACTCTTCTGACGATCCTGAGCCTCTTTCATGTTGATCCTCAAGACTCGGATCTTCTCTGTAGTCTCCTGCACCAAACTCTCGCCATACATGCTTCGCTCCCCCACTTGAGCCCAACATAACGGCGTCCTACAAGGCCTCCCATACAGAGCCTCATATGGTGCCATCCCGATACTCGCCTGATAGCTGTTATTATACGTGAACTCTACCAGGCTCAGGTAATCGGCCCAATGGCCACCCCAATCTAGCACACACATCCTCAAAAGATCCTCGAGAGTCTGAATGGTCCTCTCTGACTGCCCGTCCGTCTGAGGATGATATGCTGTACTCATGTGTACCTTAGTACCCAACTCCTTCTGGAATTCTCGCCAGAAAACCGATGCGAACTTACTATCGCGATCCGACACAATACTCGCAGGTACACCATGCAATCTCACAATCTCATTAATGTACTTCCTCGCCAAAACCCGAGCTCCATCTGTTTTCCTTATGGCGAGAAAATGAGCGGACTTAGTCAAGCGGTCAACAATAACCCATATCGCATCCTTGCCCCGAGAATTCGGTAACCCCACCACAAAATCCATCGTCACCATATCCCACTTCCACTCAGGAATGGGCAAACTCTGTAATAATCCACTCGGGACCTGATGCTCGGCCTTCACTAGCTGACAAGTCTCACAGCTAGCCACCCACTTGGCTACATCTCTCTTCATCCCGACCCAATGGTAGTACCGTTTCAAATCTCGGTACATCTTAGTCGCCCCGGGATGAATAGAAAATTGACTCTGGTGTGCCTCCCGCAGGATATCTCTCCTCAACTCCTCATCATTAGGCACACACACTCGTCCATGAACCAGAATGGTTCCATTATTCGAGACTTGATACTCAGACTTCTCATCCCTCGAAGCCTTAATCAACGCCTCGTCTTTCTCTTGAGCCGCTTGTACTCTACTCAAAATATCGGCTCGATCAACCGCTTCTAATCCCAACGGCTCTAACTCATCGAAAACAACACATAGCTGCAAGGTACTAATCATACCCATCAACTCCTCGGCATCCTTCTCTGTACTTGCAGCTATCCGCTTCCTACTCAAGGCATCAGCAACGAGATTAGCTTTCCCCGGATGATAAGCTATCTCAAGATCATAATCCGCCATAAGTTCCATCCATCTCCTTTGTCTCAAGTTCAACTCAGGCTGAGTAAACACATACTTGAGACTCTTATGATCCGTGAACACATGCACCTTACCACCATACAGATATGATCTCCATATCTTCAATGCAAACACTACCGCAGTCATCTCTAAATCATGAGTCGGATAATTAGGTTCATGCTTCCTCAACTGTCGAGAAGCATAAGAAATCACCTTCCCATGCTGCATCAGAACATAACCCAAACCCAATCTCGATGCATCCGTATAAACCACATATGGCTCCTTAGGATCCGGTAAAGCCAATACTGGTGCGGTAGTCAACATATCCTTAAGCCTCAAGAAGCTCTCTTCGCACTTCTGAGACCACACAAAGGGAACATCTTTCCCTGTCAACTTCGTCATAGGTTGAGCGATACTCGCAAAACCTTTGACGAATCTCCTGTAATACCCAGCTAGACCGAGAAAACTTCTTATCTCCGTAGCATTCTCAGGTCTCGGCCATTCCATGATGGCCTTAATCTTCTCGGGGTCAACGAAAACTCCACTCGCGGAAATCACATGACCCAAGAATCCGATCTCTCTCTGCCAGAAGCTACACTTACTCAGCTTAGCAAAAAGCTTCTGCTCCCTTAGCTTCTCCAATACTCTTCTAAGGTGATCACCATGCTCACCGGAGCTCTTCGAATACACCAAGATATCATCTATGAAGATGATCACAAACTCATCTAAATACTCCCGGAAAACATCGTTCATCAACCTCATGAACGCCGCTGGTGCATTCGTCAACCCAAAAGGCATTACTACAAACTCATAATGCCCATATCTCGTCCGGAAGGCTGTCTTCTGAATGTCCGACTCCTTAATAGGAATCTGGTGGTATCCAGAAGCCAAATCAATCTTCGAGAACCAAGTAGCCCCTCTCAATTGATCCAATAACTCATCAATTCTCGGGAGAGGGTACTTGTTCTTTATCGTCACTCGGTTTAGACCCCGGTAGTCTATACATAACCGGAAGCTTCCGTCTTTCTTCTTCACAAACAAGACGGGTGCTCCCCATGGTGAACTACTCGGTCTTATGAAACCCTTATCCAATAGCTCCTCCAACTGCTTCTTAAGCTCCGCCATCTCCGCCGGCGCCATACGATATGGAGCTTTAGAAACAGGAGCCGTCCCTGATTCCAACTCAATTGTAAATGGATCCGCTCTCGGTGGTGGTAATCCCTTCAACGGTTGGAATACATCCTCAAATTCCTTTACCACCGGAATGTCTTGAAGCCTTATCTCTTTACCATCTTTGGGTAATGAAATGGTAGCGAGATACGCTTCACAACCATTTTCAATCATCTTCTCCGCTTGAATAGCGGAAATCACCAAACATCCCGCTATAGGTTTTACCCCCTGGTACACCACCTTCCCGTGATCACTCTCGAACACCACTCTACCTTGATGACAATCTAGGTGAGCCTTATACTTCCCAAGCCAATCCATCCCCAAGATCACGTCATAAATCTTTACTGGCCACACAATCATATCCGCTGGCTTCACTCCTCCAGCGATATGAACTTCCACGTCTCGCACCAGGCTATGCGCATCAAAGGTCTGACCTCCAGCCACTCTCACCCTTCTCAAACCATCACTAGGCTCTTCTCGGAGCCTTCCCTCTCTTACCAATTCCGGAGTAACGAAGCAATGCGATGCTCTGGAATCAAACAACACGTGAGATGTAACCCCTCCCACGTTCAAGGTCCCTACACATAGCCTATGCATTGAGACTACTAAACAACAACAATAACAACCACTACCACAACAACAAAACTCAGAAACACATTAGAGTAATCATGGGAAAGGAATTCTAACCAGTGATCGGCTTGGTGTTGCTCCCTTCTCCTGACTCGATGGTCAAAGAATAGGCTCGAGGAGTCACCGCCGCCTTCTTAGCTGGTGGAGCTCCCGAACTTCCGCTACCTTGTTGGAGCTTGGGGCATGAAGTCCTGATATGTCCCACCTCCTTGCAATGGAAGCAAGCCCTACTATCTCCCTTAGGACAGTTAGCCACCTTATGACCCTTGTCTCCACACTTGAAACATTCAGATTGAGTGCTAGAAGCACTCTGAGAGGAACCTTCCCACTTCCTCTTTTGTCCTCCCGAAAACTTACCACCTTTTCCGGAATCCGAAGTAAACGACTTCTTCCCTTGAGTTTGAGGCTTAGATGCTTTAGCCTCCTCTATCATACCCTCCTCGATTATGGCCGCTCTCTCCACTAACTCGGCCACCGTTGCATATGACCTCACATTGCATCTATTCCTCAACTCCAAGCGCATTCCCCTTAGAAATCTTCTTACTTGGGCCGGTTCATCCTGAAGGCCCCTTCCCGCAAACCTTCGAAGTCGGTTAAACTCCAATTCATACTCTCGAACCGACCTCGTTCCTTGAGATAATTCCAAAAACTCCGTCTCCAAACGGTCCATAGCCTCTTGCGGGAAGTATTTGAGGTTGAACTCCTCACAAAATTCCTCCCAAGTATTCACACCATTGGCTCTCCTAGCCAACACATTTCTCCACCATATATGCGCATCTCCCTCCAGGTAATGCACCGCAATGTCCACCTTATACTCCTCCGGGCACCTTATAGAGTGGAAGTTTCGCTCCACTCTCGCCCTCCACTCATCAGCTTCAACCGGTTTGGCACCCCCATGAAAGAATTTGGTGCCAAACCACTGCATATGATCCATCACAGAAAGATAAGATGGAATCATTTGCCCTGCAACTGCCTCATGAGCCATAACTCTTGGTGGCTCTTCACCTCTTGGTGGCATCTCAGGGGCTGGAGCTGGTACCGGTCCTGGTAACCTCTCCAAAATCTGAGCCAACATACCCATCATTGCCCCCATTCCCGGTTGACCAGCTTGTTGCTGAACCTCAACTTGTGGTTCCCCACCAACAGCAGGAGCTGCACCCCCAGCAACTCCAACATCCTCACCACCAGCAACAGGGTCAACTCGCTCTTGATTCTCACCATTAGGGGCTCCATTCACCACACGCTCAGCTACCTCGCCCCTTGCCACCACCTCTCGCACTCTTCTAAATCTCACCATACTACAAAAATAACACAAGATTCAGTACAAACAACTTACTCACACAATACCTCGAAGACTTACCGTGGAACCATTTCCCTTGGCCGAAGAGGATGATCTCTAACCCAACCCGTAATCAACAATTAATCACATCAAATAACAAGCACAAACAAGACTTCCCACACCTCCTAGAACCGTCTTGCTCTGATACCAAATTGACACGACCTACCCTGAAGAATAAGCGGAAAAAAAAAACGAAATTTTTAAAACTTTTTCTTAAAAGATCCTAAATGGAATATATCAGGATCGATCGTTCTCATCGAGGATCGATACACCAATTCAACCCAGGAAAAACTTGAACTAAAACCACATTTTAGGATCGATCGTTCTTACCCAGGAACGATCGATCTCGCCCCCCCTAAAACAGCCAGATACTTTAGTCTCGAAATGCACTTACAGGATCGATCGATCCTGGCCGGGACCGATCGATCCCTACCCCCAAAAATCGACCAGTGGTTTTCTGCCCCAAAATCGACTACGCCAGATCGATCGATCCTTCCTGGATCGGTCGATCCTCTAGACTTGCCTGCAACCCGAAATCACAAACAACTACCAAGACAACCCACCACACTTAAAAGCAATATTTAAGCATTCAAAACCATCTTAGCATATCGTTATGCATCACAAGGAGTTCAAACATTAGCATCCTAAGAACACACATCTATAAACAACACACAAGTTTATAAAACACAAGGAGATCGAGCCCAAAACCTTCCAACCCGAGATCATCCTTTCCCTCGGCCTTGGCTCCACGCGCTCCACATCTAAGCCTTTTCTTTGTCCTTACCTGCACCAAAAGAGGCGCGTAAGCATTGATAATGCTTAGTGAGGCGGTCCTCCCGTCTCACGCGCTAAATACATATAATCACAAGCTTACCGAAATCAATATGCAATGCAACAATCAAGCAATATCATGATAAAGCTCTATCGCCACACACACCACATAACTTGGACTAGCCATAAATCACACCCATATGGACAAGTCCTACATCACACATCAATCACGAAAAGCCTAATGATTATATGTTCGCTACGGTCACGCACTCACCTCGGTTGACGATTCGTCCTTGACAATTCTAAGCTTTAAGCTTGTCCCTTTGCACCTCTTGGCTCCAACTCAACCAAAATTCCTCCTCTTGCCTAGCAAGAGACCAGCAAACACTTTAATCAACTATGCACAACTCACAACTCAAAACCTTAACTCCAAACTCGGATTCCTTTCTTCAAAAACGGACCACTTTGGTCAAGCATAACTTATTCTCCAGGCCATATTTTCACAATTCCTTCGGTGATACTTAAGATCAACCCCTCAACAACCTATCTACCAAATTGCAATCCAAACAAACGAGAATTGAGTGCTCAACCCTTCCCTCAATCTCACCCCGCTGCTACAGCTCGAAAAACAGAGTAGTCTAGGGAGAAAATTCGTAACTCCTAAACTACTCATCAAAACCCCACGAAATTTGGTAGACAAGTACACAAGAGATGGGAGAACTTACCCACCAAAATTCAGCTCAGACCGAGCTCTCTTGTTTGGTAGATCGGACCTCTCAATGCACACCAAAACTCTGCTCTTTTCCACCTCTTTCCCTTCTTCTCTCCCTCTCCTTCTTCCCTTCCTTCTTCCTTTCTTTCTTTCCCTTTCTCCTTTTCTTTCTCTCTTCTCGTTTTCTATTTCCCAAAATGAGGAAGAAGAGAAGCTTCAAGAAGAATGGAGAGAAGGAAGATATTTTTGTATACATATATGTGTATGTATATGTTTGGTTTAATTCAATTAAACCAAACCGAATCCTCTAAACCGCCACATCCAATCTCGATTTAATCAATTCCCGCGGTTTAGTAATTCCGATCAATTCTCCGAAATATTTGAGACATCTCCCCGTCCCAAAATATTTTCGTCCATTTCCGTCAACTCCCGGAATTACCGCGTAATTCCGCTAAACCGAACCGCTCGGGATTCCTCAACAATGATCACTCTTTTGATCGTTTCACTTCGTTCCCCGCCCCTAGGGCCACCAATCGAGCTCGGTACCGTTCCATACTTGGTTCAAAAACACTCTCGGTCTAACGTCGTAAGATCCTATGTGGTCCCCGATGGCTAACCCGTCGAAATCCAATCACCCCGGATTCGAACGAGTTAAGTCGTCAAACGACCTAGTACATTAGAATCCAATCGCCCAGGACCCTAATATACTAAGCCCCCGTGAGAACCAAGATCACTGGTATCTCATCCCTGGTTTACCGTCTATTAGGATTAAATCGCCCATAATCCTAATCGATAAACCACCCGGTTAGGATTAAATCGCCCATAATCCTAACCCACGTCATTAGAGCTAATATCACATAACTCTAATGACCCGTCATTAGGATTAAATCACCCATAATCATAATGACCCGTCATTAGGATTAAATCACCCATAATCATAATGACCCCGTCGATAGAACTATGCATCACATAATTCTACCGACCCCGACCACATAGTAGGATCTATTGACGAAAACCCAAAAATCCCCGAACCAAGACGGAACGAATACTTTGCTCAATCACGCGACACATGAAATATCCCATCATATGTCGCCCCGTCGATACATGAAATCCCCCATCATGCACTCGACAACCCAATACATGAAATACCACATCATGTATTATGATCCGCCATCAATCCATAAACATCATCATATTAATAATCAACGTCAAAATACAATTATCCCGAGGGTTCATCACCACAACAACATAAATAAACACAAGTCAAGCGGACGACTTAGGAACACGGATGTTACAAAACGTGGCTTAGAAAATAGTATTTTGAAGTAAATTAATTTAAAATGTCAAAACAAAAATCAATGAAAAGGACATATATAACAAAAATAGAGTGTCAAATGTCGCATTATTAGACAAAACTAAAAAAAAACTTGTCATATTATATTATGTAAGATATGTTGCTCTCTCTTTCTGTCACTTTGCTTCGTTTTGTGAAGTCTAGGAGATCCATTGAACAAACATAGTGGGGGTGTAGTTTGGGTGCATCTCACAACATCAACATTTTCGAAACTTCGACATTATTTAAAAAAACACAAAACATATAAGCTCTTTGCTATGATTGGCTCTCTGAATTTTTTCTATACTCTGACTTAGCTTTTATAATGCCATGGATATTTTAAGTTTGGCGACTTGTTGAGAGAACTCAATTGCTATTAAACTGATTACGAAGTGTTAAATATGCATATACTAATCCAAAAACTACAACCAGGAGAAAGGCCAAGAAGGTTTCCTTATCGATCTTCTGGTTTGTCCAATTGTCCTCATAAGCGTAAGTGGTTTTGTTTTTTCACAACAATGCATTAACGACACTGTTTTGTTTTGTTTTTAAAGCCGATACTTATGATAAATACCATAAGCACATCGTTACATCACTTGTTTCTAACGTGATGGATCATGGCGGTTTCTACACTTCTTCCATCCAAGTATACGCAATAGCGATGTGCATGGGACTCAACCAACGGTTTGATCTGATTGTATCAAAGTCGCCTCTAACCAATTAATACAGAATTGCCCTATCCAGACCGAAGCGTTTACATGGATGCCTCGTATATGAAGAAATAAAGACTAGAAAGTGTTAGATAATTCCTAGAGATTAGGGATTACATTTCTTCTAACAAGTTGGTTAGAGATATGATAGGATTGCAACAAGATTAAGATAAGTTCTATGGGTAGATAGATCTTATAAGATAAGGTTGTAAGTCCTATAAATAAAGAATCTTGGGACAGTTGTTTTTTAAGACTTAGAGAAATAAATTTTAGGTTTTGAGTTAGTTTCCTAAACATTAATAAGAAAAGTTGTTCTTGTTATTTCTTTGAGTCTAAACACATACAAATTACATTTGGTATCAGAGCTTGAGTGATTAAGAGGGATCGTGAGATAAATTTTTCTTGATCTAAGAAAGCGTGAGAGATCGAGAGGAATCGAGTGAGATTAAACAAGATCGGAGAAGCATGCGACACAAGAAAATGTGTCGTACACGTGAATCAACACCTAAGAACAAAGGGGTTTTGATTCATCACGGAGAGAAGACATGGAGGGGGCTCTCACCGTGCCAACACGTGCAAAGGAGACCAACCCTACATCAATTCAGTGTCCGATGCTCACCACCACTAACTACACCGTATGGTCGATGCGGATTAAAGTTACACTTTGGTGTCACAAGATTTGTGACTTGATCGAGCCGGGATCTATTGATGAAGACAAGAACAACCTAGCTACGGCTTTGTTGTTTCAATCCATACCTGAAAATCTAATCATACAAATCGGAGACCACAACAAGGCAAATGATATGTGGGAGGCGATTAAAAGTCGATATTTGGAAGCGGATCGAGTGAGAGAGGCTCGCCTACAAATACTTTCTTCTGAGTTCAAGAGGTTAACCATGAAGGAGTCAGAGAATGTCAAGTATAGCCTCAAGATCAACGGCTTTTGGACAAAGCATTGAAGAACACAAGATGGTAAAGAAGTTTCTAAACGGATTGCCTAGAAACAAGTATATCCAACTTGTTGCATCTCTAGAACAAGTCCTGGATCTCAACACTATGGGATTTGAAGACATTGTTGGGCGGTCGAAATCATACGAAGAACGTATAGGAGAAGATGGTCACAGCGATGATCAAGGAAAAGTCTTATACGCCTCATCCGATACGCAAAACTCGAAAGGCGGATTCGGTGGCTTTAGAGGTAGAGGTCGTGGAAATCATGGTCGAGGGAGAGGAAGAGGAAGAGGAGGCTTTAACTCACAACAACAAACAAACAACAACACGGAGCAGAATCAAGCCAAATCGAAAAAGGATCGATCAAAGCTCATTTGTTGGAGATGTGACAAACCAGGATATTTTGCGTCATCGTGTCCAGAGAAAGCTCAAGGAGGTCAAGAAATAAATATGGTGGAGATTGAGGTGGCCAATGCAGCACTCTACAAGCATGAAGTTGTTTTCTTGAACGAGAAAAACATGTACCAAGAAAATAAGAAGAAGAGAGAGACAAGCAAAGTATTTGGTACTTGGATAATGGAGCTAGCAATCACATGACGGGAAGGAAATCCTATTTTACGGAGCTTAATGAAAACATAACAGGAAAGGTGAAGTTTGGAGATGAATCTTGCATTGACATTAAAGGAAAAGGCTCTATACTATTCCAAGCGAAGACCTGAGAACAAAGATTGATCTCGGATATATACTGGATTCCGAATCTTAAGAGTAATATCATCAGCCTTGGACAAGCAACTGAAGACGGTTGTGATGTGAGACGAAAGGAGGATTATCTCGCCATGCATGATCATAAAGGAAAGCTCTTGATGAAGGTTTTCCGAACCCCTAACCGAATGTACAAAATTCGTTTGGTTATTGGAATGCCCGTTAGCTTGATCGCCAAGCTAGATGATGAGACATGGCGTTGGCATGCGAGATTAGGGCATGTTAACTTTGATTCTATGAAGATGATGTCTAAGAAGGAGTTGGTTCGTGGCTTGCCTAGCTTTGGAGATGAAAAAAGAATTTGTGAGTGTTGTCTTGTTGGTAAACAAACACATTTACCATTCCCACAAGCAACAAAGTTTCGGTCAACTCTAAAATTAGAGTTGATACATGGATATCTATGCGGTCCTATCACACCATCAACCATTGCAAATAATCGATACATATTTGTATAGATTGATGATTTTTCAAGATACATGTGGACTATCTTGTTAAAGGAGAAGGGCGATGCTTTTGATAAGTTCAAGAAGTTCAAAACCATGGTGGAAAGCGAGACGGGAGAGAAGATTAGAATGTTTCGAACCGATAGGGGGGAGAGTTTATTTCTATCGAGTTTCAAACATTTTGTGAAAATAATGGGATCTCTAGACAACTCACGGCTCCTTACACACCACAACAAAATGGTGTTGTTGAGAGACGGAACCGAACCTTGATGGAGATGACCCGGAGTATGCTCAAGATAATGGAGATTCCAAATTTTATGTGGGGAGAGGCGGTAAGACATGCTACTTATTTGATCAACAGAGTAACCACTAAGGCATTGAAAGACCAAACACCGCACGAGTTGATCAAGGACCACAAGCCGAACCTTGATCACCTAAGAATTTTTGGGTGTATGGCTTATGCAAGAGTGGAGTCAATCAACATGAAAAACCTTGATGATCGGTCTCGGCCTCTAGTGCATCTTGGAACGGAACCTGGTTCCAAAGCCTTTTGTCTTTACAATCCACAAACCAAGATGAGTTGTGTAAGTCGTGATGTGATTTTTAATTAGTCAAGTGGTTAGAAGTGGAACAGTTCAAAGGAAGGAGGAGATGGTAGTTCGGGCACGTTCACTATGATTTGGGGAAAAACCATAGACACTGGAACAAGACAATATATAACCGAGGAAGAGTCTCATGACAGTTCAGATGGAGAAAACAGAGAAGTTGCCGGAACACATGACGGGATGTTCCAACAAACTGACAAAACTGTTTTAAGAAGATCAAACCGTGAGACAAGCATGCCTAAGTATCTTGAGGATTACGTTTTGTTGGCAGATATAAAAGGAGAAGAGTTACTCTTAAGCATCAATGGAGAGCCAAACTCTTATCAAGAAGCCGAAGACTCGAATAAGTGGATGGAAGCAATGAAATCTGAGATAGTCTATCAACAAAAACAAAACGTGGGAGCTAATGGAAAAACCTATCGACTCTAAGCCTATTGGATTAAAGTGGGTATTCAAGATCAAGAAAAATGCTGATGGGAGCATTAATAAACACAAAGCCTGACTTGTAGCCAAGTGATATGTTCAAAAACATGGAGTCGATTTCAATGAAGTCTTTGCACCGGTTGCACGCCTTGAAACCATTCGGTTTCTGTTTGCTTTAGCCGTGACCGGTGGATGGGAGATCCACCATCTTGATGTTAAAATAGCATTTTTACATGGAGAGCTAAAGGAGACGGTCCATGTTTACCAACTAGAAGGGTTTGGAAAGAAGGGAAAAGAGCATAAAATTTATAAACTTTATAAGGCGTTGTATGGTCTAAGACAAGCTCCAAGAGCTTGGAATACTAATGTTGATCAGATTTTGAAGAGTATGAGCTTTGAGAAATGTTCTAAGGAGCAATCAGTTTATCGCAAGACGAATAATGATCAAGATCTCATAGTTGCGGTGTATGTTGATGATTTGTTCGTGACGGGAACAACATTATATATCATACAAGAATTCAAGCAAGGAATGTCCAGCAAGTTCGAAATGTCTGATTTGGGTAAGCTAACTTATTATCTTGGAATTGAAGTGTTACAAAACAACAATGGAATAACTCTAAAGCAAGAGAGTTATGCGGAGAAGAAAATCAAAGAAGCTGTTATGGAATCATGCAATCGAACTCATATTCCCATGGAGTCGAGTCTAAAGTTGAGCAAAGGTGAAGATGAAGAAGAAATAGACGCTATAAACTATCGAAAGATTGTCGGTTGTTTGAGATACTTGTTACACACGCGGCCTGATCTTTCCTACGCCGTTGGAGTGCTAAGTCGGAACATGCAAAGTCCTAGAACATCACATGTAGCAGCAATGAAGCATGTTTTGAGGTACTTGCAAGGAACAAAGAGCTATTGTCTTAACTTTAAGAGAAAGGGAGAAGGGAAGCTCATCGGATACAGTGATAACAGCCATGACATCAACCAAGATGACGGAAAGAGCACGGCTGGTCACATTTTCTACTTCGGATCATCACCCATCACATGGTGTTCTCAAAAGCAACCCACGGTAGATTTAGCATCATGTGAAGCAGAGTTCATGGCGGCAACAGCGGCCGTATGTCAAGCCATATGGCTTCAAGACCTTCTACATGAAGTAACAGGATGGAAACGAGAGAGTATCACTTTGCGAGTTGACAACAAATCGGCAATAGCTCTCCCGAAGAATCTAATCTTTCATAGAAGGAGCAAACACATCCACAAGAGATACCACTTCATTCGAGAATGTGTCGAGAATGAACAAGTCAATGTCGAGCATGTTTCGGGAGAGGAGCAGCTAGCGGACATCCTTATCAAGCCTCTAGCTCGGATCAAGTTTGCGGAAATGAGAAATCTAGTTGGAGTAGAAGACCTCCCTAATTCAAGCTTAGGAATTAAGGGGGACAATGTTAGATAATTCCTAGAGATTAGGGATTACATATCTTCTAACAAGTTGGTTAGAGATATGATAGAATTGCAACAAAATTAAGATAAGTTCTATGGATAGATAGATCTTATAAGATAAGGTTGTAAGTCCTTATAAATAAAGAGTCTTGGGAGAGTTGTACCTTAAGACTTAGGGAAAGAAAGTTTAGGTTTTGAGTTAGTTTCCTAAACATTAATAAGAAAAATTGTTCTTGTTATTTCTTTGAGTCTAAGCACATACAAATTACAGAAAGATTGAACTTTTGTATATTGCTCTGTATTCACAATATCAAAACAACTTAACAATGAAGCTATACATATAATGGAGAAGAAAGATCGAGAATGATCTAGACCCTAATGACTCAGCTTGGACACGTCAATCCTTATAATAATTTGTACGATTTGAGCTGTTGTTGTGCAGGGCAGGATCACAACTCTCCATGAAACGGTCACTGCCTTTACTCTCTTTCTACCCACCCGCGTTAGGAATTATGTCATATTTAGGACCGTTTGAGAGCAGTTGGAAGGTACAACTACATGAAGCCCAGGACAAGAGCGGATCTTTTTCTAACAAGACTTTATACGCAACAATGAAGTGCACTCCAGATCTATCTCCAGCCAGTTGTGGCACGTGTCTGGAACAGAGTGTTAGTGAATATGAGAAAGAAGACGATTTTCGTGGGACGCAAGGAGGCATAATTCTGACCAAAAATTTGAGGAAGGTTTGAAAGAAATTCATATCAATAATTGGTGTATTTTTCTTATTTTAAACTTATCCTCTGTGATTCTTGGTTGCAAAAAAGAATATCTCAGATCATGGCAGCTGTGGTTCCCACCGTAGTTATCATCTGTGTTCTGTCTGCTGTAGTAGTAGTACTTGCTTGCGGAATGAGATAAACAGATCCTCCATGATACTGGGTCAAAGGGTTTTGACATTTACCATTTATAAACTTAAAAAGTCAAAGACAAACCAAACTATATTAATCCACTAAATAAAAACCACCTAGTTATAATAAATCAAAATAAATTAAAAACTTTCGATCTATACAAGAAAAAATAGAATCTTAAATAATATGAAATATATTTAATATGTAACATCGGTAACATCTTGGAAAAATTAGGAAATTTAATATTATGTTTGTGTATAATATTCTATATTTTTAATATTTTACTATTATATGGTATATACATAGTTATGTATAAAAATATTATATTTTATCCATAACTTGTTTCATATGGGATTTCAGGAATTCTCATTTCCGTCCTGTCTCTTTTTTAAACCGAAATTGAAAACTTGTATCATATGAGAATGTATTTCCATATGTAACAGGAATTCAAAACTGTAAATAGGATGGAATGGCACATGACGAGATGAGAATTATGCCCATCTTATCATATGAAGGTTAAAATAAATGTCATTAAAATTTCTAGTAATACATAAAGGAAAGCAACTCATAGTTAAAATAAACTTTTAATTGAAGAATAACTGAATTCTAAACGAAAATCTTGGCTTCACAAACTTTATTTTCTAATTATAAACCTAAAAGTCCTAAAAGCTTGCATGCAGACGAAAGAGCAAATGTATGGACCTGAGGGACCAGGCATCTTCAAGACAATATGGTACATGCAATGCCACTTGCACGCCCTGCAAAATGGACGAGATATACTATTATTAAGCACCACCTCATATGATATGCCACAAAATTCTATTGTGCTTCTTGGCATGAGCCCTGAAAAGTCTCCCAACACGCACTTTGTATGCAAACTAGCTCGGTGATCTTTACAAGTGTAGAACCATGTCTTTGGATTCGTTTCTTTCTCACAAATGTCACACCAGTATTTGCCACTTACCTTTTCGCCATAGCATAATGAGAGTGGATAATCATCTACTCTATGCTTTACCACTTGTGGTTTAGTTGCGCAATGGAAGCATAAGACAAATCCACAACCACTTTCAATGCACGTAAGCACATGAGATGGCCAGTTGTTGCAACCATTGCATTGTTTTCGTTCCACTTCCGGAATGTAATATAAGGGATGGCGATGGCTAGGATGGATAAAAGGCTCAGAAATTGAACCGCACAGAACATCTAACTCCATATCCCCACACTGGTACTTGAAACCATTGGACATTCTATAACAAGCGTCACACCAAAAGAATTCGGCCACGCTTGTAACTAAAGTAAGTCGGTCATTGTGTAGCACCTGCCATTTCTTTTTAGGAGATTCAGCGCAGTTTTGGTGAAGAGTGAAATTACAATCGATACAGCCATAGAAGGATTGGAGACAAATGGGGTGGGAGCAAGCACTGCACCGCTTGTTTTCCTCCCAAAGAAGACCAACGTGGAATCTTAGGTAATGCTCTTTGTGGCTGAAATGTTGTATTGTGTTGTCATCTATTACCACATATGGCTTTATATCTTCTGTCTCTTCAGGTACTCCTTCGAGTTCTTTCCCGTTCCACACATCATCTCTAGTAGCACATTTTGAATGAACGACATAGTCAGGACACCTCTGACAAGAAAACCCGCCCCAAGTCCAATCCACCTTCTGGCGACAAACTCCACATACAGAATTCACAACACCAAGAACAGAAGTGCGAGAAACACGATGATCATGCCGATTGATGTTTATGAGGCGTGGAAGGGCAAGACAGTCTTGATGGATCATGAAATCACATTGAACACATATGTAAGGGCTGCGATCTCCACTCAACCCGCAAGCATTACATGTAAAAGAATCAAGTCTTGGCCGAAGGGTGAGTTGGTGAGCATGAGCTTTCAAATCCATAACAGATTGCGGTGGTGTGTTTAAAACACAACGCATATCCAAGCTGAAGTTACACGCAGAACAATGATAAAAGAATCTATCATCAATCTCTCTCCCGCAAAGACGACATTTTCCATCAGAATAGTCCGGTGGTTGACCTATTTGAAGCTTAAGAAGATGTAAGGGGTGGTAAGAGTGGTTTACCTCTGACGGGTGTTTTGCCTCCGGCGGATTCCATAAGCAATCCACATGGAAGGCTACATCACATTCAAGACATGCGTAAGGAAACCCTTTCCCATCCTTCCCACATTCGGCGTAACAATAAAACTCGATCCACTTCTTCTTGAGAAGGCTGAGCTTGTGGTGATGCGTCTCGGAAATATCAATAACCTCTGGTGGTGGGTACTTGGCACAGTATAGATCCACGTTGAAGTCGCAGATCTCACAACGATAGCATAGATTCACGATGCTTCTGTCACATAAATCACAAAAATTGTCTGGTTTACTTTGAAGCTTAAGAGTGTGAACAGAGTGAGATGGGTGTTCACTGATAGCTTCAGGGGACTCGTCAACACATTTCCTGTGAACATAGAAGTCACAGCTTTTGCAGTAATAGCCACCACTGGTAAATCCTAATCGTCCACAGCAATCACCTCTCCTCAGATCATTCCAAGGCATCATAAGATGCTCGTGGATCAACGGTAATGACACTCCCTCAGACTCCATGGTCGTATACTACAAGAAGATTGAAGATGAAGAAGAAAGAAGAAGAAAAAGTTGAATCTGATATCTCCTTTCAAGTCTATTTCTCTCTCCACTAAAAAATTTTCGTTTAATCTCAAAGATAATCTTTTAAAACTTAGTGGTTCATCCAATAGCACTTATATTAATTATTTATGGTTTATTAGTTGAATAACTAATAATCAAAGTTCCATTGACATATATAAAGTCCCATAATCAAAGTCTCAGTTTTGTCGTGTTAATAATGTTATTGGCTTTGAGGTAACCGTTTATGACTGTTATCCGCAAATTTTTATGAAGATACATAATCCCTCAAGCATCACTTCGATGACCTTGTACCGTATTAGCCCAATGACATATAGAATCGTATCATTCAAGAAAAAAACAATGAAAGAAAATTAATAGACAAAATAGGAACTAAACAATGCCTTCTAACTCTGGAATAAGAGCCACTTCGAATCTCATTACACCCGAAAGCTCCAAATTTCTCCGGTTGCTTCTTGTTTCTCTTGAAGTTGTTTTGTAAAAACAGTTACTTGTTTAGATCCTCTGCACTGCTGAAGGTGACTGATATTATAATTTGGTTTTGAGCCACAGTGATGCTTCTGTGTTGTTCTATATTGTGTGAATGTGAAGTAGTGAGCTGATGAAAATAAACCGGTTATTTACTAAACCGGTGCTATATAAATTCTAAACCGCCTTCTATATAAATCAAACGTATTGATGCTTTGACCATCCTGGATTTGTCTTGCCGTGGGCTTGGAAACTTGGAGTCAGCCAGGTCAATCTTCTAATCCTTGAGCTATACCCTTTTATTTTAATAATCACTTAGTTAATGTTTGATCAAAGTGTAATTGCTAATGAATGGACTTTACATGTCACTTTGGGGTTGGGTTTGTTATTTTATTTTATTTTAAAAAGGGACATTTCATCTTTTATAATAAAAGGTATCTTCTAATCCATGAGCAGTTGAGCTTACCCTTTTGTTTTATTAATCATTTAGTTAATGTTTGATCAAAGTGTAATTGCTAATGAATGGACTTTACATTTCACTTTGGGGTTGGGTTTGTTATTTAAAAAAAAAAGAAAGGGACATTTCATCTTTTATAATAAAAGGCTATAGTATTTGTCATCCGAAAATTCTAAAATAAATTCCAGGACATCACTAAAATATAAATAAAAATACCAGAAAACTTTGGAATACAAATGTCTGGAATCTCTAAAAATTCAAAATCATTCGTAAGCATTTAAACCTAGTTAAAAAACAGTTAGCGAAGTTCGTAACCATTTAGTAGCTTTTATAAAGTTCAAGGGATCAATATCAAAAATCATAAAAAGACTTGGAAATGCTTGGTAAAACATATAAGAAGTGACTAAAATTACTATTTTGTATTTTCTTAAATCATTTTATACCGCATAAATTATAGTTCAATAAACATACACGTATAAATTTTAAATTTGAATGCAGAATGGATGAATGGAACAAGAGATAAAAAGTTAGTTGTGTCATCTCTTTATTCCCGACGAAATCACCTCTTCTTCTTATTGCTGTCCTCTGCCATTATAACTCATCGCCAAAAACACCACGATCCATATCCGACGTAGAACATCTTTGAAAATAACTGGTGTAGATGATTCAAATGGATTATCTTTGAAAGAGATTCCACTCAAAGACAATATATAGCATGAAATTAATATATGAACGGTGACATTTGAGAAGACGTTTCAGCAAGTTTTCTGGTCAAGTAAAGTTTATATAAACAATCAATATCACTGTAAAATCATTTGGTTTTACATCTAAGTTTTGTAAACGTCCAAGTTAATCAATATAAGAAAGCTAAATTTCATAATTTTAAAGAAGTATCTCGGAAGTCCCTCGTTTCTCTCAGGCACGTCTACCAAGGCCAAAACTGAGCAAGTTCCTCTAGCCGCCGGTTCTGGGCGGCGACAGCTTTCGCCGGCGTCGCCCTGGACTCCTCATCGCTCGGCGTTTACTTCTCGTGATTCTTCTAGTTTCTGCTAATCACTGTCGCCGACCACTCTCCCCAGATACAGCCGATGGTCGCGGCTCCTCGTCAAGTTCCGGAGGAAGAACATGCACACCAACCACCATCGGAGTTTGTAGGCGGAGCCTCACCATCTTCAACCACCGACCACTTCAACCCATCCCACCTTCTCTCTGGGTAAAAAGCCGAAGAAAAACAACACATGTCTCTAGCAAGATCTATTCCATATAACTCACACTAGTAAAATAAAATGCTATACCCACGTTTTGTGGCTTTTCGTGGGTAATTTTACCATATTTTGCCACGAAAAATATTACACATGACGTTATACCCACGAAATAAAATCGTGGCAAATCGTGGCATTTACCACGAAAACCCACGAGGAAAAACGTATGAAAATTTGCCACGAATTGCCACGTTTCTATTCGTGGCAATAACTACCCACGAAAATATTCGTGAAATTTCGTGGGTAATCCGAATAAATTAAAAAAAATATGTCTCATAATCGACGATAGCAGTGGTGGCGGACGCTAGCGGGCTGTTGGCGGCAGGGACCAGCAAGCAGGCAGCGGCGGCAAACAGTGTTCTGAATTAATTCACGAAAATCTTCATTTAGTAGGACTCGAACCCTAGACCTCAACATATAAAGTGAACAGTTGATAACCACTACACTACATGAACATTTGGTTAACTCTCTACATATCAAATATATATGTATAACTAAAATTTTCCGGGTTTTAGATTCACGGTTAAAAAAATTAGTAGATTTAAAAAATTATAAGTAAATAGTTTTAATTTTATGTAAAGTATATATGTAAATGGTTTAAAGTTTTTATTAAATTATTTATAATGTGGGTATATCTAATTTTTAATTACTTATAAATAATCTACTATTGTGTAATGTCAATAGCTCGCAGAGTAATAAATACCCGATGCCTATAAAAAAATAATTTAAATGTTAGGACAAAATCAAAAACGTAAGTTATATGTAAAATTAAAAATAAGTTAATATAAAATAATAGTTAAAAATTAAATCAAAAGTTAAACAATATATATTAAATAAATATAAGTGCATAATTTTAATCTAAATTTTGTATTTAAAATAATATCATTATATTATTTTTATTTTCTAAATTAAAAGTTTCGAAATGGGAAGTAATAAGAGAAAGAAAAAACTTATGGAATTTATTACAATATGCCTCCAAACAATATATTATATCTTGTAATGTATCGCTTTTTCCATCTTTTTTTAAAAAGATTTTGTAATAAAATATGTTTTATTGTATGTATTTCGCTGAATAATAAATATATTACTAATAGTCTATTATAATTTTATAGTTATAAAACTATCATATACTTATTGATTAGTTATCTTATAAGCTATCTGACAGTTAGAAACATAATAAATTTATTTGTAAAAACTACCCACTTCCCACGGTTTACCACAAAAAATACCCACGAACTGCCACTAATATTTTTGTGGATCCAGGAACCCACGCATTTTTTTGTGGCATTTCGTAGCATATCGTCATGACCCACGAAATTATTGGTGGGAAACCGTGGTAAATATTACCCACGTCTAAATACGTGGGATTTCGTGGGAAAATTACCCACGTTTTTGCTACTTCTTCCCACGATTTTTAAATTTTCGTGGCAAACTTCTCACGCGTGGCACTTCGTGACTAAACGTGACATTAGTGCCATATTTCGTGGGTAATTCGTGGGTATAGAGCCTTTTTTTTAGTAGTGTCATTTACAGGCCATATCCGGTATTCAAACATGGATACCATTATCGGAGCTCAACGCCGCTTCAGTCAGCTATCCTCTTTAACGAATCTGGGTCGGAAACTCATCTCCGGCTACCAAGACATCTCCACCAGTTATTTCCCGCAGCCGCCGCTTTGGACGAGCTAACGTAGAACCTCCCGGAACAGTCTTCGGCAACTCCAGGTGTTCAACCTACTTGGGCCATGGTCGCGAAGAACCACCGAAATCTTAGACAAGCCTCACCGTTGCAGAATCCACCGAGCTACAGTCTAAAGCCACCAAACGGCTAAGTTACTCTCCACTTTGCTCCTCGTCGTCGCTCATCCGACGGACATCCGCGTCGCTCCGATCAAAAAGGCTCGCCGTCGCTGCCATGTCTTCTTTGGTGCAGCCGACAACGGAAGGCTGCTAGGGGCGAAGGAACAATGGCTCAAATAACCGTATCTGTTGCCAGCATTGCCAAAATAACTTGGTAAAAATAGAATTTAGTTTTTATTTTTTTATTAAAACGAAAATTACAAAATGACCAACAAACCAGAAAAAGTCTTCATATTTACAATCCAACCTACCCTAATCGATTTAATTGATTCAAGTAAAAGTAAAAAAAAAAGGTAAGCTCAAAAAAAGAAAAGCGAACCTCTCTTCTGCTTCATCTTCTCTTCTTATGTCGAGAAGATTTCAAATTGATCCCATTCTCAGAGATTTCAAATTCTCAAACTCCTCCACTTTACCACTCCTTCTTCATCTTCTCTTCTTCTATTGCGGCGGAGACGGTGGCCGATATTGTCTTTCTCGGCGGCGGACGAGATTCTCGAAGGTGGCCGATTTCTTCTTCCTCGACGGCTGTCGATTTTTTCCTCCTCGTTGTCTTCTCATTTATCATCGTCGTTGTCTTCTCCTTCAAAGGGTTGTTGATTTTGAAAATCGGGTTTTCAGGGATTTGGGTTATGAGGAAAATCGGCCAAGTTTGATTTTGGGTTATGATGAAAATTGGCGATGGGGAACTCATTGGCGATGTTTGATTTTGGGTTAGGGATTTTTGATTAGAGATTTTGGTTTAGGAAAATCGGTACAACGACAATGTTGAAAATCGGTAGAACAATGACTAAGTTTGATCATGACGTGTTGATTTTGGTTTACGAAAATCAATTCAATTCTCAATTTGATAATCGGTGAAGTTTGATTGTGGATTTAGGGTTTTCCTAATATTGGATTCATTAGATTTCATTTTAGTCATTGTTTGAAAAGGGTTTGAGTTGCTTGAACTTTGAGAAAGGGAAGGTGATTTTTGCTTGATTTTTATAGTAATTGAACTAGCACAAAAGGTATGAGAAACCTATGGAATGATTAATTTTGATTTCTTGCTAAATGCTTGAGTTTAAATTTTTCATGTTAGAAGAATGCCTCCTCGCACAAAGAATGCCTCACGGCGGCCATTAGAAGATGCCCCGGCATCGTCATCTTCATCGTCATCCTCATCGGAGGAAAGGGTATATTTTTGGGTTAAACATCGGAGTTAAACTTGTTAAACTGATTATATTGTGTCAAGGAAGAACTAGTTAAACTTGTTAAACTAGTTAAATCACGAGTATCTTACTCATAGAAGGAAATAATGAGAGCAGGATAATGGCTGGAATCATGGGAGATGTTGATGATGAGGATGTCGATGATTACATTGTTGATGGTTGGACGCGCATTTTAAGTAGAGGTGGGCAAATATTTTGGGAAAATCTTTTTGAAAAAGATGTTGCTCCTCGAAGAGATGGTGCTCCTACTGCTCACGGTGGTGCTGCTGCTCTTCCTGCTCGTCATGATGCATCTCATGATGCACATCGTGATGCTCCTCATGATGCTCATCGTCATGCTCGTCGTCATGATGCACCTCGTGATGCTCCTCATAATGCACCTCGTGATGCTCGTCGTCATGGTGCTTCGTCTTCTAGACCTCCATCTGATTTTGATATTCTAGATCTGCGTCTTCTAATTCAAGATGAGTTCCGAAAGCTGAATGAAAAAGTTGATAAGAAGTTTGATCTTCTGGATAAAAAAAATTGAAAACCTTCAGAAGGAGCATACATGGGATTCTCCTCTTCATACATGGGATTTCCGGTTCATCCTCCCACTACTCATGAGGATGGTCCTAATGGAGGTACTACTGAAACACCTACTGCTGTTAATGATGATGCTGGTGATCCTCCTGTTGTCATTGCTCCGGGGGGTATTGTTGATGACGTTGGTAAGTTTAACTAGTTTAACTGTGTAGTTTAACTAATTTAACTGTGTCATTTAACTAGTTTAACTGTATGTTTATGTGTTGATATAGAGGACGCTGTTGATCCTCCTGCTGCTATTACTTCGGAGGGTGTTGTTGATGATGATGCTGGTGATCCTCCTACTCCTATTGTTCTGGAGGGGGTTGTTGATGATGATGCTGGTAAGTAGTTTAACTTTGTAGTTTAACTAGTTTAACTATATGTTTATGTGTAGGTATAGAGGACGATGTTGATTCTCCTGCTACTATTGATCCAGAGAGTGCTATTGTTTTATGGACGCTGACGGATGATAATGCTGGTAAGTAGTTTAACTTTGTAGTTTAACTAGTGTAACTGTATGTTTATGTGTAGTTTAACTAGTTTAATTGTATGTTTATGTGTAGGTATAGAGAACGTTGTTGATCCTCCTGCTGCTATTGCTCCGGAGGGTGTTGCTGATGATGATGCTGGGAAGAAGAAGATGAAGAGGACGAAGTCAAAGCATATCAGCACCCCATTCACAGGAGGGAAAAGAGGTGGAAAAGGTGTAGAAAGAGGTAGGAAGAGTAAGAAGAATAAGAAGAGCAGAGATGATTAATAGTAAGAAGACTAGGGATGTTTTTTTTATGTATTTATGAATTTAGTTTTATGAATTTATTAACTTGGGATGTTTTTGTTTAGTTATGAGCTTTTGTTCCATGAATTTATTAACTTAGTATTATGAATTTTAGAACATAGTTAACCAGTTTAACCAGTTTAGCTAGTTTAACCCGTCACATATAGTTTAACCAGTTTACCCAGTTTGACCGACATTAAAGTGCTCAATTTTGTGTTCCACGTAGCACCAAGAATGATTGCCACGTGGCACCGTCATTTTCTGGTGCTGTCATTTTCTAGCGCCGTCTTTTTAGTACACATAGTTTAACTAGTATTCTAGTAGTACCAACTTATAACATAGTTTAACTTTCATGGCTAAATCAATTTAACTAGTTTAACCACATTTTAAAAAATGTTAATTAGTTTAACTTATGAAAATAGTTTTTTAACATATAATTAACAACTTTTTGTGATGTAATATATGATAAAATTCATGTTTATCTGATTTACATAGTTATTTAGTAAACATTAGTAAGTGACCTTAAAGGTATAAGGAAGATGAATAAAAATGTAAAGGTTCATGTAATAATCACTTAAATATTATAAGCTATTTTTTTTTGCCAAAATTATGTTGTTATATACGTTTACTTACGTATATAATAACGTTTTCAATAAAATTTATTGAAATACATACGTAATTCTTGCGTTTCTAAATACAAAAACATAATAACATAGTTTAACCAGTTTAACGAGTTTAGCCAGTTTTCCAAGTTTTAACTATTTTGACTAGTTTAACCAGTTTAACCATCTTCAGATATTTAAACTATTTTAACTAGTTTAACATAGCTAGACAAATTTTCACATAGTTTCTCCAGTTTAACTAGTGTAACCTGTTATACCCTGATTTAAAACGAAAGCAAAAACCATAATCCAATTAATTAAAATGCAACATAGTTGTACACAGTAAAATAAACAAATAAACAACAACAAAACAAAAACAACTAGCGAGTTTTTGTCCTTCGTCTCCTTTCTCCAACCGATGGAAGCCTAAGTTCTTGGTTTCTTCCCTTTTTCTTATCGTTATCCGGAGGTAAGACACACATATTTTCAACATACTCGGGAACATTCCATTCAGATTTATGGGATACCGGATAAATGGTCTGATAGTACGCTAATGCCCATTGCTCCATAAAATAATAAGGCGAGCAGAACCCATGCAGATCGACATCATCCACCGCCGTTTCTGCGTGTGTAGAAGCTGTTGTAATTGCATGTTCGCATGGATATCGGTCTATGTCAAAATGCTTACAGCTACAAGTTTTTCTGTCAAATCAACCAGATACTCTTTGCAATCACTTCCCATTATTCCAGCGATGTTCCCTTTTTTCTTTTCTTGGAAGTACTCGCAGTTACCCGACTACATGTATACAACTTATTGTAAGTTCTAATTGAAAAACGATCCGAGTCCTTATCTTTCGCAGCTCGTACATACCATTTCAACCTTTGCCACGACATTTTGCCACAAACAACGTAGTTGTCGACTTATCTGTAATATATTCAAAACAGTTCTGATGTACAGCTATGTCAATTAAATCTTGCACTTCCGCTTACTCGAAAATTCTTGCTTTACAACCATATCAATGCCATCATCCCAATCAACATCCACAACCTGAGTTCCTTCTACATCACGTGTATCTTCATGGTCACCATCACCGATATTAAAGTTTTCATTAGCTGAGCTATAAAGAACAATCTACAATCCCGCACCACGCTTTAGAGGTTCAGATTCTATGTTATAAACAACTATTCCATCTTCATTAAATCTAGCATCACTCGCAAACTCCTCAAAACTTACACAAACTCTACTTGATTGACCTCTACTTGATTGACCTCTACTTGGTTCATCCTCTCTTAATAATTGGGAACCATCCAGATTTTTTTCTACACATTCCACTACCTCCACGTGCAAACCAGATATTGACGCATCCTTTTTACATGCCATAATATATCCTACGATATCTTCGTCATCCTCGATATAAGATATCATCTTTGGTTTTACCCATCGACGTTGATAATAACTTATCTTCAGCAACTTCGATTCATTTACCTTCACCTTTCGGCATATTTTACCAACCAAAGATGAATAACTCATTTGTTTCCAATTTCTATCCATATATATGGTATAACACCGATGTTCTCTTGGATTCCATTGTATATCATCTCCGTCATGTGAGTAATATCCTCCGTAATTAAAAGATATGTCAATCATCGCCACCTGAAAAAATAAAATAAACGACATCAGTATATAGTAATTGCACATAGTTTAACTAGTTTAACTTTATGTACATAGTTTAACTAGTTTAGCAAGTTTAACTAGTTTAGCAAGTTTAACTATTTTAACTAGTTTAACAAGTTTAACTAGTTTAACAAGTTTAACTATTTTAACTAGTTGTACTATCTAGTTATACCCAGATTCTAGTTTTGCCCAGATTCTGATCTGAACCTAAAAATTCAGATCGTCACTTCTCAATTCAAACTCATAATCCACAATAGCATATAACCTTGAATCAACACAAGAATAGGAATCACAAAAATCGACAATCAAAATCAAATCTAATAAAATCGGATTTCTTTACCAATTCAAAGCCGGCGACAACAAGTGGCGAGCGGCCACAGGCGAGAGGTGACAACGAGGGGCGGCGGAGGTGGATTGGTGACAGCGGTGGAGTTAGATCGATGATAGCGACGTCGGAGGTAGATCAACGACAGCGACGGGGAGGTAGAGCGGCCGCGTAGGACTTTTTTTTTAGATCGCGATTAGGAAGAGGAAAAGAGAGGGAGAAAGAAGAAAAGAAAGAAAAAAAATTGTTTATTTAATTTTTTAATTATTGTATAAAGGGTATAATGGAAATTGCATATTATTTTGTTTAATGAAGGTTAGGTAGCCTTAAGTAAAGTTAGATAGCATTGTGTTTTTCAAATAAGGTTACTTCATCACTTCACTCTAGGGCGAACCATCACCAACTACATGGGCTTTGGGCCGTTTCAAATCTGTAACTCAATTCTTCGGGCGGGCCTTCGTGGTCCGATCTAGATTGTATCCCTCTGGGCCTGCGAGCCCGTTATCATTATGAATAATGAGTTTGAGCTTGTATTGCCTGCTGGGCTTTTAAAAAACTTAATGATAATTAAGTTGTTGAAAACAAAAAAAAAGCTAAATTTTTTTTTTCTATTGTCCAAAGCAGTATACTCACATTTGTTGATATCATATAAACAAATAAATTTTGTCACGCTTGAGTATATATTCATTTAGTGACTATATGGTTATCAACAAATAATATTAAGGTTGTTTTATGCAATTGTCTCTTATGGGTGGTTAGTTAAAACAACTTATATTTTTAAACTTTATTACTAAAACGACCTTAATATTTGGATATTACTGAAATAACCTAATTCTGTTTAAAATGGCCGTTTTACCCTCAATTCGTTTGGTGACAAAAAAAATAATTACGAAAATGCCATTAATGAATTTCTGCCACGTCAGCGCTCGAAAACTTAAGTCTACGAGAGCTATGACGGTAGACTAAGAGCTCGGACGATAAATTTTACCAGAGAATGACGGTAGACTTTAGTTTTTTTATGAAGTGGTAGACTTACTTGGTAAAGTTTACCAGCTTTGACGGTAGACTTATATTAAACGTAACGGTAGATTTTAGTTGAAAAATAACGGTAGACTTTGGCTTTGTCAGTTATGGTAGACTTACACGGATAAGTCTACCGTAGTTACGATAGAGTTTAATTGGAAAACATGGTAGACTTACATTTTCATGTTACAGTAGATATTATTTTCTATGTAACAGTAGACTTATATGTTGTTTAACGGTAGATTTTTTAATCAGCGTTGACTTGTTGACTTTTTTTTGTATACTTAAGATTTTCTGGTAGACTTAAGTGACTTTGATAGTAGATTTTGTAACCCGTGGTAGATTTATCTCGTTATTTATGGTAGACTTTATGATCAGTTAGTTATGGTAGACTTTTGCCTCACGCGGTAGATTTATTATGTTTTGGTAGACTTTGTTCACATGGTAGAAGACTTAATTTGGTAGATTTCCAGAATTTTGGTAGACTTTATATTCCTGATGGGATAGATTTTAATTTGTATTACGGTAGACTTGGATACCTCCCATGGTGGTAGACTTTGTTACCTCCTATGATGGTAGACTTTTTGTATCTTTAGTACTCTTCAGCTTTGAAATCCAAGATTTGCTTTCCTTACAACTCATGAATCTTTCAACCCTCTCCTCAGCAAACTTGTTTGTGTGTTTTACTATCATGTTGTGCATCAGTCTTATCCAATTACTTAATAGAAGTCAGTTAAACTCATCTTTGAATTGGTGAGAGGACATAGGAGAAGTTTATTCGTGACTATGAACAAAGACTCGCGATAGTGATGACTACAATTGGGTGGTGTTGCTATACTAAGTCAGAGGAGAAAGAAGTAGAATCAACGGAAAAGCTTCATTGCGAGAACTTATTGGGTGTTTACTAGAACTTTGTACCTTTAGTAATCTTGTACTTAGAAGTTTTTCACTCAAAAATTCATAAAAGGTTCTTTACAAAACATAGAAATACCAACAACAAAAAACAACAAACATAACATAACAACATACTTATCTACTTAAACAAACAGATAGACAAGGATGACCACAACAATCACTGCAATACCAAGATCGTACATAAGCTTCATCTCATTGTCATTCCATAGACCATACACTTGTGTTCGAAGATGAGTTGTCATTGTCGTCGTTCGTTCTCGCTTAAAAAGTCTACCAACAGACCTGTAAAGTCTACCATAACATACAATAAAGTCTACCGTAATATACAGTAAAATTCTACCATAACATAAGTAAAGTCTACCATAGCGTAGAGTAAAGTCTACCGTAACATACAACAAAGTCAGCATTCCATCATTCCAGCATCAAATTGTAAGAAATTCCAGCATTCTCACCTTAAGTTTTCTTGCATTCTTGCATTCTTGCAGAAGCTCTTGATAGTTGGCTTTGAGATGCTACTTGGATCCTGACCAACTTTAACTAGAATAACATTTTACTCTCTGCTCCATGGAAAGAAAATCAGCTTCAGCTTTGAAAAGTCTCTTTTAAAAGATAATTGTATAGTACAAATGTACAACTGACAACTTTTAAGTAGGAAACAACAAAATATGCGCCTCTGTATCACACAATGACTTATCAATCTTTATATGCAAAAGCATAATGAGAAGAAACCAAAGGCTAGGAGGAAAAAGAAGTAACAGACAAAGTTAAAGTGGAAATATGGATAGCCAGAATACAAACCTCCAACACTTTCATCATGTAGTCATTAAAGCTTAGAACATTATCCTTTTAGGCTTCCTGTATAGCTGATACCATAACCATTTCATGAATCTTAAAAAAAAAAACAATATATATCATAACGGCCAAGCATCGCCAAGACAATCAATCTATATTATAATATAAAAAGAACATAACAACATGAAACCTCACATCCAACTCATACATATGCATATGAAAAAAATATTTATCTTGTTCATTGCTCAGAACTTATCATTAGTGCTTTTGCAAAAAAGTAAGTAGAGCTAAGCAAGGAGGTTTTGGAGGATAAATCAAATTATTACTTTTGATTTAACTTCACTTACCACAGAGCTTACAAGGTTATTAGCTCGCACGAAATGAGAGTCTTCTTCAGCCACCAAAGGTATTGAAGGAAACAGTTTGGAAAGCTCTGCAATCACAAATAAGCAAAGCTAAGGCTCAATTTGGAATCTCTACAACATTAATCAATTAAACCATTGATTCTACACAATCGAGAAAAGCTCAAACTAGTTGGATTCATTTATCTTACCCAAGCTGACTTAAGCTTGCACTCCAAAATCAGCAATTGTAACTGGAGTTTGATCATTCTTCTCAACAATCGTCTATTTCGAAGAAAAAAGCGATCTTTTGACCTAAACAATCGTCAAAACCAAGCTTTAATAATAGACACTAATATGAAATTGTGGAAACAACGGAGGTAAAAAGATTAACTTACATCAACAGAGAGACAACAAGCTCTATCAACAATATCAATGGCGGCTTCAACCTCTTTATGATAATGAAAACACGAAACTCGTCGAAGATAATGAAAAGCCAGGAGCATACGGGGAACAAAGAGAAGAAATCAAATACAGAATCGTAGCTTCCGATATCGTCTTCGGATCTCTTGATTGAGTTGTGAAAAAAGCACTTTTAACTAAAGCTCAAGAGTCACCAAATATCAAAGTTCCTTTGGCAACTTATCAAGACGGCGGTTTCGGGTTCCTTTGGCAGTTCCGATATCGACTTCAGAGCTTTCTTCGCTTTGGCACCCATGTTGTTGTCGTTGCTGAGAGAGAGAGAGGAGGAAGAGAGAGGAAGAGGGTGATACAATCAATTAGGGTTTAAGCTAAAGAAAAAAAAATCTGTGGCATTTTTGTAATAAAAAAATCAGAGACTGGTTTTTATGTCTTTTTACCAACTCTTTAAAAGAAGAGGTTGGTCTAGTAATATCAAATATGATGAAGGTTGTTTTATGCAATTGTCTCTTATTTATATTATTCTGCAATATATTTGATAACGGTTAAGGTATTTTTTTTGTTTTTACATATTTTGTTAATAGTTAAATTTATTCATGGGAACTTTGATTTATCTAGTTGTAGATATAGAATTTAATATGTTATTTGAAAATATCGATGGTTACTGTTTGAAAGTAAAAAAGTTTGTTTGGAACTTGTTATATCTAATTGTATTTGAAAACCGGATAAATCATGTTATCCAAAAAACCGAATAGGATTTCTAAAATAAAGTATATGAAAATGTTTCCTTTTTCTTTTGTTACAATATGATTATTGATCGTTTTTTTTTCTTATCTTCGTCTCTTTTATCATTTATCTTTTTTCTATCATAGAAAATTAAATTTCCATCTTAATTCTCATCTATTTTAATATTATTTATATTTCCCTTTGTTAGATATAAAACTACCCAAATTGCATTTAAATTTGTGAATCTAGTTCTAAATTAAATTATATTATTTATTTAATTCATAAAACTTATTTGATATCTTAAGAGTTTTAAAATTATAGTTGTGACACAACTGAAATCAATTAAATATTAACTAGAAATTGTCCCGTACTACAACACGGGTTAATGAATCTAAACAAATCTGACTTTTTTAAGAGTAAAAAATTTAATAATATAATAATGTACAAATCAATATCCGATTTTGTAAATAAAATTAAATCAGATTCAAACAAATCCGATTTTTTGGAATATTAACAAATCCGATTTTTTTTGTACCCACAATAATCGATTATAAACAAATCTGATTAACAAATTCGATTCTTTGGAAATAGTCAAAAATCTTTTGGAATATTAACTTTGATTTTTTTATTAACCATAAATTAAATGATTTAATTAAATATTTTATTAAATGATCACATAATAACTAATAAGTAAAATACTTTAATGAGAGATTAAAATTTGTTCTTTGAAGTAATGGCAATTTGATGTAAATATTAACACTTTTTAATGTTTATTTATAAATGTACTCCCCAAATAATATATAGGGGATAAAATGATACAACCGAACTTTTTAACTTATAATTTACTATATTTTATTGATAGAATTTTCAGTTATATGATTTAGAATATGAGAATTGATTTTTAAATTCCTTTTATAATTCGATATGCTAATACAAAGGGTATAATTAATATGTGAATCAATTTAATTTAATTATTAATCCCACGAGTTCTAGCTAGCAATCCGACCTAATTTATTGTTCGTTTCCGAAACAAGTTAATCGTTTGTACATTATACACTTTTTGCTTACAAGGATTACAAACGAGAAACCCGGCACAAAATCCGCAATCATCGAATCTAACAGAAGTAGTTTCGGGACTGGGAAGATAGGCTTTTAACTCTGACCATGTCCGAGGCAGAGGTTGAAGAAACTAAAGCTTCTGCTGCAGCAAACTGGATCTGATCAATCAAAGCGTGTGTATTGCCTTCAACCGCCAAAATCTCTTCAAGCTGCTTACTTCCGATCACAACTTTCACTTTCCAAACTCCATTCCTTCTTTGCGGCGACCCTTGAATCTTCGGCCCTACTCCTCTAGGGCTTGTTGTACCTTGTCTAACAAGGTACCCTAGGGATTTCTCCCTGGTTATTGGCAAGTAGGTGCATCTCCGGCTTCTGTAATATTCTTCCATTATGTTTCTTCTGGAATCTGTCTCAATTACGTTGTCTAAACCACCACCATCGGATACTGCTCTTTGAGAGCAATTCCCCATCTTTACAGAAACTAAAACTGAAGAAAAAAAAAAGAAAGAATCAGAGAGTTTGAAATTAGATTTTGAGTTTGATTTGACTGTTTTTGGTTCAAGATAGGTTTATAAATACTAAATAGATAGTAACTCCGAGACAAGAATTGATCAAACAGTCTCTTCGTTGTATCTTAATCACTGCATGTGATACTCCGCGCTGTGTATAATATTATTATTACCCTTATCCTCACCCTTTGAAACTCCATTTTCTTTAATTTGTCTTTTTTTTTTTTTTTCGTGTTATTTTTCTTTTCTGAATATAATCCTATAAATGCCAGCAATTAATATAGTTACATAATATAATGCATGTGTATGTAGCAAATAATTTGAACAAGATATCTTCGGAATAGACTAAGTAATTTCTTTAATAATACCTATATATATACAAACTATAATATGTACAAAATATTATCATAATACAAGCAGTATATGTATACATAAGGACAAATAGTTAATACGACCCGTGGGTTGAATCAATAATGTGCTTGATTCCCATTTATTAATTTTGGAGTTGCACTATGCAAATATCTAAGCTATTACATTAGGAACATCATTCTTATATTGTTTTTTTTTTCAACTTAAGGATAATTTTATTTTAGGACTATTTGGGTTGGTAGGACTAGGGATGGAATATCAGAAACGAGATCCCGTGACCTTATTTAATTTTAATACGCATATCAGTAACACAGATAAACACCAATTATCATTTTCATTAATCATTTACTCTTGCATAATGTGTATGCAATCTGTTTTAGTTTAGTAATAATTATAAAAATTAAACTTGAAGTTTTATCATTTGATTGAAAATTTGGTGTTCCTACATATTTGTTTTATTAAAACTTAATCAGTTAAGTGACAAAAAAATAATTATTATGTACTCTACTTTATGTCATCGATAACTTTGATCATCAAAAAAATCAATTTAATAAAACTCATTACTCTGATCATCGAAAAAAAAACAACGTCTACTCCAAATTTAAGGTTCGAATTCCTCCTTAATCCCTGAGGACAATAAGGTTTTGTAACATTAATTAAAAAATTTCTTACACTTAAGTCTAACCTCTATTTCACTTCTTTTATTAGTGACCAGGAGACTTGGAGCAACCTTCTTTCCTTGGGTCCAACTTCTCTTCACCGTGTACTGAAATTCACGCAAATTTAGCAAGACTTAGTCCCGTGAGCTTGGTCTTCTCATTAGGTTCCACTTACAATCAAGGATTGACCACATTTGGACAAAACGAAACAGTTTGAGTTATGTCAACACTTCTATCAACCACTATAGAGTGTATAAGAGGATTGAGAGAGAACTACAGAACCGAGGATATTAGTAACGATGAACCCACTCTAATTTTGGTTGAATAATGATCTTAATTTGTGGTTTTTTACTCCATTTTTCTTCTTTGCTTTTTCCTTTGTATAGTGTATTGGTCTGAAGACAGGTCGTGTAACTGCAGTCTGCAGACTACAAAATATGTTAACTGTAACTGCTTAATCATATTAAATTGTGATAAATTCATGTTAAATACTTACCGGTTAGAAAGTAACTCTTCACCACAAAAATTGCAACTTGGTAAGGTTTAATTGAAGGGCTTATCAACATTTGTAAGAAGATAGAAAGGAAAAGTAACAACACACTTCTATTAAAGTCACATACTCATGAACAACACATTTTCAACTGCTATATTTCTTCTTCTCATCCATACTCAGTTTATGTTTTTTTCAGTATATTGACTCTAAACTGCAGAAACAAACATAAGCTATATATATAAAGAGAAGTCGGCGTTACAACCTTTGAGCTACTTTTTAACATCGACTACAGTTACTTCCAGCGTGCATGATTAAATCATTGTCAATCGTATATCTTTCCAAAAGCTTAATTGGTCTTAACAATGATGCAATATATATATACTAAAACTCCAATGGAGAAATAACACTCAATTTTGTGTACATACATCTGTTGCTCACCATATCAAACAAAGAAACTCAACGACCTTATTGCAAAGGCCATCTAATTTAAAGACAAAGACATACCTCTTTGCTTGATGATGTATTTCATCATCAAGACACTAATATATTGTTATCTTGCAACATTAGCATATCCCCTTACTATTAATTGGAGAATACAAATAAGAAAATAAACATAATATATGTTAATATTTATTTTTTATGCCATTGATATTAAGAACATTTGCTAATTTATTATTAAGATTATAATTGTAAATTTAATTAGCACCTTAAAAACAGAATTAAATCGTGATCTTTCAGGATATCAATATTTCGACTAAAGAATATCCAAAGATTCGCAATATTTTTTGGAGAATAAATTTATAGAAATAACATTTAATTTGTTAAATGACAAATAATAACATAACTCAAAATTATTATTTAAATATAAAATCATTGTAATATTTTAATCAAAATTTTTGAATAGAATTTAAATTTAAATAATTCAATACGCGCTATAGCGCGAGATAGAATATAGTTGTAATATTATTATGAAATTTTTGAAATTTTCATAAGAACACGCTACTTAAATTTCTAAAGAACACATAATCATACCTATGTAAGTAACTTTTCACCATTGAAGATTGGGTTGCCTGCTAAAATCACCCCCTATAATATCAACCAACACTCAAACCCCCCAACTTGTTTCTTCTACCCAATATCATCCCCATTTTTCAATCTCTGCCCAATTCCACCAAATATCAAAATTAAGCAAAATTGCGGTCAATTTGTGCAGATTACATTTCTAAATTGTGTTTAGTCGACCCGATTTCGGTTTATTAACCAGTAAACCTGATCGAAACTATCTAATTAATTAAACTCGATTAGGAAAATAAAACCCCCAAACTATTTACGAGATTGCCATCATCTTCTTCCTCATCTTCGATTTTCAACGATGAGCTCATCTCAATCATATCTTATTGTTGCTTCAATCTCAGAAATCTCAGTTTCTTGATCAATCTGATTTCTTCATCTTCTTTTCATCTCTTAAAGAATTACCAATCGACGTTTGCTCAACGAGTGTTTCAGCTTCCGGGTTTAAACCTAACCCGAAAGTTGTAGAATTGGTTTGGAATCGATTTCTTCATCCGGAATCCAGTCTGATGATAATGGAGTTAGCTGGTTATGGAAAAGTTGCAGAAAGTTAAAGAAATCGAACTTGAAATCTTTTGGAAGCATTGGAGAAATCTCGTTTTGGGTTTGTGTTTGAAGAATCTTGAATCGATTTGAGATTTTTGTTCGATTTAGGGATTCTTACAATGTCAACACAACAAGGAATATATTTTGGTTTGATTTGGGGATTTTATATTCCCAATTGGGTTTAATTAGTTAGATAGTTTGGGTCGTGTTTAGTGGTTAATAAATCAAAATCGGGTCGACTAATCGAAGAAGATAGAATACTTCAGAGATAAAAAAGATGTCTCTTTCACATGACTAATGCCAACAAATCTTTCCTTTACCATCCAAAATTTATCAACGAAGCGAAAAACCACAACCATTTGTTCTTTATCTGAAACATCAGCAGATTCATCTACCAATAATCAAAAGACGTCATTATCAATTTTTTGGATAGCAGATTTAGTTACTTCTTCTGCAAAGCAATGCACAATGTCTTTTTGAATTGGAGAAGATGTCATCTGATTATTTATAGGAGCATTGTTTAACACAACCTTGCTTACATCCTCATTCTGACCAGCTGTATATTTCAGAAGCTCTAAGAAATTACCTTTGTTAGATGACTCTTTTTTCTCATCATGAGCACGAAAAGATAAGCCTTGGTGTAACAAGTGTCTTGAAACATTAATGGAAGCACTCAAGTGAATTCAATACTCATTTTTCACAACATCAGTTTGTTTATGTAAAGCATGTATGATAGACTGACCTTATCTCATCAAATCTTCACATTTTTTTTAGCATTGCTATGAAAATTGTTATGATCACTGACATGCTTGCTTAAGCTATCAGGTTTATTCCAACAAGAAAACTAGTTGATACAAAAGCATCACTCCCATCTTGTTTTGAAACTTGAACTCTGAACAAATAACAAAACAAGCAAAACGCATTTTCTTCTTCTACACTATACTCTAACCAATCAGGATATTGATCAAACCATTTTGGATTAAAGCGTCGTAATATAGCTCCTATTAATTTTTGTTTGAAAGTATGACCACGAGGTTGACAAGGTCCTCTAATCAAATATTTGCGTCGTAACTCATCTCTTTGATTAGGATGATAATCTTGAATGCTTTTTCGTTTTGCTGGATCACATGGTAAATCATCCAAATTGATATCAGATGGTGGAGATTTTCTCTTCAAAAAACGTTCCATTGTTTTTGATATCACCTACGAAAATATAACAAAATTACATATCAGAATAATAAAACATACTACATCTTTTTTTTTTGTCAACAAGATTACAATAAAAAATTAAAACGGTTTGAAAATCCAGACCGGGGATAAGAGAATACATAGCTCACCTCATGTGATAATACTCTTGCACTTACTGCTAAGGTATCTGCTTGGACATTGCAACGCCGTGGTATATAAGACAGCGAAAAGGTTACAAAACCTTCCTTGAACTTCTTGTAGTCGTCTAAAACATCTCGAACGATGGTCACTCCGTTGGGACATGCACCATCTTCACTAGTTCTGAACAGTTCGTATGAAAATTAACATACTTCATCTTCTCTTTTTATTTTTGTTCATATTATAGAAAATCAAATACCCAGATTAAAAGTATAACCTTTGGAACCTAATCAGAACACAATCAGATCAAACAATACTTTTGTGATAAACTGATAATAGATGATTGAAGAAAATAAAAATCAAACTATTACCTCAACTGCAGAAAATATTGTTCCTAGAAAGAATTTGGTTTGGGTGATCGATTGCTTGGGGGAAACAAATAAAAGAAGTAATTAGGAAATTTGACATTTTTTGTTTTAGGCAATCTCTTGGTTTCCTTATTGATAATCATTAATTAACAAAATGCCGAGTTTTTTGGTTTTAACCAACTAGTCATTTATTATCCCACTAAGAGTAGTTACAATGGTTTGTTGTAAAAGAGTTTACAACAGTTGATAATAAAAATATTCAGTACAATGGTTTGTTTTTGTTGAATCAGTAATGAGATGGCATACGTTCGGTTGAAACCCATCATCTATGTTGATAAAAAAAAAACAGAGACATGTGGCATTGAATGATTGGTTGCTGAGATTTTAGATTTGTTTTTTCCCCTTAATCATTTAACATCAATTATCTCACAATAATTCTATATATATATATATATATATATTTTTTTTTTTAGATACCAAAATTCATCATTTTTCATACTCTATAAATAGAAATTTGTTTTATTTCATTTGGACACAGAAAAAAAAACCACCTTTTTTACTAAACTTTTCGATTATTCTACAATAAACTTCTGTTTTGCCTATAAACCTCGTTTTAATTAGATGGATCCCAATTATCCGCTTCAAAATTAGTCTTCTAACCAACCCCAACATATACCAAATTATGGATATCCACCAAATTTTTTCATGCCATCAGCTGTTCCAAACCATCTTCCATATTACGGATCGATGATGCCGTATTCATCTGAACCACCTCCATATTCTTCTACTCCAACGGGTAATGAATTTCTGGAATTTTCTACACAAATGACTCTTGGTGGAATGAGCGGTGTTCATGAAACCACTCCATATGCAGAAGATTCAACTTCTACTCGGCGGAGAAGCCCAAAATGGACCTCTGAGCAAAATTTGGTGCTCTTAAGCCGATGGATTACACTACAGGAAAATGAGGCATTTATAGCGGTGCATTATAGCGTTTCTTGTTATTTTGCTATGGTTTTGTTTTTAATAGCGTTTGTTATTTTGTAAACGCTATGAAATTATCGGCTGTATTGATTAAAAAAATGGTGACGCTTAGAATACATAGCATTAATATTTTAAAACGCTATCTAAGTTGAAAGCGGAAAGACAGATTAATAAACTTATTTGCCCCGCTTAACACTTAGTGAAATTTTCAGAATCCCTCCATTCTCGTTCCCTCTCATCTCACTCAGAGAAATTCATCTCCTCTCACTCTCCCGCTAGTTTCACTTTCAGATTTCGCATCTTCTTTGATTTCTCAAGCTCCTCTGCTATTCTCACTCTCCTCCTGCTGTCGTGCACATCGATTTCCAAAGCTATCCGCCTCCTAATCAACCTCGATTTGTCAGAAGCAAAACTTTTCGATTGAAGGTTAGCTTTAATTTGGTTCTGGCTGCTCGATGTCATAGATATTTAGGGTTTGGAAACTATTATCGCTGGTTTACAAACATCTTTGAGAAAAGGGTTTGCGAAATTTTAGGGTTTTCGTTTCAATTTGGGGCTAATTTCAGAAGGTCATCGTTTCAATTAGTGGTTTCGATTTAGGTTTACGATTTAGTTTCGTTTGTACCAATGAGAGGTTAATCGACATCGATTTCATTTGTTTCACTATTTTTGGGTCTGATTTCACTGTTCTTTGATTTCACTTTGGTGTGAGAGCTGTTGCAGTGTTGTAAAATGGACAAGTCATGGGTTTGGCTTCCGAGGTATGGACTTGTACACAGTTCTCGAATAAGAATGGAGAACCACCAGAAGTATTTGAAGAAGAATCCGAGTTTAAGAAGAAATTAGAGGATGCAAAAACTCCCCTCTACTCGAGCTGTCCAAACTACACCAAAGTTGCAACAATTATGGGTCTATACCGCATTAAAGTTAAGAGTGGAATTTCAGAGAATTTCTTTGATCAGATTTTGACTATGGTTCATGACATGCTTCCTGAAGGTAATGTGCTTCCAAAATCCACAGCTGAGATAAAGAAATTCTTGAAGGTCTTTGGTTTTGGTTATGAGGTTATTCATGCTTGTAAGAATGAATGTATTTTGTACCAGAAGCAGTATGAGGAGATGAGTAGCTGCCCAAGATGTGGTGCTTCAAGATGGGAACTTGATAAACATTCTGGTGAGACAAAGAATGGGATTCCAGCAAAGGTTCTCAGGTATTTCCCGATCAAAGACAGATTCCAGAGGATGTTTAGATCGAAGATAATGTCTAAGAATTTGCAATGGTATTTCAGTAATGCTTCTGAAGATGGAACAATGAGACACACGGTGGACTTATTGACTTGGACGCAGGTCAATGCTAAATGACCACAATTCGCAGCTGACGCGAGAAACCTTCGGCTTGGTATATCTACAGATGGGATGAATCCCTTTTCTATCCAGTACACAAAGTATAGCACATGGCCAGTGATGTTAGTCAACTACAACATGCATCCAACTATGTGTATGAAGTCAGAGAACATAATGGTAACCCTTCTGATTCCTGGACCAACTGCACCCAATAATAACATCGATGTTTATCTTGCTCCTTTGATTGATGATCTGATTGATTTGTGGAATGAAGGTATCCATATATATGACTCATTATTCCAGGAGAATTTCACACTTAGAGCTATACTGTTATGGAGTATCAGCGACTATCCAGGTTTGGGGACCTTGGCTGGATGCAAAGTAAAAGGGAAACAAGCATGTAATGTATGTGGAAAGGATACAACATATAAGTGGTTGAAGTTCAGTCGAAAGCACGTCTATTTAGAAAATAGGAAACGACTCAGGCCTGGGCATCCTTACCGACGCCGGAGAGTTTGGTTTGACAACACTGTGGAGGAAGGTACTGCTAATAGAATTCAAACAGGAGCTGAGATATTTGAGCTACTAAAGGATTTTAAGAATGAATTTGGAAATCCTTTGGAGAAAAAAAGCAAAAGGAAAAGATCAGGTTTGGTTGAAGATGAGGAGCTAACCCTTGAAGAGTATGAAGAAGAGACTGACCAATGGAGATGGAAAAAAGGTCCATTTTATTTGATTTACCTTACTGGAAGGTTAGTATTCTGTCTATATAGGTATTTATAAAGTTACTTTAATCTGTTTATCATTTTCTAAACATTTTTCTCTTTTTTGTTTTATGGGTTAGGATATGCCGGTGCGTCACAACATAGACGTAATGCATGTGGAAAAGAATGTGTCTGACGCCATTCTTTCCATTTTGATGCACAATGCTAAGTCTAAAGATGGTGTTAAAGCACGACAAGATTTAGAAGATATAGGGATAAGAAGAAACTTACACACTGAGCTACGTGGGAAAAAAATGTACTTACCTCCAGCTGCTTATTGGCTGACCAAGGAAGAGAAGAAGAGATTTTGCAAGAGGCTATCTGAATTCAAAGGACGAGATGGATATTGTGCGAATATCGCCAATTGTGTCTCACTTGATCCTCCTCTGATTGGTGGTTTGAAGTCTCATGATCATCATGTTCTGCTCCAAAACTTGTTACCTGTTGCATTGAGAGGGTTGCTGCCAAAAGGACCAAGGACTGCAGTTAGTAGGTTATGCAACTTCTTCAGTAGATTATGTCAGCGTGTAATTGACCCCGAGAAGCTTATAACACTGGAGTCTGAGCTTGTTGAGACGATGTGCCAAATGGAGAGGTTTTTTCCTCCATCTCTTTTTGATATAATGTTCCATCTCCCTATACATCTAGCACGAGAGTGTCGTCTGGGTGGACCGGTACATTTTAGATGGATGTATCCATTTGAAAGGTACGTAGTTTTTTTGGTTTTTCTATTTTGATATTATAATTAATGTAACCAAATATATGACGATTTTATTGTCTGACTGACACTTAGGTACATGAAAATACTAAAGTCGTATGTTAAGAATTATGCAAGGCCAGAAGCATGTATGGCAGAGGGCTACTTGGCAGCTAAAAGTATTGCTTTTTGCTTGGAGTTTCTGCAGACATCAGTACCTGTTCTAGAGTCTGCAAAACGTAATGAAGATGTGGATTTATATGAGCATTTACTTGAAGGTCGTCCAATTCATAAGGCTAAAGAAGTTACACTATTTGATAAAGAGCGTGACATTGCTCACAGATATGTGTTAATGAATATGGCAGTTGTAAATCCATATGTTGAGTAAGTTGTGATTGTTATTTATTAATTGTTATTTCATTTAAGATTGTTTATTACTTTCACTATCTGAATATTTACTCTTTGGACTTTTAAATTAGTTTGCATCTTGAAGATTTGCAAGATAAAGATGTTCGCTGCAGAAGAAATCAAACTCTTTTATGGAAGTTACATGGGGAACGGTTTTTACAGTGGCTAAAAGAAAAGGTATAAACAAAGTTGCAGATATATCTCTTTCTCTGTTACTCAATAATATTGATATTAACACACTTTCTGAATCTTGTTTTTAGTTTTCATCAGATCCCTACTAAATCAAAGGAACATTCGACAAAGCTGAGATGGTTAACATCTGGTCCAAGACATAATGCTCAGACGTATAAGGGTCTTATCATCAATGGACATCGATTTCACACCGAAGACTTAAAGAGGAAGACTCAAAACAGTGGAGTAGCATATGAAGCACTAACTATGTGTAGATCAAGTGCAAAAGATACTAATCAAGTGGCAGACGTAGTTTCTTACTTTGAAGTGATACAAGAGATAATAGTATTAGACTACCACATGTTTCAGGTTCCATTATTCAAGTGTAAGTGGGCCAACAAAGGGAATGGTCTGAAGGAAGAAGATAGTTTTACGCTTGTGAACTTCACCTTAAACCAAGCAGCATTCCTCCAAGATCCATACATTATGCCTTCTCAAGCGTTTTACTCCAGAGAAGATGATTCATCACCTTGGTTGGTTGTTATGAGGGCGCCACCAAGAGGGTATCATGAGTTAGAGACAGTTGAGGAGTTTGTTACTGCACCATTACCCATCGAAGATAATGATGATTTGGGGAATGAATCTTCTGATGATGAGAGTTTCTGTGTTAGGGCTGATTGTGAAGGGGTCTTAGTCATTGGTTAATTGTGCTATGATTACTAGATAGTTTATTAATTTCTAGACAGTTAGTGGTCCAATTTTTATTACTAGCTAGCTATTAGTTTCTGATGGTTTACTATAGTTTCAGGTGAAACAATATGAAGCAGAAAACTGATGTAGCTACACGTCGCAGTAAGCGTCAATAAGGTGAAGATGCAAGTGTTGAGTCACTGAAGACTCAGTGCAGACGCAAAAAGCTTGTTATGGATCCCAATGTGGAAACAGAAGATACAGAAGTTAGAGAACCAGAAGTTTAAGAAGAAAACGATGATGATGTTAGAGAACCAGAAGTTCAAGAACCAAGTGTAGACACGACTCCCAATGTGGAAACAGAAGATACACAACATTCAACTGAAGCAGGTGAAACTGAGCAGCCACCTACAAAGACAAAGAGACGAAGGGGTTTAACTAGGATGAGCAAAGTTGCTAAAAACCATGATGACAAGATTGAAGTTGAATTTATATCTTCGGTGAACATGTTGGCGTTGGATCCGTAACACTTTCGTCGTTTCTTGGTGTTCTTGTGAGAGAGCATGTACTAGTACTTCTTGGAGATTGGAGGCACCTTGATGAACAGACAAGAGATAGAATGTGGGAGCAGATTCAGGTACTATTTAACTTCTGAAACTATTGTTTTAAATTAGAATATTGTTTTTAAGTTTTAAAACTATTGTAGGCGAGGTTCAATTTGACAGAAACATGGCAAAAAGAAAGTGTGTTTAAGCATATGGGGTGTATATAGAGGTTTTCAAAGTCAAGGCTTGTATCTCTTGTGCGTGCTATAGGGTGTAAAGAACAACTTATTAACTTAAAACTAAGCAATGTTCATTCTGTCTCAGCTTGGATGAATTGGGTGAAGATTAAGAAAGGCAAAGATTTTAAGGTTGTTTAGCTTCAACTTTATTCTAAATAGTTGTTTGTTTATGGATAATTGTAATCTGACAGTTTGGTTTTATTTTGAAGGTCCAAAGTGACAAATTCAGGGAGTTAAGGAGAAGTCAGATTCCCCATACCACTAGCCGCAAAGGAATGGTTCGCTTGGCTCATGAAATGGTATGTTTCTGTTAATTTTATTATAATCTATAAGTCAAAAGATTAAATAAAGATTGCAGGAACTAGTAATATGTAATATGCTTTTGTTAATTGTAGAAGAAGAAGAGTTCAGATCCCACAAAAGTGACTAGGAGTAAGGTTTGGGTAGCAGGACACACACATTCAGATGGGAGACCTGTGAGGCCAGAGTTTGAAGAATCTATTGTAAGCATTCATAATCTTTTTAGCTAGTCTTTTATTCGTTTAGGTTCTACTAATTGAGATCACATATTTGAAATCAGGAAAAAATCAAATCAATTGACAGTGAAATGGAATCCACTGCCAGTATGAGTGTTAAAGATGATGCTGTGAGTCAGGTCTTAGGCAAAGAAAAACCAGGAAGAATTAGAGGAATGGGCAGAGGGGTAACTGCTACCAAGTTAGCATTCATGCATGCTAGAGACTCACATGTACAGAAGCTTGAAGCTAAACAAGCTGAATTGGTGGATGTAGTTCGTGGTTTGCAGGAGCAAGTTCGTGGCTTAACTACATCGAAAAACGTAAGTTAACATCAAGTCTGTTCTTCTAAGTTAGCAATTTGAATCATTGCTGTTTAACTTTTAATTTTCCTTTTCTCCCAGAAGTAACGTGATGATGTATCTAATTCTAAGGTTAGTGATCTTTGCAAAGGAGGACCTGGGTGTCAGATTTTAGACTGGTGTTCATCGGATGACGTTGTCATCGAAAAAGGAGAATTCTGCTCAGCTGAGCCAACATACAAGATTGGACGCATTCCACTTGGTCCTAATGCGGCTGCTATTTTTGTTAAGTCAGTTGTAGATGAAGAAGCATCTGTCTGGAGGCCTACGTCAACTGTGACAACAATTAGCCAAGCTGTTGGATTGAAAATTGCATGGCAATTTGATAAGATTATTTTGGATGAGATGGACTCTTCGGCGATTAATAAGACTTTTAATTCATCGGTAACGGTTTAGATATAATGTTGTAAATTTGTAAGTAGCTGAATCATGTTGATAACTAATCTACTGTTGGTTTTGTTTTTAAACATCACTCTGTAGGCTACAGATGCAAAGGAGGATAAAATCCTCATCTATGATTGGCTTAAGGATGATGAAGTTATTGCTGAGGGTCGTCTTGGGTCAACTGGCCCAAAAACATTGGTAAACAACATTCCTCTTGGTCCAAATGCTGCTATTGTCAAGATTGATAGGGTACTTAATAAAGATGGATCTCTATGGAGACCAAATGAGGAAATGCTGGTGATTGGTGATGCACTTGGTGAGAACATCACTTGGCCTATCCATAAGATCTCTATGGCTAATATACAAGCATCACCTGGGATATCAAAAAGTAGATCACCTAGGGTAAGACTCTAAACCTTCTTAGCCTTAAAATGTTGAAACTGATAAATTTTCTTCTCTGACTGAATGATTTGTTGTTGGAATTGATTTGTGATGAATGGTCTGGAATTTTCTTTGTAGAGTTTTAGTCACAGCTCTAACACCAGCAAGAATGAGAAAAGGAAATGCATCCTCATAGATTGCAAAGGATCTGGGAAAATGGTTGCAGAAGGTCGAGTTTTCTCAACAAATCCAGAAGATGTAGTTCATCATGTCCCCTTGGGTCCCAATGCAAGCAAGGTATGGGTTGATGTTCCTACTATTGAAGATGCACCACTTTGGAGAACAAATTCAGAACTTAAAATCATTGCTGATGCTTTGGGCAGTATAGTTGCTTGGCCAAACGACAAACTTGTGTACTTTAAATAAGTGGTGTTGTGTTTGTGTTTGAACATGTACTTTGGTTTTAATAAAACATCTTCTGATTTATGAATATTTGTTGGTCCAAAAAATTGTATTACACAGGTCCTCATTGCAAAAAATAGATAACAGATCAATTCATCGTAAAACTAAAATGCTACAATATAGGTATTAATTATGACGTTAAATAACAAAACAATAACATAAAAAAAACGCTATTGCATAAAATACAATTGCATATAATAAAACACTATTATAAAAATAACTTACATAGCATAATGTAAAACTGCTACGATAGCTCGCTAACCTATTATCGCAGCCGCAGATATAGCGTTTTTAAATACGCTGCGATATAGACACATAGCATTTTTCGGCCGCTATAAATGAGCGATTTTTCTGTAGTGAAATATGGAACAGACAGTGTTCTTGGCAGAAACCAGAAAGGTGATTCATATTGGGGTAAGATTTCTAAGTACTGTAATGAACATTGCTCATTTGATCCTCCGTGTAATAGAAACTCGTGCAGAAACCACTACAACTACATGAACAAAATATTAGCCAAATGGGTTGGCGCATACGATAACGCTAAGCGTATGCAAAGAAACGGGTGGTCGGAGGATGATGTATTGTCAAAGCGCATGAACTATATTCAAGTGATGGTAATGGAAATTTCAATTTAATGAAGGAATGGCTCGCTGTCTGTGATCAACCACGTTATGGTAGTCAGGTTGGAGGAAATACTGGCTCTAGAAGCAGCGGATCTAAGAGAACCCACGATAGTGATGCTAGTGACTCCAACTCTGTAGGATCTAGTGCTCGTCCAATGGCCAGGGATGCTGCTAAGAAAAAAAGCTAAAAAGAAAGGTAAGAGCGCAGCCTTGGAAGTGGTTAACGAAGAATAGAATGAATTCAAATAATTTAAAGCGCAAGAGTTGGATCGATTAGAACAAATAGCCATGATGCAAAAAAAGACAAACCAATTGATTAAGGAAAATACTCAAGCTAAGAAGATGAAGATGTTTATCAAGCTAACTGAAAAAGATCATCTCGACGACAATAGTAAAGAGATGTTGCAGAAGTTGAGGCACGATCTATTTAGAAATTAATTATTATCAAGTGGCTATCTGTATTCTGTCACATCATACTTTAATAATTTGTGTTTGTCACTTTTTCTTTTAATAATGTGTGTTTGTCATTTCCTCCTTTAATAATGTGTGTTTGTCCCTTTCTCCTTTAATAATGTGTGTTTGTCACTTTCTCATTTAATAATGTTATGCGATAATAATGTTGTGAAGTGTCCATGACTTTTTTGTCAATGTAATCCGTGAGTTTTGGCTTTTAATAAGAGAATCTTATCCTTATCGGTGACTTTTGGTTTCAACCATTCAATTTGAGTCCAAGCTACCAATCATTCAATTTGTTGGTTCCACTAGCTTATAAATGGGGACTCATCTTTCCATTGATGTACCAATACCACAAATATCACCTTGCTCAAAAATCTCAATGGATCCATCAGAATATCCTTTTGATATCGAAGCTTACCAAAGGCAGTCTGAATTGAAGAGAGGTATATTGTCAACCGGTTCAGAGAGCGTCGAAACAAAATAGAGGAAGACTATCCACCTCGTAGCAAGAGAAAATACTTCAAGAGAGATCATGCAGTGGCAAATCAAAGACTGATTGACGACTACTTTGCCAATCATCCAACATATGACGATGCAATGTTTCGTCGGCGATTCAGGATGCGAAAACATGTTTTTCTTCGGATCGTTGAGAACCTATCAAGCAATGACAACTACTTTCACTCAACGGTTTGACGCAGCCAAAAAAGAAGGTATATCTCCATTAGCAAAATGTACTACGGCCATGCGAATATTAGCATATGGTGTGGCACCTGACGCGGTGGATGAATACATCAAAATTGGAGGTACTACAGCTTTGGAATGCTTGCGAAGATTCTGTAAAGGAATCATACAACTGTATGAGCAAGAGTATCTCAGAGCCCCAACTCAAGATGACCTGCAGAGAATTCTACGTGTTAGTGAGATGCGAGGGTTTCCGGGGATGATTGAGAGTATTGATTGCATGCACTGGGAATGGAAAATTGTCCTACAGCATGGGAATGTCAATTTACTCGGGGAGATAAGAGAACCACCACTGTTATTCTTAAAGCAGTTGCATCTCATGATTTATGGATCTGTCATGCTTTTTATGGATGTCCGGGCACATTGAACGATATAAACGTTCTAGACCGTTCACCAGTGTTCGATGATGTTGAACAGGGAAATACTCCAAGAGTGAACTTCTTCGTGAACCAACGTCCATATAATATGGCATACTATCTAGCTGATTGTATATATCCTTCTTACCCTACTTTCGTCAAATCAATTAGGCTTCCTCAAAGTGAACCAGACAAGCTATTTGCACAATGTCAGGAGGGATGTCGGAAAGACATCAAACATGCATTTGGAGTGTTGCAGGCTCGATTTAAAATCATTCGTGAACCAGCTCGCCTTTGGAACATAGCCGATTTGGCTATCATCATGAGGTCATGTATCATATTGCATAATATGATTGTTGAGGATGAACGAGAGACATATGCTCAACATTGGACCGATTATGATCAATCTGAGGCAAGTGGGTCTACTACACAACCATCATTCTCGACTGAGGTGCTACCTGCATTTGCAAATCATGTTCGAGCTAGATTCGAGTTGCGTGATTCAAATGTGCATAACGAATTGCAAGCAGATCTAGTCAAACACATATGGGCACAATTCGTAATGTTCCGTGGTGAATGAGATTTTTAAGTTTGTGAGTTGAGTTTATTGTGCTAATTAAATTATGTTTGTTTCATTGATGTTGAGTGTTTATCGTATTGCATTTTAAATTTTCGTCACTGTATGTGTTTTAATTATAATTATCCATATTTCTATTTTTTATTACATGTATTTTTTAATCAAAATTTATTTCATAAAATTATTTAACTTTTATTAATTTTATTTTAATTTTAATCGATAATTAATTGTTCTAGCTAAAATATGTAATCATAAAAAAATAAAAATATAAGAAAACAAAAAAAATATAATATAAATAGTGAAGTAGGGTGTTGTAATATTTTTAAAACAAAATCATTGTAAATGGGTGTTGAATAATAGGTGTTGAATAATGAGGTGGAAAAGAGAGAAGATGATGTGAAGTATTAAAAGAGAAAAATAGGGTGTTGTAAATTTCAACCATTGTAGATAGAGTAACTAATAGATATCATTATATTTACTAGGGTAATAATATTTTGTAGGGGTCAATAATATCTTTTGACAAGGGTCAATATGAAACATTTAATAAAAATTAAGTTATTTTTAAAAGCGTGATGGAGACAATATAAAGCAAGTTTGGTGAAATTAATATATGAACGTTGACACTTGCATGTGCTCAAATTTAAAATTTACATCAATGAGAAGACGTTTTAGCAAGTTTTATGGTCAAGTAAAGTTTATATAAACAATCACTATCAATGTCAAATCATTTGGTTTACATAGATTACACATCTAAGTTTTGTAAACGTCCAAGTTAATCAGTATAAGAAGGCTAAATTTCTTTTTTTTTTCTATTGTCTAAGGCAGTATACTCACATTTTTTATATCATATAAAATACGACATGAAAAGTATATCACCAATTTTAGTTAACTATATATACATTTAGTGACTTTATGGTTATCAACATTTAAAAATAAAAAAAAATTATTCTGCAATATATTTGATAACGGTTAATAGTTAAATTTATTCATGGGAACTTTGATTTATCTAGTTGTAGATACAAAATCTAATATCTTATCTGAAAGACTGAAACTTTAATATCTATGGTTACTATTTGAAAGTAAACAAGTTTGTTTTGGAACTTCTTATATCTAATTGTATTTGAAAACCAGAAAATGTCTAAAAAATCTCTTACTTTCAAATCTAACTGTTTTAATGCGCAAACTTCTCAAAATTAGATCGATTTAGGCACACTGTGTTCTAAAAAAGATATTGTGGACAGCTTTAACTAATTCTTGCAAATCAAAATGATAATAAGAATTTGTCGAATAATCAGAATTTGTCAAATAATATCAAAACTAACCTTCTGTTTGTCAGAATTTGATGTTTGATGTGTTTAAATCGACTTAATTGTGATAATTTTGATGTTTATTCAGAAAACAATATTATTTTGGGTTTCATCTCGTCTTTGCGAAAGTTTGTGCATTAAAACAATCAGATTTGAAAGTAAGAATTGTTTTAAGCATTAAAACGTCAGATTTGAAAACCGGATAAATCATGTTATCCAAAAAAACCGATTAGGATTTCTAAAATAAAGTATATGAAAAATTTTCATTTTTCATTTTTCTTTTGTTACATTTCTTTCTTATCTTCGTCTCGTTTATCATTTATTTTTATCTATCATAGAAAATATTTTTTTCATCTTAATTTTCATCTATTTTAATATTATTTATATTTCTCTTTGCTAGATATAAAACTACACAAATTCCATTTAAATTTATGAATTTAGTTCTAAATTAAATTAAATTATTTATTTAATTATTGAAACTTAATTGATATCTTAGAGTTCTTAAATTATATTTGTGACATAACTGAAATTAATTAAACATTAATAAAGTGTGGAATATATTGCTACAACCAAACCTTTTAACTTATAATTTAATATATTTTATTGATATAATTTTCAGTTATATGATTTAGAATATGAGATTTGACTTTTAAATTCCTTTCATAATTCGATATGTTAATACAATGGGTATAATTAATATGTGAATCAATTTAAATTAATTATTAATCCCACGAGTTCTAGCACCCCGAGCCAATCTATTGTATACAAGCTTTTTTCGACGGTTGAAACTTCACTCTTTCTTCTCATACTCGATGTAGTGGTGGTTATAGTTTCAAGCTCACCATTAACTTCACCACGGCGCTTGGATTTTTTCCTACCCGACTTAACATTTTCCTTTACATCTCTATCCACTCCTTCTGTCTCAAATCTCACTTTAACAGGCTGACTCAATCTCCAAAGTTTCAGCAATGCTCTTCTGTTTCCTTCTGTGTTGCAGCATAATGATCAGGAAACACAGAACACGACTCTAAAGTTGCTAGTTTAGTATCCAAAGCTGCTTCTTCTTCTATACTATAGAGTTTAGGACGCAATTTTTATCCCATCATCAATGTTTTCGTCTACAGCATCAGCAATGTTCTTGTTTGCAAGTCGTGGGACTGATTAGTCTTCATCACAACGCGAACGTTGTGATTTAAGTGTGGGGGGAGAGTCTTGCCCTTCGGTGAGTGAAGCTCATCTAACACATGTTATTTTTTTGTGACACCTACTTTTGGTTACCATCAACCTCCTTTTTTTGTTTATTCTTTTTTTTTTCTCAAAAAAATTACAACGACTACGTAAAATTAAACTAGTTCTCTTTTTTTTGTTAGACAAAATTTATAAATATTTCAATGAAAAAATCTTTCATGTGTTTATAGGTACTTGCAGGAAATCTGATCAGAGGATTTGTTTTACCTCTTCTCACCAGGTTTTACCTCTTCTCACCAGGTTTCACCCGAGTTTCCTCGAGGATTTAACCCGATGTGACCACAAGTGCACAGTCAATGCAATTGTAGTACAAACGGAATCGATCCATGGAGACGGAGAATAACTACACAGAGATTGTAGAAATGAATCTAATCTAGGCAAATTATAAAGGTGTGGGAGTTTTAATTCTATTATCTAAAATGCATAAAATAAATAAGCAATAATTAAATTACTAAAAATAAATTGCGTAAAGTAAATTGCGTAAATTAAAGTGCATAAAATAAATGGCATAAATTAAAGTGCGTAAATTAAATAACATAAAATAAATAACAAAAAATAAATTATATAAATTAAATAACATAAATATAAAATAACTTAATTTAAATAACTTAAATAATAAATTAACAATTAATCTCTAGGGTATATGAGAATGATTTCAAGTAGTATATATTTAGGATATATGTTTTTACCAATTAAGTTTGTGTTTGTTAATTTAGGGATATCGATTATAGACTAGTCCACTCTCGTGGTATGCTAGTCACTGTGTCTGACCCACTCTCGTGGCGATTTTCACGCATAGCACACAATCCCATCATCGATTACTAAGTATTCTTAAACTTCCATCGGACTGTCAATTAAACGACCTTGTGTTTTCAGTAATACGATTTCCGAAACACAACCCACTCTCGTGGTGCTAAGGGCTTCTATTCGTATAACCTCTCCTACTGGTTCGGTTATAACCTTAAGCACATCCCATAGGACATAACTTAGCTTTAAAAGTGAATATTAGAGTAGCTAGATCGGTCAAGAACAGCAAACATATGAAATCCTATAACATAAATCCCATCATCGATCTCTACCCTAGAGATCTAAAGGATCTACTCACTCATACCTCCGAGGGTGACGGTAGGATATGAGTAGGAAGACATGATAAACAATAAACAAAAGCAATAATTAAAATAAAACAGTAAGAAGAAGAAAACCTCCTATCATAATGCAACAGTTCAAGCACACACACAACAATAAACGGAACCTAAATAGTCAAGACATCAAACACATACCCTTAACCAAACAAGACAATCAAGCCACAAACATCAAACTATATCTAATACTTAGCCACGATCACACACTCACCTTAGAGTTACTGATCTCAACCTAAAATCACACAAAAAGACAATCAAGCCACAAACATCAAACTATATCTAATACTTAGCCACGATCACACACTCACCTTAGAGTTACTGATCTCAACCTAAAATCACAGAAAAAGAGGTTACTACTCGCCCAAGCCACCTAAACAAAAACAAACTCGGATCAACAATCTGATCTAAAGATCCACACGGACCGAACACTAAAACAAACCCTAACGAGTCCACATACAAAACGATGAACAGATCGAGATCCTCACAAGCCTGAATTCACCACAACAGCACTCAACACATGCAAACCTTAACAACAGCACCACAAGCAACTCATCAGAGATCCGATCTCATGATCCCAAATGGATCGAAAGAAATAAAACTTTACCGTTCGGTTTTTCTTAAGACTATAATGATATATTCAATCAATTATCGATGGATCCTTCTTCTCTGTCACGGATCCAAACCATACAATCAGAAACAACATTTTGATCGAATCAAAACCACAAAACAACAAGGAGAAACTGCGTACCAATCGCGTATACTCTCTCTCGGATCCGATCTCTCTCTCACGGCCAAACGATCTCAGCTCTCTCTCTAAGAAAAACTCGAGTTTTCTCCGATTGTTCTAAGTCTTGTGCGGCTGCTACAACTTGATAAAGCCCTTATAAACTCGACTTAGGGTTTAGGTTTTCACACGGGCCAACACATAGAAAATTTTCATAATTCTAAGTCTCTGCGGGCCAAAATTCCAAATTCAGCCCGAGTCTTTAATTCAGCCTCCACATGTCTCAAATCAACAACTTAACTCGAACTAACCAAATAGAATCACAAAATTCTATGTTTAAATCAAAAATTCCCAATCCGCCCTAAAAAGTCTATGTATTGGATCGACCATAGGCCCGATCAGAGTTCTCTCGGCCAAATCTTATCCATTTGGACATCCTCTGTCTAAAATCCGACCAAGACATATTCTTGGAAATTCCTTGTCCGAAATTCACTCCTTGTCCGAAAATTCCTTAATCCGGACCAAACGATCCGATCGTCCGCATTCGATCGTATCCGACGATCGTCTCGTGTCCGGATGTCCTGTCCATCCGATCGCAGCATCCAACACAATTCTCGCATCAGCACTCCCACGTACCGTGTGCGTTCCGATCCACAAAATGCCAACGATTTAGAATTTCGCGTAAAACAAAAACCGACGATAGCGATAGCCGACGAACAACAAATCGGTCATAGCTGTACTGATGGTCCATTGATCGGTACAACAGATCCATCGATAACCCCGACGATGTCATCGATGAATCCTCGACGATAGTCCAGCGAATCATCAATGATTATTTCCGATAATTCTCCAATGATTCTCCGATCTTTCCATCGTTCAGTTCTCGATGATTCCTTGATGAATCATCGACGATCCTCTGCGATTCCACGACGATACCCGACAATCAACGACAACTCAGCAAACATCGGTGAATTCTCGGTGGACATCGATGACCTCTCGATGATCTTCGATGACCACTCGATAACCTCTCAACTAACTCGATGATTCAACGACAATGTTGAGTGTTCATCGGTGACTTCCCCAAAGTCATCGATGGCTCTCGGTGACTCCCGATGTCTTCTCGGCCAGCCCAAACATCGACGATTCAGCTTGCCCGACACTCTGCCTGTGCCGAAAAATTAGTTGCCGGACGAACGGGTCTTACAGAAAGCTTCCGCGTGTTCTCTCCACAACATTGTCGACAAAAGAAAAAAAAAGGTTGCTTCAAGTCTCCTGGTCACTAATAAAAGAAGTGAAATAGAGGTTAGACTTAGTGTAAGAAAAGTTGTAAGTAATGTTACAAAACCTTATTGTCCTCGGGGATTAAGGAGGAATTCGAACCTTAAATTTGGAGTAGACGTTGTTTCTTCTCGATGATCGGAGTAATAAGTTTTATCAAATTGATTTTTCTTGATGATCAAAGTCATCGAAGACATAAAGTAGAGTAAATATTTGGTCTTTTTGTGATTTGAATGAGTAATTTTTAATAAACAATTATGTAGGAACACCAAATTTTCAATCAAATGATGAAATTTCAAGTTTAATTTTTATAATTATTACTAAACTTAAACAAATTGCATACACATTATGCAAGAGTAATTTGGTGTACAGTGGTAGAGTTGGGCCCTTAATCAAGTGGCTTTCTCTCATCATTTTTAACCCGTAAATGATTAATGAAAATGATAATTGGTGTTTAGTTGTGTTAATGATATGAGTATTAAAATTAAATAAGGTCACGGGATCTCGTTTCTGATATTCCATCCCTAGTCCCTACGTTCCAAATAGTCCTAAAAATAAAATTATCCGTAAGTTGAAAAAAACAATATAAGAATGATGTTCCTAATGTAATAGCTTAGATATTTGCATAGTGCAACTCCAAAATTAGTAAATGGAAATCAAGCACATTATTGATTCAACCCACGGGTCATATTAACAATTTGTCCTTATGTATACATATACTTCTTGTATTATGATAATATTTTGTACATATTATAGTTTGGATATATATAAATATTATTAAAGAAATTACTTAGTCTATTCCGAAGATATCGTGTTCAAATTATTTGCTGCATACACATGCATTATATTATGTAACTATATTGCTGGCATTTATAGGATTATCCAGAAAAGAAAAATAACACGAAAGCAAGAGAGAGAAAAAACGACGAATTAAAGAAAATGGAGTTTCAAAGGATGAGGATAAGGGTAATAATAATATTAATCACAGCGCTGAGTATCACATGCAGTGATTAAGAGACAACGAAGAGACTGTTTGATCAATTCTTGTCTCAGAGTTACTATCTATTTAGTCTTTATAAACCTATCTTGAACCAAAAACAGTCAAATCAAACTCAAAATCTAATTTCAAACTCTCTGATTCTTTCTCTTTTTTCTTCAGTTTTAGTTTCTGTAAAGATGGGGAATTGCTCTCAAAGAGCAGTATCCAATGGTGGTGGTTTAGTCAACGTAATTGAGACAGACTCTAGAAGAAACATAATGGAAGAATATTACAGAAGCCGGAGATGCACCTCGTTGCCAATAACCAGGGAGAAATCCCTAGGGTACCTTGTTAGACAAGGTACAACAAGCCCTAGAGGAGTAGGACCGAAGATTCAAGTGTCGCCGCAAAGAAGGAACGGAGTTTGGAAAGCGAAAGTTGTGATCGGAAGTAAGCAGCTTGAAGAGATTTTGGCGGTTGAAGGCAATACACACGCTTTGATTGATCAGCTCCAGTTTGCTGCAGCAGAAGCTTTATTTTCTTCAACCTCTGCCTCGGACATGGTCAGAGTTAAAAGCCTATCTTCCCAGTCCCGGAACAATGAGATGCTGAGGAGAAAGTTGAAGCCTAAACGACTTCAATTGCCTTTTTCAGTTTATCGTAGAAATTAGTCCGGGAGGATCCGCTTCAGCAAGTATTCTCTACTTCTGTTAGGTTCGATGATGGCAGATTTTGTGCCGGGTTTCTCATTTATAATCCTTGTAAGCAAAAAGTGTATAATGTACAAAAGGTAAACTTGTTTCGGAAAGGAAAAACCTAAAGAGGGTATTCTCTCTGTTTGGATTAATCTCTACTTCGGTTCAGTTTCGTTTGGTTATGGTCACGGTTTGTCCAGATGCAAAGGTGAAACCGAATCAGATTATTTTCTACTTCGGTTTCAGTTTTCGTTTGGTACAGTTTCAGTTTTGTTGGAATCAGATCATAAACCGAAATGGTTACTCCTACTCAGGATAATAGCTCGTTTGCTGGGTCCTCGAGAGGGAAACATATTACGACCAATTCGGGAAAGAAACAAAAAAACGCAGTTACATGAGACAATTAACACTGGAACCATTAATTAAGCAGACACATATGATTAGAGAGGAGTACCACATGTTCTTCAGACACGCGATTCCATTTTCTTGACAGCTTTTTCGATGGCTGGAATGTTTTTCTTGAAGGTTGACCATTGTTCATCTGTTAAGCTTATTCCTGGATAACATTATAATATATCAGAGACAGGAGATGGATCAAAAATATTGTCTCACTAAATGTTGATTTTCTCTTTTTCAAAATGGTACTTAACTAACTATTATTCACATCCAAATTACAATTCTCATATAGATAAAACCGAATCTATATCATGACTTACTCAAAATATCAGGACTTGCACAAATTCAAATACTTGAAAAATACGAATATCGTATGAAAAATAAAAAACTCTAAAATATGTAATCCAGAACAAGCTTAAAACCTGTGAGGTTAGACTAAAAACTACGATAAAAAATCAACTAAAGAATCATTCAAGTCAACTTCCCCAAAAACTTTTCAGCCAAAATGGTTTCTAATCACCAAGCCTTTTAGTCTATACTAAAATGAAACTTAACACACCCAAAACAATAGCAACTCTCATAATCCCCATTGACTTAAAAATTTGGATATTGTGAACATGAAGCACTTTGATGCAACTCAAAAGTGGTAACTTGAAAGAAACATTTTCACATAAACACACAATATGCTCAATAGAAGATGCATTTGGACACAAGTCGAGATACAATTTCTGGGGTGTTTTGGTAACAAATTGTTTTAGAAAATAAAGAGAGCTTCAAGTACCTTTAGAAGTGGGAAGTTCTTTGCCATCTTTCTTGTAATACTCTCTAATGGAAACCAAACTCTTTCCTTTAAATTCCTGAACCGTCACTCTTCTCTTATCCGAAAGCTAACACAAACCCCACAACAAATCATAACTCAGTCACAATCCAAAAACACAACACATTTCAACTAATTCACAACCTCTGCTTCAGAAAAAAAAAACCATCGAATTCGAGAAAGAGCAATGAAATCGAACCCGGCAAATGATGAGATCGCCGTCATCATCCAACTCTTTGCTTCTTCCTTTACCTCCTCCATCTTCTTCTTCTTTTTCTTCTTCCACATTCACCTCCGTTTCCTCAGGATCTTTCGATCTCTCTTCGTCGAGGAACGAGTTCACAACTTGTCGTACATATGCTTTGTGAGATATCTCAGAGAGATCGATTCCAAGTCTCTCTGAAGCGAGTTGACGAACCTTGAACTCTGTCATCTCATTGATATCCGATTCCTTGAGTATCTCTCTCACAGTTCTCTTGATCTCCTCCTTCATCTCTTTCTCCATTTAGGGTTTTTTTTTGGGGTCGGGATTTTGAAATCGGTGAATAAGTTTAACTAAATCGGGTTATCGGAGATTTAATACGGTGCCGTTTAACATTTCGGTTATCGTACGTGGCATCTAAATAGTTAGGCCACTCTCTGAAAAGTTTGCTTCCGTTAAACCAACATCTAAACCGGAAGTGAGCTTTTTCGTTTGCTGACAATCTATTCGGTACGGTACGGTACGGAGGTGAATTGCGTAACCCAAATCTTTAACCGAAAAAGTAGACTTCTCTTATATATGCGGGTACCTGCGGGTCAAAGTAGATTTCTCTTTATATGCGGGTTGGCACGCGGATCCAACGGTTTTTACGGATCAGATTTTAAAATCCGCAAATTATATGGAGCGGATGCAGCTCGTAATATTTAATTCAGATTTGGCGGGTTGGCGGATCGCTGGTTGACCTGTTTGAGAGGTCTACTCACATCCAAATTATTGGTCTTTTTTTTTTTCTTCTTAATATGTTCTTCAGTTTAGGGGTAAAGTTACAATTACTTCTTTCAATTTAGTTTGAAGAATATATCTTAAAGTTTACATAAGATTCAATTAATTTTTTTTTTTGCGTACATCATGCCCATGGTGAAACTATCTCATTTTTTGTTCAATCAGATAATAACACAAAAATCGATAATATTAGAAAGTGATTGATATTTGGATTATTTTTCACAGAGATCATTTTCTCGGTATTGTCTTTATGATCCTATGAAAAAAAAGAAAAAAAACATACCCAGACTTTATTTCTTCTCTATATTATCCTACAAAAGAAGGTAAAGAATCTTTGTCTTTTCTTCTGAAATTATTGCTCACATATTTCTTTGATTTTTATCCTATTATGTTTGGGATGTTTCACGTTGCACGTGGCATGACAATTTTAAAACCTCTATTTAATTTACTTGAGTTATCTTTTGCTTTATTTGTAATTAGATATTGGATCCGTGTAATTAGAAATTTCAAATTTTTGACCCAAAAAAAAATATGAAATTTTACCTTAAAACTTTAACAGCATGTGTTTTATCTCATTTTTTGCATAAAAATGAGGTTTCTATCATTATTATTTTATTGAAACAAACTGAACATGATATGTAGTTCCACCCATTACGCAAACAATATCGGTGATAGTTGTTTTCCACATACTTTTTTTTCTGTCATTATATTAATCGAAACTATGTTAAAAATAATATAACAATATAAAAATAAATAAAAATTTGTCTATTATCTCACGATTATCCAATAAATATAGTCTCAAATAACATTAATAGATTGTTGATCTTTTTTAATTTTATCTTGTTGAATCGTTTTTCCAAAATTAATTGAGTAACCACCATTATATTCTAAACTAATATAAAAGATTAAAAATTAGTATAATTTTTATTTGATTGTAATTCTAATGATATATATATATATATATATATATTAATACCATTTTCTAAATCGAGTAACAGATTCTAATTCATGATTCAAATAAAACTTAGTGGAAGAAGATGCTAATAAAAAAATTTCTCTCGATACATCTTAACTAAAACACTTGTCATAATAAGAACAATGCCATTATTTTCCATCACACGATATTTGTCTTCAGCTTGTTTCATCCATATTGTAACATGTATTTCAATTTGACTGTAAAAATAAGAAAAACATGTTATCTTTAATTAATTTGAAAGATATGATGTGGTTGAAAACCTTATTTCTCTATTAATTTGAGAGACATGATGTAATTGAAAAAAATTCAACAATCTATTAAGAGAGTCAAGTCCACTTTTCTAATTGTGAGATTGGTTTGACTACGCACATTACTTTTGTCAACTTTAACGATGTACCCAGTTACATCTAAAAAATATATATATTAGCTTTAAATTAACACATATTTAATATTAAATTTTGGAGATCTTACCGTATAATTTATCTGTAACATTTAGCAATTTGATAAGTTCTTGATAATTTTGAAGCCGGATTTTGTTTTGTAGAATTTGACAAAATTCTTGACCAACGCCAGCAATACTTGTTCCTTCCATCAATTTTACAAAAAAAATCGATGGTTAGAAACTTTATATTTTATGTTGTTATCAGATTGCACATTAAAATTGCAAAAATAAAATAAATTAAACACTAATAAAATAAATATAACAACAATGTTATATTTAAATCTGATGAGACAATAATCGTCATGAAAAATATTAAATTGTCAGAACTTGACATTTTACTAAAACTAACAATTGTTGTTTGTGATGAATCAATTATATTTTCATATTTATTTTCTATATTTCTATATAGAAAATTTTGCTAAAAGTGACAATTGTCTTTTCTGATGAGTCAATTATATTTTCATATTTTGTTTTTACATTTTTATATAGAAAATTAACAATAACTTGTTTTTCTATTATTTGATATTTTTATTAAAACTGGAAATTATTCATTTCACATTTTTTTGGTTTTTCTTATTTTAATTGACAATTTTTTCTGCTATTATCATTTTTCTGAAACTAACAAAATGTTAGTTAATTATTTAATATACATTTTTATATAGAAAATTACCATTAAGTTGTATTTTCTATTATTGTGATCTTTTTATTAAAATGGAAAAGTGTCCATTTTAATTATCTATTCTACATTTTTTACATAGAAAATTACCATTATTGGAAAGTTGACACGTGTCGAATTCTTATAAGTTCTTTCTTTGACACGTGTCACAATCTAAGATGAGCAATGACATGTGTCAAAATCTAATGAGTTATTGCTTTAACACATGTCGGACTCACGTTAAACGTGCTCAAGTTTATATAATAAGATTTTATATAGAAAATTACCATTAAGTTGTATTTTCTATTAAAGTGATCTTTTTATTAAAACGGAAAATTGTCTATTTTAATTATCTATTTTACATTTTTATATAGAAAATTACCATTATTGGAAAGTTGACACATGTCGAATTCTTATAAGTTATTTCTTTGACACGTGTCACAATCTAAGATAAGCAATGACACATGTCAAAATATAATGAATTAACCTTTGACATGTGTCACACTCACGTTAAACGCGTTCAAGTTTATATAATAAGATATCTTTCAGAAACAAAAGTATACAAAAACATCAAAGGTTTTGAAACCTCCTCTCCTGTAGAAGGGTTGGTTTAATTAGAAAAATCAGGTTTCTCGGTAATGTCTTCACAATTATTCAATTTACTTTTAAGAAGTTATATATCATATTCTTAAAGTTTACACAAAATTCTTCTTTTTTTTTTTGAACAACCCCTTAATTATATTAAAGTAAAACGAAAAAGCCCAAAGGGCTACAAAGTGGTTCTAGGCACGAAGGCCCTGTAGAGTTACACAACTTGTGGATAAAATTATGAAATGATAGTCTTAGACTCGCAGGCCCGTAAAGCACTAAAATAGTTTGGACCTCAGAGGTCCATCCGATTGCAAGCTTTAATAACACAAAAAGGCCCAGAACCTAGTTTCTATCTTCAGTTCGCCCTAACCGCATCCCAGAAGCTGCGTCGACGGAAGAGTAACAACGGCGAAGGCGTGACATCTTGATCCGACAGCGGGATGAGCGGCAGCGATAAGCAGATCTGAAAGACTAAGCCGTTTGATGACTTGATATGTCGCTTGAAGGAGACTGCATCGGCGAAGGAAGACTGATAGATTCGAACCTTCTCGGAATATTGACCTAATTCTCGCACGGCATCCAGATACAGGGTCTTCATCCTGTGACAGAACAAAGGCAAGACAGAAGGAAAAAACGCGTGAAAGTTCCCGGGATCTAACCCGGATAAGATGGCTGAAATGGATCCAGCAACAGAAGTGGTGGTTAACCGCAGGGTTCTCCGACGTTCGACACCAGGACAGATAAAGGGATGCTCTATAAAAGCGAGATGATGATACAATTTGGAGGAGCGGAATAGAGTTCTTCCACCGGAAAAGGAGACTGAGCCCGACCAAGGCTTTCCTGTGGTGAGTGATCTAATCGAGTAGAAGAGCAGGAGTGAGACTAGAAAGCAGAGCAAGAAACGCCTGGGGCGACGCCGGCGACGGCCGCCGCTGCCCAAGGACAGCGGAGATAATTCGGGACTTTCAGATCTAGAGAGAGAAAAGTGAGAGTTTGGTTTCGTAAATTTACACAAGATTCAATATTATCTTTTGGTACACATAAGTGCATGGTTAAACCATCTCATTTTCGTCCAATTATATAACAGCATAAGGATTGATGATGTTAGAAAGCGATTGATATTTGGATTTTTTTTTCCACTTGTTTTGTTAGATACACATTAGAACTATTTTGGAGTTGGGCTAATGTGAAATTTAATTAAATTCGATAAAATAATAAAAATAATAATATATTTAGAAATTCCTATGTAAATATATAGAAAAAAGACTTTGTCATACTCCAATAATTTAACTATGTTGAATTCATACCTAATGTTTACCTTTGTACTAAAACAAAATAGAAAATTTAAATTTCACTATCAAACTTAACATTTTGTGCGCAATTATACAAAACGTTTTGTACGGTTAATGCCCCGTTAAGTCATATTGATGTGGTTTCCATGTAGACAAAACGATGTCGTTTTGGTTAGAACTGAGAATATAACTTATAGCCAAAACGACGTCGTTTTTTGAGCATCCAAACTGCTTAAACAACTCCCTCGTAGTCACTATGCATCAAATTTTTTTTTTTTAAAACAACTTAACATCATCACAGCTAAAGCTTTTAAATGAAACAGAGTTGGAACTCTACATACGCACCTGAATCGTACTTTCTCCAAGCTGCGTCTGGGTTACCAAAAGGCAATAAGGTAGTGCAATCCAACCCTAAAATCGATGCCACATCAATAATTTGCTTGTAAGCCCTAAGATTATCCACCATAACCGTCGACGAAGTCGGATTCGTAGAATTCGATGGAGCCGAAGTCGCTTCTAGGATTCGTTCGAGTTCCGCGAGATGATGGGAGAAAGAGAGCGAAGACCGAGCGAAGATCACTTTCGTTGTTTTTTGAAGGAGAGAAGATGGAGAGCCAGACGACATCGTTTTGGCTATAAGTTATACTCTCAGTTCAAACCAAAACGGCGTCGTTTTGGCCACGTAGAATCCACATCAGCAGGACTTAACGTGATATTAATAGTGTTAAACGGTTTGTATAATTGCGCACAAAATGTTAAATTTGATAGTGAAATTCAAATTTTTTATTAGTTTATGTATGTTTTAGCACAAGGGTAAACATTAAGTATGAATTCAACATAGTTAAATTATCAAGATATGAAATAACACTTTTTCCTAAATATATATAGTCTTTATAGTCTATATCATAAATTAATAATTATATAAAATTATGCAAATAATTACATAAACTTGTGCATACAAACTAAGATAATGTATTAAAATATGATTCTAATGTTGTGTTTTTTTGTATGAATGTAAAATTATATTCCAAAAAAAAACCTTTTCCTTTTTACAACATATGTGTTTTTATTATGAAACTTATTTTCCTAATAATTAATTTAGGTGAAATCAAGGATGTGCTCCCGCTGCGAACCACATCATTAAGTTGTCCCCATAACATTGAACTCCCAAACTCCGGATTGATGATAACCGATTCCGGACGCACTTGTCGATTAGCTTGATTAGGCGTTGTCTAGAAATCTTGTTTTTTTTTTTTTTTAATTTAAAGTTGAAAAAAAGATTACCTAATGTTGTTTTTTTAACTTAAAAGTTGAAATCTTATTAAAACTCATCGTCTCTTTGATCGGAAGCTCTCCACAGATTGTTCTCAAATTTTAGTCTCGCTCCGCTCACCTCAGTTTTGGATGCAAGACAGACCCTTATTCGATTGGTCTTCGTAGCTTCCATTTATCTCTTATGGAAAGAGAGTAATGGTCGTATTCACAATCAAGGGATTCACCCGACTGGTTTGTGGTTAGAGCTGTGGATAAGGTGAGTCGTGAGTGAATAATGTCAGTTAACCATCATGTAGAGTCTGAGCACAGTGACCTGTTTACCGCTGAATGGAACTTCTGCAAAGATGAAGGAACTAGAGGGTATGTTTTTGTTTTCATTGTCTTCGTTTTGGGCATGTATCATGCTTATGTTTTTAGTTCTCATTCATCTCTCCCTTATAGCTTTGTATATAACTATCTTATTTTCTCAATAAATTTCACATTTAACCAAACACAAAAAAAATATTTACTCACTACAATTAAAATTTTAAGTAGTGTATTCTCGATTTGCGTCCAAAATTTGAAGAGTTTTAGACGTGGTAATTAATTATATACGCGTAAATATTTTGAAAAATATCGTATTCAACTTCATCATCAATATTAGAGATAATACATTATGCTAACTTTTGAACTTAGGAACATGTACCATTTTCACTAGGATAGTAGTGAAATTTTTTATTAACATTCGATTATTAATTATAATTTAAGATTATTGACGTCATTTTCACAAGTTGATTCATTTCATTTGTAAACAATTTTATTTGAATATTATCGACCAAAAGGAATATCTCTTTATAACTTATTTCTTTTCATAGAGATATCACAATTATTGCTTTCAATTTACTATCAAGAATTTCTATCATATTCGATAAGCTTACAGGAAGTTCAACTAGTTTTTCTTGTAAATATCATAACATATGTTTTCAATAAAAATTTTACAACTTAGATATTCAAAAGATTACTTTTTATTTTCTGTATATATTAAAAACTATATTTTGAATAGCTACTACGGTGTAGATCTTATTATATAAACCTGAACGCGTTTAACGTGAGCGTGACACGTTAATTCATTAGATTTTGACACGTGTCATTGCTAATCTTAGATTGTGACACGTGTCATTGCTAATCTTAGATTGTGACACGTGTCTCTTTCTGGTAATGGTAATTTTCTATATAAAAATATAGAATAAATAATTAATTAAGATTTTTATCAGTTTAAGCAAAAATTCCGATAGCAGAAATTATAGTAATTTTGAACTTTCTGGTAATGGTAATTTTCTATATAAAAATATAGATTAGATAAATAATAGAGATTTTTGTCAATTTAAGTAAAAATGTAAATAATAGAAAAAGACAACTTACTGTTAATGTATCATCAGAAAAGATAACTGTTAGTTTTAGCAAAATATTTAATATTTAACATTTAATATTTAATATTTACAACACAAGTATGTTAATTTTCCGCAAAATATTTAATATTTTACATTTAATATTTAATATTTTACATCACAAGTATGTTAATTTACAAATTAATATTGTAATAGTTTGGTTATAAATACCAAAGTATAGATTCTGAGACAAATTATCTTCTCATTCATCTTTATCTTTTGTTATTCATCATATTAAAATCAGAAAATTGAATTCAGATCAGAAAATGAATTCAAGAGTTTTTCTTATCCTAAATCAATTAGACAAAAATCGTGTTTATCGTCGTACTATAGTACGCTTGCTTCGAAAATGGAAAGCAAGAAATATCAAAGCAAATAATATACTCATGGGAATAGAGTTATTATTGGTTGATGAAAAGGTAATAATTTGTTTTAACAAATCTTATTATATTTTTATAAGATGGTTTATATTAGTGTTTAATGTATTTTATTAAAATATTATTTTAATATGGTTTGTTAAGAGTCTTTATATTAGTGTTTAGTGTTTAATTTACTTGCTTTTTGTGAAAAATATTGTTTTAAAATATTTATTTAATTTTAAATTTATATGATCATTCACATAAAATACAAATCAAGGTTTTGTGCATCATTCTCTTCTTAAATTATTTGGCGATAAATCTATTTATAAAATATATATTTTGATAAAATATATTTCCATATAAATATAGATAAAATATAATATAATATTATTTTTCGGTGCCATAGCACCGGAGAGTATGAAACTAGTTCAATAGTAAGATGCAGCACCAATGTACTTAGCTAAGTCTTGTACAAACACTGCAAAATAATTTTGCAATACTTTTGATCCAATTTCTCATTCTCGCCAATAGTCACCATTGATTAAATCCCAAAAACCAAATAGAAAATTAGACCAACCATTCAACTGAAAAAAAAAAAAAAACATTCGGTACATGTAGTTAAAACTAAAAAATAACGCTATAAATCTAATAAGCCAATTTCCAATATGTTGTTTCTTTCTTCTTCTTTATTTTGTGTGCCCTTGAAAATAAAAGAAGAGAAGGAAACCAAAACTAAAGATATATCATCAATGAACAACAACTTGTTGATCATCGATGAGCATCACTGAGCTGTGATGATGAACCATGTGCCACCTTCCATTGTGGAACTCGAACACATTGGTGATGAGGAATGGACCACCGTCCACGTTCAGGTATGCTTTCATAGTGACCCAAGCCATGTCCGTTAGTATCCGAGTGCGAACAGTGTGGACCTGAAAGTCAAACCCTTGTTCCCAGTTGAAACAAAGTTGCCAGCTTTGCATCACTTCATTGTACCTGCAATTGGACCGGGCAAAACATAGATGGTTCATACCGATTTGTCTCTCTTCTTTCAAACAAATCCACAAAGATGTATTTATCCCATTTGCGGATGACCAAATCCGGAACACAGATGCATAAGAATGTAATTGTGTGGAGTAGACTCAAACTATGGAATCACATTTCCCGTTTTTATTCAGGATATGGAATATGCTGAAAGAATCCAAATTCTATTAGAGCTACTGTGGATATACCAGTGTTAACTATGGTATCCTATTGGTGTAAATCTTTTGCTTCAGCGTTTTTACTAAATCAAACAATACACTTAACATCTTGTATCAGTAGCAACTGCACAAGAGCATCATTCCGCTAGTATACTCAAACTTAGATAACATCTAAAGGGATGACAGAACCGGAAACAAAAAGATAATATTAAAGACATTCCTCATAAGCAAAAGCAAGGGCGTGAAAAGTGTAGTTGTTACCCAGAGAAGAGTTCGCCTGAGGCATGGATACACTTAACATAGTCCGAGTTCAGCCATAATCGAGCCATCGCTTGCAGAGCTCTGTCTCTAATGATGCTGAAGAATTCGGTATTCACACTAATGATTGCTCTAGTAGTTGCATAGTACGCTTTCCACCCATTGACCGGGGTTATACCATCTTGTTCCAGCGTAAAATCCTAGTCATAATGAGGAAAAGTAAGACAAAGATCAGCAAAACGTGTCTTACGGGAAGCATTGACCAAAATATTGAAGACAAAGTACCATACATTGAAACACACATGAATCCAGAAAATGAAAAAAAAAAAAAAAAAAAAACATCTTTGAACCTAGAATCAGAGATACTTAAAGAAAGTTTCTGAATTCCAATACAACAAGCTAATACAAATGAGTGAAATAGTGGGTCAAATAACCTTGTGATAAAGAGCTTTCCAAGCATTATCATCATTAGCAGCTCTCCTCATCAATGAATTAGTCATAGACAAGCGACAAAGACTGGGATAATCCAAATAACTAAGCGCGTGGGTTGTAATTTCCGGAACCAACTGCTCCATCATCGACACTCCAGGCTTATCATCCACCGTGGAAGCCGTAACATCCGTTCTCTCTCCACCACCAAGAGCCGTACCACCGTTCGCCAGCGGCGTCGACGGCATAGGTTTGTCTAGCTTTCTGACAGATCGGGACGCGAAGAGAAGTGGGAAAACGATTGCGATTAATACTGCGACTATGAAGAACAATAAAGACTCATTATGCGGCGAAAGGGAGAAGAAGTTGGAAGGGATAATTTCCATTGATAAGACATGAAAACTTGGTAAACAAACACAGATAAAACCTAGAGAAGAAGCTTGAAAGGTGACGCACTTAGGGTTCAACGGTGGTTTCCTTCTTCTGCCGAAACCCTAGACTTGAATCGGAAAATAAATTCGGTGAGACGAGGATGAGAGATTTGCAAAGCTTTTTTTTTTTTTTTTTTTTGGGGTCTCCAACTCCGTAACTGACCATCGCAAATGTTTATCAAAATGTGTCACTATGGAAATTAGCCTTAAGTTTTAAGGGTACTATGGTCATTTCCATTTAAGTTTATCCAAGTGGGTCACTATAGGAAATAGCCTTAAGTTTCAAGGGCATTATGGTAGTTTGCATTAATATGTTGTCGTTTTAAGACAATCAAAGAAATGAGTCAGGGTTAGGCCCAACAAGCCTTTTCAGGATCTTCGATGCTTGACCCAAACTCTATATTTCTTGTGAACCACGTTATCATTTCTTCACAATATCATCTTTTTCTTTTCATCGATTTTCCTAGTTCAATTTAATCACAGTGACCAAAAAGTATCTCTTCATGTAATAAATATATCTTTTCATCTCTAAATATTTTTCAAAAACCTGTCGGTGACCAAGTAAATCTCAGTTTCAGACACATTTAGGTCTGTCGGGACGGCTAAGACAAGAAATGCTTTTCGTGGAGAAGACAAAAGAGAGATGCTAATTTAAATCTATTTACGTTTTTGTACTGAACTTGTTACTTCTTCTTATTTACGCATCTGAGTTTGTCACTTGCACTTGTCCTTGTGGTGAGCTCCAGAGGAAGCGGTTTCAACGTATTGCTCGGCCAGTTTCTTGATCTTGTCGCCTTCTTTGATCAAAAAGTTAGCACTCTTGGCTTTGCTATGATACTTCATCACTTTCTCCGTGGTTTTCGTCACTGCCCATCTGTATTGTTCCACGTTTATCACTCCGCTCTTGCACAGTGGTCTGATATGTTCTTTGATGTATGCTTCCACCTTAGGAAAACAATAAAACCGGTTCAAGAAAAGGAAATGTAAATTTTGACATGAGACTGTGAGAGAGCTTTACAAATTTTACCTTCTTGGTGACAGAGTTACTAAACGCATCAGCTTTGCTTTTCTCTTCTTTAGACGGCTTCTCACTTGGATTGCAATTCTGAATGCTTTTGGGAACTTTTTTCTCTTGAATGGAAGTGTTCTCAAAGTTTGAAGCGATGAACTCACTGTGTGTGTTGCTCTCACACTCTGAATCAGGTACTTTAGCTTGAACACCATTCTCAGCAGATCCTTCAATGAGAGCTTTCTCAACTAGTTTCTCTGTACCAGGTCCGTATAGTTCTTCACATTCAGCAACAGAAAGGATCTCACCTCCTCCTCCTCCTTCTCCTTCTCCTTCCCCTTCTCCCTCACCCTCACCCTCACCCTCACCCACACCCACATCCACACCCACACCCACACCCACACCCACACCCACACCCACACCCACACCCACACCCACACCCACACCCACACCCACACCCACACCCACACCCTCACCCTCACCCTCGGCTTCAACGTTGGGTAGAGGCTCCATAGGATCAAAGCTCTTCCCATCTTCTTCGCCATTTGTGGTCCCCTTCAGGTTTGCAGTTGTTTCTTCATTTCCCAAGACTACAGATTGATTCAAACACTTTTCAGGTTGAACAGTGGAGAAAACTACCTTCATCTTAGTCAAACTTTCATCTGGCTGCGTTTCGGAAGCTTTTGTAGCCATGGTAGCACCGATATAGTCTTCTTCATCCAATTCATACTCAAAATCCCCAAAGATGTCTGTATCAGGAACGGAATCCATGTCAAGTACATTATATGGGCCTGCCTCCCTGGTCTTGTCCAAGGAACTGTCTCCTTTCTCTGGAGGAACTTCCGTTGAACAGGTCGGGCTGTTTGGTGGTGAATCAGCAAGACCTGCTGCTCTGAGCGCTTGAAGGATGGCTGGATCATCTGAATCTTTACCATTAATACGTTCTGACTCATTAACAGCCATTGGTGATGACGAATTTGGTTCTACAGCATTATCCATCGCTTTGCTCTCTGAATGATGCAGTATTTCTTGTGAGCATAGATTCAGATACACAACTTTGCTACTTGATTTGTCAGCGATCGCTTTCTCGATATTTATAGCATCAGCAACGGCTAGTTCTGTTGCTGCACTTCTTCGAACAGACAGAAGGTTTTCTTTCTTTAAGAAATGTTCTGTCAGGCGATATAATTGTGTCTGCAGCAACAGCGATTTGCTTAGGAACAAAAACCAGCACATGTGCAAATAATAAAGCTAGCTATTCCACAAGTTGTGATGTTAATAATGTTTTTGCAGGAAAATCAATAACAGGTTAGCCCCAATTTTCCGTATTGTCAGTTTAACGTATGTAACCTTAAAAAACAAGTATGAAATTTTATTGTTTTCCAAAAATAATTTTGATCCTCCAATTAGGACCAACGAGAAAATATTATATAATCAAAATCTTATCAAACAGTAGAGCAGATCTCACAGATTTCCCAAACACATGAAATGACTACCTAATGTTTGTAAGAAAGACCCCCCTCTCATAGTTGACAAAAAAAGACCCCCCTCTCATATGTGTGCATCTTTACTAACCGAAATGTGTACGAGTGCTCAGCTTATTCTACCAAAAACCTAGAACTAATAAGAATATCAAAACAGTGACCTCTTTTATTCAATATCTGGAACCCAAGTAACTCATTATGAACCTAACACTAATCAATGCCACGGGAACTGGAAATTAAAGTAAAGAGCTATCCACATACCTGCCTAACTGCAACAGGAACTTTATTATGGCGACTAGTTGCAAGGCTTGGTCTCATATCAGCTGGAAGTTGAGCCTGATAGCAATGATAGAAACAAACGAGCAACAATCTCAAAACACCGGATTTTTTAAAAGCAACAAAGTAAGTGACGAGAATTACACACCAACAATGGATAATTCCCTTTGAGCTCGGGAGAGCCTTCTTTGTCTTGGGTTGAGATGTTGCCAGCTAAAGCTTTCTTTCTTGCAAGAACCTGCAATGCCCATTTCCTTTTGTCTTTCTTGAGATCGTCAGGATTTTCAAACATTTCCTTAGAGTTACTCGATGTAAGATTAGGTTGCCCATCCGACAGTTTGTTTCCTGAGTTCAGTTTTGATCCAGCAGCTTTTAAACTGCTCCCCTTGGCATCACTAATCTTTGGTAAGGTCTTGCTGGCTTCTGTAGGTTTTGCATTGTTTTGTGAGTTTTCCATTTCTTTCGGTGCCCAAAGAGGCTTGAGATTATCATTTCTCGGGAACACGGAGGTATCTGCCAAATACAATCTGGAGAGGATAGGATTTGAGGCCTGTGGGGTTTCAGATGAAAAGTTTGTTTTGGCGTCAACTGGTTTCTTCTTCAAGAGGCTAAGAACAGACTTCAGAGTTTCAATTTTTTCAGGCTTTCTTGTTTGTATGCACCGATGCTTCCAAAACTCAACTTCACAGTCCCGGTGCCATGCACTTTTCCGCTTCCCATTTGAATCTGCATAAATTTTCTTCGTGAGATTCTCTCTGACTTTTCCTTTCTGCAGCATCAACTTCTTTGCCTTCACTGCCAGAGCCGGAATTTTTCTAGGTGCTTCATCAGTTTTAGGTCCTGCCACAGCAGCTCTAAAGGCGGCCAAAAGTTTTGGATCGAATTGGTTTTTTCTGATGTCCTCCATCGATTTGTTACGAACGGCTTCTCTTATTTCTTTCCTAAGTTTCTCAACTAGAACCATTGACTCTTTTTCGTCCTCCGGTGTCCTCTTGATCTTCTTTACCCTCAAACCAGCAGCATTCTCTCCTTCTGAAGACTTATCAGTAGGATTTGAACACTTGAGATTTTTTATACGCCCAGTTCCTTTGACAATGCTAAAAATATCAACAGTTGTATTGTTTGAAGGTGGTCTGCTCTCTTGGTGAATGGTAGCCAAGTCTTCTTCTTCCTCGAGATTTGGTTTATGGAGAGATTCAGAAATCTCAGGTTTAGTTTCTGAATTGCCATCATCTCCACTGGTAAAGAAATGCCACGATGAAACAACACACTCAAAAATTCCACACAAATCAGAGAAAAGAGGGAAAGATCTCATCTGTGAAACTGACCTGAAATCTGAATGCTTTCTCTTTAAGCTGATAACACTATCAACATCTGAATTGCAAATGGCTGTAGTGGAAAGATCTGGTAAACGCATTACAGTATATAAGGAGGCCCTTTTTAACTATGCAGATGCAGATAATGATCAAATTACATCTAACCATAAAGAGGAAGAAATGAAGGAAGCAAAAGATAAACAGGCGAACAAAGGGCAGTATGTTACTTACTTTTTTGATCATTCATCGACAGACAATCCTTCTCTACAACAGGGTCTACAGTTGTATAAAAAGTTTAAATTATTACTTAGCAGACATAAAGGACAAAGCATATTGAGAATCTATACGTGTTAAGAAGTTACAACTAAGACTCAGAGAAAATTGTATTACCACCAAATTAACTCTTGGTAAATCAATATACCTGCTCTATTCTCCATGTGTGCAGCAAAACATGGTTGATCTGAATCAGAAAATAGTCTTGATGATATATCATGTCGTAAGGACTGCTTGAGCTCCGATTTTACTGGGACCTGCTCTGTATTTTTCTCCCTACACAGGATTTTCAGATGCGAGCTATCTGGGTCTCCATCCATTTTAGCTTGAACTGACGATGGGTCGGTATCACTTGGTTCCATATGACACTCGTCTCCTTTGACAATTGATACAACAAGAGCTGTCTCGCCTTCATCAGCGACTGTAACTGAAAAGTTTCCAGAGTAAACAGCCTCGGCTGAGCATCCGCTATTTGTCCTCTCAGAAAAATCCAGGGACTTTGCTATCTCCGTTGGTGAGGTATCAGGTTGTGTCTCCGTTGGCGAGGTATCAGGTTGTGTCTCCGTTGGCGAGGCATCAGGTTCAAGTGGTTTTTCATTAGAGAGACATCTGTGGACACAAAGCAAAGGAGGGTAAACTATGATAAGATGGCTGAGAGAACATAAAGAAAAGAAGAATAATATGGATAAGTATTAGATTTCACTCAGATTTGGTACGGAGTGTAATGACGAGTTAAACATAGGACTGGCACTCGGAAATGATTAAAATAATTCAATGGAAACTCTACTATAAAAAAATGTTTACCTAATAGACTGCTAATTAAAGAAACAATATAATGAAACAACGCTGCTGAAAATTATCAAACCATGGATTAAGCAACCATATGTAGTCAATACGCCAACTAAACTTACCTCGGACATACCCATGTATCCTCTGATGCAATTTCCAGGTCAAAACCCACGCAAACAGCATGATACCTGTTAGCACAGATGAAAGCAACAATCAGAAGCTAATTTGTATGTTCAAAAAAATAGGACCATATAAGAATGCTGTAAACACAATATTCTTCATCTAAAAGCATGGAAGACACAAACATTATGGCACTGTAACAACTAAGCAAGCACCAGAAGTTCACCAGTCAATGAAGTAGAGTGATCGAAAAAAAGAGGTAAAACAACAATCAGGACAATGTACACATAATAATCAACCCATGGATAAAATTCAACAGGTAATAACATTTACCATATGTCACAAGAATCACAAGCAATTGATGTATCAAGGTTGGAATCCCCTCCAATGTAACTGAAGGTGTTACGGATCTTGCAAAGATCGCCATCTAAACAGATAACTGCCTACAAAATGATTAGGAAAGCTTAATGTACTTTTTCGTGACTAGGAAAACCCATATATGATATACTTACATTTTCGTCAATATAGTGTGTCTCGTCAATATAGTGTGACAGAGAAGAGACAGCATCAGTCTCCTCCTCAATGCAGTAATCTTCATCTCTGCATGTATTTGATAACTTAGCTTAACGTCAGCAGATCACAACAGTTTTTAGCACATACAGAAACCTATGGTACACATGATTTTTAGCACCTTTTCAATCACTTGATCATGCTATGCCATTTAGTATAAATTTATCATTATAGGCCACACATAATTGAAGACAAAGACACCACTCAGATAGTTCAGGCAAGCAAAGTTTATCACAACAACAGACATGAGGAAAAAAATAGTACCCTGATAACGAAACCTCATCGACCTTGCTGGTTTCACCTGAATCATACACCTTCACAATCAAACGAAAAACTCATTGCCTTACCCAAGAGCTCCACTTACAAAAATATGAGAACTGTTCAGATTAGAAACAGATATGAGAGTCCTTACAGGGACACATGTAATCAACTGAAACTCTCTCTGACAGAGAGGGCACAGGTTCATAATCGTAGACCAATTATCAATGCATTCAAAGCAGAACCTGAAATTTAATCAGACATAGACACCAAATATCAGTCTGCTCCTTGACAAACAGTCCACAATACACATTGTCAGTGATAAATATTGCACTAATTGATCATCAATGAATTGAGATAACTCAAAGGACTATACAGATTAAGAAAAGATAATGCAATTACCAGTGCTGACAGCAATCAAGAACGCCTCTATCAATAATTATATCCATGCAAATCCCACATCTTTCGCCTTCAATTCCAGCCATATCCTGTTCAAAGAAATTAAAATCACAGCTTGTCAAAAAGACACAAAGGTTCCTAGAAAACGTGACACGAAGTAACTGAAATGCTTTATGCAGCAGCTTCTGTTCATGATTCTAACAATGAAGGTACATTTACAACGAAAATTACAAGTTTAAGCTCCAGGGTTCATGAAGAAAAAGGTTAATCCATGATTAGTTCAACAAAAAGCGACGAAAATAGCCCAGAAAGTCCAAGTTTAACACTAACATTATGTCCAACTTCAGCAGCTTCATCTTCAACCAAGTTGCTAGCGTCAAAATCGAGCTCCATTTTCTGAAAAAATATCCGCGTAAAAAGAAAAAAAAAAAAAGACAAAGTGGTCAAAGATGAAATCGATTTCTCTGACGAGAACAAAGCGTGAGAAAAATCAAGGTCAAAGTTCTATAAACCCAGTACCTACCTAACTCGGATCAAAGCCTACGAAGCTGAGAGGAAAATCTCAGAACCCTGGATGAAATTGAAAAAGGCAAAGCAGCTTCCGAGGGCAAAACAGGAAAATGGAGATGACGTCACCTCTTAGCCCCAAGATTTTTATTAGAAAATTTGAGCGTTTGATGAGGAAAGAATTGAAATTATGTCTTCGTCTCTCTGGAGATGACATTTTCCGTTTATAAACCGAAAGATGGACCACACGTGCTTTTTTTTATGAACCTTTATGGGTCGAATCTTACAACTTTCTGTTTCATGTAGGCCATTTACGCAGATTTAACAATGCATTGAGCCCAACTTTGTAATACCTACATCAAAAAATTTATCTTTTTTCCTTCTTTACCCCGTACTTTCCTTTTTAAGTCAAAAAGACCCCATAGTTTTTCTTTACCTTCTAATACTATGGGCCAAAATCAAAATTGCAAAGCTCATCTACACCTTACACTTTACAGTGTGTTTTTTTTTTATGTACATTTTATTTTCTAAGCATGAAGCATAGTTTCTAGATTAGTAGGGTAACACATGTCCACGTGGCGACCATTCCATACATTTTCGGCGAGGATGGCGTTAACGGCGTCTGTAGGATGAAACTGGTCCCACCAGAGGTGACCGGAGGCGTCGGGGCAAGCCATCTCCGGCGAGATACATGGAAGCCATCCCTTGTACCTCCCTAGCCCACAACACGCATCTGTCGTCTCATTAAAACCTGTCACCACAGAACACATGCACAACTAAGATTCAACAAGACTCTCACAAGTCTCTTTCACCCTTGAAGATGATCAGAAAACTCTTAGAAGTCTCTGTACGAGAATTCGAAAAGAATGTTATCAGTAGTGTTATGTTGTTACCAGTCACAGTCTTTTTGTAAATTGAGAATTGAGATGGAAGTTGTGCTTACCGTAGAGTTGGTGATTCCTGAGGATGTCCATAGCGCTTTGGAACACGTCGCAGTAGATAATGGATGCGTCAGGAAGCTCACGGTTGAGCTTATCTACAGTGTATCTCATGACAAAGTTGGATTCCATGATCATGCTGTTCACTTCTTCTGCACATTCTCCGTTCTGGCTCCTGTATTTCCACAGGTAGTATGGTGCACAGCCAATCGGTGGCAAACCCATCACCACCATCCTCCTCACCTTGACATTGTACAAAGTCTGTGAAACAAACACAATACTTCTCTTATTAGTGACATCAATGGGATCCCATGAAGAGGAAAGTACTTATAAATCAATCATCTTTAGGCTATCAATATGCAGCTTTCAGATACCATTCAGGGTTCTACAACTGAATAAACCAGAGATCCAAAAGAGAACAAGGGTTGTGATTTGATCTTTATATAGGTAACGCAGGCTTAGTGTACTAATCAGTTTAAGAGGCTATCAATATAGGTAACGCAGGCTATCAATATGCAGCTTTCAGATACCATTCAGGGTTCTACAACTGAATAAACCAGAGATCCAAAAGAGAACAAGGGTTGTGATTTGATCTTTATATAGGTAACGCAGGCTTAGTGTACTAATCAGTTTAAGAGGTTTCATTTTTTCTGGTTTTTTGGATAGTCAACAGGCTTAGTGTACTAATCAGTTCACTTTATAGTTTCAGATGTAAAACTATACTAACTCAGAATCATACTTGTTTGTCCTTATAGACTCTCCACCAACAGCAGACATATAAAGATTGATTAGAAGTCTAACCTTGAGCTCCTGTCTCATATTGGAAGCCAAGAACTGATTAAAATTCCAAGGAGTATAGAGATTCTGCACATTGGAGATGTTTCTGATGTAGAAATGTATGTAATCATTCACTCCAATCGATATGTAGAAAACGGAGTTTGAGACCAAACGTTCCGAAGCTTTCTCCCCAATACTCAGTATCATCTGCTGGAATGTATCAACAAACTGCTCAACCTGCATCGCAAATGAAACCCGCTGGCCCTGCAACCACAGGATTAGATGGTATCTATAAAACGAACACAAAAGACTCTGAAAAATTGAGGTACCAGTTCCGATCCACTTGATAAGATAATTCCAGCACCAGCTGATGCATAGTTTACACCTTGAAACATGTCTTCAACAGTCCCAGTTTGTCCAAGATAGCTAGGAACGAATGGTAAGCCTAGACGATCAGCTGTTCACAAGATTTGCAGTGGAAAAACAAAAACCAATGATTCAATCTCTTAATCTTTCTTTAACAGTCAAGAACAACATCAAAGAATTTGAGAATTTATAAAGAATCTTACACAAGAAGTCGACAATTTGGCTTAATTTCACTTCGAAGAATCAAGTAAGAGTAGATGATTCTTGATATTAACATGGAATTCGAAAATTGGAATCAAAAACCTAGAAAATTTGGGGAAGAATTTTAACCTAGAAAATCAACTGGGATCCTTCCATTGCAAAACCTCCCAGTTGGTTGATGCGTATCAAAATCTCTACCGTACGGAAGCCGATCTGCTCTCGCCAAGGTCCCAAGAAAGTTATTGGTTCCACAATCCACCGAAGAATCGCCGAACACGAACAAAGCCGGTACAAAAGGCAAAGACGGTTTCACCACCGGAGATTGGGCTCTGAGCGACGGCGATGGAGGTAGAAACGGCGGAATCGAAGGATAAAACGGAGAGATCCTTGAATTTAAGTGATGATCGGCGATCAATTTGGGTAAAGTGATTAATATCAGAAGAGAGAAAACAAGAACGAGGAGCTTGATCGACATCGAGAAAGAGCGCGGGAAAATGTGCAGTGGTTCTACGAGGTTTTACAGAGATGAATAAAACGTCGTCGTCTTTAATCAGCTTACAAGATTGAAACGTCTTATAGATCAAGAGAGACTTTATTTATAAGCTACACCACACATTGAACCGGCTAAATTAGAAAATAAATGACTAATTCCGGTTTGTTTATACCGGTTTACTCGATTTAAAACTAATACGAATCAGCTTACAAGAACCAACGTCGTCATCTTATAGATTAAGCGAAACTTTATTTATAAGCTACACAGCACATTGAACCGGCTAAATTAGAAAATAGAAAACAAAAGCCTATTTCCGGTTTACATATACCGGTTAACTTGATTTAAAATTAATACGAATCATTTATACTGGTATACTTTGGTCTCAAACTTCTGATCCTCTCTCCACCACTGATGAATCCCATGAGCTTGTTTAAAATCTCTTGACGAACTTAAGTTCACTGTTAAAACGGAAGATGGAATCAGATGTACCGGCTCTTGTCCTCCTAACAGCATACCGCCCAACGAGTGCTGTGTTGCTACCCGCTCTACAAACCCGATCCCGATTTCTTCCATCTTGTTTCGGTGTTCGAAGTAACCGATATACTCAGAGCACAAGTGGTCTCCGGGGTTGACATACAGCCGTGGAAACCAGTCGGATAAGGCGGCAAATGGGTCGGGTGGTGCGGGTAATGCACGGTGGTTTTGGCTGTATTGTTGGGTGGCTTTTTTGGCTAGAGCAAGTCCAGCTGTGATCACACTGCCTGTATTTTTGATAGCAGCTAGGATCAGTCGAGTTTCTACACGATTATTACGAAATGCTAACGTCTAGATCACATTTCAGTTTGGTTCAGTTTGTGTGTCTATCCCTGGTTATATACACTTAAAAGCCTAATCTGATCAGTATCTTAGAGAATGACACTGAATGGGTTGGTTTGGAAAAGTTTTAAGTAATTTACCTGCGATGCGTATCCCGTGTTTGATCCTCTTATCCTTGATTCTTTCGATAGGAGCAGATAAAAACGGTGGATTGAAGGCGAAACACTCAGGAAAAACTCCGGTTCTAGTGATTGTTTTCCCGGTAAGCAATGCCATGGATGCACCAAGAGAATGACCAGCAAGCCACACATTCGAACCACCACCAACCGAAGCAACTATGTTTCTCACTGCTTGGATAGCTATCTCAAACCTTGTTGTCGTGTGAAGCCCGTTTCTGATAACATGAATGTCTAACTCGATGTCACGGGAAATAGAGTCCGCTTTTGTAACTGTTCCTCTGAATGCAATTACAAAACGCGGACTCAATTCCATGGATTTTATAGTATGAGAGGGTGGTTGCGGTGGTGTATACTCATAGAGTCCTCCAAATATGGAGTTATCAGCATCATCCACAAGCTTACGAATGAGGCGGAAATGGAAAAACTCAGACCATATTGGAGATAGAGCTGATTCGGGACCTTCCCTTTGTAGCTGACGGTCACGCTCAGCTACATAGATTCCTTGAACCAAAGAAGCAGCTACGGATCGCCGATGATGTTCATTAGCCCTGCAAATTCAAGAATACAAGTAAGACAGATAATTTCTTACACAAAGTAAATGAGGCATTTTTAACATAAAGGAACCATTTTTCAGGTTTTTAAACACAAAAGGCACAACTAAAGCAGGTTTAGCTCTAAACCACAATTGTACCAAAAACATTAGCTAACTCAACAGCAATTTATGAACACAAAGATTCAGTTTTCGACAAAACAAAACCCCAAAAGATGCAGAGAGAAGAGAGAAGATGCAAACCAATCTACAGCTGTTAGGTGTAATGGCCCAGTGAGACTGAAGTCATCTCTCTCACAAATCATCAAATCCTTCCTCTTCTTCTGTACCACACTAAACATATTAAAAAACTTAATCAGATGTTCAAATGTACTAATATTAACTCAAAATTAGAGATAAGAAATCAAATGTAAAATCTAACTCCGAAGCTTTAATTTAAATTTCGTGAGAACCCGAACCGTAAAAATTGATCCAAAAAATTGTTTTTTTTTTTAAACAATCCCAACACACAAGCTCATTATACGGTAATGATCTTTGTCGAATTACTAATGAAATCAATCACATAGACGAAAGATTCAGATTGTGCATAAACTATTGAAATACATAATGAAGCTAGACGAACCTTGTGAGGTTGATTCAGATCTGAAGTTTGGTTACTGTCGAGTTTTGATGTTTTACAAAGAAGTGGTAATGGAGGAACAGTGAGTGGGCTCATATGCACTTAAAAGCTTCAGAAAGGAACGTTTCAACTATGACATTGAGTTGAAAACGACATCGTCTCGGTCTCAACCTCTTTTTGCCGTATTAAACTAAACATTTGCTTTGTTGCTTTGATGACAAATCTTTTTTTATTATTTTTCTGTCACAATGTTTTTGGATCATTACACAGGATTTTTTTTTTACACACACTGAAAATATTGATTATAATAATAATACATAATGTCCCTATATTTCACTAAAATCTGACTCTTTATTGTTTTTTTTTCTTTCCAAACGAATATGTTTTAGCAAAAGAAAAAAAAAAAAACAATAAAAAGTTAATGAGAGGAGTCTTCAGAGGAATCATATCCGTAAGGATTATTACTGGCCCAATTCCACAAATCTCTACACATCTCTTCGATTCCATATTTGGCCCTGCATTGTTACAAACCCAGATTAATTTATGACTTATTCCATTTATATATTGCCAACTTCTTAGTGTTGACAACCCAGTTACCAAAGCTATATAGACTTCTTTATGTATGATGACTAAAGAAATGAACTTACTTCCAATTCAATTCACTCTCTGCTCTTTCCGTGGAGGCGTAAACAACTTCAGCATCTCCTGCACGACGTCCAGCGATCACAAGAGGGATTTTCTGATCCACAAAAGAGTTTAAGAAGTTTTAATGAAACATGACTAAGAATCCAAGAACCTAAAAAAAGCAATCAGATTCGAAAGACTGTGTCATATTTTTTTTACCTTTCCGGACGCTTTTTCAAAAGCATCAACCATTTCAAGAACAGATGTTCCATTTCCTGTTCCGAGATTGTACACTTCACAACCTGAATATAATTAACAACGCTCAGACAAAGCTAAGAGATTTAAGGATGATTCTATTAGAGAAATAGATGGGATCATATACATACCGATCTTGCAATCTTCTAGCTTGCGCAGAGCCGCTATGTGTCCATCAGCTAAATCAATAACATGAATGTAATCTCGAACCTGAAACAAAAAAAGAAAAATGCGATCAAAATGTAGAAAACTCTTCTTGTTTATGAAAGACATGAAGACATGTACATCACATACCCCTGTTCCATCTTTTGTATTGTAATCGTTTCCAAAGACAGTGAGATGAGGTCTCCTGCCAACAGCTACTTGTTGGACAAAAGGCATGAGATTGTTGGGAATACCGCGAGGATCTTCACCAATTTCACCACTAGGATGTGCACCAACAGGATTGAAATACCTAAGCAATATGATCTTCCATTCCGGGTCAGAACCGTATACATCACGGCAGATTTCCTCAATGAATAGCTACAAAAAGATCCATAAAGATTCATATTTCATTAACCACAAAACTCAAGTGGGTTTCGTTAAAAACAAAAAAAACCACCTTTGTTCGTCCATATGGGTTCAATGCAGAAATTGGAGACTCCTCTGTACAAGGAACTTCCTTTGGAGCGCCATAAACAGTGGCTGATGATGAAAACACAAGCTGGAAACAGAGTAGTAAAAGTGGCTAACCATGAGTATCAAACAAAAAGAATAATAGAAAAAAGAATTCGAACTTATTGTGGTAGCAAATTATATATACATTTTTGCAGCCATGTTGAGCCATAACTTCCAAAAGAGTAATAGTCCCAACAAGATTATTATTATAATAGAGCAAAGGCTTCTCAACACTCTCACCAACAGCTTTAAGGCCAGCAAAGTGTATCACTGCATCAAACCTGTAAATAATAATTCCACGTTCATCAAACCCAATTATATCACATCAGTGTTTGTGATAAAGTGAAAAAGTAATGAATGCTTCTCTATTCTCTATTTCATACTTTGTTTCTGAGAATATCTTCTCAAGGGCAGGTCTATCCCGAAGATCCACCTGCAATTAAGACAAAACAATCAACTAAACAAAAAAAAAATCTAAATTCAGAAGAACAAGATTAATTTTTCCCAGTTTCAGACTGATTAAAAAACTTGTGAATCACAAAAAAAAAAAAAAAGAGAAAATGGGATAATATTAATTTAGTCTTTCACATGGTACTGATTAGGCCTAGTACTGATATTTAATACAGAAATTGTTATTTTTCGAATATAAAACAAGTGATATGAAAAACGAAAAAAATGGTAATAATTACTTAAAAAATAAAAAAAAATAAAAACAAGAACTCTGGAATCAAACAATCTTTTCGAAAAAATGATATTTTATTCCCGAGAATTTAGGAACCAAAAATCACAAAAAGAGCCCACACAGTCAAATCATAATCCAAATATCGTTGAAATAATGAATTATTCAAACTCAGCGACAACAAAATCTTTCGATCACATGTTTCCTAGACCTAGGAAGCAAAATTAACCGAACCTGGTGGAAGGAGAGGCGTTCGCCGTGTTCGGCGGCGAGTTTCTTCACGCGTTGAAGAGAGATGACGGAGGAATTGTCGAGATTATCAACAACAACGACGGAGTAACCACCGAGAAGCAGTTGAAGCACCGTGTGACTACCGATGTATCCAGCACCACCGGTTACTAAAACGTTCTTAGCCATCATAGAGCGAAGGATTCAAAAAAAAAAAAAAAAAAAAAACTTTTTTTGTTTCTAAAGGGTTAAGAATTAGATCAATAGAAATGTTTGTTTGTTTGTGATCTCTCCAGCGAAAGAGTGTTTGGAGGGTTTTTAATTTATAGAAACGCTGATGGTTACGTGATTTTTATTTAACTTACGCTTTAATTTAAAAATGCATTAATATTAATTACGTTTCCAATTAAGGGAACGGATTAATGAAAATGCTACGTGGCGGAATATGTGTTGTTGGGAATTATCCGAGTTGAGTTTTTCAGTTATCGAAACAACCCTTTTCTTAATGAAGCTTAAGGAAAAATGGTAATTACGTAAAATTATGTTACAAAACACACAAACTCGTTAGTACTAGATTGTTCGGATTTTCGGATCGGATAATTCTAATTTCGAATAATTCGGATATCTCAATCTAATATCCGTTCGGGTATTTGTAAAAATCGGGTTGGATTCGGATCGTTGTTTTTTGGATTCGGGTCGGATTCAATATTTTTTACTTATATGTACCCAAATCTACTCAAAAATATCCGAAATACCTAAAAAACTTAAATATTAGTTACTTTTTACCCAAATATATCCAAATTACCCAAATTACCCAAAAATATCTAATATATTTGGGTTTTTATAATTGTAATTTGGGTATTTTAATTATTACAAGTATAAGTATAACTAATATTTTTTGCTATATACTTAGATTTCATATACTTTCGGGTATCTTCGGATTCGGATTGAGTTTTTCGGATATATAAATATAGGGCCCATTAGGATATTTTTAAAAATCGGTTCGGATCGAGTTCGAGTATTTTCGGATCGGATCGGATCTGATTTTCGGGTCTGGGGTAAAATGTCCAGGCCTATTACCAACCCAAATCTTAATAAATAAATAAATTTTTTTTTTTGTCAATCAATTTTTTTAAAAAAAATTATTGTTGATTTGGCCGAATTACATCCAACTCCATTACGAAATAATAGGTTGAATATGGGTTAATATGATAGTTGGAAAAAAAAATTGTTACAATTTTCGTAATTTGAAGTTTTTCTTTTTCTCTTTTTTTTTACCAGTAATATAATACCAAACTTTGATGTTTGTTTTAAAACTCCAACTATTTATATTGATGCCAAACAGAAAATTGTCCAACTATATTGTTATTGTTGTAAACTGATCCATCTTATTAATGAGATAAGGGAATATATATATATATGAGTCTCGGGATACAAGGGAAAGATAAAACCCTAATGGGCCTAATGGGGCCGGTTAATGAGTCCACAAGATGTTTTATAACACTCCCCTTTGGACGAAATAACCGTGCCTGATACTCAACCGGGATCTCTATAATGCGCTGGGGAATGTTGCCTCATTAAAACCTTACCAGGAAAACCCAGTGGGAAAAAAAACCATGGTGAAGGAAAAAGAGTACAACACGCATTACTCCCCCTGATTTGAGCATCACTGTAGATCCTTAAGTTTACGCATCCCAATTTGATAAATGAGCTTCCGGAGTGTTGAAGTCGGCAATGATTTGGTGAATAGGTCGGCTGAATTCTCACTTGATCGGACCTGCTGAACTTTGACCTGACCATCCTTCTGTAATTCATGAGTGAAGAAGAATTTGGGCAGAATATGCTTCGTCTGATCCCCTTTGATATAACCGTCCTTGAGCTGAGCAATGCAAGCCGCGTTGTCTTCAAACATAACCGTTGGCTCCTTATCTTCGTTCATACCACAATTTGATCGGATGTGCTGAGTCATGGACCGCAACCAGACACACTCTCTACTAGCTTCGTGAATGGCCAAGATTTCCGCATGGTTAGATGAGGTGGCAACGATTGTCTGCTTCATAGATCTCCATGAGATAGCTGTTCCTCCATGCGTGAAAACATAACCAGTCTGAGACCTGGCACAGTGCGGATCCGATAGATATCCTGCATCAGCAAAACCAACTAGTCTATCCTTGTGTTGGTTAGTGTAAAACAATCCTAAGTCTTTAGTCCCTTGTAGATTCCTTAGGATGTGTTTAATACCGTTCCAGTGCCTTTTAGTTGGACATGAGCTAAAGCGAGCTAGGAGACTTACGGCAAAACAGATGTCTGGTCTAGTGTGACTAGCCAAGTACATTAATGCTCCTATGGCACTGAGGTATGACATTTCAGGACCGAGAACTTTTTCATCGTCCTTCTTTGGACCGAATGGATCACTGTCCAATCCGAGGCTCCTCACAACCATTGGGCTGGTCAATGGGTGGGCCTGGTCCATATTGAATCTCTTGAGTACCTTTTCAATGTATGCTGATTGATGCACAAGGATTCCATCTTTGATGTACTCAAGTTGTAGCCCCAAACAGAATTTAGTTTTGCCCAGGTCTTTCATTTCAAATTCTGCTTTTAAGCATTCTACTGTTTGGGCGATTTCACCAGATGTTCCGAGGATGTTTAAATCATCCACGTATACTGCTATGATCACAAATCCTTTGTTTTCGTATTTCTTGATAAAGATGCATGGACTGATCGGATCGTTTTTGTAGCTTTCTCTGATGAGATATTCACTTAACCGGTTATACCACATACGTCCGCTTTGTTTCAGTCCATATAAGGATTTGTTCAGCCTAATGCAGTGTTGATCTCGAGATGCATGCTTATCTTTAAGCTCGATGCCATCTGGTAATCTCATATAGATTTCATTATCCAGTGGTCCATAGAGATAGACGGTTACAACATCCATTAACCGCAAATCTAAATTTTCTTTTATGGCCAGATTTATGAGGAATCGAAAAGTAGTTGCATCCACCACAGGAAAATAAGTCTCTTAATAATCGATTCCGGGTCTCTGTGAGAATCTTTGTGCTACAAGTCGTGCCTTGTATCTAACGACTTCACCGAGTTCGTTTCTTTTACGCACAAAGACCCATTTGTGGCCCACTGGTTTAGTATCGAATGGTGTCCTTATGATCGGACCAAACACATTCCTTTTCTTTAGACTGTTTAACTCCACGTTTATGGCTTTTTTCCATTTTAGCCAGTCTGATCTACGAGTGCACTCAATTATAGACGTGGGTTCTAGATCCTCTTGCGTGTGCGCAACCTCAAGTGCTACCTTGTATGCAAAGATTGCATCTATGTCGACATCTTTTCTGTTCCATTAAGTTCCAGACATGCTATAATTGATAGAGATTTCATTATTATTGATCCCTTCGGAACCTTGAGATTTGGCGTCCCAAACCTCTTGTATCGGTTCACTAGAGTGAATCTCAGCCGCGGCTATGTCTGTTATTTCAGGAATTCCGGTTTCAACCATTGCACCTCTCTTTGGTTTCCGGGGATTCTTATCTTTGGAACCTAATGGTCTGCCACGTTTATTACGTGATGCAGACTCTGTAGCAACTTGAGTCTGTCCTTTTTGGACATCTATTCGTACTGGTGCATTACAAGCTGGTATGTACGGTTTGGTTACTCTGTTCGGGTCAGCAAAGGAATCTGGCAATTGATTAGCTAGCTTTTGTAAGTGTATAATCTTTTGGACCTCTGAATCACATTCTAGAGTCCGAGGATCTTGCCATTGTAAGGATGTTTGATTCCATGAAATTTCCTTTACCAGCTTGTGTGTCTCTCCACCTAAAACAGGATATACCGATTCATCAAATTGGCAATCCGCATATCTGGCCTTAAATAGGTCTCCTGTGGTCGGCTCAAGATATTTGATAATGGTGGGAGAATCAAAACCAACATATATTCCCATCATCCTCTGAGGTCCCATTTTAGTTCTCTGTGGTGGTGCAATGGGTACATAGACTGAACACCCAAATATCTTAATATGGGACATGTCTGGCTCATGACCCGTTAGCAATTGGGATGGTGAATATCTATGCTCACTAGATGGCCGAATGCGTATTAGTTCAGCAGCATGTAAGACTGCATGTCCCCAAGCTGAGACCGGGAGCTGCGACCTCATGAGTAATGGTCGAGCAATCCATTGAATTCGTTTAATGAATGATTCAGCCAATCCATTCTGTGTATGGACATGTGCCACGGGATGTTCAACCCTTACCCCCATGGTCATACAATACTCATTAAACGCTTGGGAAGTAAATTCACCAGCATTATCAAGACGTATAGTCTTAAGTGGGAAATCTGGAAAATGGGCTCGCAATCTGATGATTTGGGCCAATAACCTAGCAAATGCTTGGTTTTGAGAAGACAATAGACAAACATGCGACCAGCGGGTTGATGCATCAATTAGAACCATGAAATACCGAAATGTCCCACAAGGTGGGTGGATCGGACCACATATGTCTCCGTGGATTCGTTCCAGAAAATTCAAGGTCTCTTTAGACACTTTGACTGGTGAAGGCCGAGTGATCAACTTCCCTTGTGAACAAGCTATGCACGTGAGGTGCTGAGGGAAAAATCGGTTTTCTTTAAGGGTGTGCCCTTTAGAACTTTGAATCAATTTACGCATCATATTCGTACCGGGATGACCAAGCCGGTCGTGCCAAATAGTGTGATCTTTGAATCGTGCTTCAATAGCAACATTAGCCTCAATCATACTGACCTTAGCATAGTAAAGGCCAGTAGATAGTGCGGGTATAGTCTCAAGGACTTGTTTATGGCCGTGTGAGATCTTAGTAATCAGTAGGGATTCTTTGTTCCCTTCACCCTGGGTTTCGATGTGGAAACCATTTAGTCTTATATCTTTGAAGCTCAATAGATTTCTCTTTGAACTGGGTGAGTATAGTGCATCTAGTATTTCTAGATGTGTGCCGTTTGATAACATCACATGGGCTTGGCTGTGGCCTTCTATTAGGCTCGAGGTACCCGCTATTGTGCTAATGTTTGAGGTTTTTATTATGAGATTTATGAAGTATCTCTTGTCTTTTAGTATGGTATGGCTGGATCCACTGTCCACCACAATGATGTGTTCGAGCTCATTCATAACTTTAATAGACAAGAGGTACGATTTAAATAAGTAATTAAATAATAAGTTCTGAAGAACACAAATCAAAATCAAACAAAGCCCAAATAAATATTGTCAATATAAAGCAAATATTTAAATGTCGAAATCAATCAAGAAGGTCTGAGGTCTGGTAATCCATGTGATCAGCCTTGTCATCTTTGAAGTCACCTTCATAATCTTGGTTAACCAGATTAGCTTCAGGATGAGTTTTCCCGTGCTTCTGACAGAGATCACAAAAGAACTTGGGAGTGCGACAGTTCTTGGAACAATGATTTGACATTTCGCATCGGTGGCAAGGGGATGGATTGGTCGAGTTGGCTGAATGTGTCGGTTTGGAGATTCCACGACCTTTACCGCGACCTTAACTGAGGTTAGGTTGGTTGCCTATGTTCGAATTTCCACGTCCATTGCCACGCTTCCCACGTCCATTGCCACGTCCACGGCCACGATCAGAGGATCTGTCACGCTGGACATAGTTGGATTCTATCTTGGCTCCTTCGATTTGATGGGCCTCTGGTAGTGGGGCTGATCCCGGGGGCCTTTGAGCACTGTTCCTCATCAACAACTCATTATTTTTCTCTGCTAGGAGTAAGCAAGAGATCACATCCTCATATGTCGCGTATTTCATCGCGCGGTATTGTTGCTGAAGCACAATATTCTGAGTATGAAATGTTGACAATGTCTTTTCCAGCAGCTCATTGTCGGACACTTCATCGCCACATAGTTTCATGATTGAAACGATCCGAAATAACTCGGAGTTGTAGGCGTCAACGGATTTGAAATCTTGGAACCGTAGGTTCTTCCACTCGAACTTGGCTTGGGGCAATAGGACCGTTTTCTGATGGTCATACCTCTTTTTCAGTGCCACCCAAAGGTCGAGTGGATTCTCAATCGTGAGATATTGATTTTTGAGGCACTCGGCCAGGTGATGGCGGATATGAAATATCGCCTGGAACCGATCTTTGAGAGATGCGGTGTTACCATCGATGATGTATTCACCTAGGCCTTTGGAGTTGAGGAAAATTTTAGTGTCAAGAGCCCACTGGAGATAGTTATCTCCTGAGACATTGAGTGCCTCGAATTCAACCTTTTGAATGTTCGACATCTGAAAACATGCAATTGATTTCATTAAGTGATCATTCATTTCGGAAAAATAGCTTTGATGAATCTAGGATTCTTGGGTTATGGGATTGAAAAATAAACTTTTCTTAAATGAAAATTTGCTATTTATGGAAACTTTCTATTTTGGGGAAACTTTCTATTTTGGAAAAATTTCTATTTATAAGGTTTCTCCGTCTTTAATTGGATTCGAAATTTCCCAATTTAATTAGGATTTAGGATTTGATAATTTCCTCTTTTTATTTAGATTTTTCTTTTATTGATTATGATTAAACTTTTCCTATTTAGAATAGGATTTAGGGTTTTCAGGATTTTCCTATTTACAATAGGATTCTTACTTTTCTAGGTTTCTAGGGTTCACGCGATTTTAGGTTTTGATTTCTGGCAATTTTAGCATATTAACCAATCATAGAAACAGTCAATTTAAAACAACCTAGACAACCTCAATCAATCGGATTATACTTTAGGGATTTCGGATTTGATCCGATTTAGGTTTTAGGTTTTTAAAGTTTCGGTCATGGCTAAGTGTTTTTGAATTTGCGACTTTGGTTTAAGCAATAATAACTTTTCTAGCAACTTAAACGAGTCAAGCAATCAGATCACACAAGCAATAACAATCGCTTAATCAATCAAGATTCGTTTTAATTAGCCCTGGGCGTTCGGGGTCCCGTTCGGGTTCGGGTCGGGTCCATTCAGGTTTCGGGTTTTCGGGTTTAGAGGTTGAGGACCCATTCGGGTATTTAAAAAAATCGGGTCGGGTTCGGTTCGGTTCTTTGCGGGTTCGGGTCGGGTATATACTTAATATTGATATCCGATAAATACCCAAAAAATTTCGGTTCCTAGTTCGGGTTCGGGTATTTTTTATCTAAATGTACCCAAATCTACTCGAATTACCCAAAAATATCCGAAATACTCGGAAAAAAAATTAAAACATCGGTTAGTTTTAACCCAAATATATCCGAATTACCCAAAAATAACCGAAATATCCGGAGAAAACAAAAACATTGGATATTTTTATCCTAATCTATCCAAAAATACTCCAAAAACCCAATATATCTAATATATTTTTATATATATACATTTATATATCGGATATTTTTGGGTACCCACGGGTTTCGGGTTCGGTTCGGGTTCGGGTCGGGTTTTAAAATACTTTAAAACATTACCCGTTCGGGTATTTCAACAATTGCGGTTCGGGTTCGGTTCGAGTTTTTTGGGTCGGGTTCGGGTCGGATTTTCGGGTCCGGTTATTATGCCCAGGGCTAGTTTTAATGGTTACACTTTCTCTAGTCCGAATTCGATGGTTGGTTCTTAGCTTTTTAGGGTTTCGGATTTACCTTTCACCTTAAGGAGTTGTACGGACTAGAACCGGGAGCTAAAGACCTCGGTTTTGAACAGTAACGCCGATGAACAGTAACGCCGATGAACAGTACGCCGGATGAACAGTAACGCCGGATGAACAGTAACCGCGTTTTGTGTTTTTAGGGTTTTAGGGAGCAACTCGTGCTGATAACGTGTTGTAAACTGATCCATCTTATTAATGAGATAAGGGAATATATATATATAAATCTCGGGATACAAGGGAAAGATAAAACCCTAATGTGTCTAATGGGGCTGGTTAATGAGTCCACAATATGTTTTATAACAGTTATCCATTAAACTCAGTGTTTTATTATTATTGATATCCATAGTATTTTTTTTTTTTTTTTTTGCACTGCAGAAAACATTATCCCTCAAAATTGGGGAGTCACGAGATTTGAGAATATCTCTGCATATATACTTTCAAGGACGTTATTATTGTAGTATCAAATTCTTATATTTATCATATATTTCTTATATATCTTTAATCGATAATTAATGCAATATTTTAGTTGATAAGTCTTAAAGCATGACATGGATTTGTTAAACAAACATCAAAATTTGGAGTAGTTGATAAGTCTTATATATCTTTAATCGATAACTAATGCAATATTCCCAATTTGTTTATCGTTAAGGAATAATCAGCAAATATAGGATAGATGCGGGTTTACAGATATCATGTTCCTAATTATAGTGTCGAACCAAAAGTGTATGGTCCACCGGTCTATTTGAGTAGATAGATGATGACTCATCTTGTGGATTAAGTTCATGAATCAAGTTTTACCATCTATAAAAATTGTTGTGTGGTTTTTTTATCCACTATAAACGTTTTAAATAACAAAATCTCCGAACTTTTATATTCCTCCAAAATCTTTAATGTTGAATCCAAGACTCCAAAATCTGGGTAAGTCTGAGCAAAATACTCAAATCCAAAAATTTAAACCGAACCCGATCTAAACGCTAAAAAATATCCGAACATAACCTATACTCAAATATTTTGGCTATCAGTTCGGATCGGGTAATATCCGAGAATCGAACTTGTATTTCGGTTTTTCGAGTATCTTTGGATATTTTTGGATTATTTAGATAGATTTAGGTACAAAGTAACCAAACCAAACTGTATCACTCTCTATTCTACCTTTTCATTCTATTAATTTCAGGTATTTCGATTAGTTTAGATAGATCCAGATAAAAAGTTTTGGGTTTTTTGGGTTTTACGAGTACTTTCAGATAGTTTGGATAAGTTCAAATAAGTAGTACTCGAATTGAACTGTATCCAAAAAAATATTGGGTATTTTTCGGTTCTCTATTCAATTATCCGAACTGATCCGAACTTAAAATTATCGAACCGAATCAAACCAAAATTTGAAAAATGTGCAAATGAAATTTTAATTCAAAAATCAAATAACCTGAAATCCGAAAAGCCAGGCCTCCGTGTGTGAAAGTGTGGGTGACTTTCCACTTGTCGAAGAAAGTGAGGTCTCAAATAAATAAATGTATTGAATTTATATTTAATTCTGATTATACTAAAAAAATTATAAGTAAAGAACAAAGGAGTCAATGTCAATGTCAATGCCGACCATGCGAGAGAATACGACTTGGATTACGTAAGATTGAGTTGGTTCAACGGTTAAAATGATGGGTTTTGGTCTTTCTTACGCCCAACGATATTAACATAATGTATTTTATTTATCCCAATAAGTCCAATAGTTTATAAAATAAAAGTAAAACAAAGCATGGTTAATCTAAGGATGATCTGGTCTTTACTCTTTATTACTAAATTATTATTGATAAGCTAATTATAAAACTTCTCCTAAGACTAGTCAACCTACAAAAACCACAACTATATTGTTGACTTGACATGAAAAGAAGATAACTCACAAAAGTCATAACAAATACTTACACGTGTTGAAGTAAATACCGAAAGATATGAAACATTTAGAAAATGAGCTGATCCAAAATTCTGCAATTTTTTAGTTCATTCACCTAAAACATTAATGTTCCATACTATTGACTCGTTTTGTATCGTTTAGCTAGTTATTATTATCATCAAAGCTTTTTTCAACTTAGGCACTTCAAGATTAATTAAGAGTGGGCTTAATAATTAATTATGGGTTGTAAAGGAAAAAAAGTGTCTCAATACCTTGCGCCTCAATGTATTGAAAAAGCCTACAAATACTACAAAGAAATGGATTTAAATCCCAAGTTGCTCTTGCTTTTTTAACACCAATTCAATTGACTTTAATTATAATGATCTCAAGTCCTCACATTTTTGTGCTAAGCATTGATTGATATTTTTTAATAAAGAGTGGAAAGGGCAAAATGGTCAATTTCCCAATCCCTCCCTGACCAAGAACACACTAAGGACAGCCAAGAAGATTCAAGATTTTTTTTTTTTTTTTGCTAGTTTCAAGAAAGAGATTCACAAATGAATGTTCTAAACTTAAAACACTAAATCCAAACCAAACTGCATTAGTAGCAAATAAATTCACCCGACCCTAGAAACGCCATTGTTCCGATGATCATATGAATCAGTTGGGGAATCTTGTGGCTCTTCTCGCCCACGGGACCATCGAACGCTGCTGCTGCAATCCAGCGCCATTGTTGCCTGCATTGCTTCTATCGTCTATAAACCTACTCCTCCTCATTCTCTCTTCCTTCATGTTTGCAAACCGAGAGTCCAACGTCTGAGGCCATTGCCTCTGTCCATTAGCTTGCTTCTGCTTTATCTTCTCCCTTTGCTGCTGCTGATGTTGCTGCATTGTATTTGCAGATTAAGATGCTTAATAAACCCATCAATCAATCACTTACAAATCTCTTTGGTTATTGATGTCAAGAAGTAATAAAGGCTTTCATCATAATGCTCATACAACACACCAGATACACATATAAGATCAGTTTCGAAGCACAACTGGGTATGTTCATTACTCAGGATAGGTCTTGAATTAGGAATTAAGATCAGATGTCAAATATAATTGGACCACATTTACTCAAATTTTCACTCCACTAGCATTGTTTCTTTCTAAATTACAGTTTCTTCAAGTTCGTTCCTGTGGACACTTGCTAACCAAACCAATCTCAACAAAAAAAACCTTAGATAACCTGCACCCTCTAAGGCAGTTTATGGATGCAGTTAAAAAGGCAGAAGTTGTTCCCTAATCACTTTGGGTCACAAACCGGATCAAAGGTTTAAAAAGCTAATCTAATGCAACCTCAGACACATGGATATGTATACTTTACCTTTGCGACAAACCCTCTCTGTACAGATCTATACTGAACTGGCGGATTAATAAACCTGCACAAAAGAAAGGAGTTAATTAAACTGGCAAAACGTTTGCAGGGACAAGCCACCTAAGGAACATCAGAATAGAGTATATCAGCTGAGAACTCGCACCAATAGATCAACGTCCTGATACCGTATTCTGGATAATAAACTATAACCTTCTTACCACCATAGAAGGATCTAAGAAGAAAACCATGTAATGAATAGATAAAGAAAGAGCCTTTTATAATAGACAAGGCAACACTTCATGATCCTAGAGCCTTCAGCGCACTCAAAGCATTTAGCCGGTCATGCCGGAAAGAATGAACCGATGAATACTAAAGGTTATAACTCCACTTTCCCAATAGCTAAACAAAAAAGCGTAGTTCTTGAAATTTCCAATCAGATTTAACCTTGAATTCATCAAGGGCGCTTCTGGGCCCGACAAAGTAGCTTCTTTAAGACTTTATCAGGAATTAAGAGCAGACAGCTTGAAAGACGATCCAATAACAAGTAACCGTGCATCTGAGCATTTGAGTCCTCTATGCTGTCCCCGTAAGGCAGTAACCGTGCATCGACCATTTCAATGTCACAACAATCGACCAACAGAACCAAGCAATATTCTTCAGGATGCAGCAAAGAGACATAATTCAACATATAGGAGATATGAATGCAACTGAGATTCACGAATTGAGTGCGATTAAAATTACAGACAATGTACGGTATCATATTGCACCAGCTTGCTAAATCTGACAATGAAACACTGACTTCGAGAAAAAAACAGAGAAAGTCTTGAGAAAACTCCAAAGCCAGTGATCAGCAAAGTCTCTACTCAATATTAATGAGCTTGAACTCCTTCCTTTATCTCAAGTATGACAATTATCTACTCCTCCAACTACCCCCCTTAAACTCAACTACATGATTTGAATGGCTTTTTTGAACCGGATTTATACAGTCATCAATCTGATGACCATCCACCATCCAGGAAGGGATTAAAGAAACATGAACATACAAACCCATGTTGCTTTCCACAGAAACACTCTATAGTAAGGAGCTAAGAAGCTTCACGCATCAGAAACAATGGAAGATCATAGAAGTGCCCATGTCAATAAACAAATCAGAGAGTTATCATGCAGTCTAGACCTTGATTGATTCGTATTAGTCATCCTTCCAGCATTATAAGGTCTACCACGCGGAGTAGCAGAAGCGGCTTTACGAGCAATGGTTGTTGTTACAGGAAACTGGTTTCCTTGGAAATTAGATCTTCTTTTAGCAAAAGCACCCTGAAATTATGATATAAGTCACAACAACAACACAAAATAAAATATCTAAGTGCTATGACAAGAAAGTTAATTGCTAAGACAACAAATTGACCGAGAATACAACACGACTTACCTGTCTAACATCAGACCGTGAGTCCATATAACGCTGTGCTTTTACCGCACTATTCTTCGCAGCGCCATTAATTTTCTCCTTTTTATTCTGCACAAACACAATAATCACATGCCAATGTTCAATAAAGAATCAAAGAGACATCAAATGTAAGCTTTAAGAAACTAAGTTACTTACCGATGCTCTCTGTTTCTTGCCCTTATTCACATTGGTATTGCTCTTTTCCATCTTGATAATTTCATCTACGCCCAGAAAAAAAATATGAATGATCATGATTCATGAGCTATAAATAAACAAAGATACATCTTTGTATGAATAAATAAAAAAACAACATAAACACACCTAAAGACATGTCCATTTTCTTTTCGGTGAGAGCAACAGTTTCCGTAGTAATAGGTTTTTCGGTCGCCATCTACACAAAATCAGAAGTTCAGAACATAGATTAAACCAAAACCCAAGTCAATAATCGAACATGGCATGTAAAAATAATTAAGAAACCAAGCAAAATGCGATACAAATGGAAACATATAACTTCTTGAATCAAGCAGGTCCAAGGATTTTTTACTTTACTGAACTTATGAGAAGCAAACCCTACTTTTTTACGATTAAATTGACTGATTCAAGAATCAATCAAAACAAAACCCTAACTAATTTTTGACTGGTGAAGTATGGAGGAGAAGCTAAAGAGATGAAATCATTTACCGATTTCGGAAGACGACTGTCTCACTCGTAAGACCAAAAAGGAAAGGCTTTTATTTTTGTTTTTTGGATCCGACAACAAGTGAAACCAGAGTGAGTCAACTCGGTAAGTACTTAAAAGCAGAAGAAACAGCAGATTTATCTTATCCGTCGAGTGGTCGGCGGATCCCAACTAGCAATTATTGGGAATGCAATTTCAGCTTTTACCAAAAGGTTTTGGTCTATGTATACATGGCGCTTTGTCGTTGGGAATAGATGATTGGATGTTTGCAAGTCTGTTTTCTTTTCTTTTTTATAAAAAAAAAACTACTAGGAGTAAGATAATATTATATTATATTTTATCTATATTTATATAAATATAAATATTTTATCAAAAAAAATATTTTATAAATAGATTGATAGCCAAATTTTTGAAAAAAAAATGGTGCACAAAACCAAACGTACTATAGTACAACGATAAACACGATTTTTGTCTAATTGATCTAGAGTATGATGAATTTTTGAATTTATTTTCTAATTTAATATTATGAATAACAAAAGTTAAAAAATGAATGAAAAGATGATTTGTTAAGAATCTATATTTTGGTATTTATAACCAAACTAGTATAATAATAATTTGGAAAATTAACATAATTGTTATGTAAAATATTAAATATTAAACATTAAACATTTTGCTAAACTGACAATTGTCTTTTTTGGGTATACATTAACAGTAAATTGTCTTTTCTATTATTTTATTTTATTCTGATATTTACATTTTTACTTAAACTGACAAAAATCTTAATTGATTATCTATTTTACATTCTTATATTTAAAATTACCATTACCATAAAGTTGAAAATTACCTAACTTTCTGTTATTGACATTTTTGCTTAAACTAACAAATTTTTTAATTAATTATTTATTAAACATTTTATATAGAAAATTACCATTACCAGAAATAGACACGTGTCACAATCTAAATTAGCGATGACATGTGTCAAAATCTAGTGAGTTATCACTTTGACACGTGTCATGCTCACGTTAAACGCGTTTGCTTTATATAATAAGATAGCATTAACACATAATAAGTTTAAATAATATGGTGGAATCAACAGAAAATGATCTTACCAAGTTGATTGCTAAAAAAATAAAATTAATCTCCCAATAATAAAAAAAATATGTTAAAGTGTCTAGCTAGATCACTTTGATAAAGTGTCTAGCTAGATCACTTTGATAAAGTGTCTTTTTCTGAGACGCCACTACACATTGCAGCTGAAAGAAAAAAGGGCAAACTCATTTTACCATGGAACTAATGACTCTTAAGTCGTCGCTTGCTTTGAAGCTAAACGTGTCAGGTTTCAGCCCAATGCATTTAGCCCTACAAAACAACCACATTCGAACGGTGAGAGGGTTAGTGGAAATCGACAGCAGCTTAGTTAGCATCAAGGGAAGAGGAAGGATTATTCCTTTGCATCATTTGGCTCGAATAAGTGAAGTAGAATTGTTGAGTAAGTTCTTGTTTGCTTGTCCTTCTTCTGTAAAGGATTTGACGAGTAAGTGTGAGACAGATGTGCACATTGCTGTGAAGAACCAGCAATTTATGACGTTTAAGGTTCTATTGAGATGGATTAAGAGAGTAAATAGAAAAGAAATCTTGGACCGGAAGGATGAAGATGGTAACACAGTCTTCCATATTGGTGCATCGACTGAGGTAGATATGTTATCTTATCATTTAGTTTCTTTGAAATTTTTGTTCAGACATATCTGTTTGGTCCATGAAAATGGATAAATATGCTCTCATGTTATCATTGTTGTGAACTGGCAATTGTTTTTTTTCCTAAGTGCTAAAGAAAGACTACTTTGTGGTTCCACAACGACTCTTGCGGGGTACTTATAGAATCTAGGGATCGATCAACACAAAATACACAAGAGAATTATAAGAAATCCTTCTCTTCTTAAGTTTAGAAAATTTCTCTCAAAAAACTAAACTTTCTCCTGTTTTCTATATCCTTTGACACAACACATCAAATATATTTATAACCTTGGTACAAACCACCAAAGGCTATATTTTAGGATCTAGATAAATTCTAAATATATCCTAACTTTATTCAAATTAATCTAAACTTATCAAACCACTTTAATACTAAACCAATCCTTTGGTATAAAATTACTTGGTTAACAAGTTAACTTAAAGCTTAGACTCCAACATTCTCCCTCCTAAGCTTGAAGTTTAATGTTTGAAAGGTCTTGAACTCCCATCAAACTCCTCATCTCTCCAAACTTGATTCTCGCCAATGTCTTTGTCAGGATATCAGCTTTTTGTTCCTTTCCGGGTATATGCTCGACATCGACTTGATCATTCTCTATGCACTCTCGTATGAAATGGTACCATTTGTGAATATGCTTACTCTTACCATGAAATACAGGGTTCCTTGTAAGTGTTATAGCTGATTTGTTGTCGATCCGTATGCTGATCTTCTCACTCTTCCATCCTATGATCTCACTTAGCAAATCTTGGAGCCAAATAGCTTGTCTTGCGGCTTCGGTGGCTGCCATGAATTCTGTCTCACACGATGATAGAGCGACTGTGCTCTGTTTTTAGAGCACCAAGTGATCGGAGATGAACCAAAGTAGAAGATATGTCCGGTGGTGAGATTCCCATCGTCTTGATCAATGTTGTGACTACTATCACTATATCCGACTATCTTCTTAGTTCCTCCTCGTTTAAACTTCAGCCCAAGTGCAACCATACCTTTGAGATATCTTAGAATGTGCTTCATGACTACACCATGTGATTCACGTGGATTTTGCATGTATCTACTAGTTACTCCAACTGAAAATGCCAAATTTGGTCGAGTATGTAATAGATACCTTAGACATCCAACGTTTCTTCGAAAGCTTGTGGCATCAATCTCTGGTTCGTTTTGTACCTTAGACATTTTTAATCCAAACTCTATCGGAACATGAATAGGATTACACGACTCCAATCCGGCTTCTCTTAAGATTCGTCGAGCATATCCTTCTTGTTTAATCTCGATTCCATCTTTCCATTGATGAACTTTAATCCCGAGATAGTAAGTGAATTTCCCAAGGTTTGACATCTCAAACTTGGATGACATTCCCATCTTGAACTCACTGATGATCTTGAGTGTATTTCCCGTGACGAATAAATCGTCAAAGTACACGACAACAATGAGAAGGCTCTCTCCTTCTTCTTTGCGATACACGAAGCTTTCTTTAGAACATCTTTTGAAGTTTAGTCCTTTCAAAATCTGATCTAACTTTGTGTTCCAAGCTCTTGGTGCTTGTCTCAAACCATACAAAGCCTTTGCAAGTTTGTAAACTTTATTCTCTTCTCTTTTCTTCTCAAATCCCTCGGGTTGAGAGACAAAGACTTCTTCTTGTAACTCTCCATGCAAGAACGCCGTTTTCATGTCCAAATGATGAATCTTCCATCCATGAGTTGCTGCTAACGCGATCAACAAGTTTATAGTTTTGATTCGGGCCACCAGAGCAAAAATTTCATCGAAATCGATCCTGGATTGTTGTACGTATCCCTTGGCCGCAAGTCGTGCTTTGTATTTGTTTATCGATCCATCCGCATTCTTCTTGATTTTGAACACCCACTTCAACCCAATGATCTTCACTCCACTTGGTTTCTCTATCAAATGCCACGTTTGATTTTTGTTTATCCACTCAATCTCCTCTTTGCATGCTTGTGTCCATTCTAGTGAGTCTTTAGCTTCATGATAAAATCGTGGCTCATCATTGATGGAGAGCAACAATTTTTCACACTCTAGAGATGCTAGGAGAATATAGTCTTCAAGATATTGAGGACGATTGATTTGTCGATTTGATATTCTAAGTGGTTGAATTTCTTCTTTTTGTTGTTAACGTTGGGCTGAGGTGATGTGAGAGCTTCCATGCGAGTTTGAATCATCTCCATCATCTCTAAATTCTACGTCTTGATCATCGGAATTAGAGCCGTTGCTACCGGTTTCGTGATTTTCCTCATGTTGATCATTGTTTGTTACGAATGTACCTTGTCCATCATCCACCACTTCTCCCCAAGTCACTCGGAACATACCTGGATCACCATTTGCTTCGTTATTAACTCTATTCCAGCTCCATCCAACTTTTTCATTGAAGATAACATCTCGGCTAACAACGATTCTTCGAGTTGTCGGGTTGTAAAGTCTATAAGCTTTAGGTCCGGGCTCAATTCCGAGATACACAAGAGTTTGTGAGCGGTCATCAAGGTTCTTTAGATTCACGGACTCGATCTTGGCGTGAGCAAGACACCCAAATACTCTAAGGTGTTCGATGCTCGGTTTCGTGTTTCTCAAGCTTTCGCATGGCGTTTGATTCTTCAAGGCTCTTGTGGGCACACGGTTGATCAAATATGTTGTGTGACGAACTGCTTCTCCCCACAAGAAATTTGGCATCTTCATTGCTTTGAGAATACTCCTTGTCATCCCCATCATAGTCCGATTTTTCCTCTCGAGAACACCGTTTTGTTGCAGTGTGTATGGTGCCGTTAAGTACCTTTTCACTCCATTCTTCTCACAAAAATCTTGAAACTCTCTTGATGTGAACTCTCCACCCCTACCTGTTCGAAGTGTCACAATCATCTTCCCAAGGTCCTTCTCGATTAGAGCTTTGAAAGATTTGAATTTTTCAAATGCTTCTCCCTTCTCCTTTAGTAGGATCGTCCACATGTATCTAGAGTAGTCATCAATAATCACAAAGATGTACCTGTTATGAGCAAGTGAAGGTGGTGATATTGGACCACACAAGTCTGCATGTAGAAGCTCTAATTCACGTGAGGCTCGATATGATGTAGATTTTGGGAAAGATTGTCTCGTTTGCTTGCCCACCAAGCAAAATTCACATACTTGTTTTTCTTTTCCAATCTCGGGTAAGCCATAGAACATCTCTTGCTTTGACATATCCTTGATTGTCTTGAAGTTTATGTGTCCAAGTCTTGCATGCCATCTCCATGTATCATCATCGATCTTTGAGTGTAAGCAAATTGGCTTTCCAATTTTGAGGTTAATCTTGTAAAGTCGATTAGGAAAACGTATAACTTTCACCAAGAGTCTTCCATGTGAGTCGTGTAGTGTCAAATAATCGTTTTTCATTCTTACATCACACCCGAATTCTATTGCTTGTCTTAGACTTAGGATGTTGCTTTTTAATTCGGGAATGTAGTAGATGTCGATTACAAGTTGTTGTTCACCTGTTTTGCCTTGGAAAAGTATCGATTCTTTACCTCCAATATCAACACATGAACCATCACCAAACTTTACATTACCTTTTATGTTCTCGTTTAGCTCCGAAAAAAAAAATTTCACGCCAGTCATGTGATTGCTTGCCCCGTTATCGAGATACCTAGTTCCTTCTTCTCCTTTCTTCGTTTCATAAGCCTTTGGTATAATCTTTTCTTCATTAAGAAACACAATCTCGTGTAGGTATAACGCCGTCTCCGCTTCTTGTGTTTCCACTTTGTTCACTTCTTGATTTTTCTGAGGTTTCTCCGGGCAAGTTGAGGCGAAGTGTCCAGTTTTCTCACACCGAAAACAAATCAACTTCGATCTAGCTTTCTTCTCTTTGTTTTGATTTTGATTCCATTGATTTGTTATTCCCTCTTGTGAGTTGAATCTTCCTCATCCTCGTCTTCTACCTCTTGCACGAGCTCCTCTTCCTCTGTCTCTACCTCTTGAGCTATCGTAGCTTCTTTGATTGCTTCCCATATCGCCTTTAATGTGTCTAGCCCACCAACTTGTAATATGAGACTCTTGGGTATGGATTGAAATAACAACCCGATTGCCATAACATTCTTGTCGACGTCTGTTGATCCACCTTCAATGACTTCCCATACCTTATGAATTTGCAACGTGACCTTCATCCTCATGGCCCATATTGTATAATTTGTTGAGTTTAGCATGGGGCATTGAATTGATGAAGGAACGAGCTCCTTCTCTTATTAAGTTTAGAAAATCTCTCTCAAAAACTAAACTTTCTCTTGTTTTCTATATCCTTTGACACAACCGATCAAGGATATTTATAACCTTGGTACAAACCACCAAAGACTATATTTTAGGATCTATATAAGTTCTAAATCTATCCTAACTTTATTCAAATTAATCTAAACTTATCAAACCACTTTAATACTAAACCGATTCTTTGGTATAAAATTACTTGGTTAACAAGTTAATTTAAAACTTAGATTCCAACCGTACTTGAGCAAAAAAACTATCGTTTATTGAGAAACGGAATACACTCTTGGGGCTGAGCAATTTGAGCATGACTAAAGACATCTCTCTAAACTCTAGTGATCCCCGCAATGCAATACTTGTGGTGGCTATACTGATAGTAACAGCTACATACCAGGCTGGTCTCAGTCCTCCCACCGGATTGCCGCAGGATTATTTCTCAAATCCTCAAGATTACATTGATAAGCTGGATCCTAAGTCTTTATTCAGTGCCCTCAATTTTAATTTCCTCAACGGATATGCCTTCTTACAATCTCTATATGTGATCATAATCCTCATAATTGGACTCCCTATGTGGAAGGTAATCTATGGTTCAACCGCAGCTTTAAGTATTGCTATTCTAGCATCATACAGCACCGGAGACCGAATAGCCGATACGGGTTTATCCCACTGTACATCATCGTCTATGCATACCCATTGATTATAGTAACCATGATGTTTGTTACTTTCTTTGCATACATTGTTGATAAACGTGGCCGGCTCCGAGTGGACTTCCCGGCGAACTGCTTCAGCTCAACAAATGAGCCGTGAAGCGTTCGAAAAGTGTTAATTGTCTGGGATTAGTTCTACTTCCATGGAATTTGGTGTATATTTGGTAATGGATAAGGATAGAAACAAACAAGTATTTCAAAAACTAATCATCCCATACTTATTGCTTATACTCTGATTACTGAGTTCACCGGGGAAATTCAAAACCCGGAATGTGTTTGCATCCGTAACAACTGTTTCTTGTTTATTGTATGGGTAAGTAAAGAAAAAAAAATCAATGTTCTTTGATTGCAAAGACAAGAGATAGTGGGATTTAGTTGTCGCCATAGAGCCACTTCTCAGCGTTATTGGTGTAAGAAACAAGCTCTTCAGGCTTAAACCACAGACTGATCTCATCCTTCGCAGTCTCTGGTCCATCACTTCCATGTATTATGTTCCTGCAATTTCACATTTCAATTACCAACTCTTTTAAAATGTCCTAATCCGAGATAAGAAAACATAAATACAGAACATACCTGCCAACAGTAACTGCAAGATCTCCTCGGATTGTTCCAGGCTCAGATTTCTGAGGATCGGTGGCTCCAATCAGTTTACGTCCGTATCTGATCACTCCTTCTCCTTCCCAGACCTAAAACGAGTCATCTTAGTCAAGTTTTTTTGAGTTTGTTATTAAATTGCAAAAGTTAAATGAAGAGTTTCTCTTACCATGGCAATAACAGGACCAGAGCTAAGGAAGTCACACAAGCCATTGAAGAAAGGTCTTTCCTTAAGATCATGGTAATGCTTTTGTGCGAAATCTTTGGAAGGAACAATGACTTTAATACCAACAAGCTTGAAGCCCTTGCGTTCGAAGCGAGAAATGATCTCTGATATCTGAGATAGTATTTGGATATATGATTAAGAAACTTTAACAACTGAGACCAATCAAGACTAAGCAAAAACCGAGCTTTTTGTTTTCTATTACCAGTCCTCGTTGCACTCCATCAGGCTTGATAGCAATGAAGCTACGTTCCATCTGGATTAAACAGAAAATTTCATCAATAAAGAACATAAAGACGATAAACCAAAATCAGGGATACATAGGAGAGATATACAAAAAAAATGGATGATTATAATTACCTCAGCAGCAAGAACCTCTTGATCTTGAAGCATATAGGCTATGACAGAAACAATAAAACAAAGCATGGGATCAATACTTCACCACAATCACGATTTTGAACTAATAGAGTCTGAAAGATTCCAAATTTATCCTATTCTAATCACATTAATTTACAGTAACCATGTGATTAAAGTAATGATTAGGTTGCACTTTCGAGGCCATACCTGCAGCAGGAAGAGCTAAGAGTCCGGTGATCCAACTCTTTGAGGCAACACCAGAACCTGATGATCTTACAAAGTTAGATGCATACAGAGGGATCTTTCCCGATGCGGAAACCGCTGCTGCAGCACCAATGGCTCGTCCTTCTGAATATTAAAAGATCAAGTTAATCCCCAAATCACCACTAAGAAACATTAAATCTTAAAGCTATTATGATTAGCAATTTAGGTATAAAAGATCCCAAATTCAGATTGATATTCCAAGAACAACACGCAAGAGATGAATCCATCAGATCATATAATCACTGAATCGATCTCACCAGATTAAATCAACATGTCAATAAATCTAAGTCCCATACGAATTGAATACAGTTTCTCAAATCCATGAATGAACGAATCGATAATCAAATTAAACGGTTGATAAAATCCTGATTTAATCAGCCAATCGATCGAGGAATCTAAAAACAAGGTGTATTTGATTACAAACACATGATTCACGAAGTTATCTCAAAATTTACCAGAAAAGAGTCAAGAGAAGATTGTGAACATACCAGAGAAGAAACGAGCATTCTTAGCTGAAGAAAGAAGAGACCTAGCTGCTTTGGAAGCAGATCTGCAGATTTGGGAGCTCATTTTTTTTCAGAGACAAGTGAGAGTGATGGAAGTGAAACTGAAGCCTTGGAAAATGTGGACATGATGAGGTTAGTTGGGTCGGGTTTTTATAGCCCACGTTGTTCGGGTCGGGTTAGAAACCCTACCCAAGTAAGTAGGCACAAATAATCAATTTATCACGTGTTCGTGAAACGTGTGTGTCTACGAGAGAAAAAAAGTTAAAAAGGTATTAAGCAAATTTTGGAGTCTGCATTCTAACTTATTATTTAGTATATTGGGTAATTATAATTTATTTTTCTCTTAGGCAACCAAAACTCTAGTCATGGCCCTGCATATGTTTATGTGGCCCTTAGTCATAGATTCACAACTTAATTTAATAATATTTTGTTTTCTTTTCTTCTTGTTTATAGAGACACAATACGAAAGATTACAACGAAACAAAAATGTGAATTTTAAAAGTTTTATAAAAATAGATGACAAAACGTGATGGGCACACGCAAATACAATTCAAGAGATAAAAAATAATGCACGCAAGAATTAACGAGGTTGGACAACGTGTTTACGTCTTCAAACTTTGTTGAAAATACTTCTTGCATACAATTACAGTTAATGTTCAATATCGGATTTACAGGATCCTAAAAACTAATCTTACCTCGCTCCCTATCTATTTCCAACCCAACTAGAATCACACGATATTAAGTTTTCCCTTAGCTCGACATCAACCTGCTTGTAGCAAGTCACATGGCTTGCCTACAAAAACCACCGAAACAATACACACGAGTGTTTCTCTCTATTTTCGACTAATCTTAACCTGCACACACCTCCCTTATACATATACTCATAAACCTATGAGATGTCACTTTATATTTAACCTAGTTACAAAAAGGAAAATACCTTTTTCTAAATAAATATAATAAATCTTCAATAATATCTTCGAGATGAGATACAAGCTGGAGTTGTTGCACCTTCTCACGTATCTACTACAGAACAACTCGCAGACATCTTCGCAAAGGCGTTGGGATGACGAGATTTTCATTATCTTTTGAACATTCGAGAGGAGTATTTGGCCATGGACCATATTGTATTATATATGGGTAGATTAGTCTTTTGTTAACATAATATATCAATTAGGGTTAAGAGGTTATATAAATATCAGCCGTTCTCGGCAAAGTGAAATAACATAGAGAAAATATTTCACACATTGTTGACCAATAACAATAACCAAACTAATTCTTTAGCAAGTGATATTGCCAAAAGTATAACTTGGAATGGGTGCTTCATATTTAGCCATTGGAGGACAGGCTTGGCTTCACTCCCGTATCGAAGAGAAAAAAACGTATTTACCTTTTTCATCTTTTTTTTTTGTAGATTTTGGATTGCTAAGTTTATACTCTGTTTTTGAGCTTTCATGCTCTGTTTTAAACTCTTTTGATGTAATAAATGATGAAAAAATAACAATCTACACATATTCTAGACCATACTAACATATTTTAACCTTCTTTTTATGTTTTGGAGATTTTAAAATCTTCAAATACTAAAGAATACATGGAAGATTAAGAGCAAATCATAACAATCTTATAAGATATTTTAAAATTATTTTTCTTATCACAGATCATATTTGGGAAAAGCAATAATACATAGAAAGGAAATAAAGAAAGAAATAATTCAGCTTTTTTTTTACCACAGAAAATCAAAGGAAGATAAATCAGCTTTGGTACTTGAGACCAAAAGTGAGCTCAAGGGACAAATTCTCGTCATTGTTGTCAATGTCCTCTTCATCTTCGCCAGATTCATTAGGTTTAATCTGCCATAAACAAACATGTAACATCAAATTTTTCCCATGTTTGTACCTTTTTATTCTTTTTGGTAAACCGTAAAGTTCAGATAAATATCCCTCCTTTAAGATGAATAGGACATTGACAACAATGATGAGACTTTAACCTTCTTATAAATCTACACCTATTCTAGACAATACTAACATATTTTAACCTTCTTTTTATGTTTTGAATATTTTAAAATCGTCAACTACGAATGAACACATGGAAGATTAAGAGTAAATCATAACAAGTTTATAACATATTGTTTAAAGTTATTTTTTTTTTTTATCTATGATGCATATTTGAAAAAGCATTAATACATAGAAAGAAAATTAAGAAAGAGATAATTCAGCTTTTATTTTTGACCACATAAAATAAAAGGAAGATAAATCAGTTTTGGTACTTGAGACCAAATGACAAATTCTCATCATTGTTGTCAATGTTCTCTTCATCTTCGTCAGATTCATTCAGTCCAATCTGCCATAAACAAACATGTAACATCAAATTTTCTCCCATGTTTATACTTCTTTTTCTTTTTGGTAAACCGTAAAATTCAGATAAATATCTTTCCTTTAAGAAGGGTCTCTTATAAATGTCTCTCCTTTAAGATGAAAAGGACATTGACAACAATGATGAGAATTTAACCTTCTTATAAATCTACATATATTCTAGACCATACTAACATATTTTTGATAGAAATATCAAACCCATGAAAATAGAGATCTAGAAGAGCATTATTTGCTCCTTATGAGCATTATTGAAAGAGAAAATTAAACAAAGAAAAAATGTATTAGAAGACTCTCAAAACTATTGATAATGAGATGGATAAACAACTCTCAATTTTACATCACTTATATATACCTCTAATCTAGAAACCCTAATAATACATGGGCTTGTAAATTGATATGGGTTTAATAATAAATCTATACATGGATATACTTTAACAATTTTAACCTTCTTTTTATGTTTTGGAGATTTTAAAATAGATGGAAGATTAAGAGTAAATCATAACAATCTTATAACATATTTTTTTTTTGTCGGCAAACATTAAACTTTCATAAAGAGTTAAGCGATTACAATAGTTCGATCAAACATCTTCGGGTCCTCGAGTGTTTGAAATCACATATTACATCTAAAATACTTAGTGAAATAAAATACTTAGATTTGGGTTTAAAGTCCATAATCAAATTAGATTTTTTTTATGGGCCAAAGCCTGAAACAGATGAGAATTCTTACAATTGGGCTTAAAACCCATACTTTTCACTGGGCCCTAAAACTTCTAAAAGGCCCATACTTATCATTAGGGTTTGGAGAGTATAGATCTCTCTTGCCGCTGTTTCAGCCGCTTATAAAATATTGTTTAAAATTATTTTTCTTATCCCAAATGCATATTTGGGAAAAGCATTAATACATAGAAACGAAATTAAGAAAGAGATAATTCAGCTTTTATTTTTGACCACATAAAATAAAAGAAAGATAAATTAGCTTTGGTATTTGAAACCAAGAGTGAGCTCAATGGAAAAATTCTCATCATTGTTGTCAATCATCTTCGCCAGATTCATTCATTCCTATTTGCCATAAACAAACATGTAAGTAACATCAATTTTTTTCTCATGTTTGTATATATATATATTTTTAGTAAACCGTAAAGTTCAGATAAATATCCCTCCTTTAAGAAGGGTCTCTTATAATTATCCTTCCTTTTAAGATGATGAGGACATTGACAACAATGATGAGAATTTAACCTTCTTATAAATCTACACCTATTGTAGACCAAACTAACATATTTTACCCTTCTTTTTATGTTTTGGAGATTTTAAAATCGTCAAATACGGAAGAATAGATGAAAAAGTAAGAGCAAATCATAACAATCTTATAACATATTGTTTAAAATTATTTTTCTGATCCCAGATACATATTTGGGAAAAGCATTAATACATAGAAAGAAAATTAAGAAAGAGATAATTCAGCTTTTATTTTTGACCACAGAAAATAAAAAGAAAATAAATCAGCTTTGGTATTTGACACCAAGAATGAGCTCAAGGGACAAATTCTCATCATTTTTGTCAATGCCGTCTCCATCTTCGTTCAATCTGGCCATAAACAAACATGTAACATCAATTTTTTTCCCATGTTTGTATTTTTTGTAAATTGTAAATTTCATATAAATATCCCTCTCTTTCCAAGTGGGGAATTGAACTGGGATCTGAGTTCAACATCTATTTTGAAAGGACTTGGATTGGCCACTAGACCAAACCCCATTTGGTATGTTTGAACTTCTTAATATAACTATATAAGATATAATTCTCAACGATTGGTAGAAAAATAAGTTTCAAAGACATGCTTGAGCTCTTTAGGTGTCACACTATTAGATGAACGAGTTGTATATAAATCCTTTATGCTAAAAACTTTAATGGCAATCTTCTATATGAAATATATAAACCCATTTATGCATCAAGTCTAGATATTAGTAGTCATGTATCATGATTATAACGTAAAAATTGCATAAGGAAAAGTATTCTTACTCTAGAAAATTGATAGAGAGACTTGCAAGAAACTTCTTGAGTACCCGTACTTGATTCTCCCACTTCGACTATGCTTTTATGCATCTCCTCTTCTTGCCTACAAGAAACCATCAAAACTAAATTCAAAAGCATATATTTAAAAGAAAAAAATAAAAGTTCGTAAACCAATATTAATTAATTTATACGAACCTTTGTGGATTTCGGATAGAGTTGACAATTTTTTGAAGACGTTCATATTGACGAAGGTGTAACTGAGTTTGCCTCCTAATCACTTGCCTTGTCAGGCTATCCCTCAAATTGGCTTGCCTCTTTTCTGCCATAGGATTACATATATGTGTATATTATAATATATATGTAATAGGTTATGTTGCACTTCAATATATATGGTCCAAGCACATAGACAATTTACAATACATGCATATTTATATGGGATAACTGAAAGAGTGCATATTATATTTATATACCTTGTATTCTCTCTTTCTCTTCGTTGATTCTATACATCTTTTCAAGGCAAAGAGGTTAAAATTGGTTCAATACACAAGCCAAAAATATGACAATATATATGCATATATAGTGATATAGACATGTTTTAATTGTTGTGTATATGAAAATATAAATTCATGTATCTTTATATGTTAAAACCTGGAGATGACTCTTCACATGTGATACTGTGAGTCCGCTCCCATTCACGTGCTCTAAAATTCTCTTTGGAGTTGCAACTGCAATTTTAAGATAGTTAATACCATTTTTTATTTACTTCAACCTAAAATAAATATATTATTTCATATTGGCATTCCAACCGAGAATTATCTTTTAATTAAAAGTTTGGTTGACAAAAAAATAAAATCAAAGAACTTAAGAGAAGTATTAATATATAAAATTTTATCATCAGAAATTAAAAAAGATTGGCATCGCGATGAATAAACAGAGATAGAATTGTTGATTCCGATGGGATCTTTACGATTTATTTTGAAAATTTATATGGAATAAGAAAAATATATGCATACTCTTTTCTCCACCAAGTTCTTCAACCGCATAAACAAAGTTGCGGTGCAGATCGGCGGTCCATCGGTGTTGTGACATTTCCGACTTATTATAAGATCTAACAATCTGGTTTTCTTTAGATTTTTTTTCCAGAAATTCACAGCTTTATATTTATAAACGATTACTTTTTGCTCGATTTATAATGGTCAAAAGAAGCATCGAGGATATAAAATATTGATTTAAAAATTATAGAAATACCATAAGGGAAAATTAAATGCTAGGCAATAGTTTAACTATAGCCTGTCATGTGGTGCTGGATTTCATTTAATTTTCCAGATATTCTTCAATAATTAAAACAAAATTCCTTTATTTGAACAAAACTATATTTTAGACTTCCAAATTTGGTTTTAAAATAATATTATACTAATATTTTAAAATATCAATATAAATTTACCAAGTTTATCTTTTACTTCTAAAGAAATTACTATAAGAGCTTATAATATGTTTTGATATTTTCTTGAGCAAATAGACCAAAATTAACAAAAATGAATTGTATGTCTTATGACCTAAAAAATTAGGGGTGCCCATTTAGATATTAGGACAAAAAAGGGATAAAAATCAGTAATGCAAGTATTCAAAATTGTTACCAATAAAATACGAGATAGAAAATTCGTGTAACACGGCTCTTTGGACATTTGGGTAGAAAAATTCACTATCCAAATTCTCACTAGTTAGGGTAAGAGTCACCTTTGAAACATGGTATTTCGGTAAATTATAGAAAATATAGGGCACTTTGGATATTTTTTAGAAATTTATTAATAACTTAGAATTTTAAATACCTAAACACGATCTGTTTCCATATTCACTAAAATAAATTTAAAAGTACTTAAGAGTAATTATTTGAATGAAAACATATGTCAGACATTAATTTTGGCAAATGTATTATTGGTTGGAACGACGGTCAACATGACAAATCAAATGATATTCCAACACTCTAAAAAATACCATTATTATCTTGTAAAAACTTTTCAACTATTTAAAATCTTAACACCTAGTCAATCAAAATTTTGAAAAGGTTCTTCAATGTGAAACCGTATATAACGATGTAAGACTGTTTATAAATTTTAAGATTTTGTTGGTAATGAAAAACAATTTTAGAGTTCAAAAAATATATAAATGGAACAAGCTTATACAAAATTATCTTTGCTCATTCGTTTTGCATCCGAGAAAGTGTCTGCGTACAACACTGCATTTATGATCATTCATCTAATTTTCCTCGTAAAGTCTTGCACTCTTTCTATTTGACTTGCCCTCGAGTATAGGATTGTCGGTCATCGTGCGTTCTTTCTTCTGGAGATTGGTTGAAGCACTATCAATAATCGATATTCTTGTGACCCCCTACATCTTTTTGGGAGGCTTTTCGTCAGGTATCGCCAGGCTGTTCGTGTTTTCCCAAGTCGCGTCGTAACTCACCGTTTGTGGCCTGGGTCGGCTTTCCATCGCTTTTGTCTTAGTTTGTGGAGTTTGATCATTGATTTTAACGCTCCCCTCTTTCCGTCCCGAATTGTTTGGGTGAGAATTTGGTCTGTTGGACCGTTGAATTTGTTTATCGGTGGAGAAAATTTTGTATGCTGAAAACAGTCAGAGAGCTGAGCATATGAGTTTTATCCATTAGGGAGCGAAACTATACTCCGTCTGTAAGGATCCTCTATAGGTCGTCTTAAGGATATCATCTAAGCTTACGGGCTTTGTACCTGCATCATTAGCATGATCAGGAGGTTTTTGGGAAGGCAAAATCAGGTGTGTTTTCTCGAGGATTCTCTTATGTTCGAGTTAATAGGTACAACGTGACTGGACGAAAACCATATTTTCAGGAGACTAGTAATGGTTAAGTTTTCGGTATTCGTCAAAAACTGTTTAAGGTCAAGCTGATATCTAGTGGAATGGTTTAAGGAGGGAAGTCCTTCCGGTAGAGGGGGTTAGAGTTATCCATCGGCTGGTGTATCCAGTTTAGGTGGAGGACAATACTTTCCAGATATGAATGTAACTCAAAGTCATAGCTATTCCAATTAGTTAGAGATCCACGTGGAGACTTCCCTTATAGGAAAAGGTTTTCACTACAAGAAAAACAGTTATAACCGACGGCTATTTCGACGGCCTTGAATCTGTCGGAGATTTTCGACAAAATTCCGACAAAATTTCGACGCTTCTTCACTTAGACAAAATTTGTCGATGACTTTTCGTCCGTTTATGAAATCATGAAAAAATCATCGAAAAATTTCAACGATTTTCCGACCGTTGCTGAAAACCATAGCAAAATCCATCGTAACATTCATAACCGTTGCAAAAATTTTGACAACTTATCGACGATATTTTTACCATTGAGATTTGTCGACGATTTTTCAACGACATCTTAATATAGTCGTTGATAACCCATCGACAAATATAGTCGTTTTTAAATCACCATTATATAGTTGTTTGTAATTTAATAATGGTATGTATGACGTTGAATAACCGTCGCTTTATGCTTTCGGTTTTCCTTCTTAAATACTCTATCCCTCTCATTTCGAAATTGTAAAAAAAAGCATTCTCACTATTAAAAAAAACTATCAAAGAGCAAAACACTATGACAAAATGTTTAAGAAACCATGGTATGGTGCATTTGAAACTGTGAAAATTCCAGATATGAATTTAACTTGGTCGGAATTCCAAAATATTGCAGCGGAATGAGATGCTAATTGGAAATCACCTTCACCGCCTCGTATTGAATTAATTTTTATAATTTATAATAATTTTCTTTGTTAAGATTCTATATTTGCACAAATGAGTTTTATGCTATTTAATTTTAATGAATTATATATATACTAGAATATATAACTTTAATAAATTTTAATATGTTTGAAAACTATAAAGTTGTTGTGTTTGGTTTTATTATACGAATTTATAGTTTATTATACGAATTTATAGTTTTGTGAATTTGGATGATCAGATTGACAATATTGTTTCCATTCCTGTGGTTTTGTGTTTAATTAATAGAAGATTAATAAATTTGTTTTGTATCGATTTTTTTTTTGGTAGGAAAATATAATTTTGTTTCAAAATAATAATTTTAATTTTTGGAATGTTATTTTTGTGGTTTAAATGTACTGAATTCTGGTTCAGATTTTTGTTCACATTTAATGGTATTTAATTTTTGAAGTAATTATTTTTGGTGTGTTATTTTCAAATGTATTTTGCAATTGATGTTAAAATAATAATTGAAATATGTATTATTTGGAAATGAGTATAATAGAATAGAATAATTAAAAAAAAAAAACTGAACAAAAATAATGAATTTGACATGTCATCTCTAATGTTTCTCTTATAATATATAGATATATAGAAGATTCTAGATATCTTTTTTTTTAAATGACAAAATTTGATATCCGGAAAAAATGGAACATATCACAAATACTGGTTTTTTCAGGATATCTTCAACGTCCTGTCCAACTTTAGTTACATTTTCATAATTGTCATGTAGCTTTTAATCATGAGGTGCGAATACTCTTTCTCAAAACACTATCGAACTGAAATTAAACAATATATATGCATTTGGCTCTAAATATGTATTTTATACACGTTTTCCAATCAAAACTAACCCAATATGTGGATCGCTCTATTATTGTGGAGACAAGATTTTCCAATTAAAAGTAACCTAACCAACCTATCATGTGTTAAAATCTGGTCAGCTGACAAATCTTTTGTTGGTCTGCCACATGTCAAGTAGACACACTCTTATTATGAAAATGACTAGAGATAAATAAAAGAGGAATTCTAGAAAAATACCCTCAATTATTATTGATTTTTGAAAAATACAATCTTTTAAAATTTTTTAGTAGCAGACAGAATCGGGGCCTGCAGAATCTTAGCAAGAAGGCCAGGGAATTGGCTGCGACTGTGTAGTCTTAAATGCCAAGCAGTTTTAGTGGCAGCCTCAGAAACTGTCGAGGTCCGATGAATGCCCAATATTCAACTACCTCTTCCCTTGTAAGGTCCATAAACCCTCTAATAGCAACCAATCATCAAAAACCAAAACAAAAGGTTTCTTGCATCCCTCTCAACAAACCGAAGAAAACCAGAAATTTGTCTTGTAGCTTGAGGAGTTTTCTCCAAACCCATGAACCACGATGATTAGATCCAACAAGACTTTACAACTTGACAACTATAACAATTTGGGGTGTGTTTTTTTTTTTTTAACAAGAGGACAATAGGATATGATAGTGTAGTGGTTAGCACTTAAGTTTATTCTATCGTTCCCTATTTCATCCCTTTTAGGAAAAGGGATATTTCTAAAGGGAACAGATTACAAACTGACCTTGGTCCACGGAAATAGGCATGATCAAAATTAAACCGTAACCATATTTCAGACTATAACAACTATAACAAAATCATTTTCAAACTGTAATCGTATAAACGGTTTAAAACCATAACCGTTATCCATAAAAAAAGTTACGGTTAATTAATTGTAATCGTATCAAACCGTCAGTTAACCGCAAAGTTACAACCTTAAATTTTAAACCGTAATCCTTTTTAAGATAAAATAAAAATATTAATAATTTATTATGTATAAATATAACTAATATGACATAGAAAAATAATATATAATTAATTATTACTAATCCAAAAATATTTAAAACTAATAAAATTATATTAATTAAAAGTGAACGTGCTAAAAATAATGATTTAAATCGTTCAATGTTCCCACAATTTCATTAGATCTATACTCCATCCACGACCACCAGACACTACCTTTTTCTTATTAATCAAATAATTCTTAGTTTGCATAATGTAATAGAATTTATGGTTATTTATCTAATTCACTACATAAAATTTTGAATCATATATTCACATTAATTTCATATTACAATTTTAACTTTATATATTGGTTGATATCATCGTTTAAATGTTGGTCGATATACGTCTAAAGTTTTTTATGCAAATTAAAAAGTAGTTGATATATCATCGTTTTAAATTTTTTTTTGACAGAATTAAATAAGTATATGGATATATTACTGATATTAACTGTATCATAATTATCAGATAACTATAATCATATTTAACCGTAACCGTAATAACCATAACCGTGTTAACCATAACTGTTTTAACAAGTTAAAAGGACTAGTGGTTATGAAACTATAATCGTAATAATCCTAACCATTATCATGCTTACACGAAAACTACCGTTTAGGTCCGAACTTCGATATTACAAAAAAAATATAATAATAATTTGTGTGTTTCGTTTAACATTTTCGTAAAGGCCAAAAGATAAACACACAGGAAGGACATGAACATATTAATTACTTACACACAAAAGGAAGACAAACTTAAAAGCGAATGTTTAACTCGAAACAATGGATTTTATTTATGATGAGACATATAAAATTACAACGGACAACAAAAAATAGATATTTTTTTGGATATTATTTTGGTAATACACGATTGCTCCATTTCAAACACCAAGATCTCAGATGAAAAAAAAACAATCTCGGAAAAAGGTCGTAAAAAAAAAAAAAAACAGGCAATAGCATAGTTCCAAAAAGAAAATCCTTTTTTTTTTTTTGTAGAAAAATAAGAAATTTTAAAACCTTGAATAATAATAAAATAAAATAAATAAAGAGAACTATACTTCTTCAGGCCATTCAATGACACTCTTCAACGATGGTTTCCACCTCCGACATAATCTCCGGCGAGAATTCTCTTCTTCTGCAGCCACAGCCGCAGCTTCTCCGACCAATCTTTCTGCCTCAAGTTCTCTGAGAAAATCCCCAAAAGAAGCCAATGTGGCATCTCCTCCTTTGTTTGCACCGTCTGCGTTTAGTTGGAAAACTATGAGTTTCTCTAACTCATCTCTCGTTAGAACAATCTTCACCTTTCGATCTTTTGTTTTGTAATGTTTCTTCATCACTTCTTCAGCAACATTTTCATTGTTTCTTCCGACTAAACAGTTTCCCATTAGGATCAGTTATAATGGATTTTTAATACCACAAAAACAAAAAAGGAGAAGGAAAGAAAAAAGGAAACTTGGGATATATATGCCCAAGAAAAAAAAAAATCTTTCCTCTTGTTCTTCTTGTTCTTTTATCTTCTGTGTAGTATGATTTGAATCTTGGAGTATCATGGGCCATTGAGGTATTATATATAATATGTGTGTACAAAGAGAAGAGGAGAGAGAAAGAACGTTGACTCCTATAGTAAGGCTGCTAAATTGGTTGGTTTTTAGATTAGGTTTGAAATGGTGAAGTCCGTTAAACCTGTTGCAAGTTACAACAGTTAAACCATGCATAGTACAATTTATGTTGTCGTTGCGGTATAAATGTGGTACGAGGGTTTACAAAAGTACGTAGGTACAGACTTACAGTGATTGTGGTGCGATCAAAACAATCTTTTATCTCCTTTTACATCATCTATTTTATTTTACCCTATTAGATTTAATCATCTGCCGTCTAGATTGAAAAACTATAACTACCTAGAAACTTTACGTGTATTATATAGAACATTTTTTTACATACGACTCTACATGTAGTATGTTAGACTTTCCGATAATTTGCATATATAAATTATGTAAAAAGTCTTTTTCTATATACCAAACCCCATATATGGTGTTGAAACCATTAATCTAGTACTAATTGTACAATCAAATTAAATATATAATAGTGAATTAAAATGGTAGAATAGATAAACCATCTAATTTACACTACTTTTTCTTTCAATTAAAGTGGTCAAGATTATTTGTCTTAAAGAGTTTTTTTTTTTTAAGGATATCAATTATGACTAAAATCCCTGAAATGTGCCTAAAGTAGCCCATATGGCTTGACGGACCGAAACCGCTTGAACTGCAGGACGGAAATACAAAATTGAAATATACTGTATTTTGTGTAGTTTTATTTATTTTATGGAAATTGTTCCATTTTTGTTTTACTATATATATTGGGATGAAACAACGTTATTTCATCTTTGATAACTTTTGTAAAATTATGTGTATTTTAGTTTAGACGAATTATTTAATTTAAGCTTTGGTCTCATGGGTCGATTCTCACAGTATTTGAGTATGATCTAAAAAAACTTTGACAATTTAATGGTTAATGCCACTTTTACTTTAGGTACTTGACATTTGATAGTGTAATCACACTACCTGGTACAGGAAAAGATCGCAAATGAATGATGTTAAGGCTAGAAGACACATGACTCTGTCAAATCAATTGTCAGATTCCAAGCCAATACGATGTTTCTAAGAAGTAAGAAGATGAAATTTTTACGCTTTAGAAATTCACATGTGCTCATGTGTAAACCCCTCTGTATTGAGAATTAGTTTTATCTCTTTCACAGGTGACATCAAAGAATAATATCGACCTAGTTAACTCGCATATGTGCGAAATTTTGACAGAAAATGCCTGAAATAAAAGCAAATATATAACCTAAACGTTATAGATTTCAAATTATATGGTACAAAAACCACAGTTTCAAACTTACTAAATCTTTTAATAATTTTCTTATCGCGCACTGTGTGGATTAACCATCTAAAATTTTACTAATTTTCTTGATTATACAATAACAATGTATACAATTATAGAAAATGTCACTACAAGTTTAGTCGTAATCATAACAAAACCTGAAATATTCTTTTTCAATAATAATGAAAAAGCCTGAAATATTCAGTTATTCTAATGAGATTTAGTATGAATTGTATTTGCTATCATAGAATAAATTAAATTTTAAATCAACAAACCAAACGTCCAATATTTCGCATAGGAATCTTTACCAATTCTGATCCTTTTGTTTTGGTGTATTGAAATTTCTATGGCTCCGATTGATGACCATAAAATTAACAATAAAAATGAAAAATAAAATGAATGAAAAGAACAATAAAAGTGAAAATGGCCAAAATGAGAAACAAAAAAGAACAAATGTAATAAGAATTGAACAAACGGTTGTAGTAAAGGAAAACCAAAAAGTTTAATAAATATTTTTAAAAATATTTATCAGAAAGATTAATATAAAAAATAAGCATTTAGTTAATTTAGTTTATAAATTCATTTAAAATTTAATATTTTATATAAATTTTGAATTAAAAATATAGTATAAATTTGAATATTTTATCAAAAATAATATTTATTTCACCTGCTTAAAGCATTTTTAATTTTTATTTAAGTATCAATTCTAATTTAAAATAAAGTCATAACACTCATTAAAGTGAAATTTTGGATGTAAAATATATATATGTATATATATAATAAAAATACAAAAACTATATATAGAAATGTAAATACTATCATTAAAGCTATTTTAAAGTTATTTAATTATAAAAAACTAAATTTGATTTTTGTTCCTCATCATTTCTTTACAATTCTAGAGAGGAAATTTGTTCTATCATCTTTTTTTTTTATGAAGAATGAAAAAGAAAAATATGGGATCTACATGTTTGAAAATTAAAAAATAAAATTACTTGTAAATGGTAGAAAAAATTTAGAAACAAAGCTAAACAAGACATTCCTACTCATGTTTTTCTCAAAAATTGTAATTAATTATAACTTATTGGTTTTTAGTACTATTTACCTAGATTTCGAATATTTAATATAAAATAACTAACAAAATATTATTGTAGAAGAAGACTGGACGTAAGCACATGTTCTGTCTGATTAGCTGGGTCTTTGAACCAAACCAAAACCGTGTTAAAAATCCTGGCAAATTTCATTGATAATTGTACCAACTACCAACCTACCTTTTTTTTTTGTTTTAATAATCCATCATTAGATTCTATAATAACCTAATATTTCAGTTTGAAAGAAACCAATTATTATTATTATTTTTTAATAATCCTCATCATTCTTGATAGTTATATTACAATTGGAAGTAGTTTTACGTAGTCTTAGATATAATTTCAAATCTATAAATGATTAGCCGTATTTCAGATTAAAGTATAATGTCAAACATTTTATATGTGATATATTCAACGGAAGACAAATAAAACTGCAACCGCGCGTATTCCAATGTGATACTCCAATCATTGAATTTGTTCTTAGCATAATTCATAACATAATAGCTATTTATTTTCTGATAATTGGATTTAAAAGATAAAAACATAACTGGATAATGATATAATTATGGGATTATTAGTATATCGGCTTGTAAATATAATTAAACCTTTCTCATCTCGAAGAGACGTTTACATACATAAACCCTTACGCGTTGTATAATTGATTCATTGCACCAATTCTTATAATGGAAACTTCGTAGAAGGTGATTAACCTCAAAAGCAATTTCTTGAAAATTGCAAAGAACAAGAAAATCACATTTCTTGTTGATGAATTTCTTTTGTTATCTCGTATCTTCTTATTTTATTTAGAATTATGAGAAATTTACAAAGATAATCTTTACAAATTTAATAATCATGTAACTAAGAATAAAAAGGTTGTGATATACCTTGTATAATATGTAATAATAAATTTTTAACCTGTACTCACACTAGATACATTATAGAGAATGTTTTATCATTTTTCTTATTCTCTTTTTGCTTTTATCTTTTTATAAGGATGTTAGCTTTCATTTCTAAGTAGTTTGAAGGAAATTTAACGGTGTATTCAAGAGTTATATCCAATTTAGTGAATACAAGTCATTATGGCGAGCAGTTAAAGCAGTTGAAGAGTTTGGGATATGAGAACAAATGATCTATGGGTCCATCAAAAGGATCGATCGATCCCTTTCTTAAAATGCTGTGTTTTAAAATCCTATACTCGACTTCTTACAGAAATCATTCATATTTTTATGTTCTAAACGTTATTCTTTGGCAAACACTATCACCAAAAATACAACTTAAATATTTTTATTTGTCTATTATTCTAAAATAACGATTTTAATAGATTAAAATTTTGTGGCTAAGTTGTTCATGGTTTATACGTTTGGTCTATAAAATTTTTTAGAGCAATTATATCAAAATAAAAAGTCATATGAATATAGGAATAGTAAAAGCTCATGTAAGAATAGGATCTCAACAAAGCAAAGGGTATCTGATTTGAGGAAAAAATTGCTATGGGCTTTCTAACTTCAGCTCTTTTGTAGGGAGTAAGGAAATTTCGACACTTTGAAATAACAACTTGGCATTTTCTCTCGAGCTTTGCCTAACTAACTATTCCACCCAACATAACTGTCCATCGGATCTACGAGATGCCACCATTCTAAATATTATTCTTCAGAGACTCAATTCATCTCTATATTTGTCAAGTCTTGAGAAAGGGCAACACATACCTCTCTTCCAAGGCAAAAAAAAGAGTCATCCCCCACTCTTACTTTGACTCAGATGTTTGATATACTTTTTGATCATGTGTTGCTTGTCGTTAATTTCTATATCGAAATAACTTCTTCTTTTTTTTTTTTTATAGTTAAAATATCCAAACAAGTTGTTTATTTATGTTATATTCTATTTTTCAAAAAAAAAAAATTAGTCGTGAAATTAGATTAACGTAGGAATCACATGTAAGGTGAAATATTTTATACATGTTTCTCTTTTTTTTTGGTTAAAAAACAAAATATAACACAAATGTGAAACTCGAACCCTTTACGTCTAGGTATGTTGTAACGATACATTAACAACTCAGCTAACATTATTATTCATACAACTCAGTTAAAATTTGATACATGTTTCTTTTACTTCCAAAGAACCATTCATCTTAAAGTTTTCGTTCACTGGCTAGATTATTATACGACAAATAGATAAAATAAGAGAAACAAAAAAGTTTCAAGATCAGTATCTGTGAAATTTTTAATGTCAAGTGGTTTGGTTTATGAGGAAATTAAACTTTGTTCACTGATCGTAAAATAGAGTGGGAGGTAAGAAAAATAATTAATGCCTAACGACTATTGACGAGATGCAGTCTATTTTGATACCTTTGAGTCGTTTTTTCTTTGGAACAAATCTCTTACCTTAATTAGGATGATGTGTTACCAAGTTATTACTAAACAAATGTCAACAAAAAGGAGTGTCTGTAAAAATTATAAACAGAAGAGAGAATAAAGAAACTAATTAAGAAGAATAGAGAACATACAAAATTTGTATATTTTTCTTCATGAAAAATGGAAAAGGAGATATAAATATATAGAAGGTAAAAAGATAAGATAGTTGTTAAAAATACATAACTGAGAAGACGTGCATGAAGGAGAGATAATGAGCCTTATTTTAGTCCATCAGGCATGGAGGAAAAAGAAATTGTTTCAATAAATACTTGAAGAGTTTATTATAATAAAAGTAGAACCGCGAAGGAACGAGTAGGTCAATGGTGCTCAACCTCTGTTGCCATTCCATCAAAATCCAGGTTCGAACCAGGTGTTCTCCCTGATGTGAGAGTTATATGGCCAGTAGGTCAATTTTCCTTCATGTGGGGTATTGAGCTATAGAGTCCGTTGTGTTCTAGTTTTACTGACGACAAAAAAAAAACAAAAAAAAAAATTGAAGTAAACTGCACAAGCCTTAGACATTTTCGGTTATGTATTTTTCAACAGTATAAACAAAAGTCCATGCGTGGTACTTGTACTAAACATTTGGATTTAGACCGATTAAATTTGTTAACATAAAAGTTTCTGTTGTTGTGTAATTTGTGTAGATGTAAATTATTTTCTGAGTGTATCTAAAGAGAAATTGTTAGTTTGTGTAGATAAATACATATTATTTTTTTGCATAATTGAACCGAAATGGCCATGAGCTAGAGTGGACCGTAGTACTTGGCTTAAAGGGCCGGTAACAAAGAGATGAAAGCAATTGAAGTTGGAAATGATGCTATCTTAGACCATCTTCAATTTTTTTTTTTTTTTTGTCAACAGACCATCTTCAATTTATTCTTCTTTTTCTTCACTCTAAAAATAGAGTAACTAAGAAATAGAATGGAATTTTTTTCTCCAATTCATTACTTTATTTACTACTTTAAAAATATTCTAATTATATTATATTTTGTTTTATTATCAATTTTTAACAAAAAAAAAAAAAATTCAAATTTACAAATTTCACCCATTTATTTATAGTTCCATATATTTATGAATTTATATTATTTCCATAAAACGATATTACGATATCATTTTGTTTAATTTTATCAACATGAAAAGTTTTAACAATGTTTTAAATAAAATTACTTAAAAATATTTGTTTATTTTCTTATCAATAGTTAAACATTTCTAACATTGCTGTAAAATTTTGGTAACTAGATAACTAACTTTTTGATATAAGTTTGTGCAAGTAAAAAATTAAAGCATATAATTTTTTACGTATAAAATTAAAACATATAAAATTTGAAAATTCACTTTGTAAATAAAAAGTTTCACGCTTAAAATAGCGTAATGAATTGTGTTACTCCAAATTTATAGTAACACTATTTACTAGTCTATTTTTGGAGTGAAAGTTGGAGATGATGCTCTGAAACTACCGAGTTTTAAGCCGTGAACTCACTCAATCACTTTAGCTTTGATTCAAATATAGCAATCGGTCATGAAAAACTCTGCTTCTACGATCGAGAGAGCAAGAGAGGAAAATGGCATCGCAGACGAGATTCATCTTTGAGGTGGAGGCGGCTAAGGAAGCCACCGATGGAAGTCCCTCTTTTGGTCCTGTGTATCGTAGTACTTTTGCCAAGAACGGATTCCCAAATCCGATCGACGGAATCCACAGCTGTTGGGATATTTTCCGGTCAGAATCTCGTTTCCTTTTTATATTTTCTCGATAAATAATGTGTTCATGCGATTAGTGTTTCTGAGAATCCTTTTCTTGCTGCATTGTTATTTCGAACGACTTCGTTTTTTGTTTTATAAGTTTTGATCCCAAAAAAAATGTTTTGATCCATGTTTGTTGTATTATCATTTTGAAACATGTGATTGTGATAAACGTGTATCGATTGTGGATCTTAACTGGGAATTTTTTTTTTTTTTCATGTTTAGAAAGAATCATTATTTAGTTATTTCTTTTGGCTTGAAATGGATGAATGTTGGACTTTTAGTGAGAATCCTTAATTATAAGATCCATTTTTCAAATACATTTGCTTTTTCTCTTGTTCATATGTGATATTTTTGTTTGTCATGCTGTTGCATCATTGCAGTGTCTAACTAAATCTTAAATCATTGCATTGTCTTAAATAAATTTAGGGTGGGCTTCTATATTATTGCAATTGGTCGATTAGAGATTTTAATCTTATGATATATCGTTCTTTCATTAACAAGTTTTAACTTCGTTTATCTTTCAACTTATAAGTGGTTTCTGAATTTTTTAACCATAATTTTTTTTTTTTTTAATCGTGTGTTTCTGCTTGCAGCACGGCTGTTGAGAAATATCCAAACAATCGAATGCTTGGTCGTCGTGAGATTGTGAACGGGAAGGTTTTTTGTTTTTAATTTGGAATTTAGTTTGAGATATTGTGTTTTTGAGTTGATAGTTTTATCTATATGTCATTTTTTTTCTTCTTAGGCAGGGAAGTACGTGTGGAAAACATACAAAGAAGTATACGATATCGTCATAAAACTTGGAAATTCTCTACGTAGTTGTGGGATTCAGGAGGTTAAAATTCATATTTAAGTGTTTTTTTATATATCTTCAAAAGTGATTTAATTGTGCCTTATGTTTGTCTCTTATGTTTTGATATGTGTTAATGTAGGGAGAAAAATGTGGTATCTATGGTATAAATTGTTCTGAGTGGATCATTAGCATGGAGGTATGTGGAACGTCTAATCTTTGCTAATACCTTTGATTGTTCTTACTTTGACTTGATTATTGGTGCACTTGTAATTAATCCAGGCATGTAACGCGCATGGCATTTATTGTGTCCCTTTATACGATACATTAGGTATGCACAACCCATTATCATGTGTTTTAATGATTCTACTCTTTTGAGTCTTCTAGTGTATTAACAGTTCAGTTTTATATGAACACAGGCGCTGGTGCCGTGGAATTCATTATTTCACATGCAGAGGTTTCAATTGCTTTTGTGGAGGAGAAGAATATCCCTGAGGTATATTTCACTTTTTATTGTAACTTTGTTTCTAACTCTTGAGATAGAGACCAGTGTTTTTGACATTTATTCCAAGGAGTTTTAACTTTTTTGCCCTTTTGACTGTCAGCTTTTTAAGACTTGTCCAAACTCAACAAAATATATGAAGAGTGAGTAAATACTAATTGAATCATTCCTTTTTATTTATATACTCCTGATGCTAATGATCAGTTGTCCTTAATTACAAAATGAAGCTGTTGTGAGCTTTGGCGGTGTCAAACCGGAACAAAAAGAAGAAGCAGAAAAATTGGGATTGGTAATACATTCTTGGGATGAGTTTTTGAAGCTGGTAGGAGACTTTCGTTTGCGATTATTCTGAATTCCTGACAATGATCATTCACATATAATATGATATAAAATAATATTTCGGTTGTGGTTATCTATGACAGGGTGAAGGTAAACAATATGATCTCCCCATTAAAAAGCAAAGCGACATATGCACGATTATGTATACTAGCGGAACCACTGGTGATCCGAAGGGAGTTCTGATTTCGAATGAAAGCATTGTTACTATAACTACTGGAGTGATGCATTTCCTTGAGAATGTTAACGCAACCGTGAGTTTCTTTCCATTTAATTATCATGATTCACATTGAAGCTACAATTTTTGAAGTTTAAGTTATATTGAATTTTGCAAAACAAAACAGATATCTGAGAAGGATGTGTATATTTCTTATCTTCCTCTTGCGCACGTCTTTGACCGGGCTATCGAAGAATGTGTTATTCAAGTAGGTGGTTCAATTGGTTTCTGGCGAGGGGTGAGTGAGTATAACTCAAATCTAATCTTCCAACTAAATGATCCTTTTTTTTTTTGTATATAAGAGTATAATATTTCTATCTCATGTCCTCGATCAGGATGTCAAATTGTTGATTGAAGACCTTGGTGAGCTAAAACCAAGTATCTTTTGTGCCGTTCCTCGTGTCCTAGATCGAGTATACACAGGTATTCATTACTGAGCTTTCGTAGTTAAGAGCATAATATACTTGGTTTCATCTTTTCAACCACTTATATGTAATTTATTATCTCCAACAGGACTCCAGCAGAAACTATCTGTTGGTGGTTTTTTCAAAAAGAAGGTGTTTGATGTTGCTTTTTCCTAGTAAGTCCTTTGTTTGTCACTTAAACCTGACCTTAAATGCATGTAGATATCTAACACACTCAAATCGTCTTCAGTAAATTTGGAAATATGAAGAAGGGACAGTCTCATGTGGCGGCCGCTCCATTTTGTGACAAACTTGTATTCAACAAGGTAAGTAATCTCCAAAAATATCTGAAACTCTTTTGAGACTTCAACTCTTTTTATGTAATCTCTCTAAAGGTTAAACAAGGACTTGGAGGCAATGTGAGGATTATTCTATCTGGAGCGGCTCCTCTTGCTAGTCATATAGAATCATTTCTACGAGTTGTGGCATGTTGTCATGTTTTACAAGGATATGGTAACCCTTTATACCCAAAAGATATTCAATTTGATAACACTCTCTTGTCTAATGATTGTTTCTTTGCTGTAGGTCTAACCGAGAGCTGTGCTGGAACATTTGCAACGTTCCCAGACGAACTAGACATGCTTGGAACAGTTGGTCCACCCGTGCCAAACGTGGATATACGCCTTGAATCTGTCCCGGAAATGAATTACGATGCTCTTGGAAGTACTCCGCGCGGCGAAATCTGCATCCGTGGAAAAACTTTGTTCTCTGGGTACTACAAACGTGAAGACCTCACAAAAGCGGTTCTTATTGATGGATGGTTGCACACAGGTTACTAAAAGGCCGCAACTCTTTGATCATTTTGCTTTGCTATCATTGTCAATGCTAGTTCTTCTTTACCTTATTTTACTATGTATATCTCACCAGGTGATATTGGTGAGTGGCAACCAAATGGAAGCATGAAGATAATTGACCGGAAAAAGAATATATTCAAACTCGCGCAAGGAGAGTACGTCGCAGTTGAGAATTTAGAAAATATCTACAGTCAAGTAGAAGCTATTGATTCAGTAAGTTATATTGTAGTCTAGTCTTTATAATTGTTATGTTTCACGAGTTTCCAACTCAAGCCAATTGGCAGTAAGTATAGTCGATGTCACATATATATTATTCTACGTCTCATCTCACTTTGTTATGGGATTCCTAACATTAATTTCCTGACATCTTCATCAGCATAAAGTTTCATCAATATGTTTTTTTAATAGGTATGGGTGTATGGAAACAGCTTTGAGTCCTTCCTTGTCGCAGTCGCTAACCCGTCCCAGCAAACTCTCGAACGATGGGCCGTTGAGAACGGAGTGAATGGAGACTTCAACTCCATCTGCCAAAACGCAAAGGGAAAAGCATTCATACTTGGCGAACTCGTTAAAACAGCCAAAGAGAAAAAGGTTTTCTTCTTTTTCTCTTTCTCCTCTTTATTTGGAACTTTCTTTGGTTTTTACTCTCTGCATTTGTAGTTGAAGGGTTTTGAGATCATTAAAGCTGTTCATCTAGAACCAGTAGCTTTCGACATGGAAAGAGACCTTCTTACTCCAACATACAAAAAGAAGAGGCCTCAATTGCTCAAATACTATCAGGTAATAATAGTAAACTATTATGCTTTACAAGCTTTAAAAATTTCGGTTTTAATTTCTCTTTCTATTGGTGTTATTGAACAGAATGTGATAGATGAAATGTACAAGACAACAAAGGAAGGTCAAACTTCCGGACAGTAGTTTTCTTCTACTTATCTAATTCATTCTTTCTTTTGCATAAGACATTAAGGTTCCCTAATAAGTTTGTGTTGATATCTTGAGATGTTACATAGCAACTCGACATGCTACAACATGTCTTAATTTTTACTTCCTTGAAAAGTTCCACATATGGTTCCAAACTTGAACATGGAATCTCGCAATCAATGGAGAATATAGTATGAATCGGGTCATTAAGGGCGTTTTATTAGAAATGTCACTAATGGATTTGAATGTAATTGGTACGTAAATTTTCATTCAAAACGGATTAAATATTTATCAGACAAATATGAGTCATTTCCAAGACGTTGAATTATTTTTGTAATTCGTTATTAGTTACATCAAATTAAATTTCGATTTGACATGTTGCCTAAAAGTTTACATTTACAGTTTCTAATAACATGTTATTCTAGCATATACTAAGAATTATGCAACTGAATCATATAACATTTTTCTTAAAAAAAATCAATAAATTACATTTCGAATAAATTACATGTCGTTAGATCACCGCTCCGATTCAAACCCACTATTGAATTTTGTTATAAAACAAAATGTTGATATTTAATTTTCATCATCATTATTTTTGTAAAGCATTAGACAAAATTTCGTTTAGTTTAACTGAAAATTACAATTTTATAAATCAATAAAGTTTCATTATAATATACTTTCAAAAATTATTTTCAAATTTGTTCTATTATTTAAGATATATTTTTAGTATCACCAGGGAGAGAGGAGGTTGTTCGTCGAGAAACATTGTAGCTGCTAGATTATGAGCGAACGTGGTAGACGATTCAGCCCGTGAAAGCAAACTTAAGTAAACTTAACTTCGTGCTCTGATTTTGCAACACTCAAATCAAAAGAAACAATGTGACCAATCGGAGATCCGAATTTACGAAAAGATAAGGTGTAAGTCGAGTTCTGGACCCGGTCAATAGGTGATAAGGATTCAATATGGTGTTTAGTTTTGTAAAAGATGAACGGAAGAGAGCTAATTTCTGTTTAGCTTGAGGCGCATGATTGTGAATGGCTTTGATATGTATCGATCATTGATCCATCGATATCTCGGATCTCTTCATCCAAAGGATATTTAATACTTGAGCCATGTTATATTGATAAGTATGCTTCGAGATTGATTTACAAACCGTCATTCACATAATTCAACGAAAGATCCACGATTTCAGAATGGTGTAACCTATAATCAGATATAATCTTACTTCTGAAGCACGTTTTGCTGGATTAAGTCACAAACACATCCTTCGCCAATGTAACGAAGCGGCGGATAAGTCTAGGTCTAGCTAGAAGCGGTTCTCAAGATGTATATACACTATTTAATTCTTCTTGTTTATTCATTCCCATTTAGTTAATCTGTTCATCGTGACAATGTCTTATCTTTCAATCATCAATAAATAAATAAAAAGCATATTTTCTTAGTAAAGAAACAAAAAGAAAAAAGACTCACGGTGTAAGAAAACCCCTTTGGAGAGGAAATGTGACGTGGTATTGTCATAATGAACAATGAACGGTTTATGACTTTATGTGACCTTTACTACACAAACGTCATGTGGTCTTTTTTATCTGATCGAAACTTTGGTGTTAGAACGAACCAGACGGGGTGGAACTAATAAACCAACCCTATAGAGACACGTGAAGAAACCATTAAACAAACAAACCAAACCTATAAAGACACGTGAATAAGCCATTAGCAGATATACTGAAAACTCCAATATTAGATTTTTTTTTTTTTGGTTTAACGGGTTAATAACATTAAACACAAAAAAAAATTATAATACAAATGAAAGAATGATTTGAGAAAGAAGTGAAAGAAAAAGAGAAAGTGGATAAAGATTATACTATTTGATCTTTTAGTAAAACTGAACTCCGATATATTAGAACTTTTACTTATTTTACGACTTACTAGAGAGTGCTAACGACCGGTTTTGCTCATTTGTGAATTCTAACGATCCCATATCTAATCAGAAAAACCGCTCAGGTACCCTATTGTTATTTTTTTTCTCTACTTAATAGGTTTACACGATGGACAATAATATTATGTTTTCTAAACTAACTTTTGTTTATTAATATATTTCGATAATTAAGTTCGAGAAAAAAAAAACTTTTTGTTAAAAGTTTTACTTCTTTATATTTTTTTTATCTGTTATATTATCATCAAATATATTGTGATCTAATTTTGTTATAAATGATGATCAATCTATCAGATCTACCTATATATAACACATACAATTATGATGAACGATTACATAAACAATTCAACGAGGTACAACTCTTTCCGCAATATTCGGATCTTTAATTGACAATTCTTACTTGCGTCATACTAATAATAGACAGTCTTACTTCTAATTTTAAAAAACATAAATACGGTTATACCTACAATACTCTAAAATTATTGAATAATCTTGCACTATTAATTTTTAATAAATGTATTCTTTTGGAAATCAAACCACATACACTAAGCTTTTATTTAACAGAAAAATGTAATAAATATTCTGAAAAAACGTTTTTTAAATTTATCTTACGGAGCTCTTTCCTGATATTTTTAAGTTTATTTCTTTAACTGGTGCATATATATATAGTAGTCGCATAAAGTTGACCAACGAAACCATGGAAACTCATTTTGGATTGTTTGGTTGATCATTATCCTTGCTCATATATTTCAATTAACAGAAAGAGAAAATTCCAAGAAAAATTAAAATCTTGTACCTATCCATTTCATAAAAGTAAGCATTGTTGTCGGCATTTCTTCCTTTTTTCATTAAATTTGAGCTTTTTGAAACATATGAAAGATGACGAACAAATATGCATGCAAGTTATGAAACAGACGTGTGTCGTTTTACTCGTAATATGTGTCCGTTAGGGACGGACCTCCATTCGCAGGCAAATGATGTTTTTTTTTTGTTTCTTTTCATAAAACGTATATTATTATAAATGCTTGACGCATTTGAACTATTCTACGTATCTATATTAGTGAATCGATGGAAAAGAAGATATTTTCTCAATCAAGTTTGGATATTTTGTGAACTATTCGACGTATCTATATTAATGAATCGATGGAGAAAAAGAGATATTTTCTCAATCAAGTTTGGATTTGTTTACAAGAATAAAGTTTTTTGGTAGAATTTATTCTAAGTCGACGTATTTAATTGGATTTAATAATAAGTTGATGGAGTCTTACAGCATTTATTTTGTAATATCCATGTAGATATATATATATATATATATATATATTTTGTCACTTATCTATATGTATATTTAACTACTTTAGCGTTCTGGTTGTCATGAAATATAATTAATAAACATAGTATTTCGAGTTACATAATTTTAAACTTAGTTTTTTTCTCTCTCAAAGTTGGTATAATTTTAGGTCTGAATTCGGATCGCTGATACGCATCACCTCGAACTATAAAACATTTAACAAAAATTTCACCATATTTTAAAACTTTAAACCTTATGGTTTTCCATAGAGAACGATGCTTGTCTTATTATATATTTGTATAGGAACGGTTGAAATTCTCCTTTAATTTCGATTATGTCACAAATTCCATCAAAAAGCCTTTGGTTAGAAGAAAATTAGAACAAAAGAGGAATCGAAATTGATACCCGAAGGTATTGATCATAGATATTTATAATAGTTGACGAGGGTTTATTAGCCTGATGGCTAAATCTTCAATGTTATCCCACCGACTCTTTGATGGATTCGATCTCCCATGTTTGAGTTAAAGAAGTGTATAGTCTCAGACTCAGACCACTTGACTAGTAGACAAACAAATAAAAAAACAAAGATATTTAAATAGCCACATAATAATTACAAACAATGTGGTCTACCATGGTGTCTAGATTACGGTTCCCATTTAAGTCCCTTTCTTGTTCCATGAAAAAACGTATCTCGAATATAAAAGTGGCTATCTCTAGACCGTTATTTCATTTGTTTCATTTTTCACTTTTCATTTGTTCATTATAATAATAATAGAAAAAAGACACGACAAGATATGTTTGTATATATACACAAGTATGTGTTAGGTATATAAATAACTTTTTGCCCACCTCAACGGGTGTGTTAGTCTTAGAGGAGTCAACATCATGGAAACGGACATTACTCTACCCATACTCGCCGAAGATGGCGACTGCGGCGAGAATAAGCGGGTAAGAGTTGCTGATCCGGGATTTACCGTCGGCGGCGAGGACAGACCTGTGAAATTACCAAAAATCGAAGATAACGGTACGTGGATTTACTAGATATGAAAGTCAGTAATTTTGCTTCTTTTCGAATTTTCAAGAGTGTTTGAATCTAATTTAGCACAAAACTGTCGCTCTTTTATCGATTATCTTGACTAAGAATTAAAATGTAATTTTAAAAAGGAAAAAATAAGATATATTATTAAAGAATATTTTTATTGAACCTAAGACTAATTTTTGTTCTTGGTTAATAACTTAAGAGCAAATTTTAAAACTAGCAATCTAGTATTATCAAACCCGAAATAATCAACCCAGAAACATTTTGGGTGAATAAGTATTCTATATTGTACGTTTTAGTTTCCATAGTTAAGATCGACAGAAAATTTTAAATATCGTTCATTCAATTCTTTAAAACATTTTATGCTTGAAAAAACCATATTAACTTCTAATTAATTTAGTGTAAACATAAATTTAGTGTAATTTTATCAAAACAAAATAGATAGCAAAAAATTCGGTACGACAATGTTTTTTTACCATCGATCGAGGACAAATAAAATTATCTTCTACATATTTAGGAGATGTTGGGACATCAGAAGGAGCACACGTTTTTGTCGATGCACTTATGGCTGACGTGGCAATCAACGATAAAGACGGAAAAACAAACGCCGCCCACGGAGTAGTCTCGGTCATGGGACGGCAGAGAGCTATGACAACCGCCGTTTCCACCGTCGTCGACGAGATACCGTCTTATGACATTTTCGGAATCTTTGATGGTCTTAGGCTCGTTAAATTCTTCGAGGACAGGCTGCGTCGGCTCGTGAAGGAGGAGGTAAGAGCATGCCAAGGCCGTGGGGTGGCGGCGGACTGGAATAAAGTTATGAGATCGTGTTTTTCGGAGACGGTGGGGACAGTGGATACCACCACGGCAGAAGCGGTGGTTACGATCGTCGGAAAAGAGGATGTGATTGTGTTGTGCCGTGGGGGCGCAAGGGTAGTTCTATACTCTCACGGCGGAGTAGCTTTACCCCTATGCCATATCCATCATCACAAGGTAACTTTTTGTTGCAATTAAACTCATTAAATTGGATCATTTATTTTCTTTTTGGCATTAATGTGTGTGTGTGTGTGTGAATTTCTGTGTATATAATACTACAAATCCCTAAGGGAAAATATATCCATATTGTGTAATTTAAAAACTATATTATAATTTCATAGAACATTATTTAGAATAAGTCTATCGTAACTCAAATGTTTTTTTAGTATATCTAAATAAATATATTTTTTGTCATCTTTTCAGGATGGTGTAAAGCAAATCCTGAAGATCCATAAACGAAAAAAGATAGACGATTTCATAGTACTTGCATGCGAGGGCCTATGGGACGTTGTCTCCGACAGTGACACATATCGTCTTGTCAAACGTTGTCTTTACGGCAAATTACCAGACGGGTTAACTCCTTGCTATATTAATTTTGTTTTTTTTTTCCTAATATCGTTAGGGACTTTTGTGATTTTCAAGATTCACTTTTCTCCACCTTTTTTGTAATTGTAGATTAAGAAAATTACTATAAGACTAATGAATTGAATCTGATACTTGGCTTTTTTTTTATCTAATCTATATGGCAGATGTAAAAGTGAATCAAGCACGACAAAGGCTGCAGTGTTACTGGCAGAGCTTGCAATTGCTAGAGGAAGCAAAGAAAATATAAATATCATCGTTATTGATCTCAAAAGCTCCAACGTTTCTTAGTTTTCCTTAATTTATATTTATGGTTCTTAATTAGTACTAGTTTTTTCTCTCAATTATACGTTTCTATTTTACATCTTTCTTTTTAGATATGCCTTTTTGTTTTGTTCGATTAGTTTTTTTTTTTTTTTTTTCGTTTGTTTTTTTTTTTTTTTTTTTTTTTTTTTTTTTTTTTTTTTTTCTTTTGATTATTTTTTTTTTTTTTTTTTGTTTTTTTTTTAAAATATATTTTTATATAATTTGCTTGGAATTTGTTGTACACACACGCCCCTGCTTTGTCATCCTCCTGTGTGACAAGTTACTATTTAAATGTATTTTATGTTATGCAAGATAACTTTTTGAATAAAAACTACTGCATACAGCAAATTGAATCTTATTGTAGCTGAGAAATGTTATGTGAACAATGCAAATAACGGTTGTCTTTATTTTTGGGTACAATTGTATAGTTGATGCAATCGATATTTGAATAATTCTACAAAAAATGAAAGCCAAATATATAATAACGCTATACAGAGTGTAGAAGAAACATAGTAATTTTAGTAAAAACAGGCATTCCAGCAGTGTGGAGACGAGCTGAAGCTCCACACAACTTTCAGACTCTGAAAAAGCTCAGTGGGACGAGATGAAGAAGTATCGGAGTTTAAATGTCAGAAATTGCACATATAAAATAAAACAAAATATAATTTACAGTAATATATGGATCCAGTGATTAAATGCCAATTGGTTTTGATCTAAAAATCCATGAAATTCAACAAGTCATCACTCTTGTTGAACCAATATGCTTCTTGATATGGGTAAAATGGGTATATTGCCGATCTAATGTGGGTGAGTTCGGTTCAAGATGAACAGATAAATCATTATCTGAAAAGAACGTGTTAATAATCTTATGTTTAAAATAATATACTGGGGAATCGATCAATTCACTTACCGTCAATCAATTTTATTTTGTAAAGTGCGGATCTGACTGCATGGTTAGCGGACCAAGTTACAAACAAAGTCTATAAGAAACCATGACTACTTGTTAGATTGATTGATCCGGGCCTACCATAACCGAGTCCATCGGAGCATGATATATGCATCCAGCATCCTTATTAACGTACAAAACATTGACCCATGAGAACGTTTGGACCGCTATGGATCTACCATTACCGAGGCAGACTGAATCTATTTATAACGTATAAAATATTGATTTAAATAAATCGAAATATATTAACTAAAAAGGAGAAAAAGCTTTCTTGAATTACAAGAAACAAATTAATCCTAGTTTTATAGTCTCAAATCTCTCTCTATGTGTACAAACTAGAGAATTCGTCTTTCTTATCCTCCCAAAAATCTAACCACTCGGCATAACTAAACCGAAAATATTTTCAAAAGCAGGTGAACAAGTTTACAAGCTAGTAAACCGGTTTCACACACCGAAAACACTTCTTTCTACTCACACCAAAGAATAGTTAGAAACCAAGACAATTGCCGGAGAAGCTGAGTGGATATAGACAAATTCCATGCTTTTGCCTGCCGGTAACGATTGGATCCATGAGGGAAAACCAAATGAATTTCCGGTTTTCGTCACACCCCATATTGGACCATAGAGTTTGGTGATTGATATCTTCAAATTCTTCAACGTTTTCGTAGATCTATTGGTTAATCTTGTTGAGTATCGATAGTAAACTTTTCCCTCGTTCTTCCATGAGAGCGTCATCTTCTGCGATATGGTAATGGGACTAGGAGAAGAAGCTGCTAAACAAAACAAAAATTAAGCAAATTGGTTAAGTTCTTATACCGAATCGAATTGGTTTTTCACGATGAGTTAGCATAAGAAATGTAATGATGACAAACCAGGAGGTGTTGTGGGTTTCCTTTTTGGTACCGGTGCTGGTTTTATGATAACCGGACTTGGAGTTGGACTAACACCTGAAATCAGAAACCCGGTTAGTAATGACTCGTTCATCAAATTGACTAAAAGTTGGAAAGTCTAGTGATTTTTATTAGTTAACTGTAGTACAAGGATTAGTAAGCCTAAAGATTATGAGGAACTAAACCACAATCTATCCAATTTCAAATGTTGCTCCCGGTTAAGGAGACATGAGAGCAGCAACAGTAACTAACTGTTATTTCATGTGTTACTATAATACAGTATTTATTAAAGCAAAAAGTTTTTAGTTAGATAATGTAATAATCCATTAACTTACCGGGGAGTAGCTGGTCAAAACCGGTCGTACCGGAAATTAATCGGGCTAGTACACCAAGAAGAGGTGCGTTGTTGTAAGTTGCTGGTTCGGTTTGCTCGTAATTGTCCCGTTGGTCAGCGAAGTTATCGTAGGCATCGGGTCCACCCACTAGAGCTCCCGTCAAAACATTCGGATCGCTTCCTTTTCGGCTAAACCAAGTGGCATAACCACCACGACAAGTCACAAACTTTTGATCGACATTGAAAGAGACAATCGACGAACCACGGTGATGAACTTTTCGTGGATAGTTCTTTCCGTATCCGACCATGTAACTCGTCGCTCTTGGGTTATCTCCGAGAATGTAATCCACCTGATTAATTTCTATTAATTGATCAATTATCCAATTTACATAGATCTATCCATTTCAAAACGCTATATTTTAATTTATTTTAACCGATATTACAACAAGTAGTGTATAGACCGAATATCCATATTATCCATTCAGATTAATTTAAAAAAAATACTAAAAATATCCAAAAATACCCGAAATATTCAATTTCCGTTTGACTCCAAACACAATTACCCGAATTTCATATCCAGTATATTGTTGGTATATTTTGGGTAGTATTTTTTTATACCCGAATTCATCTTCCCGCTATTATCTAGTCCCAATACTCGATATGGACACTCTAGACTCACATATAATCTTGTATTTCAGTTTCAAGTTCAATTATAGTGTTGTTTTGGTTCCAGATTTTGGGGTGAATAAGCAAATCAAGAAAGTTTTTAAGGAAAACCTGTGATTTAGAGAAATCTAGGAGTTGGGATGGAGAAATGTTTCCTTGAGAACAACTAAGATCTCTTTTGGAGGACGAGAGATAGTCGGAGTAAACGGCGGCTAAGAAAGAGGCACTCGTGACAAATTGCATATTGTTCCAGCTTTGCCGAAAAATCAAACCGCCGGGAGTTTTCTTTATGTTCTTCGTGCTTTTACCTAACATCGAACACATATACTGTTCTGCTTTCTGTTGGTACCTCTCGAACACGGCAGTGTGTTCTCCGGCTTTCCCTTGCATCAAAACCTATAAACCCAACAAATTCTCGGTTTAGTAAAATCAAATTAAGGAAACCAATCAATCCGAAAAACCTTGGTCAAATGGAAGTGAATTACCTTAGCGACAAGGGTTTGAACGCCAGCATACTTAACGTCCCAACCAAATTCCGTCATCGACCAGCCTGTACCGCCCATTGAGTCGCCGTTCTTGCCGAGGTAATCTAGATAAAATTTATCATTGGTTGCTTGGTATAACCACGCAGCAGCCCAGAGTAACTCATCCTGGTCATACAAAATTGCGGTTATAATGAGAATTCATGGAATTTATTCTTAATGACTTATAAGAGTGTTTGCATTTAGACTATAAAGCAGTGTTTAGTACATTGTAACCGCTGACTGATCGGTAGTATTTTTGTGCCACGGTAATGCTGCTATCGTACTTGCCTCTGTATTTGTCCGCAAATTCAAATAGCTGCCAACATCAGAATTGCGCAAGGATCAGTGGCAAAAATCGTAAATATTATGAATTGAGAAGGTTATTTCTACTATCTACGTTTTTGCACCTTTAATTCAGGTTCTGACTAAAAGTAATTTCAAAATTTTATTTATAGTTCCTTCTATTGCAAGCAAGCATCACGGAAGGAGTTGAAGATTGTATCAACAAATTCAAACAATGTGCTTAACGAAACTCGATTTCACTAAACAGGAATTTAAACTCGGGTTTTCTTAGTTAATTCCGTTTTGGTTGGGATTTAAGAACCTGATGGGCGTGACGGAGTAGCTCGGCTGAGTATGATGGATCAGAGCGGCGAAAAACGATGGAAGCGGCAGCCATTGCGGCAGCAGTTTCTCCGGCAAGATCAGAACCGGGATTGTTCCGATCAATCTTGTAAGCCTTACGATCAGTGGTCATTTCCTCTGGCCTTTGCCAACAATAATGGTCCGACTTACCATCTCCCACCTACACAGTTACAAAATATTTATCATAATAACCAAATTCAAATTAGTCTAATTTAATGAAGAAAGTGATTAGTGTGTGTTAAAGTGTAATTATTGTTACCTCTCCGTAGAGGACATTAGGTTCAGGGTGGGCCTTAATGAAATAATCAGTTCCCCACTTAACAGCGTCAATGGCATGGCCAAGTTCGCCGTTAGATTCCAGCTGGCTACCGTATTCTATGATGCTCCAACACATTGTCGTCACCGTGAAAGCCATCGGGAGCCCGAATTTCACATTGTCTCCGGCGTCATAATATCCTCCCACTAGATCCACCTGCTCAATATTTTAAATGTGATTAAAAACTAACCATATCGTAATCTGTAGTAAAATAAGTGTTCGAACAATCAGCTGCTTAGGTTGCCAAAACCATCCAAACACTTAGATTTTGATCATATTTGGTTAAAATAATGGGTCAAAGGAAAGTCAACATTTTTAATGGATCTATAATGATTTTCAAAAATTTACAAAAATGGAAAATATGTAGTTAAATAAATTATTATTGTACATATAACATCATATTATATTGATTAAATAAAAATTAAAATATCATGGAAACAAATCTGATTAACTGAGAGTTTTGAATAATATTTTGAATTAGCTAGTTAGCATAATAATTTGAATCTCTATTTAATTATAAAGAATAAGATAAAAGGAGCTTACGCCGCTTGCTTTGCCGTCGTAAAGACCGGAATGAGATCGCCATGAAACTCTCTGGTTGGGAGGAAGGTGTCCTGACCTCTGAGCTTCAAAGAAGAGAATGCTTTTGCTCAGAGCTTGTTTATAGTCATGCCCTGAAACTGCAAGCTGAACCAACCCAAGAAGAAGAATCGAAATGGTGGTAGTAGAACCCATTACTTCTATATGTCTTTTGGTGAAAATTATGAAAAAAAAAAAGTTGGATCCTTTTCAATCAAATTGACTCAAAAGATTTGTGGGTCCTTCATCAAAAGTTTGATCCTTCCTAAATAGAGAGAGAGGGAGATAGAGAGATGGTTTGGTGAAGGAAGTTGAGAAAAAAAGTGAGGTTTATATGGAAGAAAGTGAAGGAAGGTACCAGGAGGAGAGAAAACGGCAGAGTCAATTCAATGATCTTTTTATTATGTTTTGAAATTTTATTCGATTTTTTTTAATGATTATATAGTTTTAGTCTTTTATGAATGTAGCAATGTGTCGGCAGGCAATTTTCATTTCTAATTTTGGGTGATACAATAGCTTAAAAAAACAGATTATTATTCTTCTCACAATCTAATAGTCAACTAAGAGAGGAGTCCATTTCTATATCAATCTTGGTAAATTAACATCAAGAAAATTTAAACACAAACTAGAATTCAAACATGTTCTTGAAGTTTAAAACTTTGTAAGTGCAATGATCTTTCTACTAGCACTTTGTCTTTTAGTATTAGACAAAAATTTGAACTATTTTTTTAAAAAGGAAATAATAGTTGTCCTACCGCCCGTTACGGAAGCTCAGAATCTTCCATGCATTAAACAAATGACTTAGAATATCATTTTTGCTTTTATACAAAAAAAACTGAATAATTTTGCTTTTTCTAAGATCTTAATTCTGAACCCACTCTCGAGAATTCTATTACCTTGTTCAATCAAAATAAAAGTCTGTTCACTTATCGTGAATAGTGTTGTTAACTTTTCTTCTTAAAGATATGTTATTATTATTGATAATTTGACATTTAATTAGTTTTCTATATACAAAAGACATGCTATTATTTTAAATCTGGTATGTGCTTTGAATTAGAAATAAAACTTTCCATCAATTGAAACAAGAAATCTTGTGAAAACTTCATGTAATCAAAACTTCAATTTTTTATTTATTTATTGACAGTGGTAGAAATATAAAACTGATAGAAAAAGAATAAAAAATTGAAAACGATACGACCGATTTAAGAGAGATTAATATAAAAATAATTATGGTAAAGTAGATGGATTCACAACTAACTATATGATTATAAGAATATAAATTATAAAAAGGAATTTGATCGACCTTACAAAATAAATGCCTAACAGTGGGACTGGGGACAAAAGACAAACAATACACGCTCCGAATTTAATTCTCCATCCAGAGAAAAACAATATAAAAATTACAGTGCCGTCAAATAAATCATAGATCGACTATGTTTACAGAAAATTTTTGATTATAAAAAAAGCGATAAGTCATAAGTGCATATTTTTATTTGAGTTGGATGTTCCCAACCGCAATCAATTGTCAACCGAAAAAATAAGTTGTATCATTTTGTTATTCCATTTTTTTTTTAATAATATGCATTATGCATGCTTAAATTCGAATGATGGGAATGGTATGATATCCATACTAACACAAACTACTTACGTTAAATGCATTTATAATTAATCTTAAAATGGAGTATATTGCGGTTAATCAGAATTTGAAACAAAATGTGAAAATAAACAATATTTATTCTAGATTTATCAGAACAAGGTAATATAGATTCTCGATTTGGTTTATGTTAGTAGATAGCTACATGCCTACATAAAACCGGTCAAAAAAATATGTAAGCATGTTGGCAATATGGCCCGTAAGTTGGGTGAGAATTGGGTATGTATGCACCCACTGAGAAGCATGCTGGCACTATGACCCGTAATTTATTGAAATAGCGGTCCTTTTGATTAAATATTTTTGTGTGACGGTTGGATGATTTAAGTAAAGAAAATAGTGGTATTTTAACCCAAAAAAAATGAAAACCATATTATAATTAAGTAAATAAAAACTCTAAAAAGTTTACCACATTAAATTGTAACTTACGGGCCAGTTTAACGATTTTTATTATTGAACAATTTCTCGATTTTGTTTTATGTTTTAGATGAAAAAAAGATCTAGAAAATAGAAAATTTGACATTGCTTATAAATTTTGTTTTGTAGAATTTTCCCTAATAATCAAAAACTTTTTTTTTTTTATCACATCTTACTTATCATCGAAATCTGTATAAAACTCAGTAATTTGTGAAAAACCGGATTTGTCCTAAATCTATACGTTTGTATGTTAAGAGAGTATAACGAATTGGTACGTGCGTAAAGTAACGAGAAGACACAGAGATTTGTTAACGGGGTTCGGTTAACCTATATCTCCAGGATCTAGTCCAAAAACAATTCACTAACATAATAACGAAAAATACAATTGCCAATGATACCCAACACACACCAGTGCATATCACTCTTATCTAGATGAATTAAGAAGACTACCACTCATTGTCTTTTCGGACGAGTGTAGCTCCACCAGAACCACCAACAGAACGCATCTTGTCTGGGGGGACGACACCACCCACACACATGTGTGTCTATCACAATAGAACCCTAAGTGCGTGAGTTTTTCTGTCACCACCTAGTTCTATTTATACTCTCCAAGATAAAAAAAAACCTAGTTTAGATCCACGAGTCTTCCAAAGCCCATCAGTTGTAACCTCCACGTCACTAATTTAGTTAGCTCTGGAGTCCACGTCAGCTACTACCATTCGCTGATAATATTTCTGACTAGAACAGCTTCCAGCCTGTTCCAACAGCATCGTGCATCTTTCTCATACCAAGTAAAGTCTACACTCCCAGAACCACATAAGTTCTTCACTGATGTGTCTTGGTCTTTCTTCTTAGTTCCACTTCATTACTCTCAGCACAGCTCTTGATCAACATCAACATTAGCTCATAATATGTGCTCTTACAATCTCTCCCTTTTTATGTGAGTTTGTCAACTCAAACTCGATCTTGTAGACATCTGCATAAACCACAACTTCACAACAGATAACACTCCCCTACATCAATGCATTAACAATCTCTCCCTGCTTGAGTGCATACTCACATAAAAACCACAACACACATATTATGTTACAGTCAAGATCTCATCTTCTCATTGTTGATTATGTGTTCTAATCAAGCACCTCTTTAACGTGGACTTCACACTAGTTGTAATGTTCTTCTATAATCTCCACATTCTCTCATTCTCCCCCTTTTTTTAATTGAATTTGACAACTCAAGATAATTTCTTCACAAGGATGCTCATTGTACTCGATGAAAGTAGGAAGGTAAATACTCTGACAAAATCTATGCTTCTCCTCCATAATTTGAAACCTTCCCTTCAGCTTGAGACATTCAGTTCGAGACCTTCCAATTATGCTCCTCCTTTAATAATCTCTCCCTGCTTGATTGGCATAATTCATTCAAAAATAAACACATCCATAGTGTTGAGAACAACAACTCACATTCTCGTCATGACAAAGGGTATCCCATCTTGCTTTTCATAATTTTTATCCATGTTATACCACCAAAACATACTGCTATTATCCTTTGCAACCTTCATATATTGAAACCAGGAGAGATACAATTGATAAGTAATTCTCAATAATGATTACCCAACATCTACAAGTCTCTTAAGCTAACCATGTTACGCTTAATCGGAGTTACTCAACTCTAAGCATATCTTAGATTGATCCGACCAACTTCTCATCTAGAGTGAATCGTCACATAGGATTCTCTTTTCCAATTGCTTTTCCAGGATAATTGATAAGTAATTATCAATAATGATAACCCAACATCTAAGTCACTTAAGCTAACCATGTTACGCTTAATCAGAGTTACTCAACTTTAAGCATTTCTTAGATTGATCCCAACCAACTTTTCATCTATAGTGGATCATCACGTAAGATTCTCCTTCCCAATTGCTTTTCCTTCTTGGCTCTCTCTCTGCAGTACACATACACCTTATACTTCCAACCTTTCTTAAATTTCCACATTTGTCAGTGGTGATCTCTTTCATATCTAATCATGAATACTAACCCTTATGCACATAGATTCCATTCATCTCCATGAACTTGCAATAATATGAAACACACGTTGTTTCCTTTTCTAAAGATCTCTTGTAGTGAAGTTACTTCGTCCGTCGTTTGAAAGTTATGGCCAATCTCCCAAGACAGATTCGGAATGATCAACGTTGCGAGCTGCCAACTTTGATAGGAAGTTTCAATCGAACCACAATGAACCAGAGGGTGATCTATATATCCTTGAGAAGATCTCACTCTCAAGTTTTCAGAACATCTTTTAGACCTAAAATCTGAGGTCTGTAGCTCAAGAAAACAAATAGACCAAAAGCACGGTAAGTACAGAACATAATGATTTGCAGCGAAACTTTAATATCTTCAAATATCTGAACATTGGTCTTCCATCGCCTTTCAAATTACCACTAGACTCATCATTTTCTTAAATATCCACTAGGTTTGAATTTCTTCTCAAATTGTCCTCTTTCTCTTCTGATTATGCAAAAGCTTCCATTATTCACGGTTATGCAACCTAACCCATTAAACATAACCATGCAGCCATTATTTATCATGTGAGGAACACTTAGTTAGTTATGCTCCAAACTAGGAAACAAAAGAACATATCTTTGGTCCTTTTCCATGTAACAGAAATTTTTCATTTCCTTTTTGTTTGCACAATTTTACCACTGCCTAGTCTGACTCACGTCATGATCCTTGTGAAAACCAGTTTTCATATCAAGCTTCTTCTTATTCATGAGTGACTGTGGATAGTCCTCCTTCAATTCATAATCATGTTCATCTTGGCCATAAAAACGAGAGGTATGAATCTCATCGCATCACCAACTCTTGCAATTTTGATGAGACTTTTTAAGCACTATAACCCGTTGTTTGTCAACTTCACTGGCAAAATCAACCACCAACCTTTTTTCTGCAGATTTTTGATGAGATTCTTATTTTTCTGAAGTCTGTCAACTGTAACAGTCATCGTCTATGTCATGGTGACACCAACTTTAAACTTAACCAGTCTTTAATTATGAACCCAGACACCACCTTTCCTTTCTTCTGCAGTATACTGATCTCTGTGTTAAATATCCGATCCCTTTAACACCATCACAATCACGTCGCATTATTCCCCGTTGCTAACCATCAAGCCCTCATTAATTTGCAAACTTCCTTACTCCAAGACATAACGACAACATGTTATCTCAAACTAGCACTAACGAATGGGGATTCTTGACACTCTTCTGTGACCAGACCTTCCAACAGGAGATCTTAACACGCTTCGATCACAAACATCTCTTTCACTACTTAATTTCCTGTCACAAGGCTTTTTATGATCCTTACCATGGTCTCTGTGTTTATCACTATCTCTAACTTGATCCCGATCACGATATCTTTCTCTGTCACTAGAACCACTCCACTTACTCTTACTTTCCTTTTCATTCTCCAGCATAGTTGTCTTATGGATATATCATTCTTTGTTGTGTCCAAATTCTTTTCTTTCTCGTCGAGACTATAATATCTCTCTGTTACGATCTCATTTAAAGGAAAAAACTTCATTTCAAACTCAAGTGATCTTCTTCTTTGTCTCTGAAGCTAGTAATGATAGAGAAATTGACAATCTTTTGATTCGTCAACTTTTAAAAAAAAAAGCCCAACAACTAAAATAGTTGATACCGGTGATCTTTTTCATCACTAACTCTGCAAACGACATCACTGCAACTTTTCTTAATGCTCCATGTATTATTCTTTGTTTGTTTAGAGGGTGGTGTGAGTCTCCAAGCGATGGTCTTTTCATCTTGATTCTAAAACTCAATCAAGAATACATCAACAATTATCTCCCCTTTTCTTACTAAATTTTAGAATTCAAGCTCTCTGCTAATACGTCATATGACACATCAGAAATATTTTACAGAATAAGCATTATAACTCCAACTTGATGATCTCAAACTCATGTTCCTCTCACTTGCTTGTTTCTATATATGTTCTGCTTGGATTGCCATCTTTCTTCCTCGTGAATCCTGTCCAGTTCCCAAAAAACCTGAACTCATTTTCAATCTTTCCATCTTCATAAGCTACGAAGCTCCCATAGTAAAAAAAATCTTGAAATTCACTACACTCTTGGTTCATATTAAATAAATCAACCATAACAAAACCAATTCCTTGTCTCTTCCAAGTCCTTCGATGCATAGCAAGAACAACAATAACAACAACAAAGACCCCAAAAACACATATAAACCTCTAATCCTTCAAATCACAATCGATCTAGTATATGTAAAAATAAATCTCCGATTTATCAACACATCCTGCATGTCTCCCAAACAAGATCCATGTGCCTATGTTTCTATCATGTTTCCAATTTCATTTTCTTCTTAAACATTCATAAACGCCATCTTTTTCTTCATCTGCTTTGTTGTATATAAACTCCAACAAGAATCAATTACTTCTATGATCTTTTGAGATAGTCATCAGACCTTATATCTTCTTTCCGCTCTGTTTCTTCAATTCCACAAAAACTTAAGAATAATTTTGATCTCGCTTCTTACACAATTGTAATCCCAAAAGCTCTAGAAATCAGGGAACACTAAACCTCTGACTCACTCATAGACTTGACATCTTTTCTCACAACATTCCTTTCTAACACCCTGTCAAAGAGCTGCGAGCAGTTCTTAAAGATCACATTTCACTTACATATCAACCAAAGCAGTGGAGTTATTGACAAGAGAATCAAATTCAGCCCGCAGAGCGTACCCATGAATCTCCTTGCCAATACTCAACGACCCCAAAGGAGATACAACAGGCAAAACAGAAACAATAATGATAAACCTAGGCTTCAGATTCTCCTCACACATTCAAGTAACCATTTCCAAAGCCACCATTGTATTCCAAAAAACCGTATCTCTCTCAGACATTTTATAAAACACCTTACAGGCCTCATGTACCTGCTTACACTTGGCATACATATTCTCAAGTCTAGTCATGGCAAATAAATCCAACGAGAACCTACTCGTCACCAACAACCCATTAATTTATTTTCTCATCCTAAGCTCTGCCTCGTCTCCGCAAACTTTCAATCTTTCAGAGAAGAGCATCTCTCAAGAAGAAAAGCCACATGCTGCATCTTCTAGATCCACTTTCGTGATCCATTGTTCATCAAAAAGAAGTTTTTGAACCCTTTTGTTTAGCTTAGAAGTTTTACCACACGTTTATTTTTAATTATCTCCACATAATAGGCTTTTCTGGGCCTATATTGAATAAATCAAAGTTGGACCACTATCCTTTCATCAAGCCCAATGAATCACTTCTCTTGCATAACACAATCGTAGAATTTTTTGATAATTCATGATCCCATAAACTTAAACCCTAATTCTCTATAAACACCGTTGATACTGATAAAACACATGAGACGTTGCTCCTCCCAGTCTCGATCTTAACTTGAATCTCTTCTTTCGTATTCTCTTCATAATTTCTCTTTGTAGCGACAAATACATAATCTACCCGAAACAATACTAGATCTCTATCGAGAATCCGTTCTGATACCAACTGAAAAATTGGATTTTTCCTAGATCTATACGTTTATATGTTAAGAGAGTATAACGAATTGGTACGTGTGTAAAATAACAAGAAGACACAGAGATTTGTTAACGGGTTCGGTTAACCTATATCCCCTAGACCTAGTCTAGAAACAATTCACTAGCATAAGAAAGCAAAATACAATTGCCAATGATACCCAACACACATCCGTGCCTATCACTCTTATCTAGATGAATTAAGGAGACTACCACTCATTATCTTTTTGGACGAGTGTAGCTCTACCACAACCACCAACAGAATGCATCTTGTCTGGTGGGACGACACCACCCACACACATGTGTGTCTCTCATAATAGAACCCTAGGTGCGTGAGTTTTTCTTTCACCACCTAGTTCTATTTATATTCTCCAAGATAAAAACCCTAGTTTAGATCCACGAGCTTTCTAAGGCCCATCAGTTGTAACCTCCACGTCACTAATTTAGTTAGCTCTGGAGTCCACGTCAGCTACTATCATTCGCTGATAATTTTTCCGACTAGAACAGCTTCCAGCCTGTTCCAGCAGCATCGTGCATCTTTCTAATACCAAGTAAAGTCTACACTCCCAGAACTACATAAGTTCTTCACTGATGTGTCTTGGTCTTTCTTCTCAATTCTACTTCATTGCTCTTAGCACAACTCTTGATCAACATCAACATCAGCTCATAATATGCGCTCTTACAACTTGTATGTTGAACTTTCGAGAAATGTTCAAAACACGGGCTTTGTCACTAAATGTACCTCTTATATATAGGTTTCTTATCTCCCCCTTGCATTGAATTATTCTTGCTACTCTTCAAACTCAATTAAACTAAATAAGTGATCAAACTATCTTAAACAATAACACATTTCATTACAATAAGTGGTCTATAGTGTTGATAATGTTACAATATTACTATCCGATAAACCCACCCACAACATATTACATGCGTTGTTGAAAAAAAAAAAGCCATTTTAGACAACTAAAACTTTTTGGACTTTATGTTATAGTATAGTTTACCCAAATATCAGAACATGGTAAAATAGTCTCTTGTCATCGATGGTTTTTGAATTTTTACCGGTTTAAAATTTGTTGTAGCCTTCATGATTAACACGCAGGGATACAATGGCCGGATCCATATTATCATAAAAAATAGTCAACATTTCAACATTTGTTCATGAAATTTTACAAAGTTTTTTAGTTAAGAAATGCTCCTCCGTTTCAGTTTAAATGTCATTTTAAGATTTAAAATTTGATTCAGAATAAATATCATTTTAAGTTTTTAATGCAAATATTTGATAAAAATTCCAGTTTTATCTCTATTGTTTTAATGCATTGACCAATGATAAAATTATAAATGTATTAATAAGAAAATTTAGTCTTTTCTTAATTTGTGTGAAAAAAATCAAACTTATAGTATGAAACGAAGTATCATTTTTTAAGTGAAAAGTTAAAATAAAAGATTAGACCTAATATATTTCTTTCAAAAAAGTTGTGATAGAAATATGTGCTTCCGGCATCAATATTGATTAGTAGTAATGCCTAGTCGTCTATAGTCATTAAAGTAAGCTAAAGGACAAATCATATATTCATTTGATCATTACATGCCACTTTATGAAAGTCTTATTTCCGTGAAAAAGAAGAAAATTATATCTTATAACAATTCGTCAATATATGAACTATGAAGCATAAGTTTCTATAAACTTATCGTAGCAACATTAACTTTAATATGAGCTCATTTTGGCACGTGATATATTAAGGCTCTCGAATAGATGTCAACCACGTGCGAATTTTTAATTGCTACACTAAACTATTAAAGTACTGTTCTCTTTTCCACCAATATCGGTACTCATTACGTAAAGCCTAATTTTTGGCTTGTTTTATTGACAGAAGATTTGATAAAGAATTTGGATTTGAATTCTACGGTATTATTTTGCGTAATTCAAATTCATTTTATATTATACTCTATAGACTCATTTAAATCTTTCTTAATGTTACTTAAGTGTGAGTTGCACATTTGATACAAGAATCTTGTTCCAGCTATTATAAACTAACAGAATCGGCGAGAGGAGAAAAAAGATTAGGGTTTGGTAAAACTTTGATTTCGATTTACCGATTACAAAGAATACATGAGTGTTTTTATATTGAAACTAAACCAGCGTAATATACTTAAACCAAACTGACATAATAGAATAGAACTTGAACCAATTCTGAATCAATATCTCTACATCAAGTTCTCTGTATCTGCATATTACCTCCCCTCAAACTAGAGCATGAATGTCTCGAATGCCCAGATAGTAAAGTAAGTATTGTAATTCCTTATATCCAAGTGCCTTTGTTAACTGATCAGCGAGCTGCTTGGTAGTGGAAATGTGAGCAGGAGAAATAACACCCTCAAGAACTGCATCTCTAATAAAATGACAATCTGTTTCTATATGCTTAGTTCGTTCATGATGAACTGGATTTTGGCTTAGTTGGAGAGCTGATTTGCTGTCTGTATAAACCTTCATAGGTTGATCATGTGTAATACAAAAATCTCTAAGTAGCTGCTTTAGCCATTTTAACTCTTTTGTTAATAATTGCAGCGGCCTGTATTCAGCCTCCGTGGATGATAGACTAACTGTCTTTTGCTTCTTTGTCTTCCATGAAACAGGAGCTTGACCAAATACGACAAGAAATCTAGTAACTGATCGTCGTGTTAAGGGACAACTTTATAAGCCCAATCTGAATCTCACCAACCATAGATTTGGAGATCAGAGTTAAAAGGGAGAACAATACCTTGTCCCGGTGAAGATTTTAGGTAGCGGACCACTCGGATTGCTGCGTCCCAGTGGTGTGTGCACGGCGCCTGCATAAACTTAGCAAGGAGATGGACAACAAAAGAAAGTTCTGGTCTCGTGACCGCTAGATAGATAAAACGCCCTACCAATCGCCTATAAGCTGCAGGATCATTAACTATCAATGATTCCGACTAAGCCAATTGTTGATTTTGTTCCACTGGAAATCGAATAGGCTTAGCTCCCAACAAACCTGTTTTTGAGATGATATCTAGTGCATATTTGCGTTGAGATAAGTAAATGCCATCTTCATTTTGGGATATCTCAACACCCAAGAAATATTTTAAGAAACCTAAATCTTTCATATGGAAACAAGTGCTTAAGTAACCTTTAAACATGTCTATCGACTTACTGCAACTTCCTGTAATGATAAGATCATCAACATAAACCAAGACATACATCTGATAACCATCCTTGTTGTAGCAATAGAGAGTAATCCGAGACAGATTGATCAAAACCGTAAGTTCGTAGAGAGGTAGAAAGCTTTTCAATCCAACATCGGGAAGCTTGTTTTAAACCATATAACAATTTTTGTAAACGACATACCTTATTGTGATCCGAACTCTGAAATCCATGTGGAAGTTTCATGTAAACTTCCTCGGATAAATCACCACGAAGAAACGCATTATGAACATCCATTTGTTAAACTTTCCATTGTTTTGCAGAAGCAATACTAAGGAATAAATGGATAGTGCTCATTTCAAAAGTCTCGTCGTAATCACTTTTTTCAACTTGGTTGTTACCGATAACCACCAAACGCGCTTTATATCGTTCTAAAGAACCATCAGATTTTAGTTTAATCCTGTAGACCCAATTATTTCTCAAAGCTTTCTTTCCTAGTGGAAAGTCTACTAAAGACCAAGTACCATTGATTTCATGAGCTGCAAGTTCTGCTTGCATAACATCTCACCAAATTTTCTCTTTGACAGCTTGCTTATAGAAACAAGGTTCGATATTAGTTGAGATAACAACCATATATGCCCGATGCGATGTGGAGAGTCGATGAAACTTACATAATCCTCGATTGGATAAAGAGCATTGGAGCTAGTGTGAGAATCATCTTGGGTTGCAATAGTATTTGTGATGTATTAATTTCAGCGAACTGAAGGAATTTTGGGCCGATATCCTTTATCCATTGATTTATTTTTAGTTCGTGAAACAGAGCCAGTGTCCGATGCATGGATAGAGGAAGAAGAAGATGGTTGTTCACGGGCTAGATTTCTTCACGTGATGGTGATGTAGCATGATCAACTGCTGGTAAAGAATTCAAAGTCAGGTAAGCATCGTTTCCGGATGTCTTAGCGGAAGGTATGACGAGTGGTTGTGGCAAATCATCTAAGTTTATTTGAGCTGGTGGTGCAACAAATAACTCAGTATTTTCCATAGAAGCAGAATGTGCAGAAGACTGAAATGGAAATACATTCTCGTTGAAGACAGCGTCCCTGGATACAAAGAAATTTTTTGTTTCAAGGTCATAAAGTTACCAGCCTTTCTGACCTCTTGGATACCCAACAAACACACAACGCATGGATCAAGACTCAAATTTATCACCCTTATGATGTTGGTTATGTGCATAACACAATGAACAAAATACTTTTATGTGATTATACTCGGGTTCCTCATGGTAAAGTTGTTCAAATGGTGTTTTGCCATGAAGAACAATAGATGGTGTCCGATTTATCAAATGAGCTGCTATCAAGACACACTCTCCCCAAAATTCAAGTGGTAAATGAGATTGAAATCGTAAAGGTCGTCCGACGTTAAGGATATGTCTATGTTTTCTCTCCACGCGTCCGTTTTGTTGAGATGTTCCGACGTAAGAAGTTTCGTTGATGATGCCTTATTTGAGAAAGAAATCTCTCATGCATAAAAATTCAGTTTTGTTATCCGAACGAATTGTCTTTATTTGTGCATGAAACTGGCGGTCCACATAAGCTAAAAAATGTTGAATGTGATCTTTCGTTTCACTCTTTTCTTTCATTAAGAAAGCCCAAACAGCCCTTGAACAATCATCAACAACGGTTAAAAAATAACGAGCACCAGAGTCGGTTACCATTCTATAAGGGCCCCAAAGATCACAATGAATTAGCTCAAAACAAGTCAATCGTTACTCATACTCAAAGGAAAAGGTGTCCTTGTTTGCTTGGCACGGAAGTGAATATCACATGAACTATTGTGATTATTACAAGCAGAAATTCCCAACTTTGAAATAAAACTAACTACTTTAGATGAAGGATGTCCCAATCATTGATGCCACAAATCGTATGTTTCCTTTACCATGACTGACCTAACTGATTCAACATTCAAGAAGTAGAAGGAACCGCCAAATCGTTTACCAACACCAATCGCTGTCCTCATATTGCGCTCCTAAATTACAAGGAAGCTATCAGCCATCTGAACTACACAATTGTTTTCATCCATTAACTATCCAATTGATATAAGATTTGACTGTAATTCAGGCACAAGAAAAACAGATTGCAAAGTAAGATTTGAACCAAATCTAATCGTTTCTTCTTTTCGGGCAAGATGCTCTCTTCTATAACCTAGTATAACTATCACTAGATCTATACTACGAATATCTTCCAGCAAATCAAATTGACCAGTCATGTGATGCGTGGCTCCAGAATCTAAAATCCAAGAAATAGGAGAAGGCGTACCCGACAGTGATATGGAAGACAATTATTACGATCATGAGGAACACGAGCTGCATTCAAAATAGTAAGCACTCCCTTCCATTGTGCTTCTTTTAAACCACTAACTGCATCCCTGTCCTTCTCGGTGATCACGCGATGTACCTGCTGATCAATTCCAGAACTAGTGTTCACAACATTGACACTAGCTGAACGTGAGCCAATAGAGTTTCCTCGACCTCCACGAAAGCTTCCTCGACCACCACGGTTTCTACTATAAGTTCCAAATCCCTGTCCTCTTCCTTTGTCTTCCCACCAGTCACGATAACCAACTATCTCAAAACAACGTTCAGATATGTGACCTGTCCGGCCACAATGTTACACGGTACAGTCTTCTCTGCATCACTATTACAAATTTAGGCTTGTTTAAATAGACAGTGCAATGGTGCAGAAGTTTCTTCACGCATCCTATTCTGAGATAGCACATCTTCTTCCTGTGAGACAATATTATAAGCCTCTTCTAGACTTGGTAAAAGGTCTTTTGCACATAGAGTAGAGCGAACACTATGATAGGATTTCTCGTCAAGACCAAAAAGAAATTGTTGAACCATATCATCTTCTCGATCTTTCTCTTGTTTCTGTCCAAGATTGTACACACACAATCCACAGTCACAAACACGTACCGGCCTGTAATTGTTGATGTTTTCCCAAATCTTGGTTAATCTTCCATAATACTCTTCCACGGTCGAGTTGTTCTGTTTATAAGCAGCCAATTCCGCCTTAATCTTCTGATTCTTTGGTCCATTAGTAATGGAGAAGCGTTTTCGTAAATGTTCCCATAAATCCCGAGCATTATCGCGATGTGAAATATTGGATTTGAGTGAAGGATCGATGGACATCTTGATCCATGAGACAAGTAATGCATTAATCGATTGCCAATCATCATAATCCGGAGAATCTTTTGGTGGTTTCGGTATCGTTCCATCAAGAAATCCAAATTTCTTTCTTGAGAGTAAAGTTGTTTCCATTGAGCATGACCATTCATCATAATTGTGATTTTTCAACAAGGGATGAGCAATAATGGCACCTAGATTATCAGCGGAGGTGAGATCATATGGAGAGATTGTTCTTCTCACCTCTGTTTTTGATCTTTCTATCGTTGATTTTGTTTCTTGTTCTTTCTCGATGTCTGTTTCAGAGCTTCCTGAATCACTAGCCATTGAAGATCTTGAAGCTTAATCGAAATTTTTTTGAGGATCCTAAACCTGCTCTGATACCATAACAGAATCGGCGAGAAGAGAAAGAAGCTTAGGGTTTGGTAAAACTTTGATTTCGATTTACCGATTACAAAGAATACATGAGTGTTTTTATATTGACACTAAACCGGTGTAATATACTTAAACCAAACCGACATAATAGAATAGAACTTAAACCAATCAGCAAATTGGTTTATACCAATTTCTCTGCATCAATATCTCTGCATCAAATTCTCTGCATCAATATCTCTGCATCAATTTCTCTGCATCAATATTTCTGCATCAATTTCTCTACATCAAATTTTCTGTATCTGCGTATTATAAACAAAATAGCTAATATAATATTTTTAATTGGTTTCTCGATTACAGTTTCATTAGATAGATAAAAATAATTTTGACCACATGTAGCCTAATGCTTTGTCATAGTAATATTAACACGCTACTTTAGTAAAACTATCGTATTAATTTATAACAAAAGAAGAAAATTTGGTTTAAAATTTCATTTTAACGTTGCAGTTTTTTTTAAAACAAAAATATTAACATGCTACTTTAGGTCTATTTTGGTGCGGTGAAAAAAAAAGGGATCTATATTGGGGTCATGGTCACATGAACGCATGTGACTACCGACACTGTTAAATTGACCCCTTCGTGCGTGAGAGCCCAACCGCTGTTTCTAAGAAGCGGCCCATTCCATCACGTGGCCTCACGTGATGCTTCACTCAACCTTGAGTTTATTTTATTTTTTGACAGCTCTCAATCTTTGAATTAAGAGACAAAAAAATCCAAACATAAATCAGAATTTTTTGAAGAGCACTATGGAACTTTCTTTCATACATTCGTAAGTTTATTATCGCACGTTCAACAATGGTTTTGGGAATCTTAAGATTCTTAGCTGATTTACATCACAAAACAAAACAAATATACTTTTAAAAGTATGGAATTGTTTTCTCTTTAATCATTTAAATGAAAAAATAATATAATACATCTGTACAAAATAAACGAATCTAACTATATATATACTAGAGTGTAAGTGGTTGCATAATATGGAACGAAAGACGGACCATACCGTTTTAAGAAGACGTTCAAATTCTTTTTTTTTTGAAATAAAGTTCACAATTTTACTCTTGGTTACACTTATGTTTTCTATGTGGCTTCTATTTGCAAAAGGGTGAGCTGGATCTCAAGAGACTTTGCTCATAATTCTGAACATATCTGGTGGTATGGGTGGTGTGATGGGAAATTTGATTATATCATTGATCAGATTTAAAAATTACGTCACTGAAACGCTTTTTTTAGCCGGCAGTTCTTGATGATCACCCATGTCTTAGGTTTACTTGATGATGGCGATAACTTGTTCCTCCCATGCTTTCTTTTCTGCATATGAATCTTTCCTTAATTTGTCCTCTCTTTATAGCAATTGAAGTACCAAACAAAACATGTACATGGGATGAAGTTTCCCCACATCCAATGATTTTATATGCCCTATAAGCATCCATCTCTATAATCCCTTTAACTTCGAGAGGATAAATCTAAACTATGTTCGAAAATCTATATTTAAAATAAAAATTAACATACTCACTATTGTATATAAGTGGGTATTATTGGATTTAAGTTTTACACAACCAAATTCTTTCAGAGAAGTGTTTAGATGCACAAAAATATTCAAAATTATCCTATTTAATTTTTTTTTTGGGTCAACAATTATCCTATTTAATTAAAATTCATTTCTTTTCATCATTCATATATTTGTACTTACGGACCAAAAAACAAAAAAGCACTATTCATTTGCTTTCACCGAAGCTCTAAAAATGATGCGTACCAACAAGTAAAAGTAGACCAATATGTGCTTTTTACTCTCTTATGTGTCAACAATTTATAAATATTTACACACACAAGTCCATTTCTCAAAAAAAAAAAACACATTTCTACAAGAAAAAATCATTTTCAATAAAAAGACACGAACAATGTCCTCACGTCTAAGCTATTACTGAATATTTTTATCACTTTGATTCCATCAGTAAAATATTTCATATTTTTTTAAAAATTGTGAATCTAAAAGTTTTTATTTCACTAGTTTCTTGCTTGCTTAGCTTTAGTTTTGATGAAACTTGCTTAGTTTTGATTTTGACAAATCATGTATAAATTTTCTAGCTTAATTTTTAAAGACTTAATGGAATTAGATTCGTTATTAGTTTTGAGTGATATCTAAATCTCAAAGTATTTCTTATTTTTTTTTAACAAGAACAATATATTCTCTCTTTTTTTTTAACTTGAAAATAAGAATATGATCTTAAGCTTCCCTTTAGGTCATAGAGCTGAAGATTCGTCATAATATTCGTTTTAAAAGAGATGAAGTAAATCAAAAGTTATTATTAGAGTTGAGACCTTTTGTAGAATTAACATTTATTTCAGTTATGGATGGAAGATTCATTATAATATAAGATTGTTAGATAATACAAGATTATAATAAAGAAGAGAGTTCGATATGCGCCTGAGGTGGAGAAATACAAGATTGAAGAGATAGAACTGCATAGCTTGGAGGATTACAAAGAGGTAGATGATGAGAAAGGTAGGAGAGAACACTTTGAGTTTATGCTAGTAACTCAGAGGCTCCGCTCTTGCGCTACAAGTCATATTGACTGATAGTTACTGTGACATTGTTGGGGAGGAGATTTATAATCCACCAGAGAGTGAACCTGAAAAAGGCAGACATATGTTGTTGACAGGTGGGAGGCTTGATGATGGTCAATACTACTGGGAGTGTCAGGACTCCTATGGTGATAACTGGGAAAAAAATGGTTACATTAGGGTTGCTTATTTTGATGGGTTTGATTCCGATAGCCGGTGTTTCCATGATTCTCCGCATCAATATTCTATGTGACAAAAAAAGAAAGGAATTATTGAACTAAAATATTGAGAATGCAAAAGATACAATGCAGATGATGAACATGGTGGTACCGTAGGGTGTTATGATCTAACTCGTAAACTTCTCCTTTATTGATTATATGAACCGATTACAATGATGCTCAATAGTACTGCGATCTCATGGCGATCACCATTGAAGGTCTCATAACGACCTTTCAAACAACATACAATATTCAGCATAAGAAACTCTGAAACTCTCTTGACTCTTACTTTTTCTTCTCAAAGCTTCCAACTGCAACCCCTTTAATTGTATCAGAGACTTTCCTTCTTAGCTAACTCATTGTCCACGTTATCAGCTCACTAGGTAGAGCATATCATAGGGCAACTTGTAAGATGGATGAAATTTAACAGGACGATGAAATGCATTGTGTGTAAACCTATGGTGGAGGCAAATCACACATAAGGCCTCACAAGCACTCGGATTTAGAGGGAGACAAAATTCGAGAAACGCTCCATATTATTCTGTCATAAGCGAGTCACATCAAGAGAACGGTCACGAGGAACGGGTTAGTAATTAACATAAATTAATGTTAGTGTGGCGAAGAGTATCGCTATGTTAAATTCAAACTTGAATTGCAAATTATGTATTGGAGCCGATATGACAGAACAAGCTTCAATGGACATGTTAAAATTGGTTTCGTCTACTTTTCACCATTCAAAGCCAAGTCCACTCTATTTCATCCGACTTCGTTCACTCGCGTTCAAAAATCTTGGTCCGCTTGGTCTGGTTCACTCTTTACTAAGCAACCATTTAATAAAACCTAATAAAAACAACCTTTTTTTTTGGATAAAATAATAATAAAACAACTTCAACATACGAAACCACGGTTAAAACCTGGTGTCTTTCTAATTTAAGCTTGTGCGTATATATATTCATCGATGTATATACTTACTTCAAAAAATCGAAACCCAAGACTTTTTAGCTCACTTCGTCTCATTTTTTGTGGGCTATAAGGCCCAATTCGTAATGTTAGCATTTTTTCTTCTTCTTTGTTCTTCCTCTGTTCTGCCAAATAAACATCCACTGAAGAACCGTAGATCTGGTAAACCGGAAGATTCATTAAAACTAAACTAATGCACGGCATGACTTACTTAATTTTGACCAAAAATTACATAAATGCCCCTAATATCCATAAAAAGGAAGTCAGTGCTCACAAAGTCACAATGGACAGAACCAAAAAAAAACTGTTTTGTTGATTTTACTCAGAAAAACGTTGATTTAGTTCTCCTCCGGCCACCGGAATATTCTTACTCCGACTAAATCAATCCTTCTTCTGCCAAATGTGGAACAAAGATTAAACACAGAAGCAAATATCTCTTTTTTATTTGGGAATATTAGCTGAATGAAAAATGATATAACTTACTTAGTTCATCGAAAGAGATTTTGCTAATGCTTTCACCATATTTGATCAGCCGAATCTTCCCTGCAAAAACCAAAAAGAATCGTAACTCAGCAACAAACTGATGGTCCGGATCAACAATATGAACATACATACCATCACGACGGATGCAAATCTCAGGGATACTTTTCACTTCACTGCTGATGCTATCATTATACACTCTAGTCTCAATATCACCTTCCACATAAACCGATGAGCTGTAACAAAGCACAACCAAAAGTAGTTCAGATAAAAACTGACACCTTTTACCTCCAATTTATTAAACTGATGCCATCATAGATCGAGCAAATAAAGAATAAACAGAGTAACTGAAGACAGAATGTAGAATATGTTATTCAACTTAGAGTTTCTGTGAACACTTTTACACATATGAGCTGATTATATCTTAACCAACCTTCTAACTAACTAACGGACTCATCACTTAGTCAATCTGCAATTAAAACTGTTAACCTATTGTTGATGAAACTCCTTGTTTAAGATAGTTAACAGTGCAGAAACGCATACTTTTTCGAGAGTTTTTGGACAGCGTAAGAGCCAAGCACTTCGTTGTGCACTGCGATTCTATGCCACTGAGCTGGTTTTGGCTGATTGGTAGCTCCTACAAGCCTCTGATCAAACATGCCACCAGTTCCAACTGTGAAGATTGTTACTGTCCGCCCATTCCTTAAGATCTTCTGTAACGGTGCCTGACCTACTTTTCCACAAATTATTGCCTGAGTGAATAAGAGAAAATCAACGATGATATATAACGGAAAGAATGCAATAACCCAATTGAAAGAAGATAAGTAGATGAAATGATATTGCAACAAGATAACTCAAGTCATGAATCAAGATTCGATCATCGACATCTACTACAAACCTGATAATAAAAAACGTTCCTTTTCGATCGGGGTTTTGCTATAGAAACAACAATGGAAGACTAAGATTAAGCCTAATTTGATTAAAATATTCTTCAGCTACTAATGCTTAACCATAAGTATTCAAGATGAATATTTTACCCTATGGACACCGCGAAATCCCCAACCTTTACGGGGATCAACCCCATGAGGTTGAAGCTCAGGTCTCTCTGAAATGTTTTCTTCAAAATCTTCTTCTAAACCTTCATCAATCGGACCAGTCGAGAACCAGGACTTAGAGCCTCTCTCAGCACTTATTGCTACACTCAAAAGCAACACAAGAAGAAACAGATGAAAATCAAACACATTTCTGAGCAAAATTAAGGGAGAAGAAGTGAGATTACCTAGAGGAGATATCGAAGAGGATCTGAGAACCTTGGAGACTCTGATGGCGAGTGAATTCATTCTTCAAGCAGGGACAATTCTGAGGATGCAAAATGCGCGAATTGCAAATGATCCCTTAAAAATTAGGGTTTAAGACGTCACAGCAGATGGAACAATTTTGAACCAGACCAATTACGATTAAATCACGACTAAGCTGAAAAATGCGAAAGCAGGATTTGGTGTGAGAGGAAAATAGCTTACCAGTGAGTTTGAGAAAGAGAGATGACGCAACACAGAGAGCAAGAAGAAGAAGAAGAAGATGAAAACGGTGTCGAAGAGATCTGATTCGTTAAACCCTGCGTTGAAGGGTTTTAGGGTTTGGGGACAAAACAAAAACGCTGTGAACGGTAAATCTTTCGGAGGTAGAGGACGACGGAAACCTTAGGTTGTCCTTTTGTGAATTTACTAAATTACCCTTTGTTTTTAATGACTAAAATGAGAAGAAATGGCCTTTTTAGGGATCGTCGGCGTTATTACAAATGTTTGAGACTTTTCGGTTTTGGGGGTTTAGACCACCTCCATCGGACATAAATTATGAGTGTATTAAGCTGAAAAAATATTTAAAAAATGCAGAATAGTGAAGAACTGTGTCTCTGCATAGACACTTAAGACACTCAGAGACACCTTACGTGTCATCTTGTAATTAGAGGGTAAAATGGTTTTGTTTTTATTTTCGTCATTTGCAAAAAAAAAAGCTCTCGTTCTATTTTTCTTCATTTGCGAAAAAAATTCGAGAGTTCATATGCTAAAAAACCCTTCTGATTTCGATTTTGAAATCGAGTAATCTATTTCGAAGAATTTTTGTGAAGATTAACTGTTGAATCTGGAATTATCACTTATACCGAATTACGGAATATCGTCTTCTTGTAGGGTATGCGATTTCTCATTGCTTCTTCATGATTCTTCTTCTTGTCAGTTAGATCTGAGTGTGTTAATCGATTTGTAATTCTATTGTTTTTGTTGTTTGATTGTGTTTAATTATAGACCAATTTAGGATCGATATCAAATTTCAATTTCATGAGAATTTATGTTATTTCTTGTTTTTTACGTATTGTAATATATGTTTAAAAGTATTTATAATGTAATATATTTATTTTCTTTATAAAATATTCTATAATTATAATTTATAGTTTTTTTTTCATAAGTTTAACCCAACATTTGTTATATTATAAATTTAAACTAAAAAAACACATTTTCAATAAATAATTAATTTTTAATTCTTAAGATACCCTTAAGGGTGTCACTAATGGAGGGTGAAAAACTAATGTATATTTAGTAGTGGGTCTTAAATTAAAATATTATTAAATATAATATTAATTAATTCTTAAGACACCCATAAGAATATCACTAATGAGGATGCCCTTAATTGATATGATGGCTTGGGGTCATTGTTTTGCTTTCGTTTATCTCGGGGAATTGCCAGTAAAGTCGTATTGGTTTAGGATAGTTTTCAATTATCCTCCTCCTTTAGGTTATTGAATCTTTGAAATTACTATCTGTTTGTGGGGATGCATAAACCTAGTTTAGATTATTTCAGAAGAAGATTAGCTGTTTTTTTTGTTTTTTTTTGTCGTCTATTTCATTATCGCTAAATATATTTGATCTAAACCTATTAATGATGATTTTCAACTACCTGCAGCATATATGTTATGATGAACAACTTCCACGAACAACGATTCTACGATGCAGTTCTTCCTGTAACACTCGGATTCACGAGAGACGGTTCTATATGTACGACATACTCCATAATAGACAAGCTTTCCCGCAATACACACCACGATAGACGTTTCTGCCTACAGTATTCGAGAACCTCCGATAAGTTTTACATCATTAACGTGCAAGAAACTGCATTTCTTGAGAATCGAACTCCAAACCTGGTGTATAAATATTAAAAACCCTTGGTCTAAGCTTATGAGTAAGAGGAAAAACAAGAAGATTTGTAAAAATAAGGACTTGAGCTTCATGCTTTCATGATCAAAACCAAAAGGATTGTGTTTTAGATGTTAGAAGTTAAAAGGTCAACTTCAAATACTCTCAAGATTATCCATGGCGAAAAGATTGAAACTTGACAAATCCATTGACTTTACCAAACCCTAAAAGCTGGTCAAAGAAGAAGACAAGACATAAAGACCCTACTAATGATAATGCTCAAAGTTGTTATCTCCCCCAATAATATGAACCCATACACTCTAAATCACATCAAGAACAAACAGAAAGTGATGGTTCAAGAAAATTAAGCAAGTAGATTGTGTAATTGTCTGAAGATTCATTGTTATGTTTCTTTATTCTAGCACTAGATTTGCAGAAAATCAAACAAAAAAAAAACAAAGGAAAAATGCTGTTGGAAACAGATAACTTTAACAGAATTGAATTGTTAATGAAGTCAACAGAAGAAATTTGGAGTCAATATAGCTATAATGGAGTCAACAACAAAATATAAAAACCCAAAAATTTACATGAGAATCATACAAAATCTATACATCGAAAATCCAAACTATTTTAAACAAGATGGATTAAGACAAAGCACTCAGTCTAGAAGACCATTGTGGTTAAACCGGAAACCAGCTACAATCACATGAGGGGGTTTGGTTCTGTCGCTTATGTTCATCGTATGACAACGTAAACTTAAACCAAGAGCTTTGAAACACATTTCTTAAGCTATCCTACAGGAACTAAAGGATACAATGTATGGCTTGTTGATGATCTGAAATGTGTCATAAGTAGAAATGTTGAGGTAAAAGAGAATGTTGAAGCATCAGAAGTAGTGTCATTTTCTATTACAAGAAAAACAAGGAACAAATCAAGGAATCAGACAGTTTGATCTAGGTGGAGCTGATTCAGTTTCTCATAATAATGACGACAGTAAATCAAGTGAGGATTCAGAAGAGGAGACACCATAAGTTGCAGAAGGAAGCTTGTCAGGTTATATGTTAGCAAGGGATAAGCCTAGACGAAAAATAGTAGCACCAGTAAGAATCAAAGACTACTCTCAATTTGCATTTGCCTTAATGACATGTGAAATCATGAATGTTGAAGAGGAACCTCAGTGCTACCATGATGCAATAAATTATAAAGATTGGCCTAAATGGAGTAGTATTATGAGTGAAGAAATGGATTTATTGGTTAAAACAAAACATGGATTCTGGTGGATAAGTCTGTAGAGAAAAAAGTTATCACGTGCAGGAGGTTATTTGAGTTGAAACCTAGAATCTCCGGAGTTGAACCTCAAAGATACAAAGTAAGGCTTGTTGCAAGAGGATTCACACAAAAAAAAGGTGTAAACTACCAAGAAATATTTGCACTTGTGATCAAACATACATTAATCAGGATTCTTATGTCTGCAGTAGTCAATTTAAGATTTAGAATTGCAGCTAGTGGTGTCAAAATGGGTAAACCAAACCAAACCAACCCATAACTCAATAAGTTGAAACCTAAATGGTTTTTGAGTTGACCCAACTCATTTGTTAAATGGGTTGAGTTAACCCATAAATCCAATTAATTTGTTGGTTTGAGTGGTTGAATGAATTGATCCATAAAAATAAAATAATTAATAATTTAATAACAATGAATATAAAAATACCTAATTAATAATTATTATCATCATATATTATCATTTTGTCATCATCATCAATGCCATGAAATATGGATTCACTGTTTTCGGCGGAAAAATTATGAAATTACGTTTTTGGCGAAAAAATTAAGGAATCATGTTTTTGACCAAAAAATTATAGAATCGAGTTTTTGGAAAAAATTTGTGAAACGTATTTTTGGTGGAAAAAATACGAACTCGTGATTTTGGCGAAAAAATTACGGAATCACGTTTTTGGCAGAAAAATAATTAAATTACGTTTTTGGCGGGAAAATAAGGACTAGTGTTTTTAGCGGAAAAATTGTGAAACATGTTTTTGGCGGAAAAATACGAACTCGTGTTTTTGGCGGGAAAAATGCGAACTCGTGTTTTTAGCAGAAAAATTGTGAAGCCGTGTTTTTGGTGGAAAAAATACGGACTAGTATTTTTGGCTGAAAAATGTGAACTCGTGTTTTTGGCAGGAAAAATGTGAACTCGTATTTTTGGCGGGAAATTGTGAAACCGTGTTTTTGGCGGGAAAATACGGACTCATGTTTTTGGCAGAAAAAATGTGAACTCGTGTTTTTAGCAGAAAAATTTTAGTATGATGATGATATGATGATGATGAATTATGTTATGAAGATGATGATATGATGTTGATGGTATGAAGATAATGATGATGCTAAATATGATAATTTAATGGGTAAATGGTTTTAACCATAAATTATTACAACCCAACTCATATGACCCATCAACCCATTGACGCATAACTCATTTGACTCATCAACTCATTAGGATCAAAATAGTAAGACCATTAAGGTTAATGAGTCGGATCGGGTCGGTTGGCCCATGAGATTTGACCCATTTTGACACTCCTAATTGCAGCAAATGGCTGTGAAAACAGCCTTCCTTCATGGAGATCTTGAGGAAGAGCTATACATGGAGCAACTTCAGGGGTTTGAGTCAAAAAAGTAAAGACAAGATATATCTTCTTAAAAAATCCTTATATGGTTTAAAGTAATCTCATAGGAAGTGGAACAAATGGTTTGATAGGTTTATGACTAATGAGAAGTTTGTTAGAAGTGAGCATGATCAATGCGTCTATGTGAAAACAATTGATGATAAAGATTGCATTTATCTACTGTTATATGTGGATGACATGTTAATAGCTGCAAAGAACATGTCTGAGATCAATAAGCTCAAAACCAAACTTAGTGAAGAGTTTGAAATGAAAGATATGGAAGCAGCGAGTAAGATTCTAGGAATTGAAATTTTTAGAAACAGATCAATAGGTGTTCTCTATCTCTCTCAATCAGGCGATTTGGGAAAAGTGCTAAAGCGTTTTAATATGAGTGATGTTAAACCTTCATTTACTCCTATTAGCTCACACTTCAAGTTATCATCACTAAAAGTTGATGGTAAATGCATAGATACAGAAAAACTCCTTATTCTAGTGTTATTGGAAATGTAATGTACTCGATGATAAGTACAAGAATGGATATTGCTTATGGAGTTGGACTAGTAAGCAGGTTTATGAGTAAACCAGGAAAGATTCATTGGGAAGCAATGAAAAAAATGGTTATTGCTATACATCAAAGGTTCTCAAAATCTAAAACTGGTCTACACTAAAAGTAAAGATTTCAGTGTTGTTGGCTACTGTGATTCAGATTTTACGGCTAGTGGCTATGTTTTCACAGTTGGAGGTAACACAATGAACTGGAAATCGTGTCTATAACATATAGTGGCTTTATCAACTATAGAAGCAGAGTATATACCTCTTACATAAGCAGTAAAAGAAAGTATATGGACTAGAGGTCTAATTAAAGATTTTGGTTTTACTTGAAGATCTTGGTTTTAAGCAGAAGAAGGCACTAGTCTGGTGTGACTCACAGTCTGCAATTTGTCTATCAAAGAATATTGATTATCATGAAAGGACAAAACACATTGCAGCCAAAAGATTATTCCTTAAAGACATTATAGATGGTGGTGAAGTAGAAGTGTTGAAGATCCACACTTCAAGAAATCCTGCAGACATCTTAACTAAATGCATTCTTGTTAACAAGTTTGATTCAGCTTTGGAGCTACTGAAGCTGATCAAATTTGAGTAATTAGCAGCATTTGTGCATTATTGGAGGTTATATCCATGTATAACAGTTCATGGTTGAAGAATTGAATCAAGGTGGAGATTGTGATAATGTGATTCAAATTTCAAATTGGTTTGGCCTGAAGTCGACTTGGTTAAACTGAATTGAAGATTGAATTGATCAGTTTAGTATGAAACCTGGTTTTGGAGAAGGAAACCGAAGAATGGAGAAAGATTTTGGTTCGTTTTCATTGGATGAAGCCGAAGACTCTTGTTCATCTGGAGAGTTTGAGTTTTTATTTAAACTCATCTTCTTCTTCCTTTGTTTCTCTCTTGCATTCATTGTAACTTCTTGTAACGAACCTTGTAACAACTTTGAGCTATGTTCTTGAGCTTGAAGTTTGATTCTTCATAGTGGATTGCTGGATAGATCCAGCCCCAGACGTAGGTCAATCATTTCGATCGATCGAACTGCCTAAACAACTTGTGTTCTTCGTTTTGCTTTCAATCGCTTCTGTTCTTGTTGCTTCGCATGAGTGTGATCATGAGTTTGAGTGATTCTGAGTGTTTAGCATGATGCGATAACACAATGTACATGTTCACTCTCTGTACTACATGTACTTCGCTATAAGCATAACAACACACTCTACTTCGAAACCACATCAAACATCGAATCCGAACTCTCCATTGCTAACTCCTCCTTATTCAGTTAAGCATGATGTCTCAACTTGGGATTATCGATCAAAGAACGTAGACTCTTACTCTTTCAGATTTTTGTAAGCTCAAAACAGTCTTCGTACAATTCTTTTCCCATTTTTTTCCCACTTCAGGATCAATCGATTTTTCTTACTTTTCTAGGGTATCATTTAATTTTTTCTATCGATTATCCTTTTTTTTCTTTTCTCTTCTCTTTTTTTTTAAAAAAAAAAAATTTGGACAGGTTTCCATGAGACGCGAGAATTCAGTGGGGGTAACCGCCAACGCCCGGTTCATTTATTTGCTACCTATATCCTTATTCTCTCTTTCTTTTCTTTTTATTGAAGAGAAAAAAAGAGGAGAATTATATTCACACAGACTTGTTTTGCTTGGTTGAAAGAGGAGTCATCCCCAATGTACCTCCCAAGTTGAGAAGACTAGATTCATTAAGGTGGAGAAGTTATAGCCAAATCGTACTAATCTCTGAAGGAATGGTCCTATTCATGTTTGTTGATCCACTAATGAATTTACCAATTTTCTTGTCAACATCACTTACTTTACTATTCCAAATGGCATTCAAAAGTTAGCACAAATAACACAATAACAAGTTCAAAATGTTGCCTCATTAAAAACTTTTCCACGAGTTATTGAACCATGATGAAAGGAAAAAAGAGTGCAACAAAACTTCAAAAGCGAAAAATTGTAAACAATTCTTCCATCAAAAGATGTCAAGGAAAAGAAGTACCTCAATTGATCGCCATAACCTCCCCCAAACTTATTTCACCTCGTTGTGAAACTAACCTAAAGTGGGAGATTATAAGTGAGAACGCAGAAGCTAAGTTCTCGTGATACATGTGATGCTAAAGATGATTGGCTCGCCTTCTTTGCAGCTCTCACGTTGACAAGTCTTTTTTTTTTAAAAGCCTTTTTTGACGATTAGAAAGATGCAATTGTAGTAGCACTACGCCGTGGATCCCAATCAATGAACCTTGTGCTTTGAATCTTTCTCAAGGCTTTGTCGATGATGTACGCGGATATCTCCTTTGAAACTAGAGTCCAAAGAGAAGAGAAGTTGGACCCAAGGAGAGCTTCTGCGTGTTCTCTCCACAACATTGTTGACAAAGGACAAAAAAAAAGGGTTGCTCCGAGTCTCCTGGTCAGTAATAAAAGAAATGAAATAGAGATTAGACTTAGTGTAAGAAAATTTGTAATTCATGTTAAAAACTTTATTGTCCTCAGAGATTAAGGAGGAATTCGAACCTTAAATTTGGAGTAGACGTTGGTTCTTCTAGATGATAAGAGTAATGAGTTTTATTAAATTGATTTTTCTTGATGACAAAAATTACGAATACATAAAGTAGAGTAAATAATTTGGTCTTTTGGTGATTTAAGTGAGTGGTTTTTAATAAAACAATTATGTAGGAACACCAAATTTTCAGTCAAATGATGAAAAATCAAGTTTTACTTATATAATTATTACTAAACTTAAACAGATTGCATACACATTATGCACGAGTAATTATGTTTATGCTATATATATACATGGTGGAAAGTAAGGACCGATGGTTGTAGTTGTAGGATTATTTCGTTAAAAAAAAAATTGAAATTCAACCACCTAATTGGGATTCATTTACTCACTAAGATATTTGTTGAGAATTAGTGATGATGAATGAGACAAAATGAGGATAAGTGTGAGGTGGAGGAGAGCTGGGACAGCTCATCATTGTACAACACATTGGAGGACCACATTTGCAACGGTTTGCTGCAGCTGGAAAAACAAAAGCAGAAGGCATATTTCCAGCTAGTTTGGCGGTACATTCAAAAGAGAGAAACGCCAAATCAAGGAGACTCCTTCTAGGAAATTAAGGATTTGGTGTGTTTCTGTGACTTAAGGATTTGCAATGTTTCTATGACTTATGTTTTTGTGACTTCTGTGACATGTGTTTCTGTGATTTGAGGATTTGCATCGGTGACTTAAGGATTTGGATCCGAGAGAAAAGTTCTATACATATTCTCAGGTTCTTAGGTTCTCCGATTGTTCTCTCGGATGCAAATTGGATATGTTTCTGTTGGTTTGATTTTTGAATGCTTATATATTGTCACATAAATTGAATGCTTATATATTGTCTGTAGAGATGTCACGTCAGTTCTTGTATGTTGTGTGAGAGTTTTTCTTTAAAAATTTGTATGATAAGTTAGCTTCTTGTTTCACTTGCTAAGGCTTATTGTGTGATCTGGACATAGATCTGTTTTCTAATATGAAGTGCTCTTAATAAAGCTTCAAATTTGTCACAGGTTTGCATATAGAGCTTGGAGTTTGGAGTTTGAAGTTTGGAATTTATCACTCGGTTTAAGTGATTCTGTTTTTGTCTCGGTTTAACTTGTGAATCTCTTTTGAATCTGTTAAACCGATTCACAAGTTAAACTTCGAATTTGTTTACCTTAGAATGATTGAATCTGTTTTTTTGTAAACATTTTAGTTAACTTCGGGTTAAAAAACCCGAATTAGAATTGTATTTTGGTTCAATTCGAGTTTAAAAAACCAAATTAGAATTGTATTTTGGTTCAATTCGGGTTACAAAACTGAATTAGAATTGTTTTCGGTTCAATTCGGATGTAATATAAATTTGATAAACTGACCCGATTAAACCAAAGACCAAATTGAACAGAACCAAACTTTTAATCGGTTCCTTTCGCTGGAATTTTAATATGCCGAACAAACCGAAAATCGGTTAAACCGACTTAATTAACTCGATTAAACCGAAAACCCGAGGCTAGTTTGAGCCCACATATTTTCAATAATTTACTGCACCTCCTTTTGATCAAGGCTTGCTGTAGATGTTGACATTTCAAAATTAAATATATTTTGACACTTCTCAAACATTTTCCTTATTTATTTTATTTAATATATCTTCAAATGGATCACTTTTATTGAGTGGAGGAAAAAGATACTTGAAAAGAGCATAGCATTTCCAGAGACTTCAGATTCAACTTTTCTTCTTCTTTCTTCTTCTTCAATCTTCTTGTAGTATACGACCATGGAATCTGAGTCTGTGGGAGTATCACTACCGTTGATCCACGAGCATCTTATGATGCCTTGGAATGATCGGCGGAAAGGTGATTGTTGTGGACGCTTGGAAGCTATCAATGATGGCTATTACTGCAAAAACTGTGACTTCTTTGTTCACAGGAAATGTGGCGAGTCCCCTGAATATATGGAACACCCATATCACTCTTTTCACACTCTCAAGCTTCGAAGTAAACCAAGTACATATGTCCATTTCTGTGATTTATGTGACAGGAAGATCGTGAATCTATGCTATCGTTGTGAGATCTGTGACTTCGATGTGGATCTATACTGTGCCAAGTACCCACCACCAGAGGTTATTGATATTTCCGAGATGCATCACCACAAGCTCACACTTCTCAAGAAGCGGATCCAGTTTGATTGTGACGCTAAATGTGGGATGGTTTGGAGGAGAGGGATTCCTTACAAATGTCATGAATGTGATTTAGCCTTCCATGTGGATTGCGTATGGAATCCGCATGAGCCAAAAAACCCGTCAGAGGAGGTAAACCACACTTACCACCCCTTACATACTCTTAAGCTCCACACAGGTCTACCACCGGACTATTCTGATGGAAAATGTCGTCTTTGCGGGACAACGATTCGTTATAGATTGTTTTATCATTGTTCTGCTTGTAACTTCAGCTTGGATATGGTTTGTGTTTCGAACCCACCACCACAATCTGTTCTGGATTTGAAAGCTCATGCTCACCAACTCAACTTGCGCCCAAGACTTGATTCCTTTACATGTAATGCTTGCGGGTTGAGTGGAGATCGCAGCCCTTACATATGTGTTCAATGTGATTTCATGATACATCAAGATTGCCTTGCCCTTCCACGCCTCATAAACATCAATCGGCATGATCATCGTGTTTCTCGCACTTCTTTTCTTGGTGTTCTGAATTCTGTATGTAGAGTTTGTCACCAGAAGGTGAACTGGACTTGGGGCGGGTTTTCTTGTCAGAGGTGTCCTCAGTATGTCGTTCATTCGATATGTGCTACTAGAGATGACGTGTGGAACGGGAAAGAACTCGAAGGAGTACCTGAAGAGACAGAAGATATAGAGCCATATGTGGTAATAGATGCCAACACAAACACAATACAACATTTCAGCCACAAAGAGCATTACCTAAGATTCCACGCTGATGGTCTTCTCTGCGAAGAAAATAAGCGGTGTAGCGCTTGCACCCACCCCATTTGTCTCCAATCCTTCTATGGCTGTATCAATTGTGATTTCATTCTTCACCAAAACTGCGCTGAATCTCCTAGAAAGAAATGGCATGTGCTACACAATGACCGGCTTACTTTAGTTACAAACGTGGCCAACTTGTTTCAGTGTCAAGCGTGTGGAAGACTGTCCAATGGTTTCATGTACCAGTGTGGGAATAAGAACTTAGATGTTCTGTGTGGTTCAATTTCTGAGCCTTTTGTCCATCCTAGCCATCCCCATCATCCCTTATATTACACTCCACCAGAGGGACGAGAAAGAAAACAATGCAACGGTTGCAACAACTGGGTATTTAATGTGCTTGCGTGCATTGAAAGTGGTTGTGACTTTTTCATATGCTTTAAATGTGCCACTTTACCACAAGTGGTAAAGCATAGAGTAGACGATCATCCCCTCTCATTATGCTATGGCGAAAAGGCAAGTGGCAAATACTGGTGTGACATTTGTGAGAAAGAAACGTATCCAAAGACATGGTTCTACACGTGTAAAGATCACCAAGCTAGTTTGCATACAAAGTGCGTGTTGGGAGACTTTTCAGGGCTCATGCCAAGAAGCATAGTTAAGTTTTTAAAAATATCATTTCAGATGGTGCTCAATAATAGTATATCTCGTCCATTTTGTGGGGCGTGCGAGTCGCATTGCATGTACCCTATCGTCTTGAAGATGCTTGGTACCTCAGATCTATACATTTGCTCTTTTACCTGCATAAGGCGAAGTCGACGAGCCAATATTTTCGTTTAGAATTCAGTTATTCTTCAATTAAAAGTTTATTTTCACTATGAGTTGCTTTCCTTTATGTATTACTAGAAATTTTAATGACATTATTTAAAACTTCATATGATAAGATGGGCATAATTCTCACCTCGTCCTGTCGCACTATGTCTTGTTCCGTCCCATTTCCGTTGTTGAATTCATGTTCCATACAGAAATACATTTTCATATGATACAAGCTTTCAATTCCCGTCTGGAATGAGAGTTCCCAAAATTCCATTTGGGACAAGTTATAGATATAATATTTTATACATAATTATGTATATACCATATAATAGTAAAATATTAAAGATATAGAATATTATACACAAACATAATATTCAATTTCTTAATTTTTTCAAGATGTTACCGAAGTTACATATTAAATAGATTTCATATTATTTAAAATTCTATTTTTTCTTGCATAAAGCAAAAAATTTTAATTTATTTTGATTTATTATATTACTAGGTGATTTATATTTAGTGGATTATAATATAGTTTGGTTTGTCTTTCACTTTTAAGTTTATAAATGGTAAATGATAAATAACACAAGCAAAAGTTTGTTTTTCACTTGCTTTTCTTTATATATGATAAATGATAAATGTTAGACGAATATGTTTTTATTTGTATGATTGTCAATTTTTTATTTTTGGCAATTTTCATTCCCGACCTGTTCCGTCCTGTTTCACCCCGTTTCTGTTCTGCATTTCAAATGGAACCTTTTTATAGTTCCCAAATTCTTATTTCGTTCCCGTTTAAATGGAAATTTCCGCAAAGTCCTGTCCTGAATTCTCGTTTGTCCACTTCTATGATAAGTTATATAAACATACTGTTGGAATAAGATTTTCTATAATAATGTAGACCTTAGACAACGTTTTAGAAAATCGTATTTTCATATGTTGAAACATTTTCATTATTAGTATAACTATTTCGGAAGACATTTATCATGAAGTAGGAGATACTCTAAACAGAATATTGGTACTCATTATTTATTAGATATTTTGAGACATAATACATAACTTTTGTCTTTTACGGGTAAAGTTAATTTTTGTGCCATACTACCATTCAGTTCTCATATAACCATTTTTACATCTAATTTCGAAGTATTATTAGTCTAATAATGAATGCAAGTTTTCATACATCGAAATTCATTTATTTTGTAGAGTGAATTATATAAAAGAAAGAATGTTATGTATGAACTGAATTAGGTTTTTATGTTAAATAGTGGATTCATGGTTAGAATGTTTTTTCTAATTTTTTTTTTATTGGTAGAGGTAAGTTGAGTAAAGCTTATTATGACCACAACACTGAGAATTTGGTTATTTAAAAAAAAATCTGAAAAACATCAAGTGGCTTTAACATCATGGATCCTATATATCATATAAATATATTAAAAAAAATCATATAAAAACCTTCTTCTTTATTTTATTTTATTTTACTTTTAATAGATTAAAAGATTCATAAATCTATTTTGCAAATAAAGAATATTGACCATTTAGCAAATAATTTTCAGAATGTCATTTTCGAACGAGATTTAAATTATAGTAAATCTATACTAAACTAACCCTTTGAGTTGTCTACACTTTGGAATGTATATGTGTTGGATTATTTGTACAAAACCAACGTTACGTAACCGACGACGTAAGACGCTTTGCTACCATGTTGGAGACTTTTGCTTCATCTTCTAATAAGATTTTTTAGTGAAGAAGAAAATAGAAAATAGAGAAAAGAAGTTTGACAAGAGATTATAAACAGAGTATGAACTTTGTTTTTATTTACGCATAGTATGACAATACACAACACACACTTATATAGTTGTGAAACAACACAAACTAAAAATTGTGACTTTTAAAATAAAACTACCTAATAACTACCCAATTTGACAGTTAGAACTATTACACGCTTAACACCCATAATTATTCTTATATTTAAATAAGACCAAACTCAATTATAAACTAACAGTCCCCCTTAATTGAGTTTCGGTTTAAATCCAAGATTTCTTCTCGGTTCTTCAACTCCTTCTTGAAGTCTCCATGAAACTTCATTACGTCTCTTGCTATGTGACCCGATTTGTTACACACATAACACTTTCTTTCATTTTTCAAATGCCATGTCTCTTGGTCAGTAATCATGGTTCGTTTGGCTGTCGGAGTCGGTTTCTTCTCCGCTTCCTTCTTTGTGCCTATCTTACGCTTACCATGATGAATCTGCAGTTGCGAAGAAGACGCACCTTTCGCCTCATCATTTTTCTCTCACTTTCATCCTTTTCCTGATGCGTTGCGGAATCATATTTTTATTTCTCCTGGTCTTCTTTCACCTCTTTTTGTTCTCTCCCTCCTTCTTTCTCTTCTTCTTCTTCGATGACTATCTCCATCTTCTTATTATCTTCATCTTCTATCTCTTCTCCTTCTTCTTGCTTGTACAGATTCCAGTGATCATGTACAGCTCTGATACCATGTTGGATTATTTGCACAAAATCGACGTTACGTAACCGACAAAGGTAAGACGCTTTGCTACCATGTTGGAGGCTTTTGCTGCATCTTCTAATAGGATTTCCTAGGGAAGAAGAAAATAGAAAATAGAGAAAAGAGGTTTGACAAGAGATTATAAAACGAGTATGAACTTTGTTTTTATTTACGCATAGTTTGACAATACATAACACACACTTATATAGTTGTGAAACAACAGAAACTAACAGTTGTGACTTTTAAAATAATGTTTGACTTTGCTCACTCAAAATCACTTTGTTTCAACGGATCGGATAACACACAGATGTTACTCTGTTTTTGCAAGTCTCTTTGAAGTTTTCTTGTGTGACACTCATTGTCATATAATGGAAAGCCCACACGTTTTATTATTGATGTACATAGAGTATTTATATGCTTACATGACTCGTGTGATGAACGGACACATCACTTCCAAATCATTGCAACTTATCGATGAGACACCAACATCAATATAACCGCTTGCGGTTATAATGTTCTCTCGTATCACTTCGTTGATACGAAAGACTAACTTAGTCTTATGTAAACCTATTACATGATTAGTACTAAGTTAACAAACTAACAATGAAGGCTTGATCACGTCCAAAACTCCTCCTTGATCATGGCTTCATCGTTACGTCTTGTTCTTCTCGTAGAACTTCAAACATGGATTGTATTCAGAGGCTTCATTTGAATGTCTAGAATCCTCTTTTGTCTATGTTTGATACTCCTCCTTGATTTTCCGTCACGTCTTCTTCCGTGATCTTTCGTCACGTCTCCTATGCGATCATCCGTCACATCTCCTCTATGATCATCTGTCACGTCTTCTTCGGTTATTTCTCCAACCGGCTTCTGCTTCCTTTCATTTTTCACACTCATTTGCGGAACGCCTCTGTTTTTTTTTCTTAGTGTGGTGTCTTCCTTGATCACCATCTTGTGTGCGTGATTCTTCACGTCTTCTTTGGTTGTCTCTCCAACCGGATTTTGCTTCCTTTCTCTCTTAGGTAAGCACTCTTTCTTTACACCCTTAGGCAAGCTAACATCCGTGTGTTGCTTTCTCCAACAATCACTCTCATTGTGATTGTTACGTTTGCAAACGTCACACCATTTCTCGGTCTTCTTTTGACACTTGTCTTCACGTTTGTTTCTTCGTTTTGAAACAAACTTGCTTCTTTTTGATCGTGCATAGAAAACACCTTCCGATGAGTGTTCATCTCTTGCTTTGATCATCTCCGGTGAGTTTTCAGATGAAGAAATCATCACAACTCCATCTTCAATGACTTGCTCCATTGTTGTCTCCATTTGCTCTGATACCATGTTTGACTTTGCTCACTCAAAATCACTTTGTTTCAACAGATCGGATAACACACAGATTTTACTTTGTTTTTGCAAGTCTTTTGAAGTTTTCTTGTGTGACACTCAATGTCATATAATGAAAAGCCCACACTTTTTATTATTGATATACATAGAGTATTTATATGCTTACATGACTCGTCTGATGAACGGACACATCACTTCCGAATTATTGCAACTTATCGATGAGACACAAACATCAATATAACCGCTTGCGGTTATAATGTTCTCTCGTATCACTTCGTTGATACGAAAGACTAACTTAGTCTTATGTAAACCTATTACATGATTAATTAATGTTTTTATAAATCTAAGTTAACAAACTAACGATGAAGGCTTGATTACGTCCAACAATATGTTGTTTTCTCACTAACAATCTCTGTCTTTCAATAATCATGTTTATAAAGAAATCCTAAAAAATGTAATAATTCTCATTCAATGAAAACGATTTTTCTTTGACTTCATCTTCTTAACAGTTAAAAGTCATCGTAACGTCGAGAGAGAAAAGACTGTTATTTGTTTTTCTTCTTGTTGTTTTTTAAAGTTGAGTAGATACTATTGTTGATCTTTAAAAGGATCTTGAAGCGTGAGAAGTTCTTAATCTAACCATGTCTTCTTGTTGTTGTTAAGATGCTTTCTTTTTTTTTTCTTTTTTTGTCAACGTTGTTAAGATGCTTTCTTCTATCTCTTTGTTTTGTCTTTTCTCTCAAGCTTCATTCATGGCTTCAACTAAACACCTTACTTGCTTATACCATGGCTGTCCCAATACGACAACGTTTGACAGTAACACCACTTCTCCTCCATCTCCAACGTCTTCTCCTTGGGGATCTGGTTAGACCTCTTTCTTACTTCTTCCTTTGGACCCATTTCGAAAGCTTTTACCTTTTAAGAGATTTTGGTATTTGTATGACATTATCTGATCTTTAAAACACAGGGAAAGTTGGAAATTACACAGCCATAATCATCAGCATTGGTGTACCAATTGGAGTTGTTGTTATGCTTTTTGTTATCGGTTTCACTGCAATGAGGACAAGGAAAAACTCTGGTACAACACATGCACTTGATGGTAAAAGATTATAGTCAGGACCAAAACATAATTGGGTTTTAAAAATGTCAAATTACTTCAAACTTTTGATTTGTAACAGGAGAATATATTACTAGTAAGAACTCACTGCAAATCGATATTTTAGGACACTTCAAGCTGCAACACATAATTTTCCAGAGAGTACTACGCTTGGTGAAGGACAATTTGGGGAAGTTTACAAGGTAATGACTGTTATTTTAATTTAGTGTGTTGAGGTTTAGTTACTCTAGAGATTATGTGCCAGATTCAGATAACGAGATTATCATGTTAATGCACTTTGTTGTATTTGTAGGGTACACTTTTTAGTGGAGTTGATATTGCAGTGAAGAGGTTGGAAAAATCATCAGGATTAAGTGAAGTAGAGTTTATGAACGAAGTTACTCTTCTTGCAAAGCTTCAGCATAGAAATCTAGTTAGGCTTCTCGAGTATTGTCTAGAAGGCAAAAAGCGGATACTTGTCTACGAGTACTACTGCAATATCTTCTGATATCTATAGCTTTGGAGTACTACTGTTTGAGGAATGGTAGGAAGAATTGTAGCTTCTACCAGACAGACAACAAGGCACATGACTTGATCACTTATATGAGCTAAAAGCAATCAATTTTCAGAGTGAACTCTGATAACTAATTAAGGCTGTAACTATTAGCTTATTGATCGATCATCATTCTAGGCTTGGAGGCTTTGGAGAAATGGCTTTAAGAGTCCACATGTTAATCTGCAGAACCTACAATCATATAGTGGAATGAGTAATGGTTGAAGATTTTACGACTGTTATCCTTTTTAGATAGTTTAATTGGTCAGAGTAATTTTAGCATTAGTGATTCACAATAGACGCAAACATGAGCGAAAATTTCAACATTAGTAATTTAAAATTGGTCATTTAGCATTAGTAATTTAAAACGATTGTGTCAATCATAGATATTTATTTTCAAATTAGTAGTAAAACTTATGTGATTTATTCTTGGACTCATTTTCATCTTTGGCTTTATTTACACCGCTTTGATGAGCATAAAAACGAGATCTTGGTGATATAAAACATGTAAAAGAAATGATTTTCTTATGGTTTGGTCGTTATTCTGTATAAAATCAAAACAAGCCTTAAAATCTGATTTCTTGAAAATGAAGGTACAAAAGCTCTGTTGCAGAATATAGAGTTACTTTGATGGTTGTGCTTTGGACAGCGTTATCTTTTAGTATGCTATCGAAACTGTTCCGAGAACTCTTTAGTCCTATTCTGTGGGATTATGATTCTTATCACATTAGATTGTGGTGTTTATACTCGCGGGATATTTCTACTTCTACGACCACAGCATTGCCTTGCATCTCGCATCTCGCATCTCGCATCTCGCACCACAGAAGAATGAAACGAGGATTTGAAATGTGACATTAAAGCAGTTAAAATCAAATGACGATAATGAAGTGTATATAATCACATTTTCTTAAACAAGCCTTCATCACTCTTAGGGATGTGATGAAAAAAAACACACAAATTGCTCACACGGTCACTAGAGAAGTGAAGATCAAGAAAGAAACCTAGAACATAGCCTTTTCAAATTATATGCTTTACATACATGTTCCTATTGAAGTCACACCAAAAGAGGGTCCAAGAGCATGCTGCAAGATCAATGCTTGAGCACTGTACACAGTTTAGCTTCCTTTAAGAAACAAAAAATGTGATCAAAGTGTTGAGAATTGTATAGTTATTTGTGAAGGAAGGACCAGCTTTATCTTATGTTTTTCTTATGTGGAGCATTTTGTATGCAACTATTCAATATCGAGGTTAATTTGGAGCATTTTGGTGACACTTAATTTGTCGTATGTTTGGGAAAACTGCAAGGTTTTGGAACTTATTGTAGAACTTTGATCTCTCAAAGTTGTTAAGGATCGGACAACAACAGATGTTACTCTGTTTTGTCTTTCTCTCTCTCACACTGTTTCTTGTTCAACACTCAACGTCTTTTGTTCTTTGTTTAACAAGACACACACATAACATTAGATATATCAACTGTATATATAGGTTTACATGACACACTTTGACTAAGGGACACGCCTCTATAAGACAACCCAATGTAGAGACACACACATACACTTGTTAACCGTTTGCGGTTAACTTCTCCGTTTGTAACTCTTCGGTGATACGAATAGATTTTATTTATTCGACCAATCATATAACTAACTTAATGTTTATATATTCCTAAGTTACTTAACTATATATTATATAAAATTCTTAAGTTAACAAACTAACGTGAAGACTTGATCACTTCCAACACTCGTCCTTGATCATGGCTTCATCGTTACGCCTAGTTCTTCTTCCTCTACTGCGACGTTGATCCTCTTCTTCATCACTTGATTCTTCTAAGCTTAGATTTACCCTTTCTCTTTTTCTAAGTCGGCAGTCCATCGCTATGTGACCCGGTTTGTCACACACATAACACTTCCTTTCATTTTTCGCACTCATTTGCGAAACGCTTCCGTTTTTTCTTCTCCAACAATCTACCTTGATTGTCTCTTTTACACACGCCACACCATCTCTTGGTATTCTCATGGCGTTTATTTCCTTGCTTGCTTCCTCTTTTTGAACAAGCTCTCCTCTATAGAACGCACCCTCATTGATATGCTCCTCTCGGATTCTCAAACGTTTTTCATGCGCCTTTAAGGTACCTATCATTTCAGTCATTGACAAGACTGAAAGGTCCTTAGTTTGTTCAAGAACAGCGATTATGTCGTCGAACCTCTCCGGTAACGAGATCAAAACCTTTTGAACCAAATGGTAACCGGTCTTCTCCTCACCGTGAACTCTAAGTTGATTGCTTGTTTCAATCAACTTTGTTGTGAAACCATTTATGTTTTCACTCTCATCCATCTTCAGATTCTCATATTCTCTTCGTAGAGATTGAAGATTAATCATTCTCACTTGAGAACTTCCTTGGAACTCCATCTCTAATGCGTTCCATGCATCTCTCGCACTCGATGCGGAAGCAATTCTCAGAAATATTGAATCCGAAACTGCACTTTGAAGGATCTGAAGGGCCATCATATCCTTCATCACACGATCATCTCTCTCTGATCATCGCTGGTGTGTTTTCAGAAGACGTACTCAACGTAACTCCATTTTCAACGACGTCCCACATTTTCTCGTTTTCAAGATGGTTATCATCTTGATCTTCCAAAAGCCATAAGATTCACCATTGAAGATTGGAATAACTTGCTGCATTGTTGTCTCCATAGCTCTGATACCATGTAGAACTTTGATATCTCAAAGTTGTTAAGGATCGAACAACAACAGATGTTACTCTGTTTTGTCTTTCTCTCTCTCACGCTGTTTCTTGTTCGACACTCAAAGTCTTTTGTTCTTTGTTTAATGAAAACACACACATAACATTAGATATATCAACTGTATATATAGGTTTACATGACACACTTTGACTAAGGGACACGTTTTTATAAGACAATCCAATGTAGAGACACACACATACACTTGTAACCGTTTGCGGTTAACTTCTCCGTTCGTAACTCTTCGGTGATACGAACAGATTTTATTTATTCGACCAATCATATAACTAAATGTTTATATAATCCTAAGTTACTTAACTATATATTATATAAAATTCCTAAGTTAATAAACTAACGTGAAGATTTATCACTTCCAACACTTACAAAGAACATGAGACTCCTAAGAAGTGATGGTTGTCGTGATGCACAACAACGTGAGATTTTCTCGAAATGGATTTTTGATATTGGAAATGGAAAGATAAACGAGCCTAACCATGGAAGGATAGAGATAGAAATCCCTAATGATTTACTAATACAATGAGATGAACATATCAAAGCAATCGTACATGAAGTTTACGGTGCTTCACTGGCAGAGAATTGTAAACCTTCGTTCTTTCATGATAGAGCTATTCTAAGTCCACCAAACAATGATGTGGATGTGGATATGGACAAAACATATTAGGTTGTTTTTTGTCTTTGGTCGAAATCCGAACCTGCAACTTAATGTGATGAATTTTCAGAGGTGATCACAATTGTACCACTTTACTTCCATTAGATTGTGTTTTTTTTTAAATATTAATTTGTTTTTAAAATTTAACAGGCGAAGAAAGAGCCTATCTAAGTTCTGATAGTATTGAAACATCTAACACAAACTTGAAAATGATATTCTTTATTTTACATAACTTTTGAACAACATCAAGGTATATGGAATGCCTAACCACAAGTTAATATTAAAGGTGCTCTCATCATGATTCTTATAAAGATTGATCCTAAAAATGGTTTATGCAATTGGCGAATAATGTTACTTAGGTTCGAATTCTAATTAGTAAGAAGATTGGAGAAAATTTCTTGATCCCTAAAATGTTTGTAATCCCACCCGAAGCTAAGTTTTCGTTCAGGATGCGACGTAGACAATTTTTCGTGGTTGTTGCTTCGCCATAATCTCTCATGTGGCGCTTACAGGGTAACATTTAGAGATGATTTGAATATCTTAATTATATATAGATATGGAAAGCCTAAGACAGCAACTTTAAATAGTGTGCAAGAAAGTGTGTCAAAACATCTATTATTATAATGTTGTTTAAAATTTAAATTAGTATTTTATATTTGATGTTATTTGACTCATATTTAATTAGATTTTCAACTTTTAATTATATGTATTTATTTCACATTCTTCGTTTAAAGACTATAATTAAGCGAATCCCCGGATTTAACATCATCTAGTTTTCTCTGTCCATATTATTACCGAATCGTTGATATAATTTGTTTTTTGAAAAAATTTCATGCCTCCACATGATTAAAGGTAAATGTAAATAAAAAATAAAATAAAAAATGAATTACTGGAATGTATGATTTACTTTTTGGTCATAAATAAATTTAAATTCTTTTATCTGATTTATTCAAATATATTATTACTCGAAAAAGATTTCAAATTTACGTATATAATTTTATTTTTAATCTGAGTATTATGCTCGCGCAAGCCCGTAACCTAGTTCATATTTAAAACATGACATCAACTTGGTGATGTCATAAGATAAGTGAAGCGAATAAGTAAAACAAAACAAAAATATGAAAAGGGCAGATCCACGCGGAATGAGGTTTGAAAAGTCTTCGGTCAAATCCCTTGACTCATATTTTCTTATTTATTCGCCTTCAAAAATATGCATAAGTTCAACAAATCAATCATTGAACAGAAGATTTTAAATTATTATATTACTTTTTCTTATTGTTGATGACATCTGCATTACACTATGTCACGTATACGCTCTCAAGAACAAGCATGGAAAACCATGTTTATGTGATTTGATTTCCAATCTCATCTAAAAACTTTTGGGATCATTACTTTTTTTTTAAACTCTTTCCAAACCAAAAACAAGTGATTGATATTATATATTGACGTTAAATATTCCATATATTAATAATTTGGTAGAAATAGGTTCACATTTAAAGGAAATGAATCTAGAACCGAATTGTTTACTCGGGGAAATTAACAACGATCTCCATACTCCAGTTTCGTTGGAGATATATCAGCACGGATATTATAACAACTACGAATCGAAATAATTACCTACCAATTAAATCCGTTAGAGATTAAACAAACATACACCATTGATAAACGGTCACAATTGTATGGCAAAATCAGTTTTTTAGATGGAAATTTTTTTTTGTGCAAATCTTTAGATGTAACAATGTAATATTTTGGTCACTAATAACAATGATATCTCTATTCTATTACAGAATAGTTAGACATAGTTCGAGCTAGCCATATATAAGTTAACTTTTTTTTTTTAACTCCGAAATCAACTTCCATTAAAAGGTACTTGTAGTGTCAATATATACAAAGAGAGTCCTTACTAACCAGTGGAGCAAACCAGACTAGTGGTATGACATGAAAATAAGCATGAAAAATTGGGTAATATCCTACATTTTTTTAGAGAGCATCCGCACACTGATTTGCTGATCTGAACATATTTGAAATTTAGAGCAACTCCAACAACCTGAATATCATCGGTGTAGGTCATGAGTCGAGGCCAATCCACTGGACTTTGACCATAAATATTTATTTCATCCAAAAAAAAAAGACCATAAATATTTATTTATAATTTAAGTATACACTTGCCACTACAAGAAAACTGACGATTTCCAATGGCAACAAGCTATCGCAAAAGTGCGACGACATAGCGAGGAACTACCAATGACATTGCGACGGAACCAAAACCATCGCAAATTTGCGAGGGAAAATAGTCGTCGCAAATTTGCGAGGGATTTGCGATACACTTTGCGATGAATCTGCGATGATGACAACTTACGTCGCAAAATTGCGATGTTATTGCGACTTCTAGAGGACATCGCAAATTAGCGATATATTAGCGATGGATTTGCGAGGAATAAGCGATGACGCAACATTTTCTCACAAAGCCATAGCAAATTTGCGATGAGATTGCGATGGCATAGCGATTCTACAGGTAGGTTGGCACGTTTTAAATAACAAGTACCTAACAATTTGCTAGAAACTAGCTTTCCGTCGCAAATATCTCGCAAATCCTTCGCACTGTTGTAGCAAATCCGCCGCAAAAATTTTCAAATCTCTATAAATAGGCAGACGATTTTTGAGAGTTTCACAACAATTGAAACACATATTCTATAATCGAGAGAGAAAAAAAAACAAAAAATTTTGAGTGTGTGAGTAACAATATGTTGTCTCAGCACGAAGTTTATGAATTACGAAAGTGGATGTATAATAGAAAAGACCCGGAGACGAGGGAAGTAACGAAGGAGTATCGTGTCGGGTTGCGAGCATTCATCCAGCAGGCCACTAATAACCCCTACGCGAAGCGTGACGGTAACATATTCTGTCTTTGTAGAACGTGCAAAAACAATCATTATTTGGAAATTCATATTGTGAAGACGCATCTGTATAATAGAGAATTTATGCCGAACTATTATGTCTGGTTTTTACATGGCGAGGGTTTTAGTCTTGGTGCAGGAAGTAGTAGTACGGGTGATGGTGTTGATCAACCAGGTTATACTGCTAATTATAACTACGGCCAAAACATGTTTGAAAATTATGAAGAGTCTCATACAGAAAATAGGTATCATGATATGGTCACAGATGCATTTCATGAATCTATTCTTGCATTTGTTGATGAAAATAGGGAAGAACCTAACGTTGAAGCACAACAGTTTTATGATATGTTAGACTCTGCAAATCAATCTATCTATGAGGGGTGTAGAGAGGGATTATCTAAACTGTCACTGGCATCTAGGATGATGACAATTAAAAGTGATAATAACCTAACTGAGAATTGCATGGATGAATGGGCTGAATTATTTAAAGAGTATTTGCCAGAAGATAATATTTCCGCTGAGAGTTACTACGAAATACAGATATTAGTTGCGGGTCTTGGGTTACCATCAGAAATGATTGATGTGTGCATTGATAATTGTATAATTTTTTGGAAAGACGACGATAAGTTGCAGGAATGTCGATTTTGTGGGAAGCTGAAATATCAACCAACTACTAGAAGGACCCGTGTCCCCATACCAACGTATGTGGTACTTGCCAATCATTGATAGATTGAAACGGTTATTCCAATCAGAAAGGACATCGGCGGCAATGAGATGGCATGCACAACATACAACAGAGGATGGAGAGGTTAGGCATCCGTCAGATGCAACGGCGTAGAAACACTTTCAGACGGTATATTCTGACTTTGCTAACGAGTGTAGGAATGTCTATCTTGGCTTATGCACTGATGGTTTCAGCCCATTTGGTTTGTCTGGAAGACAATATTCTCTATGGCTTGTCATTTTGACGCCATACAATCTTCCACCGGAAATGTGCATGCAAAGAGAATTCTTGTTTATGAGTATTCTAGTGCCTGGTCCGAAGCATCCAAAGCGATCTCTTGATGTATTTCTGCAACCTTTGATTGACGAGTTGAAACAGTTGTGGTTTACAGGGGTACGGACTTTCGATTATTCACGACAACGAAATTTCAAAATGCGGGCAGTATTAATGTGGACAATTAGTGACTTTCCGGCGTACGGAATGTTATCGGGCTGGACCACACATGGAAGGTTATCTTGTCCATATTGTATGGACAGATCAGATGCTTTTCAACTAAAGCATGGAAGGAAACCATGCTGGTTTGATTGTCATCGTCGCTTTCTTCCCTTGCATCAATCTTACCGAAAGAACAAAAAACTATTCAAGAAGAACAAAGTTGTGCGCGTTCCCCCCCCCCCCCCGGTGTATATGTCAGAAAAAGATTTGTTGGAGATGATTGATTATTATGGTGCGCAGGAAACATGTACATGTGGGGGCAATTGGCACACTCCAGCAAACATGTCTGACGGATATGGGAGTTGTCACAATTGGCACAAAAAGAGTATCTTCTAGGAGATTCCATACTGGAAAGATCACCTATTACGGCACAACCTTGATGTGATGCACATCGAGAAAAAAAATTTCGATAACATCATGAATATAATTTTGAATGTGCAGGGCACGAGCAAGAGTAAAGACAATTTCAAATCAAGGTTGGACCTGGCCGAAATATGCGGAAGAAGCGAGTTGCATATTACAAGGGATGGAAAATTACCAATTCCGATCTTTTGCTTGTCCAGGAATGCAAAATAAACGTTGTTTGACTGGGTTGCTTCAGAAGTGAAATTTTTTGATGGGTATGTGTCTAAATTCTCAAGATGTATAGAGCAAGGAAAAAAAATTGCCGGTATGAAGAGCCACGATTGTCATGTATTCATGCAGCGACTATTACCGTTTGCATTACTTGAGCTCTTACCGACACCTGTCCACGAAGCAATTACGGGTAAAATAGCAGTGAAGTTTTAATTAGTGATCTTGTCTCCATAATTAATTATATATGTTTTTAATACTAATACACCATACATCGATTTTCAGGCATAGGAGTATTTTTCAGAGATCTATGCACACGAACACTAACAGAGGAGGGCATAATGCAATTACACAATAATATCCCAGTGTTATTGTGTAACTTAGAAAAAATATTTCCACCATCGTTTTTTGATGTGATGGAACAATTTTCCGATCCACCTACCACATGAAGCAGCTCTTGGTGGTCCCGTGCAATTTCGATGGATGTACCCGTTCGAGCGATTTATGGGACATCTAAAAAGGAAGGCAAAAAATCTTGCAAAAGTGGAAGGATCGATCGTTGCAGGAAGTTTGACCAAGTAAACCACTCACTTCACGTCATACTACTTTAGCCCAACAGTCAGAACAAAAAAAACCCGTATTAGACGATATGACGATGGAGGGGTTGCACCAACATATAACGTTGAGGTCCCAGATATCTTCGCCCAAATAGGCAGACTTGGTGGGAAGTTGAAAGAAGTCTGGTGGGAAGACCACAAATATTCTCGTGCGGCTCATAATTATATCTTGCGAAATTCTGAAGGAGTACAGCCGTTTGAGAGGTATAATTTCATTTATTTCATATTTTAATATAAATCTAATTAGAGATATATGGTTTTGGTTACAAAAAAAAATGTCTATAGTGAATTCGACAGACAAATGCGAGAAGCCTTCTCCGATTTAGAAGAAAAAGAGTACGAGACGTACAAAGAACGTGATTTTGCAGGATGGTTAAAATACTATGTAAGTTTTGAACTACAAATAAATATATTTAGTCTTTTTTCAAAATCAAATTACATAATTTCTTAAACATGGTGTAGGTAATGAGTGGATGTGCAAACCATTCCTTGCCTCTCTGGTTACACGAGATTGTTCAAGAACCAATTGCAAAGATCACTACTGCCCCAATGTACTTCACTCGCGGTTATACTTTTCACACATACGAGCATGGCTCCAAGAGGTCAACCGCAAATTATGGAATTCACGTGCCAGGTGAAAATGACTTCTACGGTATTTGTCACGAAATTATGGAAGTATCATATCCAGGAATTATCGGGTTGAAATGCATTTTGTTGAAATGTCATTGGTATGATCCAACGGTTGGTCGAGGCATTCGCACAAACTCGTTAGGGGTAGCTGATGTCAATGCCAACAAAAAATTTCTTAAATTTGAACCATTCATCTTAGCATGTCAAGCAGAACAAGTGTGTTTCATTCCATATTCCCGGATAAGGGAAAGACGAGAGACGTGGTTATCTGTTATAAAAGTCAATCCGAGAGGTCGAATAGTCGGAGAAGTTGATGATGTGGCTTTGCAACAGGAAAGATCAGCAGACGTCTCCGTAGCAAGCGAATCAACAGAAGATATCTTACATATTGATCCACGAAACAGACAAGTAGAAGAGATGATCATGGATGAGACGGGTAACGATCCGGAATGTGATGAATTCGAGGAGACAGATGACGGAGAAGAAACCGATGGCGATAGTGAAAACTCCTATATATCTGAAAATGAATCTGATTAAATGTTTGTATGTTGTAGGTCTTTCATGTGTAATATGTAGATTACGATGTTTTTTTTCTTTTTTTTAAAAGATTTTGCGAGGGAATTACGAGGGAGCCCTCGCAGATCCCTCGCAAAGTTGTAAAAAAAAATATTTTTTAAATGAATTTGCGAGGGAACTGCTACGGATCCCTCGCAGTTCCCTCGTAAAATTGTAAAAAAAATATTTTGTTATCGTTGTTTTTTTTTTTTGTTTTATAAAGAATTTGCGAGGGAACTGCGAGGGATCCGTAGCAGTTCCTCGCAAATTCATTTAAAAAATATTTTTTTTACGATTTTGCGAGGGAACTGCGAGGGCTCCCTCGCAGTTCCCTCGCAAAGTTATAATTTTTTGGTTTCGCGGTTACAAAATTTTTAATTATTTGGAAAGAATATTGCGAGGGAATTGCGAGGGATCCCTTGCAATTCCCTCGCAAAATGGGAACCGAAAACCCTATTTCCGCGATGGATTCACGATGGATTTGCGAGGGAAGGGTATTTTAATTACCCTTCTTCTTCTTCAGTCGTAACTCGAAACAGGAAAATCAAAAAAAAAACCTTCGCCGTGTTTTCTTCTCCAACGTCGCCGTCCCTTCTCTCCAACGTCGCCGTCCCTCCTCTCCAACAATGCCGTCCCTCCTCTCCAACGTCGCCTTCCCTCCTCTCCCCAGCCGCCGTTTCTCCTCGCCCCAGCTGCCGTCTCTCCTCGCCCCAGCCGCCGTGTCTCCTCAGTCCACCCGCCGTGTCTCCTCAGTCCAGCCGCCGTCTCTCCTCTTCCTAAGGTAAGACTTTTCTGAATCCTTCAATGATCTTCAATGATGGATTTCAATTTCAATTAGTGATGGATTTCAATTAGTGATGGATTTTGTTAGTGCTGGATTTTGTTAGATTAGTTGTTTCGTTAGTAATGGATTTCAATTTTACATTAATCAAACTGTTAGATTAGGTTGAATTTTATTGTTAGATTAGGTTGAATTTTATATAAATTTGTTAGATTTTTAGATTAGGTTTTATAATTTGTTAAATTATATTTGATGAATTTGTTATAATTTTAGATTTATTTCTTAAATTAAGTGTTATTGATTGGAATTAATTTGTTAAATTAAGTGTTATATTTGATTAGGTTTTGGATCTGTTATATTATTAAATTTTTGATTCGAGTTTTAATTTGTTAAATTATGTTTTATTGAGTAGGATTTAATTTGAAAATTTTAGTATTTTAGATTTTAGGATTTGAAAATGATTTTTTTTTTCATGAATTTGAGAATTATTAATATTTATTCATGAGTTTTAGGATTTTAGATTTTAGGATTTTAATATAACTTTTTCATGATTTTAAAAATTTTAAAATTTGAGAATTTTTAAATTTCAAAATAGTTTTTAGGTTTTTTGATTTAGGTAATTTTATGTTTGTTAAAACCTTATTTAATAAATATTATTAAAACTATATAACAAACTTTTATATAATTTTTTAGATATAAATTTTTTTTTTATATGTTTTGTCAATTTCGAAAATTATATTTGATTTTTTTCAGAATTTATTACTAATTAAAATTATATAAAGGATTTCAATTAAAGATTTAAGAAAGATTTAGGATTTATGATTTCAATTTAGATTTCGATTATATAATCATATAACTTTCGATTACAGATTAAGGATTTCAATTTAGAAATTTAGTCATTTCGGTTTTTTATTTAATTAATTTTATGTTAGTTAAAACCTTTTTTATAAATATTATTAAAACTATATATAACAAATGTTTATATAATATTATGTGCATTAATTTGAGAATTATTAAAATTGATTCGTGAGTTTTAGGATTTTAGATTTTAGGATTTTAATAGGATTTTTTCATGAATTTAAAAATAAACAATTTTCGTTTTTTAAAATTTTAAAATAGATTTTAGGATTTGAAAATGTAATTAATAACAAGTTTCGTTTTTTTTTTTTTTGCAGATGTTTGGCTTTTCTAACGATTACACTCGTTATTTTTTGAGAGGCGGATCATCGCCGTCTACTCCTGGGGCGAGTTTTACTTCTCAGCTGGGCGGATCACATATTTCCGAGACTCATCACCATTCATCGCCTCCACCTATAGTTTCTCAGGACCCACTGACAGCACAACCGTCACCACCTCCATCGTCACAGTACACGATGATTGACGCTGAGCATGATCGGGTCATAGCGGCGCTTCTTGATCAGCCCGGTCATGATCGTCTACCACACCTTCATCCAGACCGTCCTCAAGGGACTTTAAGGTAATTTTTTAAAATTTTTAAAATTTTTAATTTAAAGTTGTTTAAAAGTATATTTATTTTTAATTTTTTTTTTAAAAAATATTTCATGTTTAAAGATGACGGATGTGTAGCTGCTAAGGTGAGATCGATCTTTGTAAGAGATTTCAAAGAACCTCATGCTAATTGGACACAGACTCCAAAATATGTGTCTCACCGGTGGTTTGAGACATTTGCGGTAAGTTTTAAAATTTTATTTATTTTAAAATCTTTACTATTATTTTTTATCATCATAACTCTTCTTTTTTTTTTTAGCAATTTTATCACTGGGATTCAGTGATAACATTTTGGTTCGCAAAGAATTTGACGACAAGTTGAAGGCTCGCATGTGTGACTAGGTGGGACGATGGAAGAGGAAGTGGAAAAAAGAGGGTGACAATGCGATGCCTAGGTAGCTGGATCCTGAGGTCTGGAAAGGCTTCGTGGCGTATTGGTCTGATCCGGCGAGTGAGACTAAGAGCGGGAATGCTCGAGCGGCCCGGTTCTCTGATCCTGATGGAGACGGGTATCATAAGCATCGCTCCGGACAGCTTTCGTTTAAAGTCCGAGCACGGAAGATTGTAAGTTTTTTTTAAGCTATTAAATTTTTTTAATTAAATATGATAGTAATTATTTATATATACTTAGGCTGAGACCCGTGGAGACGATGCGATTCCAGATTTGCTCGCGGTTCTGGAAGAGACGAAACGTAGACCGGATGGATCGTTTGTCGACGGAAAATCGGAGAAGCTCTACCATGACGTCACTTCCAGGATGCAGGAGCTGACTCAAGCTTTTGATGGTGATGATCCCGAGAGCACTGCATCCGTCTCTCCGGCCATGAAGAACAAAATTTTTACTGAGATATGTCTTTAAAATTGTTGTAAATATTTGTAATTATGTTTATTATAAATTACAATCAAATATATTTTTTCTTTTTCAGGTCGCTCCCCGTAAAAAAAGGAGAATTTATGGTGTCGGTCTCTGCAATCGAAGATTGACTCTTGCACTTCTTCTGCTTCGTCTTCATCTCAATCCCGACAGGATTCAGAAGCTCTTCAGAGTATCATCCAGTCACAGGCGAACATCATCGAAGCTCAGAGTCAGCAAATATCCAAGTTTGGTAAGATTTTTAACTACTTGGGCACAAAGGATGCGGAGTTGGCACGGCTTCTTCAGGACGAATTCGGAGATGACCCCGGTTCTTGTAGCGGAACCGGAGCCGGGACCGGACCATCACAATCTTTTTAGTTATTTTTTTTTGTAGTAAAAACTAATATTGTAGTTTATATTAATTTTAATATTATGAATTTTAATTTTATTTAGATTTTAATTTTAAATTTATTTTAATTATATTTTAATTTCACTTTTATAATTTAATATAAAAGAAATTTTATATTAAATTAAATTACTCTATCCGTCGCACGTCCATCGCACTTTTGCGAGGGATTTGCGATAACCGTTTTAATGTTCATCGCAATTCCGCCGCAAAGTCTGCGACGGAATTGCGATGAATATCCCTTGACTCATCGCAATTCCATCGCAAAACTTGCTACAATTTTGCGATATATTTTTGCGATTGGATAGGTTACATGCTAATTCGTCGCTACTTTGCGACGTCTTTGCAAGTTGTTTTTTGCGACGGATTAGCTACGTTTCTGTTCCATCGCAAAAGTTGCGACGTCACTGCGATGATTTTCGATTTGCGACCAGCGATTAGCGATGATTTCTTGTGTCTCGCAAAGACGTCGCAACTTTGGTATTGCGAGGGATTTGCGATGCATTTTGCCATCACAAATCCTTTGTTTTCTTGTAGTGTGCTCATTACAATGTCACAATGTATTAAACTTTACACAACACGTAGGTGGACTTAGTTACGTAGGTGGACTTAGTTATGGAAATGATTACTTTCAATATTTTATAATAACAAATAATCTTCCAAATCCGTTAAAATAAAATAAAAACCAATTGATGGCAATAACATATCAATCATGAGATATGGAATTTAAGATGGAACTTCGTTTCATTTGAGATATTTTGACGATGGACTTGGTCAGCAGAAACCTTATTTTACGATATTGTATAAAAATTATAAATAAATGAGTCGTCTCACTTTTATAAGAATGTAATAATTTATGGTTCCTAAATTTAAAATATATTATCGAATTTCGTCTACATCCCTTAAATTTTAGAAATTAGAGTGTCAAATACAGTTGAATTTATTTAGCTCATCATGATTTTGTTCAGTAGTTAAATAGTGAATATATCAGCTTTGTTAAAATACACGAAAAAGGAATAAGATAACTGTGATATAGTACTGTATATCTGAGATTTGGTATATAATATATAGTTTGTGCTATAATTCATATTTAAATCGGTACAATATATGAAGAAGTTGCACACAAACAAAAGAAATATGATACAAAAAACTGTTGTTGTCAAAAAGAAAACCAAAAAAAGTTATACAATAAATTAAATACTTTTTGCAAATAAATATTGAAAAGAACATTAACTACATCCACAAAGCTATAGTCTGAAACGTACAGTTATTTATATCCTAATTATATAATTATTAAGTAAACCACTGGATTTAAATAACTAATAAACATGGTTAAACTAAAATAAATCCAAATTTGAATTGGTCAGCATTTGACCTTGAGTAAACACCACCACTTATATACACTCTGGAACCATATTCTTAATGAAGACCAAAGACTTTCTCAACTTTGAATCTTCTTTCCTCTTTATATGATAGTTGATCACTTGGTCAAATTTTCAAACACATCTTCACTCGTATCAAACCTTTAAATTCCAAAAGAACACACTTCGTTTAAACACATTCTCATCATTCAAATACCAAACATCTCACATCTTTTCTCCTAAGCCTCAAAATCATATGTTCTTAATGTAAACCATACCTTAAAAGGTTATTAAGATCTCTCCTTTTATAAACATCACATTTCTTCCCCCTTCAATGTCAAAAGTTCTACCAAGAAATTCATAACTATCTCTTCCGGTTACCGTGAAACCGGAGTTTGAACCGGCTTTCGAATTCACCCGAGGCACGAAAAAGTGACGAAATTACCCTTTTGGTGAGGTAACTAACATGGAAATGATGAATTGGGAACAGAGGAATTTGCTGAACGAGCTGATTAATGGACAAAGAGCTGCAAAGCAACTCCTCCAGGTTTCGCCGTCGCCATCATCGTCATCTTCTTCTTCATGTTTGACGATGGAGATGAAGGAGTCTCTCTTACATCAGATAGTTTCTTCCTTCGAAAAAGCTATCCTGATGCTAAACGGATCACACAATCCTACGACGGAGAGGGTAGTTAACTCCGGTAAGGTTCCGGAATCTCCAGCGTCGATTACCGAAAGTCCGAGAAGCGAAGAGTTTCTTGATGTGGGATCCAAAGATTACAGCTTATGTTCTAAAAAGAGGTAAAAAATGTTGAACTTGAATTGGCGTTTTAACTAAGGAGGAGATAAATTTATCAGAATTTAAAAATATATTAAAACTTACCAGAATTCAAATTTTATTTTTTAATGAAATACATCAGAACTTTTATGTAAGAAAATGTTGCCAGAGTTTTTAATTAGGGATCTGAAAAATAATGAAAATTTGCAGGAAGATGTTGCCAAAGTGGACAGAGCAAGTGAGAATTAGCCCAGAAAGAGGCTTAGAAGGACCTCATGATGATGTCTATAGCTGGAGAAAATATGGCCAAAAAGACATTTTGGGCGCCAAATATCCAAGGTAATCATCATCATCATAAGCATTATCATTGGATAATTTGAAAATAATTTTTCAAATTTTACTTATTAAAATGGAAAAATTCAGTTACCTTATCCAAAAAATTGGGTTATGCAAAGGCCTAATTATATTTATGAAATTAATCGACGAATGTGTTGTGTTTTTTGATGCAGGAGTTATTACAGATGCACATTTCGTAACACACAGTGCTGCTGGGCTACGAAACAAGTCCAAAGATCGGACGGTGATCCGACGATCTTCGAGGTAACATACAGAGGTACACACACTTGCTCACAGGGGATCCGACCTCCTGAAAAACGAGAAACTAAACCAAACCCCACAGTAGCAGTAAATTACCAAAATAACCCCCTCGACAATCTCAGGACTAATTTTACCTTACGTACCGACGGACTTGAAGGCGACGGTTTCTCATTCCCCGTTACGCCGCCGTTTTACTCTTACGACTCCATCCACGGTGATGGAACGTTTTGCCACGTGGGAAGCTCTGGTCCGTCGGATTTCACCGGATTGATCTCCACTAATACCTCCACAGGAAGTTCTCCAATCTTCGACGTTGATTTTCAATTTGATCCAACGGCTGAGATTGACACAGACTTCCCCACTTTTTTACACGATTCGATTTAATTAGTTTATTACTTTATTAGGGATTAATTATTCTTGAGATTAATTATTTATTGTGGTAAGTAACCAAAGAAAAATAAAGGATCTTAATTAGATAAAACTAGTTTAATCTACTACTAACTGTAACCGGCAGAAACAAACCTTAATTGAAATCCTAAAAAAATTAAAAGCAGTCATTTTTGCATTATGAGAGAGATGTTCAATATGAGCAAACTTGAACATTCTCATTTTTTTTTCCTACTGCTCAGTTAGTTGTTCCTTTACGACACAGTCTTGGTCTTATTGTACTCTTCCACTTCTTTCTTGTAAGCTTTCATTAACTCAGCTGCTTTTTGATTATAAACTTGTTTCTCTTCTTCACCAAGTTCCTACGACAAGATATTCATATTCCCAATCAATTTCACAATTAATGATTATAAAATCATACTCAGATTCGGATTTTATAAATTATAATACCTTCCATTTCAATGAAATGTGGGCCGTAAGAGTTGAGTTGTTGATCCCAGGATGCTCTTCTGCCACACTCTTCCTTGCATCTTTGCTGTAAAAACAATGTTTACAAAACAGTTAGAAAAGATTTGAGATTGGATCTTACTGTTTTGTGAATCAGGGTTTTAAGTATACCAAAAGAGAAAGTATGAAGAAGTAGGCTTTTTTGGTTTGTTGGGATCAACATTCTCGTTCTTCTTCTTGTTCTTGGTCGTTTCTTTCGTCTTCTGCAAGAAATATGTTTTCCGTTAATGACCGGTTTAGCTCAAAATAGCTAAATGCATTGTGATTAAGCTAAGTAACCTTTATGATATTGTCGGTTTTCTCCTTCTTCTTGAGAAGTTGGAGAGCTTCTTGTTTCTGGAGCTTCATGAGTTCCTCTTCTTCTTTCTTCTGGCTCATGGCTTCTTCTTCCTTTGTCCTTTTATATCCTTCCATTTCTTGCAGGTAAAGCTCCTTGTTCTTCTTTGCCATCTGTTACAAAAGTTCCAGAATATGCACACATACGTTAGAACATCCCTTTATTAGCTTCACTTCTTGACACAGCAATGTCTGTGATGAGTATGATGAACTAGACCTGATCGTAGGGAGCCTTTTGTTCTTCCGACAAGTTCTTCCACTCTTCTCCGGTCATCTTAGCCACCTATAATCATCATTCATCAACACAACTTAGCTTCAACAGTTTCAAATGAGAATTTAGAAAAGACAACTCCTAATTATTTACTTACTTACCTCCACAACGCTTTTGTTTTCTCCTTTTAAAGCAGCTCTCCTCTCCTTTGCATAGATCAGGTAAGCACATATGGGTTGTTTTGGCTTCAGAGGATCCTTTATCTTCCTGCAAAACGAGAAACGCAGTCAGTTTTCTTACTTTTAATTCATATCAAATCAGTTCTTGAGGGAAATAGTGGGATCAGTATCATTACTTGGCCTTTTTCTTGTTGTCCTGTTCAGCTTCGTGAACAAAGTGGAGATATTGGTCAAGCAGTTCCATTGCAGTTTTCTGCTTTTGCTCATCATCAAGAAGCTTCATGGCTTCCCTCTCGCGCTTCTCCTTTGTGATAACCTGGAGATAAGCTTCCTTATCCGCCTGATACTTCTCCTCGTAAGGCTTCTTATCTTCTGCACTCAGAGTCTTCCACTTAGCACCCAGAATGTTCGAAGTTTCCTTGAAGTCAGCATCTGGGTTTTGCTTCTTGATTTCATTCCAATTCTCCTTACACCACAAGATGTATGGTGTCAATGGTCTCTTTGTTTCAGCACAATCCTTCTTCTTCTTCTTTCCCTTCTTTTCCTCTTCAGTTTGTGCCAAAGATTGACTGAATGCAAATGTCTGTGGAAGCACAACATAAACATTCCCAAATGAATCACCAAATAACCAGTATCACGTCATTGAACACACAACTTCAACCAAAGTTAATTTATCTCAGCTATTTTGCACCAAATTAACATCTATATCTTAAACACAAGCGTAGAAATGAATCAAATCTCAATCTCATACAGGTTCATCAAACCATAGAGCTGTATTGGAGGATTCAAAGAACCAATCATGCATCAAATTTTGTACTAATCTAATATCAGTGGGGAAAACTAGCCACAAATCTAAACTGAAACTTCCATCAAGCAATCTGTACCAAGCGACTCAACCATCAACTAGCTCCATAACACATACGATTAACCAAATTTTCTGAATTTATCACAAAAGATCATTGAACCAGAACTAAATCTAGAAATCGTACCATGTTAGGCTTAAATTCCTTCATCTTCTGCAGCTTCTTCAGCTCCACCTTAAGTTTCTCCTGTTCCACGTCCCTCGTCTCAAGTTCCTCTTCCTTCTTCCTCAGTATATCGTCCTTCTCCTTCAGCAAATCCTCAGTTTTCTCCTTCTCGATCTTCATCTTCTCCAACATCGCTTGCATCTCCATCAGATCTTTCTCAAATGATTTCGCTTCTTTCCTCTTGGCTGCTGAGACTGGTGACAACAGCGGTGACTCGGCGATCCCATTCTTCTGCTTCAACGCTTTTCTGCTGTTTCTCGATTTTTTCGCCGGAGCAGGATCTGAAACTGTCGCCATAGTAAAGAAAGAGAGATTGAGTGAGAGCGTTGCGTAAAAGGTTAGAGAGAAATGGAGATTTTGGAAAGTTTGAGATTTAGTGGAGCCTCTGGGTTTATATAAAACGAAGGCTGAACGGTCGAAATTTTGAAATTCAAAACTGTTCCTTTTGTGGATTCATTTAATAGTTATCGACTTATCACTTTATCCTGATTTTATTTACTTAAATTTTTCTTTTTTGACCGTTTCAAATTGCTCACCAAACCGACTTACTAAACCGGTTTGGATCACCATTTTATTTTGAAGATTATACTGTTTAATCGTTTACTTTTTTTGAATTTTGACCATTAGAATTTCCCACTAAACAAAGCAAAACCAACTTAGTAAACCGGTTAAGAACACAATATTATTCGAAGATTATAATTTTACTCGCAAACCTTCGATTCCGCACATAACAGAAAAACACGAATATGTAAATCTCCAACTGCTTTATATTTATTGATCCGTAAGAATTGCTTTTGTTAACCGAACCGGTTTTCAATTCATCAAAGGGGATCTACCTATCCGGTTCATTGGAAACTTTTTAGCTGTGAACCAAATCTCTTCAACTTTACCAATATACATGACCTATACCAACCGTGTGTTTTCAATTCGGCCATTGACTAAGATACAATCAAATCGGTTATTTCCCGGTTCGACCATTCACTATGATTTCCAATATAACATCGTTCAAGTGATCAATCGGACCAGGCAAGCACCAATGCAGACAATCGTTCTGTACCTTGGCGTTCTTGTCTTTATCAAACGGCCTGAACTCTCGGTACGGACCCGGATGACCGTCGGGTCGGGTCAGCAGCATTCCAGCAAAATCCAGAAGCTTTAGATTCCCACTTTCCTGACCCATCTCCGTAACCACTCTCTCGAATTGATTAATCTCCACATCTCTCAAGATCTTGTTCACGACCTTCATCTCTACCTCCTCCTTGCTCACTGGTTCTGTTTTCTTACAGGTCCCTCCGTTATGCCATTCCCCATCTTCAAAGTGATCGGGTATCGAAGTGCGGAAAAAGATCATGCCTTCAGTGTTAGATTTTGCTATGAAGTCCATAACATGGCGCAACGATGTATTGTAAGCATAGTCAAATCCTAAATCCGTCATGTTTGAACTTTCCGGGCAGCCATGGCATCCGACAGGATTTGCATTCTTGTGGTAGACTGCGGTTTTCAGGAACCACTCCCCAGAAGAGATGATTGCATAGTCAAGGCTGGGAAATAGATCAGTCCATGTATTGTCGAGTTTATCAAGGTGAAGCTGGACTGCAGCCGATGAGACACCGTTTGAGTCTTCAAAAATAGCAGCTTTCACAAGAAAAGGTGACCAAATGTTGGATATTGTGAAGTTGTATGACGGGAAATGCCAACGCTTTGATCTATAGTTCTCATCATGATACACTTCAGCCGGTTTTTCAACCTGAAACATGAAAAAGAACAATAACACTCTTCATTTACAAATTTTACTTTTTGAAAGTCTGCAAATAGATAGCAAGCAACAGTTAAAACCTTACTGTAGATAGCATGCAAAGCAAAGACTCGACATGATTACGGGCAATGGAGTCACCGATTATAGCCCAAGATTTATTCCTCATAAGTTGCAGAAATCTCTGAGGATCGAAACGAGGCAAAGAGCAGTCGTTAGGCTTCCATTTCCAGTAGAGAAAACCAGAGTCAGGCCGGCCATTGGTGATGCAATTCTGGTGACCGTCTACAACGATACCACATGACCCGTTTGTGTAGATTGGTCCCAAAGGATCTTTGATCCATTTCCCAGTGAATAGATCACACTTCTCCACCTCAATATCTGCTACAACAAAACAGATTCTTAACACCACCGTACTATTTCACTAAGAAAACACAACTACTCTTGTAAGTTATTAACACCTATTACCAAAAAAAAAAAAGTTATTAACAGCATTAACAAAAACCCATATGAGAATCATAAACTATACACAAAGTTCGGATAAGATAGTTGCAGAAACAATCATAATACATCATCTGAGAAATAAAATTGAGGGGTATACATTCAAACAAACGAATCAAAACCATTACCAATAATTTGACTAAGATGAATAAGCTTTCACAGAAGCTCTAGTAGAATCTTCAAATGATAACTAGCATGAATCATACACTACACATTACAAACGATCATATTCCCAAAACTGTAAACTTAACAAAATACAATTTAAAGTTCTTCCAAAGTAGTAAACTTTCTTTAAAATCCCTAGATCTCAGAACTTTCCGCAAAATCACAGCGAAATCGAAACGTTTTTTTTTTTTGCTAGAATATAATATTACCCCAAGGAATTTGATCTTCGTTATCAGATAAGATAACCGACGGCGGAGAAATCTGGGAATCGGAGTTTCCGTTCACCGACACTTGAACTGGGTAAAATTGGCCGAAGCGGAAGACGAAGAAACGAAAAGCGAGACAAGTGATGAGAGTAGCAGAGACGAGCTTTATGAGAAATGCATTTTGCGGAACATTAGAGATTGATTCCCATTTTAGCATCATCTTCTTCAATCTCGCTGGGATTTGAAGAAGTAGAGAGATGTATGGTTTTTTATTTATTTTTTGTTTTTTCTTTTCTGCCAACCAAGGAATTTGGAATGTTGACTCCGTGGCTTAATAAAGCGATAAACGAATAAATAATAAAATCCAAAAATGATTAATGAGAATTTAAAACTACTTAATGATTGTGGCGTTGATGGTTGATGCTACTATTAGTGTACAATTAGAAAGCTTGTTGAATTGAGATTGTTAAACAATAAATTAAAATTGAAATTGGTAAAATTATTTTTGCCAAAAAAACGTAAAAGTAAATGTAAAATAATAATTTGAAATTTTAATAAAACGATTTCGTGTAGGAAAAGTGAAAAAACCATAAATACATGAAGGAATATACCGACAACCATTTATCGATGGAGCAGTCTACTAGGACAAAGCATAACCAAGATTAAAACTCTAATCTCCTCTTTTTCCTTGCCGTAGAACTCTGATTGTCCATATCAGGTATAAGAATAAGAAATAGCGGGTACGGAATGAAAACGTATAATTCTTATTATGAAAAATATTATCCGAACTATTGATAAAATGACGAAAATTATGGATAACGGGACGAGATTGGGAAATTTGAATAGATAAATTTAATTTTTAATCTTTCACTAATTTGGGTAAAGATGACTTCAGGTCGGGTAAAACTCCACTTTTAAACTGATATTTTGAGAAATTCAGAAAAATTTGTATATTTCCGTAATTTAAATAACTAAATACCCAAATGGAAAATATGAATCATTCAAAGCTCTTATCAAGCAAGTTTTTACCCATTAGATTAAAATAAAAGATTTTTGACGCTAATGCCACAAAACCAATTGTCTTTTTGAGAATATGCCACTTACGCAAAAACCTTTCCTTGAATGCCACACATGTACTATACAACAGATTTGAAATGACCTAATTACCCTTTGTTTAATTACACGGTGGACGAAACACAAAATCGTTTGAAGGCTGTGTTCTCGGCGTCTTTGAAGAAGCTGATGTGATGGTTTGGGAGCTGAATTTTTGAGCGGGATAATTGTGTGGACCAAATTGAATATTGGTAATGGTGGAAAATTATGGCTACTATCTTCTGTTACTAATTGATCCTAATTAAGTTAATTAAAGATCATCTTTTTTTTTTAAACTCTGCACAGAAGATAATCACGCTTCCTTGATAAACCATCCAGCTAACATGTAAATGTGGAATTTGTCATCGCTTTAGATAGTCGGACAAGCTTATCATTTTCAAGATTAAGGTAAAGAAGCAATCCCGCCCTGGATTAAGTGAAGCACAAAAAATTAAAAAACATTTAAATTGTAAAAAAATTACATGAAATGTCATTGGTATTTTCGAAATTTAAAAGTAATTATTTTTATTTTTTTTGTAAGAAGATAATATCGTCAAAACGCAAATTAAAAAGATAATATCATCAAAACGCAAATTGAAAAGAACGCGGATCTTGGATTAACCCGATTTGGATCATACCCGATTTGGATAGTACTCGTAAAATCTTCAGGTAATATTTTTCCTATAAACAAACGAAAAACAGTTGATGATATATCCATAACTATCTTTTATATTAGTTAGTTTAGGATTAATAGGAGTATATTCCAAAATTTATTGAAAAACCATTAATATTGGCCAGATCCATTTTTAAACTCTTACTTTTGGTAAAAAAACCTGAACTAAAAACCGTTAGTGAATTTAACCCTCCGTCTACATAATCGAACTAAACTGCCGATTGAAGAACACTAAACTCACTCTCTGTTTCGACAATTGAAGAACATGAACCCTAATTTTGATTTTTTCCCAATTATAAAACGACGTCGTTTTACTTAGTCCATATGCCACATGTTCATCACAGTGTCGTCTGACTCAGCACTGTTAAATGACTAATTAACGCCATATAGATCGCTGTAGAAATCGGCTAACGGACATATGGTTCAAGTGTTTAATTTGATTTTTTTTTTTTGGTTCAGATTCATAAATGCATGGTACCATATTTTGGGTATGAAAAAGCAAAAAACAAATTGTATGAATCGATTTTAGCCGTTTTCTCAATATTAGCAAATCTAGAGCGAATAAAACATGTTACACAATGACTTATAATACAAATGAGTGAGAGAGATAGGAATAAAGACCAAATTTATCTTGAAATCAACAAAATTCTTCTAGCAAATTTGGAGAATCATGCCACGCAACAAAAATATGTGATATTTTCACGAGGTTGGAGCAATCTTTCTAAAAATCAATATAACATTTCTTAAAAAATGAAATTTGACATGACCCAAATACTTCTTATTCTATCTATATAGGGTTGACTTCGCTATATTACAATGACCCCATACTATTTTCCCATATACTTTTAGTTTCATCATTAAACTACCTAGAATAGTGTTATTATTCTTCATACATCATAAACTTATAAAACTCTCCAAAAATAGACATATTCAATAATTAAGTGTAAACTCCGTTTTAAAACTCTTATTCGCGTTTTGTTTTTGCGATTAGAGAACCCGAATTTGATCCATTGACCCGATGAACATTTGTTAGAGAGAAGACACGTGGTGTTCTGAATAGATGTGTACCTTAGTTTTTCAACATCCTTCTCGGCAACTCCAACGCCATCTTCATCGGTCGAATAGGGATGATGAGATAATACTGCAACAATATGATGGGGAAATCTTCATGATTCTTAGTATTTAAGTCTCTGATGATCTAAATTGTTTTAACTGCCTTCTTAAAATGTCAAAAAACCAAGGTACACATCAATTCAAAACACCACATGTCTTCTACCTTTTTCCTGTAACAAATGTTCATCGGGTCAATAGGTCAAATTTGGGTTCTCTAATCGCAAAAACAAAACATGAATAAGAGTTTTAAAACGGATTTTACACTTAATTATTGAATATGCCTAATTTTGAAGAGTTTTATAAATTTATGATGTATGAAAAAAATAACACTATTCTAAATAATTTAATGATGAAGCTAAAAGTATAAGATGAGATCATTTTGTTGGTGTAGTATAACAAAGTCAACCCATCTATATATGCAGGGGTGATAGATTGCTTTTTTTACACTCATCTCCAACCATTACAGATTTGTCATACGGCTGAGGGTAATTCATCCCGAACCTAAGGATGGATTTATCATTTTCCAAGATCCATTAACTTGACACTTCACGCCAGCCCTGGGAACTTTCGATGACACCTCGACTTGAGGATTGGACTGAGTTAACTGGGCATCATCTAATATCTGAACTTAAATCTAACCTTAAGAAACATATTTTGCTGTATTTTTTGAAGTCACAAGGTACTTTTCGTATATGTTTTGAAATCATGTAACAGCTCCTTTGAGTTTAAACTAGGCTCCAGGAGAATAAGCAAGGGATCATGAAACGTAGCCAAGGCTAGTTGTGTAACCTCATCATCGAGTGAGTTAAGACCACAAGAAGAACCAAAACTATGTTATTGTGTTATTGTGAGTTGTACATGAAATGAAAAAAAGTAACAAAAAGCTCGAGAGTGAGGTAGAAGCTTTAGCTGCGCAATTAAAAATACTAAAATAATGACGACGCTGTAAACTGATTGTAATATCAAAGAGGCAATTGAATTAGAAACACAAATGCTAACAAGAAGTGCAAGTGACGTTTGGGTCAAAAATCTCTTGAGAATTTCAGCAATGTCTGAGACGATGATCAAATACAAACTAAACAACAACATATAGATTTCAAAAGATGACAACAAAACTGGAATTCATATGGTACCAGCTTACTCGAATAGACTGAAACCCATGTCCTGCAAATTAACACAAAAACACACAAGTGAGCCATCATATTTCAAGAATGTTTTAAGAACAAGACTTTCGTTATAAAGACAATAAACTTACATCATCGGATTCTTCCTTCTCTTCCTTCTTCTCTTCTTTCTTGGACTCAGCCGCAGGAGCACCACCGCCTCCTCCACCAGCGGATGGAGCAGAAGCCATCGCAACACCACCACCACCTGACGGCACTGAAGCCAACTTCTCCCTTCCAGCAGCAATTAGCTCAGCCAAGTCTTTCCCTTTCACTTCCTTCAACAAAAGCTCAATCTGAGAATCTTCTGTTTCAGCACCAACTGCAAAATCAAAGATAACAACAATTGCCACACTCCATAAATTGTTCCTCTCCAATTACAATCATTCCAAACTAATTACATAACTCATTAAATCCACATATTCACACAATAAATGCTTTATTATTGGATCCTACTGTTCACTAGATTCATAATTTAAAGTTTACTCTTAACATAACTTAAAAGTCTCCAGCAAACACATGACTATCATAAGTTAAAGGAAACTATGAAAACGGATCATTTCAGCTTAAACAAGTTCTCAACAATATACACAATAACACCTATCTCCAAATCGAATTCTCTATTCACTCTTGCAGCGAATCTTAGACAATTCTAGTAAAATCGATTGAGATTCTTCGGAATTTGTCTAAGGAAGAAATGAACCTGATCCGAGGATAGTCTTAACATCGGCACTGGTTGGTGAATCTTTGCCACTCAAAACGGCGAGCAAGAACGCGGCGACAACCTTCATTTTCTGTAAAAAATGAAATTAGACAGATAAGCAAGAGGAGACTCGATCGGAGAAGAAGACGGAGAAATCGAAATGGATAAGAGTCGTTTACAGCTAAAATGGATGGATCTCGTTGGTATTGAGATTAGGGTTTTTGCAGACGGCGATGAAGAAGTGAAGGAATAAGGAAAGATTTGATTTATATACTGTTACTGTTAGGGTTTTCTTTTTGTTTGTGGTGTTCTCAACCGGTTTAAAAACTATTACCGGTTAAATTTAATGGGCTTTGGACCGGTTCTTTGTCAGGCCCAAAAGGTGAAAATAGTCATGGCAGATTTGTTTAGTCCTTAGGCTACCTTAGCAACAAACTTTGTTGGTATGTTTGTTCTTTTACTTGGTTCTACGTCTTCTGTTCCTAGTAAAATACTCATCTTCAAAGTCTCTTTTCTTCTCTTTGTGTCCTGGTGTTGTTTTCCTTTGGCATTTTTAAGCTATCATTAGTCCTTAATAGAAAGAAAGCACATATGCTTTTGACAATATCTCCAGTTGCAATGAGTCTTGAGGAGCTAATACCATCAAACCATGTCAAGTCAAGTTTCTATGCAATCGCCATTAGAACCACATTGGCCTTCTCTGCCTTGCTCGTTGGTCTTGGGATTCGGTGAGGAATTGAGGATACTTGAAAAATCTAAAATTGTGATCACTTTTTTAGCAATTATATATATATATATATATATTATTATGTCCTTGTTCTTGACACTCAGAATTCTTGCCACCTTTTCATGTCATTGATTGGCTCATTCTTGACAATGTTCATATTCTTTCTGGTCATGCAAGGCGCAAGCAAATTAATATTTTGAATTTTCTTATGAATTTTGTGTTTGTGGAAATAGACGTTGATACTATCGCCGGCGGCTTTGTTTCTTGAGCATTTAAGAACACATGTATGCCTTGCTCATTTCTGATAACCGAACCAAATCGAAAAACTCACAGTGATATTGAAGAAAAAATGGAGCCAAACTAGAAAAAAAAAGAAAAAACGGTTCTAATTTGGTATACATCTCTCTAAACCGGAAAAACTGAAAAAACCAATGGCCACCCTTAATCTTTGACGTCTATTACTATTAGTATCCTCTCTTGACAACCTTTGTGGTGTGTTTGTAGGTGACGATCTGTATCTTAATTATCACATTAGGAGCAGTATGTGTTAAGCTATTAAAACTCTTAAAATGACCCTCTGAGACAGAAATCGATATCCTTGCAACCACTCTTTTGTTGACCTGTTTATGGAAGCAAACGAATTACCACCATTCAGAGAAGGATTTAATCATTGCATGCCAGGTGCTACTCCGGTGAACCAGAGACCATACAGGTATTCATCACTGCAAAAGGATGTTATTGACAAGATATTCAAAGAAATGTTATCTTAGGGTATAACACAATACAATTCTACTTCTTATGTGTCCCCAGTTGTGCTTGTCAAGAAGAAAGATGGTTCCTGGAGATTGTTCTTTGATTATGAACTAAATCGTGTACGTCTCAGAATTGCAGAATATGGGTCTCGATACAAAGAGCTGTTAGGGTTTATAGAGTTTGCGATGAATCAAGGTCTGAGTGGAATTTTACTCAAATCAATTTGTTCTTCTTGCTTTCTGGCTCAATTCATTGAAAATTTTGAACCTTTTGTTGGTTTCAGATACTTGATAGTAGTACGTAATGTCCCAACTTTTGGTTGTGGTGACGATCTCATGAGATTATTGGAGAGGTTGAAGAGTGAGTAGTGCTGTTGCCCTCTTTTTGTTTATGGCTTTCTTCTTATTGACAATGATATTTGGTTAATTTCGATTCTGAGTAGATGTAGTAAACCTATGGATGCGGAAGACTGTGAGGAGTTTACGGATGTCTACTAGATTAAATTCCGTCTCATCACTAACGCCAGCTTTGGTTTCTTCTTTCTTTTTTATGATCAACTTGGCATCACTGAGATTATTGTTTGGCTTTTAATTTTATTGATTTTAAAACTCAATCAATCATCAAGTAATGTATGGTGAAACTCATCACTGTTTGGTCTTAGTGACCGTAGGATTTATCTTTTTCTTCCCTTTTATGTGAGAGTTGTTAGTATATCCGAGGGCATTTCCGTCTTTGTGTTCTCACTCCGAAGGTGAAAGCGAAAGTTATCTGAAAGAGTGGACTAGTTTTTTTTGGCATTTTCGTAAAAATTTCTAAGCACAAAAGTTTGAATAAATTAGCTTAAGAATAAATAAACAATTAATTAATTTGAATAATATTAGTTAAATACAAACAATGAAACAAACATTATTATCTTCAATTACAGAATCAACGTTTAGGGCTTCTTCCCTCTTTAGATTCTTCAAGTTTGGGTAAGATTTTCTCGAGAAAATTCCCTTTCTATCTGTTTTCATTGTGTATATACATTCTTGTATGCTTGAAAGAATATGGGTTTTTTAACCACAGTCTCTTCGTTTTTACGCAGCATTTCATCTCTGAATCCTCCGAGACCCATTTCGGTTTCCACAATCTGAGCTCAAAGCTGGTTTGAGAGCTTTGTCTGTTAAATCTCTCGTCTTCATATTCTTTTGTTGATCGATAAAAATTGAATTTTTAGTCAAACATAAATTTGGGGTCTTTAGGTTTTTTTTTTTTTTTTTTTTTTTTTTTTTTTTTAAATTTGGGTTTTTTTGTTTTTTTTTTTTTTTTTTTTTTTTGGTTGAATTTTTGATTAAGTTTTGAGTTCGGATTGATTTTTGATGTTGTTTTCTTTGTGTTGTTTCAGGTTAGAGTTAAAATTGTTTGAAGAGTTCAACGATCCATCTTGTTTTGGACTATTCAGAGAAGAACAAAAATATGTTTGGTCTAGAGAGAACAATGACAGTGGAGCATGAGATCTTGAAGGAGAATCATGAGACTCTGATGAAAGATTATGAATGTCTTCAAGTAAGGATTAAGCACGCTGAGGATACTTATGAGGTCATTAAGTCGCATCTTCAGAACAAAGCTAAGGAGCTTGAAGTGAGTAACAAACGCTTGCTTGAAGAATGTGTGAGAGAGAGAAGTGAGAAGGAGAAGGTTAAGAAGACGTTTGAGGAGATGAAGAAGACAATGGAGAGTGAGAGAGATGCTATAGTTGATGAATTGATGACGAAAAATCAGGAGCTTTTGTTGGCGAAAAGGAAAGAGGAAGAAGAGTGGGTGAAAATGGAGAATAAGTATGTGGAACTAGCTGAGAAGTTTCTTGTTGTTGAAGCGGAATGTGCACACTTGAACTCGCTCTATGATGCGGAAGTGGTAGCTTCGGTTACTCAAAGTGCTGTAATGTCAGGGATTGGAGAGACTGATAATCTCGTCGGTCAAGGCGAGAACGAGGTGAATCATAATGCAAACAACGATGGAACAGGTATACATAGGCATTTATGTGCCCAAGTGTTTTTTAGCTTAAGCTTTGTAAAATCTGGATCTTAAAGTGACTTTTTGCTTATATCTCTCTTTGTGTGCAGATGTGATAATAAGTGACAAAAGCGATGCTGAACATGATAATCGTCGGTCTGTTCATAGAAACCAAGAAGAACAATGCAGGAACAGAGAAAACTCATCCAAAGAGAACCGAGCTTTGGGAGAAATCTTCACCCCGAGATCTATTAATAATCCACCACCTATTTCTCCTTCATCATCGTCATCATCATCATCATCTTCTGACAGCTATGAAGTTATGGTTAAGCTGCCGCGTAATTGGCCCGAGTGGGCAATCCCTAAAGGTCCCGGGAGCGGTTCCAACAAGTCTTAGAACATTTCAGATGCACAGAAGTGACAGAACTAAGAGCCAGAAAAAGTTAATTTGAAGCTGCACTCTTAAGTTAAGCTAGCTATGGCAACATATGTACACATCTTATTGCTTTTTGTTTTGTCTAGGAGTTTATATCAAATCTCTTTTGAGGAACAAGAACAAACAAGTCTAACTACTATCAAATCCCTTCCAAATCAATTTATCTTTCGTGAGTAATAGATAACACTTTCTATCTTACAACAGTTTTACCATACCTCAAATTGCATTGGCATTTGAATCCTTAAGATGCCATTAGTATTGTATAAGTATCTTGTTTACATATTGTTTAGTTTTGCTACAGAATTCATGAAGGCCATTGTAAACTCAAGATCATACAAATACATTTTGTTCTCCGCTGTAAGATACGTCTTGAGTAATAAGGACATTCAGGCTCAATTTGAATTTTGACTCATCCGCATAATCATCCATTTATGAGGTTGAGTTCCAGGAACTGCTGGCATTAAGGTTCTGGAAGATGTGCATTGGTTTTCTAACTGATCCCTTGTTTCTTCTTCTTCTGCTTCGATTTATTCGGCATGCCTTGGATATATGCACCAGTTCTCCTCTATGCCGTGTTCATCACCGGCTTCAAACCAATCTTCTGCAGCTCCTTCTCCACATCAAGCATGTCGTTTGGGATGTCTATGTTGCGGAATAGAGGTTTAAAGTCTGTCATCAACCTGAAGCTGACTCTTGAAATCATTTGGGTATGCAATGTCCTCTTGTGAATCAGCATTTGACAAGAACCAGATGTGTCCTGACGCTTTTAGAGCCTGCAAAATGAAAGACAATCCTGAAAAATTGGAGAATCATATGACTACAACGTCTATTGCCACCATTTCAGATAAATTTCTGAGTCAAACTCAACATAGAAGTAAATATCCTCTTTGCCATGTTTGATGCAACTCCACAAAAAGTTATGAATCTTGGGTATTGTTTTTAGTTTCTACACTGCTTGGTAAAAAAATTAGGTTTGGTTCATTCACCTCCATTTTTGCTTAAGCCATCCTTGATCTTATGAGCTTAAAACCCAATAACATGATTTCAACTGTAGGTTCCATTATTGTTATATGAGTATCATTCTTCAGCATTATAACCTCAGCTCCAAGCCTAATTTGCATATATCTTCATCATTCACCTCTCTCAAAGTGGCTATTATCCACTCAGCTGAATAAAGTTTCTTTATTTATTTATTATGTAACGGCGTATAATACGAGAGACAATCAAACAACATATACAATATCCTTTTCACTTAACTATTATCCCCTATATATTAATTGAAAATCATTTTAAGAAAATAACCTTATGTTTACGTGAAATATTATAACACTATCATGCTGACGTGTCGTCGCCAAAATAATTCTCAAGAAATATATTTAATAGGACATTAATTACTAGACTAATTGCATAGTATGTCATTAGATCAATCATATATAAACGGCCAATTTTCAAGATTATAATTTTACCTAAATTAGATTTATTTATTTATGGAAAATCAAGTAAGTAAATATTCCATAAAATTATAGCTGATCTATTGTTTCCTAAATTATAAATTTCAATTATTTATATAATAGTATACTATTAAAATATTTAGAAATATTTATTTAATTTATTAATTTTTTTAAAAATATTATAAATATCTTAGTTTAAATTAAATTGTAATGTTTTTAAACAAGACTATGTATGTTCCTAGCGAGTAGGTTACTTTTTAAATGAATTTTTGTATGAGTATGTTATTTAAAAAAAAAATATTTGCTAAAGATAAAGGATAAAAGTAGATTCCAAATTTACATAAATGTGGCAATAAATATGATCAGAATATAATTGATTATGAAGTTAATACATCTTAAATAGAATTAAGCGTTTAAAAACAAAATCACATGTGAAATTTATTTATGCCCACGTTTTTATTTGTGTAAAAATCAATCTCAGTGAGTTAAATAAGCAAAATAATTTGCATCTAGCTCTAAGAACATTCAAATAATTTGAAATGTAAATAGTAATTTCTTATAAGATACAGATACCACCGGTTTAAATCTCAAAGTATTGGTACATTTATGTAAACATTGAAAAACTAAGAGGACCAATTTGGATAACAAATTACATACAGTAGTTTCAATTTTTTTTTTTTCTTTGGGTTTATCATCTCTATCTATCGTGTTCGAATGCTCTGTCGCTTACTTAAATATAGTTAATTCATTTTCCTGCCTTAAAACTCAAATTCTCGTCGTTTTGTTTTTCTTTTTTTCTTTCTTTTTTTCTATCAGATTTCTTCTGCTCGCTTCTTCTGCAACCGCACCGCCTTGTTACTTATCTTCTTCTGCCTCCTTCGATTGATTTACGTCGGTGGATCTTTGTTCTCTGTGTTGTTTTCATTGCTAGATTTCGTCAATGATTGGCTTCCCGCGATTCGATTTTTGCGGCTCGTGTTCTTAGTTTTCTCTTGAGGTAGACGATAAACTCATGTCTGGTAAACATTGTTTGATGACGAATTTAGAAAGTTCTCACACTTGTTTGCCTAATTTTGGGTGATGAAGTTCCTGGAATTGATGGAAGCAATAAGCGTCGCCAAATTTTCAATTTCTGGGAATTGTCTTACGAATTTGTTTTTATTAGAAATGGGATTGTGTGAATGTTAGTATTGTTTTTGTTTCCGGATTAAGACCTAGACGATTCTGAATTATAGCTATGGGTTAGTGATTTGAATCAAGGTTTTATTTACTGAGGATCTATTTCTGTTCCGGTTAATTTGCTTTATTGGCTTTGTTTAGAGCTAGTTTGAAGGTTTAGTGTTATGTTCTTTGTCAATTCAATGATTGGCTTTCTAGTATTGTGGTGTAGTGTGGATGATTTTAGTGGTTGCTTGTTTGATGCTATGAACTTTTTGTGTTTTTTTTTTTTTTTTTTTTTGTCTTTTTTTTGTTTTTTTTTTTTTTTTTTTTTGTCTTTCTTATGTAACGTGGTGTAATATTGATGAAACAGGGTATGATGGATGAAGGCTCAGTAGGGGATGTGAGTAGGATTGATGAAGCTGATGCTGCTCACCTCCAATTCAAGAATGTAGAGCAATCTTTTAAACCAGAGAACTGTGAGATCCGGGAAATCAAAGAGGTGCGGGTTCAAAGAGATGCCGGTTCTCCTGATTGCACGTATGGTGTAATAGCAGAATTTTTAGATGCTAAGCCTGTGGACCATATAGAAAATGCACCACATTCTAGCCGGCTGAATACAAATAATGTGGGCGACGTTGTTGAGGAGTTGACTGTTAAAACTTGTGAGGGATCGAGCATGGCCATAGTTGGTAGACCAAGTAGTAGAGCTAGATTAGAGATGAATCGCAGTCAGTTTCTGCAACGCTTTCCTCTAGATGGCGATTTACCTGGTAGCAGTTCTATGAGTAAGAAGGAAATTGACAGGGGAACACCAAGTATCTGGAGAAATGCAGGCAAAATGTCTTTGCCTGAGACTTCGACTGGACACCTGGCCATTACTGTTAATGGTGAAGCTAATGAACATTTGACAAATGTTGAACGAAATCCTGTACCTGTAGAGGCATTGTCGCACGAAGGCATCAAGACAAAGATTTTGTCGCAGTCTGGGTTTTCTCAATTTTTCGTTAGAAAAACATTGAAAGGCAAGGGAGTCACATTCAGAGGCCCGCCACACAATAAGTCTAAAGCTAGCAATATGGATCGGCAAACTCTAGCTAGTTCTGGTAGCCCTTTAGTAATATCAAATACTTCAGCAAAGGTTTCTAGCAGCATCCCTTTGGCAGCTTATGATGGTTTTCCGTGCTTGCCTTCCAAAGCCAGTAAACCATCATCTTGTGCTAACCCTTCAGATATACATAGAGGTTGTGGAGGTGAAGGTTTAAGTCTGAGAGAATGGCTGAAATCGGAGCGGCAGGAAGTTAATAAAGCAGAATGTATGTATATCTTTAGGCAGATCGTGGATCATGTGGATTGTTTTCATTCTCAAGGAGTTGTTTTATGTGACCTAAGGCCATCCTCATTCAAAATTTTCAAGGACAATGCAGTCAAGTATGTGGGTTCAGGTTTTCAACAAGAGTCGTTTGACAGCAATATGAGCAAAGATACTTTAAGTCAACTCGAAAACCCTCTGGTTAGAAGGCGGTCAGGAGATACTTCTATTCCCTGTACCCCTGCAAAGAAGCAGAAATCAAGTGGACCAAGCTCTAGACAGTGGCCTATGTTCCAACGAGCCGGTGGCGTGAATATCCAAACTGAAAATGGTGATGGCGCAATACAGGAGTTTCATTTCAGATCTAGTCAACCTCATTGTAGTACAGCTACCCGTCCTTTTACTTCAATGAGTGAGCAGTTGGAAGGGAAATGGTATGCGAGTCCTGAGGAGCTCAGTGGTGACACTCGCTCAGCCTCTTCAAACATCTATAGTTTGGGTATTCTTCTTTATGAGGTATGGAGTAACTTTTATTAATTGCACTTGTGGTATGATATTTTTGTTGTAGCTTTTTGCCTGCAATTGTAAATATGTATATCCATGAGTTGAAATATGAAACCGCATAGCCCTTACCGCGAACATACAACTATATGTTTTCCCGTGGGATAATGTGTTTAACTATTGTAGCTTTGTAAACTGGGCCATAGCATGTGTGGGTCATGTTTGGCTTCTCTGGTCTTACACTAGCTGACTAGCATATCAATTCGTAAAATTTTGGAATAAGTGTCATGGCTCCAGTTTGCATTTGACTTATGTTGATAGGCAATGTGGTCTGAATAACAAGTGCACAACTAGGCTTCATTGTATAGATTTAAATAGTGTAGCATGTTCATTATTGTTATGCTAACAATGAAGTTTCTTATTGACAGTGCTGTTGTGTTGTCTGCATGGCTCTTAGGTTAATATATTTTGTGATTCGACTGGTCCTTGGTCAAAACATAATATTCTCATTGATATTCTAATCTTGGGGTTTTCCATCAGTTGCTTAGTCAATTTCAATGTGAAAGAGCTCGTGAGGCTGCAATGTCTGACATCCGAGACCGAATTCTTCCTCCCAAATTTCTGACGGAGAATCCAAAGGAAGCGGGGTTTTGTCTTTGGTTACTTCATCCAGAATCTTCATGCCGACCATCAACCAGGCAATGCAAACGCTTTAGCTACAATAAACTTCAAATGATAGAAAGCACGTTATCAAACTTTTGTATGCTTGTTTCTGTTGACTGTTTAGGCTATAAATCCCTAGTGGGGCTATTGGAAGATAATCTTGTTATATATCACACATGAAATGTACATATGCACCAAATGTGGAGGTTTTGTTCTCCTAGATGTAAACTAGGGAAGATTGTCTCGCTAACCGTTTCAGATAGGATAGTTAGGTTCTACTCTGAAAAATATAGTCTTTGTAGTAACCGAGCTCCCCTTATGTTTTGATAGTCTCCTTCCTGTCATGATTTATTCGTCGAGATTTTGAGTTGGCTTTATCCCTAAATAAGTTTGATGTTGTTCTGTATCAGGGACATCTTACAATCTGAAGTGGTCAATGATATCCCGAATTTGTATGCTGAAGGCTTATCTTTATCCATTGAACAAGAGGACACGGAGTCTGAACTGTTGCAGCATTTCCTTTTTTTATCCCAAGAGAAAAGGCAGAAGCATGCTGGGAAGTTAATGGAAGAAATTGGGTCCTTAGAAGCAGATATCGAAGAAATTGTCAAGAGACGTTGTGCCATAAGGCCTCTGTCTCTGGAAGAAGCCTCTAGCTCATCTCCTGCTTCTAGTGTACCTGAAATGAGACTAATCAGGAACATGAATCAGCTTGAAAGCGCTTATTTCGCAGCAAGTATAGATGCCCATCTCCCTGAAGCACGTTATAGGTTACGCCCGGATAGAGATCTGCTAAGAAATTGTGATAATACTGTAGCAGAAGTAGAAAACAGCGAGACTTGGAGCTCAGATGATCGTATTGGAGCGTTCTTTGATGGATTATGCAAATATGCTCGATATAGTAAGTTTGAAACTCGGGCTGTGCTGAGGACCAGCGAGTTGAACAGCACTTCAAATGTGATTTGTTCTCTGGGTTTCGATCGGGACGAGGATTATTTTGCTACCGCTGGTGTGTCTAAGAAAATTAAGATATTTGAATTCAATTCCCTATTCAACGAATCTGTCGACATTCATTATCCAGCCGTAGAAATGCCAAATAGATCAAAGCTTAGCGGTGTTTGCTGGAACAACTACATCAGGAACTACCTAGCTTCGTCTGATTATGATGGTATTGTCAAGGTATATGAACCTTTGAAGATATATATAGATTGGTTATTCACTTAATTGCCCCTTTATTTCTTTCGCTCTAATGAATACAAATGTATTATGATGGATCCAGTTATGGGATGTGACAACTGGACAGGCCATTTCACATTTCATAGAGCACGAGAAGAGGGCTTGGTCTGTTGACTTCTCTGACGCTTGTCCGACAAAATTAGCCAGTGGAAGCGATGATTGTTCTGTGAAGCTATGGAACATCAATGAGGCATGCTTTTCTATATCTTTACATGCATAGGCACATTATGCTGGATTCTGTCGTCTAATAGCTACTCCTACTGAGATATCTGGCATATATACACCTGAATTATTAGCACTTTGGATAATACTGTTATGTTGTTACGCTTGTATTTCAGCTTTGTTGCTAATAGACAATCTTCTTGCATGGCTGTGCAGAGGAACTGTTTAGGAACAATCAGGAACATAGCAAACGTGTGTTGTGTGCAATTTTCTCCGCAGTCCTCTCATTTGCTAGCCTTTGGATCATCAGATTTCAGAACATACTGCTACGATCTGCGAAATTTAAGAACTCCTTGGTGCATACTGTCAGGACACAACAAAGCAGTTAGCTACGCAAAATTCTTGGATAATGAAACCCTTGTCACAGCATCAACTGATAACACGTTAAAGCTTTGGGATCTTAAGAAAACCACTCACGGTGGCCTCTCCACAAATGCTTGCAGCTTAACTTTTGGTGGCCATACAAATGAGAAGGTAGCTAATGCTGAAACTCAATTTTAAGTCAACCCTTGTAATGTTTCGCTTTCTTCGTCGTGGTTGATTTGTCTTTTCCTGCCTTTTTCAGAACTTTGTTGGTTTGTCTACTTCCGATGGATATATAGCTTGTGGCTCTGAGACAAATGAGGTATGCTCCTACAGACTTGGGAATACGTTGATATTCCTATAGAACTTTGTGTTCCGAATATCCCTTTCTATTATCCCTTAACAAGCATTGCCACCGATTGAAAGTTTGATTCTCAACTTAATTAGTAGCTCCAGAGTTACTTTTTCTCGATGCAAAAATTTACAGTTCCATAATTCTGTCTATTTCTACGTAACGGAGGAACTAATCCGTTGCTACTAAAAATAGTAATATAACTAGCAGGTCATAAGGACAGATGATAGAAAAACCTAGGTGAATGAAAATAATTTTGTATTTTGTTCTGTAGTGATCTCTCTGATTGAGAAAAATGGTGTTCCTTTTTTTGCTCAGGTTTATGCCTATCATCGGTCTCTTCCTATGCCCATTACCTCGTACAAGTTTGGTTCTATTGATCCTATATCAGGCAAGGAGATTGAGGAGGACAATAACCTATTTGTTTCAAGTGTTTGCTGGAGAAAAAGGTCGAATATGGTTGTTTCAGCTAGCTCAAATGGGTCTATCAAAGTTCTACAGTTAGTCTGAATCATATATACATACAGAAGAAGCTGAGGTATCAACCCAAGTTCCTATAATGGTATTGCGGAATAAGGTTGAGTATGAACAAGCTTCAACACCCAAGAGATATGATCAAGACTTCAATCTAACGTACAGTGTTGGATTATTATAAGATAGTTATCTATTTTCTGCTGGAGTTTGACCCCCAAAAAAGGGTATGGGAATGAGACAGAAGAGCTACATACTTGCGTTGATCAATAGTTGTGGGTTGATCAGCGGTTAGGGTTATACCGCTGATGGGTATACGTAGTAAGGTAAAAGACCTACTTTTGGTGGTGTTCTAAGGTTTTATTTTTTATTTTTTGGCTCCTAAAATAAGATCCCACTTTGTGATGTAAATTTGCTCGCCTATAGTTCTAAGGTAAAAGACCATATCCTGATGTATATATAGTTTATATGAGCTTTAGTCCTACAGATGAATCTCCTCCTCCAAGAAAAGGTTTTTTTTTTTTTTTTTTTGTGAAATGTTTTTGTTTGGATTTTGTAATTGTCTAAATTTTTTGGTTCCACAAAATTTTACTCGAGTTCAGTTCAACAAGAAACCTCCGAAACATTTAAATGAGGTATATGTATATGAGCGAACTCAATTGAGTTGTGATTCTTCAATTACATGGGTTGTTATTGACAAAACTAATCTTTAAATGCTTTAAAGTTGCACATAGTATATGATTGATCGAGCATGATAAACAAATAATCAGACATTCTCTACAAAAAAGAGGACGACATTACTAAGTCTTAATGGGCCATTAAGGGGCCCATACTCATTACAAAACCATCGCCGTCGTAATCCCAGTAACCAAACAACTCTTTATCGCCGGGTAAGCTTCCATTTTCTAAGCTATTCGATCTCGTTTCATGTCGATCTATTTCTAGTCAAGCTATTCTATTCTTCAGGGTTTTTGGGTCGAGGAGAATAAGTTAAGACATGCGTTTGATTCTCTAAAGTTCTGAATTTGTTTTTTTTGCTTCTTAATGATCTAAAGGAAGGATTTTTATACTTATCAAATTGAGGGTTTTTGTTTTGGATGCAGAGAGGTGATTGACATATAAAAATGGCGTTTGCTAGGGCAGTGAGAAGACCAATTGGAGTCTTTTATTATAGTGCTAGTGGTAGGTTTAGTTCTGGAAATGAGTATTCTACTGTGGCAAGCAAATTGGAAAATTTGTCTCAGAACAAGAGCTCTGTATTGTCGGGATACGCAAGCCCTGTTCGTGGTTTTGGGAAGTTCTTGCGAAGTTTTAGTTCAGAGGCTCCTGTTGTAACTGACCAAATGAGCCTAATTAAGCAACTGAGGGAAAGAACTAGTGCTCCCATTAAAGATGTTAAGGCTTCTTTAGTTCAATGTAATTGGGACCTTGGTAAGAATTGGGTTGAGGTGTTTTTGCTGCAGGTGCTTTCTGTTTTCTTGTGTTCTAAACATGGGTTTTTTTCGGATTTGACACAGAGGCTGCTCAGAAGGATTTGAGAAAGAGAGGGAAAGTATTGGCTTCGAAGAAGTCGTCACGGACAGCTGCGGAGGGAATGCTTGCGGTTGCTCAAAATGAGGGAAATGTTGCTGTTATTGAACTTAATTGTGAGACAGACTTTGTTGCTAGAAACGAGATTTTCCAGTACTTGGTTAGTGCTTTTATAATTTCATATGGGTTGCTTTATTGTTGCTGAATGATGAGGTTTTCGTTTATTTTGTACTGTTTATTTCTTCTAAAATCGACATGTCTTGCAGGCTTTAGCTATGGCTAAACATGCTTTGCTGGTTGAAAGCGGTTCTCAGCAAGTTTCTGGTGTCTTCCCCTTTGGGCCTGAGCTTTTTGAGGTGAGGTGTTTCATGTACTAACTGGTTTCCTTTTGTGTCCTTAAACATTGTGGATCTATGTTGTTTTCTGTTGCACCATCTGAGATGTTGATATCTAATTTTCATTTCTAATCACTGTAATGGATGCTGTTCAGGAGTTTAAGCTCAATCTCGATCATCCAAAAATGAACGGTGAAACAACGGTTTCAAACGCCGTTACAGAAGTAGCTGCGATAATGGGAGAGAATGTAAAATTTAGGAGAGGTTTCTTGCTTTCGAAATCTTCAACAGGTGTCCTTTCTGCATATCTCCACACAAGTCCTCAACCTGGTACAAATTGTTCAATGAAGTTCCCGTTGTCTCTTATATCTTTTTATGATATATTCTGTGCATCTCTAACCTTTTTTTTTTTTAATATGAAAATAGGCCTGGGTCGTATAGCTGGGATTGTATCTCTCGAAGTAGAAGGTGAAAACACTCAACTAGAGGCTCTTCAGCGTGTAGGCTCAGAACTGGCTATGCATGTTGTAGCAGCAAAGCCTTTATTTTTAAATAAAGACCTTGTTTCTTCAGAAGCAATAGCAAATGAACGCGAGATTCTTAAGTCTCAGGTTATTGTCACTTCAATGTTATGAAACTGAGCTATTGTTGGAAAAGTTTGCTTATCAAATGTGGTATATGACAGGCAGAAAGTACGGGCAAGTCTCAGATGGCTATAGAGAAGATTGTGGAAGGGCGTCTCCGTAAATATTTTGAAGAAGTTGCTCTAATGGAGCAAAAGTTTATTGTTAACGATGCTATAAACATTAAGGTATGCGGATTTAGCTTATAACACCTAGTTTGCCGTATGATTATCTCTGTATTGCTTGTCATCGCTTGTTTAATGAAACTTTTGAGTTCCTATTCCACAGACACTGGTGGATAATTTGTCCAAGGAGGTGGGTTCACCTGTAAAGGTTTCCAATTTTCTGAGAGTCGAGGTTGGAGAAGGAATCGAAAGGTAAATATAACAATCACCCGTATATGTCCAGTACGACTAATCATTGTTGTAAGATTAGTAGCTTATGAATGTGTATATGTTGTTTTTTGAAGGCTTGAAGCATCTGATGAACCTGTTGCTCAAACTGCTTGAAGATAAAGAATCAAGGACATGGTGTTAGATTTACAGACCACTTTCTTTCTTTGGGTCCTTTAGAATTCATGGCTTCAGTGCCCTCTTGAGATTACAGAATCTTTCCCATAATTTTGTTGTTATAAAAACGTCAGTTTTGCCACACAATATGGCAATAAGATCAATCTTGTGATTGTACCTTAGGAAGCTATGGCAATAACCCTGTTCGTGTTCTCCTACTAAGATCATTATACAAAAAAACCTTCACTTCTCTGTCCACTTACCTTATGGATTCTGCTTGTTTCCTTTTCTTGAGAGTTGGATTTAAGGTACTCAAATATTGAAGAAGCAGTAAGTGAGGGCTTGACTCCGTGTGATTGTGGTGAATGATGCAAAGGACAGATTAGAAATAGTGAAACTGGTTCGGTCTTGAAACCATTCTTATGCTTAATAACAATCAGAAGATGTTTTAATTTCAATTATATGAACAAGTTTATCGCTCACCATACATATCAATTATGAAAGTATTTCAATTTTAAGTTTTAGACTGGATCGGTTCATCCATAATCCCCAAAGATAGATCCTCCGGTTACCAACGGTCGAAATTGACGGTTTACATAATTCAAAGACGAAACCGGTCAACTTTACCGACTATCCACAATCAACGGTCAGGATCAATGTATCTTTAATCGTACGGTTCATATCATGAAGCTGTACTGAATTACAGTACACCAGAAAACACAATAAAATACGAATCCCGTTCTCTTCTTCTACCTTTTTGATTTTCGAAAAAAGCAAAACTTTCGAAAAAGCAAAACTTTCTGATTCTCTCGAGATCATCATCACTCTTCTCTCTCTGTTCTCTTGCTCTTGGGTCAACCATGGTGTCAGAGACGACGACGAACCGACCAACAGTTAAAATCTCCAATGTTCCTCAAACCATAGTCGCCGACGAACTCCTCCGCTTCCTAGAGCTTACCCTCGGCGAAGACACAATATTCGCTCTCGAAATCCCAACAACTCGCGACAATTGGAAGCCACGAGACTTCGCGCGGGTGCAATTCACTAACCTCGAAGTCAAATCTCGTGCCCAGCTTCTCTCTTCTCAGAACAAGCTTCTTTTTAAAATCCATAACCTAAGACTCTCCGAAGCTTACGACGATATCATCCCTCGACCTGTAGATCCACGGAGAAGACTAGAAGACGTCGTTTTGACTGTTGGGTTTCCTGAGTCTGATGAAAGGAGGTTTTGTGCCCTAGAAAGATGGGAAGGAGTTAGGTGTTGGATTATGGAAGACAGGAGGAGAGTTGAGTTTTGGGTTTGGGAATGTGGTGAATGTTACAAGATTGAAGTTAGGTTTGAGGATATTGTTGAAACTCTCCGTTGCTGTGTTAATGGTGACGCTTCTGAGATTAATGCATTTCTTCTGAGGGTAAAAAAAACGTTACTTTCCCCTAAGTTTCTTATTCGTAATGTGTTTTTGTGATAATGTGAGTCTATGTTGAATTTATTTTGGAGTTCAGGTTTTGTGAAAATGATTCAAGATCGAATTTCGGGATAGATTTGGAAAATCTGGTTACTCATATGCGTTATGGAGGATGTTGATTGAAGTTTCAGCTTAGATTTGAGGCTAGGTTTCGCACACAGATGTTAAGTTACTTACAAGATTGATGCTTGATTGTTTCTTTGAATCTTCTGTGACAGCTTTATGGTTTGATCAACCTGCATGAGATTGGATTGATTTTTCTACGCTTGTGTCTTATCTTGGTCTCTTCTGATTTCTTTTGTTAACCTGTTTTTCAGTTGAAATATGGACCGAAGGTATTTAAAAGAGTAACAGGACCTCACATAGCCACAAAGATTAAATCTGATCGGTACCGTTTCTGCAAGGAGGATTTTGATTTCATGTGGATTCGCACAACTGATTTCTCTGGTTCAAAGTCAATCGGTACATCAACTTGCTTTTGTTTGGAAGTCCACAACGGCTCAACGATGTTAGACATTTTCTCGTGCTTCCCTTACTACAGAGAAGACACGTTGAGTGTAACTACTGTGGATGGGAATGCGTTTGCATCTGCATCTCAAATTGTTCCCCTTTTGAATGCTGCCAATCTGGGTTTTGAGTTTCCATATGAGATCCTTTTCCAACTCAATTCTATAGTTCACGCGCAGAAAATTAGTCTATTTGCTACGTCAGATATTGAACTGATCAACATCCTTCGTGGTTTGAGCTTGGAAACCGCATTGGTGATCCTCAAGAAACTTCACCAGCAAAGCTCTATATGTTATGATCCTGTCTCCTTTGTCAAGACTCAGATGCAATCCGTGGTTAAGAAGGTTAAGCATTCCCCTGCATCAGCTTATAAAAGATTGACCGAGCAGAACATCATGAGTTGTCAGAGAGCCTACGTTACACCCTCAAAGATTTATCTGTTGGGTCCAGAGCTTGAGACTGCCAATTATGTTGTGAAGAACTTTGCAGAGCATGTCTCAGATTTCATGAGAGTTACTTTTGTGGAAGAAGATTGGAGCAAGCTTCCAGCAAATGCTCTTTCTGTGAACTCCAAGGAAGGCTATTTTGTGAAGCCCTTTAGAACCAACATTTATAACAGGGTGTTGTCAATCCTTGGAGAAGGGATCACCGTTGGGCCTAAGAGGTTTGAGTTCTTGGCTTTTTCAGCCAGCCAACTGCGAGGAAATTCAGTCTGGATGTTTGCTTCTAACGAGAAAATAAAAGCGGAAGATATAAGAGAATGGATGGGCTGTTTCCGTAAAATCCGAAGCATTTCCAAATGTGCTGCTAGGATGGGTCAGTTGTTCAGTGCTGCGCGGCAGACACTTAGTGTCCGTGCACAAGATGTGGAGCATATTCCTGACATTGAAGTGACTACTGATGGTGCTGATTACTGCTTCTCGGATGGCATCGGGAAAATTTCATTGGCATTTGCTAAGCAAGTTGCTCAGAAGTGTGGACTGAGTCATGTCCCTTCTGCATTTCAAATTCGATACGGTGGCTACAAAGGTGTGATTGCCGTTGACCGCAGTTCCTTCAGAAAGATGTCTCTGCGTGATAGTATGCTAAAGTTTGACTCGAACAACAGGATGCTTAACGTAACCAGATGGACAGAGTCGATGCCTTGCTTCTTAAACCGGGAGATCATTTGCCTTTTGTCGACTCTCGGAATAGAAGATGCAGTGTTTGAGGCGATGCAAGCGATGCATTTATCTATGCTGGGGAATATGCTTGAAGACCGCGATGCAGCACTTAATGTTCTGCAGAAATTGAGTGGAGAAAATTCCAAGAATCTGCTAGTTAAGATGCTGGTACAAGGATACGCACCGAGTTCAGAACCGTACCTCTCAATGATGCTTCGTGTACACCACGAGAGCCAACTTTCCGAACTAAAGAGTAGGTGCAGGATACTTGTACCGAAAGGACGGATCTTGATTGGTTGCATGGATGAAATGGGTATCCTGGAGTATGGCCAAGTGTATATTCGTGTAACCCTGACTAAAGCGGAACTGAAATCTCGCGAACAGAGCTACTTTCACAAGATTGATGAGGAAACATCTGTGGTGATTGGGAAAGTGGTCGTGACGAAAAACCCATGTCTTCACCCTGGAGACATCAGAGTTCTTGACGCAATATATGAGGTCAATTTTGAAGAAAAGGGATTTCTCGACTGCATCGTCTTTCCTCAGAAGGGAGAAAGGTATGATAAATCAATCCTTTAAAGCTATGCACCAAAACAGAAACCATATGCTTCTGATTCTTAGTCTCGGCTTAGTTGATAATTTATTTCTCCTTGGTTTTTGTTGACTCTACAGGCCACATCCAAATGAATGTTCTGGTGGTGATCTCGACGGAGACCAGTTTTTTGTTAGTTGGGATGAGAAGCTTATACCGAGCCAAATGGACCCTCCAATGGACTACGCTGGAAGCAGACCTCGTCTAATGGATCATGACGTCACCTTAGAGGTTAGTTTCTTGAAAAGGCTATGATGATGTGAAAGTTTCCTAATCTTTGGAGCAAAGCTGATTCTCTTTCTTTCACTCTGCTTTGTAGGAAATCCACAAATTTTTTGTGGATTATATGATAAGCGACACGCTTGGGGTGATCTCAACTGCACATTTGATTCATGCTGACCGTGACCCAGAAAAAGCCCGGAGCCAGAAGTGTTTAGAGTTAGCAAATCTTCACTCTAGGGCTGTTGATTTTGCGAAAACTGGAGCTCCGGCTGAGATGCCTTATGCCTTAAAGCCTAGAGAGTTCCCTGATTTCCTGGAACGGTTCGAGAAACCAACATACATCTCTGAGTCTGTGTTTGGGAAACTATACCGTGCTGTGAAAAGCTTGTTAGCACAGAGAAAGCCAGAAGCTGAGAGCGAGGACACGACGGCTTATGATGCAACACTTAAAGAAGCTGGCTTTGAGAGCTTTGTAGAGACAGCGAAAGCCCATAGAGACATGTATGCTGAGAAACTGACCTCGTTGATGACATACTACGGAGCTGTTACTGAAGAAGAGATTCTCACAGGCATTTTGAAAACCAAGGAAATGTATCTGGCGAGAGATAACCGGAGGTATGGTGATATGAAGGATAGAATCACGTTGTCTGTGAAGGATTTGCAGAGAGAGGCCATGGGTTGGTTCGAGAAAAGCTGCGAGGAGGAACAACAGAGGAAGAAGCTAGCTTCGGCTTGGTACTACGTAATATACAACCCGAGCCAGCTAGATGAAAAGTTGAAATTCTTGAGTTTTCCATGGATCGTAGGTGACATTTTGCTGGGAATTAAGGCTGAAAATACACAGAGGCAGAGCGTTGAGGAGCAAACAAGTGGACTTGTATCCATTTGATTACCCTATCCCTATCCCTATCTATCACTTGTTGGTGTTGTTTAATTACTAGTTAAAGACAATTGAGACCAGCAATAGAACGTCGCTTGTATATGCGTCACAATTATCTTGATTAGCAAGACTTTGACTTATTATATTATGTGTCATTTTGCAATTTTAAATGTGAAATTACCAAAATGGGAGATTAAATTGGTACATTGCCATGATTTATTGGTGCCGTTGACAAAAATATTATTGATGCAAAATTTACAAACAATTTAAGTTCTTTCAAGTAAAATAAGATAAAGTCTTGTGGATGTAATCTATAACTATGGCACAAGTAACAGGACAAATCTCCCACACTCACTTTCATCTGGCATACATAATAAGACAGAAGCTGCTTTGTTAAATAGAACAGGTTAACTACAAAACAAACACTCTTAAGAATCAAACCAAATGGCAGTAGCCTTTATTAAGACCCTGTTCGTTTGTGCATTTAGATACTGCATCTAGATACTGTATCTAGATACCACATCTAGATATTGCATGCAGATGTCGTTCGTTTCTGTTTTTCATTTCTGCATCTAAATATTGCATTTAGATGCAGTTATGTTTGTTTGTGTATTTTAAATTAACATTTAGATGCACTTAAAATCAAATGACCAAAAATGACATATCTTTATGCTAGGATTTAAAAACAAAGTTGAACCTATTTTTTGTTGATTCTAATAACAGTTTTTTCCGAAAATTTTACGGGTTTTCAGAAATTTTACGATTTTTCAGAAATTTTACGGTTTTTCAGAAATTTTACGCTTTTTCGGAAGTTTTACAATTTTTCGGAAAATTTTTACGGTTTTTCTTAAATTTTGCGTTTTTCGGAACTTTTGCGGTTTTTCGGAAATTTTTCGATTTTTCAGAAATTTTACGGTTTTTCGGAAAATTTACAGTTTTTCGAAAAATTTACGGTTTTTCAGAAAATTTATGATTTTTCAGAAAATTTGCGATTTTTCGGAAATTTTGCGGGTTTTCAGAAATTTTGCAGGTTTTCAGAAATTTTGCGGGTTTTCAGAAATTTAACGGTTTTTTGGAAATTTTACGATTTTTCGGAAATTTTACGGATTTCCAGAAATTTTGCGGTTTTTCGGAAATTTTACGGTTTTTCGAAAATTTTACGTTTTTCGAAATTACGATTATTCAGAAATTTTATGGTTTTCCGAAATTTTACGGGTTTCCGGAAATTTTACAATTTTTGAAATTTTACAGTTTTTCGGAAATTTTACGGTTTTCCAGAATAACATATTGAATCTGCATCTAGATGCAATTATAAAGGGAAAAAATGTTTAAAAAACCACCCAATTTTCAAAAATAACCAATTTTGTGTGTGAACTTTTACGACCACATTTTAACATACGAACTCCTGTTGACTACGAAACAAAATCTCAACTTACTTTGACTTTGCCGATCTAGACACTCTGTTAAGTGAGTTAACAGAGCAAATTGCCGATGTTACTAAGCGTTAATGTGCAGTTAAATCTAAACGATGCGTTTAGCAAACACACTTTAAAACACAATTTTGTTCATAGAAATCCCAAATCTTGAAGAACACAAAACACTCGACTCTAACCCTAACCCGAAAATCAATACTTCCAATCTCCAATTTCATCATCTCCGACACAATCCGAAGCAATGTCTGATGTTGAATGTCGATGGATTCCTTCGAAATGTCATTGTGGAATGGATGTAACCATTTTCAGTTCAAAAACTCAAGACAATCCTGGGCGCCCATTCTTCAGATCTATTAGTAAACGAGAGATGAACTCACAGGCGAATAAAAGAGATGTAAGTGTCGATTTGATTATGTGTATTCGATTTCTTCTTTTAAATTAATTTGGTTTTTTTTTTCTAATTGGAATCGCGAAATAGAATCACTAATTTAAGTGGGTTGAAGATGCTTTCTTTGAGGAACTTAGTGATGGAAAACACGAGTATGAGGAGATGAAGAAGATGATCCATGTGCTTAATCGACATGTTCAAGAGAGCAAAAGACAAATTTGGATGTTGAAATTGATGGGTTTAGTCGGTTTGGTTGGTTTGGGTGTATTTGTTTTTGTGAAATCAAATACAAAGTAGTCTGTTTGGTTTGTTGTATTTGTGTGTTTGTGAGACTAGTGTAATGAAATCTATCAATGTTCTTGTGAGACTAGTGTAATGAAATCAATCGATGTTTTAGGCCATATATGTTGTTTATTAAGCTGGATAGTGAGACTATACAAAACCTGGAAAAAACCTGCAAAAAAACCAAATACACCCAAACCTAAACCTGCAAAACCAAAACAGACACATATTATGGAACACAAGTGATTTTAAAACCTGCAATTGATCATAAATACATCCAACACAATTCTTACAAAGGTTTTGAATGTCAAAGCATAAACCATGAGAGACAAAACAGAAAATAAAAACACGAATGTTTTGTTTAAAACTAAGAAACACAAAACAAAAAAGATCATGACACATACAAAACAGAAACAACACATCTAGATGCCAAACCATGATGCCCAACCGTGTGCTTGAGAAGCTTGTGATTGTTGAGCTTGGCCTTGAGAAGCTTGTGACTGTTGAGCTTGGCCTTGAGAAGCTTGTGGACCTTGTGCTTGAGAAGCTTGTGACTGTTGAGCTTGGCCTTGAGAAGCTTGTGGACCTTGTGCTTGAGAAGCTTGTGAAACCAATCCTTGAGACGCTTGTTAACCTAATCTTGTGAAGATTGGCCTTTTCCAAATAAAGAAACTCTTGGTGCCTGATATAAAATAGACAATTAGCAAGTAAACAAATAACATAACTCCAATGGCAAACAATAAACAAAGTACACTTACTGGTTCTTTCCTTGGACGGCTTGGTTTTCTTGGTGGTTGACTCTCAACCCTCGACCTCTTATAACTGGCCTTGTTATGACCTTCTTCTCTACAGTTTGAGCAAGTCATGATTCTATCAACCCGTGACAATCTAGTCTGTGAAGAGGTTGTCTCATTTCTTCCTTTTCTCCTTGCATGATTGCATGGTCTCCCACAATTATCCTTTCTCTATGGTGGTGGTAAGACCCCTAATCTATTCATTCTTGGCCACAACAATTCACCTTGAACTGGCGCAATTCCGTCCTCATAAGTCAATCTCCACGTCTCAGTTGTGTACTAATGAACTACATAATCTTCAACTTTCTGTTTTTTTCCCTATGATCACACACGCTGCATGTATACATGGTATACCAGTCATTTGCCATTTTCTGCAACCACATGTCACTGCATTCATATCAATCCGATAGGTGACCCTTTCATGGTTTACCTCATGCAGATTGTGTCTCGACACGTCTCTCCTGCAAAACTGTGAGCCCTTTATCATTTTTTCAATCTCAGCATGTGCTCTAGTAGTGAGCCCTTTTATCATTTTTTATTTCTGTTTCTTTAAAGCTCACAGAGTGAAAACATTTGGGTTTTGAAATCGATGGAAAAGTCACATTTCTTATAACACATTGGTATTATTGTATGAGGCAGACAATTGTTGAGAGTCCTGTCATTTTTGCATATCGTAGACAATTGCTGAGCACTATTAAAAACAATTAATACTAGGGCATGTGACATATATGATACCAGTTCTTTACAATGGAACGATTAGCTGTAAACATTTCTTCTGTAGCTAGTACATCGAGACAAGCACGCGTGCAAACAATTGTAAACGAGTTTAGTGCCAAGATGAAGATGGAATGCTTATATAGGAAAACTCAAGTTGTTTCCTCTAGGGCACTAAATGGTATTTGTTACAAAGGTGAAGCTGCTAAAAATAGGAAAGAAGTTGAGCGATTAGTTGCATTTGCAGCCTTTCTCTCCCTGTTAGGTAAGCAATTATATTATTAATAAATAAACAAGAACAAATGATATTTCTGTTTGGGACATTGATCATTGATCATTTCTTTTTTTTTTTTTTTGTATGTTTTAGTTTTGTTTGAGCAATGAATACCTTTATTTGTTACAGATGATCCTACATATACTATATCGCTTTCTGATGTTATCAAGTTCAAATTTAATGTTGGTGCTGCCTTTTATGAGAACAAGAACATCACAAATACTCGTTTCACCGACAACAAGCTCAAGACTATCCCTTTTAATAGTGATGTGATGCCTCTTAATCAGCAGGCCTCGCCGATAGAGCAAAGGAATTCCATAGTCTTAGTCAATAAAACATTGCCTTGATCAGTAAACTTTTGGAGTAAAAATATAGAGGGGGAAGGGGATTCTGAAATCTTGGTTAACAAGAAGAAGCAAAATTTGGTAAATGCACTGCCTCATATAGAGAAGCAAGGTGGTCACGGAGTCTCCTGATGATTCGACCTCTTGTAAAAAGCGATCAAAGAACAAGATGGGAAAACAAGAAATTGCGAGCTGAAAACAAGTAAGATGTACTACCTCACTTCTTTCCTTGAGAGATGGTCCATCAATATCACCTTCACTGATATCATTTCGGAATATTTAACACTGAAATTTTAACTTTGGCAGGATTGTATGACTTAAGAAAAGATAGTAACCAAGTACATAATTGGTGAATATTAGGTATGGAATTGAAATTTTCTGTGTTGCCTGAGATTGTAACTGTTATTAGCTCACTAGTCTAAAAATACCCATGTCATGTCTTTTGTCTTTTGTTGTACTTTATTTTTCATGTATTTGTCTTTAGTATCTGAACCTAACTTATAATCAAACCTCGTCATCGCCGCAGTCTCATGACCAATCCATATGTTGCTGCTTGCGCTTCTTAACCTATTAATTGTTGATGGAAGATTTGGAGAATTCCCTTCTCCCTCAGGATTAATTTCAAACATTTGACTTTTTCTACTTGAAAAGCTAATTTCTATTGAATTACTATCATTGTTAAAACTGATGTCACATGTTGCCTGAAAAAAAAACTCATTAAGGTTAATCAAAATCATGTGTGTTTTGTTAGTATTATCGCAGTAGCGACTTTGGAGAATGCAATCCTTTTTGTTAGATATCAAATGAATTTACATATAAGTCATGGAAACTTAAAGTGCGATAAGGAACACCTTAATGAGAACCTCCAGAATGAACTTCGCTTGGTCATGATTGCGTCTAACCTGATGATAATATCCCATGTATTCATAAACCAACCGAAAACCAAAACGAACATCTAACATATAATTAACAGCGGAAAAAAAATAGTAAGGGGCCGACTGGTAACGACAATGACTTTTGGTTGTAGATAGACAATATTACACAATATTTATGTCTAGAATCATCTACAAAATCAACGAAAAGTTAGAGATTCTTTCGACCAAAACGGAAAGCATAGATTGTTTCTGTAATTTTTTTTTCCCATATTAGTTAACCATGTTGTTCATTATTATGTGAATAAATGTTGACTTGTTCGTAATTACAGTCGCTATTCCGCCAGTCACCAACCATAGCCAAACCTTCTATTGGCAAGACTTTATCTATATGATAACTTGTTAGTCATGTTTATATGATTTCAGTGAAATACACAGCAGAGGGCAAGAAGTTGAAGGAAGCCAAAATCGACAATTTGCAAGGTTCATAATTATCTTCCGGGTCTTGAGTAAGAGATATAAGATATATATTTATCATCCATAACGTAAAAAGAAAACACTTGAGCCTCAAAATGCGGGAGTCTAATGTTGATACATACATGAACATTAAAGTACAACAAAGCACAAATACATGAACAATAAACGACGACAAAAAGGATACCTTGTTAGGAGACCAAAATTACCTTGGTTAGCATCCAAGACACCGTGAACACCTTGCTTTTCTATATGAAAAAACTCTTACACAAATAAAGAAAAACTAACAAGTTAAGCTGCACATCAAAAGTTATTAAAAAGATGATACAAAAATCTAGAACGGACCAATTAAAATTAACATTAGAGAGAGTTCAAGTTGACATTAACAAATTGAACTCTATATTCAACGCAACAAAACTCAGACAAACACATCATTATTAATTGGAGAATCTTATGTAATAATAGCTGAAGAGAGTCTTTACATGTTTAACACCTAAACACATCTTTATTTGTGTTACATAATAGATTTTGATTGAAAGTAAAAAATAAATGAGAATCTTTTCATCTCGTATTTTTGTAACATTTCAGATATCTCAATTGTTAGAACTTCTACGTACTAAGCATATTAGTTCATCTACTATCTACTATAGTTTAAATGTCTCTCAACGTCTTAAGTCCTAATTGGTAGGCTGGTCTGGGCATTCGGGTATTCAATTCAGTTCCGGGTACCCGAATTATTAGAAAAAAACTAAAAACTGATTAAATTTGAATAAAATTTAGTTAAATTTTAAAAAATATAAATAAGAACTTGCAGATATATTGATTATTTTGAGTATTTTGGTTATTTCGATCTAAAAATTATTGATATCTTTGGGTTTATGATTGTAATTTTTGATAATTAAGTTATATCAAGTCTAAATATAATTAATATTTTGGGTATATAATTATATTTCGGGTATTTCGGGTACCCATTCGGTTCTCGATTCGGTACGGGTTCGGTTCCGGTTCTAAAATTTAAGATTCTTTCGGTTTTTTTGTCGATTTCCGTTTAGTTTTGGTTCGGTTCTGGTTCCTTTCTTTTCGGTTTGGTTTCGGTTCGGTCCATTTGGTTCGGATATTTTACCAGGACTAGATAAGCATATTTTAGGAAAAATAAATTAGGAGGAATGTGTTGTTACTCTTTATTCTTCAAATCTTTTACCATTTTGTTTTATCAACAGTGAATCTTCATTTCATAAGGATATGGGCTTTAAGCCCAGCTTGATTACAACAGCCGGAAAATAAAACAGATAATCAGTATAACAGCTTGACTCATATTCGATACAGTCCCATTTTGGAGGCCCAACAAACATCAAGCAACGAGTTAGGGCACACGGTCCGTTGAAACACAGAGTTCGCCCTAGAATTCGCGAGGTGGCAGCTCTCGGTGTCCTCTGCCGGCGGGAGAGGACGGCGAAGAGGCGGGAGACTCTGGGTAGTTCGCGGATCTACATCCAGAAAGGGTAGCTGGCCGGGGAACATCATCTTTGGCGGTGGAGCACCGCATGGTTCTCCGGCTCACGGAGCCGGGAAGGTTGAAAACAGAGTCCGAGACATTGGAATTTATGAGCGATTTAAAGAGACTCGTGAAGAAGAAAACCCTAGCATGTGAGAAGAACGGCTCCGAGAAATGGGATCTAAGGTCAGCGACCGAGATCTGAGCAGCTTCTGAAGCATGCGAGTGGAGGAGACCGTCACGGTTTGTGTATGAAATGAAGGAATCAATGAACAGCACAAGGATTAACCGCGAAGAAGCAGATATTATAGGACTGATTAGTGGGTTAAATAACTCAATAAATCAGTGCGATAATCTCTACTTCTTCGCCGTTAATCATCGTGCTCTCACATTCCTCATGCCATGGCCGTCACTATTATTTCATACATGGATTTGCTTTATGTTTTTTTGTGGTGTGAAAAGAGAGTCTTGAGGTCTTATATAAGAAGAATCAAGGATAAGAGATAAGGATGTGAGAATCCAAATAATATAAATTTAAACATTCAATGCCTCAAATTAGGTATATTTAGGATAAGAAGAACATCTGACAAAATCTGAAAATCCACACATACTTTTTTTTTTCCTTTTAATACCATTTTAAAGTTAAAAATTGTTTGAATAGATTGTTTTGAAAACTTATTAATGAATAAAATTAGGTTATTCTATTTTTTCCCCTTTATGTTTATTTTCATCTTTCCAACGTTGTGACTCGTTTTCACTTTCACTTTCACTTTCACTTTCTAGGATTTGTAAATTTCATTTTCACTTATCCAGCAGTCGAACCCTAAAAGCTTCTATGGCCATGTACAGACCCAACTCTTTCTCCATTTGAGTCTCTCTCGCCACCTCCGTCTTTGTCCATGTCTCACGCTTGTCGGCCACAAGTCGTTGCTTGCATGCCGTTTGCGTTTTCTCCTCCTACAGGTAAATATCTATCGCCTTTATTCCTCTTTGTCGCTTCGAATTATAGGTCTTCATCTTTCTCTCTGGGCAGATATATCTCAGTTTCACATTATCTGTAAAAGTTATATTGTAGAATGAGTTCGTAAAGAACTTGCACATGATCAGTCTTTAAAACTCTTCAATTTCCATTGTTCATCGTTGTTTTCATGCTTTACTTTGCTTTTGATTGCGCCTATTCAACAAAGTTTTGTGTCGTTTTTGCAGGAGTTTGGAGATCTTGATGCATAAGAGTGACATAAATTGCCATGTGTATGAAACTGGATTTGAATGTTTTTCTCATACTCTGAGGTTTAGGTCTACTGAAAGAATCTTTAATTACTTCCCCGAATACGTCTGCAAACCAGAAATCTTCAGGGCAAGATGTTGCCAATCTACGAATTGGCTTGTGTATAGTAAGTAACTGAGTATAAATGATGGCATTTAAGAAGGAAAGTTGTTATAGTGACAAAGATTTATATAAATCTTCCGTAAGCAAGATTTCAGTGTTAGTTGGATGTAGTTATTAGTATAGTTATTGGCTTTTATAATCCAAAAATCCAATCATATCGTCCATTTAAGTTTTATAGGATTTTGTTTTCCCAACTAGCTAGGAAAACCAGTTCTTACTTTACGGTTTCCATTTTATTTGAAAAAAAAACAGAACTTAAGAGTTCCAATAATCTCTTCTTCACGAAATCTTGTATCTACCCTCTGTTTTCTCTGTTTCTTTAGAGGATACACAAATTCTAGCGTTAGTTTGACTTTTGTTTTCGGGTGTTGGGAAACAAAAGAGTTGCGGTTGTATCCTGAGATTGTGATTGCATCAAGCCGTCACACTACAGGGAATTAAAGAATTAAGGAAAAAGATTTGAAGTCTTGACTCCGCAAATCGTTTATCCGTTCATCAAATATTGGTATCAATGTGTCAGGTAATTTGTTTATTATCATTAAATAAATATGAATTATACAGTTTGTCATACCGTAGAAATCTGGGTTCTACAACGAGTTCCGAATAGAGAAACTAAGAGAGGAAACTAAAGAGTGAGAGTACAAATCGTTGAGGACTGGAACCTTAACAATTGGTCGTTTGTAAGCTCCGACGAATCTAACACGATGGGAATCATTGAAGTTCTAATTTATTTTTACTTGTTTTGAGAATGACTTGCAGCCATAGATGGAATGGATGGAGCAATACTTTGCTCGAGACGGTGAGATTTCAAGGAAGATCAGAAACTAGCTATGGCTTGGGGGTGGGGGTTCATCCATGGTGATGCAGAAGCTTGGCTTGTTGACGCAGACCCTTTCGAAACCTGGGAATCGTTGAAGACGGAGATGTTTTCGTTTTTCTTCAACGCTCAAACACCACCGGCAAGGACTCTCTCTCGTAGAAGATTTAAGTGTGACAGGAGAATAGGAGATGAGGCTGTAGAAGTTCCAATCTTCCCCGAAAACAAGCCGGAGGAGCTTCAAAGCAAAAATCTTTGTATCACACCAGAAATCAAGCAAAAGATTCTTGACTTTTGAAGACGCTACGCTCAGGAGACAGTGGTTCATATCTGATGCTTGTGGAAAGATAGGAGACACCACAGAATGAAGAAGACAAGTTATTTTCCAAATTGTTGAATCTAAAAGTTATTTTCCACCTGTGTGCGAAGACAAGCTATTCAAAGAAGAACACATGGGTGAAGAAGAGACAATAGGGACATGTGTCAAGAAAACTTTACACACATGCCAAGTATTTGAGAAAATGGCCAAAGAGGAGGAAACAGAGAAGAGACACAAAACGATTTTGAGCAGATGCAAAAGGGTACAAGCGCCCCACAAGGAGAGAGAAAAATAGGGCAAATAAAGTAGATAAAGAGAAGCCAAAGCTTGAGAGGCAAAGGCTGCTTCATTCAACACTATATTCGGGGACACCTACATTAAGCATATTGTCTTCTCTATGATGTTTCTCTTTTATTATAGGGAGATTGCGTTTTTTGAACCAAGATTAACCATGCAAAGCAAAAATAACCCCCTATCACTGCTGAGATTGGGAAAGTTAAATTTAGGTCCTATTTCCACTTAGCCGAGAAAAGAATTACAAATTGCCACCATTATCCCATATTACCCTTGTTAAAGTTCTGAGCTTAAAAAGCAGACGTCTGTAACGTTTGCTTCAATATTCGATAATTAAAGAAATTTTTCGAAGCAAACATAAAATTATTTCTGTTTTATTAATTGGAATTATAAAGCAAACGTACGTAACGTTTGCGGGACTGACATTGAATAACAAAGCAAACATAAGTTACGTTTGCTTTGTCAATTTTAGAAAATGTAAAACATTGAAGCAAACGTAAGTTACGTTTGCTTTGTCTCTGCGCGCCGACATATAATTTACAAAGCAAACGTAAATAACATTTGCGGACCGACATTAAAGAACAAAGCAAATGTAACATACGTCTGTTTTGATAAATTTTTGGGGTTATTTTCCGCAATTCGAAAATTAATTATTATCGAAGCAAACGTAATTTACGTTTGCTTAATAAAATATTTAAAAGCAAACGTAACATATGTTTGCTTCATAAAGCGTTACTTACGTTTGCTTCGTACTTAATATATCTTAAGCAAACGTACAATCAATCTGCGCGCCGACATTAGGTTTGCTTCAAAAAGCGTTACTAACGTTTGCTTCGTACTTAATATATCATAAGCAAACGTACAATCAATATACGCGCCGACATTAGGTTTGCTTTAATATAGTTTTATTTTAAAATTCATATATCGAAATTAATATGTTAAAAATTATATTTTGGTAAACAAGCAATTTATTAAAATAGTATAATTTATGAATCGTATGTCAACAAAAATTTTCGTTGAAAGAACAAATAACTATTTTCCTAAAATTATTTGAATTAAACACGGAAGTTAGATGAATTTATACATATGAATATCTGAAGCAGATTGGTTAACACCATTTAGGTCTGCTAGTTTTTTTATTGAAAACTTCATAATTCGAAATTAATATGTTAAACATTCTATTTTGCTAAACAACCAATTTATTGAAATAGTATATTTTATGAACCATATGTCAACGAAATATTTTGCTGAAAGAAGAAATAACAATTTTCCTAAAATTATTTCAATTAAACACAGAAGTTAGATCATTTTATACATATGAATATCTGAAGCAGATTGGTTAAAACCATTTAGGTCTGTTTGGTTTTTTATTTAAAACTTCATAAATCGAAATTAATATGTTAAAAATTATATTTTGGTAACAACCAATTTATTAAAATAGTATAATTTATGAACCGTATGTCAACGAAATATTTCGTTGAAAGAAGAAATAACAATTTTCCTAAAATTATTTCAATTAAACACGGAAGTTATATCATTTTATACATATGAATATCTAAAGCAGATTGGTTAAAACAATTTAAGTCTGCTTGGTTTTTTTATTTAAAACTTCATAATTCGAAATTAATATGTTAAACATTCTGTTTTGCTAAAAAATCAATTTATTAAAATAGTATATTTATGAACCGTATGTCAACGAAATATTTCGTTGAAAGAAGAAATAATAATTTTTCTAAAATTATTTCAATTAAACACGAAAGTTAGATCATTTTATATATAGGAATATCTTAAGCAGATTGGTTAACACCATTTAGGTCTGTTTGGTTTTTTTATTTAAAACTTCATAATTCGAAATTAATATGTTTTTTGCTAAACAACCAATTTATTAAAATAGTGTATTTTATGAACCATATGTCAACAAAATATTTTAGTCCTGGATATTCGGTTTTTACGATTAATTCGGTTCGGTTCTTTCGGTTTTTCGGTTTTTTCGAAAATAAAATTTTTGCCAAATAAACCGAAATAGAAATTCGATTCGGTTCGGTTATTTCGGTTATTTCGGTTCGGTTTTTGGTTAACCGAAATAAATACCAAAAATCCAAAAATTGATTAAAAATCTGAAATAAACCGAAATAAACCCAAAATCTGAAACAAATACATTGCAATCACAGTCTCAAAACATAAAAACCATTCCAAATGTTCATTCATACCAAACACATCATAAAAATACAGTCTAAAAACACATCATAATTTGATTCATATTAAAGGCAATCACGAAAATTAAAGCTTTCTCTGCTTCTTCAATTGTACTCATTGTTACAAACCCAAATCCACGACTTTGGTTAGTGTCCCTATTGTATATAACCTGCACAAAACCAGATTTTAAAGCAGACCCATGAAACAAAGTCATTCCTTTAAGGCAAATCAAACTATAAAACAAGATTTCAAAGCAGACCCATGAAACAAAATCATTCCTTTAAGACAAATCAAACTATAAAACCAGATTTCAGCCACATAGTTTCAGCAGGACATAGTTAAAGCTTGTACACATAGTTTCAGCTACGTTTAGCAAGTTCAAAAATAATACACTGTCATCTCAATCTAGCTAGCTATGTTACTTTTAAACAAAACAAAATGTAAGTTCTTGTCAAACGTTTAGCAGCTGTGTAAAATAGATAAACTAAAAAAACTGTGTTATGAAGAGATCAAAAATAATATATGATACTGCTAAGTCCTATAACAAAAAATATAACAAGATTAGAGAGGAGATACATACCAAATCATTGACTTTATGTAGCTGAATTCCTAGAATCATAAGAACGCTAATTGCAGAATTGATGAATCATAAGAACGCTAATTGCAAACCCAAATTTCAACAACTCCCGAGTTCCAGATTCATTCATAAACTCCAAATCAACATCATCAATAGCTAAATTCACCAAAATCTAAGAGATTCTAAGTGATAAATGAGACAGAGATATTCAAATTAACTAAGAGATTCAGATTAACTAAGCTATCATACCAATTAGCCGGAGACGACGAGACAGAGACGATGAGAAGGCCGACGAGACTGATAGTTTCTAGCCGGAGACGACGAGACAGAAATATTTTGGGAGAGAAATCGGGTGAATTTTGAGAGAGAAATTAGGTTAATTTGGGATTTTTGGACATAAGGGATCGACAAAATCATAGAATCAAAAAAACAGGTTTTGACGTTTTGTCATTTTGAATATATTCCAGAAGCAGGCCTTAAAATTAGCACAGGCCCAGTTAGATTTTTATTAAGATATAAGCCCTTAAATTGTAAATTAGAATTTCGGTTAACCGAAAAATAACCGAACGAACCGAAAACCGAAAATCAAATAAAATCTTGCCGAATGAACCGATTACTGTTGACTTCGGATAACCGAAAACCAAAAAAACCAAACCGAAACCGAAAGAACCGAAAGGACCGAATCATAAGTCCAGGCCTAAAATATTTCGTTGAAAGAAGAAGTAACAATTTTCCTAAAATTATTTCAATTAAACACGGAAGTTAGATCATTTTATACATAGGAATATCTTAAGCAGATTGGTTAAAACCATTTAGGTCTGCTTGGTTTTTTTATTTAAAACATCCTAATTCGAAATTAATATGTTAAACATTCTGTTTTGCTAAACAACCAATTTATTAAAATAGTATATTTTACTGACCGTCTTTCTTGAAAATATCTCATTCAAATAACATCCTTATATTTTCGTAAAATTATTTTAAAGTTCAACGGAAGTTAGATGAATTTATACATATGAATATCTGAAGCAGATGGGTCAACACCATTTAGGTGTGCATGGGTTTTTTATTTAAAACTTCATAATTCAAAATTAATATGTTAAATATTATATTTTGCTAAACAACCAATTTATTAAAAATATTATAATTTATGTGTCAACGAAATTTTCCGTTGGAAGAACAAATAACTATTTTCCATTAATTATTTCAAGTAAACATGAAAGTTTGATAAATATAATATTTCTCCAAAAATGGAAACGCATAGTTGTTTTTCTACGAAAGTTAGATCAATTCATATTTAGTTATAAAGAAATAGACATACGAAACAGAAAGTCAGATATCATATGACAATATAATTATATAAATGTAAGTTAATATCATATTTAAGATTCAACATGCGAAGAAAATTGAATACATAGCATTACAAGTTATCGAATAAAAGTACAAATTGATGATGCCACAAACAAAAATGACAGACCTCGGAAGTGTAGAAGTCCTTATTCCTCCCATACTCATGCCACGCTATTCCATATTTGTATAGCCACACATCCGTTGTTCTATCGCAGCCACAATCAGGCCGAACATAAGAATTTTTAAGAGGTTTCATTTCATTTGTCCCATCCCATCCGGAAGACATTTTTCCCTTACCTTGTCCCGAATTGCCTCCAAATCCTCAGCCGTTTGCGACATCATAGGATATGTTAAAGAAGACAAGATGTCGAAACCCTTGTCTCTTTCGTTACCTGTTTGACATATGATGCTTCTCTGTTCCCTTTGGTCGTAGATTTTGCCAGAAGATCGTGACCTTTGGGTTTCAGGTCATAGTAAAAAACAGAGATATCCATGGCGATAGATTACTTCAGAGTTTCCACTCTTGCAACATCGTTTCATGGATTTGTGAAACAGGATAGCCACTCTTGTGATATTGTCCCATCCACGCCACGGTGGGAAAAAAGGCACTTCTTTGAGAGATATGTGGGGTAAAAACTATGGCTCATCACATAGCCTTTTAAAATTTCTCGACACACATCTGAGATTACGAACTGCTTCAATTGAAGAAGAAGCACTACGTGCACAAATATCAACAAGAAGATGTTTGGGAAGAAGTTCAAAAGCCATTTCGGAATAGAGGAAATTTTTTGCAGAAGTCAGGTGTGATAGAAGATATCTTCAAGGTGTGTATATTCAGTCGTTACTGTCTATATTCAACTAATTGAAAGGGAACTAAATACTTTATTAAAACATTTGGATTTAATGGGAACTATTTTTAAAAAAAAATCCTATAAATTATGAACCGTGTGTCATTCAAATATCTCATTGCAATTACATGCCAAAATTTTTCCTAAAATATTTCTAATCTATAAGAAAGTTAGATCAATGTATACATATCAACATGCGAAGCAGATTTATTCAAATTATTTGCCCCTCCTTCAACATTAGATTGAAAAGTTCGAAATTCGATATTAATTTGTTAAACATTTTAAATTGCCAAACAAGTGACCTATTTTTTTAAAAACCTATAAATTATTAACCTTGTGTCATCCAAATAACTTGTGCGATATGCAAATAATATCTCCAAATTTACCAAATCTATGTATCGTTAACCTAATATTTCATCTTCGCCTTCAGTATTGTTGGACAACAAAAAAGGATACGCGATTGAGGTCACTGAGTCGTGGGTTAGAAGTGCGAAAATATATTATTATTCAAACTTAAAACCAGAGATTAAAAATCATCATGACTACATCAAAAGTAATCCTAAATTTTCCAATCGATATTTGGGATCTTAACATCGTCCAATGCACACTCAAGCAAATCCTATTGTGGCAGCAAGCAGTTCATCTCGGCCTCAGGAAACAAATATCGGTCATCGATCCATTCGTTTAGAACGGATAGTTTCCCCTTATTGTTTGCTAACTTGCGCTTCATCTCGTTAGCCTTTTCGGTCATCGCCATTTGTTCTTTGGCCATGTTCAGAACGGCGACCTGCATGTTCTTTGCCATATGAACCTCCTCCCGAAGAGCACTGATCTCTCTCGCATAGGCTTGAAGCTCCGCTTCCATGTCCCTTTCCATTGGGGCTTTCCGCTTGGTTGAGGAAGATGATGAAGAGGCCATTCTGTTAATTAAGCAAATTTTTCGGGAGTGTTTTTCTGTTTAAGTGATTGTTCGTTTGTCAAGTGGAAGATGAGATTTAATGTGTATTAACAGAGGGATATAGACGTTTTAACAGTGAGATAGAGGGGAAGTTATTCAACTTGCAACATGACGTGGGCACTAAGAGAGCAACAGTGGGAATTAAAACATTAACGTGTTGAAATTGTTAATCGGTTTAATTTTCGTATTGATTTCTGTCAAAATAATGTTCCCGATGCGGTTTATGGTGGGTGCGAAATTAATTGATTTGACATGGGAAGAAACCCGAAGGTTATCAACGAAGGGTTTGTAATAAAAAAACGGTTTAGGTTTTAGGATTATAAGAATCGGTGTAGGTTGCAATTAATGGACATTAGGCGGGTAGATTTTGAGTCACAACCACTAAATGGTTAGGCTTCATGTCCATTAATACCTCTATCGAGAACAAAATATCATCATGAATCCATTCGAATGCAGAGTATGTTAAATTTTTACTCATTAATGCATTCACCATAACCCCAAATAGTGGTTCCATTAAAATATATCACAACAACTATTTTCCCGCGTCAGGTCCATTAACTGCATCACATTCATATCTATATATGTAATGTAATATTCGTTAGACATTTGAGATAACAAATGAACTAAAAAAAGTTAATATTATTTTCTGACTATGGCTAATGATGAAAATAACGTAGGCGAGAGGATACCAACTATATATGAGTATTACATGCATTCCAAAAGGAAGGCAATAAATCCACCGAGTCCTCCACATAAACCCATCAATGTAGTCCAAGCACCATACCGTGTTGTTGCAAGTTCGGAGGAGCAAGGTGATGGTGGAGATCAATACATTCCTCGATCAACCCGTTATATTCAAATTGCAATAAAATGAAAGTGGGATCAACCAAGTACATCGCGTAATGATGGTTCGACAGTGAAAACAACCCAAGACTTTATTCGGAAAATTCTTGCAGAGCCAGCACCTTGTGATCCAGATTTTAAGGCAGTACGTTGGACTTCTGCTATCACGTATCTAACGACAGATGGTAACATTCTACAAATTTCAGTCTAACATATAACTATATTACATCCCGGATTAATTAGCTTAGATTTAAGCCTTATTGTACAGTTTATGTTTCTCCAATAATTTACAGTATTTAAAGCCGATATGAACATTTGGCTATAGTATTAAACTTACGTTAATAGTAACACGATATTTTAACACATGCCAATTATTTTGATTCAGGTTTGGCCAAGGGGATGGGGTAACCCTTTTGGACACTTTTAAATTCGATTGTTTGTACGTCGGTCAAATGGGAGAAGGTTAACAAGGTAGGTTAAGTTTTCATTATATGAGACGGTAAAGTTAAGTTTGCATACATGTATAAGCCCATCTGGTTTGTTAAGGTCGTTGCTATGATACATTCATACACTCCAAACATGCTCGGAGACGCCATGATTACTCTGAAGGATCCGAGTGGCATGATTGATACGTCAGTGCAGAGGAAAGTTTTGGAAAATACCGAATATAAACAAGTCACTGGAGTTGGTGCTGTGATGATCCTTGCAAAGGTAATAATGGAAATGTTTTTCGAGACTCCAGCGTATGTCAATTAACCCTAACATTTATGTTAATATAGGTCACTATTTGTAAGTTCTCCTTCAGTGGTCCTAGGCTACTTAACATTACTGTTAAGAAAATTGTGAAGGTAACCCTTATATAAATTCGTCTCTATATACCGAAAATCCAGTTAATTTAACTTACTCGATGTACCGTTTATCAGATAATAGGAAAGATGAAATGATTGAAAACAAGGGTGATGAAGTAGGAGATGATGAAATGGATAATGTTGATGTCGATGACAGTTCCGGACTCGGAAGATGATACAGTAAGAGATAATATACCATAATCTCTACTTATTAATTTCTTTAATTATGAGTGTATTTTTGTGATTGCGTTTTTCTTAATGGGCTTATTTACATCAGAAGGTTATTTACATGTGTTGGTATACACCGAGAAAGAGTTTTATCTATCCAGTAGATTATATCAAACATATAACCAAATCAAGCATGATCAAGTATTAACCACCAGTATTAAAAACAATTATGAACCAATCATATGCAGGCAAATCATGCTACAAAAACCTTGAATTTAGAAAACAGCCAAACTGCGACACAATTGAAATTCGAATATCAAAAAGCGTTTTCATACCCTAGAAATAAGGTCGGTTTCTATGAAAAATTACCTTATAACGATGGAGAATAATGATGGTTTGAACCCAGATATGCTCGAATCGCCGTATATAAACAAGACTGGGTGTAACTAATTGATGGAGATTCATGTTAGGATTCGTCACTTCTTTAGACGCCTCTGTCAGTTCAAACTGAGAAAGAAAAAGTGTTATTTTAATTTACCGATTCTTATTTGGGTTATTAGGTTTAGTTAAAATATCAACAATGAAATTAAGTCGGTTTAAAAAATCGATCGGTTATCTTATGGAAGCCAATGGTAGGATTTTGTAAAAGGTGTATGCTTGAAATTAAATGAATGGGTATTTCTTCAAGTTTCAACAAAAAGGTGATTCAATCAAAAAGTGGGATCGATGGTAACCGAGAAACAACACAGATTCATTCGTTATTTTAACCAACAAAAAATATAAACTCCCCACAACAGATTATTGAAAACCTACAAAATACGCAAGAACAAAAACACAAACGCAACAACATTTAACGCATAAACGTGAATCCACATTTCTCCCACTCGATATCTGGAATCATAAGACAATTCAGCTGAGATCTAAGAAATGCAGTTTCAATCTCCAGGTCGGTGCGTTCGGAGATGTAATCCAAGTCACTTTGTAGTTCATCAGAAATTTTGAATAGGGCGGCGGTCTTACCCTTCATTTTCGCCAACTTGACCTCCAGCTCGTTCGCCTCCTTCTTCTTATCCATGTGGTCTTTCAACATGTGCAGAACTGCAACGAACCTGTCTTTTTCGCCCTGAAGCTCCTCTTTTAGGGCAGAGATCTCTTTCCAAGCTTTTTCAATCTCCTCTTCCCAATCTCTTGCAACTAGGACATTCCCCTTATTTTTAAACGAACTAGCCATAATGTTAACTTGTATGCAATTTGTTAGGTTTGTTTAGAGGATATTAGAGATAGCTATCAAAGGAATTAGGGGAGGAATTATATATAGGGGATTTGGTATATATTGAGGGAGAGGGGTGCCTATAGGGCTAGATGTGGGTTTGGTATAAGGTTGGAAATAATTGGCGTACGGTAATCCGGTTTTGTTTCGGTTCTGTTCAAAGGTAAATATGAAAACATATGGAAATTAATTATTAATGCGGAGCAGATTAATGGGTATAAATGTTGGGGAATATGCAGTAAATAAACGTTTGACCCGTCATGTATTTATTCAACTATTCTCATCTTAAGGTATATTTACATTCTGCAATATGCATTTATGTTTATATAAAAAGCAAACATATATTATAATTTCGACACGCAACATTTTAAATTAATGCAATAAGCAACCCTTTTATTTGTTTGACCAAAAAAAAAAAAAATTAAGCAGCCCTTTTATTTCCATTATCCTTAATATATGTTAGATCCGAGTCGCTCAGGTATTTGATTTGATTTGATTTGATCCGACAAATTTCGGAATTTCGAAAACTGTAGGAGGAAAACAACCACCGTAATATAGTATCCGTAAAAAACGGTGCAAATCACAAAAATTGTTTTGAAAAAGTGTGGAATTTCCGATCCGCTCCTACAAAACTTTACTTGTACACATATCTATATATAAGTAATAAATTTATAACAAGAAATGTTTAAAAAAGCATGGTGAAAAATTCAATTCCATATATATGGGCTTATACATGAAATATAATGGAATATTAGTTTTTCTTCAGGTTATCCTCTTTGTGCCCTGTAATTATCTACCCGCGTCATATCAATTTACTGTATCCCATTAATACATGCATCGATAACGCAATTCACATCGTAAACCATGTATTAATACAGATTTTTCATAATAACATATACTTCCACTTTGCTACCCGCATAATTTTTAAACCACCTTATGAAAGGGCATAAATAAATAGGCATAACTAAAACCATACTTATTTCAAAATACATCCAACATAATTCAAAAATAAGTTCAACATAAATCCATATTAAAAACATAAATATGGCCGATGATTTAAGGAGAAAGAGTTCAGAGAGAATGCAAGGAGGGGCCGTCATGCCGGATGAAATAAACATAATTTAAATAGAATACATAAAACCACAGTCACGTTTGTCCCGGAACCTTATGATTTTTTAGAGCCTCTTCGAGAGTCTTGGCGTTCTTTTCCAGGCGGACGATCTTAGCGTCCAAGTTAATCAGAGGCTCAGCCCTAATTTTTTTATGAGGGATAGTTTCACCCTCTTCTTCTCCAACTTCAAGCTTGTGCTTATGTTCCTTCTCCTGCATCTGATTTCATATCATCCACATGATCGACTTGTATCTATCTTTTAATTCTGCCCGGACAGTGGCCCTGGTACTCGCTTTGGCATCCTCGACAGCTGCTACAACCCTTTCTTCGATTAGGTCCTCCTCGGACATAGGCTCCTTGTCCGTTTTTTTCATCTGATGAGGGGGTATTATAACTAAGTATCTTAAACGGTAGATGCTAACAATGAGAAATTATGGTATACTTAACTGTTGAGAGGAAAGTATTCTGGACTTCTGCGTGCAAGATCTTCTGGCGAGATGGAGACGGTTGGAAATGGGAAAGTGAACAGTTTAGTGTTTACTGTGTTAACTGAGAAAATGAACGGTTTAGTGGGTTTAACTGTAGTGGAATAAATGTACGACCCACATCCCATTAATAGATACATTCAGTGTATGTATATTTATAGTCTTTTTGTTTTGTTTATTTTTAAAGCAAATATAAGGTAAACTTTGAACATGCCAATTTTTAATTACTGCAGTAAGTAGACCATCATTTCCATCAGTCCTTATCACCCCACGTCGTTTCAATTTACTGCATCCGATAAGTTACTGCATCGGTAACCCAATTTTTATCCTAATCTAATAATCACTCTCCTTTTTTGTTATTTGAAAAGCAAAGATTCGGGAACCGCATTTACCAAATTAAGCCATTTATTCGTTCACCTCCCTTCCACTATCCCTCCTATAAATAACCTGTTGTAACCTCTTCAGGCTTCAACATCGTCCAAATTAGATTTACCAGGGGTGAGTAGAAGATGTAGAGAATGCAGTAAGGGGGCCATTGTGGATGAGATTTACCATTAACAGTAATTGTCTACAATTGTTGTCTTAACTGCGTTCTTTATCTCTTCTAATTCACTCCTGCTTCAAATTATTATAAGGAAAAAAAAAACTTGGAAGGAATTAAATTTATTTCTATAAATACCGCATCAGTATTCTACATAATCTAAAGGTCGTGATTCACGTGAGTACAACATCAAGCACTTGGATAGGGTCATGATATCTCTAGGTTGAAAGACTCATCCAAGTTCTTGATGCTGTCTCACATGAGTTCTTCATTTTTCTTCACATCAAATACTTTATATAGATTGGTTTATGATACTTTTCACGAAATTGGAACATGTTCTAGTTCGGGACGCTGGTAACCCACAAGCAACACATATTCATTCATGACTTTAATCAACGGAAAAAAACACGACAGTTTCACTAAAGCAACAACATAAAAGATATAGGATTAACTTCAAAGAAAAACGGACCATAAACATTTAATCCATGAACGTGAAGCCAAGTTTGCCCCACTCAATATTTGGGATGTTAACAGAGTTCAACTGAGATTTAAGAATTGCAGTTTTGGACTCCAAAGGAGTGCGATGAGCATAGTAGTCAATCGGCTTTCCAGCACATAGTGTATCTAGGACGGAGAGCTTCCCCTCTTTTCTCGCCAACTTCACCTCCATGTCGTTAGCATGTCTCCGTCATCTTTGATTCAATGATATTTAACGTTCTTTAGTATCTGCGAATATAGCTTCAACTCCCTCGATTAATTCATTTGATGTCTGGGGACGAGAGCCAAAAGAAATAGATCCCCAACTTTCTTCTACAACCTTCAATTTTATTTAAAAAAGCAATACAACATTATTATTGGCATAAATTATTTTTGAAAATGCAAATAAATATATATTTTTTTTTAAACTTACACTTTTGGCAGCGTTAGGTCCATATCCAGGTGGCCAATCTCTAACTACTCCAACCTTTATGGGTTTGTTACTTACATAATTTTTTGACATTTTCCAAAAAAAGTTTTTTTTTTCTTACAGATATTTGATTTTTTTTTTTTTGGTACTTTTTTCGTTTGTGAATTGTGAGGAAAGGGCTGGTGGTTTTATAGAAAAACGAGCCGTTGGAATTTTGTCAAAACATGAATGGAATATTTTATTCTAACAATCCGACATCCGACTAATTTTCGACCATTGTGGTCGGAAATTAGTCAGAACTATATTTGCTCGGTATTTCGCTAGAAAAGCCACCTGATTGAACTTTGGTTTTCAGCTTAAAAAAGGCTTAAACTAGTGGCCATGCTTTTTCTTTTTTATTTGATTATCCCCTCTGTTCGGTTCTGGTTCATGATAACAGTCGGTTAAGTAATACATATATATTCTAAAACCCTAGGAGCATTGCACATTTTTTATGTCTTCTTCGCCTTTTTCTACCCCCAAACTGAAACACCACTATGTCATCAATCATGTATTAAGGCTCGTTACTCTCCATCAATTCGTGTTCTATCATCTATCTTTATTCCATTCTTTGTTTGGGAGGAAAAAAAAAAAGACCAAGGCCGATTTCCTACGAAACGCTGACCGGGGTGGTCGGATATTAGTCGGGAATTTACCTTAACGTTAATCGGAATTCAGATCGGCAAGTCGAGATATATTTCCGACTAATTTCCGACCATGGCGGTCGGATTTTAGTCGGAAATATTCCTATATATAAAAGACCTTAAAATCTTCTCACAATTCACCATCAAAGAAGAAGATCAAAAAAAAAAATTCTTTGCTCGCCGGAAAAAAAAAAAACTAAACAGTAATTTTTTAAAAAGAATTTCAGTGTTTTTTGTATATTGGTATATTTTAATATAATTTTATTTCACTGGTTATGGATGCATCATGGAGCGGTTATATGGCTCGTACTGGAAATATCCAAGTTGGTCAGAGTTCGTAGTCAGAAACACAGCCGCCGAACCAATTTTCATCAGGTACTAAAATTCCGGATACATTTATGCCGGAACATGATTCCCCGTCCCCTCCCCTAAAAAGAATGTCGCTTGATGATCTACTACATGTTGCGGGTCGGCAACACCTAAAGAAGCTTGATCCTTCTCGAATGGAAGAAGGAGCCATTTGGTAAGAAACTTTAAAAATTTTAATTTATAATATTAACAATACTTAAAAATAAATTTGTATATTTGTTGATAAAGGTACAAAGTCACAGATGGTATCACAAAGTCTGTGAAGAATATAATGCAGGCTGATTTTCATGAACCTGCTCCTAATTGGTCGTCGCTCTCGGGAGATATAAAGGAGCGCTGATTTAAAGCTTTTGTGGTAATTTCTAAAATTATGAGTTTATAGTTATATAATGAATTACAAATTTCCGAATAATTATTAAACTAATAATTTAAATTTCAGCAAAAATACAATTGGGACGACGATTTAACCCAAGAAGTCAGAGATAGATTTGACGAGATTTGCCAAACACGTTTGAAGGATGACGCGTACGAGTGGAAGAAGAGGTGGGCTAAGGGAAAAGATAAACCAAAATGGATTTGGGGACGAGTTTGGAGTGGCCTTATAGCTTACTGAGAAGAAGATGCACACAAAACCCGTAGCGAAATCAACTCCAAAAACCGAAAGAGTGAACGCAGAGGTTACGGTATGGCAAAACATACATGTGGGGCTACGCCGTATGTTCGTAGACGCGAGGCAATGGTAATAAAATAAGTATATGGTTATTTATAGTACAAATGATAATATTTTTATATTAACTATTTAATCTTATTAGCGTGATCCCGAAACGGGAAAGTATCTCGATATGGTGACGTTTATGGAGGAAACTCATAAGCGGAAAGACGGGACATTTGTCGACAAAAAAGCGGAGGCGATTGCTCGTAGATGTCGGGATATGGAGCAAGAACAATTGACTGAAATGAGTCAAAGGGAAGACACTCCTGCTGACTACCAGCTTACACAAGCGGATAAATTAATTATTGTTTCATAAATTTAATGAATGATTTAATTTGAGTAAATAACACAATTATTTATTTTTAATAATTTCAGCAAGTAGAAGTCACGAAAGGGCGCAGATTTGGAGTCGGATCAATCCCGTTTGACGATGTACGTGGCCAAGGTTCTTCATCTAAAACATTTCATGAGGTGAAGACAACAATGCGGGTACACGCAAGACAATTTACGGAAAACGCAAGAGAAACTTACCTCGGCAACACAAGAGATTGAGAATCTAAAAGTGCAAGTAACGATGCTGCCTTCTGGAGCCAAATGATGGCGAGTCTTCATCCAACTATCATACCACTGTCGCAGCAAACCGGAGCTGGTCCGAGCAGTTCTAATCAACCTTTCGATATCACTCCCGAAGATATCGGTTTCGATTTTTAGTTTTTATTTGTAATACAATATGAACAATTATATTTTCAGTTTGTTTTAATATTATATTTTATGTTTTTTAATCCAAAAATATTAAATGGATTTTTAATATATATATGCTTTTTTAATTAATTTTTAAAATATATTTGCTTTTAAAATTATTACAATATTACGACTAAATTCCTACCACATCGGTGTTTGTGGTCGGAAATTGGACGGAAAATTTATTAAACGGAAAACTTTTCCGTCCAATTTCCGACCACATGCACCGATGTAGTTGGAATTTAGTTGGAATACTCCGACGCCATTCCGACTATGTTTCCCGATGGATTTTCGATCTCTGCACAAGCTGGATAAGTCGTCGGAGTTTTGCTGGAATTTTTTTCGACTGATTTCCGACCGCTGTAGTCGGAAATCAGTCGGAATATTCCGACTATATATCTCAAAAAATCGTCGGGCTTTGGTCGGACAAATTTCGAGAAAATTCCGACCATTTGTTTCCGACTATATTTTTCGACCAACGCATCCAACCAGTATTCCCGACTGATGTATTAGTCGAAATTATTTTGACTAATTTTTGACTAAACCTAATTTCCGACCAAGCTTTCCCGACTAAATCGTATTAGTCGGAATTCGATCGGAAAACGTCCCAAATTCCGACTAATATCGTGGTCGGAATTGGAGCTGTTTTCTTATATTGGTATGTATTTTTGTTCGCATATGACAACTTATTATTCTATAAAACTAGTCGGATGCAGTGTGAAACGATTATGAATATCTTCATTAATCATATGGAGATGCATCATGCCAATAATTAATAATGATCCTATTTAATACAATATATAATATCTATAAAACGATGGAAGACGAAATTTAAAATAAATGTTGGAAATATCAAGTGATCCACTAGTGTGTAAGTGAAACTTGTTTTTATAGATATAATTTTCAATGCTATAATAAGTTAATTATAATATGTTCTACATTAATTAATCTAAATTTTATATAACATGGAGTTAATACAGTAATTGATTAGAATACGAATACCAAAAACTAGACTCAATTTTAAATTTGGTCTTTCTCAACTATAAACTAGACTAAACGGTCCTAGCTAGTCCACATCACTACCACAAACATGGCAACACAATCCCATAAAAACGAATGTCGTGCTCTCATATGGGCCTTACCATTTGTGTTGGTTCTGCTGCTCTCAAATCATGCTTGAAAGAGACGCTCAACTTCAACTAGAACCCTTTTTCTCCCTTTTTGAAAATAACACTGACAATGATCGAAATCCCAATAACTTTGATCCAATATCTATATGAAAAATCACAATGATACGATGAGATTTTTTTGGTTGCGGCACGATTCTTCTGGAAAATAATAGTTGATTAATGTTGCTAAGTTACTAAAAGTCTAACACTATGTAAGGATAAATAATATAAAAGAGAAGTACTTTAACATTCATACCAAAAAAAAACAAGAATATATATATAAGAGAAGTGAAGACAAAAAACACAATTGAAGTGCATGGGAATGACACGAGAAGTGTACGTGAAGAGTGAAAACGTTCAATAAATTTGTGAGTGGGATATATATAAATATAAGATTCTATCTATCTAGTAGTGTATATTTATTAAACACTGCAACATTTCATGAGACCTATATTATCCTAGTCATCCTCTACACAGTACACATCTCTTGGTTACCATTTTAACATTTATGATTTCTACCTCATCATTAGTAATTTATCAGACTATTGTGGTGGTTAAAAAGTCCACGGACTTGAACGCTTCGATCTTGATTTGGCCTACTTTGTTTATATGACATTTCACATGTATATTAAAACGGAAATAAATAAAGTTACGTAGAGTTAAAAAAGAAGGAAGCTTTATTTTATTTTAAAAAGTTTTTCCACACATGTAGAACTTAGTATATTATATGGCTTTCTTAACGTTCAAGAACATAAGAGTCGTAATAATCAAAGTCGTTTTTTTTTTTTTTTTTTGTATAGACACTTGCCAAGATTCGATTCTCCCCACGTGTAATTCTATATCCCCAAATGTAGAACAATATTATTCGTTCCTATTTGCCAAATTAACATAAATAATTATGTAACGTTAAGTAACAAAAATTAACCAAAGCTTTTCATTGATTCCTCGCCACGTGACAACACGTGCTTCGTCAAAAGACCAAAAGAAGAAAGAAAAGTAATAAAGCGTGAGATTTGCTCAGGGAAAACTCATGCGTGCGTGCCTCCACGCCGTTAACTCACAGACGTTTACTATTTAACGCCAAAAAATTCACCATTAATTAAGTTAAAAATTTGAATATATATAACAAATTCTCATTTAAAAAGCCGATATTTTTATATCTCCGCCGGTAGCAAAACTTCACCTAACGCCGTTTAACAGCCGGTGTATTTTTTTTAACAGCTGTTATTATTATTGTTTTTAAACAGTTAAGAGAGGATCCGACCCGAATAAATCCCCAATATCTTGAAAATGGTCCTCCACGTGCCAGCTAGAGAATCCAGACCCAGACCCGGACCCGGATCCAAACCCGAATCCAAAACTCATATCCGCAAAAAGATCTTCTCCGAATAAACCTCCGCCGTAACAATCAGTCATCGACGTCGGAAAACCAAAAACGTCGTCGTCTGAAAACAACGGCGCCGAAAAATCCGTAAACGTATCCGTTACAGTACTCAACGGCTCTTCTTTCATCTCAACCTTCGCCGATACACTGGAAAAAACCTCCTTAACTGCCGTAGACTCACCGGAGAATGGAGATTGTAAAACAGAAACCGGAGAAGCAAGACATTCTCCGCCGCCACTGATAAAATCCGAGGTTTCTTCCATCACTGTCAAAGCTTCTTCACCATTCTCCGTCACCGGAGGCGGAGAAGGAGGAGAGAAGTTAAGGAGCGCGTGAGGACCACGTAGCTGAATAGCTGCGTTATCGTAAACAATGGCAGCTTCCTCCGCCGTGTCGTAAGTACCTAACCAGACACGTACACGTCTACTCGGATCTCTAATCTCTGCCGCCCATTTTCCCCACGGTCTTTGTCTCACTCCACGAAACTTTCTCGCCGCCGTCGTGACAACCACCGGAGCAGTAGCAACAGTCTTCTTTCTCTTCTTCGTCATCGGCTTGTCTTTATCAGAAAAAACCGATTGAAGAACCACTTCGTTCACGTACTTCTTGACACGACGTCGTTTTTTGGATATTGCTTCAAAATCTTGTTCGTCTTCGTCGCTTGATGAATCTGTAGCGTAAGGATCAGTTACAGAGATTCGTAAGATTCTTGGTTGTGTTATTGTTGTTGTTGTTACTATGTTCTTGACTTTTCGCTCTCTTAGGAGAGAATTTTTCTTCTCTGTCTCCATAATTTTTTTTATCTCTCAGTCTCTTTAAAACTGTATAATATTTAACTTATGTGTGTCTTTGTTCGTGTGTTTATAACTTTATATATATATATTTGACAAGGAAAAGTAAAGAGAAAAAGGAATAAAGAAACAAAGGAACAAAAGAAAATGAAAAAAAAAACAAAGAGATTGATGCTTTGTAAACAAGAGAAAAACACAAGAAGATTTTCCCGGGAAAGTTGAAAAAGAAGAGAGCTTTTTTGATATATGCTTATGGAATCAGAGTTTGGTGATTTAAGCAAAGGAGGGGGAAAAAGAGAGAGAGATGCTTTTTTCTTGTTTTGGGATGAATTTTTTTTTAAGAAATATTCCTGGGAAAATGTTTTTGCAGAGAAAAGAAAAAAAAAAAAAGAGTGACAAAAGATGAAGAAGAAGATAGAGAAAAAGAGAGAGAAGCAGAGCAACATGTAAGTGAAGGAGAGAGACTCTGAAAATAACAGAGTCTTTTATAGGATCTTGAAACGGCGGTTGCGGCGTTTTACAATCCTGTTTTCTTCTTGTGTAATTAAGGAAACAAAAAAAAAAAAAAAGTTTTGAAATTTATATTTTAATAACAAATTTAATAGCCTTACCTTGACGACACTGGAAAGACGGTTTTAGTCTTCACCTTTGACCTTAAAAAACTTTTAATATCAGCACTAATTAAGGGTGGTTAATTGCTGTAATTAAATTCTTAAAACCGAATCACATGGGTGTTATGGTCAATTGTTAACCAAGTAAACAAAATTAGACCGTTGCGGTGTGCATTTTTTTTCCCTTTTTAGCACTCTCAAGTCTTTTTCTACAGCAGGTTTCTGACGTGGCAGCCAGAGATGACAACATAGGATGTTACGTTAAGACAAATCTCCCATTCGACTTTCTCCTCTTTTTTTTTGGTTTTTGTATCATGGTATTAATTAATTTTCTCTTGTTTTTGACATGGACATTAATTAAAATTCAATTTATTAAAGTTTATATTTGTCCTTTTTAACTCTCTTTATAGAAAAGCTCTCTTTTCCACTGCATATTTTCACGTGAGTGTTAAACCCAGAGAAAACAAAGTGCCTTTAATTTTTTTGGTTCTTTTAACGTGGACCGTGTTCGGCTTTTTTCAAGAAAAATAAAAAAATACTCTAGTTACATTTTTTAAAAAACAAAATAAAATGCTGAAACACAGAACTTCAGAAATATATATATATATATATATATAATGAAATGGTGAAATCTTCAAGCCACTATTATAGTTTCAGAATCAAAATTACTAAACCAAAAAAGAAAAATCAATTCCTGCAAAATAATTTAATTGGGAAAAATATCAGCAAACATTCCATGATTTTATAATCTCTAATCAAATCAAAAAATGTAATTAAATAAATTAATGGAGTAAACAAACTTTATTTTATTGATTATATACTAATTTATCTCGTTTTTATTCGAGGATTGCTTGCTTTGGGTGGGATTTATAAAATGTGTTATCATTGATTTAAGAGGTATGGATGTAGCTCATAGTTAACTCAAAAAAATGTTACTAATCAGAACTTTTTTAAAAATTATTGTGTTTTGTTGAGTTATGGTTGGTTTACAAATATGAGTGATTCCTTTTATAAAATTGTTAAATCAATGAAAATTTATCTTACTATATATTATAAGAAAGCTCATCTTCTGTATATATTGGATGATACACTTATTCATGCCATTTGTTGACAGTTGATCCCAAAAAAAAAAAAAAACTTATTTATTTGTTCTATGTCTCAAGTTCAATCCATTGCTGATTAAAAACAATTTTACTTTTTTTTTTTAATTTTGTCTTTTTTCCCTTTTTAATATAGCTACTTCTTTATTTTGTCAAAACACCGGGAAAAATAATTTAAACATAATATAAATTATTAAAGCTATGTTGAGCGGCAAAAGCTAAAATCTTTGTTATCCTCCACCTTCACGGGCACACACAAATCTGCTAATTCACGAAAAACCTTGAATCACCGATATCCACATGTATTTCTTATGTTTTAATTTTAACATGTGGGTTTTGCTTTTTCTAAATATTGGTTAGTATCTCCACTAGATGAAGTATTTTTCTATGCGAATTTTGAATTTGGTTGGTAAGTAGTGTGACGCAATAATATTAGTTACATATTCAGATCACATGTTTAGCATACGAGTTTATAATCAATATAAAAAACAAAACAAAACAACTCGAATTTACATATTATCATTTTCTGGTCCCTCTTACATCCTATATAAGAAATACCATTTAAATATTGCTTTGGTTCTAAACTTGTAATGATATGATCTAATGTCTTTCAGGAAGTATTTTGACTAAATGCTCACATCACTTCGTTATAGTTGTTAACTTAAGGTTATACATATAACATATTAATAATACTGTGCAATCTTATATATTTTGGCCCCATTATCATGGACTGATTCCCCGTAAATCCAATACATACAATTTTAAAAAATAATTTTTTTTTCGCCTTATAGTTGTTAAGTTTATCATTTGGAAAATGTTTGGATGATTACAAATTGCAAGATTTTGGCGTATATATATGCAAAATCATCTATTAAATAGATGGTGGGGATTAATCCGATTTAAAAGTGGAAATTGATCTGATAGATCTTTTACACATTTCTACAATCTCTGCAAACATTTTAAACCCTTTTAAAGTTTTTCAGAAATTTTCTAAATTTTTAGAATGTTTTTGGTTTTAGGCTTTTATTGGTGACCACTAAAATGAATAATATGAACAAAGAGGAAAATTTAAAAAAAAAAAAAAAAAAGAAAAGAACAGAAAATTTTGTAGGAAAGGAATGAAAACATTTTGAGGAACGGGAAAGAAAAAATACAGAGAGTAATGAAATAAATTATTATTGTGAATGGTAACATACAATGACTGAATTTAAAAAAAATTAACTAGAAATATAATAAATTAAAGGTAAATCATAAATTTATTTTGTGAAGTGAATATATAAACTTTTCTTAAAATATTTAATTATTAATATTAATTTAAATAATATTTTAATGTTAATTTATTTTTAAAAATTAATATGAAATTCACTTGAAAAGATTTTTAAAATTTTAGCTATTGTTATCAATTAAAAAGAATGTAATGTTAATTTATTATGAAATTTTGTACCAAAAATAATTTTACCTTGAAATATATTATAAAATACTGAATTTTTCCTATAACTAAATGTAAATTTCATCATAAAAACCAATTTTAAATATTTAACAATTAAAAAAAGGTTTAATTTTTTTTTCCTTTTTGTTCTTCTTCAAACTTGATGGGGAACAATTTTGTATTAGGTTCATCATAAAAAGATGAATATTAAGGAATGTTTAGAAATTATGTGGGGATTACTTTGAATAAACATTCTTTTTAAATGGTAAACCTTTTGAGTAACAAAAGTAAACATTACTTTTAAATGGTAAACATTTTGAATAACAAATAGAAAACTAATTTTTCTTTTTATTCTTTTTCTTAAAAATGGTTACAATAGAAGCCAAAGAGTTCCCTGAATGGCTATGTACATGAGTTGATATGCATAGCTCTCAAATAATCAACCCATTAAATAATTTGGCCATATGGCAAAATCAGGCCATGACACCACACCATTGTGTCGAAGTGACCACTATCTTACTGGAGTTAGAATCGCCTTCACGAAACCCACATATGCGTGATTTTTATTTTAGTAATGATTCTTCTGTTTAGGCAAAAAGTGAGTGAAATAATGATTTTCTTAAAAAAAAAAATTTTATATGTCAACCATGTTAGTAAAATAACAAAATCGGCTAGGAAATCCAAACACTTAGTTGAAATTGTTAAGATTTAGTAAATAGTATGATGTAATTACAAGACTATTAAAGCATTAAAACATATAATAATAAAAAATACTGTGCAAGACAAGTTAAATAAAGATCAAACCTACACAAAAAAAAAAAAAAGGTTGAGCCACGCAATCATTTATGAATCCAATAAATATAGTACCAATAGAAAATAGTTTTTCAAACAAATCAAAATTCGTTAATGAGAATATTATATATGAAATATTGAGTGTAAATGATGAGCCCTTGGTCCATGTAATATAATCATCACACACAAAAAAAAAATGAACCTTTTCAATCATTTATGAATCCAAAAATATTAGTACGAATAGAAAATACTTTTAAACAAATCAAACTTCGTTTATAAGAATATTTATTAGTATATGGAATATTGAAAGTAATGATGAGCCCTTGGACCTGTGATATCATCATCACACAAAAAAAAAAAATACTTATGAGCCTTTTCAATCATTTATGAATCCAAAAAAATTAGTACCAAAAGAAAATAGTTTTTCAAACAAATCAAAATTCGTATATATTTTTTTTGGTTAATTTGTATATTAGAATATAAAATCGATTACAATCAAAATTCGTATATAAGAATATTTATTAGTATATGAAATATTGAAAGTAATGATGAGCCCTTGGTCCATGTAATATCATCATCACACAATCATAGAGTAAGTTTTTCGTAGTAACAGTAAATTCGCATACGTATACTTTCACATAATTAATTTCCAAATCCAGTTTTCTAAGCCAAATAGACACATATTGGGACTTGGGAGACGTAGTTGGTGTTTAGTGAAAGTTTGATTAAATTATGAACATACGAAAATAAAGAGACCGTACGGATAAATGTCGAAGAAAATAAGGACAATAGTTGGACGGTAGCAAGTAGGAAGCGGAGCCCACTCACCGCTCTCACCGTTTAGTCCCGCAAACGGCGCCGTTCTCTCGTTTCGAGCCATCCACACCCACTTGGTTGTTTTCATGTGATTTCGTCGTCTCGAGGCACTCTTGACTCTTCTCTTTCGCTTGTTACCCATTTGTCTGCCAACATCACTTTTTGGCAATATCTTCATGTAACTCCAAACAAATGTTTTTTTTCTTTTTTTGATTGACCACAGAGTTCCATATCGAAGTTACGTTTTCATGGGTCTTTCGTTTGCGTTAGGCTTTTATGTCACTTTGCAAAAAACCAGTTGTACGAAACTAAGCTGTCTTATAGTATGTACAAACGTGAAAAATATGATATATATACTGACATAAATACATAAATTATGTTTGAAACAACAGTTATGTGATGAAACTGATAAAACTTAACCCTTTTCAAATACGATATGAAAATTTTGAAATATCAATAAGAGTTGGTCCTTGGAAAGTGACCTCTTCATTAGTTACTAGACATTGTGATTCAGGTGCTTAGGAAATGAAAAACATAATAAAATTAAAGGTGGTGTTTATTTCTTTAAGGCGGTCGATGACGTTGTAGAAAGTATTTTCTCGTATAAGCCGATTATACATGTTTTTTTTTCCATTGATTATCGCAAAGAAGAAACAAACACTAATCAAGTATTTTAAAATTCAAATTCACAAAACTTATTCATCATATATGTTCAACCTTATTGTTACTTTTTATAACAAAAATATAAGGAATTTTATCACTCACCGGTTTGGAGTTATATTAATTTATCGAGCAATATAATTATATAATTTTATATATATCCATGATCATGAAATTGAAACGCAATAACTTGTTTTTTTACATGTGCACTTGCTACCGTGTGAATTTTTTTTTTATTTATTAGAAGAACATAACGGAGCTTTTGTTTTCTTTTCAACAAAGTGAACGAAAGTATAAAAAAAAATATTGGTAGAACAAAGCGAACCAGTAAAAGTTCCAATAATGAACCAATTAGGCCAATTATAATCTACTAATGGTGTACTTGAAAAGTGCTTCAACCACGCCGAAAATATGGGCATGGTCGAGGAACTTATGTTATGGTATTTTTTTTCTTGGTCTGCCAAAATGGTTTTTTATAGGCATGGCTAAGTTAAGTGAATAAGGTCCCCGTCAACAATTTAAAATGGCAAACCGTATACATATTTATTTCTATTTCATATGTGTTTCTGCTTTTTTAGGAACATGCAACCGACATAATATATGGTCTATTGAAAATGAGTTTATTGTTAAACAGAGTGTGTATGATTTAGATAGAGGAAAAAGATCGTAAGAAAAAATGTTAATTAATAAAAACTGATGATTATCAAATCATTGATTTCAAGTTCGTATATTGGACCCCTAATTAATTTGAATTTTAACTTAAAAGGTTTTAATCATATCTATGTGGCGACCCGACATGGGCCACACCAAAGAACGAACCTACATATATGGTGATCGTACACTCACGAGTTATACTTTTGCTACTAAATATTATTTTACGACATGACCCTTAAAATATGACACTATATGTTATGTGTAAACATAAAACATATATTACAATAGGAATATACATATCTAAGATATCTGATTTAGATGATACATTCCACATTTTGCTAACAAATCTTTTTTTTTTTTTGATAAAGCTAACAAGTCTCTTTCTTTTTTTCTTGGATGAAGTCGGATTACTCTATGTAAACCTTTGATAGGATAAGTCTATGTACAGTTGACCATAGTCTAGACTAATAAGGGAATTTATTATACTTTGAATGTCAAAGGAGAAAAAGGAAAATATATAATAAGCTGTTGAATATTGCGATCATGAAGAGTGTATTTTCCATAGTAAACAAATTTATGACATTAATGCATACAACAAAACTATCAAACTACATCTACTCATTAAGCACTGTAGATATAACAAAATTCAGGGTCCTTTATTGTATTATATAGAGTAGAAATTTGATAACAGTTATGATATATTCCATTTGGTTTACAATTTTTTAAAGTGGGGTGGACGTGTGGGATGGTGAGCCAGCAGGTGATTGTCACTCGTTGTCTTGTAGTGGATCTAGACAAATCTCATTTAAGTACTCATTTTTTTAGATTTTCAAATATAATTAGGAGATGCTTAATTTTAGGGTCCTTTCCAACACTTTCTCACGACCTTATTGCCGGTCGATTGCTTATTCATTGAAAAATACACACCACTTTTGGTTTACACGTGCATTATACTGTATAAAGTTGGGGAATTTTGTCTATTCTACCACTTTGTATGGGTTCTATTTTCAAATCTACCAATTTTTAGTTTTTTCTTCTTCTAATCTTCCACTTTGTTGTGATAGTATATTTGTGAACAGACGATTTTGCCTCTGACATAATAAAAGGGAGGTAAAGGGTTAGAGACTTGATGGAGTTAGGTGGGATATGACATCAGACATGTTCAATGACTCTCTCCCTCTTTTCGATCACTCTTGCTAGCTCGATAGCAAGACTAAGTGTATGCTTATTTTTTTTTCTACATTAATAAACTTGATATCCAAGTAAATAACTGTATGACTTACTCTCTATATAAAAACTGTATGATTCAAAAAGATCGTAGCTTGTTGTTATTATGTTTTAAATTTAAAAACTTTTATCCAAAAAAAAAAAAAAAAAGAGGGCAAAGAAGCTGCTTACCCATGTATATCTTTATTACAACCAAAATCGATCCGAAATAAGTGTATAGCAGTAGCAGTTTGATGACCAAATGTTTTCAATCATCTCCTTCAATGTGATAGATAGAAGACTAGTTCATATATAAGTCACAACTAACAAGTTGATGTCTACATTTTGGCTTTTGCTCTTTAATTATTTCCTTACTAAGGGAAATTTTGTGTATTCAAGTTTATGGTTGGTAAATAAATAAAGTATTGAATGACGTCTTTTAGGTAGATCATATTGATAACGGTTTGATAGATTTATCCATAAACACCCGCAAGTGTCATTCCCTACATATTAATTGAAAATCATTTTAACAAAATAACATTATGCTTATAATACTAGAAAAAACGCTATACCCACGAATAATTTCGTGGGTATGGCAAAAATACCACTTTTAGTCACGAAGTGCCATGCGTGAGAAGTTTGCCACGAAAATTTAAAGATCATGGGAAGACGTAGCAAAAACGTGAGTCAAGTTTCCCACAAAATCCCACGAATTCAGTCGTGGGTAATATTTACCACGGTTTTCCACGTATAATTTCGTGGGTTATGCATTGAAATGACGGTATGCTACGAAATGCCACAAAAAAATGCGTGGGTACCTGCACCCACGAAGATATTAGTGGCAGTTCGTGAGTATTTTTTCATACCTACTATATAAATTATGGTAAATCGTGGGTCCAACTACTATAAGATAGCTTATAAGATAACTAATAAATAAGTATAAGATAGTTTTATAACTATAAAATATAATAGACTATTAGTAATATATTTATTATTCAGCGAATACATACAATATATGACAAAATCTTTTTCAAATAAGATAGAAAAAACGATACATTATAGATATAATATATTGTTCGGAGACATATTGTAATAAATTCCATAAGTTTTTTCTTTCTTTTTTACTTCCGATATAGAAACTTTTAATTTTAAAAACAAAAATAATATAATGATATTATTATAAATACAAAATTTTGATTAAAATTATACACTTATATTTGTTTAATATATATTGTTTAACTTTTGATTTAATTTTTAACTATTATTTTATATTAAATTATTTTTAATTTTACATATAACTTACGTTTTCGATTTTGTCCTAACTTTTAAATCATTTTTTATAGGCATCGGGTATTTATTACTCTGCGAGCTAATTAACATTACACAATAGTAGATTATTTAAAAAAATTATAAACTACAATTTGTAAAAACTATAATTAGTACAATACATTAATATAACACATATAGAATTATACTAAAAGACACACATTTATTCAATATAACAACCCACATTATTCATTATAAAATTATTTAATAAAAACTTAAAATTACTTATAAGTAATTGAAAATTAGATATACCCACATTATAAATTATTTAATAAAAACTTAAAACCATTTACATATATACTTTACATAAAATTAAAACTATTTACTTATAGTTTTTTTAAATCTAGTAATTTTTTTTAACCGTGAATCTAAAATCCGGAAAACTTTAGTTACATATATATATATTTGATGTGTAGAGAGTTAACCAAATGTTCATGTAGTGTAGTGGTTATCATCTGTTTACTTTATATGTTGAGGTTTTGGGTTCGAGTCCTACTAGATGAAGATATTCTTGAATTAATCGTCGACTATGAGACATATATTTTTTTTTAATTTATTCGGATTACCCACAAAATCCCACGAATAAAAACGTGGTAATTTGTGGCAAACTTTCCCACGCTTTTTCTCGTGGCTTTTCGTGGGTAATTTTACCACGAAAAATATTACCCACGAAATAAAAATGGTGGCAAATCGTGGCATTTACCACAAAAACCCATGAATGTTGTGAACAAATACCCACAAATTTTTCGTGGGTATAATATTTTATTCTACTAGTGTTACGTGAAATATTACATCAGTGCCATGTTTACGTGTCGTCGGCAGAGTGATTCTCAGTAAATATATTTTATAGAACATTAATTACTAGACTAATTACATAATATACCATTAGATCAGTCATATATATTTAACTTCTAATTAGGTCAATTACAATTCTAATTAGGTCAATTACATTAGTGGTGGATTTTTTTTTTTAGGAAACCCTAAACCCTAAATCTATTTAACTTGAGATCTCTCTCAATTCCCCATATATATACATACGATTATCCTGACAAGATTTCTTATAACCAAATGTGGAAAAGGATACATGATAAGTTACCATTGCAAGCTGAATAATATATATATATATATATTTTTTTTTTTTATGAAATCTTGATGATTTATAAAAACAAGGAAATCCATGGCAATTAATAAAAATACATTACAATGAAATACGAAAGAAAAAAAACCTACATTGCAGCGAGTTCATCAAAATCCACTAAAACACTTACAGACTTAAACACATTAAAAAATTAAAACAACTTTCAAAACCTTAATCCAATAGCAACTTAATATGTTTGTTCCAAAATGTTAATGGGTCTTAGGCCCATGAAGTGGCCCAGAAACAAACTCGTTCTTATTTAGACGCCTTGTCGTTTCTCTTATCCTCTAAAAGAACTGTATCCCGTTTGTTTTCCTTATACTCTAGAAACAGACAACTTTAAATTACTCATCACCACGTTGCCAAAATCCGATCTACGTCTCTCTCTCCAATCTCTCTACGCCACAGAATCCTCGATTTACGAAAATCTCTGAAACCTCCGATCGTTAACGGCGACCGCCGATTTTTCCGGTAAAGATGAACGACGGAGATGTATCGAGGCAGATCCAGCAGATGGTGAGATTTATCCGCCAAGAAGCGGAGGAGAAGGCAAACGAGATCTCGGTTTCTGCTGAAGAAGTATGATCTTTAGTGTTTCTGTTTCCATTTTCTCAGATCTTCTGATGTTATACGTTTTTGTTTCTCGATTCAATCGTAAGCGGTTTTTCAGATTATCATCGATCTGGTGTATTTGAATATATATAGGAATTCAACATTGAGAAACTGCAGCTAGTTGAGGCGGAGAAGAAGAAGATCAGGCAAGATTATGAGAAGAAGGAGAAGCAAGCTGACGTGCGTAAGAAGATGTGAGTTTAACTTGATTAATTAACCGATCGTTTTAGTTTCTGATTTTCATGATCTGATTTGATTTAAGATGGATCGCTTTTTGTTCTGGATTACGATATCTCTGACCTTTGGAATGTAGAATTCGAAGATTTTACTTGATTTCAACTTGTGATTTGCATATTAGTTTCTTGATTGATGAACAAAGATTTAGTCTGATAGACACAATTGAAGAGAGTTAATTTCACATCTCAGTCTTCTTACTTCAGCAATTAGTCTAATTTGAGAGTATGGTTGATCTAGTTTTATAATATAAAGAACTGGAAGATACTGAGATTTCTAATTCTCTAATTTTGTGAGTTCTCTGTGAAAATTGTCGTCTTATTCGTTTATAATGACAATATGAAAAACTCATTACTGTGTTAGTGTGTATTACTTTGACAAAAAATAACTATGTCATACATGTTTTTTCAGTGATTACTCTATGCAGCTAAATGCCTCAAGGATCAAAGTTCTTCAAGCACAGGACGATATTGTCAATGCTATGAAAGACCAAGCAGCTAAAGATCTTCTGAACGTGAGTCGCGATGAGTATGCCTACAAACAGCTTCTGAAGGATCTGATTGTCCAGGTTGGTACTTTAAAACAAAACAGAGACTCCCTCATACGTGATGCATTCAAATTTTATTTGATATTAGAACTTTAATTTTGTATATCCTAGTGGCTTATTTTAAGCATCTGATTATGTTATTGCTTTCTTTTGTCGGATGGCAATCTATTCTTTTGTGGTCTAACCCCTTCTGCTTATCTGTGCTGATGTCATTTTTCATTTCTTATACCTTTTGGTCTGTTAAAGATTCTCTCTTGTATTGTTGCAGTGTTTGCTTCGGTTGAAAGAACCTTCTGTGTTGTTGCGTTGTCGTGAAGAGGACTTGAGTTTAATTGAAGCTGTGCTTGATGATGCAAAGGAGGAATATGCTAGTAAAGCAAAGGTTCATGCCCCAGAGGTTGCTGTGGACACAAAAATATTCCTTCCCCCTCCTCCTAAATCTAATGACCCTCATGGTCTCCACTGGTAAAATTCATGTTTCTCATCATTACTTTACATTGCAATCCTGTAGTAATTATTTTAGATTTGTAGAAAAGGACATTATCGGTGTTTAGATCCGGCTTTGATATAGCTATATGTATTTGGAACTTGTTATAGCTCTGGAGGTGTTGTGCTAGCTTCTCGTGATGGGAAAATCGTGTGCGAGAACGCCCTCGATGCGCGTCTTGATGTGGCATTCCGCATGAAACTCCCAGTGGTATGAAAACAAATTCTTTACCCGCATAGATTGCTTTCTGTGATCCATCAGTCACTGTCTTGTTTTACTTTGGTTCTCTGATTCACTTATATTTTCGCAGATCCGTAAGTTGTTGTTCGGCCAAGTTACGGCCTAATGAAAGAAAGGGAGATTGAGAGAGATGATACAAATCGGTTTATGTTTGGTTATTACCCATTTTGGGAGAGATTTCTCTTTGTTGTGATTCTTTGTATTTTACAAACTTTTACGATGATGCCAAACCCATCGAACTCTTCGTTTTTGCATTTCTTTTTTTCCTCCTTCTCAAGCGTGTTATCATGGTTATAAAGATAAATAAAATGAAAGACATTTTTTATTCGTTCTCTCACTTTTTCTATTAAACACCTATGCTTATATTTGTCGTTTTTGCGTCTTAAAAGTTGAAAACCTATCCTAAACCCATTTATCCTTTTCTTTCTGTTCCAAATTAAACAAGAAGCGATCACTAAGGAGTTAAACACACATAGAATAAAAACGTCAAAGAGAAGTAGATCTATCCTGTCATAAGTGATGACCAGAGATTATAAACCTTAACAAGCACAGTAGGAATGTTGTCACAGGCGTGAGCCTGAACGGATCGATCATGTAAAATCAAAGCTGTGGTCCGTCAAAAATGTTATAAAATAAACGGGTTCTAAAACAGGTTCGCCCGTTTGAAGAGTTTACATGCTGGGATTGCTGATATACGGCCCATAATAATATTTTCGGGCTTTTAACGTGCTGGGATTTTCGGGGGGCGGACTTTTGGTGGGACGAGTCAAGAGATTTTTTTTTTTTTTCTATCCGTTTTCACATCCTTAGATACAATCTTCATCTGGAAGAAAGACAATTTCAAAGATCAACCCATTGAGTTAAAACACTCAGCTCCGTCAAAGAAAATTTGATCATGTAAATTTTCACATGTTCATCTTGCACATTCTTCAAGCAAGCCTCTTGAGTAGAGTCTTGAATTTTTATTGGAAGCTTCGCACTTTTAATAGGTTTGTCAGCTTCTTGTTAGGGAGAAACCGAGAAACCCATATTATCTTGGATTTTAGGATTAAACCAAATAATAACATATGCAAACAGCAAATTAACTCGAATAAGATTTTTTCTTTTTTCTTTTTGGGCTAAAATTACTATGGACTTGGACTTTAGCCCAAATACATTTTAGGTATCAAACAAAAAAAAAAAACATGGAAGTAAAATAATGAGGTTTTTGCGCTTTTGATCTTCATCCTTCTCTCTACAAGTTTTTTTTTTTTTTTTTTCAGACTAATCGCCCACGATTGTCTGAAGACAAGAGTTCACAAGACCGGAGATTCACCGTTCGATAATACTTTCCATACCTTTCAAGGTTAGATGTACTTGCGCTTAATCTGATTTGTGTTCTTTTGTGAATTTTGTATGCGCACGAGGTGTTCACTCATTTGCCTAGACGAAGTTGATGCCTATTTTTGTAAATTTGATGTAGTTATACTTATCATTCATCTACTCTAGTTTTTGTACTTGAGCCAATCATTGTTCCTCTCTGGTGCAATCCGACTCCGACCCATAGGATCTTTTTTACCTCCTTGTTCAAATTTGTGAGAATGTGTGGAAAAGACGCAGAATCCAATGTGACATAACTAGAAGCTTCTCTTTAGGGTTGTGGGTCGATAAGAATCATTTAAGACATGCGTTTTATTCTCTCAAGTTTTTGAATTTGTTTTTGTTTCTTAATGAACTCAAGGGAGGTTTGATGCTTATCAAATTGAGGGTTTTTGTTTGGATGCAGAGACTGATTGACTTATGAATGGCGTCGAGGCATTTAGGCAAGAAGGTACCTTTTTCGTACGCTTTGCCGTCCTTTTTAGTGAATTTCATCGAACTTTCCTATTGTTCTTGAGGAATTTGAGCGAAAGGCTTGTAGTTTTAGATTCCATTTCATACTATTTCCTGGTATTTTCCCAATATTTGCATAGCTTTAGTGGAAATTCTTGTTTTCTCCCCGGGAAATGTTGTAGTTATGTTTGCTGGTTTGGTTAGAAGTTATATGGATAATTATTGAATGTTGGATTCTTGGTTCTCATGCTGTTTATCTCTATAAATTGCGTTTAGGGATTAGCTTGGATTTCAAAGTTTATCTGACTTTTTTTTAAGTGAAGCAAATCTGCATATACATGAATGTGACTTGACGTACGAGTATGTGTTTATCCGTGGATAAACTTGAAGTTATCAGCTCATTGTCTAAGTTATTCGTATTTCAAATTTTTGATTATAAATGAAGTGAAATATTATTGAGCATTCGTTTCAGCATATTTAAGTCTGCATTTTTGTCCAGTTTGTTTGGTTTGGTGAGTGGTTGCACATTTTTTGAATTGGTTTGCGTAGGTATCAGCATTTCGGCCGTCTTTCGAATTATTGATTGGAAATGTAGTGAATTATTATGAAGCGTTTGTTTTATATAGCATAATTAAGTCTTCATTTTTGTCAAGTTTGTTTGGTTTGGTGAGTAGTTACACAATGTGCGGATTTCTTTGCATATGTATCAGCGTTTCAGTCTCATTTTTATTAGAATTTCACATGTGTATGGATGTCTCAAGTAACTTTACGTATTTGCAGGGAATTCAAGCGTCTTTTAGAATAGGTTTGGTTCTTCCACGAGTAGTAGCATCTACAGAGAGGCAGATTTCCTCTACGGTTTTAAAAAGAGCTTCTGAAAGTGTCTCTTTTTCATTCGCTCGGTACATAAACGGTAAGTGTTAAAAGAGTGTTCACTCACAGGCGATTACAAATTTTCTTCTACCTTGTTAGAAAATGAATTAGAATAGCAAGTATCTCACCCTTTTATTCATGTTTAGGGTTTGGTTTTAGTTCGCTATCAAATTGGTCTCGTAGTCATGAATCTTTCCCTACTGAAACTTCCATAAGGTAAACCATTCGCCTAGACTTTTCTGTCATTTCTCTCTTAAATTTCCTCCTCATAGTATCTATTTGAATGTTCGCTGGATTGGGTTGGGTTGTTTTTTGAACAGGTATTTTCATGCGAGCCGAGAAACATTGGCGAGAAGAAAAGAGGATGCTGATCGACTGCTGAGTCATCGTGAACGCAAGAAACAGACTGGGAAAACGAAAGGAAAGTTCTCAAAACGGGAGAAAAAACCGGATAAGCCACCTGTTGAAGCTGCTTATGTGCCTCCTAGGCTGAAAAGATTGGCAAAGGGATTGCCTGAGAAGACGGTCGACATATTCGAAGGGATGACACTACTTGAGCTCTCCAGGCGTACTGGTGAGTCAGTGGCGGTTTTGCAGAGCATTCTCATCAATGTTGGGGAAACTGTTACTTCAGAATTCGACACAATCAGTGTTGATGTCGCCGAGCTTCTTGCAATGGTAAGGTGATTCTATCTCTAGTTCCAAGATAATGGATTTCACAGGTCAATTAACTTGGTTTTTAATTGGATATATCTTTAATTTCAAAGGAGTTTAAGGTTTAGTTTCAGTATATCAGATACCGAAAGAGCATAATCATTTTGACCAAATTGAATTTTTTTGGTTTCTGGATTGTTTTCTTTTAGTTCAGATCAGTTTATCCGGATTGGATACCAGAAAAGAGGTCAATAGTTGTAACCATAGTAGGATTTGGTTCGGTTTTAGAATTTGTTATCCCGGTTTTGAATCGCATCAGATTGGTTCTCCAAATATTTATAATTCTGTTTGTGTTTTCTCATCCTTCACAGGAAATCGGGATCAACGTAAGGAGGCAACATTCTACAGAAGGATCTGAAATTCTTCCACGGCCTCCAGTTGTAACCGTAATGGGCCATGTCGATCATGGAAAAACCTCGTTGTTGGATGCTTTAAGAAACACCTCTGTTGCGGCAAGAGAAGCTGGTGGAATCACTCAGCACGTGGGTGCTTTCGTGGTGGGCATGCCGGATTCTGGCACTTCAATCACATTCCTCGACACACCTGGCCATGCTGCTTTCAGCGAGATGCGAGCTCGAGGAGCCGCTGTGACTGATATAGTCGTCTTGGTGGTTGCTGCTGATGATGGGGTAATGCCGCAGACACTCGAGGCTATTGCGCACGCTAGATCAGCGAATGTTCCTATTGTGGTTGCGATCAATAAATGCGATAAACCGGGAGCTAATCCGGAAAAAGTTAAGAACCAGCTTGCGGCTGAGGGGATAGAGCTTGAGGATATTGGAGGAAATGTTCAGGTGAGACTTGAAAGTTTTACTCTGGAATTCGTATTCTCTGAGCCTTTTAACTTTATCGCCATCCTTCAGAAATTGATACGGTTTGGTTGGGTTTAATTTGGTTTTTGTTTCAATTTAGACTTGGTTTGTTAAAATTCTTTTTGAAGGAAGAAACTGCGGTCTTTGTCAGTTTATTCTTTTTTTTTTTTCCGGTTTTGTTTATCATTTGTGTGGTTATAAAAGAAACTGAATCGGTTTATTTGCTCATTGGTTTGGTTTTTGGTCCAGTGATGCAACCTGGTTTCAACTTTTTTGTTTTCTTTTGAGTTTTGACTTTTATCTACGATGGTTACTTTAACCATGGCGATTTGACTTGTTTCAGGCTGTTGAGGTATCTGCAATGAAGAGTACAGGGCTAGACAAATTAGAAGAAGCTCTGCTTCTCCAAGCCGTGGATATGGACCTTAAAGCACGTGTGGATGGACCAGCTCAAGCATATGTGGTGGAGGCTCGCCTCGACAAAGGCCGTGGACCGTTAGCCACCATCATTGTAAAAGCCGGGACCTTGGTGAGCGGTCAGCACGTAGTCATCGGGTCTCAGTGGGGAAGACTCAGGGCTATTCGGGACATGATCGGTAAGACAACGGACCGAGCAACACCAGCGATGCCCGTCGAGATTGAAGGGCTTAAAGGTCTTCCAATGGCTGGCGACGATGTCATTGTGGTGGAATCAGAGGAACGCGCGAGGATGCTGAGCGATGGGCGAAAAAGGAAATATGAAAAAGATCGGTTGTTGAAAGCAGAGGAAGCGAGGACAGAGGAAGCAGCGACAACCGAAACAGAGTCTGGGGAAGGGTTTGTTCGGGTTGAATTACCGATAGTAGTGAAATCAGACGTGCAAGGAACCGCACAAGCTGTTGCTGATGCGTTAAGAACATTAAATAGCCCACAGGTGCGTAAAACTGAAATGGTGATGTAAGGTGATTGGGCCTTGTTGGCTTTCTTTTTGTGAATTTGCTTATTGTTTATATTGGATAGGTATTTGTTAACATAGTTCATAGCGGAGTGGGAGCAATTTCTCACTCTGATTTGGACTTGGCACAAGCTTGCGGTGCGTGTATCGTTGGGTTTAACGTTAAGGGTGGAAGTTCTGTTAATCTTTCTGCGGCTCAAGCCAGCGTCAAGGTACCCCGTTCTGTTCCAAACAATCGATTCATATATAGCTTCGATAATTTCCAATGCCAACCTCTACGTTTGCTTTCACATTTATATCTTGGAGATAGCTTTTAACATTGTAACCAATGGTAATCTCTTAGGTATTCCATCACCGTGTGATATACCATTTGCTCGAAGACATCGGGAACTTGATCGTAGAAAAAGCCCCTGGAGTTTCGGAACTGGAGGTGGCTGGTGAAGCCGAGGTACTTAGCATTTTCAAGATCTTAGGAAAGAGAAGAACAGAAGAAGATGGAGTGAGTATCGCGGGTTGTAAAGTGATGGATGGTCGGGTATGTAGAAGCGGACTCATGAGGCTTTTGCGGAGCGGAGAAGTGGTGTTTGAAGGCTCGTGCGCATCGCTGAAACGGGAGAAACAAGACGTGGAACAGGTTGGGAAAGGGAACGAGTGTGGGCTTGTGATGGGAGAATGGAATGATTTTAGAGTCGGAGATGTGATTCAGTGCATGGAGCCAGTCATTAGAAAACCAAAATTCATTTCCTCTGAGAGTGGAGCTGTGAGAATTGAATGCTGAGATCTACTAAACCCTAAACTCCTAAAATCAATTAATTTGATTGTTTAGGATATTGATTTTTGGTATTACCTTGATGATTATTTCTTTTGTTACAGAAAGTGTCTTATTATAAACAAACAAAGTTATAAACATTTGTAACTTTGTTTACACATTTAATATCAGGGACCCTTAATAGTATAATCAATTTCTTTCTTTGTTTCAAGATCAACAAGTTCAAGCTGACGCAAAACCTAGGTATAATTTCCCATATGGTGCTCCTTGGCTTATTGGCTAGGTCTCTAAATCACAAATGATAAAATTATAAAAAAAGGGTTTCTTAGGACCACATCTCTTACACAGAGTTACACACCAAACTACACATAACAATGACATGTCCTGCTGCCTCCATTAAACGCAGCGTATCATATCCGAGTTACGCCAATTTTCGACCCACGGCTTTTAACAAAGCTGTTGTCGTTTTTTAAAGGGGACAGATAAAAGCAAAAGCTTAGGGATTTGAAGAAGATCACTGAGCTAGTTTCTCAATTTCACTCAATTCGATTCTTCCCTTCATTACCTTCATCTCGTAACCCCAAAAAAAAAAATAGAAAAAATCATCTTTTCGAATTAGTGTTGTGATGAACATCACTGTTTGTTTATAAGACTCGAGTTAGATGCTTCGATTACAGTTGCTTAGGTTTCAAAAATCCCCAAAAGTGTTTGCTAATTTGGGTTATAAATAAAAATCCCCAAAGTCATCAGTGAATGCTATGTAAATTTAGTACCACCGGTTTGGCTTACCAAACTGCTTTAATTTTAATATAAAACTGTCGACAAAAAAAAAAACGTTATTCCAACTTTTCCTTCTATATAACTTATCATATGAAGGTTGAAATAATGTCACAAAAGTTTCAATTCATATGAAAAATCTCTTATATATTATTTGGGGAGTACATTTATAAAAAAAACATTAAAAAGTGTAAACATTTACATCACATTGTCATTACATCAAAGAACAAATTTTATCTCTCATTAGAGATATTTTAGTTATTAGTTATTATGTGATCATTTAATTAAAATCAAATATTTATAGTAACTAATTAAAATCAAATCTTTATGGTAGCTAACTAAAATCATATATTTATGGTAACTAATTTTTTTTTTGGTCAACATATTACTTAATTTATCATTAGATGGATCTAAAACTCATGACAATTACAAGGATAAGCCCGCAAAGGAGAGAAAGAGGGCTGAGGCCCGATACAAGTTCACAAATGCAAAGATAATAGAAGCCCAACTCATAGGCCCAACAAAAAGCATAAAAAACAATAAGGCCCATGACCTGTTTAAACAAAGAGTTTGCCTTAATCCTCGCTCGACGGCGGATCGGCGGCGAGGCTAGGAGATACTCGTGAAGGATCTCGTGAAGGGTGGCGGTGGTGCACCGCGAAAAGTCTCCGGCTGTCGACGCCGTGAAGGATTCCTGAAAAACTCTGAGATCGAGATTTGAAAGGCGATTTGAAAAGCGTTTGAAAATAAAATAACACCTGAGTACAAGCTTGCTCAAAGGTTCGAGATCTTTGGTCAACGACCGGATCCTGACAATTCGATGAGTCATCCGATGTACGCATGCAAGGACGAGTCTCACAGGTGGATTTGAAGGGTTTACGGCATCCAGGCGCAGAGGATAATGAAAAACAGAGACTCCACAATCCGCCAGCGGTATCACCTGGGCGGCGGCGAGGAGAAGTGGAGAGGTGGAGAAAGTGTTCTTCACCGGAAACTGAGGAAAACCCCCGACCGAGGCTTTTCTGGTATGAATGGTCGGACACAGGCGTGGAACCGAAACGAGAGCAATAGCAAAAGGAAGAGAGATCGGAGACAGCAGCAGAGCCCAGGGCGACGCCGGCGGTGGCCGCCGCCGCCCAAAGTCAAGGGTAGCAAAGGGTTTCTCAGATCTAGGTTTTATAGTAACTAATTAAAATCCTATATTTATGGATACAAAATGCTTTTATTTATAGAAAAAATTCTATATAATATTTTATATTTATGAAAAAAGTTCCATAAAATATTTGCCAATATATTGTCCAAAATTTTGATAATATCTATATATTTATATATATTTTATTAATTTATAATCTAAAAAAAATTATAATATCGAATCTTAAAAACAAAAATTATAATTGATCAGGACATTTCTAGTAACTTTCAATTGAAGAATAACTGAATTATAAACGATTATCTTGGCTTCACAAACTTTATTTCATTTTTGGGTTTTAACGATCTATCTTAAAGATCTTCACGCATCCGCATTTATAGGTATCTTGCGCAGTGTAAAGAGCAAATGTGATATGAGGTTCCAAGCATCTTCAAGCTGATAGGGTACATGCAATGTAAATCACATACCCTGCGAAATGGACGAGATATACTAATATTAAGCACCACCTGAAATGATTTTCCATAAACATTTATTGTGCTTCTTGGCATGAGACCTGAAAAGTCTCCCAGCACGCACTCTGTATGCAAACTAGCTCGGTGATCTTTACACGTGTAGAACCATGTCTTTGGATTCGTTTCTTTCTCACAAATGTCACACCAGTATTTGGCACTTGCCTTTTCGCCATAGCATAACGAGAGGGGATGATCATCTACTCTATGCTTTACCACTTGTGGTTTAATGGATAGGTATTTGTGATTTGTGAACATTGTTCATAGTGGAGTGGGAGCAATTTCTCACTCTGATTTGGACTTGGCACAAGCTTGCGGTGCGTGTATCATTGGGTTTAACGTTAAGGGTGGAAGTTCTGTTAATCTTTATGCGGCTCAAGCCAGCGTCAAGGTACCCCGTTCTGTTCCAAAGAATCGTATCATAGATAGCTTCGATAATTTCCAATGCCAACTTCTACGTTTGCTTTCACATTCATATCTTGGAGATAGCTTTTAACATTGTAACCAATGGCAATCTCTTAGGTATTCCATCACCGTGTGATATACCATTTGCTTGAAGACATCGGAAACTTGATCGTAGAAAAAGCCCCAGGAGTTTAGGAGCTGGAGGTGGCTGGTGAAGCCGAGGTACTTAGCATTTTCAAGATCTTAGGAAAGAGAAGAACAGAAGAAGATGGAGTGAGTATCGCGGGTTGTAAAGTGATGGATGGTCGGGTATGTAGAAGCGGACTCATGAGGCTGTTGCAGAGCGGAGAAGTGGTGTTTGAAGGCTCGTGCGCATCGCTGAAACGGTAGAAACAAGACGTGGAACAGGTCGGGAAAGGGAACGAGTGTGGGCTTGTGATGGTAGAATGGAATGATTTTAGAGTCGGAGATGTGATTCAGTGCATGGAGCCAGTCATTAGAAAACCAAAATTTATTTCCTCTGAGAGTGGAGCTGTGAGAATTGAATGCTGAGATCAATTAAACCCTAAACTCCTAAAATCAATTAATTTGATTGTTTAGGATATTGATTTGTGGTATTACCCTGATGATTATTTCTTTTGTTACAGAAAGTGTCTTACTATAAACAAAAAAAAAAAAGTCATAGGTAATAAAGTTTTGTAACTTTGTTTACACATTTAATATCAGGGACCCTTAATAGTACAATCATTTTATTTCTTTGTTTCAAGATCAGCAAGAACATACCACGGATGTGCCTTAAAGCTGACGCAAACCCAAGGTATAATTTTCCCATATGGTGCTCCTTGGCTTATTGGCTAGGTCTCTAAATCACAAATGATAAAATTATAAAAAAGGCTTTCTTAGGAAGTAAATTAAGACCAAAGAATAGAGAGTTTAAGCCTTATGTAATTGCATTTGTTGCACATTCATAGAACCACATATGTTACACAGAGTTACACACCAAACTACACATAACAATGACATGTGCTGCCTCCATTAAACGCAATGTATCATATCCGAGTTACGCCAATTTTCGACCCAAGGCTTTCAACAAAGCTGTGGTCGTTTTTAAAAGAGGATAGATAAAAGCAAACGCTTAGGGATTTGAAGAAGATCACCGAGCTAGTTTCTCAATTTCACTCAATTCGATTCTTCACTTCATTACCTTCATCTCGTAACACACACAAAAAAAAAAAATCATCTTTTCAAATTAGTTTGTGATGAACATCACTTTTTGTTTATAAGACTCGAGTTAGGTGCTTCGATTACAGTTGCTTAGGTTTCAAAAATCCCCAAAAGTATTTGCTAATTTGGGTTATAACTAAAAATCGATTATTTTGGTTCTTTTGATTGGTTTGATGATTGCTTAGGATCTTTATGCCAACATTTCAAAGTCGAAATCTTTTGGAAATCAAAACATTGATTAGTTTGGATATAAAACTGTTGACAAAAAAAAAATATTATTCCAACTGTTCCTTCTCTAACTTATCATATGAAGGTTGAAATAATGTCACTAACATTTCTAGTAATACATAAAGGAAAGCAACTCATAGTAAAAATAAACTTTCAATTGAAGAATAACTGAATTCTAAACGACTATCTTGACTTCACAAACTTTATTTCATTTTTTGAGTTTTAACGATCTATCTTAACGATCTTCACGCGTCTGCCTTTCTAGGTAATATGCGCACTGTAAAGAGCAAATGTGATCTGAGGTACCAAGCATCTTCAAGACGATAGGGTACATGCAATGTGACTCGCACGCCCCACAAAATGGACGAGATATACTGTTATTGAGCACCACCTCATATGATATGCCATGATAATTTATTGTACATGTTGGCATGAGCCCTGAAAAGTCTCCCAGTATGCACTTTGTATGCAAACTAGCTCGGTGATCTTTACACGTGTAGAACCATGTCTTTGGATTCGTTTCTTTCTCACAAATGTCACACCAGTATTTGCCACTTGCCTTTTCGCCATAGCATAATGAGAGGGGATGATCGTCTACTCTATGCTTTACCACTTGTGGTTTAGTGGCGCAATGGAAGCATAAGACAAATCCACAACCACTTTCAATGCACGTAAGCACAGCAAATTCCAAGTTGTTGCAACCATTGCATTTTTGTTCCTCTTGTCTTATGTAATATAAGGGATGATGGGGATGGCTAGGATGGACAAAAGGCTCAGAAATTGAAGCGCACAGGACATCTAACTTCTTACCCACAAACTTCTTATCCCCACACTGGTACTTGAAACCATTGGATACTCTTCTACAAGCGTCACACCAAAAGTGATTATCCGCGCCTGTAACTAAAGTAAGACGGTCATTATGTAGCACATGCCATTTATTTCTAAGAGATTCAGCGCACTTTTGGTGAAGAATGAAATCACAACGGATACAGCTATAGAAGGATCGGAGACAAATGGGATGGGTGCAAGCTCTGCAACGCTTGTTTTCCTCCCAGAGAAGACCATTAACGTGGAATTTAAGGTAATGCTCTTTGTGGCTGAAATGTTGTATTGTATTGTCATCTATTACCACATATGGCACTATATCTTCTGTCTCTTCAGGGACTCCTTCGAGTTCTTTCCCATTCCACACATCCTTTCTAGTAGCACATTTCGAATGAACGATATAGTCAGGACACCTTTGACAAGAAAACCCGCCCCAACTCCAATCCACCTTCTGGCGACAAACTCTACATACAGAATTCACAACACCAAGAACAGATTTGCGAGAAACACGGTGATCATGCCGATTGATGTTTATGACGCGTGGAAGGGCAAGACAGTCTTGATGTATCATGAAACCACATTGAAAACATACGTAAGGGCTTCGATCTCCCTTCCGACCGCAAGCATTACATGTAAAAGAATCAAGTCTTGGGAGAAGGATGAGTTGGTGAGCATGAGCTTTCAAATCCATAACAGATTGCGGTGGTGGGTTCAAAACACAACGCATATCCAAGTTGAACTTACAAGCAGAACAATGATAAAACAATATATCATCAATCTTTCTTGCGCAAAGACGACATTTTCCATCAGAATAGTTCGGTGGTTGACCTGTGTGGAGCTTAAGAGGATGTAAGGGGTGGTAAGTGTGGTTTACCTCTGACGGGTGTTTTGCCTCCGACGGATTCCATACGCAATCCACATGGAAGGCTAAACCACATTCAAGACATGTGTAAGGAAACCCTTCCCCATCCTTCCCACATTTAGCTCCACAATCAAACTGGATCCGCTTCTTCTTGAGAAGGGTGAGCTTATGGTGATGCATCTCGGAAATATGAATAACCTCTGGTGGTGGGTACTTGGCACATAATAGATCCACATCGAAGTCGCAGATCTCACAACGATAGCATAGATTGTGGATACCCTTGCCACACAAATTACAGGGATGAACAAAGTCAATCCCAAAAATAATTGTTTCCAATCGTTTTTTTTGTTTAATTTGAAGCTTCAGAGTGTGACCAGAGTGAGATGGGTGTTCGATATATTCAGGGGACTCGTCAACACATTTCCTATGAACAAAGAAGTCACATCTTTTGCAGTAATAGCCATCACAGATAGCTTTCAACCGTCCACAGCAATCACCCCTCCTCAAATCATTCCAAGGCATCATAAGATGCTTGTGGATCAACGGTAGTGAAACTCCCTCAAATTCCATGATCGTATACTACAACAAGATTGAAGAAGAAGAAGAAAGAAGAAGAAGAAAGAAGAAGAAGAAAAGTTGTTGAATCTGAAATCTCTCGAAAAGCTATGCTCTTTTCAAGTATCCATTTGAAGATATATTAAATAGAATAAATAGGGAAAATGTTTGAGAAGTGTCAAAATATATTACATTAAATGCTCTTTTGAAATGTCAACATTCTACAGCAAGCGTTGATCAAAAGGAGGTGGACTCAAAACCGTCTCCAAACTCCTATAAATCATCCCAAAATCAAAATATAAAATCCTTCTCTTCTCTACAATTTTTTTTGATGAAATTTTAAATTTTAAATTTATTTTCTAAGATATTGACCTCGTGGTTGATAACGTCGTCCATTTTTCTATTTTCATTATCAAGACAAATCAAGACAAATGTTACTAATATGTGTCTTGGGATTGATGTTTGTGTGTTAACATTTTATTGCCTTTTGTCCGTTTGTAATTGATGTTGTTCTAAGTTCCAACAACTGGTACTGAAATATTTTTGTAACGGAGTTTATAAACCAGCATTGTAAAATATGGTTGTCTATAACGAAAGTGGAGAGTTTATGTTTAGTTTGCATTGAATGACGACAAAGCATGTGTCTACAGAATCGGAATAAAAAACTTCATCTTTTCAAATTAGTTTTGTGATGAACATCAGTGTTTGTTTATAAGACTCGAGTTAGGTCCTTCGATTACAGTTGCTTAGGCTTCAAAAATCCCCAAAAGTATTATAATCTTATGGAAATAAAAAATTTACCGAAGTTTATGCCAACATTTCAATGTCGAAATCTTTCTTTTTATAGTAGAATCCTATCTTTCTCTTTCTTTTTCTTCTGCATTTCATTCTTTCACAATTTTTCTGAATCATCTCATCATCTAAAAATATAAAAACCCACATTTTTCTGCATATATTATGATGTTGATTTGAAAAACAAACACAAATTAGTCGATGGAGTCGTAAATATAAGAGAAACATAGAATAACATGTAATTGGTTTGTGCATTCACATTGACTATATTTGATGAATATTTTTCAACTGAAATAAAAAATTTAAACATCTTTAAACGTAATTTATTAGTTAATTATAAATATAAACACCAGGCGCAAGTGAAAAATTTCATTTGTGCTTACGCTTTACAAAAACTAGATTATAGTAATTAGGTATGTCCCGTGCCCTTATTTCATGTAGAGATTTAGATCCAAATATGGCTATAAAAAGATTTCAAAGTCACATCCTTATTTTATAGTAACTAGGTATGTCCTATGCTACCACACAGATTGATGTTTTTTTTAAAGATTCGATATTATAAACTTCTATTTATATAGTATTATATTAGTACTAAATACTTCCTTCTGTTTAAATACTTCTTTCTGTTAGTTTAAGAAAATATAAACGAAATATTAGTATATTAGTACTAAATACTTTCTTCCGTTTAAATACTTCTTTTAGTATATCAATTCTAAATACTTATTTCTTTTAGTTTAAGAAGATGTAAACAGGATATTAGAATATTAGTACTAAATATTTTCTTCTGTTTAAATACTTCTTTTAGTATAGTAGTACTAAATACTTCTTTTTTTTAGTTTAAGAAGATGTTAACGGGATATAATTTAAGGTAAACAATAAATTTTATTAAGGATATTTTTTTTAAAAAGCTTATTTAAAATAACCTTAATCAATTCATCAAAGATTTTATTCTGAGAGATTGATATCTTGGAAGATCAGGATTTAATTCTGTTTTAGGTGCTAATTAAATTTATAATTATAACCTTAATAAGAAATTAAAAAATAATCTTAATATCAATGGCATAAGAAAGTAAATATTAACATATGTTAAAGTTATTTTTAAATTGTACTCCCCAAATATTAGTAAGGGGATGACTAGGGTTACATAGGTTTATATACTAAAGAGATTTCCTAAACTAGATAGATACAAAAATGTAAATATCTTTATATCATATCTATATCATTCTATAGATTACTAGATTATATCCCGTGCTATATCATGATTGATATTTTTTAGATTTAAGTTATATTCAAAAATTTTGGCTATAGTATTGCATTGATTTTAATATTTAAATAATAAATTTGAGTTAGCTTATTATTTACCATTCAACAAATTAAATGTTATTTCTATAAATGTATTTTCCAAATATTAGTAAAAGGATATTAACTTCAACTATTTGATTTTAATATAACACAATTTTACCTTTGATGATTTTTTTTTGTTTGCTTTTAAGATTAATAATATTGTATATAATTGTTTACCATTTACTAATTGATTTATTTAAATTTTTTTGAATAAATTGAAAATAGATTTTTTGAAGATTTTATTTTCAAATATGTATTTTTAATAGTAAAAATTTATTAAGTGTAATTTGAATAAAACTGAAAATAGATTTTGTGAAGATTTATTTTTAAATATTGATTTGTAATAGTAAAAATAGATTAAGTGTTTAGATATTTTTATCCTTAATGATTTTTTTTGTTAGTTCTTAAAACTAGTGATATAATATGTAATTTCTTAGAATTTAAATTTTATTTTCAAATGAATACTCTCCAAATATTAGTAAAAATATATATATATATATTTTTTTTGGTCGGCACACATATATTATTATATAAACATGCTTAATTGTTTTTATGGACATATCCACCACTATAGCTATCCATATTGAAAGACCGCTCAGTTATAGTTAAATGGCGATCACGACCTTGTTTTCTTGTTTTTTTACGTCAATTACAAATTTGTTGTTATTTCACTTTGATGTAATCTTTATAGACATATATAGTCACCAAATTTGTTGTTATATGGCGATCACTGCCGTATTTTTCGAACAAAAAGAATAACAAACCGAATGTGCATTACATAATCACCTACTAAAATTTCATTTATAATTGGATAATTTCTTTTTTTAGGTTTGGTTGTTGCTGAAAATTTAAAAAAAAAAAAGAGAGGAAATTATCGTTAATTTTATCGTTAACTAATTCACTAGTTTTCATTGAAATATTATCATCACTTTGTATAGACATGTCCATCTCTTTTTTTGCCAAGCCGAGAGGTATCGTTAAGTTGTCAATAAATTTAACGACAGATATTAGTTTGGAATCCGTTGCTATACTTTTTACTTACTAACATAGTAAAGACATTCAACGAAATTAGCAACAACACCTATCTTAGTAGTGATAACACGCATACATGTCAGAATACCTAAGAGAGAGAGAGAGAAAACTCAATTATAAGCCATTCCAACATATCAATCAATTATTCAACCGCCTCGCGGCCCAGAGCCTAATAAATGAAAAGATTAAACATGTCAGAATCTACCATATGAATTATGAAACTTGTGTGTTGTCCCATTAACTCTTTACTCACAACCCACAACCCACAACCCATTTTCCACGTCGTTGTTCAAGACACGGCGAAACCTAATCCCCAAAACATTAAAGTCTCAAATAATAAAGGACAACCACACAATGGCTTTCATTTATTGTCGAATTATTATAGAGGGAAAAGAACTTGTAACACACAATTTATCATTTTGAATAAAAAATTATTCTTCTAAATTATAGGATCAAATAGCTCAAAAATAAAATAAATTGGTGATATAACGGGTCTTGACACAAAACAATACACATTTTTTAGTGGATAGAAAAATGGTAAGTAATATTAAAATAATTACAACGGTTCAAAATAATGGTAAGAGAAAACAGTACGAAAAATTTAAAAATAACGTTTTTGATGATGCTATTGTGATTGGTAATTAACACCAATCAAAGCCAACACCAATTTAAAAAACATGTTCTTAGAATAATTTTACATAATTTTTTTCTCTCTTTCTCTTTATAGTAGAATCCTATCTTTTTCTTCTGCATTTAATTATTTCACAATATTTTTCTGAATCATCTCATCATCTAAAAATATATAAACCCACATTTTTCTGCATATATTATGATGTTGATTTGAAAAACACACACAAATTAGTCGATGGAGTCGTAAATATAAGAGAAACATAGAATAGCATGTAATTGGCTTGTGCATTCACATTGACTATATTTGATGAATATTTTTCAACTGAAGTAAAAAATTTAAACATCTTTAAACATAATTTATTAGTTAATTATATAAACACCAGGCGCAAGTAAAAAAATTTCATTTGTGTTTACGCTTTACAAAAAACTAGATTATAGGCGTGATTGGTTGTGGTTTTGAAATCTTCTACCTCACAGATTGATGTTATAAACTTCTATTTATATATTACTGTATTAGTACTAAATACTTCTTTCCATTTAAATACTTCTTTTAGTATATTAGTACTAAATACTTATTTCCGTTTAAATACTTCCTTCAGTATATTAGTACTAAATACTTATTTCCGTTAGTTTAAGAAGATATAAACGGAATATTAGTATATTAGTACTAAATACTTTCTTCCGTTTAAATACTTTCTTTGGTATATTAGTACTAAATACTTATTTCCTTTAGTTTACGAAGATGTAAACATGATATTAGTATATTATTACTAAATACTTCTTTCCGTTTAAATACTTCCTTTAGTATATTAGTACTAAATACTTCTTTGTCTCTTCTGATTAACAATCGAGAAAATACAACCAGCAAAAGTAAACACCGTTATCTTATTTGTAACAAAAATTTGTTGAAACCTGAAAAGAATCACTCATGCATTTGCAATGATTTGCGGTTTGTAAATACAAAACCGTTAACCGCAAGGTTACAATCTTAATTTTTAAACCGTAACCGTTTTAAAAATAAAATAAAATATTAATAATTTATTATGTATAAGTATAACTAATATGTCATAGAAAAATGTTGTATAATCAATTAGAACCAATCTAAAAATATTTAAAACTAATAAAATAAATTATATTAATTAAAAGTGAACGTGCTAAAAATAGTGGTTAAATTGTTCAATGTTCCCACAATCCCACTAGATCCACAACCACTAGGCATTATCCTTTTTTTTTATTAATCAAATAATTTTTTGTTTGCATAATGTAATAGAATTCATGGTTATTTATCTAATTCACCACATAAATTTTTGAATCATATAACTACATTAATTCAATATTACAGGTTTAGCTTTACATATTAGTTAGATATCATTGTCTAAATTTCTGTCGATATACCATCATCTAAATTTTTTTGATGGAAATTAAATATTAGCTGATATATTATCGTTTAAAGTTTTTTTTGACCGAACTAAATAAATTTATGGATATATTACTGATATCAACTATATCATAATCATCAAATAACCATAATAGTATTTAATCGTAACTGTAATAACGGAACCGTATTAACCATAACCGGTTTAATCGTATATTAAAAGAAATTTGTAACCGTAACTGATGGCTAACCGTAACCGTGGTTATGATTAGTTGAGGAAGATGATTTCACTTTCTTTGTGCAGCGGGTGATGAGATCACAACAACATACTCGCTGCAATTTAGTTTTTAGACTATTGGAGCTATAACTGATACTATAACTGATAAGTTTTCAGATAGAAACTTGATCGGGCAAGGTGGATTTGGTGAAGCTTACAAGGTATTTAGTCATTTATCTGGTTTTGCTATTTCTTATATAAAGTTGAATCAATAAAACATTTGCGTAAGTTGATATGGTGTTTGACTCATCTTATTTTTGTAGGGAAAGCTTTCAACTGGAATTGAAGTAGCAGTGAAGAGACTGTCGAAAACATCTGGACAAGGTGCGGAAGAGTTCAAAACTGAGGTTGTATTCTCTTGACTTTGCTTTGTTCCAAAAAGTCTCGCCATTCCTAAATCCGCAATTTTTGGGTTCATATTAATTAGTATCCAAGAGTATGGTACTCGCTTTGAGGTCACCTGTGAGTTGTGAATCTTGATGAAGATTCAGAGTCCCTTGAGCAACTCCTTCAATAATCTTGTACCGAATAACCCAATTTAGCTGACCTCGCTTTGCAGAATCTACACAATCCAAGTATTTATACCATCAACTAATGAAATCAAGAACAAATTATCAAAGAAGAAAACTGAATGCAACTGACCAAACAGGAAAAAAATCGAGGCTTTTGTTGGGTAGACACTCGTAGACAAGTATCCGCTCTTCGCCTTCTAGACAAAACCCGGGAAGCCTAACAAGATTTCTATGCTGAAGCCTGATGATTTTGCCAACCTCTTCATTGCAATATCAACTCCACTGAAAAGTGTACCCTACAAATACAACAAAGTGCATCAACATGATCATCGCGTTATCTGAAGATGTTGGCTCGGAATCTCCAGAGAAACAGAACCTCAAAACTCTAAATGAAAATAACAACAATAAAGTTTCACCAAATGGTCCTTCGCCAAGCTTATTACTCTCTAAAAATTCATGTGTTGCAGATTGAATTGTCCTAAAATCGAGTTGTAGTGAGTCTTTGGTTGTAATATCATCTCCTGTTACACAATAAAAGTTTAATTCTTCGACATTTTTAAAACGCAATTAAGATTTGTCCCTAACTTGAATCTCTTCTTACCATCAAGTTTCGGTGTTGTACCAGAGTTCCTCCCTGTCCTCATTGCAGAAAAACCAATAACGAAAAGCAGAACAACTACTCCAATTGGTACACCAATGGCAACAATTATGGCTATATAATTTCCATCTTTCCCTATAGTTTTAAAGATAAGATAATGTCACTCACACAAATAATTAAATCTTGAATCACTTTCGAAATGGGTCCAAAGGAGGAAGTAAGGAAGAGATCTGACCAGGTCCCGGAGGAGAAGACGCCGGAGATGGAGGAGTTGAAATGGTTTTCCTATCAAACGTAGAAGCAATGAAGCTTGTGAGAAAATACAAAAAGAAGAAGAAGAAGAAAAGAAAAATTTAATAAGCAATGAAGCTACTCAAATTTAATAAATGAAGAAAAGGAAAAATGTTAATGTAATACTAATCTCTTTCGCAAATGACATATTCTAAAAATCATTTGCACAATGGTCAATAATACTAATCTCTTGATGTTTTACAGATTTTGTTATCTAAAAAATAACCAAATTCTCAGTGTTGTGGTCATACATAGCATTCTTTCTTTTCTATAATTCACTCTACAAAATAAATGAATTTCAATGTCAGAAATGAAAACTTGCATCCATTATTAGACTCCTTCTTTACTAATATTACTTCGAAATTAGACGTTAAAATGGTTATCTGAGAACTGAATGGCACAAAAATTTACTTTACCCGAAAACACAAAAGTTATGTAGTAAATAAATATGAATACTGCCAATAGTCTGATTAGTATTTCCTATTTCATGATAAATGTCTTTCGAAATAGTTACACTAGTAATGAAAAACATTTCAACATATGAAAATACTGTTTTTAATACGTTGTCTAAGATCTAATTTAATATGATTAAATATTATTCCAATTGTTCCTTCTATTTAACTTATCATATGAAGGTTAAAAAAATGTCACTAAATTTTTTATTAATACATAAAGGAAAGCAACTCATAGTGAAAATAAAATAACCTTTCAACAGAAGAATAACTGAATTCTAAGCGACTATCTTGGCTTCACAAACTTTATAGGTTAGCCGCGCCCCAATTCTAAACTGTATTGTGTTGTCATCAATTACCACATATGGCTCTATATCTTCTGTCTCTTCAGGTACTCCTTCGAGTTCTTTCCCGTTCCACACATCCTTTCTAGTAGCACATTTCGAATGAATGACATACTGAGGACACCTCTTACAAGAAAACCCGCGCCAAGTCCATTCCACCTTCTGACTACAAACTCCACATACAGAATTCACAACACCAAGAACAGACGTGCGAGAAACACGGTGATCATGCCGATTGATGTTTATGAGGCGTGGAAGGGTAAGACACTCTTGATGTATCATGAAATCACATTGAAAACATACGTAAGGGATTCGATCTCCCTTCAGACCGCAAGCATTACATGTAAAAGAATCAAGTCTTGGGAGAAGGATGAGTTCGTGAGCATGAACTTTCAAATCCATAACAGATTGCGGTAGTGGTTTCAAAACACAACGCATATCCAAGCTGAAGTTACAAGCGGAACAATGATATGTTGGGAAATATACCCCGATATTTCCCCAAACCAGATTAGTCGGAAGTAAAAAATAATGCGGAATAAGACGACACGGAAAATTGATAACGGAGTTCGGCAAGATGTCTACGTGTCCGGAGCCGCTGCAAGACTCGTTTTTATTAAGAGAGATTACAACGTGTTTATAACACCCGGCAACGGTGCCAAAAACTTGATACAACGAGTTTAAACCCAAAATAAAACTGCAAGTGCACAGACAAAAGCAATAATATAGATGGGATCGAATCCACAGAGACCAAGGTTACACTACGAATATTTAGAAATAAAAAGAAGCTAAGATAATAAAATATGGTTTGTTGTAAAGAGAACAAAAAAATAAAAGCAAATAGTTGTAAACTTATGGATTAAAAACGTCAGGCTTTAGGGATATTCGCAGAAATTCACAAATCAAGAATCAAACAATTATTCAGGGAATGAATTAAACACCAATCTCGAACTCAAACATAATTGTATAATCAATCTACTGTAGTGACACCAATTTCTTTATCTAGCAACCTAAAATTCTATACTGTCGTTTGAACTTAGAATTCTAGACAAGCATTATAACAAGAAGGTTCAATTTGTTCACGAATTGCCTTAACATCAGCTTTCGTTGGTTAAGGACAATTCGCTCACCTATGTTCGAGCAAGCAACCTATAAACTTTTGGAGAATAGGTTAAACCCTAAATCATAGACTAAGTGACCATTTTAGTCTAAGCTATGAGAACGATAATAGGTGAAGATATCAATAAATAAATCTCTATCTATGTCTAATTTAGTGATTCATGAAATTCCTTTGAAAATCCTAAAACCTAACTATGGAACTACTCAAACATGGATACAGAGAAAGCAGAGAAAGATGAATAAGAACTCATAATCATATAAAAAGAAATCAAAAGGGTTCAGAAATCTTCTCAAGATGAAGAGTCAGAGATTTTTCTCTCAAAACTTACAGAGATCCAAAATTACAGAGAAAAAGTTACAGAATATAGAAAAGAAATAGAGATAAAAGTGTTGCCTAAACAATGGCTTAAACCCCCTTATTTATTCACATGTCTTGGTCGAACCCTAAAAAGATAAGGACAATTTGGGGCGAATCTGGAAGTTTTCCTTTTTTTTTATATGTCTTCAGTTTAACGGGCATAACTTTTGGACCACCAATGATAATGACACGAATCTAGGCCCAAATGAAAGCTAACTCAAAGGGCTATCTTGTGTCCAAAATTCATTGAAATCCGACATAGGGAAGGTGCTCATCGAATGGAAAACTTCTGACCCTTCTGCATAATTCTGCATTTCCAAAACTGCGTTTTTGTCCCAAAATTCCAAATTATCTTTCTAGATCAACCTAAAACCTGTAAATACTTCATAAAGGACTAAAAGACTCTAAATCATTATTAAAAGACTCAAAAAGACTCTAAAAATAATGGTTAGAATAGGTAAAATATGGAATATATCAAATGGCGATAGCTAGATGGCGGGTCCTGTTAAGAATAACAGCGGGACATCCAAGGTTCAAGGCTAATTTGTCAAAAACAGAGATGGATCAGGGACTATTTCAGACTTGAAGCATGTTTGATTCTAGGTTAGCTGCATAAAACTCAACGATTATCTGGAGATGAAAGTGTAAAGTCTAGAACTAGGAGTCAAGTTTCCAAGGGGAAAGTGACAAGGAGATTGCAAGTTTGGTTCAAGGTGGATATCCCACAGAGTCTTGTAGGATAACTAAGCAGAAGAAGCAATCAAGGTGAAAGCTAAAAGAATTAAGACTGGTGTTAAAAATAGCGGCGGAGAATTTACATCTTGAGCAGTTAGATGTAAAAACAATATTCCTTCATGGCGATTTGGAGGAAAAAACCTATATGAGGCAACCAGAAGGCTTCATAGAGAAAGAAAGACCTGTATGCAAATTGAAGAAGAGCTTGTATGGGTTAAAACAAGCTCCCAGACAGTGGTATAAGAAGTTTGATAACTTCATGAGCAGCAGCGGTTTCACAAGATGTCAAGCAGATCATTGTTGCTACATTCAGAGGTTCGAGAGCAGCTTCATTATTTTGTTATTGTATGTGGACGACATGCTTGTTGCTGGTTCAGACATGCAAGAGATTAATAACTTGAAGCAGAAGTTGTCGAAAAAATTTGCAATGAAAGATATGGGTGCTGCAAAGCAAATTCTGGGAATGAGGATCAGCAGAGACACAAAGTCAAGAACTTTGTTGTTATCACAGGAGGAGTACGTACATCAACAAAGTACTCTCGAGATTTAACATGCAAGATGCTAAACCAGTGAGTACACCTTTGGGTGCTTATTTCAGACTCTCCGAAGAACAGTCACCAAAGACAGAAGAGGAACGAACACACATGACGAATGTTCCTTACGCCTCAGCAATTGGAAGTCTGATGAATGCCATGGTTTGTACCAGACCAGACATTGCACAGGCAGTGGGAGTTGTTAGTAGGTACATGAATGATCCAGGCAAGGATCACTGGAAAGCAGTCAAATGGATCCTCAGGTACTTGCAGGGTACCACAAAGAAGGCACTATGTTTTAAAGGTGGAGATACAATATTAACAGGCTATGTGGATGCTGACTTAGCCGAAAATGTTGATACAAGAAAGAGTACTACAAGGTATGTTTTCATCCTGGGAGGTACTGCAGTGAGTTGGGTTTCTCATCTGCAGAAGATAGTTGTTTTCTCCACAACGGAAGCCGAATATGTCGCAGTTACGGAAGCCATCAAAGAAATGGTGTGGCTACAAAATTTCTTGGAGGAATTAGGAAAGAAACAGGAAGACAATGTCTTGTATTGCGACAGCCAGAATGATATCCATATGACAAAGAATCCGTCTATTCATTTCAGAACGAAGACGGTGACCACTGACAAACTGAAGTTGTGTTCAAATTTAGTTGGCCTCCACTAACGAAAGGAGGAAAAAAACCGCTGCATAGATCAAGGTGTGAAGACAGATTGAAATCAGTCTTCAAGTGCGAGATTGTTAGTAAAAAAAGAAGCTTCTCTCTAAAGTCAAAAGGGCAGCAAAGGTAGGCACAGACAAATGATGAAAATGAAGAGGAGCACACTTTCCTTGAAGGTTGTTCACCTACCAACCAAGTTTTCTCACTCACCAACCCCACCACTCCTTCCTATAAATACCAAAGGAGGAGAAACCTTTTGATGTATCCAAAAATGTAGAAATCCCAAAATGTAAGAAAGCAACGAGAGAGATAGGTGAGGGAGAGAGAAAATAGTTTTGAGAGAAATATTATTTTTTCGGAGTTTATTTTGGGATCGGGTGTTATAAACACGTTTGTAATTTTCTCCTTAATAAAAACAAATCTTGCAACGGCTCCGGAGACGTAGGCATTTTGACCGAACTCCGTTATCAATTTTTTGTGTTGTTTTATTCCGCATTTATTTATCACTCCCTCAGATTCCATGGTCGTATACTACAGGAAGATTGAAGAAGAAAAAGGTTGAATCTGAGATCTCCTTGCAAGTCTATATCTCTCTCCACTAAAAAGTCTTCGTTTAATCTCAAAGATGCTCTTATAAAACTTAGTGTTTCATCCAATAACACTTATATTAATTTTTTAATGGTTTATTAGTTAAATAACTAAACGAAAGGACAGAAATTGACTATATAACTATCAGAAGAAAAACAAGTTCAAACGTCACTAGCCGTTGATAAAAACAAAGACACAGGATCCATATACCATTAATTAGTTATTAACATATACGTAGTAGAACCATTAATTAGACAAAACGGTGCGCGATCGTATCAGCTCTCTTTTTTTTTGGTAAAATGTGAAGATTATAATTACCTTAGTACCTGACACAAATGAGCAATATAGAGTCATATTGTGTCGTGGAAGTGGATAATAAAACAAATTTTTTTTTTAAAAAAAAATGAAATACAACTAAAGTAAAAGCCAAGTAGCGAGGTGGCGAAACTGTCGTTGACCGGATAAGAGATGAGGCGATCACGAAGCTATCTGTCAGAGTGTATAAATAGAAGTTTGGAGCACTAGTTTGAAGATCGAGAGGTGTTTGGCATGAGTCACCCTAGGGAATTGACGTAACCATGAAGTAAGTTGTTGGAGCTCCAATGGAGAGTTCGGGATGATCCGATTCAAAAAAGGTCGCAACACCGCTTGTGAGAATTGGCAGTTGAAAAAGAGATGAGAATGTGATTCCTCAGCCACAGAACAGAGAGGGCATGTAGTCAAGACAACCATTCCCATTGTGATAGTCTATCCTTGGTTGGTAATCTCCCAAGTAAAGAAAGCCAAGTGATGAAAGAGTACCTCGGGATGACTTGTTTAAACCAAACCATAGAGTGCCAGTTAACCTCTCGTAAAACATGTCAAATCTGTTTCCAAGTTTCTTTGGTGGAGAAGTTCCTTGTGTAGTTGCCACTTTACAGGCGCCAATTGAAATCTTCGGGGCCAAGAGAGGGGTCTGGCACTTGTAGCTAAGAGACTGTGATAAGCAATTGCTCAATTCTGTCCGATCTAGCCGCAGGTAGGGACCACATTCCTGATAAAACCGCATATGAAACTCTAGCATCCCTCCCTAATCGCAATGATCTAGGACCCGTTTGTCCTATATAATCAATTAGTTATCGTATCAGCTCTCTTCAATGCTAAAAAAACTATTTCAAGACTGCCTATGATTTGGTTTGCAGCAAGACCATAAACATTCTATTAATTCTTTTCAGCTTTTTGGCTAATCATTCTTAAACTCAAAACAATGGTCATACATCTATTGTAACCAATGTTCAAAAAATCGCTAGCCAGTAGTTAGGCGTTTAACTGGGGTCTAGCGTCTAGGCGGATTAATCGGGGCCTAGGCGTTAATAATTTTAAAATTTAATTTTAAGTATTTTATTATTTTTAAATTTTAATAATAAAAAATAGATTTTAAATTTTAGAAATTTAAATTGTTGAATCTCTTACAAAATGGTAAAGTTAAGACCTAAACGATCTCACTGAAACACAAACTAAGAAAAATCGTAGTCCTACTAAACTACTTCTCCAAGCACATCCAGATCCACCACCTGATCTCAGATTCAAATTCAATTGAGCGAGTTGGCCGATTACATCCAATTTGGACCGCCTGCACTGGGCGAATTGAGCGAGTTGGCCGATTACATCTAATTTAGCCGATTACATCCGATTTAGACCGCCTGGACCGGAAGACCTGTTAATTTTTCCGAATTAACATAAATCGCGGCGGTCTAGATATTTTTGAGCGCCTATGCCGATTTTTTGAACCATGTAACAAATTCTTTTTGAATAAATTTAACAAAAAAGTAGAATCGTATCATCAAAGAAAAAGCAATGAAAGCAAATTAATTGACAAAATAGGAACTAAACAATGCGCACGTTCTCACTCTGGGATATGAGCCACTTCGAATCTCATTACACTGAAAGCTCCAAATTTCTCCGGTTGCTTCTTGTTTCTCTAAAGCTGAGGGCTTGAACTTGTTTCTTGTTCTATCTATGATGGTGTGACTGTTACCTGTTTAGATTATCTGCTCTGCTGAAGGCTCGGCTCGACAAAGGCCATGGACCGTTACCCACCATTATTGTAAAAGCCGGAACCTTGGTGAGCGGTCAGCATGTAGTCATCGGGTCTCAGTGGGGAAGACTCAGGGCTATTCGGGACATGATCGGTAAGACAACAGACCGAGCAACACCAGCGATGCCCGTCGAGATTGAAGAGCTTAAAGGTCTTCCAATGGCTGGCGACGATGTCATTGTGGTGGAATCAGAGGAACGCGCGAGGATGCTGAGCGTAATGCAAAGAAGGAAATATGAAAAAGATCGGTTGTTGAAAGCAGAGGAAGCGAGAACAGAGGAAGCAGCGACAACCAAAACAGAGTCTGGGGAAGGGTTTGTTCGGGTTGAATTACCGATAGTAGTGAAATCAGACGTGCAAGGAACCGCACAGGCTGTTGCTGATGCGTTAAGAACATTAAATAGCCCACAGGTGCGTAAAACCAAAATGTTGTTGTAAGGTGATTGTGCCTTGTTGGCTTTCTTTTTGTGAATTTGCCTATTGTTTATATTGGATAGGTATTTGTGATTTGTGAACATAGTTCATAGCGGAGTGGGAGCAATTTCTCACTCTGATTTGGACTTGGCACAAGCTTGCGGTGCGTGTATCGTTGGGTTTAACGTTAAGGGTGGAAGTTCTGTTAATCTTTCTGCGGCTCAAGCCAGCGTCAAGGTACCCTGTTCTGTTCCAAAGAATCGTTTCATATATAGCTTCGATAATTTCCAATGCCAACTTCTACGTTTGCTTTCACATTCATATCTTGGAGATAGCTTTTAACATTGTAACCAATGGTAATCTCTTAGGTATTCCATCACCGTGTGATATACCATTTGCTCGAAGACATCGGGAACTTGATCGTAGGAAAAGTCCCAGGAGTTTCGGAGCTGGAGGTGGCTGGTGAAGCCGAGGTAATTAGCATTTTCAAGATCTTAGGAAAGAGAAGAACCGAAGAAGATGGAGTGAGCATCGCGGGTTGCAAAGTGATGGATGGTCGGGTATGTAGAAGCGAACTCATGAAGCTGTTGCAGAGCGGAGAAGTGGTGTTTGAAGGCTCGTGCGCATCGCTGAAACGGGAGAAACAAGACGTGGAACAGGTCGGGAAAAGGAACGAGTTTGGGCTTGTGATGGAAGAATGGAATGATTTTAGAGTCGGAGATGTGATTCAGTGCATGGAGCCAGTCATTAGAAAACCAAAGTTCATTTCCTCTAAGAGTTGAGCTGTGAGAATTGTATGCTGAGATCTACTAAACTCTAAACTCCTAAATCAATTAATTTAATTGTTTAGGATATTGATTTTTGGTATTACTCTGATGATTATTTCTTTTGTTACCCCAAAGTGTCTTATTATAAACAAAAAAAGCCATAGGTAATAAACTTTTGTAACTTTGTATACACATTTAATATCAGGGACCCTTAATAGTATATAATCAATTTCTTTCTTTGTTTCAAGATCATCAAGATCAAGCTGACGCAAGACCTAGGTATAATTATCCCATATGGTGCTCCTTGGTTTATTGGCTAGGTCTCTAAATCACAAATGATAAAATCATAAAATTATAAAAAAAAAAGGGTTTCTTAAGAAGTAAATTAAGACCAAAGAATAGAGAGTTTGGGCCTTATGTAATTGCATTTGTTGCACATTCATAGAACCACATCTCTTACAGAGTTACACAACCAAATTACACATACCAATGACATGTCCTGCCTCCATTAAACGCAGCGTATCATATCCGAGTTACGCCAAATTTCGACCCAAGGCTTTCAACAAAGCTGTGGTCGTTTTTAAAGAGGAAAGATAAAAAGTAAAGCTTAGGGATTTGAAGAAGATAAGAAGCGATATAACAATGCTTCAACTCTGCTCCACGTTCCGTCCCCAACTTGTTTTCCCTCGTCAATTTCGATTCACAGATGGGGTTTTGATTCGGTAGGTTCTCAATTTCACTCAAATTCGATTCTTCCCTTCATTACCTTCATCTCGTAACAACAACAAAAAACTTCATCTTTTCAAATTAGTTTTGTGATGAACATCACTGTTTGTTTATAAGGCTCGAGTTAGGTCCTTCAATTACAGTTGCTTAGGTTTCAAAAATCCCCAAAAGTGTTTGCTAATTTGGGTTATAAATAAAAATCGATTATTTTGGTTCTTTTGATTGGTTTGATGATTGCTTAGGTTCTTTATTCCAACACTGATTAGTTTGGATTCAAAATTACCAACAAAAAAAAAAGAAACAATCTTTCAGCTAACTGTTTTGTTTGATTTCTGTGTTTGTAACAGCCAAATAAACATTGGTGCAAGCAATTCAGTGAATATCCGACCAGTGATACGTTGTCAGAGAGCGAGCGGAGGTAGAGGCGGAGCAAATAGAAGCAAACCCGCGAAGCCGCCCGTAAAAGAAGGGAGTAACAAAACAGTAATTGAAGGTTTAGTAACGGAATCACTTCCTAATGGGATGTTTCGAGTGGATTTGGAGAATGGAGATAACATTCTTGGGTATATTTGTGGTAAGATTAGGAAGAATTTCATACGGATACTCCCCGGGGATAAAGTTAAAGTCGAAATGAGTGTTTATGATTCAACAAAAGGTCGTATCATTTTCAGAATGAGCAGTAGAGACTAAAAGAACCGCATAAAGTGTGTTGTATCAGATCCTGTCAATTCTTTTTTTAAGTTTAGGCAAGTTTGATGGGGAAGAGTCATGTAATCGTACAGCAGGTTTTTACAACGTAATTCAGGTTTTTTCTTCTCCTCCTATATTCATAAAGCTTTGAACATCTTGGCATGTCTGTGTTTAATGGACTATGCACCGTGATTAGGTTTTTTATTGGTAAAGCGAGTATAAATGTCCAAGTTCTTTATTTTTGATAGTCTTGTTGTTATGCTGTTTACTAACTAGAAGCCATTGTAAAAGCCCTTTTGCGAACGACCTGTATCTGTATGTAACAAAAGCTTTGTTTCCCATCCTTTAGAAAACCACATTCATAGTTTCGGGTTTGAGGTTTTGAATGTGGTTTTATTTTTTGAAAGTTTAGATGATTATTGCGAGATAGAATCTTTGTTGATTTTTTATCAATCTATGTCCTCAAATTCTTCCAGACCATAAGTCATAATAAGCCTTCAACGTTTAAGGAAATTTTAATTGGCTTGTAATTACAAGCCGACTCAGTTGGTAGAGAGGAAGACTGCAGTAGTTGCTGTAATCTTTAGGTCTTTGGATTACGGCAGGTTGGATTTATTGATTTAAACATAATTTCGGCTTTTTTCCTTTTTCTTTTTTGTCAAATAGACAATTTCGTTAAAGATCTTGACTTTTTTTTTTTTCTTTGGGCTTCACTCGTTCAGAGTTCAGTTGCCATTTGTCAGTAATTGGGCCAGAATATTAAAACTGCGGTACAATCCTTTAAATTACTCACAAGTTCAAATTTTGTCCCTCCATTATTAATAGTTAAATCCTTAATATATGTTTCTGCTTCCACTTCTAATTGTATCAATAAATTTATTTTGGTGTTGGGCGGATTAAAGATTAGATTTAGAGAGTATGCTTTGTGTGACGACTTTGTATGTGGTTGTAATGATTTTGTGTGAAAGTTAAAAGGTCACAAGATTTAGTTATCTCTATAGTAAATTCAAAATTTTGCACTATTTTAACTAAAAGTGGTAAATTAAATAACAGTGTTAAATTCAAAATTTTGCACTATTTTAGATCATCTCCAATTACAAACTTTCTTATTGCCGATGTGCATTGAATTCTAAACTAGGAATCGAGAAAATTTAACATGAACAGATTTTTTGTTTTTACCAAAACGAAACAAATTTTGTGTTGTCTTTTAGCTCACACCGAATTAGTAGCCTTACATGTAAACCAATATCATTTTATGGGATGGGTAAGTTGTCCATTCTTTAGCTCTTTGTACTTTTGTGTTTTATTTAATTAACTAATGTTGAGTGTAATGTAGGAAACTAAGTATCCATTTTTTAGTTACATATTCCTAAAAGGAAATGAAATGGCTTCGAGTAAATAAAAGCAAGACAAATGGTAGTTGAACCATCAGTAATTATCAGAGTGTCCTAAAATCTTAAGTTCTATTTTAATTCAATGATTTTGGATAGCTAAGAAAAAGACAAATGTCAACAAACAAATGTGCGTCTCTCAAACCCATTTTTTATATCAAAATAACAATAAAAACTTATTAATTATGTATATAAAAAATGGTTTCAAATGCCCTCTTCATATCCAGAAAATCAATACTACTCATTTCTACTAATAGCCTACTCTAACCATGACAATTCGAATCTACAAACAAGTATTCTCCTTCTTCTTATCCGTTTTACTTTAGTTTTGGGAAGTTTTTTGATCTGTGACAAACCTATAACAATGGACCAGAACTAGATTTTAGGAAGTTGTAGGAGTTGTTAGTTTTTTGGTAAGATTGTTAGCATTTTAGGATTTAGATTTTAGGATTTTGTTAGATTTGTTAAATTTTATAATTTTAGGATTTTTAGATTTTCGAATTTTAGGATTTGTTAGATTTTAAGATTTGTTATAAATTTATATATAATTTTTTTTAAAAAAAATTGAAACTCTTTGTAGATCTTACAACGAGTTTCGTTCTCTGTATGGACCGAATAGTTCTGCGACTCCATCATTCATTCCGGAGTCGCATAACTCCGATGCTCGTTGGTAATTGTCGGTCGAGGAGCTTCTCTTTCTACCGAGACGTGATGTCCTACTGATGCTTCATCCACATTGTCTTCCGAGGACAACTTGGTATGTTGTTATTTTTTACAAATTATTAATTGATTTTATTTTATGTTTATAAATACTAATGTGTTTATATTTTTTTGGTAGGTTTCGCCGCAAGAATGGCATCAAAGACTATTTTGAATATGTTGCATACACAGTTCCCACTGCCATATCCCCATTACAACGACATGCTAAAAGAGTTTCGAGACTCATGGTTTAAATCTTTTGTAGTAATATTTCCTAAATAATTTAATTTATTATTCGTTTATAAATCAATTACATAACTCAAATTTTTCGTTTATGTGGTAAACATTCAACAGGTTACCGCAATATACGGAACAAGTTCGATAAGAGTTCAACAAGCAAGCGCGGGACCATTTCAAAAACAACATGTACATGTGAAAACAGGCTTGGAGAGCCGGGAGAGAAAAGCCAAAGGACCTCAATGAAACAGTTTGGTCAGGGTACATTGAATAATAGAGCGCGGAAGCGATGAGTCAAGTTTTTCAACGAAACTCAAGGACCAAATGAGCGACCGGGGAGGACTGGGATCCGCAGCACACAATGTGGGTGCCCAAAGCTTTGATAGTTGTGCGGATGAAATAGTAAGTACAAAATTATTACTCATTTACTTTATTTTAGTTTTTAAAGTTTTTTTTTATATATTAATAATTTCATTCCTAGCGAAGGCCGGTGGTGTGCGTCCACACTATCTTGAGGTGATGGTAGATACGCACACCAACAAAAAAACTGCCGTGATTCTGGACAAGAAGATTCTTCAGACTGTAGAGAATGTCAACAGGAGGAAGACGGCTAACTCAACTCTCTCAAGACGGTGGATCTGGCACGGGTTCCAATCAGCTGACCCGAGAAGAGATGAACCGACTAGTCCTCGAGGTTAGTACAAATTTCTATTTTAAGTTTTATAATACAAAATTTCAATATTTATAACATGTTTCTTTTTCTGTAGGAAACTCCGGTTAGCAAGGAAATTTTTTTTGGATTAGGACGTATTGCGGAAACCGACAATGCATCGTCTTCTTCACAGTATCAACAAGTGCCCGAGCTTGTTCAAGAAATTCAGGAGCCGAAGAAAAAACTTGTGGGGAAAGATGCATATTTTGAGGAGATGAATGAAAAATTTGCGACGAAAGATGTCGCAGAACTCAAATCTCAGGTCGAGTTCATGAAGAATTTTATGACTCACCATTTTCCACAGTTTCCGCTCCTGGGATCGTCTTAGTCGCATCGGTAGTGATTTTATTGTTGTTTCGTTATAAACAATTTCTGAATTATTGTGTGTTTTTTTAATTTTCAAACATTTTTGTTATTTAAATTATATTTTAATTTAGATAGAATTTTTATGTTTATATTATTTAAAAATATATATAAAAAATTCGATTAATATAAATTTTTTGGCAAAATAATAAAGTCTGTTGGAAACTCGTCGAATATTATCGACAAATTTCGGAAGTTTAATCGTCGAATATAATTGATCAGTGTCGTCGGAAACCTGTCAAAAAATTTTGATGGCTCTCAGAAGATCTCTGTCTGACAACTTTCCAATAATAGATGCTATCGAAAATTATTTTCAACGGTTTTCCGACGAAATTCATGAAACTTGCATATCTGTCGTAACACAGTCGAAAATATGCCGTCAAAAACTCGTCGAAAATGTGTCATCACAAAATCATCGAAAATTTTGTCATCGAAAAGTTTCGACAAGATTTCGACCGGTGAACAGTATCGATCTATTTCGGTCAAAAAACCGTCGAAATAGCCTTTTTTTGATAGTTTACCGACAGGTTTTACCGTTGGTTCTAGATTTTTTTTGTGTATTGTTTGAGCAATTAGGTTTTCATATAATTATATTTATGAAAAATAGTGATCTGTTTTTTTTTTTACATATGCTTCATATATATAACTACAAAAAATCAAATACATAGCTTAAAATTATAAAACTATGAACTATGCAGACATTAGCTTTAAAAAAATCTAACATTCCAATTTCGTTTTATCTTTCTCGATGAACTTCCCAAAAATGGTTAATTTTGTGGGTTCACAATAAATACGTTGCTTTTTGTTTAATATTATAAAATTGTATATATCACTAGCTAGATAGTTTATAATCCAATATAAATTATGACCAAGCACAACCATTTTATACCCGCCTGAAACCTGTCAATTTTACTGCTTACATAATTATAAATATAAATTGAAATATATACATATATATTACATATACATAAAATCCTCAATTCTTACATAACTATAACCTCTCAATCCTTGATATATATATATATATATATATATATATATTGAAATGTCTTCACTTAAGGTATTAATAAATAGATAAACTGATTTGCTTTTTATCCAAAACAAAGTCAAATTATAGCCAAATAAAAAGAATATATTGTTGACAAAAAACAAGAAAATTATAATCAATTTTTGTTTTTCTCTAGCTATGTAGCTATAGTTTTACTAGAATTTATAGCAAACTACTGAAGCTTTTTTTTTTTTTCATCTATTTGTAAATAAAAAACAAGGTATACAAACAGCTTTGCTTAATGCTATGTATATTGATTCCTCCATTATAAACTACAATTTATTTTCAGATGATAAACAAAACCAAACATCCCCTACAATAAAACCAAAAATCAAGTGCTTGAAAGGTAATAAAGGAAAAATGTTAAAAAAATACTCAACTTTTTTGTCCATTTTAATGCGTAACTTTTATGACCCCAACGTAAATTTCCAATTTGTTGGCTTATCCAAAATAAACAGTACACTTTACAAAATTATGTTAATTTAGACACGCCGTTTATTCGCGTTTAACGACGTTAACGCTCCGTTTTTATCCGTCATCTCCTCCGTGGTTTATATGACCATTTAACCCGAAAACCATAATGAAAATCATCAATTTCATTTTCTAGGTTTCAAAATAGTGAACCCCAAATCGATTAGATTAGAATGAGTGCTAACCCTTCACGACGAGCTCTCAGATTCTGTTCAAGCCTGTGAAAATCACCATAACCACGCAGAGAATCAAAAGCTTCACCATGAAACCTAGAACACCCATGGAGATTTCTCGAACCAAAAAAACCAGAGTGGTTCAAAACCGGAGAAAAGATGCTCCTTTCGTCGTCATCGGAAATACCCATTTTAAAGAGATTTTGACACAAACCCATATCACCATCCCGCCATTAACGCCGTCGTATCCAGCTTTAGAAAGTTCAGAAAAGGGTTCGTAACCGTCGTTGTAGTATCGGTCGCCAGAAAGGTGAAACCCTTTGGAAAAAGTAACAACAGAGAGAAGAAGAAAAAAGTGATTTTGGGATTTTCAAGGAAAATGTTTCTGGGGTTCTCTGGGGTTCAATACAAAATTTTAATTGAAATTGGAAAAAATAAAATTGAAATTGAAGAATAAATGAAAAATCTCTGATTGAGAGAAAGAGATAGAGGATGAGATTTAGTCAAGATTGAGAGCTATAACCAAAAGAAACCATAAATTCAATCTCTGCCCAGATGAGAACACATGAAGGAGAAACGAAAAGTTGAATCTTTTTTGAGCAAACTTGTGCTAAAGGACTTGGTTCAAGGTTCATATTTCTTGAAATTTTTGTTAATTTGAATCTTGCGATTTGTTTCTCTGCTTTTGTAATTTTCAAATTGGAAAACATCAAATTCGTTTTTTCCAATAAACTGCAAAGCATTGCTTCAATTTAGTGCTACAAGCACGACAGATCCACGGCGTCAGGCACTGTTTTATAGATGGATCTTAGAAGGATTCTGATCTTTTCTCCAGCTTGATATGGATTTGTACACAAAACGAAGCACATGAATCTCTAATGGGATCGAGAAGCATTCTCCCGGTATTATCTCCGCTTCATGCAGAGCTAAAGGCTCTGATTTGGGCAATGAAGTGTTTGTTAGCCCACCAGATACTAGACGTCTGTATTCACACGGAATGTTCAGAGCTAGTGAAGATGGTGCATGCTCCAACGGAGTGGCCAGCGTTCGAGATGTATTTAGACAACTACAAGAAGCTCAAAGAAGGTTTTCTAACTTTCTCGTTGTCTTTTATACCACGTCGCTCTAATGTTCAAATAGATAAATTAGCGGTAAATGCTAGAGTATCATCGCAGGAGGTGAGCTATGTAAACTCTGATCTCCCGGTTTGGATTTCTAAATCGTTTTAAATTTAAATGAAATGTTGAAAAAAACAAAAAAAAACTCGCCGGAGACGGTGCAAGAGCATGGAAGAAGAAGAAGAGAAGAAGAACAAGCAGCCATTTTTATATTTTTTCCAACTATTTATAATGTTTATTAAAACGCAACGTTTATATTTAACAGACTCAAATAATTGAGTGTTAACGTCGTTAAACGCGAATAAACGGCGTGCCTAAATCGACATAATTTTGTAAAGTTTGCTGTTTATTTTGGGTAAAACAACAAGTTGAGGATTTACGTCGGGCTCGTGAAAATTGGTGCATTAAAATGGAAAAATTTGAAAGTCCAGTATTTTTTTTACATTTTTTCCAAGCTAATAATCATATTCCACCTGTTTCTTAAAAATATATGTTTTTAGATTTTTATTTATTTTAAAAAGATCAATATTTTTTACTTCTCAATGTAACATCAATGTTTCATCATTTCATAATACATCAATGTCAATAAAATTTAACTGAATGTAGATCTTAGTTAAATTAAAAAAGTTCAATTAATAGAATAAAGCTACATTTGGTACTGCAAATAATTTTTTATTGTATGTGAATTCCAAAACATACAACTAAAGGAACTAAAGATACATATATTGTTGCTTGGATGTTAAATCATAGAGGATTTAAAGGCTAGATTTATGTAAACTATATAATTTATTATATATTGTTCATAAGTTAATATACAATATATATATATATATATATATATATCTTACTCTTTCTTGATTTCGGAGAAATTCCAATCATAATTTTATATGATAAAAGTAAGAGAAGTGGTAGTTAAGCCATAATCCTCCAGGTGATCTTAAAATTTTGTTACTCAGCTGGTCGTAAAACTTCCTCTTTCTCTTCCAAGTGTTATGAATCTTATGATCATGGTTGTTTTGGTTTAGCTAGTTGGTTATTTTCTCTTTTCGTTGGTTTGGTTTTTGTTTCATTTTTTGTATTTAAATTAATGAAAATCCTTTAACAAAAAAAAATCTTTAAATCTTTAAGACTCTATTTTAATTCCCTGATTTTGGCAATATAGCTGGGAAATGACATATATATCACCAACCCAATTATAGGTGTCTCTCACTCATTTTTGATTTTTTTATACCAAACACGGAAAGCACGTGAATTATGTCTATAAATAAAGGTTCCCAAAGCCCTCTTTAATACTCACAAAATCAATAATATTTACTCATGTACTAAACACTCTACTATGTCAAAACAAAATTACAAACAAGTATTCTCCTTCATCTTCTTGTCTGTTTTACTTTACCAATCCAATACCGTCTCATCTTTCCGAAAATCATTCGACCTAGCGAAACCATGCAAGCGTTTCGTCTTCCACATCCATAACGTTGCCTATGATGGTGATAACGCGGCTAATGCCACGTCAGCAGCAATTGTGAACCCTTTAGGACTAGGAGATTTCAATTTTGGGAAGATTGTGATCATGGACAACCCTGTGACAATGGACGAGAACTATCTCTCGAAACCGGTGGCTCGTGTTCAAGGCTTCTTCTTCTACCACGGTAAGACGAAATACGACACTTGGCTCGCTTGGTCGGTGGTATTCAATTCAACACAACACAAAGGGACATTGAACATAATGGGTGAAAATCCGTTTATGGAGCCGACTAGAGACCTACCGATCGTTGGTGGGACTGGTGACTTCATCATGACTCGTGGGATCGCTACGTTCACGAGCGATGCCGTTGAAGGCAATAAGTATTTCCGTATCAAAATGGATATTAAACTCTATGAATGTTATTACTATTAGAGTTACTAATACATGTCTTGGGTTTGATGTTTGTGAGTTGATATTTTTGGTCTGATGTTTGTTTGTTGGCATTTTATTGCTTTTCTGTGTTCATAGTTGATGTTGTTCCAAGTTCCAATAAATGTTGTATTGAAATCTGTTTGCAACGAGCTCTTAATAAAGCAGTCTTCTGTTTTACCAAGTATTAAGCATACAAGGTGTCTTATGGTTGCACAAAAAAGAACCGTACAAGGTGACATGGGAAATATGTTCTTATGTTGTGTTGAAACTTTGGGAAATGGGAAACATGCTCTCAAAAATAGGATATTGGATGGGCCTGTAACATTCTCTACCCAAAGAATATGTTGTGATTCTGTGGACTAAATTATAAAAGGTGATTCGGCCCATAGTCTTATGCCTTTTTAAATAAATCAACTACTGTATGTTAAAACTAGACTAGGCCAAATCTGTCGTTTTTTGGCTATATTGTTTTAAAGTTCATTTCCACGTGATTACCGGATTATAGGTAAATTCTATAAATAAAAAAGAGATCTAAATTTGGAATGATGTCCACGATTGCATGATTTCGGTATCGGATTAGACAAAATAATCACATGGTATAACATCCCTACTCATTGCAAGGATTCAAACCAGGCTGCAACCAGTGGTAGGATTCCATATTGAATAAGCTTTCTAAAAGATTATCCTAAAAGTTAAAGTGGATCATAATATCCGTTGATTGGTTTATTGACGTGTCCCACTTTTTAGTTTCTTAAAATTTTAGTTTTCTTATTATCCATTGATTGGTTAATTATATATATATATATATATATATTTTGTCATATATTATATTTTCAATTTCTTATTTTTTTTTCCTTTTGGTAAAAGATTTCTTATTATTTGCAGCAGAACTAATAGTAAAATTACTTTATGCTTTTTACATGTTCTCTAAAAGCCAAGTGACTTAGTGGACATAGAGTAAGGATTTCATGGAAATATTCATTTTGTTAAATGAAATTACAAATTAAAATTGATTAAAAAGAGGAATGGCCAATTGAAAATAGACAAACAGACAGCAAAATTAAAGAGATTGGTCGTGGACTCGGGGTCCCTCGCACGCACTCTAGACCTATGATTGGTTCTCTAGATTAATCATTGTAAACATCCACCCGGTTCAAATTAAATGTTGTTGTAGAATTTAAATTTTGTTTCAAAATAAGTGTCATTTTATATTTATGTTTGTTAAAATTTCATATTTTATTCCTAACTTTTAATATTTTAACCAATGAAAAATTGATATTGTATATTAATAAAGGGTAAAAGTGAAATTTTAATTGTTTTCTCTAAAACAACCTTAGACGACATATTATATGAAATAGTAAGGGAATTTAGTAAACAAAAGGTGTTTTAACATTATTACCCTGCAATGATTGTAACCGGAGCAGTTGATTGTAGAGTGCGTGGAGCATAATTGGTGGGCATCTACTCAGGAGTACTATTGTCTCCAACTTAAAACAAAATGTTACACATTGTTCAAGAACCAGAAGTGGTTTTTTTTCTTACATAAAAAAAGGCATTATGTAATCGGGAATATGCAACTATTAAGTATATTATTACCCGGAGATAACACTACTTAATAATCTTCATATTAAAATCCGGTAGTTCAACTAGTTTAACGAAGAATAAGTTATGGTGGCAATTCCTAAGTTCGAATCTCGACAACAAACTCTATTAATCCTTTTTGATTTTTGATCTAAAGAATTTATGGGTCACCTAGTTCAAAACTCGTTGATAAGAAAGATTAATAATATGATAGAGGTAGTTTAATTAGTGTACTAGCAAGCTACACAAAAAGAAAAAAAAGAGTTTTCAATACCACGAATTCGAGTACTGTCAATAGGGAGAGAACCCATTAATATGCCTTGGTTTCTAATCCGAGATGGATCTAAGTTTCAGAACTTCTTGGTTATTTTTTTTAAAAAAATATGATTTCGTTTTGACCGTATGAAATGGACAATGATATATTAATATATCAAGTAAGATCCTTAGAGCCAAAGATTCTCTCAAGTACATATCATTTATAGATGTTTTGGATTTGAGTAGTAGAAAGACAATTTTAGTGTCTTTTACCAAGAAGACCCTTAAAATAGAAATCCTTTAGTTATTTTAAGTATATTTTCTTTATTAACATCAAAAGCACTCGATTACATAATTAAAAAAAAAAAACCAAAATGCTATACATAAAGACCTTTTTTTTCTGTGCAAAGGATGATATATATAAAGACAACAAGTAGAAAGACAAAGACTCTCTCTCCCACTTTTTAGCCATGGAAGTTTAATCAAGATCTCCCTAAATTTGGATCAAACTCAAAAGCTCTATAAGGTTGATTCTAAAATTGGGAAGCTTGAGCTAAGCTTCCATGGAAGCTTCTAGGTGGACCGAAAGGTTCCACCAAATAGCTTAGAAATACAATGTTCACTCCCTGCACATATTTAACCGGCGTGATTATGATGATTCTTCAAACCATTCCGGTTAAAGCGGTGGGTTGAACCGGCAAGTCATGGAACGGCGGATGGGCTCGATCACCTTCGAACCTACCAAGGTCTTATATCGGCTCCTCCTCTACTATCTAGGTTTTTTTTTTTTTTTTTTTTGTCTTTGAAATTTTCCATTAATGTTAATCTTGTTGTTTTGTCAACTCGAGTGTGTTTATTTATGCAATTTAAGGAGTTACTATCTTTGAATTTGTTTAAACGTGTTTATTTTCCTATTTAATTCATGAATGTGATGATTGCCATGTATAAGAAACAAAGAGCATTTTAAATTGATTACTGTCTTATATAAGTACGTTCTCAATAATTATGCTTTAAGTTTTTGAAGAATTAATTTTTGTAGTGTTGAGATATACAATATTTCAGATTCTTTTTGGTATTGCCAAATTTAAAGAATAAAGTTGTGTATTTGTGTTCTTAATTTATTTATTTATCGTCAACTGATCATGTGTGCAGGTGTTTGCGTTATTTGATTTTTGATTGATTTAATTTATGTAAAACCAAAGGCATTGCCTGAAAGAAACAACAAAGGATACGTGGAAACATGAACAAATTTATAGAAGTCATATGAACTAGTAGATTACAAAATCAATGATAAAGCTACGTTTTTTTTCTTTAATTTATTATGTGTTTTCACTATTCACTATATAAATTTTTTAAGAAAGAATCAGTCAATTTAGTAACAATTTTACAAATCATAATTTTTTTGATTTTTACAAAACATGATTATATAATTCAGACATGGTTCATTTATGAAAATTTAATAGTTACCGAAGAATTTAACATGTTTGGATTTTCGACATGATAAGACAATTGGCCATATTTTTGCTTAAGAAAAAACATAGAGAACATGTTGCTGAACTGAACATTTATGACAAGGTTGTGAATTGTGATGAAATGCTGCTTTTTGTTACAATGATTTGTTTTGAAAAATAAGAAGTGAAACCCCACTGTATTATTATGCTTCAAGATTCACCATTTGGTCCATATTGATCTAATGTGTTTAATCAGTTATTTATTTAACTGATGTTAAATGAGAAACATAGTACAAAGTACAAACCGTGAAAGAAAGTAAGAAAGTAAGAAAGAAAGAAAAGTCAATTACGCTATCCAAATCATTTAACTTATAAAATTAGAAAACAAAAATATTGTCAGAAGTGGGGTTTGAACCCACGCCCTCGTAAGAGGACCAGAACTTAAGTCTGGCGCCTTAGACCACTCGGCCATCCTGACTTTACTGACGTTAACATATTTTACTTATATGTCTAATAAATAAATAAAAATTACCGCATAATCCAGCAGCGAACAGTACTCTTCGTCCATCGAAGCATACAACACGGAAATCGATATATTCTGGAATATATGTCGTGTTTCTGCACGGATTAAGGTTTTTATATATAAATATATTAAATTGATATTTTTAAAATAATATGAAAACAAAACACAAAAATAAAAATATTAATATTTCTTAATATTAAATTAAAATTTTGAAATTTACTCTTTTTTACTGCTTGTTACCTTAAAATATAGACACAAATAAACATTATTATTTTTCATAATATCATAAATATTACATTATATTAAACATATTCAAACGCTAGTAAAACTTACAAAATCATCTGATAAAACCATTTCAAAGGATGTTCTTGTTCCTTTGGCATAGTATATCCAAGAATGAAGTATTTTAACTCTAATACACCAAGATGATTTAAATGGTTTTAAATATTTGATAGACTTGGCCGAGATTGATATATATTTCTTTTTGGGTTGTCGATATGAAAAAAAAAAAAACGTTTTTGGTTTGATGAGGTGAAATGAGAAGAAAGAAACACTTTATATAGAAATATAAGTTAGGTTTTTGAAAAAATGCTTATTGTTTAGATAAGATAATATGAATCAAATTCGGCTCTAACTAAATTTGTAAAATTTGAATCTTAAACAACGAATCTAAAAAAATATTTTGTATGATTGAAACGCTAACTAACTTTCTTTACTCTATATTGTTTAAAGAAAAAAACAATAATGAAGATCCTTAAAATATATTTAAAGAAAAAGCAATTAAAAAAGACTATATTCCAGCGTTATACGCGAGATAAGATGTTTATAATATTTTTTAAAAAATTAATAAAATTTTCTAAATATTTTAAGAGTATATTATTGTATAAATAATTAAAATTTAAAATTAAGATTTTTACATATTTATGTTACTAATTAATTATTTAGTTAAAACAATATATTTTTAATAAAAGTTAAAAACCAAATTTAGGAAACAATAAAATCAGCTATAATTTTATGGAATATTTACTTAGTCGATTTAATCAAATTTAGGAAACAATAAATCAGTTATAATTTTATGAAATATTTACTTATTCGATTTTCTATAAATAAATAAAACTAATTTAGGTAAGATTATAATCTTTAAAATAAAGACAGATTATATATGATTGATCTAATGACATATTATGTAATTAGTCTAGTAATTAATATCCTATAAAATATATTTTCTGAGAATCACTCTGGCAACGACACGTAAACATGATACTGATGTAATATTTCATGTAAACATAAGGTTATTTTGTTAAAATGATTCTCAATTAATATGTAGGAGATGTTTGTGTACTATAAATGTTTTTATTTTACTTATTATAACCTTTACTTATTACTTAACATACACCATTATTATGGACATACACTATAATATTATAACATTATTATCTATAAAAATATATAATTTGTTAAAAACTAATAATTGCATATATGAAGATTATATAAAAATAAATTTAATATAACACTATAATGTCATAACTACAAAACATTAAAAAATTCGATTAAAAATTCTGATTTTTTTAGAATATTATATTTAATATTTTAATATATCAATATTTTGTTATATCCTATTAACCAATATAACACAATATTTTGGAATTTTAAAGTTAATATATCAATCATGAATTTTGGATTTTATAGTTTCATAAACCAACAATACGATTGTGCAAATAAAATTAAATAAGATTTTAACAAATCCGAATTTTTTGGAATATTAACATATTTTTTTTGAAAAATTAGCAAATCCCTTTTTTTGTTAACCACAATATCTGATTATTGACAAATCGGATTAATAAATCTGTTATTTTTTTTTTGAATATTAACAAATCCGATATTTTTAATAACATAAAAATTTGTAATAGAATATCCGGGTTTTTTTTTTGTGGAAATCATTATCCGATTGTACAAATAAAATTAAATCAAATTTTAAAAGATCGAATCGAAGCAAATCCCGATTTTTTTGGAATAGTCAAAAATCATTTTTGGAATATTAACAAATCCGTTTTTTTTGTTAACCATAAATTAAATAATTTAATTAAATAATCACATAATAACTAATGACTAAAATACCCTTAATGATAGATTAAAATTTATTTTTTAAAATAATGCAATGTTATGTAAATATTAACATTTTTTAATATTTATTTATAAATGTACTCTCCAAATAATATAGAGGAGATAAACAAAATCGTTTGTATGATTGAAGCTCTAACTATTTTTCCTTTTCTCTATCTTGTTTAAAGAAAAACACCAATATAACGAAGATCATATATTGGTGATAAGAGAATAAAGAATTATGTTTCTCATGATTAAAAGATTAAAATGAAATCTAAATAATTTTAATCTCTTTAATGATGTTGCCAAATCTAAAATTTTAGTTTGATGTTTAAGCATTTATGATTGATTTAAAATAAGAGATTTTTTTTTTATATTTTATTATCATTGGCTAGAATAAAAATTTTAAAATTGAATGATAATATAGATATCACTAACCACAATATCTGATTAGATATTTTAAAGCATTTATGATTTTATAAATCGTTAATAATTAATATAATCTTTATTAATGATAGGATAATAATTAATGACTAAACTATCCTTAATGAGAAATTATAATTTATTTATTTTTTTGTAATGGCAATGTGATATAAATATTAACATTTTGTAAAATCAATGTATAAGTGTACTCTCCAAATAATATATAGGAGATATAGAAGTATAAAGTAGGTTATAAAGTACAACAATATCGTTAAGATATAACTAAGTTTAAAATAAAATAAAATTAGATTTTAATACACATATTTTGATAGTTGTAAATGAACATATCTGATTCTTTTTTTTGCTAATCAATATATGATTGTGCAAGTATTAATAAATCTGATTTGTTAAAATCTGATTTTTTGGAAATATTAAATAAAAATTTATGTAGATTATCGATATCGTGCTATAATACAGAATACATTCTAGTAGTGATTAAGTGAAAAACCTAAGTTGTTAAGTACAAATGTATGAGCTCTTGCTTATAAAAAAAAGAAAAAACTAATTAAATGTCAGAACTTTACGTATTTATATCTACTACAAATATATAGGCGATATTATGTACTATACAGGTGACATTATGTACTATTCGCCATAGGCATACAAGACACATAAATGGATACCCTAAGTCCAGAATACATAAATATGTATATATGTATAGACCAAGAGAACAACTACAAATTTTGTCCTCATGCCTACAACACCACCAAAACCACAAGACGAAACAAACAAGCAAAGTTGTTAAGTAAAATTCGAGATGAGATCTAACACATAACTTTTAGATTACCAATTCACAACACAACCCACGTTTTTAAAACCAGAGCATTGTGAGCATCGCACTCACACAAAACCCACCCAAAAACAAAAAAAAACCTAATCCTTCTTCTTGTTCTTCAAAGGTCCCCTTGGGATTTTGCTCAATACCTTTGCGTCCAACACAGCGTATTGCTTCTTCAACTCTGCCATTGCTTTCTCACCGTATGAGTCTACTTTGTCTTCGTACTTGTCGTAGAGAAGTGGAACAGTGAAGAGCAGAACCAAAGCTGGATCAATCAAGAACCATATATCCATTCATCAGAGATTTTGGAATAAGAGCGAAGGAAGAAGCAATACTTTTAGCAACGTTAAGTGTTACCTATGTATGCCAATGTTAAGAAACTACAGCAGCCGCCCAAGATTGATAGAACCGACAATCCGGCAATAGCCTGATTCGATCATACAGTACAATTATTGTCAAGCTTAAAAGATGAGACATTGGGAGAGGAGAAGTAGTCCTGGACAGTTTAAACTTACATAGATGAATTTCTTGAGATCCCCTCCAGATGCAATCTCACGAAGAGAAGAAAACCCACAGTTGATTTCGATTCTGAGCCCTGAAGCAAGCTGAAGAAGAGGTTCTTCAGGGATATGAACTTCAGGAATCTTTGGTGGGGACCTGAAAAAGAATACATCGGCAATGAATTGGGGTCAAAATATGCTTTGATCAGTGAAGCAAGCAAGAAACTTTCATAGGATTTAATAACAAACTTACTTGTGAATGAACATGGATGCATTAGACCATAGAAACAACACAGCAAGAGCAACGATCATAATGTTACATAGCAGAGTAAGAAGATGATACTCCATCAATTCAAATAGCACCCAGGCTACTGTAGCACCACCAAATACACCAGCTGACATCTTCTTGTTCTTCCACATAAATATATCAGCCGCTGCAATTACCAAAATCATCAAGTATCACTACCAAATTAGGGTTTCATACATCAAGATGCAAATAAGAATCATACAAATCAAAACTATCAGAATCTCAGAAGATCATTAACACATCTATGCAGATATAACCTACACATCATTAAATCAACCATCCTCTTCACCAATCCCTAAAACGAAGCATCAAGCTATAACCAGAGACAAAATCAAAAACATCAAGCCAACGCAAAAGAAATCGTACAAAAACTGAGAAAAAACGAAACGAGATTGGAGTAAACATACGTTTTCCACCGCCGAGAACTTTATGCACAGGTCTCTCCCTCCCAAACAAACGATAAACCTTCGATTTCAAAGACCTTGGAGATGACGATGATTTCTTCTCGTTCTCGTCATCAGACGATGACGACGACGAATCACCTTTGTGATGGATCTTCTCCGATAACTTTTCCATCAACGATTCTCTCTCCACAACTTTCACCGCTGGATCCAAATTAGGTGAAGATTCTTCAGGCTTATGTTCATCCGCCATTGTTTCCGATCGTAGCTTTCCGATTCAATCAAAGTTATTGTTCTAGCGCTTTCGGAGAAGAAGGATCTCGAAGGAAGGCCTAAAATTAGAAGGAGGACATATAGAATTGATCTGAGCCGTTGATTTCAAATCTAAGGAGGACACTTAGAGTGACGCTTGGGGAAACGATAAAAGGACATGGGGGACATATAAAACGTGTTTTTATAGGACCGAGATTTTGACGCCGTTATAGTTAACGGCTTCTTTAGCCACGTGTATTTAACGGTGCCGTCATTAAATTTTTCTGGTTATTAATGTGGTGTTCAGGTGTCACGCGGCTGAACTATGAGACAGTCAAACCAGTGATCTTGTGACACGTGGTAAAATAAGAGCCACTTTCGGTCTGTATCAAAAGACAATGATAATTAAATTATTATATCTTTGACAATGATAAATATTATAATCAAGGAAGTAGGAACCGTCTTAATTTTTTGATTAAAAAGTTAAAGACGTGTTTAAATAAAGAATGTTCTGGAAAGTGAAGAAGCATTTAATTTGACAGCGTTAGGTCGAGTTGTAATATAGGCCCAATGAGCTGGAACAATGATGAAGCCCAGTTACTATTTTCTCATACATACAAGAAAGCAATTCAAACCGGAACCGGGAAGACCATAAACCGACATTGATAGAATTTTCGATTTGAGTGAGGCTACTAACGAAAATGTACAATTACCTTTTTCTACTTTGAAGAAACGAATTTTGTATCAGATTTCTCTGATTTATGAGAAGTGAAATTGAAATTGAAATTTGTGAACCCGAAGAGTGATACTAGAAACATAGAAAATTACTTTGGGAGTTTTTGAGAGAGGTTTCCTAAAGACTTTGGGAATTTTTGAGAGAGGTTTCCTAAAGACTTGGTGATGGATTTTGGGTGTAGTTATTGAAGAACACTATGTTTGTCTTTAATAGTAAGAGGTAACAATGATGTAAGTGAATCTTTAAAAATGTAAACAATAGTATTTCAAGAACACAGATTAAAACTACAAACAATATGCAAACGTATATAAACAAACAATATTATTCATTATTTAGCCTTTGCTCAAGCACCAAACACATTTTTTTCTATCATAGCTTGCCGTCTTCTTATGTGTCAAAATTGTTTAGCATCTTTTTGCTACTATATTTTTATGGATTACATTTATGTGGTACACATACGATAAACTCTTATTGTAATGGTAAGAATCTGAAATCACCTCCTATAAATTCTAGAGCTCAACTTCTTACAATCACAAATGTTTAAAATAACTAAAAGTGCTAAATTTTTGAATAATAGCTACGTTGTATATCATCTACAAAATAATATATAGTACAATACAAATTTGATATTATTTTCTTTTAAAAAAATATCTTTAAAGATTATGTGATCCAGTATCCTACGAGATGAAATATTAGATATATTGGTTACATCGTTGGCACAATACAATCTTTATATCTATCTCATTGTAATTTCGGTCTTCTCATCGAAGGCTAGCGTTATTTGTTCTTTTAAGATGCCAAATTTTTTCACTCAAATCTAATGTTTCTATCATTTACCATCAATTGGTCTTTCTTTCTTTGCAACTATATTTTTAAGCTGTTTCTATTTATTGCAATTTATTTTTTCTTTAACTTTGAGTTATTTTGTCCTATTTCTATTTTTTCTAATTTTTAATTATATTAAAATTAACCTTTGCCATAAATGCATAATGTTTGTTTTACCATCAAATGAAATAAAATATATCTAAAAAAGAACTATACTTAAGTTCATTGTTTTTTTTTAATAATATATTTATACAAATCTAGAAATTTAATGTATACATAATCTTAAAAATTATTGTTTTCGTACTAATTTTAAATCTACTATGAAAATAGTGTTGATTTATATTTTAATAGTTTGTTTAGTTGTATTTACAAAGTAATCACTAATGTAGAGAATAGTTATATGTAATATGTGATTAAACTAATCCTTATATATTTTTCTTGAAACAAATGAAAAAGTATGACTTTTTATGTTTCATAAAATTTTAGATATAAATATAAATTGATTTTCGATATATCAGTTAAATATATTTTCACCCTAAAACTGATATTCTTAAACTAATATTATTTTCAATAAATTTTATGGTTGAAAAATTGGTTTTCTTAGGTGAATACTCTAGGAGGAGAAATGTTTTTTTCAGTTCAGTCAGTGTTGAAATTAACCGTTTACCAATTTCTTAAGTATAAATTAAAGTGTAGCTATTAACTTTTTTCTACTAAAACATGCAAGTATACTAAACTTGTTTAAACAAGTATACGAAAGTGTAGCTACTATTTTAAACAAAAATTTATATAAAAAAACAACTTTAAAATATAAAATCCTATTTTTGGAAATCAAACTTGTTTTTTATGTGAAAAAAATAAAATTTGTTATTTCCACGAGCTCTTCACCGGAGGAGGATGGTGAGTATGTTGTCGGCAACGATGGAAAGCTTTGGGTGAATTCTCCGGCGAAAATTAAATCGGAGCCCCAACAATCGTCGTGAGTCCCGCCGGAAAATGACATTGACATTTCGAATTTGTTGAGGGAGAAGACGTGAGGGGGAGAGAGAGAGAGGAGAGAATAAATACAATTTTTGAATTACCAAAAAAGAGAGTTGAACCATGAATACAACAAAATGTTTTTATATTATTTGTTATATTACTTTTCAAACTGTTTATTTTTATTTTTGCAAATAATCTACACAATATATCTATGTAATATTTACAAAACAACAAGAATCAAAGTGGAATCCACGCAGCATCTTAACGGGACCCACACAAAGACTTACGCAACAAAAGAAGCCAACAAGATGCGCCACAAACCTGTCGGCACCAATCAAGATTCAACACGAAAAATACTCCAAGCACCAATCAAGATTCAACACGAAAAAGACTTCAATTATTCTACATCGTTCTTCACCCCTATATAAATACCCTTCTCAGGACTCAGTTGAGGGAGAGCGACATTCTCAGCAACCTTCTCTCCCTAAAATTCTCTAAATTTTCAAAAGTTGTAATTTTGCGAGTTTTATCAAGTTTTGTAATTTCTTAAAATTATATAAAATATCCAAGTTTTATTCATATCAAAGTTATTTGAGATTCAAGAAACCTGGATTTCATCCTTAGTGTCTCCCAACGCGATCTTGGCTAGGCCACAATCGGATTACGTTAATACCTTAAAAAAGTTAATACGTAAACCCCGAAAGTGTCGCGGAGATCTCACCAAATCCATAGGATTTGTTGAAAATAACTTTTAATTTATGTAAAGATAAATGGTATCAGGCCAAAATCATGTATTCAATCAATGTGTTTTCTGCAAAAGTTTTATTTAAAAAGTTTTTTAAAAGATCATCCAGTTTTCAACCCAGTTTAAACCCCCAGTTAGGTTTCTATCCTTCTTCTGAAGCACTGTCACTGTAGGTGTTCCAGGCAGCAAGTCCTCGGTTCAGGCAGTAAGACCGTTGGTAAGCCGCAATTGTGTCAACGAAGAAACCGGTTAGTATTCCCTAACCTTAGGTCTAAACCAAGTTTGAAATCATGGCTTTGACTATTAGAAATTTTTTTAAATCTAAACATGCAGCATCCGCATCTCATAGTACAATTAATTCAAGAGAAATTATATCAAAAATAACCTCTTTAAATAATGAACTATCAAAAAACTAATTACCACATATAAACCCATATAACATATATCAAATTGGTACTTTTGATTTTAAAACAACTTATGCAATAAAAAAACATGAGCAAACCTTATCTTTACAAAATGAATTTGAAGAGATAAAATTATTATCTTCGATTGCTTTTTAGCCGATAAAACTAATCCATTGTTTTTATTACATTTAAAAATGTATATAAATGGCTAATGTGTTGATCTATGGATTGTGAGTATACTAATACATCATCTATATAAACAATAGTAAACTTTGAATAATTATTGAATATATCATTCATTATATGTTGAAATTCTGAAGGAGCATTTTTAAGTCTAAATGGCATTACGTTCCATTCATAATGTCCGAATGGGACAGTGAATGCCGTTTTATATTTATCTTGTTCATCAATTTGTATTTGCCAAAATCCACTTTTCATATCGAATTTTGAATAGATTTTAGCATCATAAAGTCTTTTTAATAAATCTCTTTTATTAGGTATAGGGTATTTGATCCATTGTAAAACATCATTGAGTGGTTTATAGTTGATTACTAGTCGTGGTATTCCGCGTTCTTTTCCAGCTTGATTATTTACATAAAAGGCCGAACAACTCCAAGGAGATTTGGAAGGCCTGATAAGTTTTTTTTTTATTAAATCATTTATTTCTTGTTTACAGTGTTCTAATAATTCTTTATTCATTTGAATAGGTCGTGCTTTAGTTGGTATAAGTTTTTCATTAAATTCTTTTATATATGGGAGTTGAACACAATATTGTTTTCTTTTCCAAAATGCATTTGATAATTCTGAGCATACCTGACTTAGCAAATCCTTTTTTATCGCCTTTATTTTATCTTGAATACGGGATGTTTTAAGTTGTTCTTCTATTTTTTTTATATGTTATTTCATTTTGTAAATATTGAACATGTTGTTGTTTTATATTTATTAAATTTATTACCTTTTGAATTGTATTTTGTTGAAGATACATAATTTCTTTAGATTTCATAGGTGATAAGAAATTAAATGATAATTTTGTTCCTACAAAATCTGTTATTATACCTAATTCTGTTACCTTAAATGGATAAATTTGAGTAAGAAAAGGAGTTCCTAGTATGACTTCTTGGGTTAGATTTATGACTAAGATAAATTGGTTTTTTAAACAGTAGCCTTGATTACATATTTTTGCACTTGGTAATTTATATTGTACCTTTAAATTACTTCCGTTGGCACCACTTAAGCGTTCAGTTGTTTTTTCATAATATTTAGTTGGTATTAAGCCTTCACGAATGCAATTATAATCTGCTCCCGAATCTATTAAGACTATTTTATTTATTTGAAAATCATGTCCTATATGTAGGGTAATATTTGTATACCATTTTTGATAATTTATTTTATTAATGTTTTGGATATAATTGTTATCTTCTTCTAAATTTTGATTACTTGTTGAAGCTTGAGAACTCTTTGTTTCCATTAGTTTTAGCCTAGCATCTATTTGTAATTGGTTTAACTCATGCTGATTAACCGCAAGCTGTAATTCTTTGATTTGTGTTTTTAAATTTTTAATCTCATTTTGCAATTCTCCTGTAGTTACTTGCTTAAATAAACTTTGAGTTGGATATTTTTCAATTATTTTATTTAGACTAAAAGGTTGTGGATTTTGTAATTGATTTTCTTGATATACTATATCTTTTAGTTTTAATAAATATTCTTTTTTAACTTCTGGATTATCTATTTTATCTATTATATCTAGTAAAAATTGTTTATCATTATCTCTGGTTATAACATTAATTTTTTTGCAATTACAGAGATTATCTGATAATTTTTGAGATTCTGTAGAAGAATCACTTGAATTTTCTATATCGTTTATTGAATAATTGCTTTCAGCTAGGGGATTCTGATTCAGATAGTAATAGTTTAGTTAGTTTTTCTTGTATATCAGGTTGATCTTGAAATATTTCATTAATTTTCTTTTTTATTCTACATTCTTTAGAAGTATGGCCTGGTCTCTTACAGTTCCAGCATATTAATTTTTGTTTAGGTTTATAATTTTTTGTATTTTTTGAATAATTTTTTGTTTTAGAATAATATTTATTATCTGGTTGTTGATTATAATGCTTATGTTTTTTATAATGTCTATTATGTATTTTCTTTGTTTGTATTGTATGGAGGGTGGATTAAGTCTATTATAACCATATTGTTCACAGAATGATCTCATAGTTAAATTAAATTTAAATTTGTCGTTTTGTTTTTTTATCTTTTTGTTCTTGACATATTGATAATCCTTCTTTTTTAATAAATGCAAATAATTGTCCATATGTTATAGTATTCCAGGGGATTGGTTGTCTACCAGAATAATCTTTTAATTTATTGATTATTCTTTCTGCAAAGAAAGACGGTAATCCGGAGATAAATCGTTCTTTTCAGAAAGGTTGATTACAATCGTGTCTTTGGAATATGTTGGTTACAAATATATCCTTATACCATTTAAAATCGCCTAATGTTGGGCATCTTAAGTTTGTTAGTATAATTTCTTTTACTTTCTAACTCTTCCATTGGATTTCCTATAAAATGCATAGTTATAGTATGAATTAATACTTCTACAGCATTTTGTTTTTCTTCTTCTTCATAAAAGCCATCCTTCATTTTCTACTCTTATTGTTACAACGTGATTTATAATTGCATCTTGGGTAGCTACATCTAGCAAATTATCCCACCAATATTTTAATGCTCCATTAAACCCGGTAATTAATAGAACACATGCTTGTTTATCAGTATCTCCTTTAGCTTTATAGGCTATTGCTGCCATATCCATTTCTTGAATTAAATTCATTATTTCATATTCTGAACGTCCATCTATATTCCATTCGTATATACCATCACCGGTATATATTTTATTGGAATAATTATGGTGTTCTTCAAATAATAAGTCAGGTGGGAAATGTTTTTTGTAATAAGGTTTATAAGATTTCATTATTTTATTTTTTATGCGATTTATTTCTTGAATTTCATTTTCTGATTGCATAGGTGATTGAATAGACTCATTATCATTTTCATCTATATTGTTTATTTCTTTACTTTTATCTAATTTGTCTAATCTTGATGCTATTGATTTCAAAATTTCGTTATCTGGGAATTTTACTTGTCTAGTTATTGGTTTAAATATTGGCGTGAAAATAGTTGAAAAGGGGTATTGGATATTCTTATCATATTGATCTATACTTTTAGATTCGTTAATATTTAATTTATTATCTATATGATCTACTTGTTTAGATATAGTATAGAGTAGTTGGCTTTGAAAATTATTTTGTTGATATATAGGTTTGATATCACTTACAACCACTGGTTTTTTATCTTCTCTATTAGCTCCAGTTTTAAAGGGAGTGGCAATAATTTGCCTGTTTGTTGTATTTACTTTTAAGTCTTTCAATAGTGGGTAGATTGCTTTTACTTTGTTACCATCGACCTGTTCCCATACTTGACTTAAAGTTGAACTAGTGTTTATTGATTTAAATTGGTAATCAATATTATTTTTAATTGCATAGGTTTCAAACCATATAAAAAAATAGAATAGTTATTTCTTTTAATGACATAATTTCATACCAAATTTTTCTAAAATTAGTTTTCAGAAAATGTTCTGAAATACCATTCTCTCTTTTCTTTATTTTTTATCGAATAAAAGTCTTCTTTAAGATATCGTTTGTTGATTTCGAATTTTTTATTTATAACATTTATTGATTTGAAATCTGATGGTGTAGGAGATGTGGGATACATGTCTTGTTCGGGTTCAGCTATAGGTGCTTTGAATTTGATTGAATTATCTTGTTTAATTTTTTGGTTTATACTTTCAGTATCTGATTTCGTACTAGATCGGCCAATACGATGTTCCGAGAAAAAAGCTCTCGAGTGATAAGAACTTATTATAGGTGGTAATGGATCTCTAAATGAGTCGAATTGTAATAGTATTTTTCCATCGTTTTGTTCAATAATTCTTGAAATATTTTTCTGTTCAAAATTTCTGGGAGGTTGTGTAATTTCTATTTTCCATTGGTATGGAATAGTTATTTCATTCCATTTTAATTGTTGAAGTGCATAGGTAGCAGTTGGTATATCTTTACTATGAAACGATAATATTGTAGCTTCTCCCTTATCGTCTTGTAATAAACATCTAGGATTAAATTCAGATGTTGATTGTTTAAAGTATATTCGATATAGTAATAAATATCCATGCCGTTCATTTTGAAATTTAATTTCTGGTAAGTGAACATTTAAAACTAAAGTGTTAAGTATTGTTGGATCATGCAAACTTACTTGAAAATTGGATGCACAATTAAAATAGATTGCTCCGTTACATAAATTTGATTGCACTGCTCCTAAGAGCGAGTCTTCGAATTTTAATAAGGTTTTATCCCTTAATAACATTAGTATGGGTGAATCAATACCAGTTCTTGATAATGGTTTAATAGCTATTTGTACTAGTCCGAAGTGAATATAATTAAATCCCTTTTGTTTGTATTTATCTAAAGCAATCGAAGATAATAATTTTATCTCTTCAAATTCATTTTGTAAAGATAAGGTTTGCTCATGTTCTTTTATTGCATAAGTTGTTTAAAAATCAAAAGTGCCAATTTGATATATGTTATCTGGGTTTATATGTGGTAATTGGTTTTTTGATAGTTCATTATTTAAAGAGGTTATTTTTGATATAATTTCTCTTGAATTAATTGTACTATGAGATGCGGATGCTGCATGTTTAGATTTAAAAAAAATTCTAATAATCAAAGCCATGATTTCAAACTTGGTTTAAACCTAAGGTTAGGGAATACTAACCGGTTTCTTCGTTAACACAATTGCGGCTTACCAACGGTCTTACTGCCTGAACCGAGGACTTGCTGTCTGGAACACCTACAGTGACAGTGCTTCAGAAGAAGGATAGAAGTCTAACTGGGGGTTTAAACTGGGTTGAAAACTGGATGGTCTTTTAAAAAACTTTTTAAATAAAATTTTTGCAGAAAACCCATTGATTGAATACATGATTTTGGCCTGATACCATTTATCTTTACATAAATTAAAAGTTATTTTCAACAAATCATATGGATTTGGTGAGATCTCCGCGACACTTTCGGAGTTTACGTATTAACTTTTTAAAGGTATTAACGTAATCCGATTGTGGCCTAGCCAAGATCGCGTTGGGAGACACTGAGGATGAAACCCAGGTTCCTTGAATCTCAAATAACTTTGATATGAATAAAACTTAGATATTTTATTTAATTTTAAGAAATTACAAAACTTGATAAAACTCGCAAAATTACAACTTTTGAAAACTTAGAGAATTTTAGGGAGAGAAGGTTGCTGAGAATGTCGCCCTCCCTCCACTGAGTCCTGAGAAGGGTATTTATATAGGGGTGAAGAGAGATGTTGAATAATTGAAGTCTTTTTCGTGTTGAATCTTGATTGGTGCTTGGAGTTTTTTTCGTGTTGAATCTTGATTGGTGCCGACAGGTTTGTGGCGCATCTTGTTGGCTTCTTTTGTTGCGTAAGTCTTTGTGTGGGTCCCGTCAAGATGCTGTGTGGGTTCCGTCTTGATTCTTGTTGTTTTGTAAATATTACACAGGTACTTAAATACAGAGAAATACTATGTAGATTATTTGCAAAAATAAAAATAAGCAGTTTGAAAAGTAATATAACAAATAATATACAGAGTCTATCTAAGTAATGGTCATTAAATACTATATTTAAGTTATTAATAATTATTACTTATAAATACTATATACAGTTCCTTCAACTCTTTTTTCAACTTTTACTTCCCTTCATTAATAATTATTTTATTTATAACTATCTAAGTAATGGTCATTAAATACTATATTTAAGTTATGGTCATTAGAAAAATTTAAATAAAAGTAATGGTCATTAAGATGGAACTAAGAATTAATTGATGACATAAATTTATTCTAATTGGACACCTTAAGAGGATGAAAAAAGGCCCAATAAGTGCTCCATGCAATTTTCGTAGTTATTTTCATAAGATGAATATAGTAGCTTGAAGATGACAAAAATTCACTTTGAAGGTTGAACCAAATGCAGAAAGACGGATTAAATCATCGAACCATTAAAATTTGACAACAAGAACAACAACAACAAAAAAACATTCGTAAATCATCTGCCTTTGTGCGAACTTCTCTTTTTTTACTCCTTTTCACCTTTTCTCACAAGTTTTAACTGTGATTTTTAATATTTTTGATAGTCCAAATGAAATGGTTAAAAGATGGTATATGTGATTACACAAAAGGAAAAGAAAAACAACAGGGATATGAGAATGAACAACATGAACATTGATCATACATATTTACCGATATTTGATTCGAATCATTCAAAAACCATAATCGTGGGGGACTATTACTTTTACCTTTTAGAACTGTTCTTTGTGAAACTCGAACCTGGAAGATCCCGTCTGGTTAAATTCATGGCAGAGTGTTGAAAGTTCCTTCCCCAAACTCGGTACTCCACAATAGAACACTCCTGTTTTTTCAAATTAACAATCAAAAAATTTCTTCAGATAATGCAAATTACAGACCGCGATCGATCATTACTTTCTGTGAGTTGTTTTTTGTTTTACCAATTCTTGCGTTCCTATGGTTGGTGCTAATCTTTGATAGAACCTTCTTCCATTTTGGTCTCCCAAAGTGTGTCCGTAGCTGAATTAACCAAAAGTAGCAAACAAGATCAGAAACCGAGTGTTGTTTGTAAAAAGATAAAGTAATCGTTAAAGATCATTGCCTTGGTTCCAGAAAATATGTCGACGCCATTTTTGGCGTGGTTTAGCGTCTGGATCATGGTGAGAAGAGTTGATCGAGCATCTCCTTCTTCGTAGACACTAGTCAAGTAGTTGTGCATCTCAATAACGCCCTATTTTGTTTTCATGACAATTATGTGAGAAGTTAACTTGAAATATACATGTAAATGTAAACGCAAAAGCAAACAATCAATCGAGGCATAAGATTAGTGTATGTGGTCGAAAAAGAAAAAGATTCGTGTATGTTACCTTTATGTCCGAATCAGCAATTTCGTTCATTATTTCTTTGAACCAGTCGAACGAACCTTGTTCTCGTGTTACCCAGTAAAAGTAAGCCTTCCTCGTATTCAAAGTTCTCCTTTGATTTTGGGGACTCCTATTCCTAGCCTCCGAGTTTAAGCAACTGAAACTGTGATCTGACGAAATGTTGCTGTTACTACAACTACCTGAGAGGCATTCCTGAAAATATAATATAGCTCGAAAAAGTTATTTAAGATACTGTTCATCCATAAAATGGTTCACTTCAATTTTATACTCACAGCTTGTTCCTGTTCCTTAACAATGTTGTTGAGAAGATCTCTCAAAATGCTAATGAAAGGTGTTGCGCCGATTCCAAGGCCAACGAGTAAGACCACATCATACTTCCAATGGTCTTGCGCTGGAGCGCCGTAAGGTCCATCTATCAACAGCTCCGGTAAACTAAATTACAACAGAGGCTATCAAAATTCACATCCTGAGAATTAATGCAAGTTAATAATATATGGAATTCAAAAAAAATTATGCACCTTCTTTGGTTTGGT